>NIWZ02000002.1:0-1200404 GCA_002242745.2 Lecanicillium sp. LEC01
TTATTATTATTATTATTATTATTATTATTATTATTATTATTATTATTATTATTATCATCATCATTTAATTATTATGCCTACGACCTTATGCACAACGTTTATACTCTAAGTTGTCAAGTTAGTACCCGAATAAGCACCAACCGAGTCGTCAAAGTGGCAGGTCCGACCATGGCTCCTTCCCGTCTAGCTGACCCCGAGCCTATTTCACCCAAAACACCAACTCGCCGTTTGCAAGGCCATCATCAACTGCCTGCAGTGGCGAGCATTGTCACCTTGGCTTGTTTTTTTGCATCACCTCATCTCGTCCTAGGTGTACTCCGTACGCCCTCCCAGCATCACATCATTTACGTCCCGCCACATTACAGCCATCACCACTTACGATGGGCACTGTGCAAGCACGTTGTAGCATCCAGCCGGCAGCGGGAAAGAGGGTCATGCTGGGTTTAGTCGAGCGCTGGCGCACAGAATCTCGGATAGTCGGCAGCATGTCCAATCGGTTCCTCCCGCCTAGTACGCTTAGGACGGCATTCCTGACCCGCTGTTACTTGCACCAGGTGCCGAATATCCGTCCAGCGGGCTCCTTTGCACCACTCATGGCCTGGCAATGACCCTGCAATTGGCCCTTGGGCCTTACGAATGCAAGTAGGTGGCGCGCAATCACCTCCGCGCTGCTCTTTTCCTCTACCTGCCTGCTCTTTGCCGAGTCTTCTGCGGAATTAACACAGTGTACGAGTCCTGCTCCTTTGCGGGGAGCCTCGGACGCTGCTAGCATAAACTAAGTTTGGTGATTCGTGCTGTGACCGGATATATGTGCCGTCCGGCCCTGCACCCATCCTGCTCGTACGAGGGGAATTAAATCTCCAGTAGGGCTGATTACTGCCTTTTCTTTCCATCTTCCTTCCTTTCATTTCCACGTCGCCCATCTACATCAGCTCTAAACCTCCATGACTCCATGACCTTGCAGCGTCGGCTGCTTTTACGCTGAGTAGCTACGAATCGACCGTGAGCGCGATCCCACCTTTTCGACCATTTCCTCGGACCTGCTACGCCCGCTTGCTCGTGTCTCAGCCGCGTTCGTTTCGCACTCGGGACATGCATCGGAGACTATTTACTCGAATATCCAACTCGCGTCACTGATAATCGAACAACAAACGATAAGACGCAAGACGCAAATCTGACATTTACCGGCAACCCTCGCGCCACCGACCCTTCAAGATCTGCCTACTCCACCTCGATCACGGCAGTGCCAGCTTGACCGCCACCATGGAGGATAAACTCTCCGTTACAACCGCCAGTATCGGACTGCTCGCCGTCGGAGGCAAGCTTCTTGACACACTCTGGGAGCTGAATGTGGTCCTGCGGCGCAACACACCTCTCCTCAATACCACGCTGCAAGAAGCGAAACAGTGTCGATCTTCTGTTCACATCCTCTTCAAATCCCTGAGCTTGATTGAGTCGGCACATCTTCCATTACCTGAGCGCGGCACATGGATTCAAGCGGACGATGTCATTGTTACGCTTGCCGATACTGTCCTGGCCTTCTCCGACTTGCAGGCATTGTGTGACAGCGTTGAAGACGAACTAGAGACATCTAATGACTACGACCTCATTTGCCAAAAGTATAACCACATGCTCAAAAACCTCTGTGCACGTATAAGATGGCACAACTTGTCCATGACCTTGATGATGACCATCTTGAAATGGTAAACGCCACCTCGCAACTCGTTCCTTGGCCGTGCAACCCACTAACCCACTCGTGTCCCAGTCCCGGCTTGGCAGATGCACAGAGCAGCCGCCTCAGCCTCGAGAAACGTATTACACGCCTCCTATCATCCAATATTGGCCTTGCAACGCGTATGCAAAGCTTGCAAGACGTCTTTCTAAACCATGGCGGACCAGGAGATTCGCTACCCGATTACCTGGCTGCAGCCCATTCGCCTCGTCTGCTGCAGCGAACACCAGTCCTCACTGGAAACCGCAGCAGGCTGTGGTCGACATTGTCTGGATACTCGCTTGCGGACATTCCCGTTCTTTCCATTATTCCGATCCCAGTTACAGTGAATGAGGTGCGCGATGGGCGGCAGTTTTACACATTTGACTTTGCTCGTCACGTCAGCCATGACCTCGGCGAACTCATGAAAGAAGACGCCGGTCAGGGCACCAGTCGCTCACTGGGGGCTATATTCGGGAAGCAAATGCCAAATGAGTCTGCCGGAGCTGCGCACCTCGTGCCAGTTCGCATCACGCCGCCCACAACAACAGTCGTCCTGCCCCAACCTCGTAAAAAAAAGCGGTGGCGGTGACTATTCCCGGTTGAGTTGGTGCATCGGCTTCATCATCATCATCAACAACGTCATCATCAAACTCAAACTACTCTTTATGAACGCTTCCGAGGTCGATTGATAGACTTCCTGTCACGCTTACAGCACAAAACCCATGTAGCAGGTCCTTGACTAGGGCCCGCCGACGGAAACCCTCACGACGCATATGCCACTACTTCTTCTAACCCAAATGAATTTCCCTGTACTCTATAGCCGGTGTTCATGAAATGCAATTTTTTTATCCAGCGCTTTTCTTGATGAGCCACGGCGTTTGCGCTCTTTTACAGATTATTGCGATATGACCGGGTGCTGTTTACGGCTGTCGAGATGTACCTACCACCTAACTGGTACGCTGCAAAAGATTCAAATCAAGCCGCAACGATACTCCCAATAAATTACTAATTTTGTAAGATCTACGGTCACTTGTTGAGAATAGTATACCGAGACAGAATAGTCAAAGACATGGTAGTCAAGATGAATAGATTGGTATTAAGGGCCTGGGCATACACAGGCAGCTAAAGCTTCGAAGTGGACCACCCCGCAAAGAATACATGTTTGTTTAAATTAAACCCCCCCAAACTCTCAAGAACCACTTTGTTCTCCTGGTATCAATCCATCAAGTTATTGTTGTTTTTTCGCATCTAGTCATCCAGACTCGGCTTCTTCTTCAGTCATAGATTCAGACACAGAAAAAATAGTTGACGTATAAAACGTCTTTACAGGATGTAAGCAGCAACGGCAGCGACAGCAGCGGCAATGCCGAAGCTGTTGGAGGCAGCAGCGCCTTCAGTAGGGATAGTGCTAGGGCCAGTGCCGGTAGGCATCATGCTGCCAGTGCTGGTAGCCATGCCGTCGTCACCAGTGGGCTTGCTGGTGCCAGTGGGCATCATGGAGGTGCTCTTCTCGCACATTTCGGGCTCCTTGGCCTCGTCGTACTTGTCGCACATGGCGTTCTCGGCCTTCATACAGTCCTCGGCGATGCAAATGGCCTGAAGCTGCTCGCCAGTGCCGGGGATGACCTCAGCAGGGGCGGAGCAGCGCATGTTGAAGGTATCGCCGAGGGCCTTGGCGACGATGGCAATGTCTTCCTCAGCGACGCCGAAAGAGGCAGCGGCCATGCCGACCTGGGTGATGAAGTAGGTCATCTCGGCGTTGTCGAGGTTCATGAACTTGTGAACATTGTACATGGAGGCATCGCCCTCGTAGGCGGGGAAGCCGGCCATGCCCTGCTTGCTGCAGCCGAGAAGAGCACCGAAGAACTGGTACAGATGGGTGAGGAGGAAGCTGGAGAAGAAGAAAAGAGTTGTGTGAGTATTTGTTTGTTTTCATTTTACTGGGAGCAGGATTGTATATGGGAAAAGAGATACTTACAACTGCTTGGAGTCCTCAGAGTTGGCAGGCTTGTTGTTCTTGAGGGGCTCGGCACCGCCGTCGTCGAGGAAGTTGACGCAGGCAGGCTCGCCGCCGCGGTTGGTCGACTTGAGCTCACCGTTGAAGTAAGGGAGCAGGTTGACCTCCTCGTCCTCGACCATACCCTTGGCCAGGATACCAGGGACCTCGACACCGACGTTGGGCATGGTGTCTGCGACGAATTGTTAGTTTTTCATGTAAGAATCACTTTGGAGCAGACAGCAAATTTTCGATGAGACACATCTATCAATCCTTGTGGCTTTCAAAACCGCAGCTGAAAAAAGGGCAGATAACACATACAGTTACCAATGACGACAGTGTTGACGAGCAGGGTCAGGAGAGTGTTCTGGTTCTCGGCAGTGTTCTCCTTGAGAAGAGCAGTCGTGTAGTAGTCGCAGATGGGGGTGTCCTCAGGACGGCCCTCCTGGGCAGAGGCAACGGAAGCCGCACCGGCGAGAGCGAGAGTCGAGAAACGCATCTTGGATGTAGTTGGAAGATTGTTTACTTCTCAAGTTTGTCTGTATGAGAAAAAATGTGGGATGAGAAAGCGAGGAGGGCTGGGCTAACTGGCAGAGGGATCCGACTTATAAGGATTGGGGGAACCCGCGTGAGCTAGTAGGCTTTGATGCAAGGAAAGGGGAGGGGTGTGTACGGGGGGGGATAGAGACATGTCAAAGAGCTTTTTCGATGCTCTCCCCCTGCGATTGATGAGGAGGTACCCTCTTGGCGCGGACTGCTGCGCTATTTGCGCTGTCTGAGACTTCACTTTGGAAAGCAGGTGCTCTGCGGCGACGTGGAGAGAAGCTCCGGATCGATGAGACTCCGGCGGCAGACGATGGGTTGGCTTGCCCTGAGGGGGGCGTGTTGGGTCGAGCTTTTCTGTGGAACATGGCGTGGGAGGTGATGTACCAAGCTGCAGGATGAGTTTGATGCTTGCTGGTAAGGGCTAATTCGTTGCCAAACTGGGGGCAAGTGGTTGCCCTATTTCTCGTTTCGTAGAGCTTTTTCGGCCGAGTTGGAAGACCAGCAGAAGCGGCAAAGGCATATCAATGGCTACAAGTGTATATGGAAAATTTGCTTTATGACAATAATATACAGCCTAGAACAGAATTAGAATCAACTGTAGAGGCATCTTCAAGCTCCAAAGGTTTTCCCTGGTACAACAGCGACCTACGCGCGCACAAAACGAACTAGGCAACCAGCGTAGCACATGAGCCCGCCATGATGTAAAAGGCAAAAGTGGTACCAATGAGCCTGGCATCCCGATCCGGTATGCAGCTTTGAGCTAGGTCATCGCACACCCCCCCTCGTTTACTGGCTAGTTCCTCCAAGCACATTACTTTGGTATAAACTAGTAGGGGGGATTGGAGTCATTGCGGGTTCAGTTGAGCCAACGAGAAAAAGGCAGTAGAAATGTCTCCGTTCTCGTTCGCTGGATGAGTTTGGAGCCATGCACGCTAGGAGATCGCTTGGTTCTTTTCATTTTGGGGGAGGAGCAGGGTACTTGTACATTTGGATTGAAGAAACGCCAAGATTTGCTTTAGTGTGTGAGAGAAGCTTCAGGTGGTGCTTCTTCTAGTGGGAAGGGGGAAAACTGGGGGAAATTGGTTTACAATAAATAAAATTCGGGATGGAGAGAGTTTTGAACTAGTGATGAGGTGTGTGTGCGCGTGCAAGCTTTTATGCCCATTCTTATTGTTTTATTCCTCCTTCGGTTTGAATTAGTGTATTGAGTTGGGGGAGTTATTCAACTTACCCAATTCATTGTTCTACAGCCTAGTTACCTTTCGTACCTCGTAGAACCGAGTCCAAGCTGCTTGTAGAACAACCATTGCTCCATCAACAAAGCCTGTTACGAACCACCACCTATGCACACGCCCGCAGCCCAGACCGGGAGGCAAGCAGGGCTCAAAAATGATTCCAAACCGCCTGCTGGGGGAGCCCTGACCCCCCTAGTCCGTGGCGCTGGGAAAGAATAAGGGAAGATTGCAGTGCGGCGCTTGGGTACTATTTCGTAAAGACAGTGATCTCATAGACTTGCGGGGGCGGAGCCATGCGGCTTACAGCAGGCTGGACTGGGTGGGTGGAAGGCAAAGGACGGTGGAGAAGGCTGCGGTGTGACGGGCAAAAAGAGAGTGAAGGAATGGGATATTTGGGTAGTGCGACGGGATTTGCTTGGTCCGGGGATGGGAATTGCCTTGCAACGGGAATTGCAGAGGTACGACGTAGATGGTTGCAGATGGTCTAATGCAGTAAATGTCTGGAAACACTCTGCACAATCGACTCAATTCACCCGGAAGAGTCCTATCAAAATGTAGGTTCGCACAAATAGAGTCAATGACGAAATGCCACAATTCAATCTCTTTGCGTTATTGCCCAGAACCACTGCGTACGAGGCGTCTGAGAGAAGCGCAGCAGCCAGGCCTCCATGCTGTCAATCCTACCCCACAGGAAAAGACTACCAGGGGATACAACCAATCAGCGCCAACGCGTTTCTAACCCAGAAGTCGACTCGGCCGATCCCCTCCCCCCTCTCAGCCTTTTTTTGGCCTCAGGTCTGCCAGCCCGCCCTCTTTTCGGATCACCTTGGCTCCGGACGGCTAGTGGCCTTCCCGGGCGGAACTTTGACGTGGGCCTACCCCCGCTATTTTGGTTTCCTTTCTTTTCGTTTTGGCTTGCCTCTGGTACGGACAGAGTACTTATTTGTCAGGAATGGTATTATGGTAACCTGCACTGAAGAGCATGTATCTCGAGCGTCTTTTTATTCCTTGCTTGTCTGAGGATTACACTTACGAGTAACTTACTTTTTGCTGGATGCTGGTTGGGTAAGGCATTTCCCGTTCTCGTGAAAGTACTCTTGGTGTTGCTCGTGTACTACACGTCCTGCCGGCGCGTTGTCCATCCGGAGAGATTGACAGGACGTGCAGCTCAACCACTGGACCCTGTGACCCCTTTCCAGCGGGTACATGTACTGTACATTAGCTGCGGTGGACAGTTTTCACAGCTTTGAAAAAAAAACTAAACGCAGCGAGATGAAGTCCAATTTCAAGTTGGCGCATTGGCAGTAGATGCACTGCCGGTGTTGCTGTGCTCCATGGCCAATGAGCCAATGAGGCGGCCGTTAACTGTAATGCAAATGCAACACTATGCCAATTATCATCATGTCGTTTGCAATGGCAGTAATCAGTATCCCGTCCAAACAAAAAGCTGGCCTGCAAACTCGGGCTGTGGCCTGAGCCATATGTACTCGTACAGTGGCAAAGGGAGCTGTCAACTACTCGTACTCATGCTCGTAACCAACTAGCGCTAGTTTTTATTTTTATTTTTATTTCATATTACACAGTACACGCCCCCACCCACTTCAAATGTATCCTTCCCCAAAATATTGGGACAAACTCAGGAACTCAAATGAGCCTGGTGCGTGGCTGATGGAGGGTCGAGCTTCACGCTGACAAGTGCCAGATTAAGCAATTGCAGTCCCTCCCAGAACGGATGCATCCCCTACGACGGAAATACGGCTTGGGCGAAGAAAAAGAAACCCGCATTTTGCAATCTGATTTGGCGAGAAGGTGCATTAATTTAGGGGACTGAATGGAACCTTATTTGGCGTGAATGTCCGTGGCGGCCCGTCGCAGTTAGTTGCCGCTGCTATGGGATGTAGCCCACATATTCACAAAGATATATCTTGCACAAGTGCTGCAGCTAGTTATCTGTGTGTACGGCGGTTGTTTTATCGGCTTTTGTTTGATTTTATGACCTTGTGTGAGCCCGTGAGACCCCCGCCTGTCTGTTCTGCTGCCTGTTGGCCGTAAAAGGACGAATATCAAAACGTGAACACTATAACGCGGCTAACTGTTTCATAGCGCTGAAATTCTATTCTATATTGCTTGAAAATCAATCGAATCATCGTTTCCAAACGTACCAGCTAAGGCCTTTAACCAACGCACCCTAGATTTCGATCAAAGACATACACCTCTATGATGTTCATATCCTCAACTCGACACACACGAATCCAACCGGCAGAGTAATACCGTTCGCTCAACCTGAACTACAATACGAGCTTACTGCCGCGGTACTTGAACTGCTTCTTGCCCGTGTCTGCTTTCTTAACATCTGCTCGCTCCGGGAACCCCTTGAACGAGCGAGCGTACGTGGCAACCGAGTGCGCAATCAGCTGAATCCAACAGTTAGCATCATCTTCTATTCAGCACTCTCCAAAAAAAAAAAACCGCAAAAGTCGCAATCACCTTTGTGTTTACTACCCACGCCTCAGCATCCACGTTGGTCAAGTCGTCGCCAAGCTGATGGTAGTTGGGGTCATACGCAATGCCAGCCTTGCCACCAAACATTTCCACCTCTTCCTCTGTCTTGAGCTTTTCGGCGCCTGTCGCGAATCCACCAGCCGGAATCCCGTTCTCGATGAAGCCTACATAGTCGCTTCGCCCGTCAAAGGGCACAAAAGTATAATTCAGGCCCTGCGACTTGTACCAGTCCATGTACAGATTACGCAGTTCCTCTGACCCAGTGGGATTCTCTACGTTGGTGGCGTTGTAGATCTGGTACGCGTAGTTGGGACTCGCCATCATATCGAGATCCATAAAGAGGCGGACCCTTTTGTTCTCTTTCTTGGAGAGCGACTTTGCGTACGCATTGGAGCCCAGTAGGCCTTCTTCTTCAGCGGACCACCACGCAAAACGCACGCAGTTGTTGACGCGGAATTTGGCTAGCTGGGCTGCAATTTCCAGCACGCTAATGCTTCCAGAGCCGTCGTCATTGATGCCAGGACCTTCAGAAACGCTATCACTGTGTCCTCCGAGCATCACGCAGTTGTCTGCGTCTCCGTGTGTAGTCTCTGCGAGGACATTCTGCGTCGTGATCCTCTCAATGGTCGCGTCAATGTATGCAATTGCATCGACAACCTTGCCAGCCTGCAGCTTCTTGACAATTGCCTCGCCCTCTGATCGCTTGATACCAAACGTAGCTACGTGATCGGGCTGCGGCTCCTCCAGCGAGCCGTTGAGTTCGTCGTCTTCCGTATTGTAGATGATTGCAGCCTTTGCACCGGCTCGACCGGCGCCCATCGACTTTTGACCAAACGGGCAGTCGCCGCGCTTGATTAGCGCAATGTTGCCCTTGACCTTGTCGGAGAAGTCATCGTCGCTGCAGCCGCTGTTGTCGACGAGAACAATGTTTCCGTGGACGGGTTCTCTATCCTTTGTTGCGGGCGTCTGTCCCATGGGAACGGCAGATTTGGAGACGTCACTTCCGATAACGAGGCGTGATTCGTAGACGTTGCTCACGACAACTGGGAAGTGGTGCGTCCAGATTTTGTAGTAGTCGCCAAACTCTAGAAGGGAGTCAACTACATATTTGATAGTTCCAGCATGGCCTGCACTCTGTTAGCATATCGTTTTACGTCCAGTCAGTGTTCTTGAATCTCTACCCTTGCTGCCAATGACTCTAGTAGGGTGGTTGTATTCGCTTTCCGACAGCTTTGCAATCTCGTAAAGCTTCTCAGCGCGTTTCTTGAGATTTTTGACATTCACAAGATCTTGCAGTGTCTCGCTATCGACCAATGACTTTTTCGAATACTCTGTTTCGTATATCTTGTCGACCTTCGGGGAGCTGGCTGGGTTCGTGCCGATCGAGTTAATTGGTTGCTGTAGCGGCACCTGTAGCGCCTGCGCGGCAGCAGCTAGCGCAACCAGCGCAATAGCTCGTGCAGATGTCGGCATAGCTGCAAGACGGAGCAATAAACTTGGACGAGCTGCACGATGCCTTGATGAAGCTTCAGGTGAAAGAATAAAGAATGTCAAGCTGGCGGGGATGCGGCGATAAACATTCAAGTCTCGGATACCGAATTCATGTCTGAGTCGTAACGGTATCACGCCCACCGTATCCGAAACCGGCAGGTCAGTGCCCCGCCACAGGCTTAGTCACGCGATAAAGTCCCCTACAAGATTGGCTTGCAGGGTGATTGGTAGCTGGCTCCAGCGCCCACGTGCTCCCCCGCAGAAGTAGCCAGATGCGTAGCTTCAGTGCGGGTTCTTAGATATGGGATCAACATGATGGGGATCGAACCCCTTTGTTTGTTTATTTAAGATATTATGGAATATCATATCGTATTTAAAACTTTATATGTTGCTCTGTTTCAAATATACTGCTATAAATAACGTCATTACCGTGAATATACAATGCCATCGCTGATGCCACTCTCGCTCCGTGTCCAATCGTTGTATGGTAGTAGATGATTTTGCTAGAAATATGCAGCAAATGGGTGGGGTAACCCAAACCTTGTAGAAGGGTATCTTATAATCAATCGCATGCTTTGAATAAAGGCAGAAGGTGCCCTTGTGCAATGGGGTTATGGCAGCGTAAGTTCGTTTCTCATCCGATGTCGGGTTTCGCGTACACGACGGCAGTCAAAGAAGCCCCATGCTAGATACACAGCTCGAAGCCCACTGGAAGCCAATTAGACCTAAAGGTATAGCGTTATGAATAAATGGGAAGAACTTACGCAGTCGTCCAGGTAAGTGCCGCCGTCAAGATCAAGACGCTCCTCCAAGGGGCTGGTTCCATAGCTGGTAAATTTATGTCGGACAAGCCGACAAACATGCCTGCCGTCAGTGCTGCAGCCAGCATTACAACATCGAGGCATCCGCTTGCATATGGTGCAACTCGGGGTAGCTTTGGGTTGACGAGGTCGACCAACATGAAGCCATCAATGAAGACGGCAACACCATTCTGTACATACCGTTAGCACCCGACTTCTTAAAGCAATCTTGTTCTGATATTGTATTAAGGTGAGCATGGCTGTGGAAGCAGCACTTACAGCACCAATCGCAACACCTCCAACTCCTCGTCTCGCCGACCAAACGGCTGCAAGGTACGCCGCGCTCACAAGGCCAGCCAGCGCAACAGTCAACCCAACACTTCTTGCAACCGCTTGTGCAAGCCCGTACATCTGCGGTGCACGAGGCAATGCTGCTTCCATAACCATCTCATTGCTGACAAGTATTATGCGTCGGGCGCGAGGTGGTTCCACATGCTCGTCAAACTGCGACGACGCGCGTTCGCCCTGCCATATAGCCGGCGTCAGCACAACAAGCGGGATGCTGGGCTCGGGCTGCGAGTGCGCGCGATGAAGGCCTATCGGTCGGGAGCTCGATGCCGGGACTGTTGCTGCGCCCCAATGTTCGACTGCAGATGATGGCTCACTCATCGCGGCCGCCTTGCGCCATGCGGCGTCATGCGGAGACGAACCGGATGTGCTTCGGTTGGCTTGCGGGACGTAGAGGACACGGCTAAGTTTCTGGTCGGAGACGCCAAGGAGTTGATTGTTTCCCTAACGGCACTCGGCATATGGATCGAGGAAGCTTGACATGATGCCAAATACGCAAATTTAGTAAATAGGGTGCAGCTTGCTTAGGTTCGGTGAGGGTAATGTTGCTAGAGTTAGATGAGGGGGCTGAACTGCCGCTGCACAGTGGGGAGGACGCGATGCTAGAGCTTATGCGAGGAAGCTAGGCGGTTATTTCTTTACCAGCTTTTTAAGTAGTGAAGTAGTGCTTTTAATTTCTTTTTCTAAATTTAGTTTATTATTAATATATATATTAGTAGCTCAATCTATATCATCTATATCATCTTTACTACTTTTACTATTTAGTATATTTATATAAATCTGGATTAGAAAGAAGTCCTAAGAGTTACCGTTGACGCACAGGCACCCTCAGCCGCTCAACCCTCCTCCTCCGTCCCTACTCGTCTCCCAAAAAGGATCGTCACAAAGGATCAACACGAAGGGCAAATCGAGTGTCTGAACTTGATTAATCTAGCAAAAGACTAAAAACTAAGGCAATAGGCCAAGGGCCAATGTAAAATGGGCTCGCCCAGGGGCTAATTTCTCATGAAGCCATTCCCAAAGGCTTGGTCTCCGACCTTGCCACCCTGCCTCTCACTCCCTTTCTATACCGCTACTATAAACAAAGCTATCAAGCATCGGCACCTTAGTCCTTAAATCCTACTTGCATTAACGCTTTTAGCGCCCTCGTCCACTGCTCCCGCGTAATCGGATTCGTAGCGGCGTTCGTCGTCGGGATCTAAGGGATCTAAGGGACGCCCGAATTCGAAGTCGTATCGGCACCCGGCCGACAGGCGATTATAAGGGGGTTGAATTCGAAACGGCCTCTAAATCCCCTAAGAATTAGATTGCGATGGCTGAATACTTTAAGCTGACGGTATGTGGAATCCTAGTTGCCTTATAAGCCACTTCCGAAGCGGATGGCCACCGACTAGGGATTGGTTACCTGGCATTTCCACGCCAGCTATTCAGGCAATTACAATGTATAGTGGAACTTCTTCTTATAAATTTAGCTTATTATTACTATCCGTGTTATTATTTTAATCTGCCCGATTTTTATTTATTCCATTATTTACACTATTTGAGACATTTTATACGTAGCTAGATAAGAAAGTAGGCGCTTAAAAGATCCCTAATTCTTACGTGCTGTGTCTAAATCGACCGGCGAACTTAGCCTCACGCAGCCATTCTCTTGCAGACCGCATCCAAAACGCTTCCTGAGCCTCCATCTGCTCTCCCTGGACGCTTTTCTCGGAGAATTTAGCTTAGACGTGCTGGTTTACTTATACATAGTCAGTAGCAATGTAAGAAACCTCAACTGAGTGAAGCGTGAAATAGGAATACTTAAAGTTTGGTCACCAACAACTTACACCATTTACTCTGAACATCACAGCCTCAAACACGGGGTACTTAAGCTCATCAAGCTCTAAGTCTTCAAAAGTAGATTTCCTGTCAAACCGTTTCTCCGAGTCTTTAACTTATATTTGCTGTCCAAGCCATCTCTTCTTCTCGTCCATTACCATTCCCTAACACCAACTTCCTCCTCATCAAAATGGAACTGTCCCGCAAGTTATACGCCGCTCTGTTCCCATTCGGAAGGCACAAGCAATTCAAAGAGCAGATTTCCAACAGCCTTCTGCTCAAATTACCCTCCGAGGTGATTCTAGACATTGCTGACTGTCTTCCAGCCCACAGTCAGCTTGTTCTCGGACAGACTTGCCGCGCTATGCACCACATTCTACAATCTCGCAACCAACGCAACATGAGACAGATTTCTCAATGGGACTATGTCGACTACCTCTTAAGCCTTACCAGAAATGACCCCGACACTTGGGTTTGTGACAATTGTTTACAGTGTCATCGCGTCCACGAATGGGACACTCCGAGTCAGCCAAATTGGAGCAGATGTCCAAAACCCTGGGAGAAGGTGGCAATAACTGGTCACCGTCAAAAAGAGTTTCGACTTGCTCATCGCCATGTACAGCTATCCCTAAAATACTCACGACTCGGAGATGGAGTCCTGGGAAGAAAGCACAAGAGGCACCTGGCAAGACTCATGCGTCGCCATGAACAGTACGGCTTTCTCACCTTCTCTCCGCAATCAAACACACTATCCACTGTGCACGCCGCCTTTCCTAAAATCGTCAACGGGAGGTATCTGGTCCTGCACGCGTGGCTTTATGAGAAATGGATCACCGACGTCTCACAAAATTCAATGGGCTACCTCCGACCATGTCGGCACCAGAGCTTTCAGCCTCCGGCATGGTGGGTTCTCAATATTTCAGACTTTTCGCGGGCGATAATGTATGCACGCGATAACCCAAAGACCGTATACGGTACTCATTGTACATCATGTGGTATAGACTTTGAGATTGTATTTTCACCAGAGTCCGCAATTGTCAAGGCTTTTTTCGACTTTGGCGTTGAGGGATCAATCGATGATGTGAATTGGCGAGCCTCAGTGTTTGACTTTCGACGCGATCCGCTGCTTGTGAAGGGACCTGCGGCGCCTCAAGCTCCTGGTAGCGTGCGTGAGCTCTACTACTCAGACTGTTCCAAGAGTCCTACCAAATCATAGACGCAAAATTTTCAAGCAGCTAAGCAACGAGTATAAATTGGTCTTGAAATATAAACTTATTCCAAACTTTGAAAAACTTTGGTATCCATTTGACAGCTATCTTCGTTTCAGCGTAAATTTAATTGCGGATATATTCACCCGGCTCCAGCGAAGCCTCATCACAAGACTTGGGCCCATTCACCGGATTGCACCGCGCTGAGCGCCCACCAGGCATCCGAAGAGCATAGTCGCAGCCCCATCTCGCACTCATGCCGTAAACAGGAAAGTCTGTAGAGACAATCTGGGCCCCTGAGCGAAGCGCGGCGTCGCGTCGTGATGTTGAGCACTTCTCGTCAATTACCGTATCTAGTGGGACGTCACTGCGAGTGCGGACCCAGTAGCCGCTTGCTACTTGCTTTTGTATGTTGGCGACAGACTCCTCTGAAATAGGATCATTATGCTGCGGCGGACGCGTTAGTTATTTGTGAATTTGTAAGAATGGGAATGAGACTGTTACCTTTTGGAACGCGCAGTCAGCTTCGCCGGGTGCGGAGTTGGTAAAGATGACGCGGCCCTCCAAATTCGGGCTCCCATCGCGGTATACGTCGCGAATCTTGCTCACTGGGCCATTATCCATGAGAAAAAAGATTCTTCCTCTCGCGGAGTCTAGATCCGGCCACCCGTGCTCAAGGATTGAAGCTTCTAGGCTCGAGTCCTCACGACGCACATCGTCAGGAACGATGAGCTGCTCGGAGCCAAAGACGGATCGAATCTCGCTGTCAACCCAGTCCAACAAGTCGGCATCATCCCATTCAATTATCTTGGATCCTCCGATGGCGCCGCCAATCTTTTCTGCCGTCTTGAATTCAAGCAGGATAGGAATCGGGACAGCTTGCGGATGATCATCCATCCATCCCTTGATAACCCCCAGACACTGGACCAAGCTGGCGCAGACGGTTCCGACATCGAGGTCCGGGACGTGCAGTACCTTGGTGCTATTGGTCTTGTAGGTAGGGTCAGAAGGGTAAGGGAGACCGACGACCTTGCGGATAATGGGCTTGGCGTAGTTGCCGCCTTCAGGATCAGCAAGAATATCCAGCCTAGCCGAAAGAGTAAGCAAATACAGTTCTGTAGATGGAGCGCACAACGGCCCAACTCACTCCATGCTTCGCACACGGTTATTCTCCAGCTGCACATTCAGCGCCGCGTGCGAGTATCGAAAGTTGATGGCGTCCTGGTCGAATCTGGTCATGAAAGCTGCCTCCTTAGGGTCGCCTTCGACATGGTAGCTGTTGTGCGATCCGACGAGTTGAATCTCATTCATCCGCAGTGCACCAGTCGTCCATTTGAGGCCATTCTTGGTATATGCCGGATCGCCGCCGCCGCCGCTCTGGCAGCCCGAGACGACCAAGGGCAAGAGGACTGTCGAAACAAGCGTCAGTTCCCATTCTCATCTACACATGTAGTCCTTTCTTACCTGAGCTGTAAAGGAACGACTTGAGAACCTGTTCCGGCACGCGTTAGCTCATTACCGCCGCTTTCAATATTCCTCTCACCACCCTCCGGCCAGTCAGCAGGACTCACCACCATCTTGTCGCGGTATGTTGCAAAGGCTACACCAGCAATCCGCAATCTGAAGCAAAGGTGAAGTCCGGCGCAAACCAGTCAACGCGGCAATGCCCTTTCTTTATTTACTATGTAACGGGAATTATCGTCCGCCAAGCCCATCGCCCTGCAGCAGCGTGATGAGTGACTGCCCAGGACTTCTCCGCACTGACGAATCCGCTAGTATTGCCATGCACCCTCCTTCGACTGCAAAGCCGACACCCCACAATTAGCGCCACGGGACGACTAGGATTGTCGTTGACGGTGGCTTTGGCTGCCTTTGGTACACTGAGTCCAGTCATTGTTTATGGCACATATGCTGGCTTAATCTCCCAAAGGAAGCCACAGCACATGTGACTCCATTCTCCAAAGATCCGGCATAGAGTAGTAAATAGAGTTACAGACGCCCGAGTGTAAATCACCATTCGAGAATGGGGACTGGAGCTCGGTACTCATCTTTCATGCACCAAGGTCTCCACGCCATGTTAGTCTCTAGGTAGTCGCAAGTCATGAGCCCCGTTCAGATAGGCCACGAGGCTTCCGGGCGGGAGCTTATTTGCGGCGCATCGTGCAGTGTAGCCGTGGACTCGCTACCAATCATCACTTCACACTCTTGCACGAAGGAAACCACGCCCAGGAAGAATACCAATTTCTGCAAAGCAGAACGACAGTTTAAAAGGTATCTTATTATTTTAAATGTACGGTCGCGGCCCAATCTGGCTCTCAGTTATCCCATGGTTGTTCGTTTCGGTTAAGACGGGTCAGTGATGTCTGTAATTCAGATCGGCGCTGGTTGAGATAAACTGGATATCATTTGCTTTTTTGAATAATAAGTATACATACATATATATAGCCCCAACTTCCTTCACCTTACAAAGAATATGCCGACATGCGTATGGTCCTGCATCATTTACTGTACAAGCCCTCAAACCACCCGCACCAAACAGCTCTATTGAGCGGCAACCTTACGACTGACAGTTCGTACACGTCCGCTCCTGCGAAGACCCCTTTTCAGAGGCTTCACCTTCTTCACAGCGGGTTTGACGTGACGCTTGGCTGCCTTACGCTTCATAGTTCGGCCGCGTGCCTTGGGCTCTTCCTCCTCTTCGGATTCCGACTCTTCTTCCGGCTCTACTTCTGCCCCCTTTCTTCCTCTTGCGCGGCGCTCGCCGTAGTGGTCAAGGAACCGGTGTATCGTCCGGTGGTCGAGAACACGCTCTTCCTTGTCCGACGGACCTTCTTTGTCCGTCTTGGGCCACATGTACCCGTACAGCTTGGAGTGACGCTCACATCGAGGACAAGCCGATCGGGTAAAGTAGGCGTTTTGCTGCACGAAATGTGTCGTGCAGATGCCGCATTGGATCCAAGCCATTTCGGGCTCGGAGAGAAGTAGGGGAGTAAGGACATAATCGCCCGGCCGGCGAGCACGAGGAGGGGGCGTTGGCTGCTTATAAACGCGCCGTTGGTACTTTTTCCGCTTTGGCGCTTCAGCGGTATCAACTCGTTCGGATTCGTCGACAGCTTCAATGCTCACAGTGATTGAATCTGCCGCATATTCGCTTCCGCCGATATGCGGGCGTACAGTAATCGATTTCTCTGTTGAAACAGCAATGCATGAGCTGTCCCAGGTTTCACTCTTCTGTGGAGAGGGTATGTCACCAGCCGAATAATCGACTGTGGCCGGAAATTCGCGCTTAGCTGGCGGCGATGGCTCAGGAGATGTCACATCTGTCTCCATTGCATCTTCCTGACTTGACGGTACCTCTGCGCTTGCAGAGCTTCCTCTCGACTGATTGTCGACAAAGGGGACGGGCTCAATGGCATGCTTGAGTTTCTTGGCGGGGGTGACAGGAGGCGTGGCAATGGCATCAAAGGTTCGCTTAGCCAGTCGCGGAGTTGAATCAGGTGCAGGAGACTCGACAGCAGAATCGCTTCCGCTTTCTCGAAGGCGTGACGCCGTTCTCGTCTTTCGGATTTTGAGTCGCATGACTGGCGCTGTGGACGGCGTCCGCGATGAGCCGCTTATGCTATCCTCCCGCCGTCTTTTTCGCAGGCCGTACGTCTCCTCTTTGACATCTTCAACCAGGGCAACTCCTGTCTGCACCTCGTCGACTTCTCCGCCTTCTTGTTCCCAGCCGTTTCTTTTCGCATCTTCGCATGTCTTGCAAAGGCATTCGCAATTGTCGTCCCCAAAGTAGTTTTCTCCATACGTCACTGTGATTTCTTCTCCGACGGCGATTGGTCTCGTGGCGACAATCTCAATGCCGGCGTGGCTGGTTGTCATGAGAGCAGCGTTGGCGTTGCAGTCGTGGTTCGCAAATCGAGCAGGGCCCATGAATAGGCTAGTTGACTTGCTTCTTGAGCTAACCACTATACTGAAGTCCTTTTTGCGCAAGGAAATGTCCTCCTCCTCTTCAGGAGTTATGACTACTTGTATGCCAGACAGATACTTTATTGTTTCGTTCCGTCTGATGGGGCGTCGCGCCGTAATGCTTGCTTCGTGCGTTACAATCGTATATCGGTTTGTAGAGCTAACTTCCCAGGGGCAGTCAGGATTGTATATATTTATGTAACGTCGAAGATGCTTTGTAAAGTCGTCCTTTTCCTTGTCCGTTTTGAGTGAAGCGTGGAATTTGCGTAGACCGTCCGTCGCTAGGAGTCTCTTCTCGGCTTTGGCCGGGTCTTTGTTGATGACAACTTGGTCTTGAAGGATTTTCGCAATCACATCGTCTTGTACGCCTCGTGTGGGATGATATGATGGTCGATTTTTCGGAATTGTGGTCCAGTAGTATACCTGTAATGGTTAGCACAAGACCACGCTGGTGACTCTGGCTATATCAACGACGTACATGGTCGACGAGAGCGTCAGTTAGCAGATCATCATAGGCCGACAGCTGGGCCAGCGTAAGGCGCAGCCGCTTCATAGGTGCGGGAGCAGGCTTGGCTTTGGAAGAAAGCATCGCGGCTGCGAGATCTTGGGACCTTTGCAACGGCTATGGCGCAGGCTCGGTCAACTAATTCAGGTTCTAACACAGTTCCTGCTAGCCAAGAATGACCAAGACGTAGCTCAGCAGCCAGTAGAAGTGACGCGCTAAGCGAAACTCCGTCGTCTGTCTCGATTGCCTTCTCTAGAGTACGTACATGCCACTTTCGCAAAGGAAGTAAGAGGAGATGTTGCACGAGAGGGAACGTAGCTGGCAATGCGAGTTCAAAGAAATCCAAGAAAATGAGCGTAATGGGAGATTCGAAGCATTGAGCGGAAATAGGCGTTGTCAATGCGTATGAGGACAAAAGAAAGCAAGATGGGGTGTCGCGAAAGCTAAAGGAGCAATTGGAGCTTCAGCCGTCTCGCCAGCCACCTCACTTTCACGTAACGGGCGGGTGCACAGGCGTCTGTCGCGGGGGTGCGCATTCCTGCTGGCAGGGCGACCGCGTTAATTAATTGACGGCAACCAACCAACCCACAGCAGGACCCAGGGCAGGGGTGGTAAGCAGCAGTGCCCACTTGAGGTTTAGCGTGGCGCTCTGCTTAGTTGAGCAGCCACGTGACTCCAGCGGTCGAAAAGTCCAGGGCTCCAAAAAATAGCGGAAAGCTGGAACTGTGAAGCAGTTCGCGAGAGCATATCGAAACGCAAATTGCTCGACGCCACGACCTGTCGAGGTTTTTTGAGGGCCGTGTTACAGATATACAAGCAAAATGATTCAATTAAAGGTTCGTCACAGAACACAACACTTTGGTCTCTGCGTTGAGAGCTGGGATGCTAACGGAGCTTGGTTCGTAGTCGATACTCAACTGCATCGACAACTCTGGCGCTGCGCTCGTCGAGTGCGCGCTTGTTATCGGGCAAAAACGACATGCGAGAATAGGTACGACGAATATTCACTGAGCTGCTTGGTCAAATCGGAACTGTGCAGCGTTATGCCGCGAGATTCGCACCTTTCGAACATGACATGCACAGTCGCGCGAGTGGGCGATATCAACAAAGTACAACCCTGAATTTAGCTAACCCAATCGCTCCCGAATAGGTGACAGAATTGTCGTCGTCGTCCAAGAACAACGAGGCGCCGCCTCTTCCGGTATGGCCGGCCTCTCTTCGGCCAACAAGGTCAAGCGCGGAGACATCCGCCACGCCGTCGTCGTGCGCACCAGGTACCCAGTCCAGCGACGCGACGGCTCCGTCGTTCGCTTCGACGACAATGCCTGCGTCCTCCTCAACAAGTCGGGCGACCCGGTCGGCTCACGAATCAATGGCGTCGTGGGCTCGGAGCTGAAGAGGAAGAAGTGGAGCAAGATTCTGTCCATGGCTCCCATGCAGGCATGAAATGGCAAGACGACAAAGAGAATGGAAAGCATTTAGGGAGTCTCTGCCAGGTTGGGAAGAGGTTTCCGTGTATAAAGTGTGTGGGAGAGGGGGGAGTTTTTACTGTACAATTAGACCTTTGGCATTTCTTCTTGCGTGGCGTTTTGATTATAGAGCCTACTTTTGTTCGAAGGGCCAAACTCACATAAAACTACTCATGATACAAAACTACAAACTACAGCTTACAAATTTAAATCTACGTGTCACGTTATATTTAGGATTCATCGGGTTGTACATTATTCAGCATGTATTAATGCATAAAACTAGAATACCAAAAACTCCTTCAACAGTTGGCACAAGCTTCCCGTGGTGAGAGGTGCCAGCAAAAAACAATTCCAATAAAAAGAAAACGCAATACCAATAATCCATAATCCAAGTTCATAAACCCACAAGTCATGTAGACCATAACTCCAGCTTTTGTAATGCATTCAAAAGACATGACATGTCGCTAATAAAACAACAATAACAACGGTACACCACCATCTCCTCTGTCCCAATGATTCGTCATTCGTGGGTATCTCAACTCGAAATTCAGGGTCTTTTAACAAAAAGTGGACGTCTGCTCAATCAAAGATGTGGCCGCATTCACAGCAAACATAGAACAGTTTCTTTTTTTCCCGCATTGTTAACAATGGAGTTCCCAGTGAAAGAGATGAGAGGAGCAAAGAGAGGCAATGAGCTTACCATGCCAGTTTCGGCGCTGCGCTCTTGAGACTGGAAAAACACAGCCTCCTCGTGGCTGCAGCGAGGACAAGTCTTGTTGGAGCGCGGAAGCTACAGTGGTTAAGAATGCGGTTAGCCAGCCGGTTCCTTGTTTCCGTTTTTGGCTGCAAAGCAAGAGTGTAATGACAAGCAAATGAAACCCATTGTATCCACCCATCATTGATAATGCCTGCAACAAAGTGTTTTCCAACAGGGATGATAGATCGTAGGTATACAAGGGGCAAAGCCGCCTGCAAGTCGAATCACAGGTCGGAGGAGACATCACTCGATGCGCATGTAGTCGATGACGTCGATGTTGATGTTGATGCGGGAGCTGATTCTGTTGGCTCTCCGAAAAATGCATAGTCCCAGTCGTCTGTGTAACTGTTGTCGTCAAAGAGATCCTCTTCGGCCCAGCCTACGTTGGTAGCAAAGGGGGAGAATCCAGATTGCGAGTCGT
This sequence comes from Lecanicillium sp. LEC01, assembly GCA_002242745.2. Lineage (NCBI taxonomy): Eukaryota > Fungi > Ascomycota > Sordariomycetes > Hypocreales > Cordycipitaceae > Lecanicillium > Lecanicillium sp. LEC01. The sequence continues at coordinate 20,777 of NIWZ02000002.1, forward strand.
AGACGCTAGGGTTGGGGTGCTCGGTAACATCCATTTCACAAGAGGGCAAACCACAGGAGTAGCAAACAATGACATCTCCGCAACCGATGCAGGTTCCAGACAGGGCGTCACTAACCGTGGGATCAGAGCCGACGTCCTGGGTGACACCGGCAGTCTCACCAGACGAGTTGTTGAGCACGTTGCGGAAAACGCAGCTTGAACGGGCCTCCTCGGTGTATTGGCACGTGCGGCAGGTAAACTGCAGCTTGTGGGCATCAGAATCTTCCTTGGGGTAAAGCATGTTTGAGCACTCGGAGCAGAAACGGAACGTGATTTGCTCGAGCTTCTTGTTGGCTGACGAGCCGTCGTAGGACGTCGTGGACTGAGGGGTCGCCATAATTTTCCGGGTGGTTGTGTGTGTGTGTTATAGCGTGTGTATATGTATCGTTGAATAAAGGAGAAGGAACTAGTTGTCGGACGAAAAAAAACACAACGACGGCGTGCTCGGGGTTGGCGGTTAATAAGTTTGTTGTCGGACGAAGCGAAAAAAGGGCGGTGCAAAGTTTGGTTGGAAACGCGAATGCGCAACTTTGCCACGGCGGTGGATGAGTCAGCGTTTTTTTTTTTTTTTTGGTGAGCTGCGCCGATGAACTTAATAAGAAGACGGCCTTTATTTCGCGCTATAGGTCGAAGAATGTCCAGGAAATAATATAATTAAAATTTGCGCAGACTAAGAGGATAACCAGAGAAGTTTTCTATGGTTTAAGAATCTAATCCGTGGAGTGGTGACTCATAGGATTGTTATCGGGTCTGATGATGCGGCCTGGTGCGTGGTTCTGTGTCACAGCCAACACATGTGGCTACGTATCCATTTACAGACAAACAGGAGAATTCGAGCCTGAATTGGTTCGTTAATTTTCTTTCTTGGGCGTTTTTATAGGAGAGTTTTTTCTTTTTTTTTCTTTTTTCTACAATTCACATGTCTACCCAATGTGTTTGTTTGGTTTGCTGGCGAATGAATTGAATAGCAGCCAACTACTTTGCGTCTTCCCTCGTAAACGGCCTTCTTGCAGTGATCTTACCACGGTAGTTTGACTCACTCTTTATTTTGTCGAGGTAATATTTGTATAACCAACACAGGCATAATTAGCTCCCCGGACTGCCCATTTCAACCATAGAGAAGCTTAACATTCATGCCCTTGAAACCTAACCAGCCCTCCTGTAGGGCGTATAGGCGCATGCGCAGCCAATCCCTACCAGAAGCAAGCGCCGCCCCGCCAACTAAACGTGGGGTCTTGTTGGGCAAAGCTCCTTGGTCAAGGCGTCCCAGGGCTCGGTCTGCCTCCCCCGCGCTGCCAGACGTCATTTGCAGCCATCGCCGCTCAGCTCCAGCATCTTCCATCTCGCCGACGCACGCGACCAAACCACCAACAATCCTCCTTTTTGCCGTGGCTTTTGCCCTTCTGTAATCGTTGCATACTTTTATTAACCTCTATTTGTCGAATCGCGTGACTTCCTACGCTAAACACATACACAATGGTACGCCTTCTTTCACCACCACCACCACCACTACCACCACCGCGTAGCTGGATCTGCTTCGAAATCCCCCGTTATTTGTCCTGCCATTCCCTCCAAGAATGCCCAGAATGTGAAAAATACTAACGGATTTATGCAAACTTAGTCTGAAACCGGTCTCCCTCCCAACTGGGAAGTTCGACACTCCAAGTCGAAGAACCTCCCCTACTACTTCAACATGTCCGAGCAGATTTCGCGATGGGAGCCCCCCGCCGGAACCGACAGCGACAAGCTTAAGCACTTCATGGCGACGCATCACAGCGCGGGCGCCCGACACGAGGCTGTCCCTGGTGTTCCCGAGGGCAAGATTCGCGCGGCGCATCTGCTTGTCAAGCACCGCGACAGCCGCCGTCCCAGCAGCTGGCGAGAGGTGAGTTTTTTTTGGCACGCGAGGGGGGAAAGGGAGGGATGTGCTTGGAATAGAAAGGACAACCAAAAAATTCTGACCTAGTTCTTGGTAATAGGCCGAAATTACCCGCTCAAAAGACGAGGCCATGGAAATTATCAAGGCTCACGAGGCTAAAATTCGATCCGGCTCCATCACTCTCGGCGACCTTGCGCCAACCGAGTCCGACTGCTCATCGGCGCGCAAGCGTGGTGATCTCGGGTACTTTGGCCATGGCGATATGCAAAAGGAGTTTGAGGAGGCTTCGTTTGCGCTCAAGCCGGGTGAGATGAGCAGCATTGTTGAGACGGCTAGTGGGTTGCATTTGATTGAGCGGTACGTTGCCCAGGACTGGATCTACGATGACGGAGCTAACGCTGCCACAGACTGGAGTAAGATGAATGTGAATACGCAATATGTTTAAGAAGTAAAGAAAAAACAAACCGAAATCTGACAATGTTACCTTGTTTTGAAAAGTAACGCTGGTGTATAGCGGAGTTGTTTGGTGGGATGCAGCTTTCTTGATACATCGGACACGGTCTATATTTGGGCTGATCTGATCTGATCTGATCTGCACTATATGCTCTATATCAATCTAAGCGCTCAACGTTTATTTCCGTCTTGCCCTTTCTTTGTCAAAATCGTGTACTCCCTGACAGATGGCCTGTTTTCCCTGTTACAAAGTCTTCGACGGCTCGCGTCGGTAATGTTGTTTTCTTTTTTGGTTCCCATATGTGAATCACCCGTCTAACCCAACTTTGGCGTTCCCAGTCTTTGCAGATCATATACAGTCTCGAAAACGCGCTCTCTATACATCAAAACATTCTTCTTCCCCTTTTGGTTTCTGGCGCACAATCTTTAAAATACATTCTAGTACGACACCAAGCCAAGCAACGCCGCCTTGAACGGGTCAACTGCCACAAAGAGGACAGTCATGACGCCGTACGTGGTCATGGCCAATGCAGCGTACGGGGCGGCATGAGATTTATTCTCGTACAAGTACGCCACGCCCATGGCAGCGCCGTTGATACCGATGGCAACACCTGCTGCAATAGTCACAGCATCATCGCCGCTGTGGTCACTCCGTTTCATGGCGCGTTGGTAAGCTGACTCGGAGCTGGAATTGGATGATTTGCGGGTGACATGGCCACCGTCGCCATCGCTGCGTCTAACACCCATGCGGTCGAGGATGCATGGATACAGCAGCTGGCCGACTATGCCGTTGCTCACGACTAGCGCAGCGTTGACGACCTTGTTTCCTTGGACGGCTTCCATGGCGGGCTTTGCCAATGCGAGAGTAGTGTTGCGGGCTGCAAAGGCGAGTGCTTCTGCTTTGTGGAGGCCCATCAGCCGGCCGGTGAGGACGGCGAGGTAGACGTTTGCTGCGGCGGCGGCGATGCAGATGAGAATGGTAATTACGCCAGACATGCTAAAGAGCTGGCGACGGCATTCGTAGAGCTTGAAGCCCCAGATGACGAAGCCGCATTCGAGGATTGACAATGCTGCGTCGCCGGCTCCGAACCACCGGGTGGAATTGGTTGGGAGTGATGCGTTGCGGATGGCAGATGTCCAGATGGCGTAGAGTGGTGAGCCGCCGCTGAAGGCTGCTTGGACAGCGGATAGGGATAGATGGGGTGTGGCGTATGCTTTTGCGCGGATGTATGCCGTAAGTAGGAGTGTGGTGATGAGCACTGGGTTGACGAGCGTGGTGAATGCGCGCAAGCGTCGGGTGTTGTGGGAGGCTTGTTTGGTGCTTTGCTTTAGAGAGCGCTGCAGCTTGACTGCGGACATCCAGATGAACCACACGACGGCAGCGTCGAGGATGCGGGGCTCGTTGACGGCGACTGCAAGTGGCACGCCGATTGTAAAAATGGAAAAGAATGCAATTATGACGGTCCAGTATTCGCAGAGTGTTAACCAGATGTATGGGCGTGAAGAGGTAAAGGAGCTTTGTGGAGATCGTGTTGACTGAGTGTAGATGGATGATGCTGGACTCGGCTCTGTGGCGTTGTTGCGGTAGTTGGAGAGGCTTTGTCGCTTTGACCGGATCTCGGATCGGATTTTGAGAGTGGAATTGATGCTGAGCCAAGCAAGTGCAAAGACTCCAGTCCAAGCGACGATATTGGTCGTAACTAGTAAGCGCAAAACGTTAGCAACTGTTTTTTAAATTGAGAAATGGGATGGGGGAAAAGCGTACCAAAGACGGCAATTACACGACCGATTTCTTCTCCGTTTAATGTTTCGCTTTCATCGAGCATAACTATGGGAATTGCAAAGGCCACCCCGACATGGCTATTGATGAGGTCGACCTAAAGAATGAGCTAGCCGGAAACTTGCAAGAGAAAACAATAAGAGAAGAGGAGGGGAAATTACCTTTGGCTTCAGCCGGTTTCGATACAGGGCGTCAGCACGCTGGCACAGACTTCCAATGCCAGTAGATAGTATAAGCACAATCGCCATACCTAGGACTGCAGAGAAGAAGGCCATGTTGTTGATGGACAGAACTAGACTGAGGCCCCAGATGAGAAGCTCACTGGCCAAGTACACAACTGCGACGGCCAAAACTCTAATGAAGCCATTTCGGAGCTGCAGCAGCCGTTCTCGCCATATGAAGAAGAGCAGAGTTGAGACTTTCATCTTGACCTTGGCGGCAAAGGAGCGGCGAATCATGCGAGATGTTGGACTTTGATGACTGAAGGGGCAAAAGCAGGAGTTGGCAACAAGAGATGACTTCTTTTTCGAAAATCCGTCGAAAGAATGAAGACGGAAATCAAACGAGGATTCCAACGATTGTCGATTCTTAGCGAATGAGACAGCTCAATAACGGCGGAAGCAAAAGCACAGAGAGCTTCCCTGCCAGCTGTAAGACGGCCCGGCAAAGCTGGCAACGGCTGCGGTGGCACGGTGTAAGGCGAGCTTGGAGGAGGGCGAGTTACACGGTAACAGGAATTGTCTAGTAAGAGAGAAAAAAATGGGTTTGAAGACAAGAGAGAATAATGGATGAGAGAGATGATCGGAAATTACCTCTTGTTTTTTTGTGCAATGGCGCCGTGAGAACAAAAGACTACACTACGCATCTTGTTCACAAAGGTGTTTTATAACACTGGTACACACATACACATACACTCATACACTCGACGCCGACGAATACCCTGCGTTTGGAGCGGGGACCAGAAAACAGGTGAATTAGATGTTATTTCAGGAATGATTATGCTGAGTGGGAACTGTTGCAACTATTTCCTCAACGAGTAAGTATCGCTGTTTGTCGAGTCAAAAAGGTGAGTGGAGGAGGCGGGCGGTGGCCGAGGCGTACGAGAACAGCCTTTGGTTCTACGAGTGGCCGATGATACGGCGCTTACTCCTAGTTTTATTCTTTTCTTTATTATAATGGTGGATAAATGCGGTACAGCATGGACACAGAGATGACTATATTTATGGCAGTTTTGGGACGCACAGGAGCAAACAAACGTGTTGCACTAGGGAGCTTTGGCTTTGATGGTTGGGTGTTCACGACAAAGGTAGCACGGACACGAAAGGGAGAGAACAGGCAAAGCACGTAAAAAAAAAAAGAAAAAAAGACTTGTAATCGAATGAGATGCGGAGTGATGAGTTTTTATTATATTGGTATAAGTTAAGGAAACGTAGTGGCAAAATGAAGCCTAGTTAATGATAGTCGTTGGTGACCAAGATGTTAGCCAAGATGGTGTTGCAAACGGACCTGCAGATAAAATCAGGGCATGTTCATCCGAAACTTGTCGAGGCGGCGAACTCTTACGTCAATTGTGCATGGGATTCGTGCATCCGCTGTGCCAACTCTCAAGACGGGCCTTTCAATCCCATCAAGCATCTTACCACCCACCTCTGTACCGTGTACAGTATTATAACAGATGCAGCTTGTGTTCTTGGAACAACTCGCCAATGTATTTTTCGTGTCACCTGTAGGGTAGGCCTCGTCTTACACGGTTTGCTAGGTAGACAAAGACATTATTTGACCCGCGGTGGCCGGCCCACCTGCTCCGGCCCGCGCCCGTTTGGACCCCTCCGTGCCCTGTGCTCGTGAGCCCGTGCCTGGTACCTGACATTTTATTACGAGTATAACGTCTTTGCTCGTTGTTGACAACACCAAAGACGTCACTGCCTGCCACAGCAGCATCTGCATCTGCATCTGCAACACACGCCACGATACTCGGCCATCATCACCCGCCACTGTCAGTAAGCTTTGTTGGCGCATGTCGACACTCGCATGGCGAAAATTGCAGGCAGTCTTGACCGCGTAATCCCCTCTCGAGAACCTGCTGCTGTGCGCTTTTGATATCGCTGCTGGCAACACTGTGCCTTGCCGATGCACCGTTGTGCCTCTCGATGAGACGAGGCTGGTGTCACGCATAACTACCCGCCACGTCTGCAGCCCCCCGTTACGTCGAAAGTGGTGTCTCGTCGCGCACAAGGAGAACTGCCTTCTCGCCTTGTCCCGCAATGGACCCGGAAAGGCACCAGCGAGCCGAGAGTCTGCTCCTAGACGCTGCCCGCTCTCACCGTATCCAAGTCCAGCCCAGCGAGATCCAAAAGGCTCTCGAAGACCATCAACTTGGCCCTGAGCTTGCGGAGTGGGCTCTATCCCACTTGGACAATGACAATCTGTTGACAACAAATGAATTGGCCCTGTAAGCCAGACAGCCCATATATACAACATGATTTACCGTGCCTCACCTCGCTCACCACCATGCCTCCAGGTACACGGCGCTAGACGAGAGCGGCCAAGTAGACCGCCTCGCAGACCTGCACGACCTTTCAGACGTTCAGGCCATCAGGGAAGCCGACATCAAAGCCGCCGTCGAGGAGCTCAAGCGATCCACCGCCGCCATCAACAAGCAAACTGAGACCCTGCGCCACCAACGCGACGCCCTATCGCGTCTGGTTGCGAAACGTGCAGAGAGCGAGTCACGCAGGCGGGCCGACGAGCTTGCCTGTCTACGCAGGTCTGAGTCGGAGCGCATGCGCGTTTCGTCAGAGGTACGAAAACGACACCCCCGTGACCAGATCCAAAAAGAACGCCGACTCTTTGCTGACTCTTTGCCCTGCTTGCGTATTCTAGATTACAGAGATTGCGCACGGGCTCGAGTTCCGCATCTCGGAACTGAAGCAGGAAACGTCCGATGGACCGCTGCTCAACCAGTCTCTGGATGCCGTCTTCCAATCCGATGATAAGCTGCTTGCTAGTTTGCAGAAGCTCGGCTGGGAACTAGAACAGTCCGACCCCGAAGAGGCAAAGTCGACGGATAAGTTGCGAGAGACTTGTTTACGGTATGTTTCACTTTTCGCTACTGACTTGCTCGTCTCGCTCACGCTTCATCTCAGGCTGATCAAAATCACTGTGGAAACCATTCGAACAAGGCTAGACACTACCTACCTAACGGCCCTTGCAAATGCACAACGTGCAAGAAACTCAGACGCGGCGCCTACAGATGGTGAACTGCATGACCTACAAGATGAAGTGGAATCTCTGTATGCAGAGATACTCCCTGTTGCTCAAATGTCCGTCGAGAAGCAGCATCTCGACCTCGCACTCCAATCCATCTCATCAAAGAGCGGACAAAGTCTACGCAAGACTGGCTCCGCCTTGACTTACATTAACCAATGCCTCGACTATCTCCTCTCACGTGTCGACTCTTTACACACACACGTTGAGCTCTACAACTCACACCAGCGCGCTGTAGACGCCGTAGTCGCCACTGCCCGCACGGAAATGGCAGCGAAGCCACCAGAAGTTATACAGAATACCCGCCAACGTGTTCCAGAATCGCCAATAAAACCAGCAAGACACCGCAGCACTAAAGACGGCAAATCCCGTCGCAGGTCTTCAGGAATTAACGATACTCCTGCGCTCGATACCCTGATGCAAACACTTTCCTTACCCATTGACGCATACGAAGCTACCGACACAAAAACACAGCTCGCTGCTTTGCAAAAGACACTCCTAGACCGTTCAGCCAAAGAGCGCGACCTAGCACACGACGTGCAACTTGACTTTGAAGAAACGGCCAAGTCTCGGTTGGAAGATGCACAGCGTGCTATACAACTCATTCGCGATACCGTCCTGGCCGAGACGTCATTTGGGCAGGTGAGTCTCGTCGACCCGGGTATTGAGCAGAGTATAGTTGTCCTTGACCAAGAGGTGGAAAAGGCGAGGGAGAAGCTGGCTGGCTTTGAGAGGCCAAAGTCGAGCTGGGGGAGTACCAAGAAGGAAGAGTTTCTGGAGAGATGGGCTAGGTAGTACATTTAATGGAGATTTTACGTTACTTGGTCACAAACCTTGCATTCAAAATTGTATCTCAATGTGTCAATTTGTGTATGTCAATCCTGTGCTGTGCTGTGCTGTCCAATGTGTATCTACTCTGGCAGATTTAAATATATTTGTTCCAAATTTAGCAAGAATTCTCATCCGTCCATATTCCTTTCCACGATGCCAACAATTCCATCCTCGGCAAAAAACAAAAACAAAAAACAAACCTCATCAATCATTCCGCCATCACTGCATCCTCATCTCCAGTTCCATTCTCATTTGCATCATCATCCTCCTCCCCCATCTCATCAGCACGTCGCTTGCGACTCTTTCGAAATTCTTCCTCGCCAAGGATCACACCGCCTAGGAGCTTGCCCATGTGTGTCTTGTCAATGCCGCTTGAGGTGTACCGGATTTTCTCCATTAGCGCTTTCAAGAACGGTACCGGGCTAGTCGTGAATGCTGAAGTCCAGGGCCCTCCGTGTAGCAGGTATTCTCTGGGCACGAGCGACTGAGAGATGCGCGGAACAAACCCGTCAGGCTGTAATCTCATTCCTTCCGGTGGTGAGAACCAGGCAATGCCGAGATATCTGCAGACCTCCATATACTCATCGTAGGACTTAAAGTATAATTGACCGGCGAATAAGTTGAGGGAAATGCGTGCGCTCTTCGGAATGCTTGGTACGCGTCGTCCACTGGGAATTGTCACCAGGCTCAGGTGGTCAAAGTTCTCGCTACCCAGTGTTTGACGCGCCGAATAAATGCACATGGTTACGTATTCAGACTTGTTAATGTCATCCCAGAGTACGTTTGCTTCAAAAGGGCTGATGATGACAATATGAACCGGGTGTTCCTCAGAATGGCGCCCGATGAGTATATACTTTACGACTCTCTGGTACTGGTCCTTGTCTTCTGCTCTGTCGTCTTGGACAACTTTGGCAAAATCTCGCGTCACGCGGATGTCCTTTGGAAAGTGTTCTATGACTCGGCGTTGAAGCGGTTCCCGAAAGACTTTTAACAAAGAGTGAAACGCCCACTGGAAACCAGCTCCCGAGTCGGCAATCAAGCCGTTGTGTACAAAGCCCTTGACAGCTTCGTGGATGTTATGTTTCGATGGCTCTGGAGGGCCAGATGCTTGCACTTGTCTCTCAGAATGAACTTCTGGTGCGACTTCCCGCTCTTGCTCCTCTGCCAAGTTTGCTTGACGCTCACTTCCGCCTTCAAACTGATCGTAGCGCTCGACAATGCGTTCGGAAAATGCACCGTCGCCAAAGTATCTGTTAATTTGGCCGTTTCGATGAAGCGACGCTTTGTAGAGTTGGTCCAGTGTTGTAGCCTCCGGCTCGAGAAATTGAGCCGCGAACTCCGAGTCGAGGACCTGCGGGTTGGCCTTGCATTTGTTCCACAGCTGCATATGTTTGTCATAACGGGCTCCTTGTACTGCCCATGCGGATATAGATCTTCGTTCTTCGGCCCAAGTCTCAGACATTGACCAGAGTATTATGTCTCTGGACTGAAGGTCGTCGTCTTTCTGGATATACGGAAGTTTTCGTATTTTCGACTCGATTTCTTTATTCATGTAAAAGATAATAGATTGCCCGGAGCCCAACTTTCTCATTCGCATACAAGCTGGGAAGGGAGTAAGTATATTAAAGCAGATGAGCACGAGAAATACTACATACCTTGCACAAGTCTGTCCTTGGTGAGATTTGCTCCAAGAGTTACCGCCGCTCTGTAACTTGCCGGAAGTCGTAGATCAATACCGCGTGCATGAGCCTCGTCGAGGAACACGAGACAAACGTCGAGCTGCTTAGAATAAATTGATGTCTTAAAGGTCTCGATACATCCCCTGCGATCGATGACCTTTATTTCGTCCGAACCGTCACAGTAGACCGCTGCTTGAACGCCTTCCGTATCTCTGACGCTAGTGAGCCAGCGTTTGGCCACTTCTTCGTTGGTGTACTCAATTATTTGGGCTCCCACATCAATCAAAACGCGAACGCTGTTGCTATTAGAGGCTAATATTTCCAGGAAGCGACTGCTGGGTATATTACCATCGGAAGACAGAGAGCTCAGCAAAACGACGGAGCTGCCAGAGTCCAGAATGTTGCGAAGCACGAGCGCATTTGTATGCTCTTGCTTGGGATTGTTCAACTGACACATCTCCAGCGGAAGCACAGACTGCGAATCATTGGTACCACTGAAACCGGTCACTGGATGATTCTTTGTACGAGCAAGATCCCAGCCCGACGCCGCGAGTCGGAAGGGGTACTCTCGCATCTCCTTGGGGAAAACATGGTGTGAGAGAAAATAGTCAATCGCTTCCTTGGAGTAGCGCAGATTAGGGAAAAGTTTCGCTTCAAAGAACTTCTTGTCGTGAAGGTTCACTCCTTCAAGTCGCTTGAGGCTCCCCGGCAGTGTTGACAAGCTCGACGTCCACCGTTCATACTCTGCTGCTGACTCTCCGGAATGCGTCAAGCTGGTGAGTGCGTCTATGAGATTGCTTGGGCTCAATCCTCCATAGTAATAGGAGAGGTAGGTAAGAACTATTACGACGTCAGGGTGGCTGAATTCTGCCCTTGGAGTAGGTACATCCTTGGCGCGATAGGGAACAGCAAGACGACTTGGCGGCACCCGTGTCAGATCAAGGCCGTAGTTTACTCTCCAGCGCTTTTGAGCAAACGCAAAACCCAAAACGTTGCCTGCAAAGAGACCTCTCAGCAGTAATGCAATATTCTTCGTTGACTCTGTCCAAAATTCACTCCACTCGACAGCCCGGATTGCAGCCTCTGTCGGAGAAACCTGGGTAACATAGTTGAAGAAAGCTCTTTTGAATGGAAGATCTTGCCTGTGAATGGGAAGACCAATCAAGCCGTGTTCAATGACGTGTTTGACAACGCTCCGAGTCACCTCCTTCCTAGCATCCTCGTCGAGAAAGCGTATGCGTGGGAAAGATCCTTGTAATGCGCCATCACATTCGAGAGACCCAACAAGTTTGCCGCCGAGCGTCCGTGAAAACGTAGAAACAAGGGCCAAGACGTGTTGAATTATCAGCCAACGACCTGGTGAGTAGTCGATCGGTCGAGGCTCTCCAACTGTATATATCAACTCAAACTTTGGAGAGAGATTCTCATCACTTTCATCAATAATATCACGACAGTTGTCCTCAATCATCGATCGGATAGCAAATAACCTCTTTCCAAGTGTGTCGTCATTTGCCAAATAGCGATTCAGAGTCATGAGCTGTAAAGAAAGATAATGCTCAGGCTGGATGAGAAGAACGCCCCGCCGAGCCCTGCAATCTCCAAGCGTCTTCTCTATCGCGTCAAGGCTTTTTGCATCGACTTTTGTCGACCGGCAAAAAGGAAGCTGGTAAATTTGTCTCCCAATTATCCCGCCGAGGGTTACGATGAGTGTATCCAGCATTTGTTTCGATTGTGGTTTTGCTACCATAACTCTGACCAGCTTATCACCATCCGCAAGTGATGCCGCAGCAACTGGTAGGATCACGGACGACTTGCCTTCCCCCATGTTCAATTGCATCACTGTATTTTTGTTACCCGGTGGCTTTTGCAATTTCTTCGCAATTTCAGTCTGCACGGATCGCATGCGAAGGTTGCCCTCGATCTCAAGAAGAACGGCGTCGGGAAAGCCTGAATAGTTGTCCACGTGTGCACCGATATTCTGCAACTCTGCAATTAGAGCTTCTGATGATCCAGCACAGTTTAACAGCCGTTGAGTTTGTTGCAAGTCCCTAAAGCTGGTGGCTAAACATATCAAGTACTTCCTCCACTCAGGATGTTTTGACTCGTCGAGCCGCAGTAATCTGAGCTGTTTCAAAAAGAATTTAAGTGAAGGCCTTGGATGCGTCGAAGATGGCAAGGTAGCCTGAAGAGAGCTCAGAGAATTTCGTGCTGGATGGGGGGTGAATAGTGCTTTGGTGGCATTACTGTAGAGGGAGTCGTAATGCATCTTTTGCGCTTTGTAGTATCGTGTTAATAATTCTTCAAGGTCCCCGTTCGGATCCATGATCTGGAAATTCTGATCTGTGTTGGTCAGTCTCAGGACACTCTGGGAGTACCTGTCGGCGTAGCGTTTCTCATGTGTCAGTCTTGCCATGTTTCGTAGAGTGGCACATAGCTGATGAAGGGAAATGCTTTGGCGGGGAGCCACTGACTGAAGCAACTTCTGAGCGGCAAACACAGCACCCAGAACGGCACCAGATGGTCGAGGAAAAGGACATGGTATCCTAAAAAAATTATTGACCGACAAAAAAGATACAGCTCGTCTTACGCTGTAAGTCTCTTTGTGCAAGCCGTCTTGAAAGTTAAAGGATTCACAGTAGTCCATTTCAGATAATACGGAATGGATCCGGTTGAAGTATTTGTCAAACTCCGTATTCTGCGTCCACTGTGCAAATTTTTGGCGAACAATCTTCATTACCTTTTGAGTGTCGATAAAATTCCCATATTGGATGTCGTTCGGACATTCTGGCTCTAATATTGGCCATTGATTCAGAAGATTCGTGACAAATCGCTCGATGGCGTCTTTTTTCTCGACATCAAACTTCACCTTGCTCTGCGAGATACTTCCAAACCTCAAATGGCGAGAATAAGGGCTAGAGTCATACGTTAAGAGCGACGCTTTAAGGTATTGCCTGAGTCGCCCTTCCGTAGGCTTATATCCGAGGCTGACACGAAAAAGGGTAGCGCTTGGAATTTCCACTTCCCTCGCTTCTGAATTCGCAGCAATAGCAATGAGAGCGAGAAGAAGACCGTCCTTTTCCTCATTCTTGAACTTGAACGCCATACATGCAAGCCACATTATTATGTCGTATGTGTTCAACTTCGAAAAGTTATTCTGAAGTGTTTTGTGTAATGAGCACCACCATTGAGATCTTTTTTCGTCATCCATGTTAAGCCACATCCGGTTGTATCTTATGGTGTCCAGGGAAATGCTGGAATATTGTATTCCCTGCACGACACCTGTCGATACTAGCTGCTTAATTACCCCTTTGCTGAATTGCACTTTGGGCTTCATCGCTCTTTTGGAAGTCACTGCACTTGTACATGCAAAAGAGACACGGTCATAAGCAGCAGAGCTCTTTCCGAAATCCGAAATCCCTTTCTTTTTTTCATTGGTATCTTCATAATCAGAGTCGGGATCGGGTGCCTCCTCTTTAGGCGCTCTAAATTGGTACAAAGCGTCTAAGCCGGAGTCGTGACTCTCAGCGCCGTAACCAGCGATTCGATATCCAGAGAGTCGAATTGCATCGTGCCGTCTTAAAGCATCATTTGAGTGACTCAGGTTAGGTACTGTATGATTAATTTGGTTGTCCCAAAGGGAGTTCCTACTCGCTTCCGCTAAGATGGTCTGCGCTAAGTCGTAGAGCTCTTCATGCTGGCTTAGGGGACTGAGCTCGTCGCGCCACTGTACCGTCGACATAGTGCTCGGAGCTTGACTAGAAAGGTTTCGCTGCGGAGCAGTTTTGGAAATGTCTGTTAATATTCTTATCTCGTCCAAGGATAAGGTCTCTATCATACGGACACCACTCGATCGAAGAATGTCGAGAGCCTCTTCAACGCCAGTATTAGAAGTGAATGGGTCTGGAAGACAAAACGATGTGACAGCGTGCAAATGTGCAAGAAATAACTTGCTTTTGCGGGTTCCGTTGTCCCTTATTTGTCCCATTTGCTCATCAAGATAATACGCCTGCGCTGTTTCTGCCCTGTCCGCATCGACTTGAACAGATACGTGTCGGTCAAGGGCCAATCTTTTCAGAATGAGGCTTCCCTCTGGAATCAAAACAAGTTTTTCACCAGAGATATTCGGGGAAAGGGCATTTGTTTGCGACACCGGCTTGCAAAGGACAAGTTTCGATTTTAGACCGACCAATGTTGTAAGACCTTGGTTGTTTGCAACGCACATGCCGCGGTACTGCTTAGACATGACACCACAGGACTTATGTTCAATGTAAAAGTCCAATTGAAGGTTACTGAGATGTATGTGCACTGTTTTGTTGTATGTGTTGTACTTCAAAATGACTTTGTTTTGAGGTGCCACGGGACTAAATAGTGCAAATAGATCGCCCGCAACTCCACTACTGGAACTCAGCAGTTTGAAATGATTATCGTGCACAAGAGTCCAGCTAGAGTTGCTTCGAATAAATTGCCACTCGGTCGAACGCTCATTCTATGGCGTTGGTTTTGGGCGAAACTCGATACGGTCAATATCGCGGTCGTACCAGTGCACATATCTGCGGATCAGCTCATCAGGTAAAACGCCTTGGAACAGCCGGCTTGGAATGAAATGGAAAGTTTTCCCATGCTTGGTACAAAGCACGCGCAAATTGGGAACTGGGTCTTTAGATGCCCCGGCCTGGCTTTTCTGTCGCTGGACGAGTCCAAAGGATGCTTTGTACCCTTCGAACGATTGCTTTGCAGAGAAGTTGAGCCCTGGGCTTGTGCAAGGGATAGCTTCTAGCTTCGCTTTCCCAAACAGGGTCACAAAATCCTGATTGCTTGAGTACTCTGAGGGAACGTAGTTGATTGGATAGCCATTGACCAAAATCTCCGCTGTAAGTGTGTTGAAGTACACTTTCACTCGTCTACCATCGTGATGTGGTTTTGCGTCAATAGTTAGCCATGGACATTCAGCGTTTCTCCACCTGTCCATTGGCTCAAAAGCGGACCATGCCTCCAATATTGCTGCATTCAGAAACCTTTTATCCGAAACGATGGTCTCGTTGGCTAGAAAGCGAACAGCTAAAAAGCTTATCCGCTGCCACTGGTAGAAGAGACATCTGTGGAATGGATCGTCTGATTGGTAGGAAGTTAGACGTTCCTGAATCATTATAGAGCACTGTGTAAACTTGAGCGCCTGAGCAAATTCTGAAAGCGTCTGTTCTAGATGGCTATTGTCCAAATAGAACGTGCTGCAACAGACCAAGGCGATCTCGAAAAGACGTGCCTGGATACTGACATGCTCCGAAGGGTCACTGGCCTCCTCAACGCGATTTTTAATGGAAACAATCCACTGAGTGCAAGTGTTGCGGCATGCGGCAAGAAGATTTCTGCACTGCTCATGGTACTTTGGCAGCCCATGTGCGAGTATTTTGCTAGCCACTGCAGAGTAGGTGGCCACGGTAGCGTAGGCGTCGGTGTTGTGCTGGATCCGTGAGAGGGCCTTGGACAGTGTATCCAATATTGCCCGAGCATAGTCTTCATTTCTCAGGATTTGGTGGGTTTCTCGCACGGCACTGTTCGCGGCTACTCCCGCTTGGAAAAGTTGCTGCACGAAGATGGCTGCTTCAGTACTGCGCCAATCGATCGCAGAATCGGACAAATGAAGCAGAAGATTCGTCCACCGGACACGATCTCCTAGTAGTAAAGAACTGATAGCCTCATATTGGCGCAGGGACATGTGTTTAGCGCACCTTGACCGATTTGCTACCGCTGCGTTCGGCTCAGGACCAGGGCGGTGGGCTGGGCGATAGAGATACGGCTGAAGCATTTCAGAAGAGGGAGGCAACTGGAATGTGCACATTTCGGATAACTTTTCGGTAGACTTCAGCTCCGCAAGATGTTTCTTCTTCGTAAGATCGGCAAGCTTCCATTTCAATGCATGGTCTGCGCAGACATCTTCGATAAGGAGATCGGCTCGATAGCCAAGTAGAGGCTTTGGCGGTGGTATCGCTGAGACATAGGTAATGTGAGATGAGGAAGAGTTGTCCTGAGCAAAAACAGACAGCGGCCCATAGGAGCTCAGGGGTAACTTATTATTTATCTCTATTGCCTTTTTACTATCATAGCCAAGTACGTCTTGGTATAGAGCGAGGGTAAAGACTCGCCAGTCACCGAACGCTGTCGGTAGGGCAAGTTCGAATATAAGCGCTTTTGCATCAGCATCGGCGGGTGGTAGTGGCTCCTGGAATTCCTCAATTCGGAGTTCTCGAAGTTGCGAGACAATTGTACAATGTCGGCACGAGAGGGTGGACTCGTCCCCTGGATCTGTCGAATTGTCCCGCTCCATAACGCAATCAAGGTCTTCCAGTGCATTTGTCAGGTTCAGATACCGATCATGTAGTCGCCGCAGCTCCAATTCCTTTTCATTTCTAAGTTCACAAGCTGCGCCGCGAATGTTATTCAAAGTTTTGCTGTGCTGCTCTGACGATTCGACAAAGCGCACTGAAAATGATTCAGGTGAGGTGCCAGGAGTTGCAGAGATGGAAGTAGTGGGAAAGTCAGAGAAAGCGGAAGTTGAACAAACAGCCCTCGCATGTCGGTTCGCAATGTAGTTTTCAATGTTAAAAAGTCTTTCCATGTCGAAGTTGAGCCGCAGAATCAACGGGGACCAGCAAACGTCGTGCATCGGTGGCTGGTATTCTGCAAGCAATGGATGGTTAGCAATGGCGGATTTGTCGCAAGCCACCCAAAGCTCTACGATGGTGAGGTACATCAACGAGAGCGCTTCTGGTTGATCCGAGTAGGCTTTGTTAGCTGCATTGTGGTACTCCATAGCTAGGGTTCGGAGTTTGAGACAAGTATCGGGATAAGTTTGATTGATCTCCAGCCAGCTATGGAGGTTTTCCGCTACCCAAAGTTCCACGGCCATAAGCTTGTGCATTTTGTCTTTGGCATCCGATAGTTTAGGGTCGATAACGGGGAGCTCGTTGTCAATCCAGAACTTGAGGCTGGATTGGGGCAGTTCGTGATGCGATGCATCGTCACCGCTGTGCGCTGTCATGTTGGCGAGGAACTCGTCTAGGCCCTTTAAATTCATCTCGAGGTGATCATCGAAGTCGGTAGTGGCAAGGGCCCCCATATCAACGACGATGCTCTCCATTGATATTGTGTTGTTCCATCGACCTGATATTTTCGCCTGCGTTTTGTTTCGGATATCGCTGACAAACTTCATCCAGCCGTCGGCCAGCTTTGGCTTGAGTTTGCAAAGGCGGCGACCGATTTTGGCGTTCATAATAAATAGGGTGTCGCTATCTGTGTCTGCAGCAACTGCTTCAGTCAGAAGATGCGACATGAAGTAAATCATGAACGCTTTGTACAAATTGTCAGAGAGAATTCTGTTGGAGTCTGTAAATTTCGATAGCCGCTCCTGGAGTAGAACACGCAAGAGCAACCATAGAGGTGATCGTCTCCAAACAGAATTTCTCTCTTCACTGAAAAGAGCCTCATCTCTAGTACGTTTCCAAAATTTCCGAGGCTCGGCAGGTTTACCGTATGCCGAAAGGAAACCAAAGAGCAGGTCCCGGACAATGGTCGGCCGTACAGCATCTGACTCGTCAGTGACTTCTGAACCCTGACTGACTGTGTATGTTGGTTTCAAGCCTGGTACTGATTCGGAGCTCATTTTAGACAGGGTAGTTGCAATAGTCTTGATGAAATCCGGTTCCTTGCAAGTTTTTAAGGGGACATCGATGGAGTGATCGGGGAAATGTCGCAAGAGACGTCCCTGAGTCGCAGTGACAAGCTTGTTCACCGGCGACAGCTCAAACATGCTGAAGTTCAAGCTGTGGGAATTTGCTTTCAGAAATATTGCAGCATTCTGTTCCTTAATATGCAATGGCCAGACAACACCAGGAGCTGGCGGCTGTTAGCGCGAAGCACTTGGCGACAAAATGAAGTCCTCGTGTATCGTCTATTTGCAAGCTTTAACTTACTCATTTGTTCCAAACCATTTTTTAGTGCAGGATTATCAATGTGCCCATCTTTTCCTCTTGAAATGGTTAACTTCAGCAGAGACTTTTGTGCCGCTTGTACTCTGGATTGCTCCTCTTCGTGAACGCGCCTTTCAAAGCCGGCGAGCGCCGTTATCAAATGCGATAGCAGAGCATCCTCCCAGTCCGCTACATCATCGGCGCCATTTGGTAACTTAGGGGGGAGAAACACATTAGCAACAATTGCGCGTAGGATGAATGGGTCTGTGAATCGAGACGACATGGCGCAAAGCTGTTAGGATAACCAAGCACGACGCTGGGCAGCGGGAAAGCGGGAAGCGAATATGCAAGAGACGGAAAACGAGAAAAGAAAAAAAAGGGCTAAACCGTAGAGAGTAGAATTGAAAAGAGCTCTGAAGACCCAAGAGATGGTATGAAAAGTTCTATACAGTTAACATTGGCGTGTGGGAGAGGAGTTGTAGAGGAGAAGTAAGTTGTGATGATGGTGTTGCGAGAATTTGAGTTGAAAAGTGAGAGGAGAGTGGGCAATTGGCAGCTGGCAGCAAACGCAGAGTCTACAAAGCTGGAGCTGTGAATTATGGTTGAGTTAACAGACTTATAAGGCTCTACAACGAGGTTTCTCTATTGTTCATGACATTTTGTGAACCTGAGCAAGCGAGTGCTGTGACTTTTGCAGGGTACCCTACTGTCTCATGTTTCTTGCGGTGTGTTGGGAGAAGTATGCAACCTTTCCACGAATAAGCTGGTTCCAGGCCTATTTCACCTCAGTAAACGGGCAAACAGCTTACTGTGTAGTAAAGGTAGAAGGAACTTGGGCTGCCGCACTGCCAAACTGAATTCACGGAATCCAACAGCCGCATTGCAAGAGTGAGGCTGGATCATGAATAACGGTAGCCACGCATATTGTGTAACTGCAACAGCTTGATGTCGTCCTGACAGCCACATTATGACATCAGCTCGTTCTTTGCAGTATACGAGATTCTGCTTTGTCTTTAGCAATTACCTGCATCATCCCAACTTTATGCCGTTGCCGTGCATTACAACTTCACCAGCGTGAACAATGCAGCCGCAAACAAACGGCCAAAGCAATCAGCCGCGATCACCAACACAACAGTACACCATTTTCCTGCATTCTTTCTAAAAATGGAACCCTGGCTCAGAATGCGTGAGTTCTAGATCTTTTTTTTTTCCCAGATGTCACAGCCTCCACCCCCCGGCAAGCGGGCTTAGCGTCGGGTATGCAACCGGCTGGGACGAATCCGAAACAGGATCCGAGTCTCGAGTCTGGACGCCGCGTCGCAGCGCTGTCGCAGCAGCAGCAGCAGCAGCAGCAGGCTGTCATTTCTGCTTCAAGCGCAGCTCTGGTGACATATTAACAAGTTTCTAATATATGGGGGTATATCACTTTACTTTACACAATTAATAGCTGAGGCGCCGCGTCTGAGAGCGATTCTGTGCGCTTCTTATTGATCCTTTACTACGCGGGGGTAGACTTGCCTAAACAGGCAATGCATCATCATCGCCTGACACAAGCGGCGCAATTACACAGACCTGCTCTGCAAAGTCGTAACCGGTAACGTGGCATATCTCTTCCAGAGCCAACTTTGAAGAAAACAAGCTCATGTGGAGACATTGTCATCTACTCCGTACCGGACTGTGCCGTACCCTGGCGCATGAAGCTTAAGACGGCGATGAAACGTCACAGGCCAACGGGCAGCTTAAAAACAAGTTGGGATGAGCGCGTGTGACTGCATGAAAAGCAACGTCAACCGTCGTCAGATTTATGCTCAGGGGATATTGCAGCGTGCACCGGGACTTGAGTATAAGTACAGGACGTCGGTAGCTTCATCGAGAAACTCAAATCATCACAGCTCAACGCACAATCTCTTTCACACATCTTCTTAGCTTCACGACCTGGAGTCGCTCATTCATTTCACAAACCGGCCTGGCAGTCGCACTCTTTTATTACATTTTCTATAATCTTTAAAACACTACATTCCCTTACATCTTTGAAAGATATCCAAAATGGTTCGCATCTCTGTCGCCGCTCTTCTCACCTGTACGTACTTGCAGCACCCCCTCCCACTAACCCAAAGCCAACACACTAACAACAAAAACTTCAATACAGTCGCCCTCTCCGTCTACGCCGTCGGCGACCCCTCGGGCGAAAAGAATGTCGGAAACGGCAACGGCGGCCAGTTCATCACTGGTCGCTGCCTTTCGGACGCTGACTGCGCCTCTGGCTGCTGCGCTGGACTCCAGGATGGCGCCATCTGCTCTGCTCGCGCTGTGCAGTTTGCCAATGGAAAGCAGGGCTGTGGCTTTGGCGGCGCTGGTGCTGGCGCTGGAAATAACAATGGCGCTGGTAACGGCAACGGCACTGGTGAGCAGAACAATGGCGGCAATGGAGGTAATGGCAACAACTGCGCCAGGTCGTTCCAGGCTTAGACGTGTAAACATGTTTCGCTGGAATACGTGTGCAGGCGACAGATATCTCAAGCTGAGGTAACCGTCGCGCACGTTGGGAGGAGCTTGAACATAAGTTGAATATCCATTTCATAGACGATTTTCAATTCTATATATTTTACCTCCATATGTTCTGTGTACCAGTCCAAAGCTTTGTCGTGCGCTACATTATAAAACCACTACTACATAGCCCTCAACTTCGTTTGGCTAGTCTGAACACTTTCAAATACTTCGGCCCTTGTCGCGCGCATGGTACCCGAGACTATTAAGCGTCTTCCTCTCGCGCTCGACAAAAATCTTTGGCAAGTCAAGACCAACGCCGAAAAAGACGAAAATAGCCCACTTCCATCGGAAAGGATTAAATGCGACGCAAAAGGTAAACCACCACAGCAGTTCGAGGTACGTGAAAAAGTCAAACGCGCCAGTCGGGCTATTCTTCTTCAGGAACTTGGTCATGTCAATCCAGCGCTCCATCCAGAACGGGCTCGGTCGAGTAAGAGGGTCGACGAGGAACATGAGTAGGATTCGCGTGTAGATGCCAATGTGCCAGTTGCCGACTGTGCCGATTGCTGCGACGTAGGTGCAGTTGATGGCCGAGAGAGCTGGGTGAGCGGGCGGGAACGTCTGCAAGTACCAGTTCGGAGGCGAGTATGGCTCTTGGAAGGAGTCATCTGGCAAGAAAGATAGCGACGGGCGCTTGAAACCGGTGGCCATGACGATGAAGTCTGCCTCGATGAGTTCTTCGTGGCCGGGTCCTCCCTTGGGCACACCTTTGGTCCGGCGATTGACAACAACACCCTTCTCTTCAATGTGCCGGATGTCTCCGCGCACCCATTCCGCATCACCTCTACGAAGCTTGTCCATGACATCGGAATTGACCATCGGGGTATCCGTGAAGAGACCAACATCGGCGGGCGCAATGTTCTCAAGATCTTTGTAGAAGAACTTGCGCAGCAGAAATTCGGGCACAAATGACAAAGACGTCTCTTGGCCGAAAACATTTAGACTGAGGAGAATATCGACGAATAGGTTGCGTGGAATAATCCATTTGTCAGAGCGTGAAAGTATCGATGTTTTCGCTGCGGACGCTGCACTTGCAAACTCGAGCGCCTCTACTGCGGAGGCACCACCGCCAATTATGGCAATTTTCTTGCCCTCTGCTTCAATTCTTTCTGGCCATTAGCGATTGCTCGAAACTAATAAATGCATTTTGAAAAGCTTACCCGTCAAGATTGGAAGAGTGTAGAATCTTGCCCTTGAAGTTTTCCATTCCGTTTATTTGCGGCATCTTTGGATCACCACAGGTGCCCACCGCGGCGATGAGCCCTTCGAAGCGTCCATTGGAAGGATCATTGATGATCCATCTGGCGCGATCATCCTGGTAAGTTTTTGTGACTTTAAAGTCAAACCTGGTTCGCTTTTCAAGCTTGTATCGCTTCCAGAGATCGCGAATCTGGCCAACGATTTGTTGTCGGTCTGGGTAACCTTCCTGCCACTGGACGGACGGGTGGAATCTATACATTGCGGAGTGGATTTGGAGACCGGACGTATCATTTACTCGCTAAGTCGTCAGATGTCAGCTAAAATCACCAACCAAAGAGACGGGCATGCACGAGTACTCACACTCCAGATTCCACCAAGGTTGTCCTTGGAACCGCTCTCGAAGATGACGACATCAAAACCATGGCCAGCGCAGTGCGCAGCGGCAGTAACACCGGTCAAGCCAGCACCAATCACTGCAATTCGCGGCCGATGAAGCTTATCATCAGGCCGCGGCGGGTTAGGCGCTAAGGCCTTGCTAACTACCCATTGCCAAAGCTGGAACAGGAAAAGAATTGGGTGCAAGAGGGGATTCTGCACCTTGGTTTGCGACCCCATTGTGACGAAACAAGAACGATTTCTCGTAAAAACGCAATGGAACACCGCACGAAGAAGAAAAATGAAGAAGATGTTTTTTTTTTTTTCAAAATCAATTTAGAGGGACAGAGCCGGGAAGCTATCCACCTAAATATTAGACCCGTCAGTTGACGATCGCGCGCTTGATTTGATGGCGCAGCAAGCATCACCGAATCCTGACGTCAACATTCACATGCGAATCAGACCAGACCCCACCCTGAGCTTGATAGCTGGAAGAGCTCCAATGATGATGCTTGCAGATACCACGAGCTTTCCGCGTGTCTTTTGAGACGCTTCTGTTGCGCCATCTTTCACATGTGTATCTTATTTAAATTATCAGGGCAACATTTCCTTCATCAACGCCTCGCTTCACTGTTTGGAATTGCGCAGAAGATTTTCGCGCCAAAACACACACAATATGGATGATCCAGGTACACATATACGTCCTACCCGTCCCCTCAGATATTGTTTCGCAGGCAATTGACTAACATTCCTACAAAGAAACCCAAATTGAGGGTGTCATCAAGACTCTAACGACAGGCAACCCGGAAGAACAAGAAGATGCCCTCGACCGGTACTTTCTTCCCGACGCAGCCTTTATCCATCCATACTGCTACGTCCCACGCTTCCGCCAACTCGCGATTCCTTTTATCGGAACAATTGACTCGCTATGGGCTATTCTGTGCATCTACCGGTGGTACCGCACCATGAGTCCCAATATTAACATTTCTATCGATTCAACAGGTAAGTAAAACAGATCCAAAATAAATAAAAAATGCAGCCGAAGCATCCGAAATTTGAACAAAACTCCATTTAAACTGACAATACTTCGTAAATCCTGCAGCATTCGACGAGAAAAGTGGGCGTCTGTACGTCACAATCCGCCAACGCTTCTCCGTATGGGCAATCCCCTTTTATTCCATCACAGTAAAGCTCGTATCCGTGCTGGAACTAGTCAAGCAATCGTCGCGCGGCGCTCGATCGGGTGCCGGAAGTCCCGAGCTGGATGCAGAAGACGACGACAACGCCAACAACGGTACTTCTTCGAGTAGTCCAAAGTACTACATTGCCAGCCAAGAGGATTTGTACCAGGCGAATGAGGCGCTGCAGTTTATTATGCCGGGCTTTGGGCGACGCGTTTGGGCTGTTTGGCAGTTGGTTAGCGCCGTTGTGTGTGTGCTGCTTTCGCTGGCTACGCTGCCTCTGTTTTTGTTCCTGAATAAGAGCAAGGTTAAGAGATAATGCTAGGGGACGGAGACGCCCACCTGGGACTATGTGTGCTATTTTTTTGATGTACTATTGGGCAGCAGAGTTACATACTTGCTGCCATTTTAACGAAGCAATGACAAAATTCTGGTTAATGCACCTCGATTTTTCAAGTCCCGACTATAACGAGCGAGTGATCGATCCTTTTCAAAAGTAAGAAATTCCGTTAGGAATGTGTGTTTCATGATTCATCTTCTTCTAAATCTCTCCTACTACGCATCCGCCAAAGTATGTACCGAGTTGGCAAATGCTGCCGGATAATTGCCCAAACATCGGCCGCAAAAAAGGGCAACTTCACCCGTCTGCCGCCCAACACCACGCTCTAATGTAATCAATATTTATACATCCTCGGTTGCTACCGCTTCGTAACCGCCTCGTCGACTCATTCCAGTAATCTGCATCAGTGTCGGGCTTTCGTACATGGCTGCATAGTCCACTTTGGCACCTCCCAATATCGCTGTTCCATTTTCGCGCTGACCAAACACTGGTGCCGGATCAAACAAGAAATCTTTGCAATTGAGCAAGCAGCCGCGACTGTAGGGATTCTTCTTCCTACGACGATTCTTTCCAGTCGCTGCACCGCGTCCCGTGATGGTCTCGATGAAGGGGTCGACCCCGAGGATACGGCTCCATTGACGGAGAGTTCCAGTCTTTTGTCGGTTGGCCGCTGGGTGTTCGCTTGGGCTTGCTTCCAGCGCAGACAGGTTCGGATCCAGGGGGGCGCCTGTTGAGGTGTACGCCGTGAACGAAGTTTGCCCAGTGTTGATGCCCATCATATTTTCATACGTCGTCATGGCGCGAGAAACTTGAATCAGCTGTGTGACAACAAGCATCGAGACCCACGTAAGCTGCAAAGTGATCCAGAACCCTAACAATAGAGTATATGAATCGGCGTTGACAAGCTTACACAAGCCAGGGCTAACCACGTTGCAAGAGTCGGACACGTCAGCCGAAACGATACTAAAGTCTGCAATCCTGTCAGTTGTACTCCAGCTATAAACCAGCTGGGAAACTTACAATAATACAGTAACCAGTCATAGAAAAGAATGCCAAATGTCAATGCCGCCAGATAAAAGAAAAAATGGCGGTGTGTATTGACACCAACACAGTTGTACACCCAAGGACAGTGGTGATCGTGCTTCGCAACGCATCGCTGACACCTACGGCAGTGCTTGCTGCGAAGAGGCGTTCTGATCATACAAGTCGTGCAAAAGCTTGCCTCGTCGTACTTCCATGTTTTGAGCAGCTCTTCAATGGCGGCTCGTTGCTCCGCGATTCCATTCATCTTGGGGATATATCCGGGATCGTATCGCATGCACGCTGCATAGAAAAAGGCTGTGAGTACAAACATTGCGCCAAAAACGATGTTGAGAATGAGATGGGAGCCGCCGCTCGAGAACATAGTATAAGGAACAATCGTGGTAAGCCAGTTGACTCCGACAAAGAAAAGTGTGCCTGCAAAAATACCGGCCAACCAGGGCTATTGCACAAGTTAGAAAAACAGCCAAGTATAGGCGCACAAAGTTTAGCACTTACAGTCTTATGAAAGTGTCGCATATCTGTTGGAGCATATTCTAGCACTTGCCTAGCGCACCATAGGATTCCGTATCCGACAATAACGGCAAAGGGAATACCGAGGAACACTGGAGCATGCGAAAGGAGCATGAGAATAGCCCAAACAAAGAGAAAAGGCAAGAAAAAGAGGAAACGCTGCGCGAAAGCACGCTTGTCTTTGAGGAAGTAGCTGGAGCCCGGCCAGGGCGGAACTGCAGGGTGGCCATCTTCGTCATAGCCACACTCCTTGAGCGCTCTGTACCAGGCGGACTCCGTATTCAGTTCGCTAGCTGTAATGGCAGGCGTCTTGCCACTGTTTGTCTTTGCAAATCGATCGGCGCCATACTCGACAAGCTTGAGGATGCAAGCAGGGTTGCCTTTAACAAGTGCCCAGTGAAGGGCCGTGAAGCCTTGCTCATCCGTGGCATATACACTGGCTCCCCATCGCAGGAAAAGGTCCACGCACTGGGGGAAGCCCTTGTATGCCGCCCACATGAGTGAAGTGTGGCCATAGCTGTCTATCACATCAACGGGGATGCCTTGATGCAGCAGCAATATGAGGAGGAAAACATTGCCGTTGAATGTAGAAATGTGAAGGGTATTGTATCCCTGCGCGTCGGTGACAAGAGGGTCGCCGCCATGCTCGAGGAGAAGATTGACTGTGTAATAGTGGCAGCGTTGAGCCGCCCATTGTAAGGCTGTCGCTACTGATTCGCCTCCTTTCCTGTTGATCTCGGCTCCGTGGTCAATGAGGAATTTGCACATTGCGTACTGGTTGTTAATGGCTGCCCACTGGAAAAGGGGTTAGCTGCTATAGGTAAAAGGTTGCCCGCTCTGTTTCCCGCGCTTACGTGCAGAGGTGTGATTCCTTCGCCATCAGTGTACGTCGCGTCGTAGTCGCCAGACTCAAAGAGCTTCTCCATGGCAGGAACATCACCGATCCGAGCGAATTGCATAATGTCATCTTCTGGCGGCGGCACTTGCGGTTGCGACGCCGCACTTTCGCTCTGTATAGTGCCGAGTTCCATGTTGCTGTTGAGCGTCGGTGCAGCAGCTGCAGATTTCGACGACGGCTGGATAGGAGCAGCAGTCGAAGCAGCGGAAATGCTGCCTTGCCGTGTCGGGCTGCCCATGCGTCTAGCAGAAGCCGTTGGGAATATGACCAGGGTTCCTGGCTGGAGCGGTCCTCGCAAAAGTGGACAAGATTAAACTGTCCCGAGCTCTTGATGTCGGAAGAGGCGGCGATCGAGACGTTCGGAAGGGAAACCTAGAATATAGACATGCTCTCTATTGCTGCAGCATAAAGAGAGGCTATGATAACCGAATGAACCATTAAAAGGGGGGAAGATGCCAGAGCACAAATACAATCGCAACGGCAGCTCAGCTTCGGAAATAAGTCACAAATAGGGTCCCTCGGACGTTGCGAAAACGCTGGGAGATTTGATGCGCAGCCGAGAGAGGCTGAGCTGCTGTCGTGTTTCCGCCCGACCTTTCCAGAAGCGGTCTAGCTTGACAGGCCAGCCACGGAGAGCGGAGCCGGCGCTGAAAGATCCCTGGAGCTCACACACTTTGGCGCTGTGGCTAGGGCCAGCTGCTGTGGCGTTATGGCCAGATTCGAAATAATTGCCATCCGACCTCAGTGGGGGGGGGGGGACTCGTCAAGCATCATCTTTCATCCATCGCCCGCCGCGAGTCGAGACATTCTCCTCTGCCGCTCCTTTGCGCTCCTGGGAACTGTGAGCTGAAGCTGCAGAGATTGACGGGGCTCATTCATTCTATTTTCCAAGTATTGCGCCACTTACGAACCAACTGTCACTACTTCCTCGCAAGACTCTGGCACAATGGCAACTTTAAACGAAGTCGTCACCTACATCATGACGCCGTCCTTACCGGTTGTCCTCTTTGGAATCTTCCTCATTCTTGGAGCACCCGTCATTCTCCACGTTATTCTCTCTTCGTCCAGGACATATACCGTCCCGCCCACTGCCCTGTTAATGGGCCCCGACAATGCAGGCAAAACCGCACTCCTCACGCTCTTCGAACGCGGCACAAAGCCAGCCGTCACTCACACATCGCAAGTTACGCAGTCTGTCGAACTCAATGCGTCGACCGATTCCGACTCGAAAATGTCCTACAAGAACCACGAAGATGCAAGCGGCACATACACAAAGTTCCTCATGATTGATACGCCAGGCCACGGCAAGCTGCGCAACGTCGCCATGGGCAAGCTGAGCCGCAGCGAGAAGCTCAAGGCGATTGTCTTCATGGTCGATGCATCTGCTCTTGGAGAGTATGATGTTTTGTCGGCGACTGCGCAGTATCTCTATGATGTGCTCCTCTTCCTTCAGAAAAAAGCCAGCTCCAAGGGCAAAGACAAGGTGTCTGTGCCGCTGCTCATTGCTGCAAACAAGATGGACCTCTTTACTGCGCTGCCTGCTGGTATGGTCAGGTCTCACCTCGAAACGGAGCTGTCGAGAATACGCTCGTCCAAGAGCAAGGGCCTGTTGGATTCTGGAGTCGGTACTGACGATATTGGCTCAGAGGAGCAGGACAACTGGCTGGGTGAATACGGGTCTGTAAAGTTTTCTTTTCAGCAGATGCAAGAGTTTGATATTGATGTCGAGGTCTTGCCTGGCAGTGTCATGGCTGAAACGCCAGAGGCTGACAAGTGGTGGTGGTGGCTGGCGCAGAGGATATAGAGAGACATTGAAGTGTCCTAGTATAATGAAATTTTTTTTTTTTTATATCAGCTCAATCTCACATTAGCATGCAATTGTCTAGTATTTGTTTGTTCATAAAAAATTGTAAAATTTGTCTATCATCTAGTCATGTCCAGGACCGTAGATGTTGAGTCTACAAGGCCCGCCCTGCCGTCTATTTCAGTTGAACCCAATGACGAACCCAAAGCTGATGCAACTACAAAACGCCCCAAAAAGATAAATAAATAAAAGCATCAAAAAATAAAACTTTATGCAAAAATGCCAAATTATCATAGTCGAATAACTAGTTTTTCTTGTTGACCATCCAGCTGAGAAGGTCAACCTTGGTCACGACAGCAACAGGCTTCGACAGCGACTTGGAGTCGGCACTCTTCTCTGTGACAACGGCAGCGCTGTTCCACTCAAAGAACTTGCTCAGGTACGACAGGGGAGTATCCATGGTAATCTCGACAAACTTCCTCTTGTGGCCCGTGGCGGCACCGGTAGCAGCGCTCTCACGAGGGTCGGTGACGATTTCATCCAGGCGGCCAAAGTCAAACATGACGTCCTTGACCTGGCTCCCGGCTGTGGCACGTCCGCGGGAGATGTAGCTTAGCAGGTTACCCAGAGTCACGACACCGACCAGCTTGCTGCCGCCGGAAAGCACGGGCAGCTGGTCAAAGCCCTTGTCGCGCATAGTCTCAATAGCCTCGGAGCAAGAAGCAGTGGCCGAGACAGAGGTGACAGGCTTCAGACGGAGAGAAGCAATGGTTGCGCCGGCATAGGGATCAGTGGCGTCGCCGTTGGTGATACTAGGAATGGCGTCGTTGCTAGGGACGGGGAGAAGGCTGTTGGCAGCCAGCCAGTCATCATCGGCAAATTTAGAAAGGTAGCTTCGAATGCTGTCAGGAAGGATAACGACGACGACGTCACCTTTCTTGAAACCAAAGTCCTTCACGGCCTTGAGCATGGCCGCCATAGCGGAGCCAGAGCTACCGCCAACCAGAAGACCCTCCTCAGAGATCAGTCTGCGGGCGAGGTGGAAGGACTCCTGGTCATCAGTCTTGTACCACTTGTCGACACACTCGCGAACCAGAACCTCAGGAATAAAGTCATAGCCAATGCCTTCAACCTTGTACGGCTTGTTGATATGCTCCTCGTTCAGAGATTCGGGAACGGCAAGGATACTGCCCTGAGGATCGGCAGCAATGACCTTGATGTCCTGGCTGTGCTTCTTCAGACCTCTGGCGAGACCAGTGATGGTGCCACCCGTACCAGCGCCCGCGACAATGGCATCAATCTTGCCGCCAGTCTGCTCCCAGATTTCTTCGGCAGTGCCGTGCTCGTGGGCCAGCGGGTTGTCGACGTTTCCATACTGGTCAAGGATGTGGGCATTGGGGATTTCCTTTTCGAGGCGACGCGCGACCCCGATATGCGATTCGGGAGCGTCCCAAGCAGCCTGGTTGGGGGTTCTGATAATGGTGGCACCCAGAGCGCGGAGGACAGACACCTTTTCGGCCGACATCTTCTCGGGCATGGTGATGATGGTCTTGTAGCCCTTGATGGCACCGACGAGGGCGAGACCAATACCACTAAAGTAGTCGCGAGTTAGTAACTCATGCGAGCGTTTCTGAAGTTATGTAGGAATACATACGTGTTACCACTGGTAGGCTCAATCAACGTGTCGCCAGGCTTAATACGGCCGCTCTTCTCAGCCTCTTCAACCATTCGCAGAGCAATTCTGTCCTTGACACTACCGCCGGCGTTGAACAGCTCAGTCTTGACATAGACCTCGCACTCGACGCCGAGCGACTGTGGCACCTTGTTCAAGCGAACAAGAGGCGTGTTGCCAATCAGCTCCGTGGCCGAGAGGACAGTAGCTGGCCGGCGGCCAACGTGAGGAATGTTTGAGGCCATGGTTCGCGCGACTTGTATAGACGATCGATGGGGCGGACGCGAGCAAGCAGGTATATCGGCTGCTATCTTCAGAGGTACAGCGGGTCTGGAAAAAGGCTGAATAGCGCAAATGAAATGGTGGCAGTAGTTAAGTGTCAGTGTCGCAATCCGTGCTTGGCTGCCCCTCCGCGAAAGAGAAGACGTGGCGGATCAGAATTCAGGCGCTTCGGGAATCGGGTTTGACAGTTTTTCTGCTGCCCCGCCACTCAGCCCACTGCGCCAATACCGAGAGTATCCGCATTTGGCCTTTTTTTTTTTAGCGCCGCGATGGGTTCGGAACACGCCGAGTGGGCTGTCTCGGATCCGGCGAATTGTGAAGCAGTAATTACGTATTATTGTACAAATATTGAACCACATTTTATGTTTGTTAGAATGACGTTAAATTTTGTGTGTATTTATTCTACAATTTTGATTAGGTCATTATGTAGAGTAGAGCCAGATTAAGTCGCAATAGACCGCAAGCTCTGCCGGGGTCGCCAAGTACGAAAATCGGCTGTCATCAAGGGTACCATAGTCCATGCGTAGGCATATGTGGCAATGATAATTCCCAAGTAATAATAAACAAACTTATATCACAAAAACTATTAAATATGTTCGAAGCGAATTACACCAACTCCTCCAACTTTATACCATTGCCGCATTACTTCTTAATGAGTCGTTCCGCGTCCGCCCGTCTCATCTGCATCCTTCTCCCCCGCATCCGTTACAACCTCTCGTGTCTTTCCCCATTTAAAATCGTCAGAGTTGAACAAAGAGTAGACGAGAATTGTAATGTTGATAAACGGAGATGAGACCAGATGGAAAAAATATCCAACGAAATATTGCGCCCGTTCGAGATTGTTCCGTGGCAGCCAGAAGCCGATGCAAAAGGAGTACAACTGTAGGCATGAATTAGTTAAAACCCTATAAAGCATAAAATGCAAAACAACTGCACTTACATATCTTAGAAACAAGATGCATATCAAGCTCAAGAATACTGGATCCTGCATCATCTCCTTGCCCCGTTTCGCAAAGAGCATAATAAGTTCTGCAAATGCAGCAATGATAAACGGGGTAATGGCCCACGTAATCACCGCCACGATACTTTGCAGTCTCTCAATAAGAATAATGCCTGGGCGAAAGATCATGACAAATTCATTTGAAATGCTTCCGAGCGCCCATCGCTTGCGCTGCGATAAGAACACGCGCCAGTTCTGCGGCACAATCGTAAAGGCCTTGGCACGAAGGGCTTGAGCAGTTCTTTTCTTTGGGAAAAGGCTAAAGATGATGGACGCATGGATACTATCTTCTGAGTAGTTTCCCATTATGTGCTGCGTCATAACATCGTTGGGCTTGGGGCAGTAGCCGAATCGTTCCCGCAGAACAGCATCGCCAAACGTGGCCTCGTCGACCCGGATGAGCTGACAGCAGCCCGGTAGGCAATTCACTTTGCCGGTGACGCGAGACTGGAACATGCGTCGCAAGCCTTGCGTCTGAGAGTACTCTACAGATTGATAGAGCGACCAGAGACCAAAATTCTTATTGTCAAAGTCGACGCAGACATGTCCGCAAACACCAACAAGTTTCGGGTCCTTGCGAATCTCCTTGAGCATTTCGGACACGCAATTCTCCTCAAACACGGTATCGGCATCCATACCAACCAGGTAGCTGATGTTGTCGATTCCATTTTGGACAAACGCTGTGCCGAGATACTCAAACACGTCATTGTTAAACATGGTGACTACATGCTCAGATCTCTGCTTGAAGTGATACAGAAAAGACCGTGCGAAGCAAAGACTGTCTCGCTTTCCCTGGTTGTATCGCTTACCGACAAATACATATGGAAGTCCTTTGTGATAACCTGTTTGGATCTTGACTGGCATGAACAGTCCATCTCTTGCACGGTACCCGTTCTCAAAGTGGCGGCAAGGTCCAGGGTCCAGAATATCTTCAAGCAGATACCGCTGAGTAGTTTTGTCCATGCCAGGTCCTCGAACATTTCCATCAACAATGATAAATATCAGCCTTGGATTCTCGTCAATGCCGTTCTGGGCGATAAGCGAGTCCAATGAGCGAGATAGCTCTTCTGGTGTCTCATTGTAGCAAGGCAAAAGCAGCACCAGCTGTTCAGGGTCGTCTGGAATGACCTCCTTTCGCTTCAACCACCAGCCGCACAGAACCCGTGTGACGAGGAAATGCCCAATGATGCAAACTATCATGACCGCCTGCAGAACAGTGTTGGAGCTGAGTAAGACGATGAATAGGTAATACACCTGCCAGTACGTCCATGCAACATAGATCAACGCAGCGTTGAGCGTAATGAGTCCAATAATCAGGCCCCATTTTTGCAGCTGGAGTAGTGACTTCGACATGCGCTTGAGCTCTTCGTCCGAGTCCCATCGTAACTTTGCTTCTTCTTGGAGGATGGCCGACGTGAACGAGGCGTTGGAGTCGGCGCCGTGCGAGTGCCATGAGCCGTTCGTCCCTTGGGACTGAGGAGTTCGTACGCCAGGCGGTAGTATTCCTTGAATGCCTCGAATGATGGAGTGAAAACTTTTATTAGTTACAAAAGCAATAGAGCAGAGAAGAGTGTGCACTTACAGAATCCCTTGATATAGACCCTTCGCGAACCAAAGCTCTTCGGGGCGGCGTGAGCTCGTCCACGACGGCTTGTGTTTGCGACGATTCTGCCTGATCATACATGTGTCACAACCAATATGAGACTGTGCTATTTCTCCGCTGCAGTCTCTGTCCTGTGTATTCAACAGTGAGAAAAAGGTTGAGGCGACACGGTAACAGAGAATACTCGCGTAGTCTGATGCAGGGCAAGGGCAATTATAAGATTGGCAGAACAAAGGGCCGGTAACGACAGAGGAGTCTTGCGGTCAATCACGGTAAGCTGCGATGAAAGCGGGTTTGATAAGTTTGTCAAGGGTCGCAGGCAACTTATTAACGCCACGGGTGCTCGGATGCTGCCTCTTCTCTCCAAAGCGAGAAGCCTTCCGTATACTCCAGTGATAGCTAATGCTTGATCAGCACGCCATGTCGGGATGGGCTGCATGACACGACAGTATCGCAAGATCCTCCACACCCCCGAACCAGCCAGTCACCTCCGATTCCGTGAATATATCGGAGGACCCATCTCGTAGTGGCAAGGGTTGGGGGTGACCAAGCCTTGCTCGATTCACTGGCGAATGAGCTGTTGCTGCGGATATTGCATAAAACACTACACACGAGTTAACATTTACGAGTTGCTAATAATACCTTGCAGTCTGTGCACCAATTTTCAAAAGTTTCCGACATTGTCTATTCAGGTACGCTGCCTTACTGAGCGATCTAGGTATCCCTTCGTATAATTCCCTAGGGCTGTGCTAAATGCTGCAAGGCACTCAGCTTGGCTGCATCACATTTTTTGAAGCTTCAATTCTTGGTCTCTGCCAGCCCAAAAATCTCGTAATGTAACAAAGTTATGCCATTGTTATGTAGCCGGGTAACCCCGTGGCTACTGTGGCGTTGCAACTGCCGTCTGCCGATCGCCACGTTTCATGTTTTACGCTTGTCTTTAGCTATATTAAGCAGTCTCGGATTTTGATATCTCGTGTAAGTTGTGTACGGCACGCTGCAGCTCGCATCTGAGTGGAACGAGCTATCGAATGTTGAGACGGTGACGGATCGGCTGAGGGACACTTGCCCGGATAGCTGCAGCGTATCTGCCATTCACATAGATGCGATACATTTACGTTTTGAATCAGACGGAAAGCAATGTATGAAATTACTCAAGTAAGGTGCAATTATTGATTTAATATGTCAGTCTCTAGCTACAAACAAAGCTCAGCTAAGATGGAATTAAGCGAGCGTTAATTAGATTCCATCGCGGATCCGGCACGGCAATCCATGATCTGCATCACAATCTAACTACAATCTCCATATTCGCCTTGACATCCTTCTCCACAGTGCTGGCTTTCGTTTCCACTGCAAGTGTCGTTAGCGAGGCTCGTAAAGGTGAACCCTAGATTTAGCTTACCAGTAACCATAGCTAGAGCAGCAGGTCTTGTCTCCATAACTGGCGCAAGTCGCTGAAAATAGACTACCCCACAGTCCATTTGTCGTATCGCTAATGCCACCTGGCACAGGGTCACATGTCCCGAAGTCGACATCACAGCCTGTGCCACAATATGCGGGGCTCGAGCCACTGCGTGGTCCCAGTTAGTTAGCTGACAATGCCAGAAAGATTTGGCGGAACACGTACCAGTATCCGTAGAAGGAGCAACAGTTGCCAAAGGCAGATCCCTGGCAAGTGTATCCTGTGCTTCCGCCACAGGTTTGGTCAGGTGAGATGGCAAATGTCTCTGTCGGATGGATATACGAGGATGTGGACGATGCTGTACAGGCAGCGTCTGTTGTTGTCTTGGTGGGTACGGATGGCTCTTTACCTGCATCTCTGTACCAGTTTTCTGGAGGGTCGTTCAGGCATTCTCCAACAGTGACAAGTCTGTATCCGCGCTCGAGGGATGTTTTGACCATGTACTCTGTCAGGTTGACGACGGTTTGGTAATGTACGTCATGAGCAAGAGTTATGTAGTCGTTGCTCTCCGAGTCTTTGGACACTGCGTCATTGAAGCGGTCTTTGGCATTCTGGATTAGCTTAGAATCATCGTACATGTAGTCTTTGGTGTCGATGTTGTTGGTAACAATGTGGTACCCAAGCGTATCCAAAGTATCTGTGCAACCCGACTCTGCGGAACACTCCAGGTATGGTGGCCTCATGTACGTCGGGAACCAACCAAAGATGTTGCGGAACGCCATTTCATTGTAGACTATTTCTGTCCACTGAATAATCTTGTTTACCTTGTTCAAGTCACGGTGAGTCCAGGTGTGGCTGGCAAGTTGATGGCCGTCGGCGTGCATTCTCCTGAGTATTCCTGCCCAAGGATTGGCCGGGTCATCGATACGGCCCTTTCCTCTGTTATTGCCTGCAACGAAAAAGGTGGCTTTGACGTTGAGCGACGCGAGGAGGCCCAGCATTTGATTGGTATACAGATACGGCCCATCGTCAAAAGTCAGTGCCATTGTCCCAGGCTCGCTGCACCGGCTGATGATTGTTCCTGTCAAAATTAGCAGAGGCTTCTAGAGCTTACTCATGGGACATACCATATGGCACGTTTCCATCTTTTGGTCTTGGCACATCCTCTGTAGACTGTCCTGGTGGCCCAAAGCTAGCAAATTTCATATTAGCCGCAGCAACCGCAGTTAGCAATGCTCGCTATGCACTTACAATGTATCACAAGAGTCGCTGTAGTCCAACTGACACTGTGAACCAGCGCAATAGTCATTTCCTGTACCACACCAACCAGATTCCGAACAGCATTGGCCAGAAGGACAAGAGCCAATGCCCTGCCCACATGCGGCCCTTACTAGGTGAGAAGCGCGTGGCAGGTTGTGGTCGACCACGGCTGCTAGCCCGAGCGAGGCAAAGAAAACTTGTTGGGTCGGCCACAGCATTCCCAGTAGAATCCAAAAAAAAATTGTATTATAGAACTGATTAAATGTGTTGATGGGTTTGCGTCTGCTGCTACAAAAAGGTTGTCCTCATATTCAAGTCACTGGGAAGAGCGGCAAGGACACTTATACGACAAAGACATTACAGTTGCAGCCGACGAGAATAACAACCACGGCGTCCCGACACTATTGACTCTCCAAGACGTCTGCTTTCGGAAGGCAAATAATAATTTCCTGCAAAAAGCCACACCGACTCGCGGCTTGCAGGGAACCGTAGGTGGATGCTCGTTGCTATTTCAGTGACAGGTGGTAAAGATCAGATGCGCATCGTATTCAGTCTGTGGCTGGCATTGTTACCACGTAATTCCGATATGCATAAGCCACGTGTAACGCCCAAAAAAAAAAACCTGTGCATCTTGCGTCTAATACGGGACGAAAGTGAAGGGGGCAAACTACGAGAGACATCGGGCGGCTCTCTGCTGCAGGTTTGCGTGTTATTTGCATAACATCGTATGCCGCGGATCCACCTGTAGCGATGCTTGTACAACAAAGGCGGCACTTACATGAATATTGAAGTAGTGACTGTTTCGTTGAGGCGCAAAAGAGAGACATGCATGACAAGTTACTGCGGCGTCCTGGCATCCGATGCTGCCTCGTATCCTACACGGACCAGTATTCAGGAACGAGATGGCACAGGGAATGGGGCGCAATGCCGCGGAGTAACTTTGCTGCTGTAGCCTTGTGCTACTCCTAGCCTTCAAAGGCATAACCAATCTCTTTCAAACGCAAATGAAGGGAGCTTCGTGTGGGAATGAGGTGACCCGGTACAGCAGATGAACGACACTCGGATCGCCGCTGTGCGAAAACGTGCTAGTTACCAGCTTTACCAACATAGTATGGTGCAATTAGCTTTTTTCCTGTAGATATCATAAAGGCAGTTTAGTAGCGTTTGTTTTCTACTGTATTCATGATTCAACCCCATTCGACGTGGGTGATGATGGCGTCACACCTGGCTAAGGGCTCTTTCGAGCCTTGCAATGATCCCAACCGGACTCTTCTTCCCACAACGACATACTACGACCAGACACCACCTGGCGAATTGATCGACTCAGAAGATGAAGTACTGCCAAATTACGGGCCAATTGAGTGCCAGGAGAAGCCACTGGTCGCAGTGATTGGCGTGGGCTACGTGGGCGAGCACCTCGTCAGCATATTCTCCAGAGAATACACCGTCATTGGCTACGACATTTCCCAAGCGCGCATCTGTCAACTGCAGCATACTTTCTCTACCGCCAAGGGCGTCTCCGTTTCTTTCACATCAAACGGCAGAGACGTGGCAACAGCAACACATTTCCTCATCAGTGTGCCCACGCTCTTACTCCCGGACAAGTCCATCGACTCGTCCGCGCTACGGGAAGCACTGGGGCTCGTATCAAAGTACGCACGCACTGGCTCCGTGGTGGTCATTGAAAGCTCCGTCGCAGTCGGGATGACGCGCGCGCTTCTCGGCCCAGTTGCCCAAGCCAAGGAGTTTGCAGCCGGCATGTCCCCAGAGCGAGTCGATCCCGGCCGCATCGAGCCTGCAGCGCATACGATCCCCAAGATTATTTCAGGTCTAAATGACATTGTCCCTGGATCGGTGGAGGCCATTCAGCAGCTGTACTCGCGCGTTTTTGATACGGTAGTGCCTGTTTCTAGGCCGGAAGTGGCTGAGATGATGAAGCTTTATGAGAACTGTCAGCGCATGCTTTGTATTGCGTATGCGAATGAAATGGCAGATGCGTGTCTCAGCCACGATATTGATCCTTTTGAAGTGTGTCGCGCTGCGGCCACGAAGCCATTTGGGTATATGCCGTTTACACCGGGTCTTGGTGTCGGTGGGCATTGCATCCCGGTGAATCCTTACTACCTGCTGGCCAATAATGAGTTTCCTCTGTTGCAAGATGCCGCCGAAAAGATGCAGGCCCGTCCACGAGAGATTGCTCAGAGGATCATTACTCGACTTGTTGGTTCTTGTGGCAACAATGCTCAGCCGCGGGTTTTGGTCGTGGGTATCGGGTTTAAGCCGGGCCAGTCTCACCTTGCCAACTCTCCGGGATTGGAGCTTGCAAAGCAACTGGTCGTATCGGGCAAAGTTGACGTAGCTTGGGCTGACCCGCTGGTCAAGCAAGAAGCAGTTCCGCAGGTGAAGCGTCTAGATGTGCAGGATTGGAATGCACAGTATTTGGACCAAAACTTTAATCTTATCGTGGTTGCGTTTCGGCAGCATGGCCTGGACTTTGGTGAGCTACAGGCGTTGAAACATGCAACGGTGCAAAGCTGGTGTGGGCGGTTATGTTAGCTTAGGAAATAATTGCATAGAGTGCCGTTCAGATCTAAATAAAGGATTAGTTTACTCTAAAAAAAAACTATTTAACATGGAATAGGTTTAATAATGCGATCCCGAGCAAGGTCAATTTTGACGCTCTATAACGGATCATGTATTGTGACTGACAATCACGTAAACGCAGCCAAATTCCTATTCAAATGTACAAAATCGAACTGTGGGTGACCTACACCTATTGAATTGCCACACGCCTATTTTTAAAATCTTCCGATATGGCCATCAAATCATGAGAGCGCAGTTTCCAATTCAGGCAGCTCTACAGGGTAAACCTGCCCAGCGGCAGAAACGGCTGTCAAGGCGGGTATCGTCAATCTCCACAAAACGTCCAAAAAACCCGAACGACGTCGGCATGACATCAACAAGTCGGCCGAAAGGCTCCTCTCATCCAATTGAATGGTCAGCAAGCTCATGCCAGCCCACTCATTCGCAATATACATCTCAACGGCCACGCAGCCCGCGTCTTTGACGTCAACGCCGCCTGTTTATCTCACCTCTTCCTGCTGGCCATGATGCAACACTGACGCCCTTGATAGTCTGGAGTTTATCGTATATATAGAGGATAGCAGGAAACGTAGAGGGGAGTTATAAGGGGTTCTACATAGTAGTCTTTGCTCTACTTTTTTACTACTTTGTTTTACGACTTAATTGATATATTTTTTAGTCTGTCAATATGGACCGCATAGTACCCGATAGCGTAAAGCAGGCCGTAGGTGCCAAAGGCGACGCCAAGCAAGAACAGATGCGCCCGATGACGTCTGAGCCGACGCAACAGACAAGAATTACGACCGACTGGGGCACAAAGCAACACAACACAGACAATTGGCTGCGTGTCAACAGAGAGGATCAGGCTGGCCCCATGCTACTGGAGGATGGATTCTCCCGTGAAAAGGTATGGCTGCATCTCTCACCGTACATCAGCGGAGCGACGCAGCTAACAAGAAGCGCTAGATCCACCGATTCGACCATGAGCGAATTCCCGAACGAGTTGTACATGCTCGTGGCGCTGGTGCCTTTGGCAACTTCCGCCTCTACGAGTCTGCTGCAGACGTCACCAACGCTGGAGTTCTGACCGATACATCGAGAAACACTCCCGTATTTGTCCGCTTCTCTACTGTGTTGGGTAGCCGTGGCTCTGCCGACACTGTACGTGATGTGCGAGGCTTCGCCGTCAAATTCTATACAGACGAAGGCAACTGGGACATTGTTGGCAACAACATTCCCGTCTTTTTCATCCAGGATGCAATGAAGTTCCCCGATCTCGTCCATGCTGCCAAGCCCGAGCCGGACAATGAGGTACCGCAAGCCCAGACCGCTCACAACAACTTTTGGGACTTTATGTACTCGCACTCGGAGGCGACTCACATGTTCATGTGGGCCATGTCCGACCGCGCCATTCCGCGATCATATAGAATGATGCAGGGTTTTGGTGTCAATACTTATACTCTTACCAACGACAAGGGCGAGACACGCTTCGTCAAGTTCCACTGGACTCCAGAGCTCGGCGTGCATTCTCTTGTTTGGGACGAGGCCCTCAAGCTTGCCGGTCAAGACCCAGACTTCCATCGCAAAGATCTCATGGAGGCCATCGAAAACGGCGCCTACCCCAAATGGAAGTTTGGTATCCAGGTCCTCGAAAAGTCTCAGGAGCATGACTTTGACTTTGATATCCTCGACGCCACCAAGGTCTGGCCTGAAGACCAGGTCCCGATCCGCTACATTGGTGAGCTCGAGTTGAACCGCAATGTCGACGAATACTTTCCGCAGACCGAACAGGTTGCCTTTGCCACTGGCCACGTCGTGCCTGGAATTGGTTTCTCCGATGACCCTCTACTCCAGGGTCGTAACTTTTCGTACCAGGACACCCAGTTGTCTCGTCTAGGTATTAACTGGGAAGAGTTGCCCATCAACAGGCCCCTTTGCCCTGTGATGAACTTCAACCGAGATGGCGCCATGCGCCACAGGATTTCCAAGGGCAAGATCAACTACTGGCCCAACCGATTCGGAACGCAACCGCCGGCAAAGGCCGAAGAGGGGGCATACCTCGACCATGCCCAAAAGGTGGAAGGAATCAAACAGCGAGCTTTGAGCGCCAAGTTCAGAGACCACGTGTCGCAGGCGCAGCTGTTCTACAATTCCATGTCCGATGTGGAAAAGGCACACATGACTGCGGCATTCGGCTTCGAGCTCGACCACTGTGACGATCCCCTCGTGTACGAACGACTCACAGAGCGCTTGACAGAGATTGACATAGACTTGGCAAAGTCTGTGGGCACTCTGGTCGGCCAAACCAAGGAACTAAAGGCTGCCAAACCAAATGCTGGCAAGAAGGCCAAGGGTCTCAGTCAGCTTGAATATGTTCCCGAGAAGGTGACGATTGAATCGCGTCGCGTTGCTATTCTGATTGCGGATGGCTACGATGGACTTGCGTTTAACGCCATGGTCGGTGCTCTGAAAGGTTCCAAAGCAGTACCATACATTATCGGCACGCGCCGAAACGCCATCTATGCTGAGGGTGAGGATCCCAGTACTCACGGCGGCACGGTTCCCGACCACCACCTGGAGGGACAGCGGAGCACCATGTTTGACGCCGTTTTTGTGCCAGGAGGCAAGGCCTCAATTGAGACGCTGTCCAAGACTATGCGCGCCAAGCAGTATATTTGCGAGGCCTTTGGCCATCTCAAGACGATTGGTGCGACTGGCGAGGGCGTCACGTTTGTCAACAATGCTCTGCGTGATGTGCAGACTGTTCAGGTGTCGTCGGGAGGGGACGCGATGGAGAGTTATGGTGTCGTGACACTGCGCAACGTCGATGCTTCAACCTTTAAGGAGGCTATCAATGTGGCCAAGGGCGCACATGGCTTCCTCGAGCGCTTCGTTTACACGCTGAGCCAGCACCGATGCTGGCAGCGTGAGCTTGACGGTCTCAACGCGCAAGTCATGTATTAAGCATGGCATTGCCGTCCGTTAGGCTGGCTAGCGTCGTTTTAGGCGCGTGATGAAGTCGCCTGTGATGAATTAAGCTCGTTTGCTGCGAGAGAGTGTATTAGCACCACAAAAGGGTAGGGTAGAGACGTTGGCGGCATACGAATACGACGGAAAGCGGATACGATCCAAGTGAGTGCCGAAGGTGTGGCTGCTTGTGGCTGCTGCTGGCAACTTGTTTAGCAGAACCCTCGGGAGCTTTTCCAAGGAAAGAGGCGGGATGGCGCTCTGCAGGCCTTGGAGACTTTTAGGCTATGAATGGCGAAGTGGAGGGTGACTGGTGAGGGAACTGTCTGCATGATGCAGGTTCGCGTAAAAGAAAAGGGTGGCGTGGGCAGGCACCCCATTGTCCTCCGTACCCATTGTCTAATGCAGTGGTGGTGCCCCCGCGGTGCGGGTGTGGGTGTGGTGACACAAGACCCTGGCAGCTGGCGATGGTGATTGGTCAGCTAGCGTATGGATGGCACGGTTTGGGCAACTTAGGGCCCTGGAAGCGACGGCCGATGCAACCCACCCAATGTTCCCACACCCGATTGTACTCTGCGGGTTAGGTATCGCGTGATTAAGCTACGCTACGACCTCGGTTCATAGATTGTCGTATTGTATGAACTTTTCAACATGTCAAATTCAAAATCACTCCTTTGAAATTTCTTCTGCTCTTGTTTCTGTAAAAATTAAGCATCATGTGGTGAAGTGTCAGACGACAAAATCAGGTTCGGGGACGTGACCCTTGTTGACAGAGGATTGAAGTATTCTTGGAAAACAAGGCTATAATATGGTTGGAGGCTTTTGTCGTAAAAGAACATAGTTTTCTGTCACTCAGTCTTTGACAGCCTGATGTGCTTTATTCGAGTGT
This sequence comes from Lecanicillium sp. LEC01, assembly GCA_002242745.2. NCBI lineage: Eukaryota > Fungi > Ascomycota > Sordariomycetes > Hypocreales > Cordycipitaceae > Lecanicillium > Lecanicillium sp. LEC01. The sequence goes on from NIWZ02000002.1 coordinate 62,232, forward strand.
ATCTTGTCGCTATCGCTGTCACGCTAATCCTAAGAGGCAACTCGGCGCGCGGAAGCCGTCATGTCGACTTGCACCTGGGTCAGGCTCAAGGTTCATAAAGTAGAAAACCTTGACCAGCATAGTAACCTGCATTACTTTTTTTCTTTACACATTAAGAGTTACGCCCAGAGCCTAAACAAAAGCTTTTTGTACAAGTGGCATTGTCTGTGGCATGTAACATTACTTTAGTGCTGACGCTTCTAGTTGATGGACTATCCCCATTTGAGCAATAAACCGCGCCAGAGCAAGGCAAACAGTGGTGATAATAACACTAGCGACATTGCATTGTATCGAGCTCAACGCTTACTTACATGCAAGGAGAAATCTCCTGTATTTTTCACTTCTTTCTGCTTTCCCATCTCCCCTCTCCTCACATCGTCCGCTAGTCTTCCCGTACCATGGTACCGTAGTCTGTACTCAATCTGGATATTTGGCCGGCTGCTACAAAGCTAGCGCTTGTACGGACGTAAGTACTGACACTTTACTATATTAAGCCTCTCAGCCGGGTGCATCACATGCCCAATGCGTGCTCTTTCAGCAGTTCTTCAGTGCACACCAGTGGGCGGGTCAGGGCCTTTCCGGGCGATTTTGGGTCCCGCTGACACAGAACCAGGACCCCTGTGCTGGCTTCTCCGCCCCTGATCGCCATTAATCAATCCTCTGTCCACTCAGACATCTCATCTTGCGTTTGCCCACTTTACTAGTCGGCAGCTAATTGTTCCTCCGGCGGCAACTCCATCCAATGTCTCACGCTACATTGCCCAGAGAGCAATCTTGGCAGACCCGGGCTAAAATAAACAGCCCGTGAGAAGCTCACGCCGCGAACCTTCTGTACGCGAGCCACCGCCGCCCCCTGTACGATGCGCCGGCAAACCTTGGTCCGATGCACAATGCCACTGCCTCTACCCCCGGGCTCGTCGTCACGCTCTTCAACAAGGCTACTTCCAGATTTCTGACACTTAAAAGACCATTGGCAGCCACCTTCGGAGGGCCGTCGCGAGTCCTAACTTTTGATCTGTGCGACCGTCCATGCCTCCCGGCCTCGTTTCCTAGCTACCCGTCTGTATTTCCTTCACTTTCCGCGTTGTGATTTAGCTTTCAGGCTTCTGTACGATATAACCGCACCTATTCAACACGTGGAACACGCAACAACGACCCGAAGCACGTCTCCGTGGACCCTTTATTTCTCATTGCTCTGTTCAGTTGCAAAGCTAGAAAAACTCGCAAACATGGGTAATGCCCCTAGCACACCACTGCAACAGTGCCTCAACTCCATCTGCGAGGGTCGAATCGGCTGCGTCGCGTACCCCGGCGACGCTCTGTACCAGGCTGCTTGGGTCAAGCCCTACAACCTGAACGTCCCAGTCGAGCCCATTGCCGTTATTCGACCAAATGATGCTCAGGATGTTTCTGCCGCCATTAAGTGCGCCAATAAGAATGAGGTTCACGTCCAGGCCAAGTCTGGTGGCCACTCCTATGCGTATGCTGCACCGCCTCGGCTTTCCTTTTTTTCATACTAACTTGATTACAACAGCAACTTTGGCCTTGGAGGCGACAGCGGCGGCCTCATGATTGATCTCCAGAACCTCAACAGCTTCTCTATGGATGAGTCCAACTGGCAAGCCACGTTCGGCTCTGGCTTCCGTCTTGGCGAGCTTGACAAGCACCTCCATGCTAACGGCGAGCGTGCCGTGGCTCACGGTACATGTCCTGGTGTTGGCATCGGTGGACACGCCACTATTGTAAGTACATCACACCTCTTATCAACAGTCTGAAATTATTTACCAACTTCTGTAGGGCGGCATCGGTCCCTCGTCCCGTTTGTGGGGTACAGCCCTCGACCACGTTCTCGAAGTCGAAGTTGTCACTGCAGATGGCGAGATCCAGCGCGCCAGCGAGACGGAAAACTCTGACCTCTTTTGGGCCCTTCGCGGTGCCGGTGCCAGTTTTGGTGTCGTTACTGAGTTTACCGTTCGAACCGAGCCCGAGCCCGGCAGTGTTGTCGAGTACACTTACAGCATCAGCTTCGGCAAGCAAAAGGAGATGGCTCCCGTCTACAGCAAGTGGCAGGCTCTTGTTGGCGACCCAGACCTCGACCGCCGTTTCACCTCACTCTTTATTGCTCAACCTCTCGGAGTTCTCATTACTGGCACCTTTTACGGCACCGAAGAAGAGTTTGACGCTTCTGGAATTCCCGACAAGCTCCCAACCGGCGGTGACGTTAACATTAGCGTCATGGACTGGCTTGGCAGCCTTGCGCATATCGCCGAGACTACTGGACTATATCTTTCGGATCTGCCCACTCAGTTTGCCAGTCGATCACTGGCTCTGCGCGAGCAAGATCTTCTCAACGACCAGTCGATTGAAGAGCTCTTTGACTACATGGGCAGCACTGACCCCGGCACCCTCTTGTGGTTCATCATCTTTGACAACGAGGGTGGTGCTATTGCCGACGTCCCCGAAGACTCAACTGCTTATCCTCACCGCGACAAGATTATCATGTACCAGTCGTACGCCATTGGCATCCCCAAGCTGTCAGACAAGACTATAGCCTTTGTCGACGGCGTGCAGGAAAAGGTTATGGAGGGAGCACCCGATGCCCACACCACGTATGCTGGCTACATCAACAAGAATCTCAACCGCACTGCCGCCCAGGAGTTCTACTGGGGTGACAAGCTTCCCAAGCTGCGTGAGATTAAGAAAAAGTATGATCCCACAAGTGTCTTTCACAATCCTCAGAGTGTGGACCCTGCAGAGTAGGCAAGAAAATTGGGGACTGGGCAGATTGGAAGAAGAATAATTACGAAACAGGTCGCCTTGGCCACTTATGATGACACGATGTTTAATTCTAGTGTGTATATATTAAGTAGAGTATGCTTTCCATCCCAGGCTGTTGGCTAGATGCAAAAGAAACCAAACGGTGCAAATGAGCACAATTGATTAATTTAAATAATTCTCAACTTTGATGGCCATTAGATAATTCCCAGTTATAGTGACTATTAGTTAATTCCCAATTATAGTGACCATAAGTTAAAACTTTGTCTATATCAATTCTAGAGTTGATTTTTGCTTATATACTGGCCACTTATTAAAAATTCTCTTCATAGAAGAGCAGTGTTGAGGTGTGGACTAAAGTTGTGTGGCGCAGTTGAGTTCAGAAGTTCATCACCAGAACAGATGGCCGGGAGTAAAAGTCTTTGACCGCAAACTTATTGAAAGACCTTCTCTTTCTCTCTTACACATCTGTTCCTCGGTTAATTTTTGTCTTTGAAAATGGATTCTTCAAACACGGTCCGCTCGGCCATCAAGACAAAGGTGCTAATCATATCAGACACGCACGGCCTACAATTTACACCACACGCACCTCAGCTACCAGTAGACGTGGCGATTCACTGCGGCGACATGACGGAGGACTCGAAGCTAAGCGAATTTCGAGAGACAGTGCAGCTTCTGGAGAGCTTCCAGGCTAGATTAAAGCTAGTCATTGCGGGAAATCATGACTTTTCCCTTGACGAGGATGCGTTTGAGCAAAAGATTTCCGAGGCGAGAAGCATTGCGGATGAACATCTGGATGATGACTTGTTTGAGCGAGAATACGGCAAAAGGGGCGCCGTGTTGGCTCTTTTACAAGTGGCAAAACAGAAAAATATAATTTTTCTACAACAAGGGACGCATGAGTTTCGTCTTGATAACGGAGCCGTGTTGAGGGTTTATGCGAGCTCTTATACACCGAATACAGGCGGTGACTGGGGTTTTCAGTACAGAGATCACGAGTTTGAGATTGAAACAGATACGGATATTGTCATTACACATGGTCCGCCGCGTGGAGTCATGGATATGACGGCGGAAAAGCAACGGATAGGTTGTCCTGAGCTCTTTGCGGCCGTGGCTCGGGCTCAGCCTAAAGTACACTGCTTTGGCCATGTGCACAGCGGCTGGGGTGCCAGGTTTGTGAGCTGGAGACCGGTTCTGTCTGCAAACCCGTCTCATTTCACCGATATTGATAATGGCAAGTCGCATGTTGTGTCTTCCCTTGCGAAACTTGCTGGGAGTGGCGACCAACAAGGACGCGACTGTTTTGAAACGAGTCACTGCGCTGGTGATGAATGGCCTTTGCAGGCTGGAAAGACGCTTTTTGTCAATGCTGCAAATAAGGGAGATGACGGCTTAACACAGCTACCGTGGGTGGTTGAGTTGGAATTAAAAGCCGCCAACGAGAGTATTGGCGGTTCGGACACGATTTCTAATACAGCCAAGATCGGTACATCCGCTATAAAGCGGAAACGCAGCATTAACGAGGAGTGACCCAGTGATATCACTGGATAACAGAATCGGAAGTTGATAGGAGACTCTGTAATCTTTTTATCTGGATGTTGGAGAAATAATGGTCCAACACACCTTTTGAATTAGGCAAGTCACCGCGATCGGCAATGAATGGCTTGACCCAAACATGGTCCGGCATCGGCCGAACCAAGCTTGAGCCAGTGATCATGTGCCAGTGGTGGGGGTCACAGGCTTGTTGGCGATGCGATCTAGCAGGATGAAAACGAGAGCAAGCATAACGAGCAAAACGTGCACGGTTTCCTTTCTTTTTTAAAGTGAGGAGCACAATTTATTACATATTTTAGGCCACTTGGACTTGAATTCTGTCGAATAAACAACACATTATGACCTAGCGTTTGATATTTATATGATTCTTTGCAGGCTTAACTTGCAGTGGAACCTCCTCCACTGGAACCTCCTCCACTGGAACCGCCCCCTCCCCCGCGAAAGGCCGAACCCCTCGCGGGCGAGAGGGTGTCATTCTCCATGAATATGCAATTATCACAGACAGCCAGCTGCGGCAGAGGGTGCTTAACGGGGTACCTATTGGCTAGGCGGGCCGTCGCCGTTTGTAAGACAGATTCACAGCTGCCGGGTTGAGTGCAGTGGTGTTAGCAGTTTACACGCTACATGCATTCACCCCATTGTCGCATATCTCTCCCACCCACAGTCTCGGCGGTTATATTCCGCTTCATACCAAATACAATGGCGACCAGCACATACTAACCTTTTGTTTTATTATCCTTTAATACAGTACCCTTCGGATTTAATAATGGCCATGTATCAGCGTACCAGATTAGCCCCTGCCCTCTGGAAGCGCCGTTCTGTCACGCTCGACACTGCCTCTGCTGCTTCCCGCTTCACCACTACCAGTGGGTCATCGGCCCCAAGTGCACCTACTTCGCAGCAGACAATGCGGCCCTCACCGGCAATTACCACTTCCAAAACTGCTCTGAAGCCTGATATCAAGGGCCAGGCTGGCAATAAACGTTTTGAAAACATTCACAGACTAGCTTCCTCCAAGGCAGCTGCCAAAGGTCGCTCAGACATGTACACTGCGTCGTTTGCCTTTTTCGAGGCCATCTGGGAGGCGGGCGTCACCCACTGCTTTGTCAACTTGGGCTCAGATCACCCCAGTATCATTGAGGCCATGGTAAAAGGAAAGCGCGAGGCCAAGGATAATTTCCCTCGCATTATTACTTGTCCCAACGAGGTATGTTTTTCCGTCCATGTCCCGGCATCAGCTTGCTCGGACTGACTTACACGTGTATTAGATGGTGGCCATGTCCATGGCTGATGGTTATGCTCGCTTGACTGGCAAGCCTCAGTGTGTCATTGTCCACGTTGATGTCGGCACCCAGGGTCTTGGTGCTGCCGTCCACAACTCTTCCACCGGCCGTGCTCCCGTACTACTATTTGCCGGTCTGTCACCCTTCACCCTTGATGGCGAGCACCGCGGCAGCCGTACCGAGTACATCCACTGGATCCAGGATGTCCCCGATCAGAAACAGATTGTTGCCCAGTACTGTCGATATACTGGCGAGATCAAGACTGGCTCCAACGTCAAGCAGGTCGTCAACCGCGCTCTTCAGTTTGCCAAGTCTGACCCGCAAGGTCCTGTATATTTGTACGGTGCACGTGAGATTATGGAGGCGGATATTGAGCCCTACTCTCTCCGTCAGAGCGACTGGAAACCTATTGAACTTGGCGGTATCACCACGGGCGCCGTGAGCGAGATTGCTGCTGCACTCGCCGAGGCGGAGCGCCCGCTAGTCATTTCTGCCTATGGTGGCCGCAATCACAAGTTCCCTGGTGCGCTCGTCGAACTTGCCGATACCGTCAAGGGACTCCAGGTAATTGACTGTGGTGGTAGCGACATGTGTTTCCCCTCTGATCACCCTGCGTGGGGTGGCCTCAAGTTTGGTGTTGACGAGACAATTGAAAAGGCCGACTGTATTGTCGTTGTCGACTGTGACGTCCCGTGGATTCCTACACGCTGCAAGCCTCGCGAAGACGCAAAGATTTACCACATTGACGTCGACCCGCTCAAGCAGCAAATGCCCATGGCCTACGTTGAGGCCAGATCGCGCTTCAGGGCCGACGCCGTCACCTCGATTGAGCAGATTACCAGCTGTCTCAAGACTGGTGATGCTGCTGCCAAACTGAAGAGCCAAGATGCTGCTAAGCAGGCAGAGCGTGTGAAGAAGGAGCACGATACCCGCATTGCTGCCATTGACAAGGCCTCTGAGCCTAGTGAGGATGGCACCTTTGGTACTGGATACCTCAGCAAGACGCTGCGCAAGATGTGTCCCGAGGATACTCTGTGGGCCGTCGAGGCCGTCACCAACAGTGGTTTTGTCCATGATAACCTGAAGCCGACACTGCCTGGCTCCTGGATCAACTGCGGAGGCGGCGGTCTCGGCTGGTCGGGTGGTGGTGCGCTGGGCATCAAGCTTGCTACTGACGTGGAGAGTGGCGGCAATGGCAAGTTTGTGGTGCAAATTGTTGGCGACGGCACGTACCTGTTTAGTGTGCCCGGCAGCGTTTACTGGATATCGAAGCGATACAGCATTCCTGTTCTGACGATTGTTTTAAACAACAAGGGTAAGTTGAGCCTGCATCTCTTTACTAATTATCTTACAACGTTGACAATATTAGGTTGGAACGCTCCTCGTCGATCATATATGCTGGTCCACCCCAACGGCTTAGGCTCAACGGCTAGCAACGAAGAAATCAACATTGAATTCAGCCCTACGCCTGACTACGCGGGTATTGCCAAGGCGGCTGGTTGTGGCGACATCTTTGCTGGCAAGGCTGAAACGGTGAGTGAGCTGGACAAGGTGCTCAAGGCGATTGCGACGGTCAAGGCAGGCAAGACGGCAGTTGTGGACTGCAAGGTTGCGCCCAACTGCTAAACATGTTGAAGCAAGGATAAGAACAAAACGTAACGAGAATAGAATAGAGAAATCATGAGGAACACTGTGAATATGTATTATGCTGGTACACATGATGAGGCATGTGGGTATTGTACGAGCATGACGAGCCTTGCGTTTTACATTGTGGCGTTTGGTAGTCAATTTATACATCATGGTAGCACTTGTCCCCACAATGACAGCCATATGTGCTGAATCAAGGGTCGTGGGATTCAGACCTCGTATCGGGCTGCAAGAAGATGACGTACACGGGCCCTGTCAAGGGTTCTAGATCGATGCCTGCAGGATCGGACCCGCATGGCCTGGAGCGGGCTAAGCTGGAGGACGGTAGACTGAAGGAAGCTGTCAGGGAGTATCTTATCGGGTCTGGATTGGATAGCGCTTGTGATGATTAGAAGCTTGGGTGTCTCGTTTTTAAATGGTTAAAAAAGGAGGCTTTTTAGGAGAAAGGTACGGGTTGGTAGTTATATCAGCGGTTTTTTTTTCTGGCGCAATGCTGCCGAGGTTTATGATCCCCCACATGCCTCATATGGTAATTTTTCGCTGGTGTGGCGTTTTATGTTCCAAAGGGTCATGTACGTCGAATACTGGCGAGGCACGACTTGGACGCCGATTGTGCGAGTTTGGTTGATGATATGATCAGTTAAAGGATATATGCGCAGCTAGAAACACAATATTGAATTGATACACTGTTGGCCAGTGGATATGTAGGTTGCAGTATGGCGTCGTCGCTCATGAGGGCTGCCTCAATACTTCAGTTCATGGCTGCTTGGACAGAGTTGCCCGCGGACAATAGCTGGAAGAGTAGACATTTTCATCACGTTGAATGCATATTGCCAGTATTGTTGGTCTTTAGCAGTTCTGACGCCATTAAATCACTTTCTCATCCTACGCTGCACCTCGACAACCCAACCCAGGCATCTTAGACTAATGCGAGTCAGGCGCTAAAATTAAACCGGAGCCCGACCATCAGATCTCCAGCAAAGGAAAGAAATGGCCCGACGTAAAAATTAGGCTATGAGCACGTCAGTCATCAGCCCACTGAATCTAGTCGTAGTCTAGTTGTCAAAATAAGCCCATTAAAAAAAAAAAAAAAAAAAAAGGCCGAGCGAGCCCCGCGTGCGCGCGTTACGATACCTACCTGTGTTTTACGTGCCCGCCTTGGTCGGATCCCTCACGTAAAATTGTGCGCCTCTTGCCCGCTTCAACACACCCCTCTACTCGCACCAAACCAACTAGCCTTTTTGCTCTTCTTTCTTCCTTTTTTTCTCTCTTACCCATTTGGCGACTTTTACTTGGGAGGGAGGAACGGCTATTTGCTCGTTTCATTTTTTCGACACGTCTTTTCGTCTCGACTGCAGTGCTACTACTAATTCTCTTTGCTTCGTTTTTCTTCCGCCCAACCCGTTTGTGCCCGCCCGCACCGCCACCGATTCGCAACCTGGTTTCCTATCGAGAGAGTCTGTTCTGGCCTGATGATGCAACGGGTGACTAGTACCTGCATCTGCGAAATCTGCAACGCGCTCCGTTGAAGCTTCATCATTTACGACTTTACCGAACCTGCTTGGCTGCCAGCTGGCGCCCCCCCTCTGCTGCAGCGTATCATCACAGACGTTTACGTCGTAATACCGCGACGGGCCGGCTCCCGTTCCTCTGCCCGCATACACAATGGCTGCGACGCTCGAACACGATGGTGTCACTGCGACCGATACACAAACCTTCACCCAACCATCCATCTCGATCCCGCTGCACAACGACTCGTCAAACGCGAGCAGCAGCAGCGCCAGCGCAACCGCCAGCGTCCACGAACCTCCCCCGCCACCTGTCCCCGCGTCCGACCCGCAGCTCGCCATAGTCCAAGGCGCTGCAAACTCTCCCGCCGGAGCAACCACGGCTGCTGCTGCACCAGCTACGCCAGTTGATAACGACGATAACAATAATAACAACAACAACAATAATGATAATAATAGTAATGACATTTTCAAGCTCAAAGCCACCGACGCCTTGCGCATGCTTAGCGCCAGCGTCGAACTCCTCGTTCGCATGACGGGTGATATCCCCCCTACGCCGCCGCCTCGCACGCCGACGAATCCGCAGATGAGCGACTTGCAGACGGAAAAGGAAAACATTGTGCGCACGCATTCGGAAAAGAACCTTGTGCGCTTGAGGCAACAGGCTGCGATGCAAGATGCTGCTGCCACGGCGGCTGCCGCTGCTGTGCCGCTTAAGCGCCCTTGCGACGAGGCTCAGCATGTTGGTGCCGGCAAGACCAAGTTGCAGGCGTATAGTGCTGCCATGTCGGCGCAGCTTGCCTCTCTGCAGGGCCAGCAGGTGGAAAGCACTGGTGGTCAGGCTGAACTGGATGGCGTCAAGTTGAAATCGGAACCCGCAACGGAACCATCGACGCCGTCGCCGTATGTGATTATCGGTGCCGACTCGCAGCCGCTTAACCTGCAGCACGGCGCCATTACGCGCAAGTTTTATAGCAAAAACGAGCCGCCGATTAGCATAAACCAGTACCTCCAGCGCCTGCACCAGTTTTGCCCCATGAGCGCCGCCGTCTATCTTGCGACGTCGCTGTATATTCACCGACTTGCCGTCGAAGAGCGCGCCATTCCCGTCACGCGCCGGAACGCTCACCGGCTCGTCCTCGCTGGACTTCGCGTCGCCATGAAGGCGTTGGAGGATCTATCGTACCCGCATACCAAGTTTGCTAAAGTCGGGGGTGTCAGTGAGACGGAACTTGCCAGGCTTGAGATTAGCTTTTGTTTCCTCACGGGGTTTGAACTGGTTGTTGGCGAGGAACCGCTGCGGAAGCACTGGGAGACGCTGCGGGATGGAAAGGCTGCGCAGATGCTACAGGGCATGCAAGTTCCTGCTCTTAGGTTGGGTAGGAAGCCGCGCGAAGTGCCGGGATAAGATGCAGTTGGTGTAGTGGAGTAGGGCTCTGGGAGAAAGGGGAGGAGCTATATTGTGGTGTGGTAATGCTTACGTTTTGAAAATGAATAGCGATGCAGCTGCATGGGAAGAGGAGTTTATATAGATGTTTATACCTTTACTTTCGATTTCGGTTTCGGTTTTGGTCTTGTTCTTGGTTTTGGTTTCATTATATAGCGTTGGGTGAGGATGGCAATTTCGATACCCGGATAGAGAACTGGTATGGCTGGCTGCTTGGATAGATTTATTTGTAGCAATCAACTTTTCAGCTTGGACATTTGGACGCGTATGTCATGTTAGGCTTTGTGTGACGGAACAGAAAAATAGAAACTGCCGTAGTCACACTCGCGTTACATGCAGTGAGATGTCGGGTGTTTTTACTTTAGTAGCACCATCACTGCATTCTCGTGCGTGGTAGGTGACACGGCGCCTGTGCAAGATATGAGGGCGAATTCATCCATCTATACAAGGGTTATGTACATAGTCGGCACCTTACGCGCTCGGCCCGTTGGAGCGTGTACATACACTGCCTGAAATTGTCAGTTGTTGAGCATATAAGATTGACATTGTGCGTCCCGTCTTATCCCGAGCAGACTTTCTTTCTATTTTCTAAACTTCTTTAAGCGGGCAGTTATATAGAGTCGACATGAGAGGTTCCCAATCTTTTAGTACCGAAGGTAAGTACATATTTTTTCTCAGATGTCGACATATTGCAAGATACACACACATATACTCAACAAAAAGAAAAACAAAAAAAGACAAAAAAAGACAAAAAAAACTGACCTGTTCTTTGTAGGACGCTCAGGACAATGCTCCACGTGCAACGGCGACGGCACCTTCATCTGCCACTGCGTCCCCTGCAGATCTTAGGGCCAGGTCCTCTGCCGTATCTGTAATGCTGCTGGCTCGCATCCCAAGACTGTGCGCTGCACGTGTTGCTTTTTGAATCCCTTTGTTCCCTGTAAGTTGTGTGGGAGTACTGGCGTGTTTGTGGACAAGGTCGAGTGCCTCGCTTGTTACGGGAGGGGATATCATGCTTGTCCGGCTTGTCGTGGATACGGGGGCATGAGGATGGATTGCGTTGAGTGTCCTGCCGGGAGAAGGATGTGAGGTCGCTGTGGGTGTGGATGTCTTTGACTCTGGGCGTGCGTTTTTTGTATTGTTGGTGCTGTGGCAGGTTGGAAAGGCGCTTATGTTGTTGTTTGGCGCTTCATGTAGATTACTCAGTAATGCCCGTTAGTGTATCGAGCCGCGAGTGTGATTGGCGCCTAAGATGCGGCAGATGTACATGTGTAACAAACGTTGACATTCTTCCGCTTATGCAGTGACAAATTAAGTGTAGAGTGTAGTGTTACTCTGTTTCACTGCACTTAAAAGTAAGACTCAGAGCATTTAGTCTTCTAACCTTGTATTAGTGGTGCGTGACTTGGCTTTTACGTCTTGAGTGCAAGCTTTTTGTTGTTTATGTCAGGCGGTGCTTTATTGAAGCTTTGTATGCTGCTTGGGTATCGGTTCAAGGAACATGATACATTTAAGAAACGAACACCCGTTAGCGCTGTTACACTACTCGGCAAAATACTGTATCAAGTCTCCTTGCTCAGCTTTTTATGAGTAACTGCAGTATTTGGTATCTGACATATGATTGGCAAGACAATGATTGTACAGGACTCTACTCAGAATTTTTTTTCTCGCTAGACTGAGCAAACTGATGTAAATACTTGTATTTACGAAAACTGCTTTCTTTGAAATCGCACTTCAACATGGTTAAATGCACTGCGTGTTTGGATACAGGCAACTGCCCCGTTGACTGCCGAGTCTGTGGCGGCCAAGGACAGATACGTTGCCGGCACTGCTACGGGAGAGACTACGGGAGACTACGGGAGAGACTACGTCATAGGCCGCATCGACTGCGCCTCTTGCAATATGAAAGGATGTGTACGCTGTCGTGGTGTTGGTTTCTACCCTGGGCATAAAGACTGTCAGGTTTGTGAAGGCTTGGTGAGGGTTCCTTGTCTGCACTGCGATGGGCTTGGCAGGATGGATGAGAGTTGCTCTTGTCCTGCTATAAGAGACCCAAGAATTCCAGGAGACTAAGTGTGGCTTATAGCAATCAAGCAATTTTTAATTTTTTTTTTGAAGTGGTTGAGGCTGATGTTGGCTGACCGCAACCAGACAAGAGTTGTTAGTCTTATTAACACTGCAAAGGTTCAACTACATGTCATCAGAGGTGTGTAGTTGACGTCAGGCATCGACATGGTTGGCCCAGAATCACCCCACAACGCAGCCCGCTAAAGTGAACAAAAGCGCCAAGCGATGCAAACTGACAATTGACAGTCCAAAGTCAAGTGCTAGCGTACCTGTCAGAAGTCGCCGAGCCCATCTCGGAGGTCTCGCGTGGAGCCTGCCGACAAGACGCCACTTTTCCGCGGACACCGACTTCGAACGTTTTTTTTTTTTTTTCGTCTTGCAACTCTCAATGTAGATGAGATCCGGGCTAACAAGGCAGTAAATTTGTGTGCTATATATTGCAGACGGGGTCTCAGACTTGAGATTCGATTCGCAATGGCGCAAATGGGAACTCCTTCGTCAACCCTCACTGAGTCGGAGCTGCTCGGCCGAACGGGCGATGCTTCGCTTCACGCCGTTGCATCACAGGGTCATCCAGCCGGAGTTCTCGCCTTGCAAGACTCTCACGATGCCTCAGTTGTGCAAGAAGCGGATAATGTCCCGCAAAGAGGAACACTACGTCTAGTTGCAATCATCTTTTCCCTTGCGGTAAGTTCATCCTCAACTCCGAGGACTCACTTTGGCGGTTATCGGACTTGGCCGACTGACAAATGCCGGCGCACAACAGCTCGCCCTGTTCACTGCAGCACTCGACACAACCATTGTCGCAACTGTGCTGCCGACCATTTCGTCTGATCTTGACTCGGCAGCAGGTTACGTGTGGATTGGCGGCGCGTTTCTTCTCGCCAATGCTGCTGCGTCCAACATCTGGGCTAATTTGTCGGATATCTGGGGCCGCAAGCCTATTTTGCTGACGGCCACAGGCGTCTTTTTTGTCAGCTCAATTATATGCGCCAAGGCGTTTAACATGCCCATGATGATTGCTGGACGTGCAATTCAGGGCGCCGCGGCTGGAGGTTTGATGCAGCTGGTTAACATTTGTGTGTCGGACCTGTTCAGCGTCAGGTAAGTGTTGACGGCAATCAACTGCCCCCCCCCCCCCCCCCCCCCCCCGGTTTGGAAGGCTGGAAGGGGAACGAATGGTATGTCCTCGAGAGTATGGCAAGACGCCAAAAGCGAGGAAGCACTGGCTGGCTAGCAGCTTAGCTCTCGTTGTTAGGCCAATCACCTCCGTTGCCATAAAATGCCATGTAGGCCTGACGCGAGTTATAGATGGAGTGTTGTGACTGTCCAGTGCCGCCATTTCCGACAAAAGAAGGCATAGCGGCAATCTCAAAACCGGGGTGAAGGCCGTTCAAACCAGTATTGACAATGCCGTCGTCCGACATGTGCATCCCATAGACTGAGTTTAAGTTGAACAGTCCATCCATGAAACCTGGTGTACTCGGAGGAGTTGTCAGGGTCGGGTCATGGTTTGCGAGGGCCAGCTTGCTATCCATGCCAAAGGCGGACGTCATGCCCATGTCTACCATGCCGGTCTGGTTGGCAACAATAGGAGTGTCTGGTGTTGGTGGTGCAAGCGAACATGCGGGGCCAGTGGATGATGGGGAGCGGTTCATGTTGAACATATTGCGTGGTGTGGCAACAGGCTTCGTTACTCGGCCGGAGCTAGAAGCAGACGACGTTCGGCGCATAAACTTGGCAGTGTCTGTCATCTTGCCAAGGCACATTGCCGTCTTGGGGCCGCCCGAGCCGCAAGATCGCGCGGGGGAGATGGACAGTGGAGTTGGCCGTCTGTTGCGTCGTGAAGCAATGTCGATTGGGGGCGGTGACTTGAGGTGGTAGCCGGTCGGTTGCTGAGAGGTAGGGCTGCAAGACACATCCCGGTCGGCGAGATTGATACCCTGGAAGGATGCTTGGTCTGTTTGGAGACTACCCAAGAACATGGACGATGAGAAAAACTGGTTGGCCTTGGAGGCACCAGGCTGAACCATCGTTCCCTGATACTCGGATAGGACCTGGCTCGGGCTCCTGTTAACAAGAGGCATATAAAGCTCCGAGTCACTGAGGGCGATATTTTCGCCGCTGGCATCTGACATTGACACGTAATCCGGAAGATATTCTGGAGAGTGATCACTGGCATCGGCAACGTGGCTAGGTTGGCGAGAGCCCGTCTTGCCGAACGTCGACGACCCGCAGATGAGGTCTGGCGTGGTTTCGATGGAGAGCGTATTGTCATCCGAGTGTACTGACTCTGCATTGGACAAGCCAATAAGAGTATCATCCTCAGCGTCCGGAGAGTTGGCAGGCTCTTGTGAGGAAGCCGAAAATCGAGGCTCGGGGAAGGGGGCACTGGAGGCGACGAGATCGCAGTTTCGGTCGTTGACAATAACTTGACCATCAGCTTCGGCCTTGTCTTTTTCGAGCTTCTGCTTGGCTTCGTATTCCCGAACATTCTTCTCCTTCTTTTCCCGAGCACGTCTGTTTTGGAACCAGTTCTACGTTACTTGTTAGCTCTGTAATGATTTGGGGAAAGGTAGGGTTTTTGTTGTTGAGAAGAATATGGAAGACTTACGTTGATCCTGGCGTTGTCCACTCTCATGGACTCAGCAAGTGCCTTCTTTGTAATACTGTTGGGCTTGTGGTTCTTTTGAAACTCAGCCTCCAAAACCTCAACCTCATGCTTCGAAAGTCTGGGCTTGGACTCTGTTGTTCGGCCCATCTGCTGGTTCATCAGACGCTGATGATGGGCTTGGTATGCGTCCATGGACTCTGCCAGGTAAGATGGGTAGTTGGGCATCTGAGAGTAAGCGGCAAACTGGTCGGAGACGTCGGAATAAGCCCATGACGGCCACTGAGGTTGCGCAAAGGGACCCATGTTGACGGCAGATCGAATTGGTGTACTCGTAATGGTGGTAGATGTATATATGTGTTGCGGATATATGTAGTAACTTGGCGACGGCAAATGCTAGCGAGTGTAGTTGTAGTAGGACACGACGCGAAGCAGGCAACAATGTAAGATAGCAGGTTTGGTAAAGAATGTATAAAGCTGGACCAGAAAAGAAAAGCCAAGATCCAGTGTGCAAGTTAAAGAGAGTGAACTCAAATGAGTGAAAGAAAGTAAGCCAAAGCGCACAACCGTCAGAGAGGGAAGTGAGCAGGCCGAAGCGGATTGAAGGCAGCGGATGAGTCCTTTTAAGAAACTCGAGATGCAGAGGAGGACGAGATTAGGCGTGGAGTAACAAGCGAGAAAGGGTACAGGACGTAAGACACTGCAGACTTAGACTCTGCCCTCGTAGGACGAGTTTGGCGAGAGGGAGAATCTCTTGATGAGGATGAAATAGCATACAATGGTAGGACAGGATGAGAAGAGGGGCGTACGAGGTAGAAAAAGGGCAAGACAAAGTATTCTGTACCGTAGTCGGTTCCGAGCATTAGCATCGACTAACTCAAACGGGATGACTGGGACTGGGGCCGGGCCTGAGACTGGTAGCTCTCATCTTGGCTGGACGGGCAGCGGGCGATGGGCGGCGGATGGCACATCCTGTCCCTTGTTGACGGCCCACGGCGAGGTGTGGATAGGCCATGATGGGGCCGGGGTGTCCAGCAGTCGAAAGCACGAAGCTGACTCCCTAGTGAAAGGAAGCTGGGTCAGGGAAGAGTGTTGTACGACGATTGTGCGCGTGCAGGTGGGCGTGAGCCTGAGCGTGTTGTGCGGGTGTCGATGTGATGGTGACGGCGTCGTGGTCCTGATCCCGGCAGCAGATGGGCGGAGACCAGCGCAAGCCCACCCGCCCGTACTGTACATCCACGCCCCACGCCCCATCCCACCCCTTTTTAACCCTCGAGAGGGGGTGTGCCCTTTACCACCCCCAGTACTGTACGTCGTAGACCTTTTGACGAACGACGACGATGTAGGTAGCCCATGCATGCCGCGAGACAGGCAAAGAAAATGGAGCGCTTCGGAAGAGGCAGACGACGCGAGAGACGGTGACATTGGGCCGGGGTGTTTCTTTGGAAGAAGCTCTCCTCTGCGAATGCTTGTACGAGTACGCTATACTTGCAGGCGTTTTTGTAATACAACGGGCTATCCGTATCGTCGCAAGAGTTTCTTGCTTTTTGTAGCCGCAACATTACTCGTAGTAGTCGGCAGGGCCATCGATTGCTCGCGGTATTCGTACGAGTACAAGCAGTCTGGACAAGACCACGAAGAAACGCGTTCTTAGTTTACTCGTACCTCCATCCCATCTTCTCCCGTCAATCGCGATTTCGTGGTCGTGAGGGCTACGAGTACTAGGTAGAAAAGGGACAAAGGGAACCACCAGCCGCTGAATCTACCTACTTAGGCAAACGGGCGGGCTTGCGAAAACCCTCGTGCCGCCAAATGATAGCATACGACGTACCTTCCTTCCTACTTAGTACCTTAATTAGCCAGGCCACAGTGGTCGTTTTGCGTGTATCGGGACTTTGCTATCCCTATTGTACGAGTACCTACCTTTTGTACGGCATGATGCCCTCCAACAAAGGGCAACGGGCCATGATTTGGCGGGATGTGGAAGTGGGAGTGAGTGGAGCGGCGCCACCGGCGGAGGACAAGAAAAAGCAGGAGCACCTAACCCCCTCAACTGGCATTAGTACTCGTAGAGCTGGGGGCGTGGGTACAAACGCGCGGCGCGTCCCAGCGGATCCATCCCGTTGCCCTGGCCAGAAGACCTGGCTAAAAGTTTCTTTGCCTTACCTGACCTCTCTACCGAGTACAGGCGTATGATTTTTGACGCTACGACTTTTGGTGTCTCTTCTTTTTCTCGTTCCTTTGCGGATTTCGCGCCACTGTCTCTCCCTACGTATTAGGCTCTTCAAGCTACGAGTACGTACTCTGCAGACACTGCCCCTGTCGAACACGACAGCCTCTGCAGGAACACGCTCCGATTGTCTGATTGGCACGACAAACGGCCACATCCAGCCCCACGATCCCGTCCTGCAACCCGCTACCAGGGCGACATGAGGGAGCAATGGACTGATGGCGACGTCGCTGAAGCATTCAAATGGCCCAGTTGATTCAGCTGCGCCCTGATCAGCTCATGGTTATTACGATGCCAATAAAAAGGGTCGTTGAAGAATGTATTGAACAAACTATTATGCCATGTATTCTGGCAAATGCACCCTCAACGAAGCTGTTTGAAGATCAGGGCAGAGCGAAAAAGGGCACAAGACTTCATCACACGTACATGTACTATGCCTGAAGGTGCAATCCCCAGCGCCCCGTGGCGGAACCTTCACAATGACTGATATCTGACACAGCAAGAAGAGGACGGACTGGTCGTCCCGCGCGGATAACGCACCATGGGCCAGCGCCGTCAACCCGCACCAACGCTTGATGCAGAGCAGGCGCTGCAATACGAGTACACGCACGGTAGTCAGTAGTCGCCCCATGTCAGTCACCAACAGAACCAAGGCCTTCACCATAGATAGCCTGCGCTGCCAGCTTGCGTCAAGATTTGCGATCCCGAGCAGCGTAGCACCCTATCAAGGTGTGCATTGTCTCTCCGCTGGCAATGTTGTCGGCCGTCGGCCTCACTATCTTTTTGTTCCCTCTTCTCAGAAAGCTAGCCACACCATATCCATACAAAGTACCGTTGCTGTGTGCGCACAGCAGCAGAACGTATGCTACTTGCTCGCATGAGTACGGTGCCCTTCAGCCATTTGTTCATGTAGCCGTGATTGCAACGACAGGGATCCGCCACTCACATGAAAAGAAAAGCACTCAAGGCTCTGAAGAAGTTAGCCACCCACCACTCGAGCCACGACATCATCACCTCAACGCCTTGCAGCCGCTGCGTGGTTGGTCGTCCGGTGCGGCGCTTCTGACGGTGCTCCGGGCCCCAGAATTGTTCTCCAGCATCCAGCGTTCGGCGACAGGTGCAAGGGGTTCTGCAGCAGCGGCTGTCATTGGACACCGTTTTCGCCTAACAGTGAGTGCCCCATCCTGGTGCGTTGGATATTAGCGGGTCGAGGCTGCTGGCAATTTTTTGGGGACCAGGTACAAAGTAGTATTACTCCGTACAGAATTCAGCACTGGGGTTCTCGCCTGTGGCGGCAGTGGTGGTGGTAGAGACAACAACTGTATTTGTGCCCTTCTTAGGAGTACATCACGACTACGGGTAGAGTGCGATCTTGCAAAGCATGACGATATCGCACTGCAAGTTAGACGCCACTGTTATTTCCTTTGGCATATTCACCGCATGCCTTCGTCGTCCTTACGCCAAGATACTTTTGGCCCAGGCTTAGTACTCGAGGTTTCTCCTGCGCCTGACGTACGAGTATGGCGAGCGGTGCGTGCCACTTTTCTGTGTTGCATGCCTCGGTCGCCCACTGGTTTGGTACTGCACCAGTCCCAGTCTGGACGCTTCATGTGGTCCTCGATCTCACGGGCGTCTTTGTTGTGGGTGCGGAGTACGTACGAGTGCTCCGTTATTATTAGCGCTGCCCGGCTACCACCAGTTATAGTGTACGAGTACACCACCATACATGGAAGTTGACCGTTTCGGCGTATCTCTAATAAAGCTGAGTATGGATACCGAAGGTACCTTGTCTACCGAACGAGAAACTTTGAGGCTCAGACTCCCAACGTTGCCGCAGCTCGGGCAAAACCACCGTTTTAGTTAGGTCTCCTGTACGAGGACACTAGCTCAGCGACTGTCGTTTCGTCCAAGCGGAGAGCACAACTCGAACCAAAGTGGAAGAATACTCTCTGACGCTCTGCTACCTCAAACTCTCTTCCTAACACCCACCGTGGCTAACAAGGACGTCGAATACCCTTGCCCCTCAACTGGCGGGTAACTTCCGCACAAGCAAAGAAGCGCTGCGTTTTTCCTGTTTCCTTGCAATTATCCCACGCAACCAGGAACTGGATAAAGGTGCTTCATCGACGCCATCTTCTCCACAAAGCACACTGACTGGTTAGCTCTTGGACACCCTCATCGGCCTTTGTTCGGAGCCTCGCCTGAGTGTTCGAGAAACCCTGGCTGGAAGAAATACTTGTGACAGCTTTATGAGAGTGAGGTGAAGCTTCAAAACTGTATTTATATGCTCCCTGCAAATGTAAAGAGCTCTTTGGAATTCGAATATACAAAGTCAATCCCGCATCGCCCACACGCATTTCAAAAGGTTATCAATGACTGGAAGAGTGGTGAAAGGTGAGTTCATTTACCTCGCCGGTGGCTCGTTTCCTGCCAAGATCTCGAGTCCTTTGCCATACTCAGGGCGCTCCCAGTAGTTACTTACGCAGCAAAACTGAGTTTGTTAATATTTGTCGCCCCCAATACAACGTGGGCTGGGCTCCTGTGGGCCACCACCCAGATCCACCGTTTGCGCCACCTGGTCGACGTGCAGTTGGATTCACCCAGTTCCTGTGTGTGCTACAAAATGGGGACTGAATTTCATGATTAATAACCGTCCGGCAAGATCCGATATACCACACTGAGGCCCCGACCGCGGTTTCTTGATACATGTCACCGTTTTGAGCAAATACAAACTGCCCGCAACGACGCATGACAGATCATTTCAGAAGAGCGATCCTTAAACGTACTCACTTGTACACTGCCCGTTCAACTTCGCAGAGATCTACTCAACAATCTGCGGTGGATAGAAAAGGCCCAGTCAAGTGAAATCGATGACAATCCAACATTGAATGCGTACATGGCGCGAAATGCATTGAGAAGACAGAATCACCTCTAGTATGGTATCGGTTGAAGGATGTCTCATTCTATTTTCAGACCAGAGCCAGCCAATGTCTCACCTCGACATGCACGAATCAATAATTTGTGTTCCGATGAGGTACATGGCTCCCCGGTCCCTTTTTATTCCTGTCGCCAAAATACCGACCGTAGTCTAGTTACCAGCCGAATGACGAACAACTCTCCACACATTATAGAAGAAGTTGATGAGGCTATATACTAAAGTTTCGCAGATGTAACTGCGACCTTGACACGCAGTGGTCTGGCAAAGACGTCGGTATGTCAAAACAAAGACTGGGGTATTGGCGCTCCACAAACTGGACGCTGTCGTGTCAAAAAAAAAAAAAAAAGGATTAGCACCACGTCAGTCTGGGTGAAAGAGAACTTCGAAAGACTCGTAGGATGAGCAAGTAAGTAACGCAAACTTGGTATTTTGTCCAAACTTTCGTCAAAAAATCATAGACGGTGAAGCCTTGAAGCGTTGTCCAGACTGCCGCATCTCGAATCTACATGCAGCCTGTACCGTGGTACGGAGTCGTCAGGTATCGTGGAGAATACAAGTACACGGAACACTCTATATTTGCTTTACCCCTAGGCAGAATTTCCCTTTTCCTGGCTTTGAATTTTCGAAACTTCAATGCCAAAATTGTTCGCGGTTACAGGAAGCAGGGGAAAAGAGGCCTCATAAGACGAGGGTATACATGGCTAGAGCCCCGAAGCCGACTTACACCATTTCTACGTACCTACGCTCTCGCCAGCTCGGTGAACCTAATATGTACTGACGTCCAATGATTGCGAGATACCAGGCGGGATTGTTCCCACAAAACGGGCGGGAAGGCGGGCCAGCGTTATTAGCCTAAATGGCTATCAGAACGTTTGGACACTGCTAGTGCACGCACATTTGTCCGGCATCGGGTCAGTCTTCCCGACACCCCTGTCTGCGGGACATCCAGAGCTTCGGATCCATTCAAAAAACCACTTGAGAACCATGGCAGTGATGGGACGAGAATGGCCCACGACCTGTAGCGGTTCTTGCGGCAGCAGCCTGCGAGAGATGAGCTTGAGCCACCTTTATATACTGTTCAAGAGATTGTGTCTACGAGTACTTTGCCCGAGGGAGAGAGGTGGGGGTAACTTGTCCTACTACGGCATTCTGTCCGTTATTATATGCGTGGGAGCCAGCCTTTCTCTGGTTTGGTTTTGCACCTGCCCCTTGCTGCGTCTGCCCATCTGCACGTCTAGCCTAACCATGGGTACGAGTGAGTTACCTACAGAAACAGAAGGCTACTTTTGACTTGTTGAATGTCTTTTTTTATCGACACCATGTGGTGTTTCAGCCACGCATGTTGCGGCACGGGATGATGGAACCTCGCTGGAGCATTTCTTGTCGTCATGTTGCCATGCGCTCGATGTCATGCATCTGACGCCCACCCTCTACTAAGCGCCTAGCGTTACTTTTTTGGTCGAGTGTGCGGAGGAGGAGGAGGAGGTTCAGACCTCATTTCCTTTTTACGCAAGGTGCAGGTCCAAAGAAGGCAGCTACAGCATCAAGTTCATTGGTGCTTGTGGTGGGCTTGATAATTAGCATGCAGATCCGGTCGGTCCCGACAAAATTGCCACGCCTTGCCCCTGTGTCCTGTCTATGCGTTCAGCGAATAATACGACGCTGGAGCTGCAGCATTTTAGCCACCACATTCCACCTGACAGTTGGGGCTGGACGAGCAGGTAGGGGGGGTGCGGTAGGCCTACTGTGTATCATAGGCCACCTGCTGCCCAGTGAGAATGGTTTTTTTTTTGGTAGCGTCACCAGAGCGCCGGAGAGGCTTGCCTGATGAGGATTGGTCGTACGGGTCTTGTGTCGGCTATTTTAAACGTGCACCCATGCAGCCACGAGCATGAGCACAGCGATTGATTTTGCTTTTCACATCAGAGTCGGGCTTATGCTAGTGCAGTTCAGCTACACGGCAAAGAAAATCTTCGGGGTAACAAGAAAACAAGAGGATGGGGGAAATAAGCCAAGGGAAGAAACACGCGGCTTGCGCGAGTAATGCCGCCATCAACGGTTATGAGGTTCCTCTTCAAATGAAACTGGACTTTTAAATCTCCGGACCTTGAGCGCATTGGAGTACGGTATGCAGTTGATGTCACTAAAAAGAAAAAACCCTTTTTAGCCCGAGTGAGACACCAAAGAAGACGCCTTGAGACACATTTCTGAGTCCAACTGGACGGCACAGCCGACCAACTGAGCTAAAGCCAAGCCGCCACCAATTGCGACACACTACGAGTAGGAAGCATGGGCAGCACACCAGACCCCTTTGGAAGTTTCCCGAGATGCAGAGCCTGGAGTCGTTTCCTTTTGCCTCTTGACCCAACCTGACTTTCGATTTGATGCTGCCCGCGACTTTATGAAGGCAATATCGGTCGATTTCTCACGGCTGTTAACTGACAGCAAGGATCCTTACTTTACTTTTTGTGTGCTGTGGGAGATCGTGATGGGCTATTTGGCGTACAGCTAACACAAGCCACTATGTAACCATTTCATAGTACAACGACCTGCAGAAGAAAGTACGATGATGCAACCCCTGCTCTGTTGAGAAGCCAGTAACAACCAAGCAAAAACACAAGCCAACAACACGACAACTACAGGTGCGGCTGCACTTGGATGCTTTTGTTGGAAGATCGAGCGTACTGTACTATGTATGTTCGAGCCACACACAAACCAGCGGCTTGCTCCATCCGCTAATTTGTCAACCGGCCTGGCCAGCCCATGGCCCAGTTGACCGACCATGCGCTGCTGGGGCGTCCAACAGGGGGCCCATGCCCACCTGAACAGCCATGAGCAAGGTCGCGCAGTATCCCAGGCAGTTGTTTACTCGTCTTAGGGGGCCAAAAAAAAAAAAAAACCGATGTGCTGCGCTGACCTGGCATTTGCACATCCCCGCCGAAGCACGCGGGCGGCGTTGCGGCCAAAGCGCTGCTACAGGGGCCAAGGTTCTAGCCTGTGATCTAGAAAGCTACGAGTACGTCGTAGAGTGAGAGTCATTCCACACAGCTCCAGATCTTGAGGCAACTAACAAATGAGACCTGTCACCCCGGGGCCATGAAGGGGGAGGGCAAGCGTCGTCTTGCTGTACCGCAGAGTCAGTATTCACGAGGCGCAGGGTCTGTCATAATTTGTTTCCTTTTTCCCGCTATTTGACGCCTCGACCCTGCATGTTAATCCTGATACTCCCACCGCTTCTAATACATGATCCTGCCATTCTTGGAGCGGGTGTTGCGAGTATTCTTGCTCCCTGCACTATAAACACTGGGACTTGCTTTTACTGCTGCTGCACAAATGGATACTCGACCCTATCCCGTACGGACATCATTGTTACATACAATGTACATATAGTGACGAGAATAGCTATCTAACGACTCAACGAAAATGGAGTATTAGGTGGCTCTGGCTCACTGACGAGATGAAGCTTCGCCAACGATGCAATGCCATTCGCCCACCGCGTCACGCTTGTCACACGCCACTGCCCATTCTGCAGCGGATCAGACTACAGGGACTGTACAGTAGCGTCGAGCTAACGTGCCAGGCGGCCACGTGTAACAGGACGCTGCCCTGTGCCCGGGACGGACGACGACAATTCTTAGCTCTTGTTGGGTGCAGCTCGAACGAGCCTGACGCTAGTGTAAGTGAAGCTCTGGTTTTCTGCAGGGGTTGCACCGGGTGCTGTTGTGGTACTATCACCAAAAAGGCGAGGCTAACAAAATTGCGAGTACGAGCACACCTTTAACAGCGACGGCAACTTCCATGCCACTAAGACGCTAGCTACCACACGTCCAACGGCGGCTGCTATTCGTACGCCCTTGTCAGATTTGTCAAGGAGCATTCTCACGCTTTCTCTTCGCTTACATGCACTAATAAATACAACAACACCGTGCCTTCATGCGGGGAAAACTGTCCGGACTCGGCCATCCGTTCTTCCCCCCCTTCCCGCTGTTGATGGCTTGTGCTGGCGGCGCACCCGGAGCCAGGACGTTCTTGGCCATGACCGCCGACAGGGATCACAAGTTTCGGCGTACTTTACCGGTCCCAAGCGGGCGGGAGAGTGACCCCAGCTCCTCTGCCACAAATGCCGCTCGAGATACTCCCAATTCCAGCAGGCTGGATTGGCGTAGATGTCTCAGTTTTCCGAGGCTTGGCATCGTCTCTGCGTAATTGGCACTTGTCATTGGCCCCTGAAGCCCAAAGGTGTTTTGGGACGTACGATGATTACTGACAAAGTTTCGGCAAACGCAAAAAGTAAAGATGGAACCTCGTTGATTATCCTCTGCCGGATACAGGTGCGTTGCGCTTCCCTTGCAGGGTCGACATCTGCCGAGTCTCCAAGCAAGTCGGCCATGTGCGTCAGTAGGTTATACAAGTCCAACCTCTGCCTGCTAGTCCAGTAATAAGCCATCCGCACAGGGCCGCTATTCCCACTTACAAGACACCATCAGAAGATTTGTCAAACAACGCTACTAAATAGCTGTGTGCACTGCGGGTTTCTCCGTTGCGAATGGCCTTCGGACCGTCGTGACACGCTGCATGTCTAGACAAGCCTCTTCATCGCGTCTCTTGCAGAGCCCCCCCAAGAGAGACAGAAACGTATCTACATATGTACATATTAGACCTGCAATCCCTGTCTTTCATTGAGTTCTGGCCCTCATTGGACCCCGGTGATAGGCTAGTCTGGCAGTTGGTGCGCTACTTGCATCGAGCAACAAGTCATTTGACGAAACTACAGCAACCCTTGCCAACGGCAAATCAGCAACACAAAAAGCATGGCTATGTAGTTTCCTTTGTGAAATGAAAGTTAGCAAGCTGCCCTAGTCAAAATCTTGTTGCTGTTGACATGTCACATTATACTAGTATCGGACGGTGTTGAAGGCTATGCGGAATTTTGAGCAAATTGTTCCAATCCTCAGCCCTGTAAAGCCTTCAGCTACGCCCCATGTTGTGAGTGATGAGGCTTACAGTAATTACACCACCAGTCAGGTCCCCTCTCCCGCCACAATTACATGACTAGCGCTAAACCCCTTCTCCGTGAGCACAGTTATTTTTTTATCCGCAGTGTATTAGGCCAACTGCCGTACTTGGAAACCATCTACAGTAGGCAGCCGCCAAAACGGACTTTTCCAAACAGACAGTGGCTTTATGCCTACCTGGGATGCTGTGTTTCAGTTGTCTGCTGTATATCTGTGGAAGCTACAGGAAGGAAAAGCAGAAATACAAATTCGGGACATGAAAGTAAAGTTTGGGTGCGGCCTATTATATGTGGCCTCCAACCTTTGGAATACATTCAGACGCAGCGGTCCGAAACGGTATTGTCGAGTCGTCACAACAACTTATGCTCAAGACAGATACATCGCAGTAGGTAACCTGTGCTGCATGATTCAATACTGCCCATCAGTACATTTTATATGTATATCCGCTTGTTAGGAGTCGCCGCTTTATCTACCTGGGTTCGGGTATTTCTTGGAGCCGAATGTGTAGATCTCACACCGCTTATGAACCCGCGATCGCTGCACATGCAATGAAGAGCGCATACAACGGCATACACAGTCCAGTCGAGTTTTTTTGCATCTCCATGTAACAAAAGTACCCATGTGCAGTCTAACAAGGGGAACGGCCGAGTGGTGTAACACAGTTGCCCCTCGTATCCCGAAATTTGACATGCATGATTGTGCTCGGGACCTCACAGCAAGCCTCGTCTAAGAGACAGTGGCACGCCGGAAAATGATAGGCAGCTTCCCGAGGTCATCTTCTGTGCGACTTTTGGCTGGGGCCATCTCGGTCGCGAGCGTGAAGTTTTGCCACGGAATAGATGGCGGCAAAGCGGCTCACCGAGAGACTGTTTCACCATATCGTGGGCTTCTCGTGAACCATCAATCGCGCGACCACACACACACCCTTTTTTTTTTGGGAGAAACGTTGGTGGATTTCGCGTACCACTCGTGACGTAGTTTTAAAAGCAGCTTTTTTTGCGGCGATGAACAGGCGTGTACGCAGTACGGGAAGTGAGAGGGAGGGGAGTTGATCGCTTTCGTCTTTTTTGTCTTGGATGACAATTAAACGCTGTGGGGGAGGGAGGCTTCGACACCAAAAGATTGCAAAATCACTGGCTGCTATTTTAGCCCCCTTCGTACGAATAGAACCACCCCCGCAGATGATGACGGAAACTAGAGACGACTCTCATCTGAAACAAAAAAAAAAACTGAAATCGTGCAGTTCCCGGACGAGTCCTCCGATCTTCACGAGCCGCATGTCTCGCAAATACGCGAACCAAAAACCTTACACGACGGTTTTTGCACGCCCCCTACGTTCGTCCTTTGTTCCTCTTCCCGGGCCCCTCGAATAGGATCCAAGACAAGCCACTACGAGACTGTAATCTCCTTTGTTCCTTGATCAAGTTGAATCGATCGAAGCTAAAGACGTTTTATCCTTATGAGGGGTGTGAGTTGGACCGAAGCAGGGGCGAACAGTTCATTAAAAGCTCCTTGGGTCAGCCGCGTACATATATATGGCAAACCGCGGTTTCGACAGCACTGTTTCACCCCAATCGCGTCTCGTCTCGTTGCGGGGGTGTTTTCTTGGCTTTTTCCTCGCGAGAAAGTCGTGATTTAAAAAGGGCAGCATGTCCCGTCTTGTTTTGTTGCCGCGTAGCCCGCGCAGCTGACCTTTCTTACATTGCGATAGACGTCTTCCCTAAATGCGGAGAAGATGAAGAGTCTATTGAAATTATAATTTGGTTAGCATACCGTTGTTCTGCCCCCCGTGATTCTAAACGCTGCCCTCATCGAGGGCAATCCCATCTCGAGGAATGCTTGGTGTCGATAAAACTACAGATCTATACGGATACCTGTTTTTCGGCTGGGGAAAAAAAGAGCCGACCAAAATTGAGTCTAAACGCTAACAAAAAGAAAGATGCACAAAGTTACCATCAAACTTCTCTCTCTCTCTCTCTCTCTCACTCACTCTGCCCCCTTTAATTTCACTGCTCATTCGTACTCTACAGCCCTTGGCGTAGACCATTAGCAATCTCCAGCGTAATCTTGCCGCCCTCGCTCGCAACAACCTTGACCGAGTCCAAGTCCCGCACAATCCAGTCCGGCTCAGCGGCCGCAACCTGCTCAACCGTGTGGCTCGTCACAAGACCAATGACTCTGCATCCCGCATCCTTGCCAGCCTTGATGCCCGCGGGACTATCCTCGAGCACAAGCACGTCTGCGGCGGTAATAGCACCAGAACCGGTGCCAAGGGCAAGCTTGTCGAGACCCATGCGGTAGCAGGCTGGGTCAGGCTTGCCTTCTGCTACAGACTCGGCGGTAACGAGGTGCTCGGGAATGGCGAGCTTGAGGACGTTGAGCCAGCCGGAGACGAGGGGCTCGGTGCCAGAGGTGACAATGGCCCAGGGAGCCTTGACGCTGATGAGGGCATCGAGGAGCGAGCGCGCGCCGGGGATTTCGGTGGCGTCGTCGCCGTAGAGGTGTGGTAGTTGGCCTTCGACCTTGGCGACGTCTAGATTGAATAAGTGTTGGTAGTTTCCTTTTTTGAATAGAGGATTTGAGTACGAAAGCATACATTCCCAGTTGGCGCGTTCGGGGGCAAGAATCTTGAGCACGTCTATACTACGACGGCCGTGTGAGGTCTTGAGGATAGTCTCTGGTGAAACGCCAATTTCCTTTCCTATCCTGTTGAAACAAAAAGATTTAGTATGTGTTTTGCACATGTTGAGAAAAGAAGACTTGTAATGGTAACGTACGTGTGCCAGTGCTTGACAATGGCGGGTGTAGAGTCTATAATTGTGCCGTCCATGTCAAACAGGAATCCGGAAAAGGAAACCTGCTCAGCAGGTAGGCTGTAGTCTGGTAGAGAGCCCATGGATGCTGTCTTGGCTGATGTGAGTAGTTTGAGGTTGAGATGGTTGTTTTTGAGTGAAAAAGGCTGGCGGTGTAGGTTAGGGTATGTGTTGAAACGGTAATCCACGAAATTTAAAAAAAAAAAAAAGAGGCAGAGAGATGAGGTTGACAAGAAGATTGAAAAGCAGCCAAGTTTAATTTGAAAGGAAGAGAAAAGAAAATAACATAAACAAGACGTAAATGGGAACGCCTTGAGCTGATTACAATGGAGGTTATACGACGGACTTGACTTGGTTAGGCGTTCTTTTTTTTTATTTTTATTTTTTTATAAATATATGACGGCGGGCGGCATCTTTACTCGGTAGCTCCGGGGCGGGATTGCCTTGGTGGGTTTAGCGCGACTTTGCACACTTCGGCCAGCCTGACCGTGGCGAAGTCAAGTGGTGGTGAGAAGACGTTTAAACATTGATTAGATTTGGTTTCCATTTTTGGTATAATCTATAACAGACTACATAAAGCAGGGATGTGACCATACTACAAGCTGCTACTTTAGATCAGCGCCACATTGTATTGTTGTTCCGCCGGAAGAGCTATATTTACGTGGCGATAAGACATAACCTAATGCTAACAAAGTGAACCAAACAAGGTACATCTTTGAGAAGAAGACGACTATACGCTTGAGCACATCTTGTAAAAGACATCCATCAAGGCCCCTTTGATTCCATATACCGGTCAGATCTGGCATCATAGCATCCTCCGGCACCCACCGCGTCCTGCTCACCCCGAACACGGAGGCGGGACCCCGTTTCCACGGACCCCAAAGTTGCGGGGTGTCCGGCAGAGCCCACGGCGGCTGAAAACGCACCGTTTGTAGCGGCTCACAGCGGCAGAACCTCCCCAGGCCAGCGTACGCATTGGCTGACTCGGCAGTGGCATCCCCGCCTGGAAAGTGGCATATACGGCAAACCCCAGTGTCATCACCAAAACGTCCTCAACTTGGACTTTTCTTCTTCTACCTCTCATTTTCGAGCGAAAGACGCCCTGTATATTTTCTTTTCTACACGAAAACATGGGCTCACAACCTACCTCCAAGGACGAGTTTACGGTGCTCGTAACCGGCTTCCAAGTAAGTCCCATGTCCCGTCTCCCTCTGCTGTGGTGTTTAATTGCGTCACCGCAAACGGCCATGCCTGTGAACAGGCCTCCCCCGCGATGAGAGCACACGACATGAAGCCCATGACACGCATCTTCTTGAAATGCCCGCCGGATTTGCTTCATTTCACCGCTAAACAAATGGGAACATGAAACTAATTGTCTCGTCCCTTCTCTTCTGCAGCCCTTCCGCGTCAACTACCCAGTCAATCCATCGTGGGAAATCGCCCGCCGCCTCCCGGAGTATCTACCGCCGCTGCAAGGCAAGAACTCCAACGCCGCCGACCCCAATGCCGCTCCGCTGCCGCCCGTCCGCATCGTCGTCCACCCAGAGGCCATCCGAGTTAACTACAAGACCATCCGGGCGCTGAACCCGTCGTTTTGGGAGGACGAGTACGACGGCCACAAGATTGACGCCGTCATCCATATTGGCATGACTGGCCGCCGCCTGCACTATGTGCTGGAGAGCCGCGCGCATCGCACGGGGTACAAGACCAAGGATGTAGATGGCGAGACGCTCGAGGATGAAAACGAGGGCATGCATGGCGAGGACTGGGTTTGGTACGGTCTCCCAGATGAGCTTCATAGCGATCTGGATATCTCGGATGTGCATCGTCGCTGGGCTGGACACAGCTCTGTAAGTCGCCTTCTATTTTGCCTTTGTTTCTTCTTTTCAAACGTCTTAGGCGTACAATGTTTCTTACTAACCATCGTCTTTGAATAGCCCGACATGGATCTGCGCATCTCGGATGACCCCGGTCGATATCTCTGCGATTTCATTTACTACTCCAGCCTGTCCGAGTGCAGGAAGAGGCAAAGACCCGGCAAAGCCGTCTTCTTTCATGTTCCTGCCAACGCCTCTGACCAAGCCATTGTGCAAGGGCGTGAGCTTGCTGAGAATCTGATTCGAGCTATTGCTGAAAGCGAGCTGGCTGCGAGAAGCAAGCAAGAGTCCGAGTCAGTCTAGATCGCAGGGTGCAAACTGCAAACCGGGAGTTGGCGAAGAACTGGGGGCGTTTCCATTTTGCATACGACATTCTGGCCTAGACAAAAGAAACAACCTTTTTATACTTTTATTTTCATTTTCACTTTTATTTTTCTTATAAACGAATATACCTCGGCATATTGAACCAATCTCTGGGCAGCACTATTTGTTAGTCTAATGACGCAATGAGCATAGAATCTGATACGCCCACCAAGACAGCCCGCAAGAGTGAGTTCAAATAGATATCTAACAAAATAAATCCCGCATACCATAAATAGCTATCAAACAAACCGGTTTTACTTTTTTTGCCACATTCGCCGCGACTTACTGCTTATCTTCATTGAAAGTAGCAGTTCCTCACTGCACGTGACGGCACCACCCGCAGTCGGCTCCGATGGTCCGCACCACAGACGGCTTTAACTCCGACATTGTTCCACCCATATGACAACGACACAACCGCAGCAACAACTATACAAACAGAAACAAGTACTTTCCCTGTCATAATAAGCTATTAAGATGTGTAGACCGGCAAGTTGCGACGCATGTAGTAAGTTAACCCCAAGCAGAGCAAGTTAAAATCGATAAAGCAACGCTTCTCCGCCTTCATCCTTCTCTGTATCAAACGGGCCGACCTGTCACACAACGACCATTGCGTTGCTGGATAAACAAAATAGTAGAATTACTGACATTCTACAAACAGAAAGGTCAACCTGGTGGGGTTGCGGCACCCACGTAGCCATAGTCATGGACAAGGTGCCCGAAGCAGACCGCTGCGCCTGCGAGCCCAAGGTTGAGCGCGATGGCAAAAGCTACCCTCCCATGGCCAACCAGCCTGCCTGACTTATTGGCAAGGCCGCTACAGCGGTGCTGTGGACTAGAGGGAAGCGAGCTGCGTGGTCGGCGGAAGGTGTGGTTGAGGAGCCGCTTGAGGAGAAGAAGACGAAGAGGTAGCTGTCTTTCTTATATTTGCTTTTATGGGGCGGGACGGTGCATTATGGTTTGAATTTGGAGCTTGGTGAAGGGGGAGTTCAAACAAGGCGCGAGGGTCATTGGTTATAATGAATGAGCATTTTGAGAAAAGCGTGGAGTTGGGTTGGTTGGGCTGGTTGTCGGTGATGGCGTCCGGAAAAGAGAGCTAGTGACGGAATGAATAGGCCAGGCTAGTTTGAAAATGCAAAATTTCGTCAATTCGTACCAAGGTTTACCTTAACTCTTCTATCGAATGCCAACGTACATGTAGCACATTGCTGTATAACCAAAACTACCTCCTTCTCGCGCCACCAACAGCACCAGCATCTCCTCTCTCAGCCAGGCTGACAACTTCCTGGATACCAGCAGCTTCCTGCTCCTCCTCTAGTTTCATAATGACCTCACGGCAATCCCACCACTTCTCCTCACTAAGTTCAAACGCCTTGGTTTTGATTTCTTTAATGGCCATTGATTCGGGCTGGATGTTCTTCCAGCGCAGACTCGTCATGAGAATCTCCTGCCACTCGGTAGATGTACGGACGAAGAATTCGCGGCGAGATTCGAATGGCTGCATCTCTCGTCAGCGGGAATGTAACGGCCCGCAAAAACGGGTTTTGGAAAGAAAAAAAACTTACTCTAGGATGAGGCAGGCCATCGTCAACTGTAGTTGCGGTCGTGTCTGTATCGTCCTCTTCGGACGTCACAGACGGCGCTGGCTCAGAAGTATCAGAAGCATTGTCGTCCTTCTTCTTTCGCTTGCTAGGCGTGTAGAGCTGTTGAGCTGGCTCTCCCTCATTCTCCTCTTCTTCATCATCATCATCGTAATCTTCCTCGTCCTCGTCTTCTTCATCGTCGTCCTCGTCATCATCTTCATCCTCAGACTCCTATATCCAAAAGCGTCAGCACACAGAAAGTCCAAAAGCTACACATTTCGAATACACCTACAATCCAGTCCTCTACAGGTCTGTTAAAGACCTCCTTACAGCCATCAAGTTTATCCAGATCAATGGCATAGAGATCGTCAAACGTAAACTCCCGGTCCGCCTTTTCAAACGTGCCACCGTAAATGTAGAGGACATCATTCTGAACAGCAAGCTGAGCGTTGAACCGAATATGCGGAGGCTCCATGGTCACTGGCATCTCCTTCACTGGAGTCTCGTCCTCCTTATCCTCTTCTTCCTTCCTTTCGAGCTCGATGCCGTCAATGTCGTCCAGTGAAGCTCCCGTCTCGAGCGCAGCCAACTGCCGCAGCAGCTCCTCCTCGTTCGCCTGGCCACGTCCACGGCGTCCAATACGCTGCTCGACAGCTGCCTTTTTCTGTTGATTGCGAGATTTGCGCAGTCCGAGAGGCATAAAGCGGTTGCGTTCAATGTTCCACGCAAACAGCTGATTAAAAAACTCGCTTTCCATGCCCTCTTCACCTTGCTCAATATCGTGAACGCCGCCAAAAAGGATACCACGTCCCTTGTGCCACGTCATTGTCGCACCGGCGCGCGTAGGGGCTGGCGCATTGGCAGGCTTCTTTCTCTTTTCCCACCGTACTGTCGGCGGGGCGTTGGCCGGCGCATCGGCTGGCGGTTGCGACATTCTCAGGTAGAAGCAGTCCTCGTGTACCTTTGGAATCAGCGCGTTCTGCTGCGACATGACCTGGCCTCCCTTTGCGCCCTTCTTTTTGATCGAGACTGTTGCTTTTACCCGAGAGTAGCCACCGTAGAGGACAGCACCAGAGTCACAGGGCAAGAATGTAAACGACGATCTCGCATCCGGCTTCAACTGTGCGGGAGGCAGCGCTGGACTGTGCCATACAAAGTTGATTGTGTCAAAGATCCACAGATCAGCGAGGTACTTTGTCTGGTTCGAGGTATCTTGAAATCCGCCAAATAGGATAATGTACTGCTTCCAGTACGTCATGCGGTGGCCGCTTCTCGCAGACGGGCTCTTATCCTTACCCTTGACCTCGATCTTGGTCCACTCCCTCGTAGCGGGCTCCAGTCGCCAAAAGTCTGAGTAGTGGTGGAAAGTGCCTTGCTTGGGGGAAGAGAACTCGCCGCCAAACAGGTAAACGTGGTTAGGGTTAGAGGCTCTCGTCCAGGCATGGCCGGATCGTGGCAACGGGGCGTTGGGCGAGGTAACGCTGCGCCACTCGTCACGGTTGATGTAGTAAATATGCAAATCACTAAAAAAGTGCGCAAGAGAGCCGTTGAAGTATTCACCTCCGAAAAGCAGCAGATTGTTACTGTCCGTGGGCGATGCCATCAACGTCGATGCAGAGCGAGCGCGGGGTGGCCCGTCGCAGACAGTCTCGGTGATTTTGAGGAATTGCTCCTGCTGGCGGCGATACTCCTCCAGGACTTCATCTAGATCGACGTCCTCGGCATCACTGCCCTCAATCTTGGCCATCTTGCCCTTTGTCTTTTTCTCGCCCTTGGTGGCCTGCTTGGCCGCCTTTTCGGCCTGCAAGTTGGCGGGAGGTCTTGTGAGCAACTTCACTTGCAACATCTGGTGCCCAAAAAGGGGGCCAAAAGCTGGGGAGGCTTACCTTTCTGGCCTTTTTGGAGTCATTGCCTTTCTTTTTATCCTTGGCTCCCATTGTGAGCAATCGATACACAGATTCGTAGCTGCTATGTTGCACGGATGTTGTGTGCGCCAATCCGGGTTGAGATTTTAGCGATTCATAGTGCAGCATTTTGCTGGTTGGTGGGGACTCGATGTACACCAAGAGCTATGCGCCTGCATGCGACTGATGTTGAATAATTTAACAAAGCAAGGTAAATTCTATTAGTTACAGTTCATATCTACTTTTACAGGGCGCACCCGGCATAGACTAATGGTCGTTTGTGGCATATATAGCTCTCTCTGTCGCCTCCTGTCCTCTATCTTCGTGTCATGGTCCCTAATATCCTCAGCTATCAGATCAAGTGTTTAGACGCGGAATATACGCGACAAGCGCTTTACTGGCCCCTCGCATGCAATATTGGACAAGATCAATCTTTTCGCCTTCTGGTGCAAGCCGTGCCAACTGGCAGAGGTTGCTCGTCCTTGGTAGATAGAGCACATGGTCCAAGTGCTTATATGCCTGGTGCAGCTTATCCAGGTTGTATGGCTGCATGTTATTCAAATTGAAAACCTCGTCGGTCGAATATCCAGGTCCCCCCCATGGCGGACTCGAAAACAGCAACGCAGAAGCCAGATCAACCCTCAAATCCGGGTGCAGGGTCTCTGGGCTGTTAAGGAGCTTGTCCATGTAATCGAAGCTATCGCCGTGTATCCAGGTGATCTTCTCTGGATCGACGCCGTATACTTCTGCGTTATTTTGGGCACACGCAAGTGTTGCTGCGTCGCGCTCGATAGAAATGACGCGGTCCCATCTCTCGGACAAGGCGAACGCTATTGAATTGCCTCCGGCGCCGCAAAAGACGTCAATCACGACGCTTATGCTGTCATTGGCAGGCACTTCAGACACAATTTTACTGAACTATGCGTCAGCATAATATGGATCGTGGAACTACATTGTCAAACGTACTGTGCAATTGGCTCTGGTGTAACACCAAACCATGCATCATCTGTCATGCAGACGCCCTCATCGTAAAGGGAAAAGATGGAGTATCTTTGTGAAAAGTATCTGCGAGATGATAAGTTAGCAAAAAAAAAAAGACAAATCATAGAGAAGCCGCAATTTCTTACTTTTGAATATCCCATGGAACCTCATGTCGTCCTTCATAGTGGTGACATTCTTCTGTGAGGTCCAGCCAGTCCGCAGGCTCGATCGAGTACTCCTCAGGCTCTGCGGCCAAAGATGACCTTTTGCGACCCATATCTGGGGTTCCTGGGAGTTAATGAGGCCACGAGATATTTTATCGAATTAATTCAGCGCATTTTGGTGTTGCTGGGCTACACGCAAAGAAACTAGTGATATGCAAAGCTGCATGTTGCAGGGTCCAGAAGGGCAAAAGTTAGTAGGTAAGCTCAGCGTGTGACGCCACCAGCCCGCTAGTGCCACTCGTAGGCAAGGGTGCTTGCTGGCAATTGGTCGCGCAAATCGGCCAGCTTGCTTCACCAAGCTTCGCTTGCACCGCCATCCACAGCCGCGACGCTGCGCATACATGTAGAGGTGGACTACACGCAATACATACCGAGACGAGTCTGATAATTCACAGAGACAAAAAAACATGTTCAACGCCCTCAACCGATTCATGTCCCGCTTGGACGGCGACTCTCCTCAAAGACCGCAGCACGAGCAGGGATCCTTTGGCTTCCAAGTGTTGCGCAACACAAATCTCCAGCTTCCAATTGAGCCGTGGTTTGACTATATAGTTGGAATCAATGGAAGACCAATTGTATGGAGCAGTTGTTACCTAGACCGAACCGGTTCAACATTCTAACCACCTTCACAGGACAACCCGGAGCCCAGCTTGTTTGCGCAAGAAATCCGCAACTGCGCGGGCGGATCAGTGGCCCTAGGGCTCTGGAGTGCCAAAGTGTGTATTTCTTTTGCATACTGCTGATACGAGAATTGGCATTGCTGACATTTCCTTCAGGGCCAACGGACGAGAGAAATGCACGTCCCCGTCCCCATCGATACTGCCTCCCTTGGCCTCTCACTACAGTACTCGCCCCTTGCTCTCGCAACCAACATATGGCATGTCCTCGATGTCTCTCCCAATTCACCGGCCGATGTAGCAGGTCTGCTTCCATACAGCGATTACATTCTCGGCAGCCCAGAAGGTGCATTGCACGGCGAGTCAGCCCTCGGCGAGCTCGTTGAGGACTTTATCGGCAGACCGCTGCAGCTGTACGTCTACAACCACGAATACGACGTCACACGAGAAGTTACAATCAACCCCAACCGGGGATGGGGTGGTGATGGGATGATTGGATGCACTCTAAGCTTTGGTGCGCTTCATCGTCTACCCGCGCCGCTCAGCGAACCAATTAACGCACCGGGCGAAACAATGTTTGATGGAGGCAACGACAGTTCCGGAGGCCATGCACCTACGCGAAGCGCCGAGGCACCAGCTGGAGACAGCAGCGATTATCTTGTACCGGCGCAGATGGTAGAATCTGCACCAAAGTCGACGTCACCGGCGCCAGGCAAGAAGAAGGAGAAGCCATCACACAGCCGCAACAACTTTATGGATGACTACTTTAAGGAAGAGGAAGAAAAGAGCCGCAAACTAGAAAACACACCGCAGACTAAATCGTCAAGTGTGGCCCCTCCTCCAAAAGCTGGTAGCGGGCCGCCCAAAGATGGTCCCCCAAGAGCCAGTGAGGCTGCAGAAGCATAAGACGTGGACATATAATAGATAGTGCAAAGATTCCCCCTTTTGACTTGAGTTAAATATTTTATTTTCCATATCACCGTGCACCGGTAGTAACCTATCTATTATCCTCTCGTTATAATACACAGTATGCCATTAAGATTGACCTCGGCGACTGATCTCATCTCCCCATCGTCCTTTGTTCTCCAAGGAACCCCGGTTTTAGTTGATAAAGTTGACGCAGAAGAAGTGCAAGATGAGGCTGCAAACAACAAAGTCGGCAAAAGCACTGAAAAAAGGTGGTTTAGTATAAATAAGGTTTCCGTGACGAAGGATTCGAAACGTACCGTTCTGGAGAGACGGAGGGGAATTCGCCGGACTTTTTCGCGTCGGTTTGGATTCGGAGGGAGACTGTCGGGGCGTTAGCAATTGAGCAGACCTAAAAAACAATACAGCCGAGGAGTTACCTGTTAGAACGAATTGACCGAGTGTGGCAGAGAAACCCGAAAGGAAGGCATTGAACGGCTAGGCAATGGTTAGCAACCTGGCACAGCATCATCCAGATGCAACATACATAGTTTCCAACCAAGACACAATAGACAAATTGCAAAGCAGCGACAACAACAAGGAAGAACAGAAAGGCATCAATCAGCTTCGTGCGTTGCGTCGTCTCCTTGACGTAGTGGTTGTAGATGTTCTGAATGACGACGTCCCAGTTGGCAGGGGCTGCTTTGCCCGCGGCGGCCTTTGCTGGGGTTGACGGAGCGGAGCTGGGGGTCGATTGTGTCGCAGAAGCCGCCTGAGCGGTTTCGCGGGCATTCTTTTTTGGGGCCATTGTTGTAAATAGAGGCTTCTTTGGTGTTAAGTTATGGGTATCAAACGGATGAATGTCGAGTCGAGGGATCGTGAGGTTTGAGTTGCGCCAGCTCAGGTACCGGACACGACAGCTCCAAGTCCAAAGGCGGCGGCTGATTGGCCAGGCGCCATCCCACCACGGATCTGGGGGTAGCTCGACCCACTTGGCCGCCCATGTCATCAGTCCGCGCACTTGTGCCGAAGGAGCTCGGATTTGCTTCCAAACAAAATAGACGACAAGAAAAGGTTTGTTTCTCTAGAGGTCTGGATGAATGTAGCGCGATTATCGTTGAGCTAACAACTACTTCAGAATCTCACGAGTCTACAACCGCCCGCTACAATGGTTCGTTCCAGCCAACTAATTACAGCACCACCATCCTTGAACTCGTCACTGACAAGCATGACCAAAGGCATCCCAGCAGCTTGAATATACCTCCTTCGTCCTCGCCGCCTTGACGGCTGGCGGTGGCATCATGGGCTATGTCAAGACCCGATCGCTACCCTCAATCATCGCCGGCTCTGCCGTCGGTATCCTCTGTACGTTGTCTCCTTGGTCAAATAGCCGAGGCGCGGTTGAGCGGCAACTTGCTTGCTAACACTCTTTGCGCAGACGGAATCGGTGGATATCGCATGCAAAACCGCCAGCCCTATGGCGTCGAACTCAGCCTCCTCGCCTCCATTGTTCTTGGAGGCTCTTCCATTCCTCGTGCCATCAGGCTTAGGAAGCCTGTCCCCATGGTCCTGAGTGCTCTCGCCACGTTTGGCATGTACACTTTCGGCAAGGCCTACAAAGGAAGCGCTTAAGTCCAGAAGGACCGAAACCGTCTCCTCTGAAAATTATATAATATTGAATTGAAAAATCTTTTCATGATTGCTGTTATGGATATCGTGCTAGCTTGCAAAGTAAATTTATTTCCTGCGCGCCCTCGCCTAAATCAAACCCTTTCCTAACAAAACGCCGCCCGTGTAATGTAACATGATATTTCTTTCCAAAATTTATACAGCCGTCACTAACTTTGCTCGTCCTTCCAAAATAACCGCGCAATGAGACGCGCTCCTCGACAATAATGCGTGGTAAAATTTAAAGGCCAAGCAGTTCCTTTTCCTTCTTGATCCTATCGCGTCGCTCTCGAGCCGCTGCGCGATTCTCAGCTTGCATTCTCGCTCGCTCCGCACGTAGACAGGCGTTGACCTTTTCTTTTACATCGTTGCAGCTACCGGCGGCCTTGTGCAGGAATCCTTGGGCATGGCACTGTTCGAGTTGCGAGATGACCTCTTCGCACGCTAGATGTCGTTTTGCGTTAGGACGGCGGTCCAGGATAATGGCGTGCCATGCAACATACCGAGCGCATTCTTTGTATGCAAATGCGGATGCATTTTTTTTTTGGCGTGATATAGTTGACAGCGAGTGTGGTTGAAAGAATTGAATTGAGTTGGACGTTGGAGCGTGACGCCGGCGTTCAATCAACCAACCCACCAAGCCGGGAAAAGCTTAGGCCACCTCCGGAATCTAGCCACCACAGTGGCGGCACACACGCAACGTCAAGCCTTCAGTAGCAGCTCTTGAATCGCAACCAAAACCTACCAAATCGCCATCCGTTGTACAGCGCACGAGCTGACTTTTGAAATCGTGTCAAAAATGTCGGCCCAGACGCAGCAGCAGGTATCTCCTCAGAAGCAGCAAGGTGCGTCTACAGAACAAGTTTGTGCGAGAGTAGGTCACGCCAAGCTAACGAGACAATTCTAGACCTTCAGACACAGTACTCCAACCATAAGAACACCCTGCAGCAAATAGCGCAGAAGATTGGAGACATTGAACAGGAAGCTGAAGAGCACAAGTAAGTTTTACAGTCTTTGCGAGACAAGGGCCGCCAACTCGGGTTGTTCTGGCGAAATGAGCCTCGGTCATTCATGCCACAAACCGCCCCATTTGGGTGGCACGCTGTTCGAGCGACAGAAGCACTGACTTTCCAATCTTATCTAGACTTGTTTTGGATACATTGGATCCTCTTTCAGACGATAGAAAATGCTTCAGACTAATTAATGGCGTCCTGGTTGAGAGGATGGTCAAGGACGTCGTTCCGGCACTCAAAACGAACCAAGAAGGGTTGAAAAAGGTGCTGGATGATCTGGTGAAGCAGTACAAGACCAAGCAGGATGATTTGGATAAGTGGAAGGTAAGATTCGATTTGAAATCGCACAGTGCAAAAGTTTTTGGAGACGCCCCCTGCTAACACCTGAACAACAGAAGAAGAACAACGTGCAAGTTGTGCAGCAATAGAGCTGGCTGAATCTAATACAAAAAAAGAATTTCCCCTGAAGCTATTGAGTGTGACTTGATGAGTATTTGTGCTTTCGTGCTGCCAATGGAGCTAGTTGCGGATATGTGCAACAGATTGCGGAGGTGGAGGAGGGTTCAGGTGTCGACCAAATATGAAGGACACTTGAGTTTGCCGGGTGGAAAACACGTCACTGCAGCGAGAGGAGACGATGATACAACAGGATTTCTCGACTGTAGCAAAAGTACTGGAATGAAATGATCAATGTCATGCATGTACTGCGGCCTAAACGTGCCTGAAATGCTCAGCGTGGCTGTACATGGATGCTGGGTCGTATGCAGTGTAGAAAGAAAAGGCTTGCTTGCGGCGTCATGGAAGTGGAACGCGTGGCTGGCAGCTGCATTGGTGCATCATTCATGACAATTGCAATATTTACTTTTTGAGCAGGGTCTGCAGTAGGTAATATAAGGCGTGTTTGACCTGAGCATTGTCGGGCTAATAACTGCGTTGGGCATGTATAAGCATCGAGGAACTAACTCCCTCGGAAAGCAATCCCGGACAGCGGCTTGCTGCATTGGAGTCCGAGGTTACTTTAAACATGGATATCCGTGCTGGGCAATGGACTCATAGCTTCGCTTTCAAACACGAATGCCAGGATTACTAGATATGTTCGCAGCTGGTTGAACTGTTGCACACCGCTCTTCAGCCATACTGAATCTGACATGCGTGGAAGTGCCGTACCTAGGTGCAAGCAGGGGAGGTCCAGGCGACGGTGAAAGGCGTAATGTATTGTGGAGGAATGTATTATCTTTGTACCTAAACCGTCACAGATGGCAAAAACAAAAAGAATTAACAGTTCCAAGGAATCATGAGAGGAATAGCCGCGTAGACTTGCTTGTTTCGCGCAGAATGCCACTATGTTAAAGTTTTCTGTTGGCCGCGTTCCTGTCGGATAATGCAGGCCGCCCAAAAAGCAACTGTCGCTGCAGAGTTCGGTTAGGCGTGGTATTACTCTAGTGCTAAATACCTTATGCCTTAGTAGTAAATGTACTCAGGTAAGATGCTAGGCTTATCGATACCGCGGCCGCAATACTTGAGAGTGACCTTTACCAACTGCAGTTTTATGGGAGTATACAGTGTACCCCGCGTGTCCACCACCGCCACTCTTTGAGTGTTTTTGTTCCATGCGCCAGTCGGCTAAGTTCAGTTGTTGACCACACCTCGGATTTAGACTAGGCCAGCCATACGTGAATTCTCTCTCCTCCAAATACCTACCCCACGTCCTTTGCTCTCCACTTCCGTATGCACCTTCTGAGGCTTCGTACCACTGCGACAATTGAAGCCCAACACGAAGCTGCGCGCATCCATTGAGCTTGACCCGAGTCGCACACCTTGCGGATTTCTTGCCGCTAAGCATTTGCCCACCCCAAGGCTTGCCCGCGGCCCATCCAAAGCCGTTCCGGTACGCCGTCTTGTGGCTGCGCATTCCTAGCACCAGTCGC
Organism: Lecanicillium sp. LEC01; assembly: GCA_002242745.2. NCBI lineage: Eukaryota > Fungi > Ascomycota > Sordariomycetes > Hypocreales > Cordycipitaceae > Lecanicillium > Lecanicillium sp. LEC01. The sequence goes on from NIWZ02000002.1 coordinate 103,220, forward strand.
AAGCCGCCCAATTCAGCGTTTGGCCGCTCGATCCCCCCGGATTGCGCGCTGCTGCCCACCCTGGTACGTCGTTGGAGTACACCGACTCTGGCTGCAAGCCCGAAACTTGACAGAAAAGGTCCGACGCGTTTCATGCGACGCCGTCTCGCTGACAGGAGACCAGATTCCGCCTCCCGGCCCGGCCTGCTGTCAACCACCCCTCCCGCGTGCGTGCAGCCGAAACCGTCTTCAGACGTCAGAGCCCAACTGCTCCTACGCCATTCACCGGCGTCATTCGCCCTGATACCCTGGAACCGGGAACCACACGTGTCTTGCGCAGCTAAGCAGAACCTTGGACGGATCGCCGCTTGTGACGACATTTCACTGTGTCGAACCCCAAACCCCCGAAGCTCCAAGCCTGACCAAGCCCCCCCGACGTGGCTAGGCACACACCTTCATTGGACCGAATCTGAACGCACCTGCATCTACAAGGATAGCTAGCAGCAACTGCTAAATAGCCAAATATGTCGGATCCCCCCCAATCACCTCCCAAGGATGTCGACCAGAGTGCCCAGTCACCTGAAGACGACGGACAAATGAACGAGTCTCAAGACCCACAGGCCGCTGGCTACGAGTTTGATGGCGTTAAAGAACAAGACAGATGGCTCCCGATAGCCAATGGTAAGTGTTGCCATCCAGACGGGACAATCTTGTGGGACCCGTGAAGGAAATGGCACGAAACGCAACATGTACTGACTCACAGTTGCTAAACAGTCGCGCGAATCATGAAAAATGCCCTGCCTGACAATGCAAAGATTGCCAAGGAAGCCAAAGAATGCATGCAGGAGTGCGTGAGCGAGTTTATCTCCTTCATCACCAGCGAAGGTATGTTTTCACCGGTCCATGTGCAGCTGGCAGCGTGAGCACTTTGCACCGAGCCGTACAAAAGTACTAACAAGATACACTTAGCTTCTGAGAAATGCCAGCAGGAGAAGCGAAAGACGGTTAACGGCGAGGACATTCTCTTCGCTATGACATCTCTGGGGTTTGAGAATTACGCTGAGGCTCTCAAGGTCTATCTTTCCAAGTACCGTGAGGTAAGTTGATACCACTCTCTCCTGATGGGTTGGTCACAGCGGTGCTGACTGCTCAATAGCAACAAAACCAGACCAATCGTGACCGAGCCATGGAAGGCAACCCTTGGGGTGCCGCCATGATGCCTGGTGAGCGCCCTGATGGTGCCGCAAGTGTTGGTTCCAATGCTGGTGACTTCCCCGAAGGTGCTGCGGCTGGCGACGCGGCCGATCCCAACTACATGTATGCTGCGGGCGGTGCTCACAATGGAGCTACTGGCGGCGAGGCCTATTAACCCTTGCTGCTAGTGTCAGTGGACTAGCGAGCTGTGTCGGCTCAACCCAGTTGCACCATGGGGCCGATATGCCTGCTCGTCCAGTGTGTAAGTGATTTGATCACGACCGCCAGCCGCTATGGCCCGCAAGCGACACAGCTTCTCACCAGTTGAAAACGCACAGTACTGGGAATGCGGCGCCTTGAAACTCTTGTAATGGTTGTTTCATATTTTTTGCTTTTCTGTTTTTTTCTTTCCTCTCTCTCCCCTTTCGCCTTCCTCGTGATATTTAGTCTAGCTTCTTCGGATGATAGATTTCTTCGATGTGGTCTTCTTGGCCGACCGGCTTTGGAGGAAAGGCCTGGCGACGTCGACGCTTACAACAGAGCTACAGCAAGGCTATTTATGACCAGAGTTGTTAGGCTAGCAGCAGAGCCTATGAACAAGCGATTGTCCATGGCCTACGAAAAGAACTTGTCGATTTTTTCTTTTGGATTTTGGGTTTGATTTGGAATGACTGGTTGGTTGATTTGCAACAGCCGCTTCAAGCTGCGCTCGGATGAGCTACACGGAGTTACGGGCCGACAATTGCTAGCTGCTTGTCGGATAATTAGATAGTTGTGCTTCAATCATTACTGTGGTTTTTATTTTTTTTACAATTTCCCCCCGCGGCCATGTCATTCTTGGAGAGCTGTTACACTACAGCTTTTGTGTGAGTCTATCTATACCTAGTAAATCAGTAACGGAGACCCCGAGCCACAGTGGAGGAGTTTGCGGAGGCGCACGGGCCCACCGATGTCAGTTTGCATCCAAGATGGGCGCAGGGCACGTGTGTTCCCCCACTTTTTCCCTTCAAAATTTCCAGTCGACCGCCCAAAATTATAGTGAACTGCCAAACATTGTCGTCCACGGTGCTAATTGCTTCTGCTGTTTGCTCATACCCCAGCAGCAAGCAAATGACACCAGGAATTGCATCAAGATACTCCTCTATACCCTATTCTATTATGATAATCACCTGTTATCTGATCAGTGCAGTGGTGATACCGTCGCACGCTTAGACGCAGCTTAAATTGCCGACCGTTGCTGGGGGGAAATCACATCCTCGATCTGAGTGACTGGTGACGACTAGCAAGCAACGAGCCTCCTAAAAAAAAAAAGAAGATACCAAATCACAATACATCCTTATGCGGCCGTTTTCGCCCGCTTCAAGAGCCGTGTCAGGTTCAATATCACGAGGATCGACGCCGGTCAAGTCGATCCTCAAATCTGCATCCGTGCTTGGGCGGAGAAAAGCTCAACACGATGATGTAGACGCCGTTGAAGCACCAGAGAGCCCCAGCAAACGACGGAAAGTTTTCTTTGACGATATACGAAACGTGACATACGAAGTTGGTCGCCGAACGATGGAGGAAGTCAAGCTGGAGGTGAGGACGGCCTTGGAGGGCCACCTCCGTGGCAATGATGGACAGTACGATATGCTCAAGGAAATGTTTGCAAATGACAAGCAACGATACCTGCCGCCGGTTGTGGGAGAAGAAGACGACACACTCAAACCACATGAACTACAAGTATACGTCATGGCGCTGACCAGCTGCGTCCCCATCCTGAAAGACAGGGAGTGCAACGGCCTTGTTCGAACGATCCTTCAATGCTCGTGGCTCGGTAGAGACGAAGCCTTTGCCAAGGCGTTTACACATTTTCTGGCTGCACTCGTCAGCGCCCAAGGCTCTTACCTTGCTGTTGTCCTGTCCATGATTGTGGGGAAATTCCGCGACACGAAACAATCTGCCTGGGGCGTCCCCGACTTTCCTGAGGTCAGCCGCGAGACGATGCGGGAGAGACTTCACTCTACGCTGCACTACATGCTTAAAATGTTTCCTTCAGCCGTCTCCGTGCTCGAAACAATGCTGAGCAGCATGTTCCCATTCCCGGACGATCCCCTCCGCACCCACATGGCCTATATACATAACTTGCTCAAGTTGAAGGAATATGTACCTGAACTGCAAGATGAGATATTGGATATTATACTGAACCGTGTTGTCAAGATTGATTCGCAAATGCAGCTGGATCTAGAAGATCTGGATGATGATGTCACTGCGGCAGTCCTGTTCGCGCTGGGCGAACGCGCACAGCAAAACGACGGCTGGGAAGGTGACATGCTCGACGATGACGACGCGGAATCTGTGAATAGCGAAGACTTTGACTTTGACGAAGAAGCGACCAGGGTCAAGACGGTCAAGGAAAACGTGGAGAAGATGGACGCAGTACTGGACACGCTTTTCAGATTCTACACGCCATACTTTATCAATCCTGGATCGGACAAGGCTTTTGACGCGTTTACCATTATTCTCCGCGAGTTTGATCACATGGTTCTGCCGACGTATAAATCCAGACATACGCAATTCTTGATTTTCCACTTTGCGCAACAGCACGAGCGTCTTACGGATGCGTTTTGCGGCCAGCTGATTGCCACGGCGTTTCAGAGCAATACACCAAATGTGCTGAAGCAGGCAGCTGCCGCTTACCTCGCTAGTTTCGTCGCCCGTGGAGCTCACGTCCCGCGAAGCCTGGTCCGAACCATTTTCATGCTGCTGATCCACCACCTCGAGCAATATCGCCGCAAGTATGAGCCACTTTGCCGCGGACCGGATCTGAAGCGATTCCATCCTTACTACAGTCTGCTGCAGGCGACGCTATACATCTTCTGCTTCCGATGGCAAGATCTAGTAGTGGGAGCACCAGAGGTGGTGGACGCGGACGATGCAGCGTCGTACATTGGACAAGACCTGGAGTGGATTGGGTCATCAAGAAAGGACCTGTCTGTGCAGATCTTTGGCAAGCTGAACCCGCTTAAGGTGTGTGCGCCGGTGATTGTGGAAGAGTTTGCCAAGCTGGCGCACCGGCTCAACTTTATGTACGTGTACCCGCTCATTGAGAGCAACAAGAGGGTACGGTTGACGCAGTTTTTGTCGTCGACGTACGCAACAGGCGGGGCACTGCGTGATGCAGGATACGAGGGTCAGGAGGAGAGCTTTCATCAGCTTGACCCATACTTTCCATTCGACCCATATCAGCTGCCAGTGAGCAAGCGCTGGCTAGACAATGACTATGTGCACTGGAAGTCTGTTCCCGGGTTGAATGCAGATGACGACGGGGACAGCGACGATATGGATGAAGAGGATGAGGATGAGGATGGGCTAGAGGAAGCAACGGCGACTGATAGCGATGGTGATGATTATGACTGAAAGGGAAATTGTGAAGCTGTGGGATATATATTGATTGAGATTTAAACTGGGTTTGGGAGGAAGACATGTTGTGACCAAGCATGCAATGTACATGGACCATTTTGGCATTTGGGCGCTGTGGAAAAAAAAAGGGAAGAATCTTTTGATGATTTATAGGTATTGCTTTTGTTTTAGGTACGTTTACTTGGCATAAGCGCGGAGTTTTTTTACGATGAATGAAAGAAGACATTTCATGTAAGCGTGGCTTTTCATAAGGAGATGAAGTGTTTGTGATCAGTTCGTAGTTTCGCTGATGGATTTAGAGAGCCATGGATTCATGTGCGTAATAAACCATACCTAAGGGTTTATACCCTTAGGTGTGGTGCCTGATAAACCCTTAGGTCGTCTATAGCTGCCGCTGGCTCCTTCGTCTAACTGACACAGACCATATACTGGAAGCAGCGTAAAGCCATTTGCTTCTAAAGAACATGATCGCGAAACAAAGGAAAAAAAGAAATCGTATATGAATAAACCATTGTTCAACTGCTATTACTATTCTTCCAAAAAGTACGGGATAGTACCATTAATGGCCGTAGCTATCATACAAAGACGGCCAGCAGCCCTCTACAAAGCTTCCTCTACGTCGACTCATCTTTGTAGTCCTCATTCGCCTTTTTCGGAGCACGCACAAGGGTTCGTCGCACATACGAACGCACTGCACGCTTCGCATCCGTCGCCCATCGCTTCATCTTCACACCGACTCTTTCAGGTTTCGCCGAGGTAGAAGCTGCAACAGCCGACTTTCCCGGTGCCTGGTTTTGTTCGTCCATGCTTGCAGCCCTCTTCTCAGCCTCCAAGCTTGCAGCTCGCCCCATCTCGTTCGTGGTGGACGCCGTTTCTACAGCTGCTGTAGTGCGCAGCCGCAGGAAGGAAAACTTTGACCGAAGGCGGCGAGAAGGCATGCGCCCAACGTCGGAACGCGAGGTCGGCAATTCTTTTACGAGCTTTCTAGTCGAACTCGAGCTCTGAAAACCATTGTCAACTGTCTCTGGTGGCGTAGGTGGGTATGTCAGATTGAATTGGTCAGATACATGATCTGAGCTGCGACGTCGTGCCTCGTCCTCGATAGCCTCCAGTGTCCCGTCTCTCACATGTGACCCTTCAGTTGGAGATGCCTCCTTATCTGCGAGAGTATAGTGGGCTTTGCATGAGCGGGGAGATGGTGCCACGTCCGCTAGTGCGTTACACTGCTTAAGCCGGTTGTTACGAATCATAGTTCCACCTTGGGCGTTCTGACCTTGGTTCAGTTGAGTCCGTGACATTTTGAGCTTCAATCTTGGCGGGGGTTTAGCAGTTACACGCCCGTCATCCATGGAGCTTCTTTGTGATCTTGCGCGACCAATCTCTGAAGACGCATGTCCATCGATAGATGATCTAGATGCGTTAACACGAAGCTTCAGCTTCAAAGGGCTTTGATGATGAGGTGCTTTGTTGGTTAGTGGCGACATGGCGCTCTTTGGAGATTGCGAACCATTCCTGCTCCCTTCAGGTTTCGGCGACAATGGAGACGCGGCCTGTTCCGTATCTCCGGATCCCTGTCCATCATCTGAGAAGCTTGACGATAGCCGTTCATTGGGCAATAACGGCAGAGCCTTCATAAGCTTCAACTCCCGCCCGTTCTTCGTTGCTGGCTGGCGAGTTGGCGACAGTGGCTCAGGTGCAAGGACTAATGTATCCTCGCTCGAGAGAGGATGACTGGTCGCAGAATCATCACCGTTCTGTTCCGGAAATCCGATCTCTTGAGGAATTCGGTTTCTCCTGTGACGTCTCTGATACGTTTTAGTCTCTGCTGAGACTCTGTCAAGGAGCTCCAAGGTCAGTTGTCTACTCAGGTGTTTGCTCTCTTCGTCGTCGTCCTCATCGCTCAGTCTTGAAAATGGGGACTTTGCTAGACGTTCAAATGACGTCAAGAGAGAAGTAAAGTCTGCAAACACAGGATCAAGAGCAAAGTCCTTCTTACGCAAACTCGTCTGCGAAGCTCGGTTGCTGGAATATTGCATGGCATAACGCGGCTCCGCAGCTATAGTTTTCGACTGTCTCCATGCTTTCTGTGGTATTGCCCAATCATTAGCCGAGTTTGAAGCACCACCTTCGGATCTATCCGGGAGGCTTGCAGCATGCATGTTGGCTGAAGCGAGCAGGCGTTGAGAATAGCGGGCGTCAGTAGCACGGAGAGTATTCATCAAGTTTTGGTCCGCTGCGACATTCGAGATTGCATTGGCAAGAACCTTTTCAATTTCCTTAATAGAGTCGTCATGGCTGTCGTCAATATATGAGTCATAAGACTCGTCAATGCTGTCTAAATCTCCGCTTCGAGAACCTGGGACTAGCATCGGTGCGATGTCCAGGTTGTTCGAAGAGTTTGCCGCCGCATCTAACTTTGACTGAGACTCTTCCCTCAGAATCATCGCTTGGCCATTATGTCCTGCTCGTTTTGGAATCGGGCACACAGGTGCATCAACATCTACCCCAGTAGTCTGTGCTTGCTTCTTAAACTCTTCACTATAGTCATAATACACTACTCCACTGGGGCGTGCAGGAGGACAGTTACCAGTGGCTGTCTTGGGCCTCTGATACATCTCAACAATGGACGTTAGACTGGCTGAACGGATGCTTGGATCAGTAGATCCTGCATAATAGCGATCAGAAGGTCGAGATGCGCAGGACACAGAAGAGCTAGGTGTCCTAGCACGGCCCGACGCTGTGCCGTAGTGGCTTGGTCCAGGTGACGGACCAGAAGGAAGAGAGTTTGTGGACCTGTTCATGTCTGGACGCAGAGCAAGCGGAGGAGGGCGACGTGTACAATGCGAGTATAGTGACTTATATGGTGCCTGTAAAGGTTTTTAAGTCAATAATAAGCCTACTGTCTGGTAACAACGGAATCGAACGTACCTGCGAGCTCCGATGTACGTCAGCTAGTCGAGCGCAATCCACGACTCTATCCTCAGTTACAGCAGGAGAGAGAGCTTGCACACCTGGGCGTCGCAGTCGGGCAGGATATGGTGCGGGTGATCTGGACCGTTGCAGCCCGCCAGCACTAGCACTTTTCTGCATTGAAGGGGGAGGTCGCTGTGAACTGGTTTGCCTTGCGTACGCTGCACTCATTGAATAGGCACGGCTCGCGTCTGTTGGGCCCGTAGAAGCTACATGTAGGTAGGCCTGCGGGTTCGAAGCTGCATAAAGGGATATGATTTCAGATGTCGTGTCTCTGTGGGAGCGGACATTGCGTTTTTCGTATCCTTGCGGCCCATCATCGTAAGAGGTGCTTTTCAAGCGTCCAGTATAAGCCTGGTCGACGGGGTAGCGCCTTGGACGAGGGACTTGCTGGTGGATTCCAAGCTGGTAGCCCGGTGGCGCTGTGGTATAGAAACAATCTTGAGCACTCAGTTCTTTGGGTGATTTATTCTCGCCGTTGGCGTATGCAGACGGAGGCAGCGGTGAATTGTCGTCCACGACGCGTAGAGGCAGTCTGTTCGAGGTTGCCCTGGTGTTGGAAGCACTGGGCGTTCTGCTGTGTCCTCTATAGGAGCTGTTCAAGGATGCTGTCTGAGAGGGCTTTGTAAACGGCTGGGGGCCGTCCATTTTAAACTGATGTTTGGTGATTCCTTGGATAAAAGTAAGTGTATTCTAAGACGAGGTAGGTCAAGAGCAGAAATAACGACGATGCCGAGAATAATAAGCTGATTTCACCAACAAAAAGAGTCAAAAACGGCGGCCAGGGGCCCAGGACAAAATTAACACCAAAAATTGAGCGACTGGAGACCAAGATGGACTTTCAAAGCCGGTCCTGGAGATGCATCGCTGAGATGCAAGCAGATAGAAGCTGCTTTGGCCGGGAGGAGTTGAGATTCGAGAATCATGGCTGGAGGCAGGAGCATATGCCCTCTACCTATTTCCTTTGGAACTTACACTGGAGGGCAAGAACTGTAGCCTTCAGTTAGTAGTCGACTTTACTACTAATGTCGTCAGACAAACGAGGGGAGCTTGGCGAGACGAGCAAGGCAGCTGCACCGGAGTTGGCCATAGGCATGTTGCTATGGGACCGGGGTAGCATGATTCTTTCTCAAGGAGTGTCGTCGAGTTTGGAGTCGCATTCATACGTTTCGCAACCTACTAGACGGTGGAAAAGAGTGATGACTCGGAGTCTTGAAGCCTTGGTCAACATGGAGGCGAGGACTACTATAGTAAACGGAGAGACGGCTGTTGCCAGCTGGCAGAGGCGAGGCAACATTGCAGTGTGTACTCGTACTGAGCAGATTACTACTAGGTACTAGGTACTAAGTAGCCCTACCTGTCTACCTACATTAGATACCTTGGTAATAGGTACCTAGAACAACACAAATGCCGGATATACAAGTTGACAAACGAATTAGTACCGCCAGAGACACAGCATCCGTATTCACATTGCGCTTCCTGTATTTTCTCCCAACCTATGTCTCAAAGTATTATCCACGGCAGTCATCGCAGGCGGCGTCCGACAAGGTTGGTTAGTTCCTAACGGACAGCACGGACAAATCCTGTTCACTACCTAGTACTGGAGTCGCAGCTCATTACCTCTTTACCTCATCTTCCAAGGTTGATGCATTCAAAGCCTTGGAAACAAGCTCGGAGCTCACGTGTGTCAAGAGGCGCCAGCCCACCACCCACCCACTTGACGTTGCTCTAAGCCGAAATGACCGTGGGGCTGCTGGAAATTTCCTTCGGCTTGAAGCTTTATTAGAAGTGGAAAGCCGGCCAGTCAGGGTCTGTTCCCGACGTGACACATAATGTCCATATTACTGCGGAATACTCGTACCGCGGCAAAACGCAAAAATTCTAACTTTTTCTCATTTTAATCCATCACAAACAAGCTCATTTACTTTTACTTTGGATGCTTTTCTGTCCAAGCTCGTACACACACCACCCACTACTTGTAGACGAGGCGCGCGTCGCTTTGACTGCCACACCATTATACTCGAGGGATGGCTGCGAGTCCATCTGGAGGGCGCCCCGTGACCATCTCTCACAAGTGATCTACATGCCGGACACTCGCCCTCCTCCGTTATTACAGCAGGTTAGTAGATACCTACAACTGCGAAGAACAATAGCGCGTTGTATTTCTTCCTTTTGCGTGCATGCAACATGGGGGGAGGCTACTGCTCACCACGGACGTTTATCCTGGGGTACAGACTACTCGTACATACCAGCGCTCTAGAAGCACGCGCTAGAAGATGAACCGTTTTCGCGGTTTGATTACGACGTACTGTTGATCCACTGCCGGCCGGTCCCTGCAGAAAAATCGACCTTGCGCTTGGGTTTTTCGGCAGCTCGGTTACAGGCCGCTTTTTTTTTTCTTGTCTGACTGGATCATTGCCTCGTGGGCGGGTGGAAGAAGCTTGGCTCCCATTGACAACCCCGATTGTGTTCGAGACCAGCCCCAAAAGAGCACGCCACAGGTGCTAAAAGGCCCAGAGCGGATCTCCCTGAGTGGCTGTCAGTAGCTCCATTCCAGCGCCTCCGACTCCGCAAAACCCACCCACTCTTCACCTTGCTTGGGTCTAGTCAGGGGTGCGTCCGCCCCTCTTCCGCTCAACACCTCGACGCCGGGGGGGAACCCCAGTGGGTAACACGGCCAGAAAGGGGAACAGACCCTGTAACCACCAGTTTGAGCACCCCCGTTTCTCCGCTGTTGACGAGAGTGATTGCCCGTGCAATCTTTAAAATAGCTTGGAAAGACGCTACCCTCCTGGTCTCATCGCTGTTTCGCAAAGCTGCCCTACCTTACTGAGATCTTGCTACCGAACTCCGTTACCTATTTCCAAACATCTGTTCTATTTTGCGTTGTTTGCTTCCGAATAAATACAAGTAACTTTGTGCGTGCTGCGCCAGCTTTATTCGTATAAACTCTACTCTATACACACGCCTCAGCAACCAACCACGTCAACAACAGTCCTCCAACAAACAAAAAGAATAAGCCAGCCCTCGTCACGCGCCGCACCAAAGTCAATCCAAGCCGGCCGCAAAAAAAAGCATTTAAAAAGTTCTCCATTCCCCCAACAAAAGAAGAAAAAAAAAGTCTCATCAAGCCCCGGCCAACAATGTCCAACAAACCAAGCCTGAAAATTGAAATGCCTGCGCGCCAGTCTGCAGAGTTCCGCCGCCCGTCAGCGACTATTAGAAGCCCTCGATTCACCGAGGACTTTGATGCGCCCTTCTCCGAGGCACTGGTGAGCGAGCAGCAAACGACAACTCCCAGCTCCTCCGAATCTGGCTCCTGCTCCTCCTACTCTTCTGCGCAGTCTCGTCTCAGCTACGACTTTTCAAGCAGAAAGGTCTCACCCAGCTCTGCCGTGCGAACTCCATCTTTCCCTGCGCAGTCGCCCACCGAACAATGGCAGCAGCAGCAGCATCAGCCTGAGCCTCGCCGCCGAACCAATGTCAACGGTCGTGTACGAGAATGGGCTAGACGGTCCATGATCCTTGGCCGAAGCCGTACTGTTTCGACATATGAACCTCTTGACCGCCCACCAACAACCAAGAGCAACAACGGCTCAGATGATGGAAACTCGGATCGCGGGTCGCAGTGAGAAACACCGACTCTTGTAGAGCATTGACCAATTCTCACTCTCTCTCACACAAACAATTGAAATGAGAGCTTCACGCGCCCACGACTGAATGCAATGACTTTAGGATAATACCCCAGCACGGAATGGACACAAATGGGATCTCTTTGGATACAAAGAAGGCGGCGTTTTAGGGGAAAACCACAATCAATTATGTGATTTGTGTATATATTTTAATTCTTCAAGTAGTGTATCGTCCTGAGCGTGCTGTATATATTACTCTCTTACCGCATGCTTTGAGGGTAATCAATCAATTGATATTTTTTTAAACAACCGGCTAAAACACGCCGCCGCCGATTATAAACAGTCTCTGCTCTTCCTTCTTCGCCCACTGAACGATTTTATTGGCACTTTGCGCCATGATGGATCTCGACATATTTGGCCCGCCGACGCAGAACAGCTCAAACACGGGCGTCAGCCACGCCAGCGAGGTCGAGTCCTCGCCGACGTTGTGCAGAATCTTGAGGTGGCTTTGCTTTGCGTGCACTGCGGCATGCAGCTCATGGTATAACGTCATCAGCCGTCTCCTTTCCAACGGACCAGTGAAGAGCGGATTCAGCGATGACATGCAAAACTGCACATTCGCTCGCGACTTGTAGATGAAATGACTGATTGGGCTTCCCGGTACCATCTGTCCCATGCTCGGTCGACCTGCTTCGACGGCGTTCCGAATTATTGCGAGGCTCCCACTTTTAGCTAGTTGCTGTGCGACATCGTCGCGCATCTTCTTTAAGTGGAAGAAACTTTCTTTGTCCGTACTGATCAAAACCATAGCAACTTGTTCCGCTGCTGGAGAGGATCCGTTTCCAGAAGTTTGATCCCCTTGTTCCGAATCCTCGAAGAAGCTCACATACATGTACAAGTAGCCTTCGTTGTTGAAGGCCGGCAGGCAAATCGGTACCCAATTCTCTCCGCCGCCAGTCTTGATACCTTCCGATTCAAACAACATATTGAAGATGAGTTGGAGGTCGGTCGGATGTAAAGAGTGTCGTCGGGGCCGGATGACGCTTACGAGCTTGCCGCCCGCGACAATCAAGCCGTATAGTAGGTTTTCGGCTCGAAGTTTCAAGAATGTGTTATTAATGGCATGTCTCTGTGACTTTCGAAGCCTAAGACATTCCAGGGACCCCAGTAACGCCGATGGCGATCCTTTGGTGAAGTTGTCGGCGAGTGATGACAGTAGCGATTCTGTGCCTTCTAAAGGCTTGCGCAGATCTGTAGATGGCCGATTTACAAAGATCTTTTTGAGCACCGGAAGGGTCAGCGTGGACAGAATTTGCATATATAGTGCCTCCAACTGCGCCCGAAGCTGCGAGTCGCTTTCGCCGAGCTTACTCACGGCCACAAAGTAGAGCGGCCCCTGTGTCAAAACGACAAACCGAGCATCGCCAGCAGTAAAACCCTGTAACGGGTTCTTCGCTCGCTCGTAAAACGAAATTATGGTTTGGACAACTCCCATTGACGAGTTTATCAACATAAGATCGCCATGCCGACTCCAGATGGGTTTACCGGCGGACGAGAGAATCATGTAGTGCTTGAGCTTGGATTTCCACATGGCAATCCGCATACTGTCGTCGAGCCCTTCAGTCGCTTCGTCTGGAATCGCAGAAAATTCGTCTTCAAATTCAGCTAACCGGTCACTGGAGCGTTGCCTCCCCTTCTCAAAGGGCTGTACTGTTGCGGTCTGAGAGCGTAATAGGTTCCAGGCGTGGCTTTTCTTGCCCGAGTCTCCCACAAACAGACTTGCAATGTCCCCGGCTGGTCGCATGGTCGGCACAAAGCTGTTTATGCTTGCTCCATCGTCCATCTCGCCTCCCGAGTTGTTTGTTTTGTTGCCTGGGGACGCATAGCCGCTAGTTGGTGTTGATACTGATCTTGTACCTGGAGTCGAGAATGTCCCTCTTGAGCCATCTGGAAATGACAATGTCTGAACGTCTAGAGGGGTGACAACAGTAGTGGCCTGACCCGATAATCCTCTATGATCGGCAGAACCGTCTGACGTCCTGTGTGCCGGCGCCGGCGGCCGTTGCTCGTGATTTGGCGGCTCATTATCCTCTGCCATTGCTGAGATTCGTGTATGCGATCTTCACTGTTTTATATCATGTCTGCTTCTCTGTTTCTGGCCGTATCAGTGTACGGCTCCAAGTCATGCTTGTGATAGCTGCTTTTTGCTTGTAGCCGCCTAAAACTCCACGTAAATTACGACGTGGTTTCAAGCCCAGAGGGAGGTGATGCGATGACGAGATGTGGTGGGGGTTTGGGCGGTTGAAGTTGGAGGGGAAGGCCGACATGACGCGCCACCCGGGGTATCCACCCTTGAAAGCTGTCACAGGCTGCAACGTAGCCTTCTGTTACAGCACACAGAGTCCTTTTCTACGTCGACAAGAGACGCGCAATCCTGCAGCTTGCACCCTGCGCATACAATCATTTTGTTTTCCCCATGAGGTGCTCAGCTTGCAATCATGGCGCTTGATCCGGGCTCTGGACCCTTCTCGGGGTCTCCCGAGAGCTCAGGGCGAGACTCCCCAATCCCTCGTCAATGGCGGAATCAGCTTGGAGGAGGTATGAGACGGCGCATTCTAAATAAATCAGGAATGACAACTAACTGGCTTACAGAGGAGACGCCAATTAAAGACAAGGCGTTCCGTCGATATGCCTCTGGTGTCGAAAAAGCACTCTCGCTCTTTGAAACTGCCCTTGAAGAATGGGCTGACTATATTTCCTTCCTGAACCGCGTTCTCAAGGTATGACACATGTTGCGCTGTTTGACCCAACTGCTAACCGCATGTTTTAGGCACTACAAGCTCGGCCTTCGTCGAATGCGACTATACCTGCCAAGGCGACCTTGTCGAAACGACTGTCTCAGTGTTTAAACCCAACGTTGCCCTCGGGCGTCCATCAGAAAGCCCTCGAAGTTTATAGATATATTTTTGACACAATAGGCCGAGACGGACTTTCGAGAGATCTTCCATTATATCTTCCAGGCTTGGCACCGACTTTGTCTTTTGCTTCCCTATCGGTTCGCTCGCCATTTCTCGACCTTCTCGAGAAGTTCTTCCTGAAGCTGGATTCGCGGTCGCTGCGTCCTGCAATGCGATCCATTATACTTGCGCTGCTCCCAGGCCTGGAAGACGAGACGAGCGAAGACTTTGACCGAACATTACATTTAGTCAGCAGCTTCAAAGAAGCGATTCGACCGCCTGGAAGCAAAGAACTGACGGCTCACCATTCGTCAGGCGACGACTTCTTCTGGCAGTGCTTCTTCATGGCATCAATAACGAGTCAGAGTCGTAGGGGTGGCGCGCTGGCATACTTGGTACGGCATATTCCTTCGTTGGGTTCCTTAGCGTCAGAATCGACGGATGAGACAAGCAAAGATCTCGCGACAATGGTCACATCGCCTGAGCCGGGGTTACTAATTCGCTGTTTTGCGAGTGGTCTTGCGGATGAACAAATCCTCATCCAGCGTGGGTTTCTCGATTTACTAGTAACTCACCTACCACTAAACTCTACCGTGCTTCAGTCGCGAGTGAAGCCCACAGATTTGGAGCTCTTGCTCAAGTCAGCGACAGGCGTTGTGACACGGCGAGATATGAGCCTAAATCGCCGCCTATGGGCCTGGTTGTTAGGTCCTGAACCTGTTGGACAAGACGCTGAGGGCAACGACATTGCTGGGGCGTCAACAAATCAACAGCAAGCATATCTGTCTTCGAGAACGAACTATTTTGAAGAGTACGGTCTACAGCCTCTTACCAAAGCTCTATTAGATATGATTAAAGTCGCAGAAGGCAGTGACGTGATGGAACGAGCCCGTCCATACCGCATCTGCCTGTCTCTTATGGATAGATGGGAGATTGGCGGACTCGTAATCCCAGAGATATTTCTTCCCGTCATTCAGAGTGTCGAGAGCTTCAAAGATAGAGCCCCTACAGACTCTGATTTTAAAGAGGTTTTGCGAAGCGCCAGCGTTTTCTTTGATGGCATCGAAAGTGGTCTCATTTACAGCGAATTGGTTACACTTCTGGCCCAGGCAATTGGCCCAGGCGACCTTACGACGGAGGAACGTGCAAAGAAGCTCCAACTCATCAGCTTTATTATTGCAAACTTTAATGTCAGAGAAGAGGAAATGGTGACAACCCATGCACCGCTCACATGCCTTGCAGCCCTTTACATGCTGGAAGACTTAAAGGGGCGTGAAGAGAAGCAGACGGTATCGACCTCTCCAATCCGAAAGCTCGAGGACCAAGTTCTCTCTATCGTGGCATCTCTGATGGAGCTCATCCCCGAACGAGCTTTTCCGAAGCTTCCTGCAGACACGGAAGCAGATAATAAAGCGTTCGCCTCCATCTCCACTGTTGACTTGCTGAAAAGAATTCGTGACTTCTATGTCACAGAGCAGGGGAATTTGGATGCTGCGTCACCGCCCTTCTCTGGTCTCCAAGCCGGCCAACTGCTACTGCAAAAGGCATCTAGAAACGTCTACGAGTATACGAAAGAGGAAAGCACTCCCGCTGATCTGAGCTTACGAATCTGGATCCTGCTTCAAGCTTTGGTGAAAGCACACAAATCATACAAGCTAGATGGAGAGCCTCTCCTTGCATTCATGAAAGACACATTGTCTCAAGGAAAGCAAGTTCCTTTTACCGACCTTTCGTCTATTGTTACTCTGGCAACTCAACTCTACTATGCACAAAGAATTGAAATAGCAGAACTGTCCAGTCTAGTTCTCCCTCTCGTGCGACACGCCTGGTCATATCTCGCGGTGTCAGAGCCCAGGTTCCATGTGGAAGCCGTTCGATCCCTGTGGCAACTCCAGACGGCTTTGACAACAAAACGAAGAGACATTGAAGCAGCTCTTTCTACTATACTTGTTGAGAATGAAAACAACGCAGCAGAAATGGGCAGAACTTTTGGTGTTCTATGGTCTCACACACTTCAAGACAACCACTCAGAGCGTCGCGGGTCGAAGCCATCAATGCCAGAGCTTCGGCCGGGACAGAGATTGGCAGGCGCTGATTATTTCGAGGTGATGCTGACGCAACCGCTATTCCTTGCACTCGACTCTCTGATGGATGAAAGAACGCACCTTTATATGAATGTCAAGGCTTGGCTCAACAGCACTATCGGAATAGACAGGTAAGCAAAGCCCATATTCCCTGTGATTCTGGCAGCAAACTAATGTTTTCAGACTGTTTCTTCTGTTTGCCGTCAAGCTTTCCGACTTACCATTTCTCAAGTCGGTTCGAGAGTGTTCGTCAACAGATAACCTTGATACGACTGCACAGACATTTTCCGAGGACGATGACCTCGACCTGTGTCTTTATTATTTGCGGACCCTAAATAATGTCCTCAAATGCACGAGCAATATATCATGGGCTATTATGGGATCAAAGCATATTGCCATTCGAGATCATCACATGCATGTAAGCAGTGGCGGTGATGGCGATGAAATGTCGTTGCAAGAATATTTTGTTCGCCTTTTGATGAAGTGTATCACTGGCGAGAGCGCAGATTCTGCTAGTCAAGATCTCGCAAGTCGCATTTCCCAGCTGCAGCGATACGCAGTCACGGTACTGCATCAGTTCCTTACTACACAACAGGCCAGCCGTTTGTCGTATTACCACATGGAAAATGCATTGATTGGCAGACTATCAAAGTCGCTGGATGGCTCAGACCCGTACATGCAAGTTTTGCTTCTGGAAGTTCTATACGATTCTCTCAAGCTGCAAGACTATTCTGCTATAGAACGACCAACGTCTCCAGTTTCAGAAAAGTGGCATGCCAGCATGGATCAGACACGGCAAAGCCGACCTTCCTTGTCAATCAGTGAAAATCGCCAGCTGATACAGCGCAGCCTTCCTCCGCAGCTGCTGAAATGTTTGCAAGCCGGACTTGATGCTTCAAGCAGCCACTTGGTACTTGATAGCTGGGTAACGTTTCTTGGTGAATGCCTGCCTCTCTACGCGGGGTCCATTTTCCAAATTGTGATTCCCTTGGTTGAGACTCTATGCAAGCAAGTCGGGCAGACCTTTTGGAGCTTGAAGCAAACATTTGACACAGGAAATGATGCTAGCTCGAAACCGACTGATTCGCCAGAGTCGACGCTCATTTACCTCCTGAACGGCTTGGAACAGGTCATTGCTCGCGCTCACGACCAGCTGTTGGCGGACGAGAGCCGTGCTCTGGCCATGAAGGGACCCGAACAGCAACAGTCAATATTTGGCAGCATGGTCTCGGGGGTTTTTCAGTCTGACTCGCCGCAGGGCCGAAGCGCAACTGCCAATGATCGGTTGACGGTCCACCTTGCATTCCAAGACGCAGTTCGAATTTGCTACAAGATCTGGGCCTGGGGCCAAAGCGGACAGGCAAATGAATCTATCGCCAACTCGGCCGCCTCATTTATCTACACGTCACTCCGCATGAGGAATCGTGCAAGAAGGCTGCTAGAACACTTGTTTGCTGCAGAGATGCTGGAGTGCCTCGAAACAGTGATTGGCATTTGGAACGCGGCCAAGACAAATTCTGAATCGCTAGAGACATTCAACTTCCTCTCGGCGCTCGAAGCATCGCGGCCGCGACAGACGATGCCAGCTATATTCAACGCCATTTACAGCCGCACGAATCCCGGCGCACTAGACCCATATCGAACGTCGACGCTAACAATATCGCTGGAGGACACCGACCTGGCTCTGTTCCTGGTGCAGTACACGCGATCATTAGACGACGATGCCATGGACGAGATTTGGCAGGACTGCATCATCTTCCTGAAAGACATTCTGGCGAATCCGTTCCCACACCGCCAAATTCTTGCAAGCCTGATTGAGTTTGCTGCCATCCTCGGCGAGAAGGTGGACAATACCAACTTTGGCGAGCAAAAGAAGATGCGACGTGAGCTCGGCGATCTCTTCCTCCGCCTGCTCGCAGCCTTGTTCACCACAAGACCGATTACATTTTCCGAATACACAAGCGGAAGCGAGAAACAAAGCAAGGGCGAGTCTCGCCGCGGTCAAGGTGTATCGGCTCCCGAAACACCACGCGATGTCATTGGCATCCTCGCGTCGGTGGTACCAAACTTGGCAAAGGTCCTCCCCGAAGCAGACCGCGTACAATCCGCGGCAAGTACCATCTCAACCAGCGTGATTGCGCCAACCCTCCGCACCAAAGCGTTCCCGGACTCGGTATCTGCCAACACAATGAAGCTATTACACGAGCTGTCGCGGCTTCAAAACAACCAAAAGGTATGGAAAAAGGACGTTGGTGACGCCTTCAACGACGGCCGCTTCTTCGGCATGGATCTCGCGCTTGTGCAGCAAGGCTGGCTCCCACTCCTCAAGCAATGGACCCTCACGGACAAGGAAAAGATGCCGGAAATCATAAGTCGCATCGCCGCGCCCACAACCGCCGGCATCGTCTTTGGTGTCGGCGCAACATCTGCTCGCCTCGAAGCAGACCGCAAAACGCAGCTCAACCTCCGCCGCATCGCGACCCTCATCCTCGCATCCGCCCAGGACGCCTTTGTCACGGACCTCCCCACCGTCTTTGACAAGCTCGTGGAGCTGCTCGCCGCCTCGTCCACCTCGTCACCATCCTCCACCACCCGCGCAGACGTATACATGGTTCTTCGCGCGCTCGTCCTGCGCACCAGCCCGGTGCACCTTGCCATGCTCTGGCCCGTCGTCAACGCCGAGCTCCACGCGGCCATTTCGTCCGTCGTCGCGCCAGACAACAGCGCCGCGTCAGACACCTACTCCAACACGGCCGTGTTCCAGGCCTGCAAGCTGCTAGACCTCCTCATCTGCATCGCACCCGACGACTTTCAGCTGCACGAGTGGCTGTTCATCACCGACACCATAGACGCAGTGTACCGTTCCTCGTCATCCCAGCCCGTAGCTCTCGCCGACGAAATTTCCGAAGATCTCGGCTCTGCGGCAGGCTACGCGGCAAGTAGCAGTAACAACCATAACGACAACACTGCAGCTGCAGCTGCAACTGCAACAGCGGAAATAGACCACGCCAGTACGGCATCAACACGGCGCAGACCGCTTTTGGGGTCTGAAGGCGGTGGGATATCAGATGACATTAGCCTGGAGAGGCGAGATGAGCTTGTTGCGAAAGTACTGAGGCCGTTTTTCGCACAATTGTCGATTTTTGCATTCGAGTCGACTTATGCCATGGGCGTGCCGGATAAAGAGGCGTGTGTGACGTCCTTGTTGAAGGATACGTTTGAGGAAAGGACAATGGTGAAATCCCTGTGATGAGTGGTTAAAAGTGGATGATGGCATTTACTGGTGTTTTTTTCTTCTTTATATTTCTTCTTATTATATACATTTTTTTCATTCTCTTCATCTTTTGCGCAACTCAGAGCATTGTTGTAAATGTGTCCTATATCCAAAGAGACATCTTGCTAGCTGTGTTTCTGTTCTGTGACTATACGTACAAGTCTACTAACTTTGCCATGTTATATTTTCATCGTCCATTATAGGTTTTGCGCTACGCGATATTAGAATTTTACACATCATAGAAGATAAAGAAAGGTCAATGCACCCCGAGTCTCTCATCAAATAGGAGAAAAGGAAAAAGAAAGAAAAAACGCCATCAACTTTTTTTACTCGGCCAATTGCAAACCACCCGTTGGCGGACCAAGAACTCTGAGCGCGACGCTCTCAAAGGCCTCACGCTCCATGGCCGCACCAAACGCCACGCAACGAACAACTCCCTTCAACTCGCGCATTAAAGCAACCAATGTCGCTGGCTGTAACAGCACATCTATCGGGTATCTGCTTGCCAATTCGAACCAAGCTTGTACCGGAGCGACTTCTTCGCCACCTGGGTTGAGACACTGGGCAAGGCCGTACAGAGAATCGAGCATGACGGCGGAACTTTGCCACTGCAGGGTTGGCGACGGGCGGAAACGGCTGGTAAAGGCGTCTCGTTGCCTGTATACCGACTCAGGCGCGTTGGCCATGACATAGGAACTGGCCATTAGGGTATGACCCTTTTCTTCTTCGGTTTGTTGGCTGTGGTTATGGCAGTCTCCGACCCAGAAATGGTCCCAGCAAACGTGCTCAAGACTTTGTATATTTGTGCCTTGTTAGCGTGTCCCTCGTGGGGATCTTGGGCAGTAAGAGGAGGGTAATGGAATGGGAGACTCACGCGAGGACAAAGTTGACGACGACGAGTTCCTGTTGGGGAGACAGCTCGAGCTGACTGCTGGTCCATGTTGCAGGGCTTGACAGGGTAAGGAAGCTGGTATTTGAGTAGTTGGGGCTGACGCTAAAGGCGGGCGTGCCCATGGTCTTGTTTGTACTCAGAGTAACAGTAAGCTCCTCCTCGGTGGTGGCAAGCGAATCCGGCAGAAAGGGCTCTTGCCCCTCTTGAGGCGGGTATGTGACGGGTGACTTGGATTCTTCCGATGGCGACGTAGTAGTAGTAGCTTGGCTGACCTGGCCCTGTGTAAGTTCCGGAGGCGTGGGGATGCCGTTCTTGCCCATGATGGCTCGCATGTCGCCATTCTCCGACTTGAGGGTATGCGTGTCGCGTTGAGCTTGAGTAATGAGTTCTCGCAGTTGCGAAATATCCATCTCTAGCTGCTTGACGTAGTTTGCTTTGCGCTGGCGATGCTCAATCTGGGCCTTGCGCACCTGGGCACGTCGAACTTGAGCCTTGGTGAGTTGCTCACCCTGTTTTTCAGGGCTGCCATTGTTGCTTAGCGGCGCTGTAAGAGTCTTAGTATGAGCACCTGCAGTCTTTCTGAACCGCTTCATTCTTGCACAGTCCCTCACGGCCGAACTAGAAGACAGGTACGGCATGGCGAGTACGGGTATAGATGTAGGGTTGGGCTACAACGGCAATCTGAACTAGAGTGCAAAATGGATAGTAATTCAAAGTTGAGGGAAGACAAAGGTGATTAAGCTGGAAAAGATATCATGTTACAGCAAAAGAGGCCAGGTAGGTAGAGGAAGGGCAGGTATTTGGGTGCGCCACTCGGCAGCATCATTCGGAAACATTGTCACTACAAATGTTAGGCGAGAGGCAGACCCAAAGGAGAAAACCGATCGGCCCTATGGGGGAGCTATTAAGAAGACTACCAGAAAGCTTGAATATGACAGGTTGCGTCAAGTAAGGCAGCACATGATGTGTGTATGGATTCCAAATGTCAAATGCCGGGCGGTTGGGGGACCGTGGCGGTCTGGTCGGCCTAGTCCCATGACAAATCCTGGCTACCTTGCGACCACTGTCCAAAAGCACCCCGGCCAGGGTTGGGAATGAAGAAATGTGATTGTGCGAGATGATGCGACAAAGGGTAAATAGAAAAGGAAGAGACAACGGGCCATGATGCAAGAATTGACTCGGGGTAGGCAAGCATAAAACAAAAGAAAGTAACGTCTGCACACTCACAGTTGTTGGTCTTGTTGCCGCTGGTGCTGCTGCCGCCTCCTCCTCCTCGTCCTTCTCCTTCTTCGGCTTCCCTTTTCTGCTTCCCTTTTCCCTTTTTCAAAAATGAAAGAAACGACGGACGCTCTGATGGACCAGAGCCATTGCCTTGTGTGTCCGCCATGGCCAGGCCGTGCTGCAGGTGGTGATGCAGTAGTCAATGTCGCGTCGTGGTGTAGGATAGTCTATCCAATAGAAGACAGCTGACAGCTGGCGGAGTAAACGGGTGAAATTCAGCCGCTTACTAGGTAGATTCAGTTTCCCCGCACCAGCAACAGGTACATACTGTTCCATACCTACCTACCTTATTCACTAGGTACCTATGTTATATTAGTAGAGTCTCTATTCTAGTAAAATAAAATTCTACGTTACTCATCTCTCTACTTTTTAGTATATATTATATAGGTCTATATAGGTCTCTTAGGTAAGTTAGCTGACCTACCTTTAGGTCGCCTGCGGCCGGCCTGGTAGCCTGAATTTCGCAACCTAAAGCGTCAAGCTATTGTATAAAAGTAGGATTAATTGCTCGCGTTGAGCGTGAGTGTTCCGTTTTTGCGCCGAAATCACGAACCTCTGTATAGCTCACAGGCTGCTGCATTTAATGGTATCGGAGGCGATAAGTATGAGCATCTTCAACATTGAAGCAAGCCGGAGAACAGGCGATAAGATTGCAGCAAAGACACTCTCGTTTGTCCCATGTACGAGTAGCGCTCGTCTTCTATGGCTGGCTCTACGGAGTAATCGCCGCCAGTTGCTCACATCAGCCCGCCAGAGTTGGTCGAATCGGAAAGTTTTCTGTGGGCACAAAGTTGGCATGCGTCAGCGACAGCGACCATCAATCACCCTCGTTCGTATTGAGCAGTGAGGCTTTACGCACTTCCCCGCCCCAAATCGGCAAAGATACCTACGTATATTAAGCTTGTATTGGCCCATTGCTGCTGTAAACCATACTGGCCTGTATTTTGCTTTACAGAAAGTGTACAGCTGTTATCGCGCTCCCGACATCATGGCAGCCGATACAAAAGCCCAAATACGTGTCGCTATTGTTGGCGGTGGGCTAGCAGGAGCGTCCATGGCAAATGCGCTGTACAAATTACCTCATATTGATGTGCACATCTATGAGGCCGCGCCTCAGTTTTCTGAGCGTGGTGCTGCTGTTGGCCTTGCCACTAATGCGCTCGTGGCACTAGAAGATCTCATCCCCAATTCGCAAGAGGTAGTGTTAGACAGAGCTGGAGGTGTTAAGATGAATTCGGCCAGAATCATGACGGTAAAGGTTCCTAGCAGAATTGGCTGTTCAATGCTAATTGCCGCAGGGATCCGGGCCCAAGGCTGGCACGCTTGTTTTCGACCTGGGCGACTCCAACTTAGGACGGGTATTGCATCGCGCTGCTCTACTAAAAGCCCTGCTGGCGCCTCTGCCAACAGCTATCCAGCATGCTAATAAGAAGCTATCCAGAATCACAGAAACAGAAAACGGCGTCATGATTGTTTTCAAAGACGCAACAGAAGAGCTATTTCAAGCTGTTATCGGAGCTGACGGCATCTTTGGG
Organism: Lecanicillium sp. LEC01; assembly: GCA_002242745.2. Taxonomy (NCBI): domain Eukaryota; kingdom Fungi; phylum Ascomycota; class Sordariomycetes; order Hypocreales; family Cordycipitaceae; genus Lecanicillium; species Lecanicillium sp. LEC01. Next base: position 126,420 of record NIWZ02000002.1, read on the forward strand.
TCCGTTCGAAAACATGTTCTGCAGGATAGCCAGGGGAAGCATGACGCTACCCCGGTCGGATTCTGGGATTGTAGGTATCTTGTCCCCTTCGAAAAAGCTAAAGAGGCGCTGGGGGAGGAATATTTCCAAGTGCATCGACAATACGGTTGGTGCGGAGATGGTGCTTTCATACTACATGATGTCCTGGACAATGGCGCAACTGTGCAATGTGTTATATCTGGTGTTGAGAAAAATCCACCCAAAGAACGCAGTCGGCCACTGACGAGGGACTTTCTGATCACAACCCTCCGAAATTGGTTGGATGGCCCCATTGCGAAGAACATGATGGATGTGAGTAGAAATATTAACCAGTCGATCACGACATTGGCTAATATTGAAAACAAGCTCGTCCTGGAGTGTGAAGATCTGAAAATGTACTCCCAATGGGAGCACAAGTCGACACCGACATATGCAAATAAGCAGGTCTGCATCATGGGAGATGCTGCTCATGCTACTTCTCCGTGGCAGGGGAGCGGCGCCGCCCTGGCTTTAGAAGATGCTGTGGTGTTGGGTGCCTTGTTGGAGCAAGTTCAATCCCCTGCTGATATCGCCCCTGCTTTTCAAGCCTTTGACGAAGCAAGGCGACCCAGAGGCCAGGGTGTTATTGACTCAAGCCGAACAACGGGTAAAATCTTCTGCTTTCAAGATGAGGCCGCGACTGGAGAGCCGGAAAGACTCAGAGAACTTCTTGGACAGCGATGGGATTTTATTTTCAGCTTTGACCTGCAAAAGCAAAAACAAGAGGCAGTTGCGAGGGCGAAGCACCTTAAGATGGCCAGAATTTAATGATGCGTCAAAGGCGCGCAGCACAAAACTATGTGGCACAATGATACTGCCCAAAGATTGAACCATTTCTTTAATCTTGTTTCATGTTTTTCACTTTTATAATTTGGAGTTAATAGTTACAAAATCTTAAAAACTACAGACCACCACGTTTCTGTCGGGACTGGATACGATTGTCAATGGCCTAAGCCTCGGCATCTCCACTGCGGAAACAATTTCCCCAGGAACGGCAGCACGCCATTCACCGGTTAGCACCGGACAACGGTACAGTAAAGTCATTCCTCACAATATTCCTCTGTTGTAATCACTTTCTCGACTCTGTTAGTTAGTCCTCGGGTCCCTACAGCCATTTCACAGTACTGGAATCCCAGCTACCTTACCAAATTTAGAATGGCAAGCACCGACTCCAAGCTATGGCAGCCGCTTCGGATGGGAACGATGACACTTTCCCATCGCATTGTCATGGCGCCGCTGACGCGGTATCGCAACGATGATAACCATATACCGACGGAGATGATGGCGCAATATTACGCAGAGAGGGCTTCCACCCCGGGCAGCTTAATCATTAGCGAGGCAACGGGTATCTCAGGCGCTGCGGAGGCGAACCCCAACCTCCCAGGCATTTTCCGACCAGAGCAAATCGAGGGCTGGCGCCGAATTTACAGCGCAGTCCACGCCAGAGGTAGCTACATGTTTCAGCAACTCTGGGATCTAGGCCGCGCTGCAAACCCAGAGTATGTTAAGCCTCGGGGTTACAAGTATGCGTCAAGTTCAGACAAGCAACTAGAAGGGAAAAATGAGCCCCCAGAAAGGCTGACCGAGGAAGAGATCTGGGCCAAAATTGAGGAGTACCGCCTTGCAGCACGGAACGTAATCACAGCAGGCGGAGACGGTGTTGAGCTTCATGGCGCTCATGGCTATCTCATTGATCAATTCCTCCGCGACAGCGTCAATAATCGCACCGACAAATGGGGCGGTTCTGTCGAGAATAGAAGTCGCTTTCTGCTCGAGGTGGTCAAGGCTGTCGCCGAGGAGATTGGCGCTGAAAAGACTGGTCTACGCCTAAGTCCATTCGCACTTTTCCAAGATTCCTACTCGTCCGATACCTGGGAGCAGACCACGTACGTTGTGCAGCAATTAAAGAAGGACGGGTACAAGTTGGCATATCTCTCCCTTGTTGAGCCTCGTGGTGACCCTAGTCGCTTGGGTTTGAGGCCAATGATGCCCAAGGACTATGAAGATCCTTTCAAAAATGGCGAAAAGTCATTGAATTTTGTTCTGAAGGAGTGGAATAACTGGTCACCTGTTATGATCGCTGGTGGCTATGACGCTGAGACGGCTGCGGAGGCAGTAGACGGCCAGTACTCAGGCTATGATGTTGCCATTGCATTTGGAAGGCCCTTCATATCAAACCCCGATCTTGTATTCAGGGCGAAAAACAATATTCCCTTTGCGCCGTATAACCGGAAGACATTCTACATACCAAAGAGCCCCGTTGGGTACGTCGACTACCCGTTTAGCGACGAGGCTATAGAAAGTGGCCTGGAGAACTCAGCGGCGGATGCAGTAGCTGGAAAGAGACATGTGATCGGTGACAGAGGCATGGCATATAAATTATAGACGATAGATTTTCTTCGCATCATTTTCTTCGACACAGCGATGACGGATGGCTTAGCCGCCGACCTGCTTTTAGAAACATTAACTTGCGGTATAGTTGCGAAGGATGTTGGAAGATGAATGACATACCCAATTGAGACTTTACGGCCTCACAAAACGAGGATAACGCCATGTCATACCAGGTAGTTTTGGACGATACGTGGTGGCAAATAACTCTCACCCGCTACCAGCGAAATATACGAGTATCCTGCGCGTAAAAAGTTTTATGCAATTTATGGAAAGAAACAAAACTCAAAGCAGAATAATTTGTGGCGTATGGAGACTTTTCGTCGACTGTATCCCTACATAGCTATATACCGGCATTTTTTTATTAACATTGACATGAGATCTGGGTACATTGTGCAGTCGGTGGCGGGAAGGGCCGTGGCAGCTCGCTCCGTGTCAACGCTATTATTCAGCCCGCAGGTAACGCAAACAGCGGCCGGAGTAAACCAAATTTCTCGGCCGATATTGTGGCCGTCGAGGCTATGAGACAAGCCTATAATAAAGGAAGACATGGTATCCACCCGCTTGCTTTGGGGAAGGACTTCCGGGGAGGCAATTATCTAAGAGACTCCTCCCTTTCCCTTTCTGTCGTTTGAGACTGTGTCATAGAAGAGAGAGCTTGCAACAGTCATGGCGACCTTGTTCGCAGCCCAGGTCGGCACGACGGGACCGATTGCATTTTACCAATAATAGACTGAAACAGAACACTGCTTATTAAAGCCAACGGTTACAAGTATTTAAAGCCAATAAGGTCACATACGAGGTAGAAGAAGACAGTGCCAATAACCTCACCAAATGAGAGAAATTTGAGCAAATAGTATTTCACCCCAGAGGCTAGCCCGTTTTTAAACACCTGATGTAAATCTTGTGTGCATGATATACACAGATTGCAGTACGAGTAGGTTGCAAGTTGGCATTTGCAGTCGCCTCGTACGGAAGGCTACTCGTATGAGCAACTCCGTTGTCAGAGCGAGAGACACTTTAAAACAGACTACGGCAATATCCTCAACTGAGTCAACTTAACTCTTTCTGGACAGATGTGCATCTGCTCATCAAGTTGCCCTTTGTGCCGTTCATTTGTCTCTGTCGACCGACTTTGATTTGCACAGACGTTAGGTAAAGAAAAAGAAAGTGTACGAGTAGCGTAAAAGCATGCAAAGCATGGGAACCGGTTTCAATGCAACGTACGAGTATATCTCTCGGAACACTCTCTGCCGCCCCTCTTGACAAGGGTGCTTGGTCTCGGCTGGCAAACAACAAGGCACAAAGGTCGTCACAGCTCTGGGTCACGTCAACTTGTCACGCTCATCAGTCCAATCTCCGAGCAGACTGACGAACAAGAGAACGAGACAACTAATGGAGCGACTGCACTCCTTGGCGCCGGATGAATAATGGCCCATTTACCTCTCAGCCAGTACGGCAGCGAATTGTGACCTGTGGCGGCGAATTAAAAAAAAAAAAAGAAGCAATTCAGAAAAAAGTAAACAGCGCCCAGTAAAAACCGGATTCTAACCCTCTATTCCCCTCCACCCTTCTCAGAGTGATTTCTCTTAATTGCCCTTTACGCTAATGCAGGTGATAGTCGAAGAGTCGTTTTTGCCACTGAATTCGCAGCAACAAATCGCTTCGTAGCGCTCTTTCAAGCCCACACCTCTCCGCAAACCGGTGGCCCGTACAAGTAATTACTGCATGGCGGACCGTAATTAGCGTTTCCACAAAGCGCCATCTTATTAGCTCATGACGTTGAGGTATAACACTACCCACCAGATCCGAACAAAACAAAAGAGGTACGACGTATACGGATAACGGCGACGCTAATAGAGAACTGCTTTTTTGCCGGCTTGCTGTCAGATCATAATAACCCACATCCTAAAAGGCCAGAAAATTGCGAGACCCCGACCCGCACCCATCACGTTTTGTCGCGGACAACCCATGCCAGTCTCAAGTTCGTGCAAGGAGGGAGTTGTGTTCGTTTCCGATATTCTACGGGCAGCCATGAGCCAAAGGTAGAAGATCGATTACAGGGACAGGGATCTTCTGTCGCGGGCAGACTCAGGAACAGAGCGCTCGCGGCCTGTGATACGCTTTGTTGAAGGACCTTCATGGAATTTTCCTTTTCAATGCGCAGGAAGTGGCCGGTCCCTGGGTAAAGATCTCCTGCAAGGCTTTGCGCTCAGACGCTCAACACACTGGAGCAGTGGGCTTGTGGTGCTGAAGCGGAGGGAAATGTGGCACTTGGGGAACTTTGATGTGCAGCGCTAGTTTTAGACATTCATAACAAAAGCAGTTACGATCAACATCGCTTTTGGGCCTGCATGAGTGAAGCAGCTCGACGTCCGACCAGGGACTCACATGTGGTGGTGTGGGAGGGCCATGAGTTAGAAAAAGAAACTGCCCTGTGAATCCTTCTTACAAAAGCAAAGTGCGAAATGGGCCTGTGGACTTCCACCATCAGTTGATCGTCGTCATCTACTTAAAGAACATATCAACCCACAGTCTCTCTAAAACCAGCTTTGGAGACTTTTTGGCTCTCGCATCTCATCGCCGGACAAAAGCTTTGTCGAGCCAAAACGTACGGGTACACTACCTGCGGGAACTTATCAACAGTCTTCAACCTGTTCCTCTCATCATGGGCTCTGAACTCGGCGTCACTGCCGCCAGCAAGCCGAAGCCAAATGTCGACTCCGTCGGCATCTGGTGGGCGTGCTGGTGCTCTATCTGGACCTTCGCCGTTATGTGCGGAATGGCGTACCTTTACAGCAAGCGTCACCTTCCTCTCATGCGTATCCGTGGCCTGGGCCTTTCTCTAGTCGCTATTACTCTCCTTCATCTTTACTGGATTAGTGTACAACTCGGTTATATCGTCGGTGCTCTTGCTCCTGGTGATGCCGAGTACTGGATCATGGGTACTTACTTCCCCTTTGGTATTGCTCTCTTCCACGCGTCAAACACTCGATTCCTCCATGTCGCCAAGGCTCAGAAGAAGTTTGCGTCTCAGAAGAACGCTGGTCTCAGGCCACGAGGCAAGGGCTTCGTCGCCACTTTCAAGAGGATGGACTATACTTCCAAAATGATTATCGTAGTTGGTCTTGGCATGCTCTTCCAGGTATGAGTTACAGTCACTTGGATCATTTCGCATCCTGCTAACTTGCATGGTAGCTCTTTCTCACAATCTTTATGTATCTCGTCTCCCGCAAGTTCCATCGCTCTTGGGGCATTCCCGGAACCGAAGTGAACGGAACCGATATGGAACAGAAGATGGCTATGGGCAGTGGCTGGGAATGGTAAGTGACCGCCCTGATTTGAGTACTTTTACTTGGGTATCTAACTCGCTTTTAGGTGGCCAACTTGCTTCTGGCAATTTTTCTGGGCTTGGATTGTTGCCCCCATCATTCTCTGGAAGTCTCGCAACGTCAACGATACCCACGGCTGGCGCGTTCAGACGATTGGCTGCGCCATTGCAAAGTATGTTTCATGCAATATAAAACCATTTTAAACAGTTCTAACATTCTATTAGCTTGCATGCGACTCCCATGTGGCTCATTGCGCTCTACGTTCCCGCCATGCAAACTGTTAACAAGTACTTTATTCCTCCGCAGTGGTATGTGAATCCTGGTCTCTGCTTTCACACTCACTATTAACAACCCGCCTTAGGATTGCCGTTTCGATCTTCTTCATGGAGATCTTCACCATTTTCCTTCCCTGTTGGGAAGTCAGGCGCCACCAGACTCTGCGCCAGGAGACTCTTGACTCTATTGCTCAGTGGGAGTCCAAGAACAAGAGCACTGGTGGCAGTGCCAAGTCCCTCAACTCCAGCGGCAGCACCATGGTTGACTCCATTGTGACTGGCAAGAAGTCCATGGCATCCGTTGGCTCTGATGCCTCCAATGAGAGTATTCTGACAATGAGCGCGCTCGAGCACGTTTTGGAGCGCAATCCTGCTCCTCTCCAAGAATACTCTGCTCTGCGGGACTTTTCTGGCGAAAACATTGCTTTCTTGACTAGCGTTGGCGAGTGGAAGAACACTCTCCCTGCCGCTGCACGCAATGTCGATAAACCTACCGAAGACCCGCAGACCCGTGAGCTTGTCCGTGAGCGCTTTAACCGAGCGCTGCGCATCTACGCTCAATTTGTTAGTACCCGCGACGCAGAGTTCCCCATCAATATCTCGTCAGCCGATCTCAAGAAGCTCGCGGCTGTCTTTGAAGGCCCAACTCGTATCCTCTATGGCGAGAAGCGTCAGGCTGATTCTGCCACGCCATTTGATGCACCTGAATGGAACAAATCTTCTTCTCAGACGTCCTCTCAAAGCACTGAGAAGGGCATGACTGAGACTACTACTGGCTGCATCGAGGACCGCGTCCAATACTGGGGCGATGTTCCTGACTCGTTCAATGAGACCATCTTCGATGACGCTGAGCGCAGCATCAAGTATCTTGTTCTGACCAATACTTGGCCCAAATTTGTCCGCGATCGCCGTACCTCACTCGATAGCGGTGATGCCGAGAACGGTGACGTTGTCAAGGTGGCTCGCGATAAGCACAGCAAGCTGTAGGGGTTTGGTCGGCAAAAATGTGTTTCTGCTTCGGGAGCCGGAGTACTGTATTATGATGTTTTCTAAGGATACCAGTAATGTTCATAGCCTTAACTTGGCGTTTACTTGAGCCGCAATGTATATCACCCTACTAATCGGTGCTTATGTCGCCGACTGAAATAATACTTTTAATACAATGTTATATACTTCTTTTCATTCATATTCTGTATTCTATCTTCGTTATCTTCCGCTTGGAATACCACATAAGATTGCCATTTTTAGTATGCGGAGCCGTTCAGCCGTTTCGGGCAGAGGCGTCACCGCGTTTCGGTGCGGAAAAGTGCCGCACTAGAACACTGTGGAAGCTGTGATAAAATTTTCATTTCAGCAGAAACATAGCTAGCAGAATTTTATCGGCCTCTGTCCACGCTTCTGACAGTTTCAATTCTTTCAAACTGGCAACACCATGACCATCGATCCGATTTCCATACGCAAAGCAACTGGCCAAGATGCGCCAGCCGTGCGTGCTCTTGTAGAATCAGCCTACCGCGGAGACGGCTCTCGCAAAGGATGGACAACAGAGGCCGACTTTTTCAAAAGCAGTCGCATATCAGTGGAAGAGGTGCATTCAAAGATCACCGAACCTGACGGAGCAGTACTCATGGCACATAATAAAGCGGGCGACCTAATTGCTTGCTGCGAAATCGTCAAGCGCGGTGATAAACGTGCCTACTTTGGGCTTTTCGCAGTAGACCCCCAACGGCAGGGTGGTGGGATTGGCAATTTTGTTCTACGGGAAGGAGAGAAGTTTTCAAAGCAGGAACTTGGATGCACGGAGCTGGAGATGCAGGTTATCTCACTGCGGAATGAACTTATTGCGTACTATGAGCGGCGTGGGTATCTCAAGACAGAGGAGACGAGGCCATTCCCATACGACTTGGTTGGTGCCGAATCTATATTGAGAGATGATTTAAAGTTTGCCGTTTTAGTCAAAGACTTGAAATAGATGGGTAATCTCATAAATTATTAACTTGTATTTCATCTGTCATTATTGATCTTTCGGGGCTGCCACTCATCAGTAGCATCCACCGATGTGAGGCGCTTCGTACCGGCCTGGCGCCGAATTGTCGTCTTGAAGGAAGTCATAGTAGAGGACACTCTTTTTCTCTACCCACTCTCGCATATCGAATCCCTCTTGGCCTGCGTCAATGGTGTGTCCATTTACCGACAAATATTGCCCATAGGGCATATCGACAGCTTCGCTATCTGGAACCATGTGCCATGCTTGAACAGTTTTCTTATTGGTTTGGTTTCCGTCATCTGCGATGCTGAGTTTTTCGAGAGACACGTTCAACAAGTCAGTATCTACCTCGACGTCACTGATGCGCCCTTCCCCCATCACTATAAAGCATCGCACTCCACAGGTCTTGCAAAAGAAAAAGTGAAGGCGTTTCCGAATGCACAAGTAGTCTCCAAGCTCTTTAAATGGATCAAGGGGAGAAAGAAGTAGAAAATCTTTGGGAGCGTCGGGCACTCGAATGTGCATGAATCCAGCCTTGTGGCAGATTCGGCAGTTGCATTTGTATAGTCTTTCTATTCCCTCTCCCGGGCCGGGATAAGGGACAGTGAGGTATGCGATATACTGGATGGCGCCGCAGTGGCAAGACCCCTTAAACGGGCGGCGGATGTGGTTCACGACTGAAGATTCAGTTGCTTTCTCAGCTGCTGCGGACATGATGCGGTTGAAGGCCGGTACTATCTGATGAAATGTTTTCACTATGCGAAGGGGCGGTAATTTGTTTCCTTACATATATTATGAGGACCAAGCCTAGCGCTGACAAACCAGACAACTTTGATGGCCTGGCTAAGACACAGCACACTAGAATAAGTTGAAATAAATTCCGTTGACTCATTCGTGTCATTCAAAAGTCCAAATTCAGCAGGTGGTCGGTGTGAAAGGCGCAACTGATCAACCAGCTGAGGTTCGCCAGCTTGCGATTGGTAGACGAATGCAAGAGCATTGAGTCACACAGAACATCACCACATATGCAGACTCGCAGGAGGGGTTCAGTTTCTTTCATTCTTTATTAGCTCATGAACCGGCCATATTTAGGAGACAAAGTACAAAGCTCAAACAATTATGGAAACAGCTCGATGCACCAGTTATCTTATTTTGAGGAGGCTAGTCCAGCTACGACCGCAAATCGCAAACCGGCACTCCTTATATCGTCTGAACGCGGAAGCGTTATGAAGCTGAGCTAACTGTCTAGCATCAAGTTTAAATGTTCTCTTAATAACAGTTACTAGCATCCGTACAGACTACAGTGACCCCCATTTATCTAGCTGAGGCCTCGAACCCCACGCTTCGTTTCATTTGCCGCAACCTTGGTTGCCGAGCGCTCGGAGCCCTTCCCAAGAAAGTCAAAAGCCGCTTCTCCACACTCTGGGGTCGATGTTGCGCTAGAGAACGCAAATGCGATCGACCGGTACCCAATAGGAAGCCGCAAGTTGCAAATTGTATAGAGCACATGTGGTTTTAAAGGATCTCCCGCTTTGCAGATTTCGTCCCAATTTCATGATTAATGAATTACTGTACTTTTCTTCTCCGTCCTTGCTCCATATATTCCATCATACTGCTATGGTCTTTGTAAAGTTTAACCCTCGTGGACTACGAGTACATCCGCTTAGGCCGCTGGCTATTGCCGTATTCGGCGACTGCTGAAAAATTACTTAGTCTGGCAATCCCCGCCGGAATCTGGACCAGCCAACTCATCATTCTCATCAAAACTTTCGATACACGCGACATAGTTCCGGGGCTTATACTCTATTCACTATCCCTGTTGTCCACAGATGTCCAGCCTCTCATCTCGTGTGCATTTCCTTTGCCGCGACAGCGCTTAGGTTCTCGGCAACGGTCCGCTTCGGCGCTAGGCGTCACTATTGAACCGCCGATAAACTGTCGCCGCTATGCCTGCAGTCAAGTATCCGTGTTTGCAATGCAAAGGTGTGTTAACTAAATAACTCGTATATCTCAAGGGGTCGGTATTTCCTAATATATTTACAGAGAAGCATGTCAAATGTAAGATCCGGCTCATTTTGCAGCGGCTCCTGTTTCGCCACTCGGTCTGCTAAGAGCTTTGGCTAACCCTCGCCGACTCGGTATCTATTCTAGGCGACGAAGAGAAACCAAAATGTAAACGTTGCATACAAAAGAACTTGCCTTGTTCACGCCCAACAAAGAAGACAATTTTCCGCCATGGCGCGTCAATACACTTTGATAAGAACCAAAAGTGGGTAAACAGCGAAGCGCGGCAATGTGAGTCTTCTGCGTCTATTTCAACCGCAGTTCTCTGGGCACTTTGCTAACGTGAACCAGTTCGCGTACAGACCACTGGAGAATCATCTCCGCCAGAAGACACGAGCAGTCCTGAAGGAGCAGGGTCAGGCGAGTGGCAAGCTCTGCAACACCAAAATAGCCAATCGGCGTCTGCCTCGCCTGGAACGCCAACTTCTCCTTGTACATCGGATCCCACTGGACGACAAGTTGCTGAGAAATCGGCCTTTTTTCAGCGTGTAGCGCCAGTGAGTATTGCTGGTGCACTCGCTAACCCAAGTGCAAGTCGGCAGAGTGTCCCGCCCATCTCACAAATCGAATCTGGTAGGGCGGCTTTCCCCCCGTCATCTGGGCTCGTCGACGTCGCCAACACTTCAGTTGCAGCTATAGCACCTACGTCTACAAATGTTGGCCCGGAGAGCTCTGGAGACGAAGGTGAAATACGACAGTTTCCTCTACAAGACGTCAAGGAAGCTTGTCTGTTGCGTTACTTTGTCGATGAGATTTCCAGATGGGTATGAAATGTTTCCATCCTATTAAATTTAGCATTGCGACTAACTTGGACAGTTTGACCTATGTGACGAAGATAGACATTTCCAGTTGATCGTGCCAGTACGTGCACGACGACATCCGCATCTGCTCAATGCCATATTCGCCGTGTCAGCGCGCCATCTCAGCCGTCTGCCACAATATAAAACTCCACAGGGCATTCTTTATCAAGGACAACTACTACCAAATCTAAGCCAGCACGATGCAGTGGAATACATGTTGAAATGTATTCCTGCTTTCAGAAGGTTTCACGAATTCGTTGATGACGATTTTCGCGATAGCATCATTGCCACTGCTGTCATTCTGCGGCAGCTTGAAGAGATTGACGATGAAGATGTTGGGCCTGCAGATGAAGATTACCTCATGACTGGGGGAGATCTATATGCGCACGAGAAACAGATTAATTTTCTGCCCATCATCAACGCTGTGCTTCGGGACCCCTCATCACAAGCGTTGCTGAGCCAGAGGAGTCTGATTCAGGCAGCATACTGGTTCGCTCTGCGACAAGAAATTTATCACTCTTTTACGCGACGTAAACCGCCGCAGCTTATACTACCGCCAGAGTCGTGGTATTCGGCTACTACCGTAAACAAGACGGTCATGCACACAGTCCAGGTAGCTAAATGGCATTGGGGTGGCGGTACCGACCAGGAATGGCGTAAGTCTCCTTTGTAATTTGTATATGAACCCTCTAACAATTAGAGCTAGTACGTCTCATGGATCAGCAATCCCATTTGGAGCAGAATATTCTATGCGCCACGCAGCCAATGTTCTCCAAGCCGGCAGACAAGAGCAAAGGCGAGATATTCCCGACGCTGTGGTACGCGACACATATTGAGCTCACGAGTATTCAACAAGCCCTGATGGCTCGATCAGTGCTTGTGTCAGAGGACCCTTTTTTAAAGTAAGTGATTCTTTTACGCTCCATGCCACGCAAAGCGGCAGGACTAACTCTGGCAAGATCCCAACCCGCGTCACGCTCTAGCTGGCGGAAGGTAGAAAACGAAGTGAGAATTCTCATGTTGGATCTTTGCGGTATTGCCTTGTGTCACCCGTCATCAGCGCCGGCGTTGGTGAATGCAGCGATTGGTATACAGCTCTACGGCGACTTTTTTACAGATCATTACGAACGAAAGGCGTTAAAAGGTGTGGTGGAGAGGTATCGCGATGCACATGCGTGGCCCGTCAAGCGACTTTTGGAAATGTTTACATGAAAGAACTGGGAGTTGGGACAAAATTGCCTAGTATATAATAGTATGTATAAATGCTATGATGATGATCCTATTCTACTCAGTGCGTGCTTTGGCACTATCCTAAACAGGACTAGCTGTCTGCGTATGAGGCCACGTATGGTGAAGACGATGCAGGCAAGCCATATAATTACCAGCAAGACGGCCAGGACTGTTGACCATACTTTAAAGGCGGGTGAGTCGAGGATTTTTCCCAGCTGAACGGCGGCATTGGTATACACGCCCTGATGCAAGTCAGAATTAGTATTCATGTAATTCCTCAGCTATAGGGACGAGACGGTTTTACTTACCCATGGGAACACAATAGCCCAAGTTGGTAATCCAAACGCGAGTGGTGACTTGCGCTTGATGCGATTCCACGTAGATCGCGAGATACTTGCGACTGCAAACACCCACCAAAAGGTACCTTGACCCCAGCCAACGAGGCCAGAAAACATGCTGGCGTACGCAATGACTTCAGCACCCCTGGCCGAGAACATGAGCGACGACTCGCTCCCTATCCTGGTAGACATCTCAAGCAGCGACTGTCCAAGAATCTGCAGGGCGAAGCTGCTCTGGCCCCAAGGTCCACACAAGACCATATCCGTGTACACCTGCTCACGGGCGAGCGGCTCAGCACCAGTCTCCGAGTCCCATTCCTGGAACACGCGGACCATGAAGAGGATATCCAGCGCAAGGGCAAGCGGTACCCCGACACCAATCTCCAGGTAGCTGACGACCATCATGGGTAGTTTCTGAGCGTCAGACAGCATAGCAACCTGGCATAGCGTGCCCGCGCCGGCAGCAGACGTCAGCGCCGCAATGAGCGGCAACTGCGTGGTTGGCGTCAGGCAGCGCAGAAAGCCGCCTTCTGCGTGGATAGAATGGACAAAGATGAGCGGGATGCCCAGCACGGCAATGACGGCCATGCCCGTGTTGATCCACCACAGGATAAACGCTGCCTGGCCCCATGCTGCACCGCCCCAGCTGGGGACGACAACGAGAGCCATCATTTGAATGGCAGACGTGAATGCGACGCTGATGCTGGCGAGACATGCTGCTTCGGTGGTGTTGTTGACAATTGCGTATAGCATGCGGCCTGGTGATTGCGCAAAGCGAGCTAGATAGAGGATAAAGGCGACTAGCAGCAACACGAGCTGGAAGAGCCAGATGATGACGGAGATGGTCTGCAGCCCGTGGAACTGATAGTCGAGTTGGTGCAGAATAACGGCGACAATTCCGGTACCCTGCGGGAGCAGGAACCATGGTGAGACGAAGCGATCAAACTGGACGGGCATGCTGGGTGACTGGCTGGCCGGCTGTATTGGTTTCAGTGTGTCGCCGACGGTTCCGTGTCGATGATTCACAGTCAAAGACCCGGGTCTGCGTCTGCGCCAGTCCGTCGCTGCCTCTAGAGCATAGCTGTCGATATTCCCAGGGCTCCAGCGGAGAAATGACCTTCGTTTTGTAGACTAGCCCAGTTTCAAGCCACCGCCCGGTCTACCAGCCTGGTTCTGGATGTAAGCAACCAAGGGTTGCCGCGTTGGCGCTGGGCGTGAGGAAAACGGCGCCCGTTACGTAAGCAGCGTTGCGCTGCATATTGATGAAGCTGTGACGACATGCTGCGGTCGTGTGTAAGCAGCTTAGTCCGGTTGTGAGTAAGCAAGTCAGCCTGGCGGCTATGATTTTGTAAAAAATTGGCCGCGTCGTTTAAGGATAGAGAGAATGATGTGTAAGTGAAGAGGAGAGAGCTGAGATGAGGTCGGGCGAATGTGACGCAGATAAGGCGCTGTCGCCGTATCGAGACCCTTGCTATCAATGCGTGAAGATAAGACGGTCGATCTCTTTGTGGCGCGAGGTTGCCATGCACTAGATACTCTGGGGTAATCAAGTACGTGTTTTTATTGGACACATCAAATCGTGTTTTATTGTTTTATTTTTATTATTTTTATTTCATTCTTATTAAGTGTGGTTGTTACCTTGCCGGGCTCTGGGTACTCGGGTGCAGCCACCATGATCTCACTCACACAACACAGCCGCAGTCCTGTCGGCTGACCGTGAATTTATCCGCTTGCTTGGCTCGGATACGCTGCTATGCTGCCAATTGCGTGAATTACTCGAAGCCTTTCCCCAAACCCTTTTCTTTTCCGTGGCCGCTTTGCCCTTTAATCTGTTTTCCGGCGATACTTTTTCCTCAGCTTTCCAAACTCCATGAAACGGGCTTCAACCCTCGCTCCCATCATCTCACGAACCACCTCAGCCATCACCACCATGCCACGAAGATCAGTCCGCCTCTCACTCGCCCTCTCTACTACAGTCCCAGCAAATACAGAGACATCACAATCACCGGCACCAACAGCCTCGTCTCATCGCCGCAAACCACGCGCCCCAAAAGCGGCCGCAGCACCACAACCCCTACCAAAAACACCATCGTCTTCAGCAACCACCTCCTCAGCAGCCTCCTCCATCCCAACCCTCCCCTTTGCCACACCCGCAGACTTTCAAGAATATGTAGTCACTCAAGGCCCCACCTCACCCGGAGTCTGGCTAAAAATTGGCAAAAAATCCAACCCCGTCCCCTCTGTAACCTACGACCAAGCTCTCGATGTAGCCCTCTGTTGCGGCTGGATCGACGGCCAGCGCCGCCCGTTTGACAATGGTTACTTCCTGCAGCGTTTCACCCCGCGCCGCAAAGCGAGTCTCTGGTCAAAGCGCAATGTTGACAAAGTTGAGGCCCTCACGGCTGCTGGCAAGATGATGGCCGAGGGACTGGCGCAGGTTGAAGCGGCAAAGGCAGATGGAAGGTGGGAGAGGGCGTATTCGGGGGCAAGTAATGCTGTTGTGCCGGATGATTTTCGCGCTACGTTGGATAGAGTGCCTGATGCGGCGAGGGTGTTTGATGCATTGAGTAAAGGCGAGAGGTTTCCGTTTTTGTATAGATTGGAGACGGCTAAGAAGGTTGAGACGAGGGAGAGGAAGATGGCAGAGTTTGTAGAAATGTTGGCTAGAGGGGAGACTTTGTAGCGGTAATGTGTAATGTGCTTTGCAGCTAGATGTTCTATCTATCCTTTGAATCTATATATAGCTTGCCCTCTGACTTGGATCGTCTTGAATCGTCTTTACTGAACTGCATTCCTGCTTCATGTTCTGTCGCCCAACTTCTAGAACTGCCGCATTACCTACGAGACGACACAAACCAATCCGAAAAAGTAGCCTCGGGATGCAGACTCTTCCTACTCGTCGTCATCCTCTTCGTCCGCTTCTTCCTCGTCCCCGTCTGATTCCATTGCCATGTCGTCTATTAAACCGACTCTCGCACCATCCTCGTCTTCTTCTTCATCATCCTCATCTTCTTCACCTTCGTCTTCGTCGTCCTCCTCGCTCTCTTCCGATTCGACATCATGTCGTGATCGCCGCATTTGTAGTCTTTCAGTAAGTGTTATTCGTCGCGGTTCGTCGTCCTCTGACTCGCTCTCCTCGACGGCTCGCCGAGACGCTTTCCCTCGCATTTGATTTGTAACAGGTTCGTCGTCTGAATCATCAGATACTACAATTTGACCTTCGCTCTGGCCATTGACTCTGCTCCCTTGCGTTTGAGTCTCGTTGTATTCTTCTTGTTCTTCGTTTTCTTCCTCGTCCGACTCAAGCACAATAGCCTTGCGCGCTCGCTTTGCCTTTGGCGCAACATCTCCCTCTTCGGCGTCTTCGTCTTCTGAATCTGCAACAATGCGGCGTTTTCTGCCACGATTCTCCTCTGGTGACCCTTCAGGACTCGAAAATCGACCAGTGTCTCCCTGGTCACCATCATCCAGGTGCGCTTCTCCCGATTCGCTAAATGTCTCAGGGTTGGAGTCATCATCAATGCCTTCGCTTTCATATACATCCGGCTCCGATTCAAAGTCGCCGTCCGCGCTGCTCTCCTCCGAAGACTCGTCCTCGCCATTTGTAGCAAGATTTAGCGGCACTACCTGATGTTCAAGTAGCTTCTCTATGCGCTCCAAGCCAATCACATTATCAAACAATACCATGGGCCATGTTTCAATCCCGCACTCTTCCAGATACTCCTGCGTCTCTGTCGGCAGCTTCCTGTGCCACTTGGGAACATGTACTTTTGCAAAGGTGGCGTGTCTCAGCAAATCGGGCCACGCAACGATGATGCGGTCGTTTTCTCCATATCCAGGCTCCTTTTCAAATGTCTCAATGGTATATCTGCAGACGTTTTCTGACGCGCACCATTGTATTTGCTTGTCTTTGAGCTCTGTTCCAAAGCAATTGCCATCTCCTGCATGTAAGAACAGTCTCTTCAAGGACGGAAACCCATCAAGCCATGATTCCAGCGGTGCCATCTGCACAGCCTCACCGGAAAAGTCGTTGAGCGGAACAGCAAGATTCACGACTTGATCGGCAAACTGAGGCAAAATAAAATTCGCGCCATTTGCACCCTCTGTCAGCGAGTCAACGTTATCCAGCATAATGACGTCCAGCTCCTGGTTGAACCAGATGACAGCACCGCCCGAGATAATGTCCACGCCAAGCTGATGCGGGTACACATCTAGTGCAAACGACCGCGACTCGCGATTCACAGCCATGACGCGCCGCAGCTCCAGCGTTTGGTCGTCGAGACACCTGCCGTCGTACACGGTGTAGAGCTCGTTGTCTTTGGGGACTTGAGCCGGGTAGTGAGACAGCAGTGCAGGCTGGATGGAAAAGTCCAGCACGCGTGGCTCACCTAGTAGATCTGGGCAGAACATTTGCCATACGCGTAGACGGAGTTCTGGTGGGAGGTGGTTGAAAGGGAATGGATCTGTGACTTCTTCGTCGCTGCTTGGTGAGCCGTCTGAGTGTAGGCCTGATCGTTCAGAGGCTTCGTCATCTAAGAGGTTGATGTGGCCCTGTGACTGAGACGAGGCGTCATCTTCGTCGCTATCACCTATTTCAATGACTTGATTGCCGTCTGGTTCGGCGTCTTCTGGAGGCGATGAAGAGAGCATCGCTGCTCTTCTTCGCCGTGCCATTTTGTATTGCTTTTCAGTGCAACAGTCGATGTAGATTTAACGCGTCTGTAAAGTAAGTGGTGTAAGACGAACAGGTGAATTATTTTAAAGTCTTTCGCGTTTGCAAAAGCGAGGCCGTCGGATAATGAAACATGAGACGAATGCTAGGTTGACGTGAATATGTACAAGGTTCAACGCCACGCGCATAGTGGTGGAGCACAGCAGCCAGTCCACTTCATCTCGTCCTCACTTTGGCGGGCTACCCTGGACGTGTAAGAAAACACGCGTAGGCTGCGAAGGGGCGAATTTATGGATTTTAAACAGATTGTTTGCGTGGTCACTGAAACGTATTTACATAACTCGACAATCCTTCAACTACTTTACAGCCCAACAGACTGGCAAATAGTCGTCGCCTGGCCGGTATACTTTCTATACGCATCCGGAAAAGCCGAAACCTGCACCTTTTGCGCCAGCGTAGCGATATCCATAGTCTGCCACCCGCCGACTCTCACCATCTTGTCCAAAAAGAGCCCAGCAGAGCAGGCTGCGTCCATGTCGCACCGGATGTCGGGGTAGTACTTTGCGCGCTGCTGGAAGATGCCCACACTGTCGTGGTCGGAGCCGACGCCGTCTCTGGGGTAGTTGAAAGAGGACGGGACGGCATTGTTGGCGAGTCTCTTGATTTGTGACTAAGACGATTTTTTATCAGCATTCCTGGAGATTAAAGGGGAAAAGAAAAGGGATTCGACGAAGGGAGAAACCTTAACCCCTTGTGGCTGCTTGCTTTGTTCTTACTTACCTCTGTAAGAGCCGTGGTAATGGCTGTACGGCAGCCCTGGGCACCTAGGCCACGCTGCTTCACCACCCCAATAATGGCATTCGCATTTGTACTCTGCACCGAGTCAAGTGTAGGTAGTTGACCACCCGGCGGGTTGCTACCACCGCACTCGCCAACAACCATGTTTCCAGTGCCCGTCTCAACGTACCAGTCAGCTACAAAGCAGCCATCAGTCGTCTTGGCCCACAGCGAATCACCGTTAATACTCTCGCCGTTAGTTTGGCAGACTAGCGTAACCTGGTCACCCTTGTTGTACTGGCGGACTACGGTAGTGCCAGTGTTAGGACCAGTGCGGCAATTGACGTTGTCACCGTTGATGGGGTAGGTGTTGTCGCCAGAGCCACATTCACCAACAACCATGTTGCCGGTACCCGTCTCAACGAACCAATCGGCAACAAAGCAGCCATCAGTTGTCTTATCCCACAGCTTATCCCCGTTAATGCTCTCGCCGTAGGCTTGGCAGGTGAGGGTAACTTCATCGCCTCGGTTGTATTGACGGACTACGCTTGTGCCGGTGTTGGTGCCTGTGCGGCAGTTGACGTTGTCGCCGTTGATCTTGTAGCCTGAGACGGCTGCAAGGGCAGCAGACAATACCAAAAGTGATTTGAGCATTGTTAAATGGGTAGATGTTATTTTTTTCTCCTTCAAAATAAAAAAAAGAGAGGAAAAGAAGAAAAGAAGAAGAGGGTGTTGATCTTGTCGATCAGGGCATCTGTGGTGGTGAGACTTGCCAGATCCTTTTATACTTGGAGATCATCGTCGCAAAAGAATTGCCAAGACGAGTCTGTCTCATAATCATGGACAGTTTATAGCCCGAAAAGGTCAACGCTTGCTCTCCTTTGTTAAATTCTCGGACCAATTTTCCAGAAATCTAACAAGTAAGCAATACATGCTCACATCATTCGCAGGCATTGGTCAGCCTAGTGGGGAAGTCATGGAGTAAGGGGACTGGATCAGCGTAACATAGTGCCAAAAGCTGAAAGCTACTTACTTGTTTTAGGCCAGCTAGACAGGGCAGATTCGGCATGACCAGAATGCGGCTGAAAAAGCAAGCCTTGTTCGTCATAACGCGTCAAATTGGATATAACGGTGCACCATATCAAAGTAGAGAAATTACGCAGTAGGCTTGCCGAGATGGCAGTTGGTGCCGCGCCAGATATTTCATCGCCAAGATTGATTTGCCAAGTAATTAGAGCCCTCTGGGCCATTTCCACCCCGAGTACATCCGTAATGTGAGCGTGGTCTAACCACAGGGTATTCCCGTACGGCCGGCTGGTATTCGATCGGGCTAACATCACACCGCGGGAGCATAAGCTGACGATTTCAGCTCCATACTGGATCGGCTTGCTGGCGACGTTGGCAGTGAGCCATGGGGGCTGCGGCTGGAGAATGACGCAGGTTGGCCATTGTATTAGTGCCTGCCCAGACCGTGAGAGACAGCCTTGCGAGACACCACCCCGCAGCCTGTCTTTCCCGATCCAATAATTCATAGTGAGATAATTTGTCGTGATGATGGCCGTAGATATGAGTAAAAGTCATAAGGCCCTAAGATTTCATATCTTTGTGTGGCCAAGGCACCAATAATGGAAAGCTCGTATCTCTTAACTAAACGAAAAATGCTCGCACAACGGGCGAACGTGTTTTAACAAAAAAGTATCGAGGACTGTAGTCTCGGTTCCCTTTAAGGCTATCAAGAACTACCCAAATTCAGTATGAGCTAATATAGTGCAAACCTGGCTTTTGGTGCTATAATAAGTACGACCCCCCTCCAACGCCGGTGTATGTTTACAAGAAATAATAGTCAAATAGAGCGAGTCCAGCTGTGATTGACAATGAATAAACGGAGCCACAGCAGCCATCCAAGCAGGACAGAATCAGTACGGACAAGTAAAAAGCACAAAAAGCAAAACGCCAACAATTCTCGCAAGTTGGATACAGAGAAAATGCTCAGTCAAATGCGCTCATCCACAAAAAGGTGCCAACCCCACTGCCCAGCAGCAGAAAGGTTAGGATACCAGCTCCAGCCTTGTCCGCAGTAGTAATGGGCGTTGGCTGGTAATTGCCATTGTCCGACCCAGTAAGTCCCGTGTTGGGGCCGCCCCCCTTGGAAATGCCGCCAGTCTTGTTTGTCACCGGTGCAGGAGCATCTTCGATCAAAAGACTTGAGACGGCCGCCAAAACATTCATCGCCTCACCAGCTCCCGATGTATGGTCTACCGCGACATCAACATATGCACCACTCGACCAGTAGAAGCCACAGCGGCGGCCTGTTGCTCCACCAGTGCACTGTTTCACTGCCGCCTCAGTAGAAGTTTTTAGGATGGGTAAAACCTTGCTCTTCGTTTGCGGCGCAACTTGTGTAATGACGGATAACCAACGATGGACATAGCCTTTAAAAGACAGCATATCGGGGGTGCAGGCACCTTGCTTAGGTTCGCAGGGGACTTCGTATGCAATGTCGTCGGGGAAAAAGTTTCCAAATAGAGAGTCGAGCAGAGAATCGAGTCGACTAGCCCATTTTTCCTCGCCCTTGGTCTATACGGCATGTGGTTAGAGCGCGTGGCTTTCGCGTTGTTTGGTTTGCTTACATAGTTGTACATGAATGCTACCCCTTGCGCGAGGATGGCGGCATTGTACGAGAAGGTGATTTTGTTGATATCCTTACAATCCTCCTCTACGTGAGCCCCGTCGTAGACATACCAATTTTCGTGATTAATATAGCCCACGTCCCATAGCCAATCCCAGGTCTTTTCAGCCCAGTCGGCATAGGTAGAGTTGTCTGTATAGCGAGCAAGCCTGGCACCAATGTTGAAAAAGCAACCGTTTGCGATAGCTAGATGAAAGATTTTAGTTAGAATATAATAAGTGTTGCAAAAAAAATGTCTTACTGTTCTTGTAGTTGTATCCAGCATTGGAAAACGGAATCTGCCACCTCAAACCGCCATTGCAGGTCTCGTCATGTCGGCTTGGGTCAGCTTGGGTATTCCACACAGCTTGAGCAAGGGCGAGCCACTGCGGCTTGTCCTCGGGAGGGTTAGGAAACTTGTTTTCAGCGGCGAGCATTGCTGACATGCCCCAGAACCCTTGGTCATCGTTTCCTAGCGACGCCGTATGGTTTCGAGGCATGTAGTTTGCATTCTCGCCAGTCTGGTGAAGCATTCCCTCCATGACGACGGTATTGTAGGACGAGTCGCCTGTCAAGTGCCAGTAGTCGATGTAAGTGCCCATCATGGCGCCGCCTTCCCACCAATAATAATCGCCCTTGTTCTCGGTAGGAGGGCCAGGAAGAATACCGGGAACCATGCCCGTCTTGTTTCCTTCGTAGAAGAGCATAAGATCGTACGCTAATGTGCGGGCAGATTCCAAGATTTCATCTGTAAAATGGTGAGCAGGCAGATAGCAATAGAGACGAGAACACTGGGAGGAGCCGACCTTTGGTGCCTATCTTGTAGTACTGCGCTTGCGTGGAGCTTATGAACAAACCGGCAGTGAGGATTGCCGTCGAAACGGTGGATAGTGAAGGAGCCACCATTTTGAACAGTATGCGTAGGTGGTATTCGCAAATCTGTGTAGAAAAGAGGGTGTCGAGTTTATGCGATTGGTTTCGTTCCAAAGACAGCAGGTAGTGTTATCACGGGCCGGGAGAAGTAGTGTACAGCGAAATGAAGGTTGTGTATCGACCGTCGAAGTATCTGAAATGAAGGAAAAGATGGGAGATGTCGTGTTGTTTGAACGAGCGAATATCGAAAGAGAAAGAAGTAAGGTTATCGCGCGCGCATCAGTGTCGGAGAGACCGCTGCACACTTAGTACCTTTGTGCGTACGTTGTAGAGAGTGAGTTTTCTCTACTGGAGGTACGTCGTGTAAGCGGTACAAACGGAAGCAACGACTGGCCGCAAGCAAAGGAGAATAGAAGCCAATCGGGGATCGGATGACAAGAACGCCCAGGAAACCGGAGAAAAAGAAGATGCAGGAGAGGAAGAAGAGAGAAAAGGAGAGCCAGTGAGAGATTGTGTGCAATACAAAGGAGGAGCGGGAAGTCTGGGCAAACAGAGCCAAGACCAAGGTGGCGGGCCTGGCCATTTGCGGATGGAGACAAAGAGGCAGGAGCGTTTGAGCAGCACCTGGCTGCTCCATAGTGGGAGGGCCCTGGAGGTCTGGAGGCCTGGGGACGTCGCGGAGGGGACGGATGGAGAAGAATCTAAAAGGTACCATCTACGCGGCCAGATGTACACAGACGGCAGGGTATCGCTGCCTGGGTTCGAGGTGAGTGGGGGGGGTACATGACTTCGGTCCCGTCATGCAGCACAAATTGAACCTCCGCCGCGACTTGAATGTCCTGCGATACCTTATTATGCAGAGACTTGGCGCCGCAGACTACGACTATTTTACGAGTACCTGAATGGTGATTACATTGACTGCTTCGGTAGCACGCGTACTCTTACTCCGTACACGCATTGCTACAATTTATGTACTCTAAAAAGTTGACAACTGACAATCCTGAAAGACTAGCGCGCACAGCCAAGCCTTTCTAAGCGGCAAGCCACCTCCACGTGGCTGTGCAAAAACAGGTGCGCATGACACTACGAGTACGAGTACTCTGCAAGACTGGAAGAGGGTGCTGTGGATGCCTATCAATAATAAAAACAACAATAAACAGACATCAAGCCTCTAAGAAAAGAATCAAACTCGAATTCTCGTATATTGCGAGCTGATGCGTCGTGGCCTCTGTGACCTCACTCATTTACAAGGGATACAGTAAGCGTAGTACGTTTTGGTGGCGCCGCGAAGAAAGTTGTCCCCATGCACTAGCCTCGTATCGCCGGGACTTCCGTCTTTTCTTTTTCTTTTTCTTTTTCTTTTTATTCATATTTTTATTCATGTTTATCTGCTATTTTTAGTTCTTGCTGCCAGTTGATTCATCAGTCGACCTACTGTGTCTTCAAACCTAGTCATGTACGATTTCTTGTGCTCTCTCCGCCATTTCTACCCAAATCTACCGTACATTTCGCACTCTGTCTTTGCCAAGCTCTTCCAAAACAAGGATCATCATCCGCTCATCGAGGCCTCGTAAGCTCCTTGCCGCCCTCTCCTTTTGTTGTGCCTTGCACAAAGCAACCCTTCGACCCGCGCCTGGCATCTCCGCTAGCATTGGCCGATGAAAAAATTTCTGGGGCTCAAAAACCTGCAACCAGCCCGCTTGGCGGCCAGTCAGAGGCTCCAGCACCAACTCTATTATAAGGTTAGCTTCCTGTGGCACCCCTTGTTATGGCGCTGCAGGCCCCATCTGCCCCTGTGTGTTACCCCTGTGGCTGGCGATTCGCGGTGATGCGGGCCTTTGAGATTCAGCGGTTCCCAGTCTTGGTTTTAATGCTTCAAGAGTCTTGCTGCCGAATGGAAATTCGTCTCCAGTGGGTTAATACCTATCATTTTCGTGGCAAAATGTCATCGCATATACACGAGTCTCTCCATATTGCGCAAATTCGTCAGCGGAAACTCTTACGTTTGTCTCATGTACAAAATACTGTACGACTACCTTGGTAGAGCGTACGACAGGCATGTATCCCGTACCTAGGCAATTAATGTCTTGGCATCTCAGCTCCGCCTCTTTTCATTGCCGCAAACTTGCGACAAACCTGGCTCGTTAATCAGGGTCGCATGACGATAGCCCCTTTTCAGCACTATTTGGGCTGATGAAAGGAAAAAGGCTGTATCGTTATGTATAATTGACTGGCATGCTCCGTTGAGGATGTAAGGGTAGAAGTCTGCTTTGGTCGCCGTAACGCTAACGTTTATGTCCTGGCCAGTCTTCAACTACCACAGGCACAAGACATTAGTCGCCCGTCTGTGGCCCGCTGGACAGAGGGCCCTATATGGCATCGAAAATTCCCCGGCTTGTACGGATATTCTGTGGATCTCCATCGTGGATCAGTCGGGCAGTTCGCACTGACAGGCTGGCTTCACAAATCATGGCGAATGTCAACAACATATACGCTCGTGGGCGGAACAATAATACAACCTGGTCCGTAGGTACCTTGACATCCAGTGTATAAAGTTGACGGCTAGATCGCAATTGTCTCGTTAGCTCAAACTAGTCTACACAATAGGCACAAGCGACACAGTACGAGTAGGTCCAGGTGGTACCCATAGCGTACTATCCTGACATGCACTTTTTGAGAAAAGCCACCAATTGAGCGTTGAGATGCCGGTGGGTCTGGCCCATCATGTTTGGCTAAAGCAGTAAGAGTGCAGTGTTACGATTGAGTCGCAACTTATTTAACAGGTGCTGTATCAGTTTGGTATAGTATAATTGCGTTGAAACCAGGATATGAAGCATTCGAGGAGAAAGTACGGCTAGAGGTAGGCATTTCGCCAGTACATGCAGTCAAATACGTGCCAGGCCTCCGACATCCGAACGTACACAATACTGCAAGATAAATCGCGTACGAGTAGGTCAAGGGTTGTATCGTCAGCCTGGCTATCACATGAAGTCCAGCTACGCTCCTTGCACTGTGTAAGCACCAGCATGCTACATGGCTGCATTGGTCTGAATTTCTTCAGAGAGCGATGGGACGCTAGAAGCAACCTCTATGCTACGAAAACGCCGGCGCTAAGAGCCGAGATTTGAATTGTCCGTCCAATGAAGCACACTGCTTTAAAACCGGCACTAGTTCACAAGCATTGTTCCGCAGAATCATCTGCTTAGTGCCGATTTAAGTATATAAAACTAGCCAGAGCATTTTCGCCGCAAACTGTGATAACGTCAAATTACTCTTTCAGCTCTTCAACGTATTGCTTGTCTGTCAACATGCTCTGGGTAGTACCAGTCACGCTTCTTCTTGCTGGTGGCGCATCGGCTCATACCGCTGCCTTTGTAAAGGGCATGTTCTGTGAAGTATGTTCCTCTGTCTGCTGGCTCATCCCTTCGAGCGGTATTCTCACATGTATAGGGCGGCCCTGACCCAAACAATTTTAACTCTAATGCCAATGACCCAGTCAATCCGCTTTGGATGCTGTCCAAAAATGACTGGTGGATGCAAAGAGTTAGCGGCTGTTTGAACAATCCTCCCAAGAATGGTGCTTCTCTTGCCCTCCCGGCTGGCGGCCAGTTTACTGTTGAGCTTGCCCATAACCAAGCCCAAACCAGCTTGTCTTATAACGGCCAGTTTGCTGGTGAGTGGCCTGATGGCAAAGACCATCCTCAGGACTGGCGTGGTCCTGGTAACCCCCCTGATTGTATACAGGATGATGGCACGATGCACACTCATGACCAGTCCACTGCTGCTGGGACTGCTTGGGCGATTTCCTACGAGTCGGACTTGAGCAGGGTTAACATGGAGAACCTTGTGGTATTTTCTGTCCTACCCAAGTGCGTCTTTTCTTTGGGTCAGCTTTTCTGTTCCTGACTAACGATGTCTAGCACCCCTTGGAAGCGTATGGCTACGTACGATGTTCCCAAAGATCTCCCCGAGTGTCCCCCTGGAGGTTGCTACTGCGCTTGGCTCTGGGTCCCCGATGTCTGTAAGCTCTCAAATACTTTCCTGCTGGAGTAACGTCTTACTAACAATTACGTTTCAGGTGGTCAACCAAATATGTAAGTGTTTCTATAACCCTGTTATTAATGTTATTGATCCCACTCATAATACTAATCTTTACCAGTTATATGGCCAACTACAAGTGCCACGTTACTGGCTCTTCGTCCAGCAGGCGTCTAGCCCCAGCTAGAGCCCCTGTTTACTGCAAAAACGATCAATCCAAATGCGTTCAGGGTGCAAAACAGATGATCGCTTGGAATCGTACGTGCCTACTGAAACTATATTACAACACTATATTGACTAGTAGCAGAGGCGGAAGGAAACAACGTGAATGTTCCAAACGGAGCATCGCCCGGATACAACAGAGATATGGGCTGGGCTCCTGGTGCTCAGAACGACATATTCCAGTAAAACAGTATCGCTGTTGGTCGAGAGCACATGATTTCAGAGCGAGCAAAACATTTCAGTAATACAATTAACATTCTTTTGTTAGATTTAGCTTCATATATGTGCTCTAGCTATATCGGAAATACTTCATAACTAAGAACACATGACTTTGACGTCAGTTTATCAGCGTTCTCGTCAGCTTCGGCAGTAAATTCCACATCTCTTGCATCTGGCATAACACGAGCAGTGTTTACAAGCACTCACATACGGCAGTAAGTGGATTGCAGACGCGATTCGTTACTCTGAAAGTACAATTTCTGAGCACAACTTCAGAACTATGCTGTAAATTGCATATCCTAGTATGTTGTCTCACGCTACTCTAGCCAGTATGCTATTTAGCAAATTATAAAGTAACATTGACAAATCCTCTATGTACCAAAAGCTATTCAACCTAAACCATTTTGCGTCTCTTCTGAATGCGCTGCGTACATTGCTTCTTACGGAAGCCTTGCCGGCTTGTAGCTCTGGTCGGGCTTGACAACCTTGCCGTTTACAAGCTGGCCATCACGGTAAGCGGGCCAGACAATAAGTCTCTTGGAGTGGTCCACAACCGCAAGAGTTGTGAAACCCTCAACAAACTGGCCGCTCCATCCTGAAGTAACAGTGAACGGACCGCACGTAACGGGGCCACCAGCGGCCCTTGAAGCCTTGGTATCCCCGTTTGCCTTGACGACCATGGTGCAGGAAGTTGGATTTCCAGACTTGGTATTGACAGCAAAGTTCCAGGTACACTTTGTGTCGGCTTGGTCGCAGGTGCGCTTCATGTTTTCAATCGTCCAGTCTGGAGTTTCGGCCATCATGGAAACTTCAGTTGTAGCTGGGGCGGCTGATGCGGCAGTTGCCGCAAGAAGGGCGGCGAAAACCGTCTTGGTGATTTGCATTTTGTCTAGTTGTGAATGATTCGAGTGCTGCAATGCGTAGGAAGACAGAGTAATATAGCTGGTTGTTAGTCCGCTCTTGAGCAAGTGCTCCCAACACCGGCACAAACGTCGTTCTTATACTTGTAGAATACGAGGTGGAAGGCTGCTGTTACATTGATGAAATCATTACAGTGGAACATTTGCTAATATTAAAATGTATATTAATACGATAGCCACAGCCCGATTAAAGGATTACGACTAGGAAAACTCTCGAGAAAAAATGCGGAGAAAATACGATGCCGATCAAAGTGTGATGCCCACGTCCAGTGGTTGGCCGGTGCTACCCTCGCATTCGTTCGACGCAACCGGAAAATGGTGATGCGCTTGATATTGTACGGATACTGAAGCATCTCAATGTACAACTGAGCCGCGTGGATGCCCTGACACTGCTTTATTTGAAGCATGTGATCATGTTTTCGCTGCAGGCTTCTAACATGAATACGAGAATATCCAGCGTGACCAAGCTTTACAGCTCAAGTGCTCTTCACTTGAGGCTGCAGCTAACTAGGCTAGAGGGGCTTCACCGAGACAGGGCCCCATCTACCGGCGCTAAC
The DNA here is from genome assembly GCA_002242745.2 of Lecanicillium sp. LEC01. Taxonomy (NCBI): domain Eukaryota; kingdom Fungi; phylum Ascomycota; class Sordariomycetes; order Hypocreales; family Cordycipitaceae; genus Lecanicillium; species Lecanicillium sp. LEC01. The sequence continues at coordinate 153,837 of NIWZ02000002.1, forward strand.
TAGCAAACGAGTGCTCTATTTGGGGGGATGACGCCCGCATTACGGCTGAGCAATAAAGCCTGATCGGCGACGGCCCGAAATCTCGTATCCATTAATAGCTCACCGGTGTACGGCCAAGCCATCAATACGGCGTGAGAATGGACAGTGCAAGCATATCTTTTTTTTTTTTTTTTTTGTGGGAACAGTTGCCAGGTATCTAAATCGAAACTTAACGGCCTGGTCTTCAAAGTTCCGCAGCAGAGGCTGTAATACGGCATATTTGGGTCTCGGGTGAATATCATTTTCCTGCTGTAGGACGAAACGAGCCGCATGCGCTCACGTCGACTCGTTGTGTTGCAAACAAGCTGCACGACCTTGAGGACATATCACACAGATTAGACACCTGTGCTACACAACTTTGGGATATATCATACAACGTAGACGCCTGTGCGATATTTTGTAATAGGATGTAGTTTCAACCTTTCTGGTACTTGAGAGTAATCCTGCCATTTTTACTCAAGCTATGGGCTATCCTAGTAACTGTGCAGAGTAATGCCTTTCTTTAGCCTCTGGCGATTCTCTGAAGCTGAGAGTAGTCTCCGTTAAAAGCGTCTGAGTCACCACCATGCTTGTAGTGGTCGTTGTACTGCCAAATTGTCCAGAACGACCAACCAGCGGGGAGCTCTCCGACTACGCTGTTGTAGCGAGCGATGACAAGAGGGCACTTGTCGGCAAACATGGCAGTGTTACCCGTGCAGGTCTTCCACCAGCTGGTGGTGGTGTAAAGGAGAGGGTAGACACCCGTGCGGGAGTGGTAGGTGTTGACAAAGTCGTTGATCCAGTTGCGCATGGAAGCCTGGGAAAGACCGTAGCAAGCACTGCCATTGGGGTTGTACTCCATATCAAGCATACCTGCCACGATATTAGTGAACTGCCCTCGAACGTTTGTGACTTTGCTCACCTGGGAGAGTAATTCCATCGCTAGACCAACCACCTCCGTTCTTGAGGAAATAGTCTGCCTGCGCTGCACCAGAAGAGGAAGCAGGCTGAGCAAAGTGGTAGCCACCGCGGATGAACCCGGCGTTGGTAGCACCGATGTAGTGCTGGCTGAACTTGGGATCTTTGTAGGTGGTACCCTCGGTTGCCTGCAATACATTAGATGGTGTTAATAAGCCAAGTTATGGTTTGTTATACCTTGATGATCACAAAGCGCGCTCCGTCAGCGTAGGCCGCATTGAAGTCGACGCTGGGCTGATAGTGGGAGATGTCGAAACCTTGGACTCTGGCAGAGGCAACACCCACAAGGGTGGCCAAACCGGTAGCAATAACACCAAAAGACTTCATGTTGTCTGGATACTTGATCTTCAAGATGAACTTGATGATCTATTCCAGAAACGACTGCAGATGGTCAGGTCTTTATACTTATTGGGTTCGGCCGATTCCGACCTCTGAGGTTACATGCAATGTCCCTCACCTCATAACGAACAATGTAAGCTATCCTAGGTTAACTCTCCATTTCCATACTCTAGCCGAGCACGATGAGATCATAGCGGTTGACAGGGGTGGCGGATGAAAGCATACATCTCCGCCCCCAGATATCATCATTTCAGCCGCACCTGCATCTCGGCGTGTAAGCTTCTAGAACTATGCCCCGTGGTGGCAATAATCCAAGGTTTGGATAAAGTGTCAGCATGTGGCAGACCAAGTACCGAAAACCTCTGCGCATACACCAAGGACAAATTATAGAGCAGGAATTTAGTAGAAATGGAGGACCACTGCCGGTATCAAGTTGTAAAATGTTGGGATGTTTCTCCACTTGCTGAGTGGCTTTTTGTCGATGCTACTGCTCAGTTGCGGGAAGCAGACCCTTGGTACCCCTCCAAGGTAGCATCAAGCGTTGCTGATCGTCCTAAATCACCAAATGGCTCGGCGAAAGAGGAACGAGTATAACGGCTATTTCTCCGTTTTCTTTCGACGGATGAAGTTCACTGCTGCTGTCTTCTCTGTTCTTGCTATCTTTCCTGCAAAAGTCTTTTGCGTCCAATCTCCAATTGCATTCACTTGGAAATCACAGCTACGTCATTCGTGCGAATGTGGTGCTAGTACGTGGCGTCGGCTCTTTAAGGCAGTCGATCGGAGGGAAATCTCTCCATCTTACTATTTTCCATTGAGCTGTACGGAACTATGTTCCTTGGCGGACAACATATCCAGGGCTCGAAGCTCGCAAAGCTCGGGTAAATCTATGGAGAACGGGTCAGTGGCGGGCATCACATACGTTAGCGCCGGCACTATGGTTCAGCTCTGGGTCCACTCGGAGTGCGCTTTGATCACGCCGATGAACCACTTAAACACTCCGTTCCGAGTCTATTGAATTACAGCCGTGTTTTTCCGCCGAATGGTTCCGGGTACAGTTGCTTTGTATCCATGGGAATATGTAAGAGGCTTATTGATTCTTTGTACTTCCCTGTCTTGGAAAGACTGATAGAGAAGACGGGAGGAAAACAAGTGGACTAAAGAAGCCGAGTCTTGTTTGGATTAGACGATATCAAGGTTGTCTCCACGTACACAATGCAACGTGTGGCCCACTAGATTCTCTTGTGCACAACTAGCAATGCAACGCTGACTTGTAAGTATTCGGTGACCTGAATGAGGGTTATTTCCGTTGTCTGGGTGTCGTCGATATTGATCATGATGATTCATCTTATTGGAGAAAGGACTCCGATACCTGCCAAGTGGCGGGGATAAGGGCCGACTTGGCGGGCTAAACAAGGCGCACTGAGGTCTGGGCATCGTCACTTCGAGGACGAGGGTCTTCATGATAACTCAGCACTTACATCACAAAACTGTAATCACCGGCGTGAAGGCCGTGAGCTTCGGATTCCAATTTGGCCGAGTGAGAGCCAATATGTGCTACCTTTGCGGTTGCCATGGTGTTGTATTCCCTTTACGTTTGCGCACGCTATGTGTTGTCGGTTCGCCTCCCAAATATGCCGACGGCACCATTCTACACAAGACAGGGGTATTTCACTAACTCCAAGGGTGATGGAATAGTTCTGCAATAATCGGTATATTTCAAGAACTGTTACGGGTATCTATATAATACATACAAAAACTGCCTAGTAAGTTTGCGGAGATGATACTGTGGCCGCAGAAAATCCAGCTGGCAACAACCTGCAAGGCCAAGTGCGCGGTATTTCGTACAATCTGTTCCCGTCAGCATTAGCCGCCCGAGGGTAAGACGCTGTATAAGTAAAACACTTCATGAAGTCTCTCTAGAGTAAGATTACACATTCAGAAGTACTTAACCGTTCAATGCATCTCTTATGTATAATATAGAGAATGAAGTAATCTGAAGAATAGATAATAGAGCCATTCTAATACTATCACTCAAGGTCTATAGTAAGTTAGCTAAGCTAGTGAAGAGACTTATTAGCCTTAAGCGAATTATCCTGCATATTTGCCCAACAGAGTAGAAGGGCGTGGCTTGAAGGTCTACTTACATGACGTGGAGTAGTAACTGCGCAGTCTATCGCTCCTTTCATCGAAACCACCAACTATCAGGTATGAATGGAATGAGCTTGGAGCAGGTCTTTGCTCGCCTTTAGATTTCAGCGAGGTCGTTATCACAGCGATGGCTGTGTCGGTCGGCATCGCGAGGTACCATGGTCAGCGGCGACAGCTGTGCAGGCAAGCTTTCTCCAACCCAACAGAGATCATCATGTGCAATGGCCTGCGAGTCTCTATCCTTGGCAGCACCGCTAGGTATCGATGCCATGATGCAACGCATCATCAATGGCTTATTCAACGACGCTACCTGCCGGACCAGAGGAGTCGCATATCCTGAAATGCAGTGTTTCTCAGTTCTGATCGCTTGGAGGCTGGTTGTGTGCGACGCGCATCTTATTGAAGAAAGGTCGCAGTTGACGAGATGCATACGAGGCTCAGCTTCCAGAGGAGGAGCTGTAAACGCTCGCGGAACAAATGTGGAAGGCTGTGCAGATACCTTCCCTGGCATCTCTATACGGCAGGCGGTTACGAAGTTGAACTTGACGACTCCTGGTGACCTCACCGAGAAAATGTGGAAGCGAGAACCTTCCACGCAGACTGCGAGGATACAACACCTCGTGGATGCTATGCAGCCTTGTGGGTTTTTTTATTATACACACATATATTATTTTCAATATTTTTAAAATCCATTTGAAACCGAATTCTCTTTCCTTTGGGCAAAATACAATGTAAAAAGGCAATGCTTAGTATATGACTTTCCTTTTTTTGGCCATGGATATGTAGACGCTAAGAAGATGAGATATGAGGGAAAATAGTATACTAGGACAAGCTTTAAACTGAAGAGTAGTTGAGCAAATAAGTATATCCGTAAACTGATAAAAGTGACTGATAGCAATCTGGATGTAATGGTGGCTGGCGTTAAACCGATTCATTGTGGATCCGGTATGTGCTGCGTGAGTTGCGGCAGTGGCCGACGAAGAGAGGCAAAGGACTAATTACTCGTACGAGCAATAATGTATTAAGATTAGTATAATCAAATACAATAATAGAAGAAAACTCTAACTGCTCGTATGGTCCTAAGCGGGTGGAGAAGATGATAGGAGTGGCACACGTGGTGTGGCACACACTACTTCTCGTTAGCATGAGCCGAAATGGTCCCATTCCAATGTTTCTCGCCCAATTCAACGTCGACGCGACATAACACCGGCTCCCATTAAGAAATATCAGCATATCCAACAGAATGTCTTGCCCAGACTGCTTCCGCGGCAGTATCCATGAGGGGAATCCTAAAGGCGAGGTCACTAGAATCCATGGCCTGGACACGTACGTGAGCCGACCACCAAATGGCACGACGCCGCGTGGTGTTGTTGTCATTATCCCCGACGCATTCGGATGGGACTTTGGCAACAGCCGACTTCTTGCAGACTCTTACGCCGAGAAGGGCAAGTTTTTGGTTTATTTACCTGATTTCATGAACGGTATATTTTCTCCTTCGATGCATGGTTGCGCGTGGGAGGACAAGTTAATTGACGTCGTGCAGGGTACTCGGCGCCACTATGGATGTTTGACAGCGCTCGAGTTGCTATGGGTGATGGTAGCATCTTTCCGAAGATGTAAGTACTACAATGCAACCAAAATCTGGCACTTAACGCTCACGGCATGATAGCTATCATGGATTCTGGGCGGTTGGCGCCTTCGTACACTGGATTTTGAATACCCGGCATGGAAAGACGTTTCCTGGCGTCAAGGGCTTCTTCGAACAGCTTCGCAAAGACGAAGGCGCAATGCTCTCCATCGGGGCAGCGGGCTTCTGCTGGGGTGGAAAGCATACTGTTCTTCTGAGCCAGGGCTGCGAAATTGACGGCAAGCCACTTGTAGACGCCGCTTTTACCGGCCATCCTAGCATGTTGAAACTTCCTGGCGACATTGAGAAGATTACAAGGCCTGTGTCATTTGCACTGGCTGGCAAGGATTCTCAGATCTCTCAAAAACAGGGTAAGGAACTCAAGGGTATTGTCGAGGCTAAAGCTAGCCCGGCCACTGGCGAAGCTACTATTTATGGAGGTACTGGCCATGGCTTTTGTGTCCGAGCGGACTTGGATTACGATGATATTGCAGCGCAGGCTGCCAAGGCGGAAGATCAGTGCATCGACTGGTTCAATACTCACTTTGAATCCTCGTCATTGGAACAAGAACGCAGCAACTAACTGAAGTCTCTAAAATACGAAGAGGTGTCGTGTAGGATAGTTTATGAAGTCTGATACTGATAGCTCGTATAATATATTTGCTTTGTCCCGCAGCCAGTTACGCCGCTTTGGCAAGTTCAACAGCCTTCCTGGCGGCCTCTCCGAAATCCGACTCGACATACAGACCTAAATCGGCGTCCGCAAGCTAAATGACTGATTATTATACGGACATAGTATTGCTAAGGGCATTAACCTGAACTCACCAGTTGCAGTCCGGCTTCGGAATTTGTCCCTTGGAGGCGCACAACCATGGGTACATGGATATCCATCTTATTTGCGGCACCAATGATAGACTCTGCAATCATATCACATCTCGTAATGCCTGCGCGCGACTTGTTAGCGCGTGTCTTTCGAGAATAAAGGACTAGACCTCTTACCTCCGTAGATATTTACCAAGATAGATTTGACACGCTTGTCTCTCAAAATAATGCCAAACGCTTGCATCATCGTCTCCGTAGTGGCCTGACCTCCAGCGTCGAGAAAGTTGGCACTTTGTCCGCCATGCAAACAGACTGCGTCGTTCGTAGCCATGGCAAGACCAGCACCATTGACAACATTGCCGATATCTCCATCCATCCGCACATACACAAGCCCGTATTTTTCGGCTTCAACCTCGTCCGTCACCTCTTGACCTTTGTCGCGCAGGGCAAACAAGTCCGGTTGGCGGTTAGAAGCATCATCGTCGAATGTAAAGTTTGAATCCAGACAAACCAACTTGCCGTCTTTGGTGCGGCCTAATGATCCTATTTCCAGCAACATTGCATCTTTCTCAATGAATATTTTGTGTAGTGATCGCAAGACAGTCGCAAGGTTTGCAGAGTCGTTTGCTTGGAGCTCGAGCTCGGCCGCGATTCGCTCCACAAGTTCGTCCGGTATGCCCTCTGTGAGCTTGAAGTTAAAGGTCATGATGCTTTCTGGATTTTGTTTCGCAATGGTTTGGATGTCACGCCCTTGACCGGTCTTGGATACAACAATGGATGGAAGGTAGTTTTCGCGGTCAACAGTCATAGCGAGGTACCACAGTTCTTCATACTGGACTGCTTCAGATATGTAGAGCTCTTTGATGGTGATGTCTTCGTCCGCTGCCTGTGCTTTGTTACCCAACAGCTCGGACGCAACTGTATCGGCCTTGTCAGGGCCTGGAACTACAACACCGGCGGCACCAGCTCCATTTTGTAGCTTCTGAGGTCCTTTGCGGCGGTTATGCAGTACCTGTGCGCTTATTACGCTTGTTTTTCCTTTGATCGATTAGCTCTTTGCATACGAACAGGCAGTTGCCCGGTGCTTTTCTTACCGAGCTCTTGGACTGCAGCCTTTGCTTCCGCGGCGCTTCTGACGACTCGGCCTTGAGGAACTGGTGCACCGGCCTGCATGTGTTGGTATATGCCATATGTAGTCTCCAAATCTACCTTACCTGATCAAGAAGCTTTTGTGAATTGTGTTGATGAAGGCTTAGCTGTCTTGTCTGCTGTCTCGCGGCTGGCTGGCATGGACGTCAGTAGAGCAACAACTATTTGGTCTTTCGAATACGCACTCGAGAGCATGTTCGCCAGAGGGGTGTAGATAGTCTGCTTCGCACCATCTTCGAAAGCAGATATTTATAGTATCTTATAGCGCAGACAGCTCCTTAATTTCGAAAATCAAGTCCTCTGGCGCATTTAAGTCGCAATTGCAACTTTCCGACCGTGTCGAGTTAGTTTGGATTCTGCTGAAGCGGCTACTTGGATTCGATGCGATATAGCCGCCCCCATTGAAATGGTGGGGTCTGTCGGCTATGGGCAACTCATGCCCCTGTTGATGCTCTAAAACTGGTGAAATGGCGGCGCAGTTCCTGCGGGGGAGCTCCTGGGGGCTTATGGTGGATCTTTATGGCGTCATGAAACTATGGCTCGGCTGTATTCGAGGTAGGCACAGCAGTCCGAAGTGCTGTATTCCGTACCCCGTAGTGCTTGCATTATTCCGGTTGGCCGCGGAACAAGAGATAACATACTGGATGTTGGTTGCTACACGACTGTGCCATGCCATCTTTTGGATAGGGGTGATTTATGTCCAGTAGAACTGTAGTATATTCTACCATACTTGTGCTTTCATGCATATAGTTTCCTGTTTTTGAGCCACAATCTCAAATTTGCGACCATCTTCGCTCTCTTCCATGTTGGTCGTGCTAACATGATATTCATCTCCAGCATAGAGCGGCGCCATTGCGCGATACTGTACGTCTTTCGGCGCTTGTCCGTTACCATGGACGTCACTCCAGTAATTGAGAATATTTATAAGATTCAGAGGGCCATGAACAACAAGCCCCGGGTGTCCCTCGACGCTGTTTGACCATTCTTCGTTGTAGTGAATTTTATGGCCATTGAATGTAAGTGCAGAAAAGCGGAATAGTCCAACAGGAGACCAGCAGAAATGCCTCGACGGAAACGCTGTCATGTTGTCAGAAATTAATCCTCTCACTACTTTCTAGTTTGACATGGGCTTACAGCTTCCACTTTCTTGAACGTCTTTGATGAGCGTCGGCCCTCGAATCGTAGGCGTAACGGTGGTTGGCTCATCAGCATTGGTGGTCGGATCAACCTCTGGGCGGAATACCCATGATCGCTTGTCGACGAGAGCGAGACCTCGAGGGCCCCAAAACTCCTTCTCAACTTCAACGAGAACCATTTCACCTGCTGAGCGACTCTTTTTGGCAGTTGCATTCAGCAGTTTCGTTCGTTCTTCTATTTCGTCTCCGACACGGAGCAAAGGTGCCGAACTTTCGCTCTTACCTGCAGCTGGCCATGTCATGTTCCCTCCAGCCCACATTCTGCGTGAGAATGGCGCCGCAGCATTATATGTTCGATCGGAACCATCAGGACCGAGCTCTGTTTCGAGGCCATTGGGAGTAAAGTAGACCAAATGATAGCCCGCCGGGAGAGGTGTGCCTGTAGGAGGCGGTCGCTCGGTTACATTGTGGCGGCCAATTGTCGTTCGACCGACGGTCAGAGAGAGCTTCTGCAGTTGGTTTCCGTCAATCAATTGTTTCTGGCTCACGGATTTTCCGGCAAAGGCGTCCATCAGGCGTGAAGCAGCATCGCTCGCGCTGTCTTGCGAACCACGCGATGGAGGGGCGGTAAACTTTCGCCTAGCGTATCTTGCTGTAGCATGCAATTGCTCGCGGCGGACCAGGATAGATGGCCTAGAACAATGCATGTCCCTTCTCTGCTTTTGTCGTTCCTGCGCAAACTGAACTTTATAGTGAAAAGGTCTGAGGGTTACTGTGTTAGGTGTAGGTTGTAGTCGGAAAGCTACGCGGCTTATCAATGGCGGCGCTTCGGCTACGAGGCTACGGCGTACATGGAGTTATGGGTCACCGTTCTCTCTGCTGCGGGAAAACGGCGACTTACACCAGCCCTCTCAAGGCGTCATTCCGACCGCTTACAAAACGTTGCGTGACATACGCTGAATGCTTTCCGTTACGCTTTCATGTATTTGCAACATTTGTGCTACTGGAGGTTTTTTTCTCTTTAAGAGCAAGTTTACTTGTTTCATTTACCGTAGTCTGCCTCTGTCTAGTCTGCCTCTGTCAATGGCTTCAGTCTCTTGATAATGCTGTCGGTATAGCAAGACATGGGCGAGGTGTAATCGACAACGTAAATAGACATAGACACGCCACCATTCTCCACGATATAAGTCTCACCAGGGAGAGAGCAGTCACCGTTGACGCAAGTATTGACACCTGCAGCGTACGGCCTGATGTTGGCCCAGGTAAAAGTTCCCCTTTTCTCATCCCAGACAGCTTCATTCACATTAGCATTGCCAGTCATGCGAGTCTGAAAGATGTCTGGATTTGTGTTGTTTGGCGTCATTGCTGGAATATTGACGGTCAGGCCGTAGCCAAGAGGCAGAAGCGGTGCGCCTTTGGGACTCGTCTTGATGACCTGCTCAACAACTTTGACTGACACTTTGGCTGCCCACGTTGCGGGGTTGGTCTCGTTCTTAATCTCCTTGTAAGACACCGCTTCGTTGCTGGCAGAGAGAGCTATGGCTGGGATGCTTCGATGGGTAGCGGCGTAGCTGCAGAATTTGTCAGCGATTTAAGAAAAAATAGTACCAACATATAAAACTGACGCTGCGCCCGCGGTGCCGGACAATGTCCAGACAAACGGCCCAAGATTGGTACCGAAATTTGGGCCAGTGACCACTAGGTCTGGCACCTTGAAATCTGCATATCGAGGCAAGACATAGTCCAGTGCGACGAATGTGCAAGCAGCTGGAGTTCCGTTGTAGTACCAAATATGGCTATCATTTGGATCGCTTCCAACCTATTCGAAACCATTAGCTGAGAATGCGGTGGCAGGCAATCGGAAATTCACTTACGGACGGTGCCCCTGCGGGAATCAAATCATACTGCGCAGACTCCGTCAGGTTGCCTTCAGAGCTAAAGACCGACCGCCCACCTTGGCCGCTCTGTTTTGTTGCAGGTGCGACAATCCAGGCTACGGAATTTGCATATGGTCAGTCAATTACTCGACCGTACCAAAGTAGGCAGGTTGGACAAACCATTGTGGCCAGCTTCTTTGAGAAGGCGGTATGTTTCTCTTATATTTGCAGATCCAAATCCGTCGTCATTGTTCAGGAGAATGTTTAGAGCTTGGCTAGGTGATGCCAGTCCCAAAATTGCACAGTAAAGAACCGAAATAAGGCGCATTTTAATCTAATTGTATATCTTGGGGCGTAGTTGGGGTAGCTGCTTGGGTTTAAGATGCTAATGGCGGCGAAAATGGTACTAGTTATACAACTACAATGTTGCTTATCGCGCCATCGGAGTGCGGACTAATATGAAAGGATCATGATCGTGTAACGAAAGTTCCTTTCTCGTAGCCTACTTCTTCCAAATCTGGTCAAGTGCAGGCCTGCCAACAACAGTGCTGGCTTCTTTACGAAGCCGCGATTGGAGACCAGAGTCCCTTTGTGGGGGGGATATGCAGGGCGTGGCTTACCGGAGTTCACCGAGGAGGAGGCTGGGCAAAACAGCTGCTCCCAGAGTGACAATTGCTCGCGTGCCCTTTGCCTAGCCTTCGCCGTACGCAAGAGCCATCGTTCGGCCGGGAGGGGGGTATTATGTCTGGTTCGTGCATGGCCTTGCCATAGAAGTAAGCTATACAGCATGTTGCTTTCTACCCTGAATGAGGCTTCCGGTTGTCTGAGAATGCTCATCAGCCTTCATTCCCCGGCCCCAACAGACTTTAAATTAGAAAGTCTTTCTCTTCCAACTGGCGCCTTTGTTTACGCTCGTGATGAGGATTGCAGAGCTGTGAGGCCGACTGGCCGGCGTATCTATAACGGAAGCTCTTCAATGAAGACGGCTCTCCTTCCCTTCCACCTACGTACAGTATTTTTAGGATAACCATATAAGATTCTTGTGCATTTATTCAATTCTAGTACATTTGATAAACAATTAGTCAAAATATCAACAGCCTGCGATGTCGGACCCATAAGGCGCTCTCACTGGCCGAGTCTCCACTACATTGGACGTCATCGCCAAAAGAGGCAATTGGGAAACGTAAAGTCGGCTTTTGGACGTTTTAGAGTTTTCCTCCATTCTAATATCTGCATCTTCTTGATGGCGTTGACTTGCTAAAAACGTGCAACTGAACGAAATCCCCGCTACAAGATTACGCTCTCAGTGCACTTGTTCATGGCAGAACACGACAATACGTGCTAGGGAGTATAGCAATATGTCAACATCAGCTTCTTCGCGTCGCCGAGAATCTCTGCAATACTCGGAGGCAGCAGAGACTACATACAGCGCAGAGCCTTCCCGGGATGACTTGCCACCCACTGACCATGGTCGTGGCGCTTATACGGCACTGGCTTGTTGCACGATAGCGCAAGCGCCGATATGGGGTCCGTAACGGACCTGTTACTTCTAAGGCCACAGTGCATGCTCTAACTCAAGCTACAGGTTATTCCGTTTCTTATGGAATCTTCCAGGAATATTATATCAGCTCGAGAAGCGGACTCAAAGCTTCGCCCGGTGCCATAGCATCGATTGGTGCTCTCCAAATGGGAGTCATGTATTTGATGATGCCAGTCGCATTCATGGTCCTGAGTCGATATCCTTTTTTACGGCGCTGGTGTGGCCCTGTGGGCCTTTTGGTTACGGTTGCCAGTATTTCTGCATCTGCCTTTGCTCCCGGCATTGCGAGCCTCATTGCACTGCAGGGTGCGCTCTATTCCATTGGCTGTGGGCTGCTCTTCAGTCCCATTTCTCAGTACATGGATGAATGGTTCGTCGCTAGGAAAGGACTGGCATATGGCGTCATGTGGGCGGGGAAATCAGCTGTTGGTGTTGCAATGCCATTCGTATTCAGCTCGCTACTCGACAAGTTTGGCCTTCGAGCAACGCTTCTTTCATGGGCTGTAGCATCTGCTCTTATGACCCTTCCCACATTATTTTTCCTTAGGCCTCGAGTGCCACTGGGACAGATGTCGCGAAATCGTCGACTATCATTTGCTTTCCTCAAGCATTCGGCTTTCTGGATGATGCAGATCGGAATTACAGTGCAATCTTTTGGGTACCTGATGCCCAGCACCTACTTGGCAAGCTATGCAACAGCTCTCGGCTTCCCAAGCTTTACTCGTCCCCTGTTGATTGCCTTTTTCTCGCTGTCTTCTGTTTTTGGAGGAGTTTTTCACGGTATCCTCAGCGACAGGGTTTCGGCAACTAGAGTCATCATGCTCTCGTCTTTTGGGAGTGCGTTACCCATATTTCTCCTTTGGGGACTCAGCCGCCATCTTGCAAACGTCATTGTTTTCTCGCTCCTGTACGGTTTCTTTGCTGGTGGTTTCAGCTCTACTTGGACAAGCATGATGCGTGAAATCCAGAGGGATGATGCGGCAGCTGATACATCGTTGGTTTTTGGATTGCTGCTTGGCGGTCGCGGAGTCGGATTTGTCGCCGGTGGTCCTGTGAGTGGTGCGCTTGTCTCTGCGCCTGGTTTGCTGACAGACGATGCGATCGGGTATGCAACCAAGTATGGGCCGATGATCCTGTGCACTGGTTTCACTGCCATCTTGGGTGCTTGGGCACCAATGTGGAAACTTGTTGGCTTGGTAAGGGCGAAAATTACGTCTCCAAGACCGCGACTGATGTCGTCAGAGTAAAGTAAGGATTTTATACCATTAGTTAGTTCCTGGTTTGGTTTTTTCCAATCTATCGGTTATTTGAATACAAGTATCTCGCCATGAATGAGCCCCAGCGTTCCCTCACTGTCTTGCTTCCACTTTTGCCATGCCTCAATCATTATCTCTAAATCACTTTCCGAAGCAAGGCCGAGTGAGAGGCCCTTTTCCCGTATGCCCCCATCTTCAAGACGAGCTATTATCGTATCCGCTGGATTCCACATCGGTTAGTCTAGTAAAGCTTATCAGCCGTTCAAGGAAAACGTACCCCACATTGCTCTCTCATCCGCATCACTGTAGCACCAAGTCCCGAAGCTGGCTTCGATCTTGTCTCTCGAGGCACCCGCTTTGATCGCCCAAGAGACAAGCTGTCTTCCACCACTGGCATTCCCTCCAGCTGCTTCGTGTGTGTCAACCTGGAGCTTATGGTAGTTACGCAACCCTTCAAGATCCGGCCAGTAGCACCAGGTCCTGAGGTCGGACTCTCTTGCCGACAGTACTCCTCCAGGCTTGGTAACACGCAGCATCTCACGCAGTGCATCAGATGGCGCATCCATGTGACAAAGCATTTGAGATGTATGGGTAACGTCGAACGAGTTGTCATCAAATGGCAGCTCGTATGCGCTGGCTTGCTGGAAAGTGACGTTCTTTGCTTTGGTGTCTGCCGCAAGCTCTCTAGCCCGCGCGAGTATTTCCTCAGATATATCTGTGGCAATTATTTTTGCCTCTGGGATACGGGCAGCTAGGGATGTAGCTATTGTGCCGGAGCCAGTCCCGACATCAAGCACGGTTAGATTTGGGTTGCGCTCCCGCATTGACTCGAGCGTCGGAAGCAAGTGTGCAGCGCTATTCTCTGCTGTTCGCCACTCATGATGCTTTACTTGTGTAGTCTTATATCCCGGCGCGTATTCATTATGCCCTGAAGCCATTTTAGTCTGCAGTAGATGAGTTAGCTATGTCCGGCGGTGCTGCACATACGTCCGTACTGGTTAAAACGATGTTGTTAGTTCGTTGAGGGGTAAGCTCTAGCCGGTAATTTATAGTAGTGGCCGGTAAAATGAAGCTACTCCGCCTACGTTAAACTGTAATTGTGGCTAGCGCTGTTTCCTATATGCACCTTTCACTTCACTTTTACCATAGGTTCTATTAGCTATATAAGACTTATGCGATATCTTTAAATCGTGCCATTATCGTATCCGCTGAATTTCACGTCTGTCATTTAAGTAAAGCTTATTAGTCGTTTTGTAGTGAAACGTACCCCAGACGCGGAGGGTGAATTGGCGGATTTAGCTCCGGTTAGCTGACTAGGCTTCTCGCGACTTATGGCGTAGATGCCTAGGTGAGCTACTTTAAAGAGTCACGCGATTATCGCGATACTACATCTTATAAAGCACAATTCATGAATTAGATTCTAGGAACGTGCTAGCTATTAGCTATAGCGTTAAGCGCTACGTCGCAAAGTGGTAGGGGGATAATAGGCAGTATAAGATATAATATAGCCCTCTCTTAGAAGCTACTAAAACTATCTCCTATAACTATAATTAAACACTCTACTATAGTGTGTATATACTAAAATAAAATAAGTAAGCTTTTAACCTAAGTTACTATTATAGCTTAAGCGAAATCTAATAGCTAGCTAAGAGGTGAGTATATATTATTAGAAGAAATAAGAACAGCTTCTTTCTGCTTCCTAATTCTCTTATCTTCAGATCCTGGGTTACATCATCTACGAAATGGCATCTGAACATACAATCACCTGCTTCCCTGCACCAACTCCGGCACTACTTCCCACCAGGGCCTAAGAAGAGCATCATAAACGTTCGTAGAGTGCTAGTAGGCATAACCTCTATCTATAGCGATAAAGGAGACGTGAACATAGGCGCGATAACCATCCTCCTGCGTAGGACTAGTTTACCAACAGCTGCTACGCCGGCATGTTTCGCTATAACGGCGCCGGAGAACTAACCGGCAGCCAACGGCTCGACGAGACGGGCGTGCTAGTTAGTCTAATCGTGCTCTTAAACAGCTACGCCGTCGGCATAGCTGTCGCCAGGGCGTCTACTAATACGCGGCAACCGGGTATCCCACCTAGCAGGCTGTGGTGTTGTGATGATATTGTGAGAAGCCCTGTCCTTAGTGGTGGCGCCAACTGTCTCGCGTAGTCTTCCTTACGGTCGAGAAGCGTTGGGCGGGCAATGTACTGGGGTTGGTCCCTTTGCACATGTACTGTGCCCCGTCAGTGGCTTGACCGTATTTCATGCGTAGGATTAGATGCATGAATGCAGGGCTCAGTTCGTGTAGGTTGAATCGCTGACCCTTTATTGTTCCAGCTTGCACATAGCAACCTGGTTGGTACCAGCTCTCACCAACTGGGCCGTAGTCTAGCGCTTGATGTCAATGACCTTTTGTTTACTTTCTGTCCCAATTTCAGTACATCTTTAAAAGATGGGTGAGTATTGCCCCCAATCAACAGTCTTGTACGTGCTATTCGGCTGCTTCCTCAGGCTGACAAAGTCCTCGACAATAATGAAGCCTCGGGAGAAGCAGTATGCGATACACAATAGCGTCGCCGGAATCCAGACCCTCAGCTGCATTGCTAAAGCTGGATCGTCATCTGGCGAGAGATTTCTCACGCTCGCCACCCAAGTAGGCATTCGCCAGTGGCGTCGCCCCAACCAGCCTGAAGACTCCTTGCCGTCCTTTGCCTGACCTTTTCTACTAGCACACCCGCAGGTCATGTACCGCTGAATATTGCGAAACCATTTATCAATGGACGCGCTATGGCGGGTTTGCACCGCTATGCAACACCCCAAGAACCCATAGACCATGCAAATGATGCTCGAGATGCGCCACAACAGCCGCTCAGTGTTTGTGGGAAAGTAGTTATTCCAAGCCACCATGAAAATGGCACTATACGAGAGAACCATGAAACCGGGAATGGCTTCCCACTTGAAATTCATTTGTGGAAACTCGACGGATGCAAATGAGTTTGGCCACTTGGTTGAAGCCGGCTTCTGGCGGAAGATGGGTCGCAGAATGTTCACATAGGACGACCATATCTGACTGAGAAACCACTCTTGCCGGCCGATAAAGCTGATGGGTGTATTTCCGTGATTGCGAAAAGCAAAACCTGGGTTGTCGATTGCTTCGTCTATGACTTTTGACAGCTCCGTCTCGCATTTCAGAATCATGGGATGTGAAATATCCATAGGTTTGCGCCACCACGCCAGGGAACAAACAACCATAATAAAGACAAAGCTGAGCGTTGTGAGTTCCAGCGTAGTAATGTGCAGCTTTTGCTCGATGCGGGCCAGAGTGCTAACGGTGAACCAGAGGACCTGGGCGACGGTGATGGTGCGAGCCAGGCTATCGGACTTGTTGCGCTCGCTGATATCTTCGAGGGTAAGCACCGGTAGGCGGTCAATGTATTTGCGCTCAAGCAAGTACCGCAACTGTGTACAGTTTACGGGGATAGACGTTCCGTCGTCTTGGGGGCTGCTTTCTCCGTTTCCAAACCGAAAATGCAGGCCGCCCATGTTGACGAAGAAGCACTGCCGCAGATTCCAGTTGTCGTGACCAAGCTTATGGAACTCTATCTTGTCTCGCCATGCGTTGTGTAACTGCCCTGCTGCGACAGCAAGGACAAAATCTGGGCCAATCAAAGCGAGAATGAATAGTCGGAGCTTCTGCCTGGCAACCCCAAAGTAACCACTGTTTCGCCTGGGTACGTTGGGGCAAACGCTGGACCAACAGAGCAAAAACACTGTGCCGATGCAGCTCTTGAGGATATCAAATGTACCACGGTTATTTACCTGATCTTGCCAACCCACATATGTCTCGTTTGTATTATTATCCATGTCGCGATGCCGTGGAACGTCTGGTTCGCTTTTGCCGATAATAAATACAGCCGGGTGTCGTGGAACTGGCTGCTGTATGACACTCTGGAGGGCACACTAGCATAAGAGCAACAAAAGCGAATAATGAGGGAGTATTTTTCCAAAGGACGTAATTGTATTTTTGGGGCCTTCACTCCCGTTGGCGCTGAGCTAACAGGCAACAAGTCAGCATGCAGGATTTCCTTATGCAGGGGGCTGCAGGTGGGCGCTTCACAACTCATCAACAGTCGAGTGAGGGTTTCCGGCCACCTCCTCTTCCCCCTCCAACCGACTCTCGACTTATGCCCCGAAGCCATTTTGGTCTGCAGTAGATGAGTTGCCTGTATCCGATGATGCTGTACGGAGTGCTGGTTGGAACGATGTCAGTTCCTTGAGGGGCGAGCTCTAGCCGGTAGTAGCTCTGGCCGGTAAAATGGAGCAACGCCTCCCACATCGAACTGGAATTATGGCCAGCACCATTCCCATATGCATATGCCAATTCACCATGGATTCTATTAGCCATGTGAGACTTATGCGATAACTGTGACATACAGAGATAGAACAGAAGCTGTATTCATTGGTGTCTAGCGTCGCGAATCAGCATGCCCAAGACGGTCACTTAGAGCGCACACGCGCTCCATCTGAGCATTTCAGCTGTTCCACAGAGATTAGACACTCACATTGTACTATCAAATCAAACTTGGTGCTTTATGGGCGTTAAGGTATCTGACTTGCGGAGAAGAAACAGGACACGGCGCTTAACACTTTCGTCTTGTCAGGCTGCAAGCCACAGTGAAGATCACTCAGCAAGGCAGCCTTGTAATAATCTTAACTCCAGCCGGATAGTTTTGACGGGCGATGACTACAGCCAGGCTGCAGGTAT
Organism: Lecanicillium sp. LEC01; assembly: GCA_002242745.2. NCBI lineage: Eukaryota > Fungi > Ascomycota > Sordariomycetes > Hypocreales > Cordycipitaceae > Lecanicillium > Lecanicillium sp. LEC01. The sequence goes on from NIWZ02000002.1 coordinate 171,494, forward strand.
ACAACTAAACTCTAAACGAGGAAGCCAATGTTAAGGTTTTACCTAGACAAGACGAGCGGCGATGAGACTGTACCAGCGCATAATCAACAATAAAAAGAATACCCCATATTGTGCACTGCCACTGCCACTGCGCACAAGCGACGTCTCAGACGCGACACTGGCGCCTGCGCTTCGGCACTGGCTACAGCCGGTGTTATGTGAAGCGCACCCATCATATTTAGATGCACAGCCCGATATCGTGCGACCTGCCTTGCTCTACGCGCTTACCCAATGCAGCCTTTTCCTTCGAATAATCCTTAATATCGCCTTGGTGGCGGCCTGTCAAGAGCCCGGTTCGTAAGCGGGGCCTCTGAAACGCCTTCCGCAGTCTCTAGCTTGTTGTAAGCTTGACTAGGATTATTGTTTAGTCCAATTGATTAATGTCATTGACAGCACTAATGAAAGCTGCTGGACTAAAATAGGTCCGGATTGGAAAGAGTCCGGGCTCAGCCTCGAATGAGGTGCAAGTATCACGGCCTGACCATCTCCGCTGACGATGGATTAGAGTGGCACTTATGCAACAAGCCACTTGGGACAAGCAGTCTTCAGATTCTACTATATGAGACGGAAAAGGCTCTGGCTGACTAGTCACAGTTTTAATAGTCTCCACTCAGCTGAGTTATGGAAGGCATTCAGAGCCTTATCGGTTGCGTGAAGGCTGCGGCGACAGTATGGGATAAACGGCCAGTGCTCAGTGAAGGTCAATTTCTGAACATATATATAGGTATCGGCTCGGACATCCAGTTGAAAGTTAATTCCCATACAACATACAAACACATAACCTTGAATTCTACATCGCCATCTCAAAAAGATGCAGCTTACCCACGGACTTGTTGCCCTTGCTGCTGCCGCAGTCTCGGCTCAGAAAGGCGCTACAGTCAAAGTCACTGTTGGTGCGGACGGCAACCTTCAGTATAACCCTCCCAATCTGAAGGCAGAAGTCGGTACCCAGGTCGAGTTCAACTTTTTCCCCAAGAACCACACTGTCACTCAGTCTTCCTTCAAGGACCCATGCCATCCTCTTGAAGGAGGCTTCTTTTCTGGCTTTGTGCCGACCACAGACTCTCCTTCTGGAACTACTTTTACTATCACTGTCAAGGACGAGAAGCCTATTTGGTTCTACTGTGGACAGGGCAAACACTGTCAGAACGGTAATGCACTACACAACTTTTTCTGAGCTATGGCGTAATACTGATGCTTCAGCAGGTATGGTTGGTGCGATTAATGCACCTGAGACGGGCAACACCCTTGAGGCCTTTCGCGATCTGGCCAAGAAAGCTGGCGACAGTACTAGCCCGGCTGGTGGTCCCGCCGGAGGTGTTCTCAACGAGGGTAACAAAGGCAAGCCTTCTGCATCGGACTACACCACCAAGATTTATACGTCAAGTTGGACTAGCAACGGCCAGGGCTTTACCACCACTGCGACTACAACACTTCTAGTCACAGTTCCTGCGGAAACTAGCGCGGCGTGGACAACGAAGCCTTATACTTCGACATGGACGAGCGATGGCACCACATTTACGACCACAGCAACTACTACCCTGTTCAGCGCTATTCCCGCCACGTCTGGCGCAGGTTCTGCGGAAACATCCTCCAGCACTGGCGCTGCTGCCCCGGCCTTGGCTACTCTTGGCCCTCTTCAAGCGGGAGCACTTGCAATTGCGGCCGCTGCCGCTATGATGTAGCGGTGCAATTGTTCTCCCAACTGGACCAAGTAGCTAGCGTGTACAGTGTTATATTCGGTTTATTTGCGCGGTATATACGTTGGCAGGTTTAAGCTAGTGCAAGCATTTTGAATAGGAGTTATAGCTTATTCTGTAATTCAAAGAAAAACAGATTCTTCTCATCATCAGCGTCGTAAGCTACCTTGCCGGACTGTCCAATATGCTCAGTAGAAGGATTTGCCAACTGCTCAAGTGTTTTTTGGTCGCCATGATTCGCCAAAAACCTCTCTCCGGTCTTCTGTAGCCTGGCAACAATAAGGCCAGTAGCTGGTGCACCTGAGCGGTCATACTCGATCGTATAGGTCTAAAGAGTCAGATATGTCTCATTTCCATATTTTTGATACGGTCGTACCTCGATTGTTGCTGGCCCTTCGGCCGTTTCGACAAATTTTGGTGCTGATTCTTCCACTGCCTCGGGCAGTGGGTTCTTGCTGGGGTAGCTTTTTCCATCACCCCGTGGGTTACTAGAAAGACATATAGCGTACTGATGTGTAAGCATTCCTCCATTTGCCAGTATCAAACCATTTCGATGCTTTTGCTTTCTCAGTAGGCGTGCCATGGCCGTGAGAGCCTATGAGAATTTTAGTAAACAAATTCACAGATTATCCTTTCCTTTTTTTTAGACGTACGTGCATAGAGTAGTTATTACCAGCGCCGCCGAATGATGTCAATCCACCAAGGAGCGAGATTGGCTTCTCCCATTTTGTCGTCGAAAGTCCAAAATGGTCACAGGCGAGCTTTGGTACGATTGGAAAGCAACTAGATCGGTCAGTATGTACGTCGCGGGAAGCATACAGAGAGCACTGACGAATAAAAGTCGAAGCAATCGATGTCGCTCTTGGTCAGACCGGATACTTCAAGTGCAGAATCCAGCGACTGTGAGATGGCGTGGCTGCTGTGAAAGTGTGGTCGCTCCCAAACTAAATATTTCATTAACTTCCGTGCGATCTGACGACGTCTGGGTGACTCACAGGCGTCTTTTTCGTGCGTACCGGCACCACCAAGGACGTAAGTCCATCTGTCTTTAGGAATACCAAGCTTCTCTGCAAACTCTGTTGATGTGAGAATACATGCAGCTGATAAATTGACAACGTTGAAAGCGTTCATCAGTAGAGGATCTGCAGTAGGTCAGTGGGATACGGCAGTACATTCCTCACGTTTACTTACATGGGTCACAGATCATGCGATTGCGCTTTGATACGGTGCCAATGTACTCTGCCGGCTTTGGCTTTTCTCCATAGTTCCAAGAGTACTCGTTCTTAGAACCAATCTCGTCGAATTCAGCGTACATGATGGCCGACTCTTTGGCATTTTGTTGCGCTGTCTGTTGCTGTTGTGCTTGGCGGCCATGTTCATAGAGCGGATATACATGAATAGGAAGACCCATAGAATGCCTCGTGCCAGCGCCTAATATGGTGAGTGTGTGCATTGTGCAGTGTCAGGGTGGCAGTGCGTACTATCTTGAAGAATAGAGAGGTCCATGACCAAAGATTTCCCTTCTGGGTCAGGTTCCGTCCATCCATGCGGCGCCGGTTGACCGGCTTTCTGGCAAGCAGCCACTGGTCATCCCCATGTTAGTTCGTAGCTCGTTCGCTAAAGGGAGCCTCGGGACTCACAGGATGCCATAGCTTCTCCGCCGGTCAGCACGGCGACGGTGCTCTCACCGTTGGCGATTGCTCTGGCAGCATCATCACACTGAAGAGCCGGTTGGTTTCCACCGTGTCCAGGCATAACTTTAGTTTTTGGACTGATGCCGAGGCCGCTTGCGACGGTTGCAGGTAAATCATGGTATGCCCAAGTCCATGTCGGCACGACACGCAGACTATCGGTGGCCGAAAGAAGCTTTTTCTGAGATGCGTTATTAATACCCGTATCAGATGCAGCCTTTTGAATGGCCTGAATCATGAGTTGGGCAGGCTCAATGGCATCTTCAGGCTTGTTCGACTTATTGCGCACGTCGCCAACACCGACAATGATGGGCACAGCCATTTTATGCTTTTGTTTCGCTGTCGCAATGAGTGACCGGGACGTTTCAATGCCCCAACATGTATTTTCGAGCCTTAAAAGTGACTTTTAAATGAGTTGAAAAAGATGTCGTACTTTTTTGCGCTGTGACGTGTTAAATGTGTTGCATTGAATCTGGCTATGTCTTGATTGTTGTTCGGCAGTCGCTCGGCTGTGACTGTGAGCGGCAACCGCTTACTCATTTGGTCCGAGGTCCCGCCCCAACCGACGCCATCATTTATATATCCGACCATACAACACAACCGCAACCCCAAAGTATCAGGATTGCGCAGCCTGATTAATCGAATATCCAGTTTCTGGTGTTCGTTATTACCTTGGATTTTGTTTATTTTGCAAATCACAATGGCGGACCAACTAGAGACTCAACCGCCGGCTACTCCAATCTACGAGCTGAGCTACCCGGCCCCCTCTGTGCTACTGGTCACCATCAACCGAGAAAAGGCTTTGAATGCCATTACTATTCAGGGTCACTGGGAAGGAGAAATGCTATGGCAGTGGTTTGATGATGAGCCATCCCTGCGAGTAGCTGTTGTCACCGGCAAAGGCAAGAAGGCGTTTTGCTGCGGTCAGGACCTCAAGGAGCAAGCGGAGAAGAACTCCGACAACGACAGACCTACTATGCCAAGCTTTCCACCGGGCGCATTCATGGGCTTGAGCAGACGGGTTGGCAAGAAGCCAGTAATCGCAGCGGTGAATGGCTTTGCCCTCGGTGGTGGCTTTGAGATTGCACTTAATTGGTAAGATACAGCTGATGCTACGTTTTGAGCGACGACCATGGCCCGGCTAACATTTTTGCTGTCAGCGACATGGTAGTTGCCTCGCCTACAGCGAAATTCGGCCTACCCGAAGTCAAGCGCGGTCTTTGGGCTGCCGCTGGTGGCATTCCGCGTGTTGTTAGGACTTTCGGCATGCAGATGGCATCTGAAATTGTGCTGGCTGGACGCGAGTTGTCAGCACAAGAGGCCAAAGATGCGGGCTTTGCGAGAGTATCTGCGTCGCAAGAATCAGTCGTTGGTGAAGCTGTCGAACTCGCCAAGCAAGTTGCAGACATGTCTCCAGATGCCATTATCGTGAGTCGTGCTGGTCTGCGTGAGACTTGGGAGACTGCGAGCGTAGAACGATCAGCACAGCTTGTCCAGGACCGCTACGCTAAGCATCTCTTGACGGGAGATAACCTCAAAATCGGGTTGCTTGCATTTATTACGAAAACTAAACCTGAATGGGTTCCTTCCAAGCTGTAGATTAGTATGTAGATACATAATACCGATGCCATTTTAGCGATTTCATTCTGATTTCCAGCATCTACGATGTAATGCAGTAGGTACTCCAGGCCCGAGAGCCTCGGTTGTCTCTCCCCACAGTTAGCCACAGTTTACGTGCGGGGAACTGGTGACAAGATCGCAAGCCGCAGGCCGAACCCCGCGAAATGCGCTGCGTATGCGAGACAGTCTATTAACATGCTTTATTATAGCCAAGGGCACCAGTAACTCGTCTGTAAAGCTTAACCATATGAGCGAATTCAGGTTCCCGAAATGAGGTACAAGCTACTCGCCATTTAAGTTGCCTATTCCGAGTAAGCAAATGGGAACTTATAGTTTCTAAATCTAGCATCAAGTCAATTTAAGAAAAAGGTCAAGGATAGAGCTTGCCCTTCGATTTAGCCTGCAACTTTCAGGCGCCGGACGTCAGGCTTGAATTTTGAGGATTAAGCTAATAGACGTACCGAGTGATGAAACCAGCGATGCTCCTAGTGGCGCAATAGTATGTAGGTAGAAAAAATCTAAGAAAGCATTTCTCCAGCCCTTAAAACCCCCAAAAAAGAAATTTGGAAGAAGAAAAAGAGCCCAGCTTGCAGTTCATCACCGCGTATGAATACATCAATATACTGAGTGCTGCAACACCAAAAACATATCGGCCCGACGAGATTCTCATAACGGTGAGACGGCCCGACACAACGTTGCTGGCCCGCTTTGTCCCGCGATTGTCGCCCGACTCGTATTATAGAGCCACCAATTTGTCTCTCTTCACTCATATTTCTACTACAAAGCAGTTTAAAATACTTTCTCCGCATGAAATCGAGCGCTTGGCCACCTCTGACCCGAGCTTAAAGCGGGAGAGACGCCTTCCGTTACACACTCTACCCGCCCAGCGTCACGTGGCTAGCCACAAACAGGTTGCGATACCCTTACTTGGCAGTCTGATCTTCAACATTTTCAGTACACAACATACAAGACTTAAAAATGGCGGCCAAGGAGAAAGATGCTACCACTGTTGAGCTGGCAAAGACGCTGAGCAATGTGCCCTGGTGCGACGACTATGAGAAGATGATCTCCGGTGTTTTGTGAGTTACAGCATTGACCCGGCTTTGCAGTATGGAGGGAACTGACTGCTCAACTAGATATGATCCCCAAGCACCCGAATTGGTACAAGGACGCTTCCGAGCCCGACGCCTCATGCACAAGTACAATACTTCTTTTCCCGAGGATGCCACTCCTGAATCGCTCGCGGCGTATCGTGAGGATATGCTAAAACAGATGATGGGCAAGGTCGGCAAAAATGCCTACATTGAACCGCCTGTGAATATCGACTATGGATGCAATGTTATTTTTGGCGACAATTTTTACTCAAATTTCAAGTAAGTAGCAGTTTCTGGGCTGGCTAACTTCTCGGGTTTCTGTCGCGCTCGAAAAAGGTATGCGGTTGCTAACGATACTCGCAGCCTCGTGATTCTGGACTGCGGAATGGTCACAATCGGAAATAGAGTCATGTTTGGCCCATTTGTCTCCATTTTTGCTGCCACGCACGAGGTTGGCGTTCAGTCGCGCCGCGATGGTGTCGAGTACGCAAGCAGCGTTTCCATTGGAGACGATTGCTGGATTGGCGGCAACGTGACCATTATGCCAGGTGTCAAGATTGGCAAGGGGTGCACAATTGGTGCTGGAAGTGTCGTCACCAAGTCTATTCCAGATTTTTCTGTCGCCATTGGGTCGCCCGCAAAGGTTGTCAAGCAAGTTGACCGTGTCCCAGATATGTGATGACAACGCAGGACAATTCTGATTAAAAGCAAAGACATAGATTCATAGAGATAATAGAAAACGACATTGGTGTATAGCAGAAAAACAGAGGCAATAGAAAATAGCTGACGACAAATACAAAGCTTAATTACGGCAAAAGACAGAAAGCAGATGCTCAAACACATTACACTATTTAATATACTCGGCTCGACACCCGGCTGTCATTTAATCCTTCTTCTTCTCTAGGCGAGGCATCAACAGCCAAACAACAAGCATGGCTACAAGGATGGCCAGGATGATTGGCTGCAACACCTTGGGACCAGAACCCTGAACAAGCAGGCCAGTGACAAATGGAAGTATTGCGGCGCCGCATCCACCAAATGCAGAAGCAAAACCAATCACAACCACATGCTGGTGTCGCGGAAGCAACTTGCTAGCAACGAGCACCACACCAGGGAACATTGGCCCCAAGAAAAAGCCTTGCAGCGAAACAGCAACAGCTGAAACAATGAACTGCGGCACCAGCCAGAACACAAGTTCCAAAGCAACAGCACATCCGATATAAGCCTATCAGCAACTGATTAGTATCAGCGAGAATAAAAACACTTCGCGTCTATAACTTACAGACATGGCAATCTTGATGCCAATTCTTGGGGTCACGAATCCAAGCACTGCCCGCCCGATCGTGATGCCGAGCCAAAACCCGGCGGCAGACATACCACTGTTAAAGTCATCTTGGTTTCTAACCTTTTCCATAAATGTTACGATCCAACCGCCAAGAGCCACCTCGACGCCGACATAGGCGAGAAGGAAGAACGCGCAGGTCCACGAAACACGCGAAGCGGGCTTTTGAAACAATGCCTCCCAGAGACCAGTTCCCTTTTGTGCCTGTGCCTCTTGATCCTCGAAATATCTCTGTCGGTAGCGGGGTCCGTCTGACTTCCAAAACGCCGTGGTGAGAGTGACAAGCTCAAACGAAGCCATACCAATCTATCACATATGCGTGTTAGTAGGATAATCCATTTGACTGTGTCTCCATATCTTACCATCAGATAGTAAAAGCTATACCAGGGGAGGTCAGCTTTTGATGTCATGGCTGTGGAGATGAACGGGCTGATGACGGCTCCGACTCCGTACATGGCGTGTAGAAACCCAAGGATTTCACTAGAGTTGGCGAGATTGCCAACCCAAGCATTCCAAGCAGCATCAGCCACTCCATTTCCAAACCCTGCAAGCAGAAACGCAAATACCAGTGCAATATATGGTGGGTGTGCGGCGATGATTATGTAGGCGGTCAAGTGGCTCAGCGACCCAATGACGGAAATGCCTCGCTGTCCAAACTTTAGGTGTAGGTAATTGTTTAAGATGGCAGACGATACATATCCAACGAAAGGAGAGAGAAAGACTAATGACACAACGACGTATGATAGGTCGTAGTATGGCATAAGCTGTGATTAAAAGTCAGCTCGGCTTCAACAACAGCTTATTCCGGTATTACCTTTGGGATCAGCGGCTGGGATGCACGTTAGTCAAGGTCTAATTACACAACGCTAGCCATATACTTACGCCATATGCTGCATCATTGGCGCCAGTGACTAGGAAGCACCAAAATACAGCCACGAGCTGAAAAATAGTCGTTGGCGATTCATTCCATTTCTGCTTAGCTGACACGGCGTCGGCCGGAGCGTCATCTGGGGTACCATCGGGCATGGCGCATTCATTCGCCAGCCGGCGGCCTGCACCGAGATCTGCCGTGTGTGGTGGCTCATTACGCTCAATTCGGGCCGGATATTTTGCTTGAGGCGGCGATGGCGGCAAGATAGGCTGCAGCTCAATCGTGCAAGTGGACGAAGTTGAAACCATGGCTGGGGTCAACTTGTAAGGCAAGGCTTTTGGGTAGTAACAAATGTCAGTCGCTGTTAAAGTGTTTGTCGTTCTTATCGTGTCTCGTATTCTATATTTGCTCTCTTTCTCAGTAGACTTGGCGAATGTCCCCTTTTATATCGTACAAAATACGGAGTGACTTAGAATGTCCAATGTTGATTACACAATCGCGAGCACCGAAGATCACTTACAAATTTATGAACGGATTACACCAGAATGAGTCAGAAGGACAGCTTCCGCGCCTTACAACATACATACGCTGTCCCATTATATGCCGTCTCTAGACGATGCTTGATTTGTGGGGAGTCGGAATCAAGGCCCGACCCTCCTACCAGTAATTGTCTAACAATCTTTGGGCGGATTATTAAGGTGTCTCCACGTAATTACTCCGTACCCTGTTTGACACCGGTGCGGACGTGCTATTCTCGGTCCGGCGACCAGTAAAGTCAGCTGGCCGCCACTACGGAATCGTGTGCACACTGGCTTGGGCATGTTGTGGGCTTGCCGGGGAGCGTTCCGGCAAATCTTTATGAGGCTGTGTAACTAGATGTCGGAGATGCAGTTTCTGGTTAGCGCACTTCTCCGCCTGGCTAAACAGATGTGTTTTCAAATATTCTAGCGCTGACATGCTCAACGGTGTCAAAGAAAATTGATATTATAAAGCAGTGGCTTGAGTGTCTAGCTGATTCCATTTCGATGATGCAATGCAGTGGTTTTGTATTTGGTATTTGTTAAGATTGCGGTGGAGGATTAATGGAGCGCTATCTCGCACCGGCGTAATAAGGTTGTCTATTTCTATAGCCCAAGAAGCCCCTTCATAGTTTCACCCATAACGCCAGGATGCGGCACGATTATGGCTCCTGCATCCTTTAATGCATTTGCTTTTGCAGCGGCTGAAACATCTCGCGGCATCAAGACCGCACCTGCATGTCCCATTGTGCGGCCTTGGGGAGCAGTTTTGCCGGCCACCATTGCAATTATTGGTTTCGGGTTTGTCGTCTTACTGCGATACTCTTTTATGAGCTCAGCAGCACGAAGTTCAGCTTCACCGCCAATCTCGCCGATAACAATGATGCCCTTCGTCTCGTCATCGTCAAAGAACAGTTTCATGCCGTCCACCAATGTTGTTCCTTGCACTGAATTAGCACGCACGCAATACTGCATTTCGTCTTGGGCAAATTACCAGGAAGAAGGTCGCCTCCCATCCCCATAACTACACTTTGCCCGAGTCCTGCTTTCGTGGTAGATCCGACAGCCTCGTAGCTTAGAGTTCCTGACTTGGACACTATGCCCACACACCCTTTCTTGTACTGTAGATACGGCATGATACCAACTCGACATTGCTCTGGTGCAATAATACCAGGGCAATTGGGGCCAACTAGACGAGTCTTGCTCTGTGTTCGGAGGATCTCGTGGACGCGCAGCATGTCGTGCACAGGTATGTGCTCTGCTACAGACACGACAAGCGGTACTTCTGCCTCGATGGACTCGATGATTGCCTTTGCGGCGAATTTGGCGGGCACAAATACGGCACTCACATGAGGGTTGACCTCTTGCATTGCCTAGACGAAGCAAAGAACTGGTTAGTATTTTGCTTCACACTTCAATACGAGCGTTACCGTACCTCTTTCACAGAGTCAAAGACAGGGAGGTCAAGATGTGTTTGGCCTCCCTTTCCTGGAGAGACGCCTCCAACAATGTTGGTTCCGTATGCGATCGTATCTTTTGCATTTGATGTGGCCTGCGAGCATGTTAGAAGTTGCACATCGAGCAGAGTCAGTTGCCGTACAGCTTTACCTGTGAAGCCTACTTTTGGTGTCAGTTAACAGCGTAGAGTCGTGCAGAACCATGTACATACCCTGAAAAATGACTCGAGTGTCTCTATTAACCCGCAAGTTGGGAATTGTGTTGTCATACAAATTTGAATATCGTCTTGAAGTCTGCAATTGCGGCAAGTTTATTTGCGCAACGCGACATTGTCGCAGCACAGATCCCAACATGGTGGTAACGCAGCCACGATCCGACCAGTTCGCGACAGATGAAATCTCTTTCAAGAAATTTAATATTGGCTAATATTCCGTTCTATAAGGCCATGTTTAAGAGAGAAGTGTCGAGCTATTTCGTCTTTACCCGAGGCTGGCATAGCGACGTCGTAGCGCGTTTTCGGCTATATCAGTGTGGACTCGGTGGGTTCGGCTACTTGGGAAGCTCTACATCGATGTCACTGATTCCGATTGCTGGACCACGCCGATGCCGGGAAAGCGGGGGACTTATTGCGATGTATTGAACGGGCGGTTATTTAATATGCTAGAAAAATCAAAAGTTTTCAAGTGTTCATTTGGCCACAGTTGGGCCTCAATTGGATCAAGTACATACGTATCTTGTATTTATTCGCCTTTCCCGTTCTATTCCTAAAAGAAACGCCACAAAGAATCAGGGCCTTTTGTGCTCTTGAACCGACCATACCATCTACACAAAGGCCAGCATATCAGCATACAGAAAGCCCAAACGCTAAAGTAGCCAAAAATGTTATCTATTCCACGCTGAGACGACTGTCCATCGTCAATGGCTGACGGAACTTCATGTCCAAAGACCTTTACCGAAAGTAATCCAACAACTACCAGCACAAACATGTGTACAAAGTAGAAGAATAGGGCGCTGGTGCCAAAGTCTAGAAGGACAGTAAAGCGCTTTGCATAGTGTACAGGCAGCGCGCCAAATGCGGCAAGGAGCAGAAAATTGCCTGCCATGGTAAAGGCCCAGAAGGCAACATCCGGAGGATATTTGACAACGTAGAAAAACGCGGCAGGTGAGACCAGGTACTGGTTTTGGGTTGGGTGTTCCTTGTGCGCTGGTGTGCGAAGGCAGTCTTCTGATAGGTTTCCAAATTGAAGGACGCGTGTAAGGATAAACACGATCGTAAAGCCCAGCCCAACCGCAGCATGCCCTAGAGGAGCCTTTACTGTCCATGGTCGGGAAGATGTTATGCGGCCGTACAAGAGACCAAGGATGGCAAACGAAAGCCAAGCCATTGGTGGAAACCCCGACTGGATGTGCTCGGATATTGCGGTCCAGAACCAAAGGCGCAGAAATACATTCTTCGGCGCGGCGGCTATTGTTGCTGTCGATTCAGGTGCTACACGCGATGTGGCAGTGCAATGGCCGTGGTTTTCGGAAAGCCAAATGTTCCAGAATATCGTCACTATGCTCAAAATCGCCAAAATACCGTTGTGTATGTGCCACGATAGGTTCGACGCCGCCAGCTGAGCAGTCTCGCTCTCTGCTTGTCGACTCCTTAGCAGCGGCTGTTCTATGTCATCATCTTCGGTCGTAGAATTGTCGGATTTATTGGCACCAAACGTTTTTGATCTCGCAATGCAATTGGTCAGCATGGGCTCTGTCTGATTCATGGCAAGCCATATAAATCCCGCTAAGAAGTAGTCGACTGCTAGCGAAAACAGCACCATGTTTAGGAACCATATCTTGCCAGCGGTGACAATAAGCCCGAACAAAGAACCCAGTACAGTCAAAACTACCATGCGCATGGTAAAGTAGCGGGCCAGTCGCCAAGATGACCATCCCATTCGCATACGCGAGTTGCCCAAGTATACAACACCCATGCCCAGCAAGAAGGTGAAACCTGAGCCGCAAAGGTGCGTCATAGTGCGCACTATGTAGCCGGCGGTGCGATTCCACTTGGTCACCACGAAGCCATCCGCCTCCGATGCGCGGCCGGTTCCGTGCTTCCAAGAGTTTAGAAATATTGACAAATGGTCCATGGCCATGATCACCATGAGAAGGCCGCGGAGCAGATCTGGCGCCAACGCTCGCGCACGCGACTTATTGGCTGCTGTCTGCTGCAAGTGCGCTGCAGCCCTGCCGTTCTGCGTCGCCGGAATAGCATTATACACCGGGAAGGAATCATAGCGGTACCCTGTCTCAGGTGCGGCTGTGACACTGCGCGGTTCTTCGGATCGGTCGGCCGTCCCGGCGCTCGGCCGGTCGCCGCTGTCGGACGGCGGCATTGGTTCGGAGGTATTGGTTGTCAACGACGGTTTGTAAAGCGTTCTTACTCCATGACGGCCTATAAATTCCCTAAGATGACAAGAGGAAAGGGTCGCTGGGACAAATTGACTCGAGTTACGAGAGGGGATTCGTTAGCGGACTTTTAGTCAGTACCAGGCTGTGGCAAGCCTGGCTCCGCTGCTTCCGTCTAGTATTACGGAGTATTACACCAAGGAACAATGGGGCGCGCTGGTGAAGCAACCAACCGAAATACTAATCAGGGCCTGAAACTCCGCAAGAGCCAAGCGCTAAGGACTGTTCCTTGGACGCTGCCCAAACGGGTTAACGGTGCTTGCACTGCTGTCACGCGGAAAGCCTTGAATATTTGTATCTACTAACTGGTTCGAAAGCCACATGTAAAAATAGATTCTGAGATTCTACGTACAGTGGCTGCTTATCCTTCCAGACCTTTTAGATCTCTCACACGGTAGACTTGTGAATTTCCATGTCCTGCTTCCAGCCTTCTTTGACTTCAGCAAGGAATGCCTCATCCCGCAACGCATCAAGCGCAACACCAGCCAGGCTTTTGGCCACACGCATGGCTCTCCTGAACGAGTCTTTGGTGCCTGCTGATGCCGCAAACCCAGCATTATGCGGTCCCTGGCCGCCTTCGCCTGGGATAATGGTGAAAGAAGCGTGTAGACTCGGCATCGCATAGCTAATATTACCCTGATCAGTGCTAGCAAGAGTGGCACCATTTTCTCTGTCAGTCCTCTCATCAGTCGCAATAGATCCACCAAACTCTGGTGGGTTAAGCGCATTAAAGTATTTTGTATATGCTCTTGCCAGAGGCCTGTTGGATACGTGGTCTTTATACGACATGTCATGCGTGACAGTCATTTTTGCCCCGGTTGCCAATGAGCCCGCCTCAAAGCATTTTAGCACCATTTTCTGCAGCTCTTCCAGTCGTGTGTGGGTTTTTGCGCGTATCGAAAACATGCCCGCGGCGTACTCGTGGATGATGTTGGTAGCAACTCCTCCATCACTGATGTAACCTTGGATAATGTCACCTGGCATAGTTTGCTGACGCAGCATGGAAAAATTGTTGTAGCCTTGTACTAGAGCGTCTAGGGCGTTTATTCCGAGCCACGGGTTCGCGGCTGCATGTGCAGCTCTTCCAAAATATTCAATCTTGAAGGAAGCAATGGCATTGGTTGACATCATAGCAGCGTTAGGAGTGATGCCCGGGTGCGCCATGATGTTGAGATCAACTTTGCGGTGAGAATACGCCCCTCTGTCAAGCATCATAACTTTTCCACCAATGTCTACAAGGTTAAATTGTTAGCATTTGGACTGTTTACATAACTGGTAGAGACACGAGTGCGTACTTTCTTCTGCCGGTGTTCCAAAGAGGATAATTTTCCCCGGCATGTCCTTTTCCTTCATGACTTTGGCTACGGCTGTAGCGCCTACCACTGATGCCGATGCGATAAGGTTGTGCCCACAGGCGTGACCGATCCCCGGCAAGGCATCTGAGTTGTGTGCATTAGTCTCCGTACTGGACGATTAGTAAATGTATGGTGTTGATATACTCACCATATTCCGCATTAAACGAAATCACAGGCCCAGGTTTTCCACTGTCAAACTCGGCTATCCATGCAGTCTCTATGCCGCACGCAGACCGGGTAACTACCCAGCCTGGCTGTGAACGCATGTAAGTGGTAAGTGCCTCATGAGCTATGAATTCTTTCAAAGCCAATTCAGGGTTGTCATGGATTCGATTATTAATGGGCCAGAAGCCGTCCGCAAGGGATTCGACTGCGGAATCCACACTCTGGAGATATGTTGGCGCTGCTTCTAGTTGCTCGACTCTCATGGCGCTGCTCGTTTCGTGATGAATCGAAATGTTGACAAAGTCATCTGTGTCTTTCAACCACAATGCGTTATTTCCTGTTTGTATGTAGGAGCTCATTGTCTGAATCAAAAATGGGGTTGAAGTCGAAAATAAGCCGTTCGGGACAGTTCTGGGCGCCTCATAGTAGTGTTCCGGCGCCGGCGATTAGTTAGCGACCAGAATCCCATCTGGTCGGCAAATAGGGCGGGGTTCCGCGGACTAGTGCAAGCCAATCCATACTGGTGGGACAGGCGACCTGCCTCTTGTGGAAGTGTAGAGGGCGCTGCTCTCTTCAGTGGCTTCATTGCGCCATTACGCTGATGTTTTGCTGGCTCAGTATCCCCGGCCCCGCGGGGAGCAGTTGTTCTTCACCCGGCATCGGGGCGGGTAGGCCCTGGAACGTAACAGAAGTACGGCAGATAGCCCGGCAGCGGGCTAGGCCTGACCATGGGAATTTGGTAATCATTCATTCCCTCCTAATCTACGAGTATCGTTAGTTGATTGCTACCGGTTTTTATATAGCGTAAGAATGTGGAGACATGGAAATTGCGTGGGAGCACTCACCAGCAATAGTTATGAGTAGCTTGGCTACGAGTATTCCTTATAGGCGCTCGCCGCGTGAAAATGGCCCCGTCCGGCCAGGGAAATACTCGTAAGGCGTTATTGGCGTCTGCGGCTCTCGGCAAATCTATTCTAGACACAGCCCCAATTCCACAGGGCTATAACCTTCCTACAGCACCAACACTCGTCGTCATTCGTGCTATCACCAAATACGCTGCGGAGGATACACAGTACGATATTCGACCGAATACAAAGGCAGTCATGCAGCAGGACAACAGCATGAGTACTTCTAAGTGCACGGGCGCGATCATGACTCTTTAGAAACACTGCAGGTCCTCTTCCTCTCGACATTTCGGTCTGGAGATGAAAAAGAATCCAAAACAATTCTTATCGAAATGAAGCATCTTGGCGACAGTGGCAACGGTTCGGTGACACACGCAACCCGCGGCTCATCATCATCGACCGACTCCGGATATGATGATGGCGAAAGTCCAAATAAGAGCAGCAACAGCGACGCCTCGGCGGATCAGGCTTCGACAGCTCTCGTTAAGAAGCCGGCGAGCCGACGCGGACACTTGAAATCGCGCTTAGGATGCTTCAATTGTAAGCGCCGCCGCGTCAAGTGCAATGAGCTGCGTCCATCATGCACTCCTTGCACGCGGTTAAAGTTGGGCTGCGTCTATCCTGCAACTGCTGCGCCGATGTCGTCCAGTTCAGTACGGGCTAATCCGTCGATGCTGACGTTGGAAGACTTGCGCTTCTATCATCAGTTCTTGACGACGGCCTTTCCTACTCTCCCGCTTCGTGCGGATGAGGTCTGGCAGCAATGCGCCGCCATGTCGCATCAGGTATGTGTTTGCGCCGCCGTAGCTTGCGACCTCTCCTGCCACTCTTTGGCCCGGCACGGCTGACAGAATAACCCGTCGCATCTGTAGTATGATTTTCTTGCTCACGCTATTATGGGCCTCGGAGCGTCGCACTTGACCCTCCATGCGAATGTTTGCTATACTTCTCGAGCGCTGCAGCATCGCCTCGTTGCCATTAAGCAGGTTAATGAGCAGCTGAGCAACCCGCCCAAGACGACGAGCGACGCGGACGCCCTCTTTGCAACGGTGCTTTGCCTCGTGACACAATCGTCGCTTGTGCAGGATGGCATGGCCGACTACATCACCATGGTGCGGGGAGGGGATCTAGTCGCTCTTGCCGTGATACCTGATATTACAAAGTCTGTCTTCAAGCCCTTTACGCACCAGGGCCATCTAGACGCAATTTGTGGCGTAGTCAGTGAAGAGCCGAAAGATTGGGCAAGGGTTGAAGAGTTCACGGCGTCGGTGAAAATGCTAGAGCCGCTGGTCGAGACGAGCTACGAGCGCCGGTATTACGATGCCTTGCTCGATGTAGTGCAGGCTTTACGCTCCTCGTCCAAGGATGCGTGGTTCTCGTTTTGCATTCTTTATCGAGTGCCGGCGCTTTTCACACATGATGAGTTTCGTACGTTTGTCAGTCCTGCCTGTTATAGCGGCCGGCTGCTCATTATGCACATGTTTTTGCTTGACTATTTGCTCGGGCAGTTTTGCATATCACCCAATGAACGCATCACGTATCCGGGAAGGAAAGGTGTCGTCATATCTTGGGGCAAGAATCTAGTCAGAAGCATTCCACCACGCTATAAGCCGTGTGTGCAGTGGATAGACAAGTATTGCGACGAGCTGGAGCATCGTGACGCGAGGTATCTGCTTACTCCATGAGCGGAGTTGTGCCAATAGGTCCTAGTCCAATTTTCTCTTCATCTTTGAAGGTGTGTGTAGACACAACGCACGTTTGCCCGCATAGCATGGCAGGGCGATGCAGATTGCTGCCAAGTTCAGTCTCACCGCGGTACTCTTGCTTCTGATTGCTGGAGGCGAAAGACGCGAGAAAGAAAGTGCGCGTCGTGCCATGATTCTCGCGGTCTCCATCGGCCCACACTCGTCGGCAGGTGGGTGGCCTACAAGAGATTTTCACGAGCACGACAAGGGTTTTCAAAATATCAGTGTGACCCACGACTTCTTCTCGTCCAATGATCTATAGACTGCTGGCAGCAAAACCCGCAGCATGGCTTGCTGGGTAGCTGGTATAGCTTCATACAGGGTAGAGTTAACCAACGGAAGTATGTCGTTGCTTAAGAGCCAGTCAACTCTCTCAGCCGCTTCTAAGATGGCTAAAACCGGAGTTCATGTACTTTTATAAGAAGAGTTACTTTTTACTGTATCCCTAGAAATCAAAATTAACATGTCTTGATCATTTATACATCAATGTCACCACCGAAGTACCGAGAGAAATATGAGCTCCTACGGTGAACACTCCCTAATATTGCATATACTAATTATCTCCTATATAATCCTCCACTTGGCCTGATTCAATGCTAAGCAGTACATGTTGAGTAAATGATGTAAGTAAATCATAAAACTGTGATACCTGCTGCTTTCTAAGTTTGCAATATGATCCCGGCCAGATCTTGCCACTGTCAAGGCCAATATATATTAAATTAGTGCAAGCAGTTTCCATCACGTGATGGAGCCTCTTCTCCAGCTCAACGACCCGGTCTGGTGGTCTAGTGGTATGATTCTCGCTTAGGGAAAACCCTGAAGCAAATATGCGAGAGGTCCCGGGTTCAATCCCCGGCCAGACCCTTTCTTTTTCTTTTGTCAATTGGCTGATAAGCGGCGTATTGATGCTTGTCCTTTTTGCAGTTTTGAGGTGTTGCAAAGCGTGTGATGTCCTCGCAGCTGCCACTTTGGGGTGGTGTTGCCGATTTGGGCGATACAGTTCAGTTGCCAGCTGGCCACCACGTGGTGGCGGGTGTTTGCAGCTGGCGGACCGCTGGCACTGACACAGTAGGGGGGTTTTGGCAGGTGCGACCGCGCTGCGACCGCAACGTGAGACGGAATCCTTGGTCGCGCGCTGGATCGCGTGCCAGTGGCAATAAAGTTAGACTTCTTCTCCGGCGTGTAAACAACAAATGCGCCGACAGATTTCGTGTCGTATAGACACTGCAAAATTTGCATCATGAATGCTCTTCTTGCTTCTATTTTTTCACCGCTAAAAGAACCCGTTCGCTCGCCGACTCGGCAGCTGCCGAATGGTAATAGTCGCTTGCACGATCATGGCGCCTTAGGACCAAGGAAACGCCATCATGGAGGCGTGGCGAAGCGCCCTGCTAAGCGCAAGGCAGTCGCATTTGACATGACGGTGAGGAAATTCGCGCATGATTACGCCGAAGCAAATGCACTGACTTTAATGATTCGTTTGCAGCCCAAAAAGGATGTCCTTCACACGCCCCCAAAACAGCGACAGTCCGCAACACCGCAATCGATGCAGAAACGCGACGACGAGGCGCATGATGAGAACGAGACAGAGACGAAACAAGTCCGTCTGACTACTAGTTCAGACGACAACAATGAAGAATATGCGTTTAAACGACTCGTCAACCATCGTTGGAAAGACGACGCGCTCGAGCTCGAGGTCGAGTGGGAAAAGGGCGATCGAACATGGGAGCCCGAGGCTCGACTGCACGAAGATGTGCCAGACGCTCTGCTTGCGTATTGGGAGAGTCAAGAGGGACGGCCTGAGAACCCAAGTCGCCCCGGATTCTACGAGATACACGCGATTCGAAAACACAGCCGGGACCGGAAACGCTTATTTGTCGAATGGGTCGGTTATGGTGCCCAGGATGCGACTTGGGAGCCGCGCCGCGTGGTAGAAGATGCTGCGCCGTGGAAAGCGTCAGACTATTGGGGTAGCCTGCCGCGACCGAAGAGACGGCGGCGACCGAGAATTTGACTTTGCAACATATGCCACGTTTGGCTGCCTATCTGGACGCTTGTGCTGTAACTTTTGTCATGATTGCATGATGTATGACTACGTATGGACGGAGTTAGTTGGTTACTGGATTCTTTTTGCAGGTTTCTTCTTTTTAATATAAGACGCCGTGGGTATATTCGAGGTACAGACGGATGTATCTCGAGGCGTTGTCTGCCTTTATCGCAATTTTCCATCTTTGGTGCCTTGTCAAGTGTTAACCGTGATGGTGCCTTCGCTCACTACCTCTGTCTCCCATAGCCGAGCTCCCCCGCATCGACGTCACAACCACCGCGTTCTCCACGTCGCAATTGGATTTGCTACCTTGACTAACATTGAATCAGTATAATATCGTCAAAAATATGGCAAAAAGAACGATCCGCATAGCTAATTGTTCTGGCGCCCTGAGTAGGTCATTATGGTTTTGTTGCGGTCCGGTTTCTAATTGTAAGCAGCCGACCCGGGCATTCACATGTACAACCAAGCCAAGTATGGGCCTGTCGATGTCATCACTGGAGATTACCTGGCAGGTACGTCGCGATTGGCTTTTAATGCGTAGCTTGAAATTTTACTGACATGCACAGAGGCTACCATGGCCAAGGAAGCAGACAATATTCGCAAGGGCCGCGGCGGCTGGATCAGCACTGCCCTTGACGGCCTTTGTATGACACTGCCTCTGATCAACGAGAAGCGCATAAAAGTAATTATAAACGGAGGTGGTCTGAACCCCGAAGGGTTGGCTGTCAAAATTCATGAAGTGGTAGGCCGTGCTCTGTTTCAGGCTCAACTGGATGTTCGTGTATACTGACGCCGTGGCAACTAGGTCGCTGAACAGGGTCTGGACCTTAAAGTCGCATTTGTCGATGGCGACAACCTGATGCATAAGCTTCCAAACCTTCTGAAATCTGGTACTGGTAGGCTCCCCCACCTTGACGCCTCCAACTCCAAAGTGTCCCTTGACAAAGATAGCCTCAAGTACCTATCGGACCCGCAAGGCATGCGATTGGTAGCTGCAAACGCATATCTAGGCTACCGAGCTATAAAACAGGGCCTCGATGCCGGAGCCGATATAATCATCTGTGGGCGAGTTGCCGATGCATCGCCAGTCATTGGCTCGGCCGCGTGGTGGTACGGCTGGTCAGAATCTGCTTTTGACGAGCTAGCAGGCGCCCTTATCGCGGGCCATCTTATCGAGTGTTCAACCTACGTCACCGGAGCTAATTATTCAGGGGCGTATAATCACCCCGTTTCTGACTTTATTGATTTGGGCCTACCTATCGCAGAAGTAGCCGAAGCCGGTGATTGCGTTATTACTCTTCATGATGAGTTAAACGGATTCGTCACTGAGGATACAGTCAGATGTCAGCTACTGTATGAGCTCCAAGGAAACATATATCTGAACAGCGACGTCAAGGCCGATATTTCACAGATCAGGGTCAAGGCGGTATCCAAAAATAAAGTCCACGTTTTAGGAGCAAAAGGGTATCCTCCACCACCAACAACCAAGCTGGCCATCTTCTACAAGGCTGGCTACCAATGCGAAATTCTGATTAATGCTAGTGGGTATGCAACTGAGCACAAGTGGGATGTGCTGGAGGCACAGACTCGCAAGAAACTAGCCGAATGGGGAGCAAAGTTGGACGTTCTTGATTTCCAGCGTGTTGGCGTGCCGATGAACAATCCCAATTGTCAACTTGCCTCTACTACCTACCTTCGAATATTTGCCCAGTCTACAGACCGATCTGCTGTGGCCAAGGTTGCAGGAGCGTGGAACTTCAATTTTATGGCTCATTTTCCAGGTATCCCAGAACTTTCCAAGGAACTGAAAATACAACTATCGCCCGCTAACTTGCCCCAGGAATGCATGGGTCACTTGATATCCGCACTGTTACGCCGACACCCTTCCTAGGGTATTATCCCGCCATTGTATCACAGACAGAAGTTGAAGAAGCAGTGCACATTTTGGCATCTGGTTCTCCCAATATTCGTCAGACATTTCTAGTCCAGCCTCCCAAGGCCACAGAACAGCTATCGCCGCGAGATGATTACGAAACTGCCTCACCAGTCTCGTTGTCTACCTTTGGCTCTGTTACTACCAGGCCGCTCGGGGACATTGTCTTGGGAAGGTCAGGAGACAAAGGCGGCAACGTGAACATGGGACTATTCGTACAAACCGAAAGTCAATGGGACTGGCTTCGCTCATTCATGACCAAGGCCAGGCTGCGTGAAATGATGGGCAAAGATTGGAAGGATTGGTATGCCGTTGAACGTGTCGAGTTTCCACAAATATTTGCCGTTCACTTTGTTATATACGGGCCTCTTGGAAGGGGAGTGAGCAGCTCACGGCTGCTAGATGGCTTGGGAAAGGGGTTTGCCGAGTTTATTCGTGCCGTGCATGTGCCAGTACCAGATTCATTTTTTGGCGAAAGAATCGAGGTAAAAAGCAAGCTTTAAACTCTGACACGTATTCAATACATATTTCAATTTACCGTCCAATATATCCTTTGATTTACTCTGCTTTGCTTAGGCACCCTTCAGAGTCTGATAGATTGTTGCCTCCATGCCAATCCATGCGCCCATGACAGCCTGGTCGCCAAATGGCAGCACCTGCGAACAAATCATCCCCCCAACTCCATTCTCGTGATCAACCCACCAGAACAAGTTGGCCAGCCCAGCCCAGAACGCCGTTCCCTCCGATCGGCCAGTTGCGCCTCCTGTCAGCATAAACGTAAGCCCCCAGCCCTGAGGCGAGTTGTCCTCTGTCGGATACAAGTCTGGAAGCGGGTTTGTAAGGTCTGGCTTCGAGGGCGGAATACCCTGTCTTCCAAACTGCGGGAAATTGGGAATCTGATTTGTAAACATTTCATCGACTGTGGCCTTTTCGAGTAGTTTTGTGCCGCTTTTCGGACATGTGCCATCGTTGAGAAGGACGGCGAGGACGCCTTACCACGACACGTTAGCTGGGAAAGAAAAGGAAAAGGTCTCATGTAATGGGCATACGTACGTCAATATTCCTGCGGCTTTGCAAACATCCCGGCGCCGCCACTACAGAAAAGGTCCTTCTTTTCCGTCTCAGACTGGACTATCAGGGGCCGCCTGAGCAAGTGGTCGCGTCCGACAACTTCACCGGACGGAAGTCGCTGATGCATGTGGGCTAGCTTGGCCTTCATTTCTGGGGTCGGAATCATGTTCATATTCTTCAATCCGAGGGGTTCGCAGATATTCTTTTGCATGTATTCATTGAGAGTCATGCCGGTTGCTCGCTCAAGGGCAATTCCGGCCCAGTCAATGTTGACCTGGGGAAAAAAAGGAAGAGAAGCGTTAGCGACATTAGTTGATAACCATTTGTGTATTTGTTCATGCTTACACCATATTGCCATCCCTCCCCGGGGTGAAAAGTTAAAGGAGTCTGCACGTCTTGCATGCTGCCGGAAAATTCGTCGATCCCGGCGGGATATCCATAGTCGCGGAGGCGTTCGTTGAAAAAGGCGTAACCAAACCCGGCCGTGTGCGATAGCAACATGCGCAGTGTGATGCGGTTCCTCTTCGGCTCAAGTGTCCCGTCCTCTTTCAAAACTTGCACATCCCGAAGCTCGGGGCATAGCTTCTCCAGCTGATCGCTGTCGTCGAGACTGAGTTGGCCCTTTTCCACAAGCTGCATGCATGACAGGCCCGTCAACATTTTGGTGCAGGATGCAATCCAGTAAATACTATCTAGCGTCATGGGCTCGCTGG
Source organism: Lecanicillium sp. LEC01 (assembly GCA_002242745.2). Taxonomy (NCBI): domain Eukaryota; kingdom Fungi; phylum Ascomycota; class Sordariomycetes; order Hypocreales; family Cordycipitaceae; genus Lecanicillium; species Lecanicillium sp. LEC01. Next base: position 194,215 of record NIWZ02000002.1, read on the forward strand.
AGCTAAGGCCTCTTTTCCCTGCGGCATGGGCAAAAAGTTCCTCGCCATTTTTATCGAATACTACTGCTGTTGTTCCGGGAACGTTGCCTGTTTCGACAGCGCCTTCAAGGCCGGCGCGCAGTTGCTGAAGAACTTCTTCAGGGAGCTTCATCACAAAGCTATCATGTGCAATATTTCAATAGCCGGCAAAATTGAATGTGTCGGTATAAGTTTGCCTCAATAACGGCTTAAGACGCCTTTACGTGCTATATACCCCTCCGCACGATGCGGGGCAATGCAAGACGCTATTGAAGCCCTGTACAGTCTTCGTGTCGGATGAACGGAAGCGTATTCGTGCCCTGACCGGGAAAATAGCGGCCACGAATAGTCTAGTTCTATATATTGACAGTTCGATACACTTATTAGCATGATACAGAACCTCGCCCGGGCACGACTCCTCCTCAAGACGGAACTGCCCGAATATGACCGGCTCCGGCTGGCGGGCCGCATCCCCACTCCGAATGTTTACATCACCCGGCCGTGCCGGGGTGCCTACGATACACGCACTTGACCACTGGCTGATATGATAATTCCTAGCAGGTTATGGCATTTACGAGTTAGTGTTATTGAATCGCCTTTCAAGCCTTAATTTTCAAAATTAGAGTACCTCAGTGGAGGAAATATGAAATGGCGTCGTGGCTCAATGTGAAAAGTTTAGCATTTCAATGTTTATCATCATTCTCCATGATTTTGATGTTTCGATCGTGAACTGATTCTATAAAGTTAACTGCAGCAAGGTCCGTGCGGCTAATAAAACTCGATTACATTCACAAAGACGGGGATTTATACAATATAAGCGCAGCGCAGAACCCTCGCTATCGCCGTTTCTTTTCGCTATCGAGTGTTTTTGGGGGGGCAAGCTGTGGCTGGAACGGAGAGGCAACCTCTCTCCACAAACCCCGCAATGTTAACGCAAAAGGCCCCTACAAACCATGTTTCGCAGACGTGCATCTTAAACCGCTCTGCTCTGCTCTGCTCCAGAGAGGGCGCGGCAACTCATCACACGCCAACATGCCGATCCATGCAAATGCAGCACGAGAGATTGGCATCCCCGCTCAGAAACCTTCATCCGGCAGGCTTCCTGGATGCCATGACCCGCTGGAGAGATGCCGAAGTGCGCTAAAACGTGGTCCCAGCTCGGTGTGGTTCCACGATTCTCCCTAAGAGCACGAGTACTTTACCTACCCCAACTAACGGGGCGGGATTGACGTCAACGCTGCCCTCAAGAGGTAGACCATTGTGCTTTTTTTGAGCTGGTGGCTTGGCGGTTTCCCCGCGCGAGACCCATGGCACTAGTGAATATGCGTCTTGTTGGTAGACCCATGGCAACATGTAAATACAGTCCAAAGGCCCGTCACTGACTGCGTGACCCTGCTTCCAACGCTGTTTTCGCATAGCCAATTGCCCAAGGTCTCTTAAAAAGTGGTTTCAGTGCGGTACATGTCACGATGAAGGTCTCAATTGCTCATCTTTTATTGCTTTGTGTCGGACATCAACTGGCGCAGGCTGCTCCGGGAGCCTGTCCCGCTCCGAAACCAGAGGCACGACGCGGCGCAGTTGCTTCCGAAAATGCTGCTTGTAGCAAAATTGGTACCCAATTGCTTGAAGACGGCGGCAATGCCGTAGATGCAATGGTGGGCACAGTCTTTTGTGTCGGCGTTATTGCCATGTACCACAGCGGAATTGGAGGGGGTGGATTTATGCTTTTGCGCTCCAAAGACGGAGAGTACGAGTTTATTGACTTCCGAGAGACTGCACCGGCTGCTTCCTACGAGGACATGTATACGAATAACACGGAAGCAAGCTTGAGAGGTGGAATGGCTAGGTGAGACTGCAAAACTGTCCGCTTTTGTCTTCATGTTGCTCATTTGTCGTCGACAGCGGTGTTCCTGGGGAGCTCAGAGGGCTCGAATACATCCACACCAAGTACGGAAGCCTTTCTTGGCCCAAAGTAATGGCCCCCGCTATTGAGATGGCTAGATTTGGCTTTGAAGTCGGAGACGATCTCATCAGCTACTTTAAAAAGACTTCGGACAATTCATTCTTGGTACAAGATCCATCCTGGGCAATTGATTTTGCACCAAACGGCACACTTGTCAAGCGCGGCGACATCATGACGAGAAAACGATATGCTGATACCCTCGAAACGATTGCTAACTATGGTGCCGATGCGTTCTACAATGGTGCCATTGCAAACGCTACTATCACAGCCCTCCGTGAGTCTAACGGCATAATGGCTCTGAAAGACCTCCACAACTATACCATTGCAAAAAGAGACCCAGCCAGCATCATGTATCGTGGTCATAAGCTGACAGGAACCAACGCCCCCTCTAGTGGTGTCGTTGCTCTAAGCGCTCTCAACACCTTTGGCGGCTACGACTCTTTTGCCGACCCCAACAAAGTCAATATTTCGACGCATCGTTTGGACGAGGCTGTGCGATTCGCGTATGCACAGCGCACAGAACTCGGCGACCCATCATTTGTGGATGGGCTCGAGGAGTATACGAAGCAAATGATCTCTCCCGAAGCAGGATCGGAAATTCGGTCCAAAATCTCAGACACCAGGAAATACAACGTCTCTTATTACGACCCTGAAGGCCTGGAGTCTATTGAGACGCCTGGTACATCGCATATTGTCAGTGCCGATGCAAGCGGCATGGCTGTCTCTCTCACTACCACCGTCAATACGCTCTTTGGTTCCAGAGTCATTGTTCCAGAGACTGGTGTTATCATGAACAATGAAATGAACGACTTTAGTATTCCCGGCTCTTCTAACGTCTTTGGCTACATTCCCAGTCCGGCAAATTATGTGCGCCCCGGAAAGAGGCCTCTATCATCCATTTCACCAATCATTGGAGAGACAAAGGACGGCAAACTTCTCTTTGCCATTGGTTCGGCAGGCGGCAGTCGCATAATTACTGCTAATATCCAGAATGCGGTTCACATGATCGACCAGGACATGAGCCCGACAGATGCTCTCGCGCAAGCTCGTTTCCATGACCAGCTGGTGCCCAATCAGATCACATTTGAGTACCCGTATGATAACTCTACAGTCGCGTTCATGGAGTCCCTTGGCCATAATGTCACCTGGCTTGCTCCCGGCCAAAGCACTGCTCAGGCCCTTCGACGCCAGACTAATGGCATTTTCCAGGCGGCAGGCGAACCGAGGCAGAAGGACTCTGGCGGATTTGCCGTGTAAGCCAGCAGATGGTAGCTGGTAGCTCTACTTGTGCCGCTCTCGACCATCATAATTTTGTAGTAAGAATCGTCATGTACAGAGTTTCATTAGTATATACAATAAATATATATCAGCAGACGTGGTTGCATCAGGACAGTTTCGTAAACATTCAGCGATTTTCACACGAGGGTTTGCCTTTAAACACTTTTACCTAGTTTTCAAGAACAGGCAAGTCTCCCTTTTCCTGAGCTTCCTTGACAGCGGCATCGTAAATAGCCACATAATTGTTATACTCGGCAACAAGTTCCGCTTGCTCCTCACGCTTCTTCGCGTCATCGCCACCAAACGCTCTCACAGCAGCCCAGTAGACTTGTGCCAGAGCGTCGCAGACAAACCTGACCGAAAACGAAACAGAATCACACTGATAGTAAAGGCTACGCCATGGTTAGTAGAGATACACATATGTGTAACAATGATGACAGGAAATAAGAAAAAAAAAACGTACTCGTCTCGGAAGTTATCATCAATACGCTCCTTATTCTCCTTGGTAAAGCGGTCTTGGAGACGGTAGTTTCTGTAGCCAAAGTCGTGACGGTGACATCCAGGAACAAATGGGAATCCGAACGGGTTGTCGGGAGAGCTGGTGCAGCCGTCCGAGGTCCAGTCTACTGTAGCTGGGTCTCTGTCATCGCGGCGGGAGGAAAAGTCGGGCAGGGAGAGAGAATAGAGGTAGCGATCTGTCAGCTGCTCAAGTGTCTCGCGTGAGGCAACGGCAGTGTCCGACTCTGCTGGAAGAGCAGCCGCAAAGGGAAGGACGGTAGCAAGAATAGCAGTATATTTCATGATGGATGGTGGTGGGAACAAAGATGTTCTGCCCTTGTAACAAATTTCGACCGTACGATGGGAGAGACAGGCTTTTATACTGCCTGTCTCAGTTCGTGGTATGCACTAGCCTGCTCCCTTCAATGGCTATTCTTTCGGCGACAGAAGAAAAGTAAGATCGTTAGCCACGACTCCGGTCCACTATGGACCAGCGCTCGTTGTCGAAAATCAAGTTGTATCTTGTGGACACGTGCAAGGGTTTGCTGGGTTAAAGGCACGATGCTGCCGTAGTGGTGCCGCGCCAAGTCGGACCATCACCACAAATTAGGAAAGTGGTAGGAGCTTGAGCAGTAAGCTGACGATCTACCGACACCGAGATACCCCGTACTGAGTTTACGGCACTATAATACCGTTGGGTGGACACGGAGGTGCGGGGGGTGGCCGGGTTGCGAATCGCGCTGCAACGTGGTCGGGTCATTGTTGCATGTTATGGTGCGTCGGTGTGTCTTTTGGGTTTCGGCAGCAGGACTCGTAATATAGAAATGGTGCGTCTGCAGAGGTTCAGGGTTGTTTCGGCGTATTATGCAGTAAAGTGGTTATTGTGGCTGTTTTTTAAACCTTCCAGCACTCTAAGCTTTCTTTGCAGCTTTTCCCCCAATGCAACTTGGCCTCGATGCTGTATTTGACCGAGGAGCGTGTACAAGAACCTGTATAGTGGCGCTTCTTCCATTTCCTCTATAGCAGGACTAATATAGTCTACGAGTTATATGCCATAGTATGAAGTGTCTGTGGGCCGCAAAAGTTCTCAGCTAATCTGCAGCCAAGCCTGAATATGGCTTTCTGAAGTCGGAGTTTTATGCGGAATTACGCCGCGAAATATACGGCACTATTGAAGCCACTGAGATTCATGCTGTATCATCGGATCAGTGGAACCTTTGAAAAAACTCCGAACTTTGGTTCATTGTTTCTGACTTTTCCGACATGGGACTCCTTAGACCGCTCATCAGCTGAGGATGTAAGAAAACAGTGAAAGTTGTTTTTTTAGTTTTGTTGGAATAAAAAAAGTCAAACCAGGAGTAAAAGCTAATATCATAGGTAGGCTGCGTCGTAGAGGGCGTAAGCTGCCGCCGTGCGTAACTAAAGGCGCGCGCCCAGTCCCGATAGCGGCGCGAGAGGTTAAGTTGAACCTCGACTGAGGCGCGAGCAAACAGAAAAAGTTATATTCAGTATCTCTTGCACTTATTTATCACCTCTTTGGCATCGACATCAATGAGCGCCTCACAATACCTCTCATCCCTTTTTGGGCTCGGAGGAAAGATCGCGCTTGTGACGGGAGGCAGCACTGGCATCGGGCGAGAAATGGGCATCGCTCTGGGAAGGGCTGGTGCGCGAGTGATTCTTGTCGCGAGGCGCAAACCACAGCTTGACGAAGCTGTACATTATCTGCGTGGCTTTGGGGTGCAAGCTTTTGGGTTAGCAATTGATGTTCGAGAAGCCTTAGCAATAAAGGATTCCATCATGTCGCAACACGGGCTGCCTGACATCCTTGTCAATGCTGCCGGCACTAATCCGAGGCCTCACATGGATGACTTGTCGCAGAAAGAGTGGGATGATATCATTGAAATCAATCTCACTGCACCGTTCAAGCTAGGTCAGGCATTCGGACCAGCCATGGCGCAGCGAGGCAGCGGCAGGATCATCAATATTGTAAGCCAACAGGCGTTTCGCGCATATGGGAACAGTGGAGGGTATGGGGCATCCAAAGCTGGGCTTGTTGGCTTGACAAGATCGCAAGCAGAAGCGTGGTCACCAAGAGGCGTCTTGTGCAATGCCATCGCACCCGGTGTTGTTGATACTCCAATGACGGCAGCGGTCTTCAACGACAGCGAAAAAGCGCAACGGCACGCTGCACGTACACTAATCGGGCGTAACGGCTTTCCAAAAGACTTTGCTGGAGCAGCGGTATATCTAGCAAGCAGTGCCAGTGACGCGGTAACAGGCCAAGTTTTGTTTGTGGACGGGGGTTATTCATCGACATGAAATTCTGAAAGAAATTGACTATCTAAGTTTTCATTGGAAGCGAGATGATGCTTCTACTTAATAGAGATCTCGAGCATTCTGGAGCGCCCTTGTGCGATCGGATGCTGCAGCATCGCCAGTATTGAGAGTGCCCGCAGCCTCGACCATCATTATATGTGCATTCTCAGCAACAGGACAATGGCGGACGCCTTTAGGCACGACGTATACATCCCCGACAGCCATGACAATATCCGGCTTGTCTTCGAGTTTCATAGTAAGCTTTCCGGAAAGCAGATAGAAAAGCTCGTCCGAGTCAGGATGTGAGTGAAACACAAAGGAGCCGTCGATTTTGGCAATCTTGACGTGCTGGTCATTGACAGTGGCAACAAGATGTGGCGCCCACGTGTCATTGATACGGTCGAGAGTATCTGGGACTGATAGCGACATGGTGATTTACTTTTTGAGTCAGTACTTGATTGATGTTGATATTGTGTCACTTGCATATACTCCAGGCAACTTTAAATATCTTAGAATTTTGTTCACGTAGTCATTGCATTTGTAACACTGAGTGGGTTCTTGCTGCTCCATTTCTGACAAAAAGGCGCAGCAAAGGGCGCGAAAATAGCGTGGGAGGCGGGTACTTATTAGCCCAACTACGGGCGGCGTGAATATTGCTGCACCACACTTAGAAGAGGCGGCCCTGAAATATTCTAGTAATGGTCCTCAAGAGTAATTGTCACCGTCTTGGCGATGAGGTACTCGTTGACCGCCACATCCTTTCCGCTTTCTTTGCCATATCCAGACTCCTTGATTCCACCAAATGGGCTCTCGGCCGCTGAACTGTTCCCAGTATTCTATGCAATTTGTTAGTTTTTTCTTTAATTTAGCGTATTCGACATTACTATTACTTACAACACCGATCATGCCAGCCTCGAGATTCTCAGACAGGCGGAAAACGCGATCCATATTCTTCGTAAAAGCATAACTGGCCAGCCCCATGCTGGTGTCATTGGCCAGTTTCACAACTTCGTCCTCGCTGTCAAATTTGTACAAGCCGCAGACGGGCGCAAACGTTTCTTCTCGGGTCATGAGCATGTCCTTTGTCATTCCAGTCAAGATGGTGGGTTCCATAAAGTAGCCGCTGACACCTTTTCCCTCTCCTGCACCCTCCTTGCAGTTGCCCTTTCCTGTACCAAGGACAAGTTTGGCGCCCATATTCAGCGCGTCTTCCACTTGGGCCTCTGCCTTGCTAATACCATTGGGTGTCGTGACGGGGCCCATAGTCGTGCCATCTTTGGAGCCATGGCCGAGGACAAGACCCTTGGTCTTCTCGACCAGCATCTGTGTGAATTTTTCGTAGACGCCTGCCTGGACATACAGTCTGTTGGCGGTGATGCAAGCCTGTCCTGCGTGGCGCCACTTGAGAAGCATAAACTGCGTCAGTGCCTGTTCCAAATTGGCATCATCAAAGACGATAAAGGGACAGTTGCCACCGAGTTCCAGGGTGCACTTCTTCAGGTTGCGCGCGCAGAGTCCAGCAACAATCTTTCCAACACGGGTGCTTCCGGTAAACGTGACCTTCTGTACATTATTGTGCAAGCAGAGGGCTTCCGAAAGGCCAGGCGTGTTCTTCAGCGAAGTAGTGAGGACATTAAAAATTCCGGGAGCGAATCCGGCCCTCGTCGCAAGATCAGCAAGTGCAAGACAAGTCAATGGCGTCTCTGGAGATGGCTTGACCACCATTGTGCAGCCAGCAGCGAAAGCGGCACCCGCTTTACGGAGAATCATGGCAATGGGGAAGTTCCATGGCACCAGTGCGACCGCAACACCAATGGGCTGCTTCACTACCATGATTCTTCGGTTCGGAGCCGAGGGAGTGCTAACAGAGCCTTGGATCCTCTCGGCTTCACCAGCAAACCACCAAGTAAATCCGAGAGAGTAGTCCAGCTCGCCCTGTGCCTCTGCGAGCGGCTTGCCCGTTTCGTGCGTCAGGATCTGCGCCAAGTCATCGCGGTTCGCCGTGATCAGCTTATGCCATTCTAAGAGCAGCTGTGCACGCTTTCGGGGGTTGACTTTTCGGTATGTTTCAAAGGCACGATGCGAAGATTCAACAGCCGCATCAACATCTTCTGGTCCGTTGTCTGGACACGTTGCCCACGTCTTGTCCGTGCCAGGGTCAATGATATTGAATGTCTTTCCAGACTTGGCATCCACCCACTTCCCATCGACATACGACTGCTGGTGCAGCAGAGACGGGTCATTAAGCTTAAACGGCAGATTCGAGTTGGCGGCCATGACTAGCTGTTGGTCGGGTCTTTACAAGATATGTAAGTTTTCTTTAATGAAAATGGCTTGGAGCTCTTAAGAGTAAGAAGCCGGCGAACTACTCGGCTGCTTCAATGACGTGGGGTGAACATTACCCCACACTAGAACCTGAACCAATGTGCCGCTAATCGGAGAAGAAAAGGGGAATATAGCCGGCCTGTATCGGCTACCAAACCGGTTTCACCAGTAGTAATGACAAATTCCATTCGCCTCGTAATGAAAGGGGACCATGTTGGGCTAGACTGTTCAACTTATAGAGGCTACGTCACTGAGACGCTTTTCCGACTTTGGCAATATGGAACGGGCTGGAGGAAAGGCTGGATTAATACTTTCGTTCTACACGATCGGCCAGCCGCCGCTGAGGACCATGCTAGCATTCATATTGGCTGCGAATAGTACTTTACAACCACAACGTGCATGGCGTCTCTATACGCTGAACATGTAAAATGTATTCGCAGTAGCTATAAATAACATGGACCAGTTACGATATGCAATATATACAAAGAACATCTCGTCTGCATCGCACTCGACAGATTTTCCAGGCTTACTGGTGTTCCATACTGCACCTGTTTTACTCAACCATCTCAAGCTTGTGGACGGCCTTCCATGTGGCATCCCGCACATGGGGAACGGGTTCAGGAATAGCTGGGATAGGGAGGTTGGGACGGGGGAATTGTGCAGCGCCTCTCTTGGCTGGCGCAGCGATGCCGCCACTGTTGCACTTGCCGCCGTTGAAAGCCGAGTTGGCCGCTGCTTTCCAGATTTCGCGAGGGTCAGAAAGCATGGGGGCAGTCCAGTACAAGCGGCAGTCTGTGAGCTCCTTGATGAACTGCGCTGGGACTCCGTCGTTGACATTATCGCGCAGAATCTGATCTCTGGTGTTGGCAGCGCCAGCCTTGCTTCGGAGGATCGGCAGGTCTGTATAGCGAGCAAATTCCTTCTGAGCCGCTTCATCATCGGTCAGATTGGCTGCTTGCTTGATAAAATATTGGATAGTGTCAAAGTAAAGAATCTGGGCGCCCTTGACGCCACCAACGCCTTGAATAGGTCCTTCTTGAGGACGACCACCAAAGGCGATGGACTTGACACCAGCCTGGATGCGGAGCATTTCCGATGCAAGGGTGCAAGTAGAGGCGCAGTATCCATCGTAGAGCATGACAATGTTCTCGGCGGCGAAAGGCTGCGAAATGTTCTCGCGTGTGCCGTAGCCAGACATCTCGAAGCCAATGCCAAAGGTCTCGTTGCTGGTGGTAAGCGGATCAGACAGGTTCCAGCGCATGATTGCCGTATAATCAGTATCCTCGTAGACGTGAGGCGCAAACTTGTCTTCATAAGTCAAGAAATTGTCATTGGTCAGGTTGAGATCGAAGCGGTAGTTGAACCACTTCTGGTAGCGGCTGATGGCGTTCTCATCGCCGCTTGTGAATGGGTTGATGTTCTCAGAACCGTCACTGTAGGCTTGTGAGATTCCCAAAAATCCATCATTCTCTTTCCAGCGAGAGAAGCCATCTGGTAGGATGTCGGGGAAGAGCTGCAGGAAGAAGTCATAACCCTGGAGAATGTAGCCGCCCCCATTTTGCTGGAAGTCAATGACAAGCTTTGTTTTACCAGCAGCAACGGCCTTGGCAAAGAACTGCTGGCAGACTGCCTGGAACTCAGCGGGGTCCTCATTTGCAAAAGCGAGAAGAGTTATCACGGCGACATCTTCAAAGCCTTCGCCCTCAAGGAAATAGCCAGCAACGATACCATCCTGCGTCTTGACCACGGCCTTTGGGTACCCAGGAGGGGTGACATCTACCACCGGTTCCTTCTCCTCCTCCTCTTTCTTGTTAGCTCTTTCAGCGGCAGCCTTTTCTTTGCTGCAAAAAGCGTCAAAGAAGGAAGGGCCATCGACAACTCCAGTCATATCGCCAATGACTGAGGCTTTGTTTTCATAAGTGGCGCTCGTGCCATTCTCGAATGTGAAGGTTGTGTTGGGGCCTTGGTAAATAATTCCAACACGACCACCCTTGACAAAGTAACCACCACCGGGATTCGATGAAGCTTGGAAAAACATTGAGTTGTAAGCGGAATCGGGCTCTTGGTTGCTGGTGACTCCGTAGATGGTATCCTCAATGTACTTGACGGCCTCGATGCCATTGATAGACTTGATCACAGAGGCGGTGTCAGGAGAAGAAATTACATCATCTGTCGGGCGTTAGTAACTATTAGCTACAAGACTCCAGGTTTTACATACTGTATAGTTTGATCACGGGGAGAGAGTTCCCATCTTCGCTGATAGAAACCAATGGCTGTTCACGGACCCATTTGAACGCCTTGGCCAATGCGTCAGGGTAAAAGACGAAATGTCCGTCGTGAGCAGGCCCGATGACGGACGTATACAAGTCAGTTTGGAACTCGATCTCGTTCTCATACTTATCAGCGACAATATTATCGCGCACTTTTGCGAGAGTAGCAAAGATGTCGTGGGCAGGGAAGTCATATCCAGGAGGAGGGTTTGCCAAGTAACCGGCGTCGCTCTGCCATTCAAAGTAAGGGACAAGAGAGTCAACCAACTCAATAGCCTCTTCCTTGTGCAGAGGAACTGAATTGAGACATTCATATGCCAGAGAAGCGGCAACAGTTGGGGTAGCTGGTATTGAGTTAGGACTATGCTTACTGTCAAGTAATCTAGTATTAAGTTGCTCACCAGATGCTTGCTTCTGAGCAGCCCATGAGCTGCTCACTTCTTCACAAGCATGTACTGTTGCTGTGGGAGTGGGAGTACTCGTAGCAATGCAAGAGCAAGCGCTTGAGATGCGGAAAGCCATATCGCCATTCTGGTTTTCCTTGCAGGCATTTGAGGCGTAGTCAGGGATGTCTGTGGGCTGCACCGAAGTAGTTGTATATGACGAGCAGAATGTCTGAGCAGCTTCTAATCGTCCCGGGGTCTGCGTAGCTCGCATAGCACGGAGACAGTTGTCCGCATTGCAAGATGCAGCTGCCAGACTGGCAGCTGTCTGGAGCACCAGAGCTGTTTTGGCTGTGGTAATGCGCATGTTGCATAGCCAGACCAATATCAAACTGGACTGGGATTGAACTGTGTGAATATAACACTGCGGTTGATTGGTGTACAACGCGAATCAGATTGTCAACACCTACTTTACATTAGACCTACACGGACTACGACACGTCTTTATACAACCCGAACTGCTCTCACGGATCCGGACAGATTCCACATTAACCCCAAGCTACAAAAGTCCAAGAGGTTCTCATTCGTACCCACGTCTCGCGGGTAGTTCCATTCAGTATCAGTGTCTTTGTGGGTTTGAGTATCCTCTGAGTTGCTGCGACCTGCTTAAAGAGGAAGCTGATTCCTGAGTTTGGTAATAAACAGCAGTACTAAGCATCTACGTCGTACAAGGAACAAGGGGGCTGCTGGGGATAGGCGGGTCACTTAGTCTTCCAAAAGGGCATTCATCCATGGACAACCAATGGCGACAGATGGATCGTCACTAATGAGCGAGTCATTTCGGAGCTTTTGGAAGTCTATGGGGTTTAGTGCCCCTGGCTCGCGTGGTTGTTACGGGTACCTTAGCATGGCCCCTCGTTGCATTGTCCCTGCCCAAGGACGTGGACGTGGGGCCGTTATGCTTTAATTTCCCGGTGTAGAAACTCCCGCTAATGAAGAGTCTTGAGCGGTACCGTCGGCAACTATCTTGTGGGTCGTTCAGGGCATGTTGATCTCGACCTGTGCCTGGGACTGCGCCTGCGGACGGTGGTGTCGTGGTTTTGCTGCGCTATATCTTACACATTGCCGCCACAGGGAATACCCTCCGATGAGACATTACCCCGGGAGACTTATAAAGCCAGTGTTGGTCCTTCTTTCGAGAACAAGAGAGGTCCGAAGTAAAAATTCAGTATTGTACTCAAATATCCGTCGCCGTTGACCCCATGGGTCACTTGCTCCGCCACGAAGCCGGTCTGTGGTGGGAGCCGACGCCGACTGAAAAGTAAGTCGCACAGTAATCATTAGGCGACATGAATAGTTTGTACGTAATGCTGCTGGCCAAACTTGGTCCCAGCTCTCCAGGCAACTGCAGGCAGCCTTGAAAACCTGAGCTTCTCTCCCAGGATGCTCCTTGCACAATGTCTCCATCAATGGCAAACCGAAAAGGATATTTTACCCGTACATATTGTACTCGTACTGTTACAAAGGTGCTCGTGCGACTGCCGTTAGTGCGCTCAACTAGCCAACTACCGGAAACCAGCGGCGGAGTTTAGTAGCGCAGGGGCAGCAGTGAGTCAGTTCAGCGGGGTTCACTGATAAGGGAAAATATAAGTCAGACGCCTCAATGCGCGCCATCTAAGCCAGCAACTACAAATGAGTGATGCAAGAGACCCTCAATCTGATGACAAGTTAATAGTTTCGTGGCAATGCTAGCTCTATTCTAATTTACAATAGAATACATGATGAGGTAGTGTACAATCAAGATGTGTAAGATCTGCAGGCAAAAGGAGTGTGCGCATCTCCGTGAGAGGTCTCAATAATCTATTGGACTGGTTAGCTTCGTCAAAGTCCAAAACTGAAGAGTCTCAGGCTCTACTTACAATATCCTTGATCGTGGCGTATGTGCCGGCCACGAGCGTGACAATACCGACAATGAAGGCGAGAATACTCCCGAGGCTGATGAGAATATTTTCTTTCGCCCAGGGCTTTCCTTGGCAAAGCAAAGCAAACCACATGATACCCGGGATCCAGAAAGAAAATCCAGACACGAAAAGGGCCGAAGCAAGTGACAAGAGATCGGAAAAGATGGGAATGGCTTCAGCGATGGCCCAGGCTACAGCCGTGAAGAGGGTAACAAGTGCGATCCAGTAGACCCAGCCCCTTGGCGTGTTGACATAGCGAACGATGGACTTTTTCCACATCCTGCCGTGCAAATATCGTAGGGCAACAGTTGAGTTGATGGAGCCCGATATGAAGATGACGGGCAAGGCAACGCCAAACGCAATCTTTGAGATGGTAGGGCCAGCGGAGAGTAGAGCAGGTGCCCTTATATCCGGCCCAATAAACGCATAACACAAGGCACCAGTCAAGGTGTAGATGGAGATCTGGATAATCCCAGACGCCCAGATTGACTTCATGTAGTCGGTAGGCGTATGCATTTCATCCATAAACGAAAACTGACCAATGGCAAAGCTGAATGCGAAAATGATGTTGCTAACAGCAACAAATGCGTCTGCAAAATTGATGTCTTTTTTCGGCCAGGCCGACCATTCAACGCCGCTCAGGCCACCGGGCTTATCGCCGGCCTGAATGCCGGAAGCGATGATGGTGATGCCAATGGCAGCGATGATGGACACAAAGTCGACGTAACCGAGAATTGCCACTTCGGTGAAAGACGGCGGAATGGCAAGAATGAGCAGGATGACTGCTGAAATAGCGGAAAATACAATAGAGCAGACGTGGCCGTTGTTGAGAGTTCCGAGGGCGATGCTGCCGGTAAGAGCGTGAGAACCGACAACCATGACTAGCTCGAGGACCATAGCAGCACCAAAGACCTCGTATCCAAACCGGCCAAGCAACAGTCTGCCCGCCTCGGCGTAGCTCGACGTTGAGGGATACTTGAGTTTCACCTGACCCACGATGTACGAAGTGAAAATGGCGAGCGCTCCTAGACAAATGGTCATAAAGACGCCAGGAAACATTCCCAGCGTGTGATAGGCGTTGGGCAAGCTGAGGGCACCGAGCGCAACAGCCTCGACAATGGTGACGATTGCGAGACGCTTCCAGCCTAGCCGATGGAAGTGCGCATCGCCAGCAGCAACAAGGCTGTTCATCCGGCTGTTGCCCACTTCGTCGCTCTCACCCGGAGCAGCTTCAGGCTCGGCAGCTTCGTTGAATGGCGGTTGCTGAGAACCGTCGAGCCCCTTTCCGCGGTCAGGGCTGCTTTGGCGCTCATAGTCCTTGACGGACGCCGTGGCGGATGTGTCAGTGCTATGGTCGGCCATTGTGCGATATAGATTGCACAAGTACTGCGCCGCTCGTAAACACTTTCAAGTCTTGATAGCAAGGAGCGAGTTGCACGCTAACAGGAAAGCGGTTAACTAGTTGCTCGCGATCGTCTGTGACCTGAACCTGGACCTGGTTCCTGTTCTTTTGGCAACGGTATAGCAAACCCTTGCGCAGATCGTGCAAAGTATACACGCCTTAATTACGCTTCGTTTCCCAAGTTTTCTCGACAGAAGAGCATAGATCAGAACATGCGAGACAGTCTTGACAAGTTATATAAATTGTAGAAATGGATCCCCGCAGCTATAATAAGAAAGCGTCCGCTAGGTTTTGCTCGACATGCCCCGGGGAACAACTGCGCGCTCGGCGGGTAAAAGTTTACTGTCATGGAAAACTTTGACGGCTTCCATACTAACTTCGCCCCACTGACCGCGACCTCCGATCCACCTATCGGAAGCTCCTCACCGGCGTGTTAGCGTTTAGTGGCGGCTTTGGAACGCCGAAGCCGCCGCCGTCTCCCGAACTTGGCAGCCCTGTGTTCCTGACAAGCCGACGCCACTACTGATTCAGGTATACATGAGAGGCAATAACCGTAATTGCGCTCACTGTGGAGCAGGTGGCTAGAGCCGAGTCATCCTTCTTTGAGTGCCTTGGAAAAATGCTGCGCGTTGTAGTATGAAAACCACATTTTTGGAGTAATAAATGACGATAGCTTCTTCACGTCGCTTTTGACGATTGATTTGGGGCCGTTGTTACTGTATATGATTGTTAGAAAAGATGTCGTATTTTAATATCAATAGATTCACCCACAAAAGTGGCGTCATTACGAGCATTGTCCCTGTATGAGCACCTGACCCAGGCGGAGAGGTTCGGTTTCGCACCGTGCACACGAGAGTCTGGACCGGGGAATTGTGGGCAAGATAATAAAGCATGGTGCAATGCATACCGTCAGAAATCATCATCTGACTTATAGAAATGCAAGGTTATGAATTCGGTGTGGGCTTACAAAAAGTTTCGTATGTCGATGGCTGAGATACTGGGAGAAGACTCTTGCAGCGTAGGCCAATATTATTGTGAAAAGTTGCAAAGTGCAACGATGACCGTTTCCTGTTGTGCAATCTAAGTTACAGTGAAGTGAAGCCTTGAGCGTTAGTTGCATTACTAGGCACACTTTCACGGCGGCTGCGCTTTGCTGCTTTCCACCTCGTAACTTATCACAAAGATATTAAGATGCTGCGTTTATAATTTTATTAAACGTTATTCTTCATTCTTCTTTACAGACAATACCGTCTAATCCAATCGAGTTCCATCTTTCCGGAGACACGTGGACTACTGTCTGGGAACCAATCGAGCTGAATGGCTGCATGCATTGACCTAGGCGGAACCGCCTCGCGCTTCGTGGTGCGGAAGTACTCGCGACCATCAACGTAGCCAGCAACATAGTCGGATGTCCAGTTAATAGCATAGTTGTGCCAAGTGGCCATGTCGATTTCTGCCGAGCCGCTCTCTTGCCTGTGGTCTTTATCATAGTACAAAAAGAATTCCAAGTGTTAAGTGGTCGCCGTCACCCACTTCCGAATAGTCAATATCGCCACTAATAGGCCAGTCCTCTTTATCGGGCCAAAGAAGCAGAACTTGGCGATAAGGAGTCCTTGCAATATAACGCGCCGGAGCCTTTCATTAGATAATTGATCATAGCAACTAAAACTTATAATAACAACATGATCATTTTCTAAGTAGTAGTGCTTTATCGGCAGCCGACAGCCGTATAGGGTAACCTTACCCCACGGCGCGGAGAAATTTTGATGCTGATGCCCCGCCTCCACACAACTTTCTTCAACCTGTCCGTTGGTGGTGGAACATGCCTCTGGCGCCTGAGCGACAGCGACATTGTGATGCCCCTTCTTCTCCGCCCCATTGCCGCCTCAACCTCTTCGTGAGCCACAGAAACTCGTCGGCATGGTTCTTCAAGATCTCGGCCGTCGCATCAACGCGGCGGTCACTAATGTGACGCGCGAGCCGAATCTGGATGAAAAGGTAAGTTGAACTCTGCCCCGCCAGATCATCGCCACTGCAGCACAGCCCATGCGGAATACAGCTGTCCATCCAGCTGCTAAATGATCAGCTGCTAACAGAGCCATCTCCAGGCTTTCGACTCGATGCTCAAGGAAATCTGCGCCGCCCTTCTCGAGGCCGACGTCAACGTGCGCCTCGTCGGCCAGCTGCGCAAGTCGATCAAAAGCACTGTTAACTTTAAGGAGCTGCCTCCTGCCGTCAACAAGAAGCGGCTGATTCAAAAGGCAGTCTTTGACGAGCTCGTCAAGCTGGTCGACCCCCACGCCGATTCTTTCAAGCCGAAAAAGGGCAAGCCAAACGTCATCATGTTTGTTGGTCTCCAGGGTGCTGGTAAGACGACAACGTGCACCAAGCTTGCCAG
The DNA here is from genome assembly GCA_002242745.2 of Lecanicillium sp. LEC01. Lineage (NCBI taxonomy): Eukaryota > Fungi > Ascomycota > Sordariomycetes > Hypocreales > Cordycipitaceae > Lecanicillium > Lecanicillium sp. LEC01. The sequence continues at coordinate 211,030 of NIWZ02000002.1, forward strand.
ACATTACCAGTCGAGAGGCTTCCGCTCATGTCTAGTGTGCGCCGACACGTTCCGAGCCGGTGCTTTTGACCAGCTGAAGCAAAACGCTACGAAAGCCAAGATTCCATATTACGGTTCCCTGACGGAGACGGACCCTGCTGCTGTCGCGCGAGCAGGTGTTGAGCAGTTTAAGAAGGAGAAATTTGACGTGATTATTGTTGATACGTCCGGTAGACATAGACAAGAAGCTGCGCTGTTCCAGGAAATGGTGGATATCCAGGAGGCCATCAAGCCTGACGAGACAATCATGGTACTGGATGCATCGGTTGGTCAGCAGGCAGAGTCGCAGGCCAAGGCTTTCAAGGAGGCTGCAGACTTTGGAGCCATCATTATTACCAAGGCTGATGGCCACGCCCATGGTGGTGGTGCCATCTCAGCCGTCGCTGCCACTCACACACCCATTGTCTTTATTGGCACTGGTGAACACATGCTCGACCTCGAACGCTTCGCGCCCCAGCAGTTTATTCAAAAGCTTCTGGGAATGGGCGATATGGCTGGACTGGTGGAGCACGTTCAAAGCCTGAACCTCAACCAAAAAGACACAATGAAGCACATTCAAGAAGGCATCTTCACAGTACGAGACCTGCGCGATCAGCTGTCAAATATTATGAAGATGGGTCCCCTATCAAAGATGGCTGGTATGATTCCCGGCATGAGCAATATGATGCAGGGCATGGACGACGAAGAAGGCGGCGCGAAGCTGAAGCGTATGATTTACGTGTGCGACTCCATGACGGACAAGGAGTTGGACTCTGACGGCAAAATTCTGATTGAGCAGCCTACAAGAATGACTCGTATAGCTCGAGGGTCAGGAACGTCAGTACGCGAAGTTGAGGATCTGCTAACGCAGCAGCGTATGATGGCTGGCATGGCCAAGAAGATGGGTGGCAACATGAAGAACATGCAGCGGGCCCAGCAGGCCATGGGCGGCGGCAACAAAGCTCAGCAATTAGCAGCGATGCAGAAGCGCATGCAGAGCATGGGAGGCGCAGGTGGCGGCGGTGGTATGCCAGATATGGGCTCGTTGATGAAGATGCTTGGTGGCGGAGGAGGAGGAGCTGGTGGTGGTGGTGGCATGCCGGGAATGCCTGGTGGTATGGATATGCAGGCCATGATGCGCCAGATGGGCATGGGCGGCGGTATGCCCGGCATGCCAGGTGCGCAAGGAGGTGGTCGTGGGCGAAGATAGAATAACAAGAGGCAGGAGTAAACTACAGAAACACAATATATATAGTTATTGGATTGGCTGATGCGGACAGGAAAGCATTAGGGCAGGCGTTTTAATTGAAATTATTGTCAAGTCACACAAAAGCACGAAACAGCAAACAGTTTTGGGTGTAATTCTTGCATTTGAGCAGGACTTTTTAAAGCTTTATATTCCATCCATTTGTCAACTTTAAATTAGAGGAGTAGGGGGATCAGCACCCAAAACAAGCTGCATATCAGGATCCGACTTGTTCATCGCACGCTGATACGCCTCGCGCTTGCTAATTCGCTGCAAGTAAGCAAGAATATTATCAAAGCCAGCCAAGCTATAGGGATTGAAATGGCGCATCGTCGTCAGCGAAAACACCACCATGATATCCGCGACTGATATCTCCGAGCCAGCAAGAAACTCATTCTCTGCAAGCCGCGCCTCCAACCCCGCCAGCGCAGCCTTGACCTTATTCTCGGCCAAAGAGATCGCCCCCGAGGCACCGCCAGACTTCTCACCGTCAGGAACCGACTTGGCCAGCAAGCGCACCGCCATGCCGCGCGAAATGGCCGGCTGGAAGGTGCCGTTGGTCCAGTGCCACCAGTAGAGAAAGTCGGCGTAGCGCGCGTCCGAGGGCGGCACAAACAACTTGCCGTTGGCGTACTTGTGGCAGATGTACTCGACACATGCGCCCGACTCGGCGAGAGTCAGGTCGCCGTCTTGGATGACGGGTGCTGCGCCAGAGTGGTGCAGCTTCTTGTAGTCATCTGGTGCAAGGAGGGGGGCGCGCTTGTAGTTCTTTAGGGTGTAGGACAGGCCGAGCTCTTCGAGGAGCCAGGGGATGCGTTCCGATTGGGAAATTTGAAGATGATGGACTGTAAGGTTGGCCATGGTTGGCGGTGGTGTAGTCTGTTGGCTTTTTACGCTTTGAACCGTTTGATTGAAAGAAGAATCAAGGGGCAATCGACTTGTATTCAGAAAGAGCTTTAGATTTACTAGCGGAATTGATTTAGACCATTTATAATGCGATGCTACTGGTACTCTACTGCTGTACGGCTGAGTCGGCTACTTTCGTCTCCATCAATGATGTAATTGCCTGCTCCGCGCTAAATTGGCGCCGTAACCTCACCCGCAGAGGCCGAGTTGAATCCACTAATGGCGAGTGATTAGCCCGTAGCAAGAAACATCACTGAATTATTTGTCATTGCCCTTTCACTCGCCAAATGTATGTAGCAATACTATGCAGTTTACTCTCGTTACCAATACACCCACTCCTTATCTATAATGAAACCATCCAACACACTTAACCATTCTTTCTCCCAGGCCCATCGGCCCGGAAACGTGCCTGTAACACCTTATTTGCCTTCTTCTCCTCCGCGAGACGCCCCCGACGCTCTGCCCGCATTGCCTTTTCCGTCTGCTTCCGCCTCACCACCAGCACCGCTCGCTGCTCATGCGCAGGCAGGTGTGCGAGAGCCATTCTATCCCGGACACTCAACTGAGCGAGGTCCCTTTGCACAGAAGCCAGCCGGCGTTCGCTCTTTGTTAATTGCTGCGACTCTGGGCCGTTGCGGACTGCTGTTAGCTCGTTTGAAGTCGACTCTGAATTGGTACTGGCGATGGGGTTGCGTGGTCGGTAAGAGGCTTGCTGGCTGCCGCGCTGCGAGATGATGCGGCCAGACGCTAATCGCGCTATTGCATCGTCGTCATTGTCTGCTGCCAGGGCCCGTTTATCTAGGCGTGACAAGTCGTAGAAATCTGCCAACTCGTCGGAGAGGTCGAAGCGGCAATGACCCTTGCCAAACATGTGTTGCTGTACAGCCTCCAGGCTGTTTCGCCGCGTGCCGCATTGGATGCATTCGTGGTAGCCGTAGATGACAAAATGGAAGTACCATACCAGTGTCTGCAGATCGACAACTAGCGAGTCCTGATACGGGACAATGAAGCTGTGTGTGCTTGCCATGTGAATCATGTTCTTGTCAAAGTCGTCTGAGGAGGTGTCGCAGAAGAGACACTGCTCAGCGACAAAGTCTGGGGCAGTAGCTTCTTCGTCTTCTTCTTCTTCGTCTTCCTCTCTGCTTTCTGATGATGTATCTTGCCGAGAATGCGCATCTTGCTGGTTTTCCGACTCAGCCTTATAGTCCAACATGTCGGCGCCAAAACTAGCTGCTTTGCGACGGAGTTGTTCGACGCTGTTCCTTGTTAGCCGATACCCTGCATAAACATTTAGGCGCCTATATTACTGTGCGTCGCTCTTCGCATGTCGTCGATGCTCAGTAGCCGAGCTGAATTGCATATTGCAGGTATTACACGTGCTCATTGTCGCTGTGCTTGTTCCGTCCATGATAACTGGCTTGCTCGGCGCTAAGTTGAGTGGGAATTTGATCCATCTCGACAAAGACGCCGGAACGCAGCCTGATATATCTTTTCCCCACGGCAAGCAAGCAGCTTCAATTCCAAGATCCATTCCAACTTTTTAGTGGATACTTACGCCTATATCTTACTGAAGCACCTGCAGCATACACGCCATGGTCGTATGCGTGACTCATTATCGCGGCACTGTGGCGCTGCAAAACCCATGGCCATTTCCTCTTTAGGCAGGCTACCATCTTGAGTCACCCCAACCCCGCATGTAAGTCGAGCGATTGGACCAATGTCAAAGCGGTCTGACTATGAAATCATTTTTTTTTTTGTGGTACAGTAAGCTGCTATACTTGCTCATTGTAGGGGAAGAATATTTTATTTGGATTAACATTGGTAATTCTATTGCGGAGGAAATATGCCGTGGGAGGGCCTTTATGCGACTGTTCAACCGACGCTTACACAAGACTGTTGTACTCAACCTTGAACGTCCACACGTACTCATCAGCGGAGATGATCTCATCGGTCAAGAGCAACTTAAGCGAGCCAATGCCATCCCAAGTAGCCTCAATAGGAGTTCCATCCATGCTGCCACCGAGGACACTGACCTTGTCGCCTGGCAAGAAGGGGACAGGGTCTGCAATGCTCAGTTCCTTGGGCGGCGTTTCAGTGTAGTGTATGTAAAACGCTTCATCCGTCGTGGTGTACCTAAAAGGATCTTTTCCAGCAGTGGTCGGCCAGTACTTGGTGTTAAAAATCGACTCCGAGTGTGCTTTAATCCATTTGCCGGCGTCAAGCAGGCCCTTTTGCATAATTTCGGGAATAGCATCTTCGCCATCCGGCCCAATATCAAGCAAGAAATTACCATTGTTGCTGACAATGTCAATCAAGCTCTTGACAATCTCGTGGCCAGTCATGTACTCATCGTCGGGTGTCACCTTGTTGTAGCCGTACGAATGAGGGTCCATTCCTCGGCTCGATTCCCACTTTCTGTCAAATGGGTTGGTGGGGTTAGGGTCATATCTACGAGTATAGTATCTTAGCATGCACTCTGCAATCGACTGCCCAGATGTACTTACTCTGGCGTATCAAAATCACCCTTGAGACCGCATCGCTTGTTAAAGGTAACCTGTCGACCACTCTCCTTGGCCCAATTGATCCACTTGGACAGCATATGCGTCGAGTTATTAGGGCCGCCGATATCACACCACATAATCTCGGTATCGTATTCATATGCAAGTGCATTCATCTGGGGGACCTGAATGTCGTTTACAAAGTCGTCAGTGGGCACGTAACCGGTGTACTCGATGACCTCGCCGGTATACGGGTTCTTGGGGGGCCCGCCAGGGAAGGCACCACGGTAGGACGGGCTGAAGAACTCGGGCAGACTAAAGTAAGTGCCGAGTCTCAGATGTGGCTGGTACTTTTTCGAAGCGGCAAAGAGGTCCTTGATAAAGTCACGTTTAGGCCCGTAGTGGACGGTTGAACGGCGGCTGACTGTTTCAGGAAAGTCGAAAAGGGCCAAACCATCATGATGCTCTTTGCAGGCCCCATTAGAAAATGTGTATCGTGGCCGGGGTTTGAGTCACTCACTGGTTGTGGGAACGAAGTACTGGGCGCCTGCATCGGCAAAGAGGTCAACCCATTCCTTGGGATTAAATTTGGCACCAGTAAAGTTCTGGGCAAAGTCATCGTAATTGACGTCCTTACCGTAGTGCTCTAGGTGGTACTGGTACGTCTGAGTTTTGTCGTTAGGGTTCTGCATCCACCACCAATACCTATGGGACATTAGCAATATGACCAATCAGCATTACCCGACGTCATCCCCTTACCATTCAGCATAGTTTTCATTCTCACCCGTGTTCCCATATGCAGGCACGGAGTAGATGCCCCAGTGGATAAAGATGCCGTATCTGATATTGTCAAACCAATCCGGGGTGCGGTGGGCGAGTAAGTCGTCCTCGGTGGCGTCATAGCTTCCAATGCCGCATACGCCAGAGAGCTCAGTCTCGGCGGATCTATTACACTTTCCGGCACCATATCTAGCAATCACCTTCCCGTCACATTTCGAGCCATCCTTGACACCAGCTTTGTTCTTTACTCCTACCTGAATCAGTGCCTTTTGGCCGGGCGCGAGACGTGTGACTGTGCCGGGCTGCACTGTCTCAATGTAGTCCGAGTCGACTGTAACCTTCAGGTCGTGTCGTTTGGTCAAAAACTTTGTAGGATGTGTATTTTCGACAAATAGCTCAATAATTTGCACATAGTCGCTGCCGTCGATCCACTTTGTCGTCAAGTTAGGCGAGATGATGCTAATGGACGGAGTACCTCCTGCGAGTTGGTTAACATCTGGGATTCAACAGAAGATATGGGCGTGCTCATTACTGGCCAGTGGAAATTGTTTGTTATCAGATTTGGCTACTACAGCTGCAGCCGCAGAGGCAGCCAAAGCCAAGAAGCTGAAGCACCGCATTTTTTTTTTCTGGCTAGAATTGGATCATGCACGATATCAAGACTTTGAAATCTGCTGAGACGTGTACTCGTAAGTCGACGCCTGTTTTATACCCAAGCTAAGCGAGTTTTCCTTGGTAGATCGCTGCCAGGGGTGTAGCCATCTTGCTAGCAACGTTGCGGTAGGATTGCCGACGGATAATTCGCCTGCGTAAAGCGACGGCAACAACGACGTATTGCAGATGCAACCCCCGGTGCGGGGAAGAAGCGGTTGTGGAGTGCAGTCTGCAAGGATTGAATTGTTGTTTTTCATTGGGTGATGAGGCCGACATGTAGTACTTCCCGCAACTATTGGCTCGAAATTCTGTGCTTCTCAAAGGGCTAGTGTAATCAGCGTGCATTGGACATGGCTTGGTGTTATCAATCGGGGGGCTGATGCGGGGGAGAGTGTACGGGCGCAAGAAGCCGTCGGCTTTCGGATACGACCATTGTGCTGAGACTGAATTTGGCCTGTTTGTACAAAGTATACCTTAAGATACGGTAGCTATCGACTGTGATGGACCATGTGTATAGGACGCTCGGCGGAAACAACATCCGAGTTTTTTTCAAGAAAGTAGGCTATTCGTCAAGTGCACTAAATTTGTCACTGAGTGGTCCTTTCACACCGAAATGTTACTCTGGTATTGTTGAAATTATTCCACAAATTTACTCTTGCATAGTCTTTTGCTAAGTGCATATCCGAGTAATAAGTGCAGGTTCTTTTCACGATGCGACTAGCGTATATGGGCTCGAGGTAAATCGCTTCAACGGACGTGTCTAAAACATCAAGGTATTGTACCGCACTCCAAGAACATATTGCTGTACATCTCGTCGTATATCATGTCTCAGACCATCGGTCGGCGAGGAGTGAAGCTTTTATGTAACGGAAAAGCCGGGCCCCGCTAAACAAGCAACCCGGTCAAGCGTACCGTAAGCGTGCGGCCAACCCTAGACAAAGACTCACACGCCATGTCAATGATATCCGCTGGAGATTTACAGTCTTGTTACACAATGTATAAGTACTGCACCGAAGCAATTACTTCCTCTGTGACAACATTGGCCTTTGTCACTGCCCGTTTCTGAATGCCGAGTTGTCTCCGAATTGGGGTTCAGCAACCCAAAAGTGGAGCAGCTAAGCGGACTCCCTGACGCTGACAACGCCGGGTCCGGAGGGAAGACGGAACCAAAAGGAGTCATCTCAAACTAAGAAAATTCTCTCCGTTTTCCATCGTTAATACTTCTTCCACTTTGCATCTGAAAGCAGTTGAAACTAACATCTTGGTCACAAACAAACAGCGTCGAAGAGAGAAAGAAACAAAGAAAGAGAGAGACTAGTGAGCAGCCTCAACCACTCATTAATATACATTTTCATTCCCATAAAAAAAAAAATTCTTGTGGCATCTTGCAAAGCAAAAGTCTTCTCACCAAGTTAAGTAACGACAACATGTCAAGCGATCACATCCTCACCCTTTCCTGCCCGGACAAGCCCGGCATTGTCCACGCCGTCACAGGCGTATTTGCCACGCATGGTCACAACATCCTGGACCTGCAGCAGTTTAGTGACCCTGCGTCAGAACGCTTCTTTATGCGCGTGCATTTTGCACCCACGACCAAAGAAGGCAGCGACCCGTCGTCAACAGCTCACCTCACTGCGCCGCTCGAGTCACTCGCGCAGACATGGACTATGGACTATGATGTGCGGCCCATGACGCGCAAGATGCGTGTGCTGATTATGGTTTCCAAGATTGGCCACTGCTTGAATGATTTGCTGTTCCGTATGAAGACTGGTCAGCTACGGATTGAGGTAAACAAACACTTCACACACACATGCACATGCACATGCACACATGCACTCTTTTACATCTATCTATACTTAATAAACTACTTGAACCAAACCCTTAAAGAGAGAAAACAAAACGAATGCTAACATGAAACCCCCTACATAAAGATTCCCCTCATCGTCTCCAACCATCCAGATCATGAAGCTCTAGCCAAGAGCTATGGCATTCCCTTCCACCACCTCCCCGTGAGCAAAGACACCAAGACGCAACAAGAGACGCAAATTCTCGAGCTGATTCGCCAGCACGACATTGAACTCGTCGTTCTCGCCCGCTACATGCAAGTCTTGTCGCCCGGCCTCTGCAGCGCCATGAGCGGCCGCATCATCAACATCCACCACTCTTTCCTGCCCAGCTTCAAGGGCGCCAAGCCGTATCACCAGGCATACGAGCGCGGTGTGAAAATCATTGGTGCCACGGCGCACTTTGTCACGGCTGACCTGGACGAGGGCCCTATTATTGAGCAGCGCGTTACCAGGGTCGATCACGGCATGGAGCCCAAGACGCTGACAGAGGAGGGCTCGAATATTGAGAGTCAAGTGCTTGCTGCTGCGGTCAAGTGGTATGCTGACAAGCGCGTGTTTTTGAACGGATCCAAGACGGTTGTTTTCAATTAGATTTGCGTCAAGGATATCGGGTGAAGTACGTGGATGTACGGTTGCCGCAGATATGGAGGGATATCCCGAGGACTAGGGCATCGAAGCAGAATCTGTTCTTACCAGCCGAACAATGTGGTAGCCCATGTGCCGGATGACAATGTGTGAAGCGCGCGGCAGGCATGTAAGCGTTTTATGGGCTGATGTGGGCGTGGAGAGGAGAATTCGACCGAAATGATGTTGGAAGACGGAAACTGGTTTTGAAAGACTGGCGTATTAAACACGTTTATAGACAGGCAGTAACATTCTACGACTACAATTAAAAAAGAAAATAGATAGAGAAAAGCTCATCAAGTCAAACTGGACAGTCTTATTCCATCATTTTAGTCGCGTCGGGAGATGCCATACTGGATCGTCAGCATGGATGACAGTATGGATCCGGTGGCTGCAGCTCCTGCGCGTCAGCCGCAGGTTTGAAGTGGGTTTGCAAGTTTCTGGAAAAGTTCCGCGGCATGGGCTTTATTTGCCGTCGATGAAACGAGCAGGGGGTTTCGGCAAAGCAAAGTTGCAATTGTCACGTACAACACATCTCATTGTGTATGGAAATGTTCTCGTCTACGGGGTAATATAGCTGCACAAGCATGGGACACAGACAACATCTAGCAAACCACTTGGCTTCATCATCATCATCATCATCATCAAGTTTCTAAGAAAGGCAATCAATTTAGCCTAGTAGTGTTTCATTGTGCAGCGATCTCTACTAGACAGGAAAGTCTCTACTCAATAGGCAGCGCCTCGTCTAGAACCCTTGTCTGGATTGCTCCGAACCGTCATTACCGACATCCCTGTCGCCGCCCTACATTAGTGCAGCCGCTGTCATTGTACCCCAACCCAGAGCGGACAAAGATGCTACTTTAAGCCCATAATTAAAAAGATGTCAAAACTTCTAACAAATCGGGCTAGTTTACTGAATTTGGCAGGGTATACGGCGCCACAAAGGCTCGTTTAGCTCGCGAGCCTCGGTACAATGAACGACGTGACCCTCTGTCGTCCACAGGTATGTTCAGAAACGTTTTCCAGCACAAAATCAGTGTTCTGCTCCGAATTCCATTTCCGAGCACGCTCCCGTTAGTTGGTGCAATGTACGAGTATGACGGCTCTGGAGCAGTTATGCTGTTACGAGTCCATCCGTTATGCACGGATCCGCAGCCTTCCGCGCAAAACAACCCACCATCATGAATCGGTGCTACGCAATCGTGCATATGAAGGGAAGCACATGTCTATGTGTGTCATGGATATGCTAGTTAGCTAGATAGCTAGTTCAGTCAATCTCTTTTTTTTTCTTTTCTATTATTCCAGAATTTTACTAGCATTTCTTAGCTTCTCTGCTAACGATGCCATTATTATTCACGTCAGTCTAATCTCAACGGCCTCACTCCTTGCGTCACTGCCCCATTGGGTCATCATTCCCGGAACACCTCCCGGCGCCGTAGCCGTTGGCCGCGCAGCAGTTCGGGCCTATTTTATGTACTGGGCTCCGTACCCAACAGCTTGGGTCCGACCGCGGGGAAACATATAACATCATCGTCAATTCTGGCCCTCCCACCTGTATTTTTAGCGCTGCATACTACCTCTTCTCCATATTGTAACGTTATTCTGGAATTCTGCATCGACGTATCCGTAGCCCCGCGACCAGAGTCATCATCCCCGACACATCCATCTCGACACCTGCGGCTTAATCCTCCGCATCGACGCGGGTTCTCGCAAGCATTCTCCACTTCCAAAGAGGGACCAACAGTGCCATCACCAAAAACCTGACCACAGGCATTTGCTGGGTGCCGCCGTATCCATCTTGTCGCCTTTCCCCCAATTTCCGACACATAGCACTCTTTCATCTCACAACTCGTCACAATGGGCGGCGTCCCATCCGTCCCAACAGACAAGTCACGAAAGCTTCAAGTCATAGCAGCAGGCTACTCACGCACTGGCACCGTCTCCATGTCTCTTGCGCTCGAAGAGCTTCTCCAAGGACCAGTCATGCACGGCGGCACACATATGCTTAACCGGGAAGACGGTAAGTTTCCCTTCATCATCCTCTTTCATTTTTAGAGAAACCATCTCACCAATTTTACTTCACACGCAGCATATCCGCGTCTATGGTGCCAAGTCCTGGACAACATGGACAACAAGCCCGTCATGATGAAACACCTCCGCGAAGCTACGGCCGGGTTTGTCGCCATCTCCGACGCCCCAGGGCTATCTTTCATCAGAGAACTTCTAGAACTGTATCCAGACGCCAAAGTGGTTCTCGTCACGAGGGACCGAGATAGGTGGTATGACAGCATGGCGCCCATAATGAAGAGCGTATCCGTCCCGCTGCCGATCCTGGGCATTTTGATGGCGCCGTTTCCGGGATGGAGATGGTTTCCTTACTATCTTACCCGGATCGCGCCGCGAGAAAAGGCTCGAATAGGACAACACTTTACAAAAGGTAAAATCACACACCCCAGCCATCTTACTCCTCCCATGAAAAAAAAAATTGCGTCACAGCAAAAGCCAAGAGCAAGATTTGCTAATAACACCTGGTAGAACGCCTCGACAATCACAACAACTGGGTCCGCCAAAACGTCCCCGCTGACCGGCTGCTGGAAATGGAGCTCAAAGAAGGATGGGAACCGCTGGCCAGGTTTCTAGACGTGCCTGTGCCGAAAAAGGAGTTTCCAAGAGCAAATGATGCTGCGGCGGCAGATGCATTCACGAAGAAGCTGTTTAGGAGAATCACGATGGCGTGGACTGCTATATTGGGGACTACCGCGGTTGTACTGTGGCAAGCGATACGGTATTGGAGGCACGGGAGTTTGGGTGTAGCATAGAGTTTGTATATTACCATTTCAGAAACTGTTTTAAGCGCAATTAGCAGCATATAAAGTACAAGGTAAAATTACCATCTACATCCGATATACGGAGTATATAAACAGCAGATATAGCCGTACTTTTAAGAAAAATGTGACGAGATAAACCAAACATCTCCCCTGCACGCACTCTAAAAACCATAAAAAAAAGAAATAGATACGCTATTTCTCAATCACGTGTGAGTGAGAGTCGAAAATAACCAAAAAATTAAGACTCGATATTCTCGGAGGACGGAGTCGAACCGCCGACTTTTCGGTAACAATTGGATTGTTTGAGAACTCAAATTACAGCCGAACGCCATTATCCAACTAGACCACTCCGAGTCTTGGTTGAAATCCACTCTCCGTAATTTGGTACATAAGTGTACCACTAGACCCACTCACCCGCAAAAACCCACCGTTTAGTATCATCACCTCCCAACACAACAGCGTCACAAGCTGTAAATGGGCACATGCAACTCTAAGCCTGAGAATGATTTAAAAGTTAAACTTGGGTAAAGTTTGAGCACCAGATTTTCTGGCCAGTGTTACCGAAAACAATAAATCGCAAACCGTACATACAAACAAATCTATTTGTCCTCTTCTATTTGTCCCGTTTTACACCAGCCCATGCCATGAATCACCAAAACCGCAAGTCTATAAATAAAACCCTATTTTCACTCAACAACCCTTCTCCGCCCTTCAACTCCCTTCACAACCTCCCAAATAGCCTCACTCACCTCCTCCACGCTCGCCCCAGCTTTCACAACCTCAATGTCCTCCTCATCACCCGCATTCATCCCCTCCACCACGTCCCCATCCTCACTCTTCCCACCGCGACTCAACCCCAAAAACAAACTCCTTACCCTCCTCTGCATCTCCGCACGTTCATACAGCTCGCCTCCCCAACCGCCTCTCTGCCGCGCCTGTTCCTCGTCCAAGTCCAGAAACACAACTCTATCAGGCCGCGGCAAGCCCCTGTCGGGCGCCCTTGCCCACGAAAGCGAGAGAGATGGATTATTCTTGGCGGCGGAGTAGACAATACCAGAGTGGAAATACCGATCACAAACAACTGTTGTGCCTGCTTCTAGCAGCGAGTTGATCTTTTTCCTTTAAGCCACCAGCGGCAGCAGCATCATGTCAGTATGTATCCCGCTTTACACTCTGGGGCTCATTCTGTCCCAGCAAAAAAAAAAAGAAAAAAAAACATACGCTGCCTCCCACCGATTCGCAGAAAAGAGTAAATGGATCGCACAATCATCCATCTCGACATTACTCTTTAAATAACCATCAATCATCTGCCCAATAGTCGTCGAGCGATCTAGCCACCAGAGCTCCATTAGCATCACCCTTCACACACACACACGCTCAACTTCTCACCCGCTCCGTCCTCCCCTCTCCAAACGAGCGGGAGCGAGGCCTCCAAAGAAAAAGAAAAAAGGGACGTACCAGGGAATCTCATCAACTGAACAGGCTTTCCAGCGTCAGTGAATCGCTTTTCTAGCAACTCGACCTGCGTCGTCTTGCCGCTGCGATCGAGACCCTCGAGAACTATAAACGCGCCGCGGCGCGGGGTATGTGAGACGGGCCCTTTAACTTGCTCCGTGGCGACTGCTGCGTCGTTGCTTGTGGCCATAATGCCCTGCGTACGTGTCGTTTTATTACTGCCACCGTTTCTATGCAGATTCAAAATTTGGCTACGCAATAGAAGTGAATTGCAGGGCTGTTGCAGGCGGCTGTTCGTGTTGGGTGTGCGTCTCTCGCGGCGCGTGGACGTGTTAAGTGGATTCAAAACCGCACTGTGAGGGCGCTTATGGACAGCTGCCTTGGTATAGGCCTACAGTGCGAATATATGTCACAGAGGTTGACAGTCGTTGATATTCAAACTTCAATTAGGCGACATTCAATTAATCGCATGAGCTAACAATAAACAGCAAAAATGCAAAAATGCGTCAAAGCCCGCCAAAAACGCCATTTTAAACGCCAAAAATTCAAACAACGTTCCAAATCCCAGCAAGTCCCAGTATCCAGCATAACCCCGTTTCGCATCTCTCATTAGCACCCTCATTAGCACCCTCATTAGCACTTTACAATCATCGCGGCTCCGTGAAGCTAGAGCTGTGCTCAACTTCATTCCTGGCGCGGTATTGCCTGTTCCGTTGGCATGGTTACAATGGCCTGCTAGGCTTCAAGACTAGCATGGCGCATCGAAACATGTCAGCGAGGTGCCTTCTCGGTACAGAGGACATGGCGCGCCTTGAGATCTCACTAGGCTTCAAGACTAGTGTAAAAGTCGTTTGCAGCAACCATGTCATGAGTCCGGAGGGATCGAGAGCTTTTGCATCATCTCAGCTGATTGCTGGACAATCAAGCCTCGGCCTCATCCTTGGCACTGCCGCTCTCCCAGAGGTCAAAGCTCTCACCCGTGCCGTCAATAGGCTGCAAAACAGCAGCCTTGGAGGATCCCTCGCTTGGCTGAGAGACGAGCGCGTCGATATCGTCCTTGGACTCCTTGTCGAAGGAACCGATACGAGGCGCAAACTCAAAGTCATCGAGAGGCGAGTTGTCCTCAACCTCCGTCTCATCCTCCTCATCGACGTAGACAACCGTTGTCTCGTCGTAGTTCTCGGCGTAGAAGTCGGAGACATTGAGCTCTCCGAGGGCAGCGCGCTCCTTGTCGGTGACCATGTCCTCGACACTGTTGCGGAGGCGGCGAGGAGTCTGGGAGACATCGTTGGGAGGTGGGATGTTCTCCTTGTCGGCGCCGTCATCCTTCTCGCGCTTCGCCTTCATCTCAGTCTCCTCGTCAGAGGAAATGTCCAGCACGCAGGTGCCGTGCTGGAGCATGTTGGTCATCTCCTGTTCAGGAGTGTCCTCGTGGATGTCAAAGAACCATCCAGCCTTGGCATCAGCAAGCAAGGCACGGCTCTGTCTAGCCTTGCCCTTGCTGCATCCGCTGTAGGTGGGAATGGTACCCTTGAGCGCGGCATCGAGAGAGAAAGGAGTCGGGGCGGGGGCAGAAAGATCAAACGACGGAGGGTCGACTCGGCCGTATGGGCCAAGAGTGCGGCGACGGTTGGAGAGGAGGCCGGAACGCTTGCTACGTGTGGGAGAACGACCGGCGAGAGCAGAAACGGGGGACGACTTGGCCGCAGTGTTGAGCTTGGTCATTGGTGACTTTGGCTGCAAGGTGCGTCGAGGAGTCGAGGAGGGCTTGACGGGGCTTGACAGGGACTCGGGGATGGCGGTGGTGGAGGTGGTCTTGAGGACGAAGTTGGAAGGCTTCAGACCATTGGCGGGAGACGAGAAGAGAGAGCCCTTGGAGCGCTTGGAAAAGCTGACGGGGTCGACATTCTCAAAGTTGTTGATGTCGAGCAAGTCGGCCTTGCGCTTGCCACTGGTTGGAGGAGACATAGCTAGACAAATTGTTAGTATCATGCGCGCGACTTACGAGGTAGTTTATAGAGAGTAGTGATTGTAGCAGAGAACATACCATTCTGGCGGTTCTTCAGGCTGGTGAGGCTCTGAAGTCTGGCTCCATCAAGGGGAGCAAATGGCTGTCTGGTGATGGAGGCCATTTTGAAGGTTCGAGGTGTATAGGTGATGTACGAAAGCGATTTTGGTAGAGACGCGATAAAAGTACTCTCACAAATCAGGTGAGAGCAACGGAAGCAAAGATTTAAAGATTCGAGGTTTAAAGATGTGTGCAGGTGAGTCGAAAGTCGAGATATCTGTTCTAATCTGAATCGAAGTGTGGATGTTGTTATTGTTGCTTTTTGAATCGCGTTCAGTCGAAGGAAACCACCCAAGTTAAATAGATAGGACCAGCCGACCCAGCAATGCTTCGAAAACGAAGCTTGACAGTGATTCAACGATTCAAGGTAGGACAAGAAGCAAGAGTGAGGCGGAAGAATAAGACGACTGGCCAGCAACAAGGGGGAGGGGATGCAAGAAGGTAATATTCAAGCAAGAGGACGGCGGGCGGCAGGACAGGAAGCCAAGGGGACGAGGACAGCTGCAGGACGTGACACAACCTCAGGGGTGAGCAGCAGCAGGGACAAAAACGCGTGTGAAAGGAAGCTAGGTGCAACGGAAGCACCACGCTAGTGCCTTAGTATTCTTTTGCTGTACTACCTGTACTAGCAGGTCCTTGGGCTGCGCTGTAATACTTTTAATAAGCCAAGGTTCAGGTTCCGCCCGCTGCAGCAGGGTGGGATGGGGCGGCTATGCTACAGGCTGAAAAGTGATACTCGTAGCCCTGAAAGGTCGCGGCCGTAGTGGGTGGGTGGGTGGAGGAGGGCTAATCTGGTGGTGGCAATGTCTTTGTGCTCATTCAGGTTTTGTGTTTTTTGTGAGACGTCAAGACGATGTGGGCTGCCGAGTAAAGGGAGAATGTTAGAAGGAGGAGGGCAACCTAATTAATTGGCAGAGCGAGCTGGGTACTCGTAGATACTAGAAAGCTATTGGAATCCGAGACACAAGCTGGAGTGCTACAGTACGAGTATCTTTTTTGGTGGTGTGTGCTGTGTGAGTGGAGAGAGAGCGAGATGATGTGACCCTGGCGTTATTCTTTTCCACCCATTAATGGCGCCCCTGCAGGCTCCTGCTGTCGCGTCCACTTGCATCTACAGTCGCGTCGATGGTACCGTGTAAGTAGAGGTACCAGCTTATTACATTACTGGCAGTGAGCAAGCGCGCCAGAGGCTGTATAAAGTTCTGCAAGGCGGGCGACAATTTGGCATTCAATGCAGGCGGATGAGCCAATTAGCTGGTTGACCTGTCCATTACCAGCTCACTACTCGTACATATCTTAAAACTTGCTGCTCCAAGGATCCAACATCTCGTTCCCCTCCCACTGAGACGGGCCCAACTGCTCCGTATATGCGACCAACTTAAGCCCACCGACGGCCGCCTCACCCAAGGTCTTCTCCCGTCCAAACGATTGCGAAAAGAATTAGCACAAGAACTGAAAAGGTTTCACATGGCACAACCTACTTCGACTGCATTTTCCCTACTCCAGCGTCTTTTTCTTCCAATCCCAACCACCACCACCCCCCATCGCATCGTCACACAGCACCGCCGACATACCGATTTGCAGGGGCAATTGAAGCAATGTCCGTTTTAATGTACTGCATGTATGTACAGTACAAACCCACAAACACCCGAAAAGACGCGAATCGGACGCGGGGCCGGACCCACGGCTACTAATACATGCAGTGGTAGAACTCGTGCGAGTAGCTAATCGGCCGCAGCGGCCAAATTGCAACAGAAACCTCGGCATGCAGGTTAATTACATTGAATGATTGGCCATCGAACAACCCGTTTCTTCTTCTTATACAAAATATCATTACTCTGCATCAGATTTCCGTAGACTCGTACCCCAAAGCAAACCTGCATTGTCAAATCTGCTGGCCACCAATAACGACGAGTATATCTATCATCCTGTGTCACCACAGGTCATCTCAAACACATGGCCCCAAATCCCCCGCCTCGAACCCGAGAAAACCTCAGACGCATCGCATCCTGCCTACTATTCTGCTTCTTGCAAAATCGACTACTCATAGCCTTGCATCCTGCAGTATGACCACACCGTCTCACCCTCCCACACCAACCCTCAGCCAACCAGCTTCTTCAACACACCTCCCGCATACCAGCCCGTCGCCAGTTCCTTGTCACGCTTCAAAACTTGCTTCCGCAAAAGGCAATGTCTGCTCACCTCGCCTCGTCTTCTTTTTTTGCAGCGTCAGATCGCTCAAAGCTTGTCTTATTCCACACTCTTATTTTCCAATCGCCTCCCCGCAAGTAGACAACCAGTTCGTTGTACATCAGCAGTAAAAACCCATCGTCTCAGCCACGAACCGTAGCCGACTGACTGTGTTACTCGAAGCTTGATCTTACGTCGTACTTACTTAACCAATCGTATATCATATACTACTGATTCATTACTACTTCGCCACTTCCCACGGCTGGCCGCTCTCCAAGCGACCCAAGTTTGCCAGGCTTACACAACGACACACTCCGTACAACGCTACAGTTTGCGTTACCTTCCACCACCACGTACCATGGCCGTCAAATATGCGGCCACTTAATCCACTTTGCGCCATGCGTCTCTATCTAATTGGATCTCTTGTTCGTACAGGCTGCTCAGTAATAAATCCTATCACCCCGGTCCGTGTCGTCGGTATCACGCTAGTAAGGCCTCAGCTAGCTCCGCCAGGCCAGAACATCGCGACCTGCTCTCGCCACTGCAGAAAAAGGAAATAATAAAAACGGAGAAATTCATAGCCCCGTTTCCCTTACCTTTCTTTTCTTTCGCACCAAGTTACAGAAATAGAATAATCAGCCGCATAAAGCTCATACGTAAAGCTGCATTTCCAAGACGTCCTGTGTTTTGTAGTAGGCTGCCCAAAAGCCAATCACTCAATGTACAAACCCATGCAGCATCCCATCCCTTCAGCGGCTTTTTCACAACTTCCGTCCTCCAACGAATCTCCAATCTACACTCATAAGCTTTCTTCCTTCATTTTCGTCAAACTAATTCCCGTCATTCGCAGAAATCTCCCAATCCCTCTCAAATTCCACCAACATGGGCCAGCCAGATCCCACGAGTCTCGGCCCCGCCTGCAACCACTTACACTGACCATCTAGGGGAGGGGAAAGTAATAAGCTTTTCATTGCAACATCATAAGCACCTGAATCTAGCTCCGTACATGTCTCTCCGTCGTCCCTCTATGAGTATTCCTGGTCGAAAGGCAGCCAGACAAGATCTTGTCCACATTCCAGTCTCTGTCTCAGTGCGATCATACTCCCTCCGCTCCCCCCAAAAAAAATCCTTCAGAAACGGAATCGACGAGCTAGGCAAGCAGCTTGACGATGCTGCGTCATCAGAGGCTAATCACAGGCAAAGACTTTCCAGCCCCATTTGTAATTAGCTGAAAGAACTAAAGGATACGTGTAGATGCAATGTATCGTGCCCTATCACTCTCAGCCAGACGGACCGTGACAATGACAAAGACTCGATACTACTATAGGCAACTGGTTATCTTTGCCATTAGCTACATTACTCTACAAGAGTGTGCCAACAATTCTACCATGTGCCTTCATCCTCTATACTACGTCATCACCGACATGGCGGAGTAGGCTTGTCTTGGCCAACAGAAAAAAAAAAGCAACCACAAAACACTCAATGACAGTATTACATCATATTTATTCTTCTAAGGCTATTTAACGAATCAAGGTAATTAATTTACGTGTCAAAGCACACACTAACTTGAAGAGTTCTGCGTAACGTTTTTTGTGTCTGATGAGTTGTACGCCTCTTGTAGTTCAATTGCCTCACCCTGGCCCAGTGGATCTGTAATTTGATCTGCTGGGGAAAAGGATGGCACAAGGGTCGATTGCAGTAGTCTCTCGTTGGTGGTGGTGAAACTCGGTTGTAACTTCATCCCAAACCTGCCCATCCGCACCATCCAATTGCTTGGGCAAGCTTTCGAAACCCGCCCTTGATGTAATCTTGCGGTCATCTGCCAGCACATGTGGCTTTGGCGAAGGTTGTCGAGGAGCAGTTAGAGCATCACTGGTGATTAAGTGCTCCTTAAACTTGCCTCGAACTGACACCGTTCGGTCGTCTCCAAGATTGTGCTCTGGCTGGATAATGTGGCCAGAAGCAACATGGTGATCGGCAAGGCAATGTGCAGCTCCTTCCGATTCTCGGGCCACTTGCGACGGACTGGCAATGCTTATGATGGGGACTCTCGTCTCGCTGCGGAATTCAATAATTAGTCGAGGCTTAGGACGCAAGTCTGACATTGCTCACCGAGCTTTTGGAGTGTTTATAAAATCTCTGGCAAGGACTGGCTCTGTTTCAAGAGTGTGTTGGCGGATAACACCTGCATCAGGCCGTACTGGAATTGGCGTTTCAATGGAAGGGCGCGCCGAAGGTTCATAGGTCATTGGAGTGGGCGGTTGGTATTGGCTTTGGTTCTGGCTGCTCTCTGGAGTCGGGGTATGAAGTTCTTTCAACCTCCTGTGCTGCCTCTCGCGGGCTATGATTTCATACTCGTTTCTTTCAAGCGTGACACACGGACAACACCAACCGTCACGCTAATCTGAGGTGTCGTCGCCGTCGATGCCATAAAATGACCGCACAGTTGTCTGGAGTCGACCAACAAAACACCCGTAGACTGCAACCATCAGCCTACGCTATTCCTTAATATAAACCCAAAGGCACATTGACTTACAGGGAAAGCACATGGCATATTCGCAACAGTCCGAGTTGAAGACGCCAGGGTCAGGAATATTCTTAGCATCATGACCAGCAAGAGCAGCTTTGAGCCTAGCCCAAGTCCGACCGTAGACGCCACAGGGGAATAAAACCGTCTCAGCGCAAGCTCTGTTGATAGCACCCTGGTCCGCGTGGGTGTCGTACCATTGCCATTGGGCCCTGCGTTCTTCGGCGAGTCTCTTCTCCATTCGGGCTGCGGGCGACGGTGTATAGAGGGGCATACGCTGGTAGTGATACCAGGCAGGAGGATTGCGGAGGTGACTGAAGTTGGGATCGTGTGTCCAATGGACCGAGCGAGCCATACTCGAACGGGGCCAGAAATTGACCGTCCTGTAGTGGGCTGTTTTGCAACGTTTTTGACGTGGATATCGAGGGATAATGCTACCAAACGAACGGCGTGAACGGGAGCCTGTGCGGAGGGTTTGTGGGAAAGCGAGGCCAAATTCAGGCAAAAGAGAGAACCTGATGGGCTTACGAGCAAGGAATAATATCTATGGTTGGGGAAGAATGCTTCAAATCTGGGGTT
Organism: Lecanicillium sp. LEC01; assembly: GCA_002242745.2. Lineage (NCBI taxonomy): Eukaryota > Fungi > Ascomycota > Sordariomycetes > Hypocreales > Cordycipitaceae > Lecanicillium > Lecanicillium sp. LEC01. Next base: position 231,250 of record NIWZ02000002.1, read on the forward strand.
GTAGTTGTTGGAGGCCAAGCGGGCTTAATATGCTGAGTTCTGGCAAACGCAGCTGCGGTCCGCCAGGCAAGTCGCACCAGCAAAGCTTGAAAAAGGGAAGTGCGGCACAAAATACTCGCATAGGAAAGAGCAAGACCTGAATTAGTAGGTACCTACCTATTAGTAGTTTGTTGCAAGCCTGACCTCGGAGTTTTTTAGGTGTACCTTTACTTAGTACTAGGTAGGAACCCTCGGATGAGTACGTCTTAGTATTTGTGCTTTTGGTATTATATCAGATAGCAACCGTCACTGTGTCTAGTGTTAATCAATTTACCAGGCCAAATTGATACATTTGCGAAAGGCCGCATTTGTTTTCTGGGCATTGACACGATGATCGTGTTTCTATCGCACGGTAGGTGTTGGTTCTGGCGCAGTGCATACAGCAGATGTCGTGAATTACTCGGCATTCTAGCAGCAAATGTCTCCGTCAGTGTAGGGGTGTGCTATAGAGACAGTGCCTGTTAGCCTGGGTTTGAATTTGACTTGGACTTCTGCCGCTTGACTTACAATCTTAACCCGTTTTAAATAACGTTATTTGTTCTTCGAGGAAGGCAAGATCCAAACCGGTTTCTCGGCGACCGCAGCAGACGGATTTGACACGAAGGTACCATTGCTAACTTGGAAGAACTCTGCGAGTTCATATTTGCAGAGCCATTTTCTACCTGTTCTGCCTCGTCCTCGTCCTCTTCTTCTTCCTTGTCTCTTTCTACGCCAGTTACAGGACCAGGTTCAGGAACATTGTTTATCTGGCGGATGCGCTTGGCTACCCTCCAATAGTCTCCCGCAAAGGGCGACTTCTCGCTCAGTATTTTGCAGACGAGTCTTGGTCTCGGCGCGGTTTGTGCGCTGCTTGGCCTGGCCAACCTCGCGCTTCTGATCTCGCTCTTTGTATGTCGAGGGTCGCTATTTTTTTTTTTCGGCTGCTTCTTCGCAGTAGACTCCATTTCCCGTAGTAGTTGTTTTTTCCAAGTCAAAAAGAAAAAGAAAAGGATTGTTTGGTGTGCTTTAAACTGCATGATTATTCCCTCTGTTTATCTTGCGGAATCTTATTGTTGGTCCTTTTTGTCGACGTCGAAAGAGTGGCCCACTACGAAATTGTGTGGCAGGTTCTAGGCTGAAACAGTCTATATGTTCCGGCAACATGCAAATTCGCTCCGATAAAAGATGGCATTTTCTAAGGATGAGTTTGGCCGATGTACGGCAGATTTTTGTGTTTGTGGTGTTTGTAGCCAGGGACATGTAGGACTTTACGTCTGTTGACCACGGTATGGTTGTGGTGGGTAGGTAGGTACCGAAGTCGTAGCGGACAAACCTCTTAGGATACCGGTACCTTGCGAGCAGCAATACCTTGAGTACATTAGGTATGCAGGCCAGCTAGATAGAATCAACATCTTTTTCATTTTTTTCTTTGACAAGAAGACCAGACGACCTGTTAGCAAAAAGAATGGGAATAGAGACTCGGCTAGTAAAATACGCCTTTCCCCAGTTACTCGTATACGTGCCCGGAGCACGTGCCGAGCCAACGGCATGGCAGACGGGATCTGTCGGCATGGACCGCACATGGCCATTTTTATTTTTATTGAGGCAGCACCGGTTTACTTAGTAGGTTATCAGTCGTCGCCCAAAACGGCGGCTTGGCGGTCTATTCGAAAACGTTAAAATGCACCAGACTCATATTGCTTGATGAATCTCGCAAAGCAATTTCTAAATCTACCTGTAAGGAGCTCTTTGTTGGACTTTCTGCCGTGTTTCTATGGACATGAAATGAAAGGGGGGAAATGGTAAAAATCTGAGGATACTATGCAAAATGAGATTTTGGCAGCTATCCGGGACGCACATTGTTGCAGGGCCGTTTGTCAACCAGCAGCGGCATATGCCCGTCAGCGAGACGAGCAAGTCAAGCAACTTTAGCTGCATACCGGACTTAAACAACGCAGAGTATATAATAGGGCATTTTCAATACGCATCGTAATTGCTAGCTGCTATGAAAATAAGTGAGATGAAGATGACCGCTCTTACATCCATGTAAGGCAACGTGGGATATCGGGTACATAGTACAGACTAGAAAGGCTGCAAAGGGGATTACCATGGTGGCAGCAAAACAAACCAAATCCAACATGTTTTTAAAAAGAAAAATGCTATGAGAAACCGAGACATCAAACGATACTCTAATGTAGCAGTTTCCACGCTTTTTCTTTACTTCCTCGCCCTATCTTTTCTGTTGTTCAAATAACCGCTGTAGAGCATCAACCACTCGAAATAGGTAGCAGACGGCCAGATACCTGAACTATCTCTCCAGCGCGGAGAAACGGCGTGCAGTCTGGCTTGGCCCAGTGGATCTACGGCGCATGGAAAACTAGCAGAATTTAACCTTGTCGCTAGGCTTGCAAGGTTACTGAACAGTAGCGCCAACCGTCTGGCGCTAACTTACCCAAAAGCGCGTTGTGGAGGGGGGCGAGCCACGAGTAGGTCCGAGATGGCAACACGCAGGAGACGCAACCAGTTAGCAGCCTTGCGATGAGGTATGCCCAGGCGAGAAGTTCTTTGCAACAACGGTCTTTAAAAGGATGGCTGCTCGGCTGCATATAGTGGCGTTGCGTTTGTCGGGTCGAACGCTAAGATTTAGGTAATTGGCGTTTTATGGCAGTGTCATTGGCTTTGTAGGGTTTTTGGAATGGAATGTTGGCAGACTAGTTGAGGCAAAAAGATCGGCAGTGAGTTGGCGCGAGATCCAGTGGTTCGTTTCGGCTTGCGACAGTAGAGATTCCGGTTTGAAAGCAGCGATCGATTATCTGGACGATACTTTTCCTGCAGCAGCGATATTTCGTCATCGTTGGCACTGCGTCTGTCTAATCGTCTTGGTCAGATCAGCTACGATGCTTCTCCAATAGTGTGCTCTACCAGTACCCCTCATCTAGCGCAAAGGAGTCGATATGGAATACTTGGATGAGATGTCCAGTCGTACGTCGTACGCCACCCAAGGCAAGACAACGTAGCGCAGCCCGCAAGATGGGACCTTGGGGGGGGGCGCTTCTCGCGGCATGCTGATGGTACGTCGTACGTTTGCTCCTGGGCATTGGCGCCAAGCAAGCCCTTTTTCCTTCCACAGGTTATCCCATTAGGTACTGACTGGAGCGGGTGGATGTCCGGTGGCGGAGGCGGCGCCCCCGAGGTCATGCAAGCAACAGGTGAGAGTTTTGGTTAGCGCTGAGTCCCTGGCGACAAGTAGAATATCAGACCAGACCCTGGTCCCGCTGAACGTGATGAAAGCTGAGTGAGTGGTGAGGCAGGAGTAGCTGTCATGCGCGTGCACAGAGGCAGCCGATTGAAAGTGCTTCGTCGAGGCTAAAAAAAACGGGTGGCGGCAAACGGTGCAAGGACCAGGACCAGGGATGAATCCGCACGGCAATCCCATCCTACAGGTATTTTCTGCTTTTTTGGTGGCTTGTATTTACAGTAACTAGGTAGGTAGCGATGATGAAGGTAAAGTCAAACGGCGATTGCAGATTAGACTTCCAAGTTCCTGCACCTACTTAGGTACCCGCGTGGTGCATACCTTCCTAACCTCGTGGTACCTGAGGGTGTGGCCAAGACTCATCAGTGGCCGCTCGTCGCCCCCGTGGCCACCCTTCTTCGCCTGTGCCACAATCTCTTCATCTAGAGTACGAAGTAGGTACTTGTAAATTCTGCAGGGCCCTGCGGGTGCCACCATCCGCGTGTCGCGGTAGCCCTGAATTAGAGGCATTGGAGATTGCGCAGTAGGTACTCATAATTTACTCTGTACCTTAGTGTATTTGATAGGAAGGGGGGGATGGAAATGGAAAATGGAGACTGTGCTCGTAACTGAATACCACGGACTTGGTATTTACTCGTCAGTACATACGTATAAATCCCAATAAATAAATACTCTGACCTGTGCCTTATTACTCACGCTCTGCTCCTAGGTAGGTACTAAATAATTATGAGCTACTAACTGTACTCCAGTCCGTACGTACGGTGCATGTATCTTTCTACTAGCGCCGGTTCAACATGGTCATGGCGGCACTGCTCATGGTCCATGGGTGCCAGTGCCATCATCATGGATTGCGGTCCGTCTCACAATTACCTTACTCGTACTCGGTCAAAAGATCCATCTAGGCTTGCTTTTAGATAGACTCTGGCGCAGACTGGTTTTTTACTGGGCGGCGCCGCTCACGCACTCCCTTGACAGTGTCTCTCCTCTGTCCCGTTTTCCCCTCTTTTGGTATTGGAACAAAAAGGCGGCTCTTTCGCCGTCCGACTTGTTTATTGCCTCCAAGCGCCTCTTTCTTTCTCTCTCGCACTCTCTAAGAGCCAGTATAAGCTTCTCAAAAAGGACCTGCTCGTCTATCTTGCTTGAACCCTTGCTCTTACATACACACGCGCTACTACGTTGCTCCATAGTGCTACAGCCCGGCTAGCTCCAATACTTGCACACGCTTGCGGTCTGCGTGGCTGGGAGCGGACACACAAGCGTCGAAAGCGTTGAACCCAGGACCTGCCCACCCGCCCATCTCTGGTGACCGACTAGGTACTCATACCCTGGCGCGCCTTGCCTGAACTAGCACACAGACACAGGGCACTGCACCACCGGCCGTCAGGTTTCTTCGCCCCCCAGTACAACCTGAAGACAGGGTGCCTGTTGGTAAAGGTCTTGCCTCTTGGCCACAGGTCTCTTGTCGCTCTCTCTCTCTCTTTGTCTCTCCCCTTTCCCGCTCGCCATCTCTGCCTCTTCTTTTCTTCTTCTCTTCTTCTTTATTTCCATTGTCGGTTTTCGGTTTTTCCTGTTGCTTTACCGTTTGTTGAACGCTATTGCATTTGATCTCCACGTCTCTACCTAAGCCTCTTTGCTTGTCTGCAAACAACAGCCGACTCCGTTTCCTCAACAAAAAGTGTAAGTTGCCTCCTCCCCTGTCCGCTTTCGCCTCCCGTCCCCTTTGCCGCTCCTGGTCTTTGTGTCACTTTCGTTTGACCTGGTTGTCTCTCCTTTATTCTTCTGCCCTTATCCCTTTTTCTTCTTCTTTCTGTCAATAATCCAGATCGATACTCAATTCCGTCTATTCTCCGGCCGACAAGCTAACTCAGCGTCCTTTCTGTAGCTCAACGGCCAATATACTCCCTCGCGTCACCGCTCTACCAATCGACACACCACATCGCACGACACACCGCACGACACACCGCACGACACGACGCCAGATAAATTTTTGCCTGAAAACAACTTGAAATTTCTAGGCTGCAAACTCAAAACACGCCAATTGCTTCCAAATTACGCTCCAGTCCGTCGCAATGGCTGCTCCCAAGGGAAAGTCGCAGCCTCTCACCGAGGACGCGCAACAACCAGCTATCGTCACTCATCCGGAAAAGGCCACCCTTTCCAACGCTTCTACCATTTGCGCCATGCCGCTGGGCGCCTCACCACGAGACAGCTTTGCCACGCCGCGGTCGGAAAGCGGCGGCAATCCTTTTGACACGGACATGGAGGCGGCCATGATTTCCCAGTCGACGACACGCAAGAGCTGTCAGCTCCCTAGGAAGAGCGACTGCCAGGTCTGGCCCTCGAGAGACCACTGGAAAGACAAGGCAAAGGCTGAAAAGAAGAAGCGCAGCTGGACTTGCATGGCCAGGCTCAACCGTCGAGACAGACTGATTGCCAAAATTCTCCTGGGTCTCTTGCTCGTTGGCATTGCCGTTGGTGTCGGCTTTGGTGTTTCCAAGCCCCTTGGTGCCCCCATCTGGGGAAAGACGGACACCACTGGTTGAAAGAGGTCAACAAGAAGCATAAAGTAACAACCATGAGACCAAGTAACGACGCGCTGCAATCCAAACGACAAATTGTCCGACACGAACCGAACACACTACACAGCAACATCAACAACAGCAACCTCACAAATCGCATAGTCAGCATGGCTGGGTAATACGAATACCTCGACCTCATTCCCGGCGAGCGGAGGGGAGAGCGTCATTAATATCCGCTCTGTACATACGGGTATCTTTTCGCTCTCAAAGACGCCCTACCCCTAAACCTTTTCTATCTTCATCGAATACAGGCCTAGCCCGGCGTCACGGAGTTTTCTTGAAATTTGCACATGGCACAGGAATTATACTGACATTTGGGTTTTCTTTTCACGGGACTAGATACACCTAGGCTACTTTGTCGCATTGGAGGACGAGTGGCAATGTATAAATATGCCGGCATAGGGCAAGCATAGAATATGGATTGACAAATGAAGCATTTTACGTCTTGACTACAGAATACAATACAGCGACGTCGGCTGTTTTTATGCATCTTACCTCGTATGGTGTTTGAGTTTTGTAGTGTCATTAGCGGCTGCGTTAGTGCCTGGAAGATGCCTTTTTCGGTAACTCGCCCACAGATGGCGCGTGGAGATTTAAGATTTGCGTGGCTCCCCGCCCTGTGCCTGGCAGTCGGCTCCATAACGTACTTACTTAGTGAACCTCCAGTGACTGAGGCTGACGACTGTTCGCGCACTGTGTAATGAAGTTGAAGAGAACAATTTCCCTCCTTTGGAGAGCGTACTGTTATTAAAGACATTCTTGTAAATTTTTGCTGTCTTTGTTGTAGTCAAAGCAAGAGGAGCCACTGTCTGGGTAGAGCACTGAACTTGTTCACGCCATTGTTCTCCCACAATCTAGTCTGTACCCACCATGCATATCCAACACTCACACAGAGACAAATATATATATATATATAATACACGCAAGAACCGTCCCAAAAAGACGGAAGAACGGAAAAAAAAAATTATAAAGCCAAGATAAGATTACACTACAAAATCTTATTATACAGAAACTTTTCAACATATCAGGGAAAAGAGAAGGGGTCAAAAAAAAGGTTCAAACAGCCAGCATGATCACCATCGTCCCTCCCAACGCAGTCACCATAACCATCTTGGTCCTATTCATCCTCTTGAGCCTGCTAATCTGCACAGTTAGCCTCTACCGCGCCAAGTGCGCCATCAGACGCAGATTCGCTTCTTCTTCTTCTCCGAATCCCTCATTATCTTCATCGACCGGCGAAGTGCCCACTACTAATAACAATTATAATAATTATGGTCCCCGTCTTCCGCGCTAGAATGGTGATGCACTCGGCGTGAATACTGCCCAACAGCAGCAGCAGCAGCAGCAGCAGCAGGATATTCCACTGCAGGATTTGCAGCCGCGTGTGGCCATGTATGTACGCCCGCATCCTATTCCGCGGATGCCGAGGACAGAGGTTCCGCAACAGCAGCAGCGGCACCAGCAGCAAGCTTCTCACCACCACCACCACAACCACCACCAGCACCAGAGTACTACTACTTCTGCTGCAATGCCACAGCGTAGTGCTCAGTCGTCAATGCCACCTAGCTACGGCCATGCACGGAGCCAAAGTGTACATGGGCCAGTGGATATGGAGACATTTGTAGACGTGCCGTTGCATGATGAGCCTGTGGCTAGTGGTGCGAATGACGAGGATGCGACTGCGAGACGCGGAGGGATTCATTGGAGGGTTGGGTGGAATGGACCGGGGAGGTAAAGTCTGATTACAGGTAAGTCTAGTTTCATTGGCCTCTTGATTTTTATTATTATTTTTTGGCGTTTCTTTTGGCAAGGTAAGGCCGCGGCGTTTACTACTTAATTTGACATATACATACCTTTGGCACTCTGTATACGTCCATTCGATTCGACTGTTCGTGAGCGTGTAAACTGCAGCCATGTCACTTAAAAAAAAAACCCTCAATTTTTTTCTTGCTTGAAATGCAGTTATTCTTACTTCTATTCCTACCCGCTAATCAACCTAATCTCCTATTTCGCCGCATGACGAGGCAATACCCAGCCGCCGTCGCAGTGTGAAAGTAGCCTCCAGGGCCAATTTTCCAAATCCAATACCATGTGTAACAAGAAAAAAGTAAATAAATAATGACGCATGCTGTACAGCTTTCTTCGTCCCCAGACTTTGCCCTATGTGCTCTACTTCTACTCCTCTACTGCTCCTCCTCGCCTTCTGCCTCCTTTCTTCACCCTCTTCATCCAATATGATTAACAATCTTGCGTCGTGCACAAATAAAATAGCCAGGGACGGTGGTTCGCTTTGGTGCGTTGTGCCTGCCCGAGGGACAAGGAGCCTCACCTGTGATGGCTCGGTATTATACATCATCTCCGTCTTGTGCGCCACGTTCACGCCGTCAGATCCATCCACGTCGACGTCGTGAGCAGTGTTTGTTTTAGAAAAACAATTTTTTTGCGCTGGAGGGCCAGTTCTAGAACAGTATACTCGGAAAAATGTGGACAATCAGACAGACTGGTAGAGGAGGAGCGGCTCGCCGACGTTTTCGATTTCGGGAATGGTGCATTTCAGGTCAAATGCCTTGGACAGGACAATTTTGAAAATCTATGAAAACGTCAGTACGATTGTAAGAGAGTAAGCAAAAGGGTTAGCCTACCTTTTGCACATTGATGCTGTGGCTGGTACTCGAAAAGATGAGAGCGGCCCGCATAGCCTTGGCAAATCTCCTCGCCTATAGTCGAGTTAGTACGAGATATTCTATCCCCGCTAGCCTGCAACACCCACCTGATTTGAAATCTCTTCTTGATCTTGAATGGGAAAGTTGACAAAGTGGTCGTACTTGGTGCCAACGAGAATGGGAATCGCCGTCTTATTGAACCCCCTGCCTTGCCTGTACCACTCCTTGATGCTGTTGAGGGTGCTCTTGCGGGTAAGGTCAAACATGAAGAGGATGGCGACGGCATCATTGCACACAAGTGGTAGCATGTTGACAAATTCCCGTTGACCGCCCAAGTCCCAGATGGAAAAGGTGATTTCCGTGTTGCGGATGGAAATGGTCTTTTCCATGAAATTGACACCGAGCGTCTGGATGTAGTCCTCGTCCCAGCTGCCCTCGACGTACTTGACCATGAGCGAAGTCTTGCCAATCTGCGCGTCGCCAACCATGCCAACCTTGATGACGACGTGGTTACGGCCGTTGGAAGCTTCTCCGGAGCCCTGTCGGTTGGCGTGCTCGCCACGTGCATGATGTGAAGCGTTGGACATTTCGCTGCCCGGCCGTGATGTTGACGTCGAGGGGGCTGAGGGTATCGACGAGGGAACAGGCGGCGTATGCCTCATTGTCGGATCCTCGTCTTGATTTGGTTCCGGGCTGTGCATAGCTCCATGGTCGGGAGATGTTGGCATGGCGTCGTAGCCGCCGTTGTGCGAAGCGACTTGGGGCGAGCCTTCTATGCCGCCAAGAGTGTCGTCATGCCCATCTTGGGGGCCGTGTGTCATGTCTGTATCCATTGCCTCGAAACACGGGGTGTATTTGCGCGCAAAGGGATGCAGCGTCACGAGTCGACGTGTGTCGCCGTTGGGGTCGTGGAGCGAGATGTCGTCAGCGATGGGAGGAGGGGTGGATAAAGAAAGGGCGGAAGCGGAATCAACAATCAGCTCTCCCAGCAATGCATGAATGCTATAAACCGTGCAAATGCAGCGCCGACCAATGCAAAAGTATGTCAAGAATAGAAAAGGCGAGGCGGGTGGCTGTGACGGTCCCGGAAACCAACAGAGATGGCTATGGATGTTCGTTTGTGAAGTGGTTCTGGCTTTTGCTCGTGACGCAGCGCAATGGAGACGAGCTTCGGGCTGCGCGCTGCCAGGGTCATCCAGCGTGGTCGTGGTTTGCGGGTCCCGCGCCAGGCGGACCGGATTTTCGAGGGACCGGCTGGGAGAAAGTGTCGTTTGGTAGCCTTGGTGCGCCTGTGGTCAGCCGTGGCCTGCCTGTCGCAGCCTGATAAGGTGGTGCGTTTGGTTCCAAAGCGCGCCATTGTTTCACTGTGCAAGATTGCCGATCTCGCCCTGCCGTGCCACCTAACAAATGGCTACCGTGAAGGTGCTGCCAGAAGCAACGATGACGCAAGGAGAGATGGTGGAAATTGGCATTGGAATGTTTTACAAGCTGTGAATGAAACGTTCAAGTTAAGATTTGCAAGACCGATGGATTGCTACAAGATGAAGGTTTGCTATCGGCCACAGAGCATTCGTCGTCTGTCAAGTACAATACTCTCTTTCGGGCTGTTCAACTGGAGTTCGTCTTTTCATTGTTCATGTGTGATTGCAGCTTTTACATCCATTAAAAGGCTGAGCGACCCAGGGGGGATTACTGTTATTACCCGGGAGAAATATGCGACACGGGCAGTTCCAATTAACCGAAATCATCGCATACCGACGTTGACTTGATTTACGGCGGCACAAAATTCCCACGTGAATTCTGCAAATCGTATCCTTGAGGGCAGTCTGTTACCATGAGCTGCTACTGCGACAGCCAGGCAGCTCTTCAGCCAGATTAGGTAGTCGACGTCAGTCGTGGGCATGGGCATCATATGCACACTGGGGCTTGTTTTACGACACATTGCTGGGGAAACGACGGCGTTTTGCGGGAACTGTCAAAGACCCAAGCGTGTACGACGTCTACAGAGTGATATAAGGCGCCCAAACGTAGGCCTCGAGGGTAGAGGAACCGAAGTAAGCAAAATCTCGTCACCGGCGGCCTGAGGGATCGGTCGCGCTTCCGGATATCTGCCAGCGGAACGACGGGCTGAACTCTTGCATCGAGCCACCTAGAAGACTAGGTAGTGTATGAAATCGGAGCCTGTGACCGAGTGAGAAACAAAACTCGTGTCTGCTTCGTGCTGCTTCATTACTCGATGGCAGCTCTCAACACTGCGTTCTATTTCAGGAAGATGCCTGGGACAAGAGACTACACTTCTGACAGGGGCAGTCAATGTTAGATAAAGCCATTACCCAAGCGTTTTATTCGGGCATTTTCGCTAAAGTACAGTACAAGCATGTGGAGTTCCGTGGCGGATAAGTGGAAGTGTTTGTACGTAAGGCCAACGACGCTATTAGTCGTAGAAACCCTCAGCGCGGGTATATTAAAGGCCATATGGCGTGGGATCTTTTTCGACGAGGGCGACACCGGAAAAGGCAGCGAAATTTTTGAGAAAAATTAATCAGAATATTCTTTGACCTCTATATACAAATCTCCCTTTACTAGCGTGGCCAATTGAGTTTTATTGCCGTAAACAACAATTCTACCTTATTCTTCCTTGTTAACCCAGCTCCCAAGCTCGACCCGTAACCTGAAAGAGAGCCTCTGATTGGCCCAGTTTTTCCCCTTCTCCAATTGCTCTCTCGTAACCAGAAAGAAAAAAACCACGCTCTGCACCCGCCCACAGGCCACAACACCCACCGAACGGCCAGTTCCCCCGCGCCTTGTATCGGTTCCGGAGCCTACCGCACCACACTGCAGCGCCCGGGCACCCACTGACTAAGACCGCCCACCCCGGAGGAGCCCACCAAGCTTGCCTTTCTGGCCGCTCCGAACCTGGCCTGACAACCACATTTCCGCGTCACAGTTTAGTGCCGAAAAGCTTCACGTTTTTTCCCTTTCTTCCCTTGTCCGTTGCGCCTCTCCTGCCTCGTGTTTCTCTCCAAAATTCTCCGCTCTTATATATCCTCAAAATGTCTTCAATTGCTACCGTTCTCCGCGCCGCTCGGCCCGCGGCTATGCGCCTTGCTCCCCGCGCTGCTGCTGCTTCACCCATGATGCCTGCGGCTATGCGCAGCTTTTCAACCACCCGCCTCAGTATGTCATCACATCGAGTTTGGAAGCTGCGATGATATCTTGCAGAAGAAAAGCTTCTGACTCAGCCACGAGATTGACAAAGGAAACCAATACTGACATCTTCTAGGCCTCGCTCGCATGTACACCAAGGACCACGAGTGGATTGACATCTCCGCCGACCGCAAGTCTGCCACGATTGGCATCTCCGAGTACGCCGCCGAGCAGCTTGGTGACGTCGTCTACGTCGAGCTTCCCGAGACCAGCGGCGACTTTGTTGACCAGGGTGATGCCATTGGCGCCGTCGAGTCGGTCAAGAGCGCCAGCGACATCAACGCCCCCGTCCGCTGCCGCGTCAACGCCGCCAACACCGTCCTCGAGGAGTCTCCTGCCACCATCAACAAGGTTCCCGAGGATGACTCCAACGGCGGTGGCTGGATCGTCAAGGTTGACATTGACGAGGAGGGCGCCAAGCAGGTTGATGAGCTGATGAACTCGGATGCCTACAAGGCTTTTATCGAGGAATAAAAGAGACTTTTTATCTCGCTCGCTGATTGCCACTCTTTCAATTTCTCCTGGAAGAAAACTTAGGGAAAGCAAGCCTTAAAAGAAATAGCTCGTTTGTCTTGTGGACTGTAGCTCCAAAAGGCAGAGAGAGGAAAAAGAGAACAAAAATATACTGTGGTAGACAATACACTATTTGTCCCGTCGTCCTTTTTTTTTTCTGGTTGTTACATCATTGGACAAGACTGGTGTTTGTCTTGTTTGTCTATTGAATTGTTGTTTTTGTTTCGTGGTTTATTTGGTGTTTCATTTGTCCTGCTTAACACGGAAGTTATAGGAAACACGTTTGTGGAACAGTTCAACCTGGCAGGGTCACTTCAAAGTCGATTTATATCAAGAGATGAAAAGAGAAAGGAACAAGCTTCTTTGGTGTATCATATCTGGAGATTTTTTTATACCACATCTCTTGCTTTTGTTTTACTTTTTAAAAAAGATTTTGACATGTGCATGATGCGATGGTTGAGGGAATCAAACTCAGCCGGGCTCATCCTTTGCCGGCATTATTCTTCATCATTTGATTTTTTGAAGCTACTTTTGTTCAACTTGACTTCGCCAATTCGGTCATCATGTTACTTCCATCTAGCTCGTTGTTTGCTGCTGCTCCGCCGCTGCAGCCTTGGCTGCATTGATTGCGTTGAGAATCTTGTCCGCACCACGCTTGATAAGATCCTCAGCGACGCGCACGCCATACGCCTCGGCTTCTTCCATTGTCGTAACCTCCAAGAGATCCTCTGAATCGACTGCCTGGTCACCCCTGGCAGACACAACCGTAGCACGTAGCCTCAGCTTGCCGTCTATCCACTTTGTTTCCACGCCAATTGGCACGCTGCATCCGCCTTCGAGCCTGCGCATCACTCCACGCTCAGCTATGCATGCCAGCGTCGTCTCCATGTCCTTGAGGTGCTCCAGCAGATTCAGCACCCGCTCGTCTCCTTCCCGACACTCGACGCCGATTGCTCCTTGTCCCACGGCGTGCAGGATGCCACCATTGTCCCAGTCCAGAAACTGTGAAATGTGTGCACCAAAGTCCATTCGCTGCAGGCCTGCCGCAGCCAGAATGATGCCTGACAGCTCTGGGTCCTCCTCCAGCTTCCTGAGACGGGTATTGATGTTGCCGCGGTGGTCTTTGAACTTGAGGTGGGGGTATCTACGCGCGAGCTGCGCAATGCGACGGATGCTGCTTGTGCCAATGACGCTGCCTGCTGGCAAATCAGCAAGACACTTGTAGCCATGCTCTTCAATCAGTGTCTTTTTAATCACCAGCGTATCGCGCGGGTCGTGTCGTGTCGTTGTGCAGCCTAGCACCATGCCCTCAGGCAGCTCCGTGGGCATATCCTTGAGCGAATGCACCACAATGTCAAACTCCTTGGTGGCAAGCCTCTCCTCCAGCTGTGTTGTCCACAAGCCCTTGCCACCAAAGTTGTACAGCGCCGTATTTTGGTCGCGGTCGCCCGTCGTCGTCATGCCGTGGATTGGAAACTCGTATGTTGGGAATTGCGCCTTGAGGGCGTCGACCACGATTTCGGCCTGTGCCATTGCTAGTGGCGACTTGCGAGTGCCGACGTGAAATGTCGTTGCATTTTGCGTAGCTTCTGACGATTGTACCTCTGCCATTTTGTGCGTGTGTTGGGTGAGGTTGCTGGTGTTTGGGGGATCTGAAAAGGAAAAGAAAGGTCGAGGCTGGCGCAAATGTTGAAACGTTTGTTCGGGTGACACAGGTGCTCTCGGCTGGAAGCTCGTCGGTTCGGTGAGGGGCAGCGGAACAGCGGGGCAGCATGGAGAGGGAGCTACCCTAGACGGCTTTTTCGGCGTTTTCACGGCCGCCATGGCTTTATTTGGCATTAGCAAAACATTGAACTGTTAGTTGCTGGCTTTTGACTAAAAGCTATGAAAATATATTAGAAAATATATATTAGAGCCTTTTGTTGTAGACTGCGCAAGCAAGTGTCCATGGCCTTTTTGCCCTTTGGCTGTTACGCGTCCAACTCTCGAAACAACAAATTTAATTTGTTTACAAGTGCGCAGAGGAAAACCAACGGAAAATTGAAAATTAAATATAAGATTCAACAAAAAATACATTGATTCACAGTAGCCTAATGTGTCCTAGTGCACCGATTTTGTGTTCTGTGCCTCTAAGCTTACGTTTCCTGTATTAATACCGTTGTATACAGTAACCTTGGTGCCACTCGATTTGCAGAGATGTCCAATCCAAGAGGTATAAAACACCCCATTGCCAGACTCTGAGATAGAGTAAAAGGCTAGTAGTTAGGGAAGCTGATATTAGAAGATACAACATCTAGAAAAGTTCAAGCAACATGTACATCTCCAAGGCTTTTTCACTTGCATTTGCCGTGCTGGCCGTTGGCAAGCCACAGAACCCAACACCAACGGGACCTGCTCCGATTCCATCTGGACCAGGACCGCAAATCCCTCCTGCAGGGACAGATCCGGCCACGGTTCCTTCTCCTGCTCAGCCGCCTCCTAGTTCTGACCCTGCGCCGCCGGCATCAACCTCCCAGGCTCCACCGGAACAGGCCGGTGGCCCAATTTGCGAGTGCGGTTACACCTATTGTGCCTCTGTGCTGATGGCTATGGGTAAGTTGTCTATTGCTCTCCGCCTCGGGCCTTTCTAGCAACATAACCAGTTCACTAACGGTAATATTAGCCATTCCATGGAACACGCAACAACTTACAGAGGCGTATTGCAGCACGTCCAACGCAGCTTGCCCCAACGGAACCCCAGCTTCAAGCGTCGATGATGCAGTTTACATCTGTCTCTGCAACGAGCTGGAACAAAAGACTGGCAATGACTTGGATTTGTTATGTGGCTGCGATACTTGTCTCAACATTGGGCCCGACTTTCGCGGCAGATGCGAGACGCCATGCTATCCAGCGGGTCAAAAGCAGTAATGGACAGGTCAAGTCGGGGCGATCCGGAACTGATGTTTGAAACCTTTTTTATTTTTTATTTATTTTTATTTTTATTTTTTTAACTATTATTTCTCTCATTATTGGATTTTTTTTGAAAGGCAATGGGTTAAGAGACCGACCAACGGGACCAAGCCGTTATTGGAAACTATTCCCCTTGCGGGCTATATTTTACTGTCACTACTGCCAGCTCTACGATAGTTACGATTAGATTGAATATGAGGCTCAAAAGCTGATAGCCAGTAATTACGAGTCTAGAATACCAAGGTGGCTTTTAGAAAGCTGGTATCTGCATAACCTACTACTGTGAGCCATTCTGGTGTGGCAGCCCTCGGCGAGCGGCGCAAGATGGGATGGCGGCCGCCGAGACGACCCTGCAGCATTTGGACCACTAGTGTGAATCTATTATTAACGGATTCATGGACGGTTTGGTGGCAGGGGATTTGTAACCTCTGTGACTATTTCTGTTTAGGAGGGTGGCACTGTAGGATCAACACGTAGCAGTAGGCTTGGCTCGGGTGCACCAACGAGTGCAGCTTTATGAATGCGTAAGGTAGCCATGGATATAAGCCGCTGGAAGAGTATTCCATTCTTTGGAGTACCACATACAGACAGAGCCATGGTTCGTAAAACTGAGCAAAGCATAATGCTACCTAATTAAGTACACAGTATGGCGGCGGCCCTCTCCGCTTACACAGCCAGACTGCATCCCGTCCTCCTCCGCCTTCCGTCCTTCACCCAAGTCTCCCCCAATTGACCCTGCAACACACACTACCCACCCCCAGATTTTAGCGCTCCAATACGCCCCCACACCACGCTCTCTAGGCGCTCTAGCTTCCCGAGTGAACCCCGCACGGCGACGCGGACTGGGCGGCAGCGGGCGGGGTGGCCCCTGGTTAGGCCTGTCTTGGGATGGTTGCAGTGTGCTTCCCATGGTCTTTCAAAGGCGTGTAAAGGAGGGGGGAACGTACTACTGTAATATCCCAGGCGCGGTGAGTTGTAGCGCAAAGCCTTGGTGCCTTCTAGTGACGTACCAGCGAGTCCAATTGGCACCTTGTGGACGCGTTGAACTGCCTAGTCTGGGAGGTGCTATGTAATACCCCGTCGTAAGCGTACTGTACGTGCACAAAGTAGTGAGGGGTCGCTCGCAGTCGCAGCCTTTCTCCAAGACTCGGGACACCCAAGTGTCAGCCACCAACCACCAACTACAAACACTGTGTTCCTGCACATCATCTCTCCCTGCGAGGAACCTCCCCTCTCCCCTCCTCCTCCTCCTCCTCCTCCCCCTCCCCTTGTCGCCAGATTCACGAACAGCAGCAGCAGCTTTAAAATTGTGTTCATACCGCTGCTGTCGAGGGCTCTGTGCCGTTATCATTGTGGAGAGCTGGGGGCAAAGTCACTGCTCAGATCGCGACTCCGCTCGTATCGCCGATTACCGGTGTCGTGACTCCCAGGGCCGCTCGCTCAAAACCAAAACTGTGTGCCTGAATTGGCATATTTGACGCATTCGCCCGCTCTGCGTTTGCCTCAGATGAGCGTCGACTCGTGATGGCGTCCAATGTTCTGCGCCCGCTCAGCTCTGAGCTTTCCCTTTGCTCTAGCTCGCCGGCTCGGTTCGCCAAGCTTGGCCTGCGCGGTATGTTTGAATTGAGCTGCTCATGACACAATCTAGCGCTCCAATTGCTGACCACTCTTGTGCTTTAGATGGCAAGCCGCTGCTGAGCTGTCGCCGCCAGTGGCACAATACGCTTGGTGCCTCGCGTCAACGCGCTTCCGTACCAACCGTTGCGAAGCCCGTGGCTTTGGTTCGCCATGCCTCGGTTGTCTCGTCAATCTCGCGCCCACCTCCGGCGGTAAAGACATACTCGACCGATGCTGCTGAGGTTGTGCCTCCTACTACTCCCTATGCTAACCTTTCCGTGGGTGTGCCCACGGAGACTTTCCCAGGCGAGCGCCGTGTCGCCATCACCCCCAACAATGTAGCTATCCTGTTGAAAAAGGGCTACTCCAAGGTTCTGGTCCAGCGAGGTGCCGGTGTCGCTGCTGATTTCTTAGATGAAGCTTATGAAAAGGCCGGCGCCACTTTGGTCGACTCTGCCAGCGGTATCTGGCACCAGGCTGACCTTGTTCTCAAAGTCCGTGGTCCCTCCATGGACGAAGTTGACTCGATCAAAGAGAAGCAGACCATCATCTCTCTTCTCCAACCTGCACAGAACAAGCAGCTTGTTGAAAAGATTGCCAGCCGCAACGCTACCTGCTTCGCCATGGACAAGATTCCTCGTATCTCTCGAGCTCAGGTTTTCGACGCCCTTAGTAGTATGGCAAACATTGCTGGTTACAAGGCAGTTTTGGAAGCTTCCAATGTCTTTGGTCGCTTTTTGACTGGACAAGTCACCGCTGCTGGCAAGATCCCACCCTGCAAGGTCCTCGTAATTGGCGCCGGCGTGGCTGGTCTCAGTGCCATTGCTACTGCCAGACGTATGGGTGCCATTGTTCGTGGTTTCGACACGAGACCCGCTGCCCGTGAACAAGTTCAGTCACTCGGTGCCGAATTTATCGAGGTCGACATGCAGGAGGACGGCTCCGGTGCCGGAGGTTACGCCAAGGAAATGAGCAAGGAGTTCATCGAAGCTGAAATGGAGCTTTTCAAACAGCAGGCTCGCGAAGTGGACATAATCATAACCACGGCCCTCATTCCGGGAAAGCCTGCTCCCAAGCTCATTAAGAAGGATATGCTCGAAGTCATGAAGCCTGGTAGCGTAATTGTCGATTTGGCTGCTGAAGCCGGTGGGAATTGCGAAGCCACAAAGCCCGGCGAGCTCGCCTTGTACAACGACGTCAAAGTTATCGGTAAGTGGCAAAAGATTATAAAAGCAGCTTGATATTGTTTGGCTGACAGACAATCGCTTAGGATACACCGACTTGCCCTCTCGCCTGCCTACCCAGTCGTCGACCCTTTACTCAAACAATATTACCAAGTTCCTTCTGTCCATGACTCCCAAGGACAAGGAATTTGGTATCGACCTTTCAGATGAAGTTGTTCGTGGTGCCATTGTCACACAGAATGGTGAAATCATTCCACCTGCTCCCCCACCTGCTCCTCCTCCAACGCCCACAAAGCCCGTCGAGGACCCTATTCCAGAGCCTGTGGCCCTGACCCCGTGGCAGAAGCAGACTCGTGAGATTGGTGCTGTTACTGCTGGAATGGGAAGTATCCTTGCCCTTGGCAAGTATACTAGTCCTTTGCTCATGTCCAATGCCTTTACCTTTGCTCTTGCTAGCTTGATTGGTTACCGCGTAGTCTGGGGTGTAGCGCCTGCACTGCACTCGCCTCTCATGAGTGTCACCAACGCCATTTCTGGCATGGTTGGTATTGGTGGTTTATTCATTCTTGGGGGAGGCTTCCTCCCTGAAACCATTCCCCAGTCTCTTGGTGCACTAAGTGTGCTTTTGGCATTTGTCAACGTGGGCGGTGGTTTTGTAATTACTAAGCGCATGCTGGACATGTTCAAGAGTGAGTGTTTGCACCATTCATTCAAATGCTGTTTTATGTCTAACGAGGAACAGGGCCTACTGATCCGCCTGAGTACCCATGGCTATATGCAGTGCCAGCTGCGCTATTCGGTGGTGGTTTTGTTGCTGCCGCCTCTACTGGCGCTGCTGGTCTGGTCCAGGCTGGATACCTCATTAGCTCCGTCATGTGTATCGGTTCCCTCACTGGCCTTGCCTCGCAGGCGACCGCTCGTATGGGCAACATGCTGGGAATTCTCGGTGTTGGAACAGGTGTTCTGGCTAGCTTGCTCGCTGCCGGCTTTTCTCCCGAGGTCTTGACTCAGTTTGGTGGCCTTGCTGCTCTTGGTACTATTGCTGGTAAGTCTAGGTAGCTGCTATTGAGGATTTTTCGTGTGCTGATGATGTGTCAGGTATGGTTATTGGACGCAGAATTACTCCAACAGACTTGCCCCAAACTGTCGCTGCTTTGCACTCAGTCGTTGGTCTTGCAGCTGTCTTGACCAGTATTGGTAGCGTCATGACAGACGTTACAGATCTATCCACGCTACACATGGTATCGGGATACTTAGGTGTATTGATTGGTAAGGGACTCGGACTGATGTAGACGAGCATTTCACTGACAGGTACACAGGTGGTGTAACTTTTACCGGTTCCATTGTCGCATTCATGAAGTTGGCTGGAAAGATGTCCTCCAAGCCCAAGGTCATACCTGGACGTCATCTTCTTAATGTTGGGCTCCTCGGCTCAAACGTGGCCACCATGGGAGCCTTTATAACCATGGCGCCGGGAAGCCCAATGATTGCCGCCGGTGCATTGGCTGCAAATGCTGTTCTTAGCTTTGCCAAGGGATACACAACCACGGCTGCCATTGGTGGTGCCGACATGCGTAAGTTCCCATGACGCCTTCAAATACAGTACCAACTAACCTCAGTAGCCGTTGTCATCACCGTCTTGAATGCCTACAGTGGCTTTGCACTCGTAGCCGAAGGCTTCATGTTGGACAACACGCTCTTAACCACGGTTGGCGCGCTGATAGGTGTATCGGGTTCTATTCTATCGTACATTATGTGCGTTGCAATGAACCGGTCGCTGACAAACGTGTTATTCGGCGGTTTATCAGCGCCTGCGGCTGTATCAGAGTATAAACCGCAGGGCGAAGTAACCAAAACGACAGCAGAAGAACTGGCAGATACGTTGCTCAATTCAGAATCCGTCATTTTAGTTGTCGGGTACGGCATGGCTGTGGCGAAAGCACAGTACGCTATATCCAACATTGTGCAGCAACTGCGTGCCAAGGGCATCTCAGTCCGTTTTGCCATCCATCCTGTCGCTGGTCGCATGCCTGGCCAGTGCAACGTCTTGCTTGCCGAGGCTAGTGTTCCATACGACATTGTCCTCGAAATGGATGAGATTAACGATGACTTCCCTGAAACTGACTTGGCTGTCGTCATTGGTGCCAACGATACTGTTAACCCGATTGCCATGGAGAAGGGAAGCGCCATTGAGGGTATGCCCGTCCTTCACGCTTGGAAGAGTAAACAAGTTGTCATTATGAAGAGAAGCTTGGCCAGTGGTTATGGTAAGTGTTCAAAATTTGGCCTACTATAGAACGCATGCTAACAGTTCCTTACAGCTGATGTTCCCAACCCAATGTTCTACATGCCCAATGCGAGAATGTTGTTTGGTGATGCCAAGGATTCTTGCGAAGGTGAGTATCCCCATTCCGTTATTTAGCACTGTTTCAATATTGACCAATGTATAGCTATCGAAGCGGCCGTAAAATCAAAATCGTAGTAGAGACGCTTTAGACAAGAGTTAGATTTGATCCCATTTTCCGAGTTTTTGTTTGTTTTTATTCCTGGATACTAGACCGCATGTCACGCAGCTAGAATCTCTTCTTTTACCGAGTTATTTTCCGTCAATTTATCCCATGTTTTATTTCACGTTCTGTTTGAATTGGTGGGACTGTCGTTGTCACAAATGAAACGCAAATTATGCATGACTGTTAGTCAAGAATTCATCTTTTCCTTTCCACAGCTTCTGTATATGTACAATGCTCCCAACAAAGTCCACCCATCTATGATCGCGTCGCAGCAACAGGCTCCCATGCAGTAGTCTTGGACAGAGTACTAAATACGGGGGTAAAGCAGACAAATTAGTCTCGTAAATTCGTCAATCGTTCTAGGTAGTCGGGGAAGAAAAAAACTCACGTGCTATACGTCTTAAACGCACCACGGGTCATCGTCAAGTTGGGACGAGGCTGCTTAGGCTCAAACGTACGCGTGCCGGCCGTCATGACCCTATCCTGCCCAGGCACAGTATCGACGAGGTAGCTCATCCAGGCGTGCCAGCCCGGCTCGATCTGAGCGGCGTCGTAGTCATGCTTTGCGTACTCGACCCAGCGCGTGCGGAGGGGGAGTTCGTCGCCGTTTTCGAAGAATTTGTTGCCGGCACGGTCGGTGCCTACAAGGCGGCCGTATTTCGTGTCACCTGTTTTACGAGTGAACAAAGCGTTAGCGATTTGTTTTTAAGGGTTTATATTCGAGTACAGTCGGGTTGGTTGTTGGAGGCACGTTTGCCGCGCGGATTAGGTCGGAGTTGAGGTGACGAAGTTGGGGCGCGGCGGGAGGGGTTGCATACCGATGTACTGTTTGTCGAAAATGGCTTGATTAGCTGCTAAGTGTCGTTAGATGTCGAATTGGGAGCCCGGCACGTACCAGTAGCTGGTTAAAGTAGTCCTATAGAAGAGGTTAGCGAATCATGTCCAGTCTTTTGCTGTACTGTTGCCGTCGGATTTGGGTTGTTGCGTACCTTGATTCCGACCTTACGCAAGTTGCGCAGCGTACGTGAAATAGTCGACATGCTTGCTGTTGCGACGCTTCGTCGTGAATCCGTCGATTGTTGCCAATGATTGAGAGGGCGGGAGTTCCGAGTGCCGCCGCTGGTAGTCTGTAATGGTGGATGGACATGTCCGTGCGGCAAAACCTCGGCGTTGCATCCGGGTGCACCAATCGCAGTGCGCCTATAGGTATGGTGCGGATTCGTGGTGGGCTTTCCCTTTTTGAGACCGGCAGCTTCCAGAAGAGCTACTTCTGGTCATCAATTGCACGTTGCAACGCGATTTTCGTGGCAATGCTGGCGCGCAGCTGCTGTCGTTGTGTCGGGAGAGCACGGATGCAACCGCGGCCGCATAGGTTGTCGGCCATGCGGGCTCAGCAAAGGAATTATTCGGCATCTGCTGCATCAGCACCTACGCATGGCGTATCCAAGATTGGCGCACTGGCGCCGTTTGCGAGTGAGCTTGATAAACTCGCTCCGAGCATTGATTTGCGCGGAGAGCAAATTCAAATTCTCAAGACGCCGGCAGAGTTCTATGAGACGTTAAAGGTGCGTATGGATTTTGGGGGGGGAAACCTGGCTTTTTAAAAAGACTGTAAACTAAACGTTGTGGCTGTAGGGTCGAATACGAAACGCCAAGCACCGCATATTCCTCTCCACGCTGTATATTGGAAAATCCGAGCGCGAATTAATAGAGACGTTG
Source organism: Lecanicillium sp. LEC01 (assembly GCA_002242745.2). NCBI lineage: Eukaryota > Fungi > Ascomycota > Sordariomycetes > Hypocreales > Cordycipitaceae > Lecanicillium > Lecanicillium sp. LEC01. The sequence goes on from NIWZ02000002.1 coordinate 253,465, forward strand.
CAAGAGGCACTGAGGAAGAATCCAAATTTGAAGCTTAGCATTCTTACGGATGCGTTGAGGGGAACACGCGAAGCGCCAAAGTCGTCGTGTGCTTCGCTGCTTGCGCCGCTGGTTACCGAGTTTGGCGCAGACCGGGTAGAGATTCGTATGTATCATACTCCGAATCTGACGGGGTTGAGGAAGAAGTATATACCGAATCGCATCAATGAGGGCTGGGGCCTGCAGCATATGAAGCTGTATGGTGTGGATGACGAGATAATCATGTCCGGGTATGTTGCAAATGCTCTAGGCTATGTCTGGGTGCGTTTACTGACTATTTCACTAGAGCAAACCTTTCTCTAGACTATTTTACGAACCGACAAGATCGATACCACATGTTTAAATCAAAACAAGTTACAGACTACTTTTGGAAGATACACAACGGCGTTGGCTCGTTTAGCTTTCTGGTTGAGCCGTCGCAGGAGGCTTCCGGTTTTACGCTCGCTTGGCCGGAATCGAACTCTTCTCCCTCGCCTCTTGTGGCGCCACAGGCGTTTATCAAGAGCGCCAGCGCGGTTTTGCAGCCGCTGTTGACGCAGAGTCAAACACCGTCTGAGGAGATAACTGATACGCGGGTGTATCTTCTCGGGCAGATGACACAGGTGATGAAGCCCGACCCGTCTACCGAGCTACCCGTTATTACGAGCGTATTGAAGCGCCTCGCTCAGCCAGAGTACAAGTCGTCGTCGTGGACTTTTACAGCAGGGTATTTCAATCCTGCGCCATCACTTACAAAACTACTCCTGGGTACAACGTCGTCGAATAACGTAGTCATTACTGCTGCCCCACAAGCAAACGGCTTTTACAAGTCGCCAGGTGTTTCTGGTCTGCTTCCAGACGCATATACGCTTCTCGCCCGGCGGTTTGTGCACGCTGTATACCACAACGGCAGAGCTGGAGATACCGTTCTCAAGGAGTGGCGCAACGGCACTGTTGGTCAGCCGGGGGGGTGGACATATCACGCCAAGGGTCTCTGGGTGACGATGCCAGGGGAAGAGAACCCGGCCATGAGCATTATTGGTAGCTCAAACTACACCAAGCGAAGCTATTCACATGATTTGGAAGTTGGAGCGTTGATCCTGACCAAGGATCCGGGGCTGCAGAGGCGGTTGGGCGAGGAACAAAAGTGGTTGCAGGATTATGCGCAGACTATGACGCGAGATGATTTTGCGAGGAATGAGAGACGAGTTGGGTTGAAGGTACGGATTGCAATGTGGATTGTGCAGGTTGTTGGGGGAGCGTTGTGATGTGTAGAGTGGCGTGTATATAATATGTACAATTAAGGGCATAGAAAGCGATAATCTATTTGAACAGATCTGATATGCTTTCATTGCGTGTTTTCAAGTGCACAGGACATATACTGGTTGTGCAGGCTGTCGATGGCGTGTTATGTTGTGTATTTATCGAGTTTGAATACGTTTTTTGTGAGATTAGACGCCAGGCAAGCGAGAAGGTGTGAGAAGAGCCTAAAGGGATTCATTTCGAGCTTGGCAGCTTGCAGGAGACACACTGGGCTCTGTAGAGTTATCATGTGGATTATACAAGCCGTTGGTACGGCGTTATCGTGTGTTTTAGAGTAAGTGTTTTGTACAATTAGGCCATTGGAAAATAGCGAATGAATGAAGGAGATATCTTGTATAAAATCAATTTGGCCTTCCTTGCCAGCTCGCAGAGCAAAAGACTGGTTTGTATATGGGGAACACTGCAGAACGATTGACTGTTCGTGGGTGTGAATAATAGGGCAAGATCGAACACATTCGCCATGTCAAGGAATTTTGAAAAAAATAGGCGGAAATATTCGTCTCCCAGCGCTATCAGACACATATGAAGGACTCTGATACTACGAAAAGATTTTCAAGTTTTTGGCTTCTTTTGTAGAATATATTCAGGCTTTGCAACTGCTTGGTGTCGTCAATAATCCTGTTGGATCCTGACAATCATTGACAATTCATCTCAACAAACAGCAGCCCACGAACGCCAAGGGAAGAGATCTTCCCTTTTTTGTACGTGGAGTTTTTTTGTACAGGCTTGGTTATCGTGTTGATGTATCGAACTATGTGAATAAAAGGGTGATTTATATTTTGCATTGAATGCTCAACATTCTATTATACAACGCCATGTCTAGTGTTACAGGGAGAAGGTGTTGAGAAGAGGAATGATAGAAATGCAAAAGGCTTCGATATGTGGACATGCCAAAGTATCCCTACATTTGCAAACTGGCTAAATCATTTCATCCGAATCTGAGTTGAATCCAGTCATACGCATCCATCCTTATCCCCTACAACATTGGCAACAACGAATGACGACTGCAGGGGCAATGACGACAGAGGCGGTTGTTGGACCTACATCTCTCCGTTTTGTTTCCTCTCGTTCAATTCAATACCCGGAGGCCTTCTCCCATAGCCCCAAACCTTCCTGTATGGATTGCATGTTGCGGTAGCCTTTCTCGGCGTACAATGCATACATGCATACATGTTAGTACCAGTACGAAACTATCTCCTCGGACTTTCGGCATCGAATTGTGGTCCATGGCCGCTTGTTGGGAAAGTACGCATCATATCACAGAGGCCTGGGACAGATTTTGTGTAAATGGCACCCTGTACTGTAATAGCGTTCTGTAGCATGTGCGCAGGATGGGCTGCTGAGCGTTCTGCTGGGTACCCAGTCGTAGTGGCATGGGCTGCAATAGCCCCGAAATGTGAGGGTACCTGTTAGTTGTTGTACCTCCGCACGACGTAGTAGGCAGACCCTCAGCTACCTGATAGTCCATAGCTACATACTCGTACTTGATAGTACAGCTAGCCCATGTCAATAGCTGGGGTTTTGCGTGCGTCAAAATTGTGGAAACATTCCTCCCCACTCTCATAATTGGTCAATTCATAAGCAGGGTAGGTTTGGAAATCGTGTAACGGCAGACGGTTTTGGCGGACCATGGCTTCCGTCGGTTCTGATTCGCCAGGCGGCGTAGAGTTTGGCCGGAACAAAATGTCCGCGTAGTCGCAGGGATGGACGGCTCAGGATTCCACTCCAAGAGCTGTGTGGAGGGGGAGAGCTAGTAAGTAGTCTGTACGCCACTAATAGTTGGGTAGACGACAAGCTTCGGCAACGTCATAGGGGACAGTGTTTGCTACAGTGTGGTTTCGTGATTGGAAGAAAAAGCTGCCATTAGTGCTGTGACTTTGCTTGCGTGTGATGATCCGTACTTGTCTTTGGTTGGGATCGCAGCCTTGATACTTTGAGCACATTCTTGGACAGCCAAGTCACTTTAGTTCTAATTTGTCCAATCAGTAGTTGATACCGTAGTTACGAGTAGTTGTACTCATAGATACTTGATGACTACTGTGGTGGGTTGACTGGTTGGCCATTCAGAATTGCCATAAACGACCATACAGGATTTTCACAATTTGCCCATCCTTTTTGTAAGCCCATTTCTTGACGCGCGTCATCAACGAGCGGACGGAGTTTTTTTTTTTTAGCATAGCGGTTTCCCCTGCCTACTTGGAACAAATGTGCCCAGGAGCCCCTTCTCCTGTGTGAATGTACGAGAGTAGTATTAGGCAGTAGAGGTCCTCTTGAGAGCTTGTTTTCGTACCTGACAACAGGCAACTCGTCCAGATACTCGTAGTAGGGTGTCGCTGCGCACCATGCTGTACTGGCAGTTTGACGTCATATGATCGGCGGGTAACTCTAGAAGGGTGTTATTGAATGATGCCTTTTTTGCGAACCGAGCAAATCACCACCTCCCGGACATTGCACCGACTCATCCAATGCCCGATCAGTCTATCTGCAGCGAAACAGTGTGGTTATGTCATTTGTTGATTTAGAAAAAATGGGCTTTTTTTTTTTCCGTTCGTGAATTGCCGTAGGAGCGATATCCGATCCTCCAGTACCTCAAGTTTTAGTGTGTCTTGCCAAATGATAGGGCGTTTTTCTGTCATCACGTTTTACAACAGGGGTCGCACAACAGGTGTTGTACGCGACTGTAGCCGTCACAATCATGTCTGTACATGGTGCACATTTACGAATAAGAGTAGGTTAGCTTTGCCCTCTTCTTTTTTCTGAGTGTTTGCTTTCTGCCCAGTTTTTTTTACAGCTTTCTTCCCTGTAAACCCCAACCGTGAGACGAATACTATAGTATACAAGCAGCGACCGAAAATTCCGGAGCTTTTGCACCGGTCATCCGCAATACAGCATGTGCATCCCTGAGTTTCCCCATGTACAGGAACCCTAGAGGAATAGATCGGCGATGGTCTCTTCGTACAGAGGATAAGGTGCTGGCGCAAGCAAGTTGTCGCTTAACAAAGTCCGTGCTTTGAGGTACGAGTACAACATTGGAGGTGAGACGATCGGGCGAGCACCGGTAAAAGCTGGATGCCCGATTTAGAAGTCTGACGTATTGGCACAGTTTGTTGAAGTCGGTACGGGGCGGCCGGTTCCTTTCGATTTCGTCTGTGACGTACGTCGTATGGAAATTTCAGCAAAAGATCCATGTTGGTTGACTGGGTATCTACGTGTGACAGGAACTGGCATATTACAAGTCATATTGTAGCATTGCGCGGCTCCTGATAAGGAGACTCGCAACTGTTGAATCCCTGACACATGATAATTATTTAATAGAAAACAGCTAGAGTAATGTCGAGTTGAAAAAAATTAAAGAAGAAGAAGAAGAAAAGAGAAAAGGAAGAAACTCAGTCAATCGCTCTCGAGCTCTTGTTCAATCTTGCATCTTGGCATCAAAGTCCAGATCTTGCACTGTGATATGCAAGTTAATAAGCTGTACGCCGACAGCGCGCCCCTACGTACTCCGTAGTCCTCGTGGTATTAATGAGACGTGCAGCTTGCAACGGTTTTGCCACCAGGGGGATTCCCTCACCCCTGCGAACAATTCCCCGCGGGCGAGCTAGTTTATTAGCAAGTCCGGAGCACCAGAATAACCCACATACTACAAGAACATATAGCTTTCTTGGCTGGACGCCACGGGGACAAGCTGCGTAACGCTCAATGGGACGGATGGGTTCGATGGGCTTTTCGCGATGAAGCACATATTTGACGATTTCGCCACCACATTTCTTGCCTGAAATTCCTCCTTGTACCGCTTTCTCCGAGGTGCTTTCTCACCAAAATACTGCTTGATTTGTCAATCAAAGAATTTGCAGACCCTCTTTCCCCCCTCCTTCCTCCCCGGTATTTGAGTCTGAGCCGCCCAAGGTATGTGGCGTTCGGATCCCCGCTCCCATGGCCCGTAACGAGCTAGCTGATCGCTTCGCTTCGAGGACGCTTGCATCGATTCTGTGGTTGCTACTCCAATCAATTGCCTTTTTGACGAGGACGGGGTGGTGGTAGAGACTCGAGGAGAGTTCGGTTCCGTGATTATCAGAGGACTTGCTGTGAAGCAACCACCAATGCGATAGACATCATCTCATTCTTCTTTCTTCCTTTTTTTGGGAACCCTTTATAGTAGACGGAGCTGTTCCGCCAAGTTGGCCTTCACAATATTCATCTCACCGGCTACGATGCCGCACGCTCAGGCCTTTTGGACTTTATACGAGTACATGTACGTCCGTGTATCTACCGTAGGCACAGCGTCGCAATATCATGTAAGTCATTACCCACAAAGAAAACCTGCACAGCTGCTGTCCGTTACCGTTTCCTTGGGACGAAGTATTCGCAGCCGTTTACTGGGACGATTACACCCACACAGGGCTAGTTAGTTACTAGTCGGTTGCTACCCCTACCCCTACTACATAGTGTATCGCACCCCCAAAAATCAAGTTCCCAGCAAAGACAGGCACACGGTCAGGGGCCTAAAACACGCCACGGTATGATGCGAATGGCATGACAGGTGCTGCATAAGACAAGGAAACTCACCACCCCCCATCTTCCTTCTGCATGTGTGGGTATCCCTATCCGTACTGGGCGCCGCCGACTAATGCAGAAGATCGTCCAACGTGTTTCCCGACTTATAGTGGCAAGCAGCAAGTTTAACAAGCGATAACCCTGCATGCGTATGTGTGCTTTGTGAGGCCCATCCTCTCAAGAACGGTGCATCCAGCCGCAAACCTTGTTTCTCCTCTTTTGTCCCCCCTCCGACAGCTTGTTTATCGGGGTACTGTGTGTTTCTTCCCACCACTCCCGCCCCGTCTCCCACAACTACTCGTAGGTATGCGATACACTAGAGTACTTTGTACACACGTCATCGCCCTTCTCCGCTTTTGCTGCTCCTCGCTCCAAACTTCCGTCCCCAGTCTTTTGTTCATGTTGCGGCCCATATTCTCCGTAACGGCAAGTACTCGTAACTTACTCTGCTGTTGTTGTGTAACTGCAAGTCACTCCTCTGCCTACACTAGGTTTATCTCTGTTGCAAGGGCCTACGAGTAGGCAATACAGTACCCAATAACCCTAAAATGGTGCAAAGCCGTGTACATGCACACTGTATCGCAGTCACCAAGCTCCTCACATCGAAAAGCTACGGCCGCGGTTGACCAATGGTGTTTTGAGGAGTTGCTACCGGCTGGCCGTCTGCCTCTGGCAAAAAAGTCTCAACGTCAGTCGACCCCCCCCCCCCCCCCCCCCCCCCCCCCCCCCCCCCCCCCCAGATTTCAGCAAGATCACGGTATAAATACACAAAAAATACAAACACGTTCACGGCGAAGATGAGCTCGTGCTGTCGCCCGCACTGTTGCGGCGCTCCCCTGGCCCTTCAGGCATGTTCTCTCTGTCGTTTTCTTGCCCCTCTTCTTCCTTGGGTGGATTCGTCAATCGAAGTTTCTCATCCAGTAATGACACAAGCCGCTCCGAGTACTGGTCCAACAGTCCACTCAGCACCGTCTCATTCATTGCTTTGCTTCGGATTGCACGGTCCCCCAGAGCCGCAGCAGTCAGACGAAGCTCTTGATCCAATTCGGTCAAGCAGTCGGCAGTTAGGGGCTCCGCAGATGAAAGCTTTCGTCGATACGCTCGCAATGTACGGCAAGCTTGCTCTGTTGCTGTGTTGAGCGTACTCGTGCCTCGTAGATTGGAATTGGACGCCTTCTTTCGCGCGGCAGTACCCAAAGCTGGCATTGACGGCCGCCGGTTGAGTCGCGCCTTTGGACTTGGCGGAGGGCTGCTTGGACTTCCCTCGGAAGGTCGTCGGCGAGACGGCGTATCCTCGACAATGGTGCTGTTGCCGGGACTTGTCGGCAAAGCTCCCGTGGGGGTTCTCAAATTACCAGTACTCGCGTTCAGATTGAAGCGCGATGTCCTTCGCTGCAGCGTCCGACTCGGCGAACGCTGCCTAGGCGTTGCCAACGGACGCTGGAACTCGGCCAGCTCGGCCCTCGACAAGACCCGTCGCACAGTCTGTCGGCCTCCGCCACTTTCCTTTGCAGGAGATGGGTCCCTACTCATCGATCGTGGAGATGCTTCGTTCAAGTCTAGAAGCCATATCATAATGGTGCCATCCGATCCGACGCTGACAACCTTTTTCGCACCATCATCTTCTTCCACTAAGCAAACCCCGTTAATGGCTTCGGAATGGCCCCATTCGCGGTCAATAAACGTGCCATTGTTGGCATCATACAGTCTTATAGACTTGTCCGTGTTGGACACGCCCAAAAGGAAATCCAAGTCTCGCGGCAGCCAGTTGCCCATTTTGAGGCAATCCAGTACGGCCGACTCGACCCCGCCTTCATCGGCACATTTGAAACAGGAGATTTGTTTGCCGGTATAAATGTCATATTGAAAGACGGATCGATCGAGTAGGGAAACATATACACTGCGGCGATCAGGACCCATGACAAGGCTAGTCGGCGAAGCTTTGAGAGAAATGACCTTGGTCGGAATGGCGGCAACAACGTCCGGTTCGCCTTCCCTGCCCACCAAGTCGTGAATCTGCATGGCTCGATCCAGCGAGCATGTAATGACTTTGTCGTCTGAGGGTAGCAGCACTTGCACTACACGAGCGTTGAACTCGAGAGTTTGAAAGTGCTCAATTTGTCCATTAGCCAGCTGGTGAAATAGCTGTGCGGTCCTGTCTCTTCCACAGCTGGCAATGAAGATTTTATTCGGAGTCTCGCAGACGCTGATGCTGACGCAGTGCATCGCATGAGCCTTTGTGTCCAGCAAAGACTCCTTGGTGTCGACATCGATGACTTTTACTACTCCAAGACGGTCTCCTACCACAAGCTGCTTTCCATTTCGCAGCGTCTCAACACATGTAACTTGGTTCGTAACGCCTATGTCTGTGTCAATTTCCACCGCCTCAATGGGCACGTCGACATTCATTTTCACGCTGCCATCTGTGCCCCAAAATGACACATTGCCGGATCCAGACCATGTTAAAAACGATGCGTCCGGCTTGTTTGGTCGGTTAAGAGACAATACACCATTAACCGCCTCTCCATGTCCCGGGATAGGAACATGGGCAATAGCACCTTGTTCTTGGCCGGGCAAATGGTCAGCAGGCCAAACGTCGATGGACTGTTTCGCATCAATGGTAACCAGGTTGTCTTTGAGAAAGCCAAGGGCAAGAGTACCAGTGGGTGACACGACTTTGGACAGTATACAGTCGGCATCGCCATCCATTACCGTCGGAACGTCTAGTGTTGCAAAGTGGCCGTTCCTGCCGCCAACATACGCCATGTTATCCCGGATTGTAATAGTGGCAATTGGGAAATCCAGGTTTACAACCCTTGCTAGTTTCATCTGCCTGTCATCGTCGTCCATGATGCATACATCACCAGCTTCTGTGCAAACAAGAAGGCGATTACCGTCGACAGCAGCGCAGGTGAATGTAGCTTCCAACAGATTACCGAGCAAAACATTTCGGCCAGGCAAGGTTTTCTGTGACGTTGGCGTCAATGGGGCAGAATCATTCCAGATTCGGCTCTTTGTCGGAGAGCTGGAGCCATCTTCAATCTTCCAAATCTTGACGTGACGCACCCCAACAGTAACCAGGTTACTACCTATCCACGTCATGTATCGAATGTATGAAGTGCAACGATTTTGCTGGAATAGGCGAGTCTGTCCGGTTCTAGGATCGACCTTCCAGATATACAAGAAGCCGTCGTTGGCCGACCCGAGAGATGCTAGGTACCGCGAGTCATCAGACCAAGCCACTGCTGTGACGCCAAAGGCATGTTCGCTAATGGATACCAGAGGAACATCTGATGAATTGTCTTGCAGACTAAAAATGAGCACTCGCGGTGCATAACCAGTTTCACCGACAGCTAGGTAGCGGCTGTCAGGGCTGAGGGCGACACAGGTAGCAGCCTTGATTCTCTCACGGCTGGTCCAGGTCTTGGAGCTAGGAGAATCGGCGTTCCAGTCTACGTGATTGTAAGGCGAGTCTCGCAGAGCAGGGGCAGTTCTATTGCGGCTATCGTTGGCCTTTGGTGTGACGGTGTTTGGCGTGGATGGATTGTGTTGAGAAGTAATGACTGGGTATACTGGGCTTGTAGTTGGCCGAGCTCGATAAAAGCGCTGGCTGTAAGTGTCACCGTCAATGTCGACGACAACAACTGCTCCGCCAGCAACGTAAGCAAATGACGAGTGTGTAGTATCGAATCCAGTCTGAGAGCGGCAGCTGGTTCCGACAACTCGGTTCAAGGAGAGCCGGGACTCGTGCTGTTGTCGTCCACGCATTGGGGATCGTGCGGGCCGGCCGAGGAAAGGGGAGTTGGACGGTGTCAATTTCAACCGACTGTTGGATGGAGTAACGGTTGCCATTTTATATCCATTGACTCGAGCGAGGCGAGGAACACTAAAAAAAAAAAATTGACGAGCAATGGGTCGAGAAGGTGCGTTTTTTCAACGGTCTGGGGATCGGTCTCTCTGGAGACAAAGTGGTAATGAAGAAAGGAGTTTGTCGAGAGACTTGGGTGGGACAAAAGGCCGTATAAGTCAATGTCTGACGGACGGAACAGCTAGAAGAGGCAAAGAGGCGAATGCTAAGGTCGATTGGCGCGTGGTCAGCCTCGAAGCTCTCTTTTGGCCAGGCGCAAAAGCAAAGACTTGACTTACATCGACAAAGAAAGTGGTGGGTGGAGTGGAACAGAAAAACGGCAAAGAATGGACGTCGAGCACAAACGGATTGTTTTGCCGACAGGTAGGGACAAAAAAAATAGAAGAGGGAGAAAAAAAACACGAAGGAGTAGACAATTCGGCGAGATTCCCTACCGTAGAGGTCTTGTATGTAGAATAGCCTCGTCGATGATGCAAAAGAAGAAAAAAAGGCTTGCCCGGCCACTCAGTTCCGCCTCTGTTGTGACAGTGTCTCTCGCGTGGAGTCTGCAGCCGCGTCTGTGCTGGGCAACAGCTCCTGTGGGTTTACTGCCTGAATGAGCTCACAGTTGGTCCAGGTCCTTCTGGGGGAAGGTGGGGCGCTAGCTGTGCGCTGACGGGCTCGTTTTCAGGGCGCTAAGACTGTCGATATTGGCTGCATTGCCCGCTCTTGACCACGCCTGGTTAGCGCCGCCTAGGGGAACCTAGTAATGTCGGTTGCTACCCCTGTTGCCCGGCCACCCAACGACGAGGGTTGGATGGCTTTCAGAGTTTTGCTCCATCATAACCGCGTCGTCGGGCGGACAAAACCATACGTAGTAAAACAACTTTCCTTCTTATTATTTAGATGGTCTGAATTTGAACAAAGAGCTTCGAGGCGGTTCACCACCATTTAGTCTTCATCAAGCTTGCATGTTTCCTGCCATCACCCCATCACACGGCCGCCCCCAAACCAGACGCCAACCCTTGTCCCCAGACCCATGCCATCACCCGACCAAGTTTAATTGCACCGTCCAGGTCCTCTGCACCGCCCAGCGATCCGATTCGGCATCGGTACCTGGGTCTGGACCTCGCACAGGCAGCCAGTCAAGACAAGTCTGCCGAGTGCGACGTGATTATTATTTTATTACGAGTAGGCTTGGCTTATTAGCGCTGGGGAAAATCGTAATAAATGAGGATTCGCAACCAGGGGTCCTTTTTGCCCGCCTTGGTCTTTGGGGGCGTCCGGATCAATTTTGCGTGCCTCCGCATATCCGAATTACATATTATACCAGATCCTCGGCAAGTGCGGCGCAAGAGAAATGGAGTAATATTGACCAGGCTATTGGTATAGTTGATGATGACATTTAATAGCAAGTTTTGCTGCAGCTCTGTGTACTCGTAGGCGCCGATGTCGTGAAACAGCCAAGTTGTACCCGAAAGACCTGGAAGACCCGAAACTTATGAGATAGCCTTGATTCCACCTTCTACTTAATTAGTCATGGATCACGAGCCCAGACACACAGAAGATAATCATTGTCGACCTGCTGTCCGCAGCCTTCTCTAAGTTACTTTGACATTGCATTGCTATTGATACCAGTAAAGATGACTGTTCGAAATCCAATTTTAGACCCGTCCAACGGCCTGTCATCGTCAGAAAACACAGAGCCTCCGGTTCTGCAGCATGAGTGCACAATTTGGCGACAGAGCAGCCAAGCCGCATTTAACCTTTATATCGATGGAGCTAAACTTTGGGCAAAAGCTGACCTTTTCGACATCGAACAACAACTTGCGCAGTCGAAGACGCACGAGACTTTTAGAGTTCGTTTGATTAATGGCACGATGCTAGCGACGAGGAATCCTATGTTTGGCGAGGAGTCTCCAATATGGTGAGTGAGGCAGTGTCAAAAGGAGCGGCGCATCTGACTGACTTTGACAATCTACGAGGAGGCTACCACGCGTCAAATTCCGCGAGTATTGGCGACTTGTCAAAGAGCAGCCCGCCGGCCCGCCGGAGACGTATCACTGCTCCTACCTTGTGCATTGGATCAACAGCACCGGCTTAAGCTTCCGGGGTGATGTGGAGAATGCAAGCTCGGTATTTGAGGAGAACAGGCTTGCGTGGAGCTTATCCGACAGCTGCAAACAGCTTCGATTACAGCTCGGACAGATGCCTGCTACCAAAAAGGTGAAAAAAGTAGTTTGCTTTGGATTAGGCGACATCTGCCGCAAGCCTCCAGATTGGATGAGAAGGCGGCCAGCTCTAGGCGAGCATGACCTGGCGACCAGCTCGGTTCGCGGCCGAATGGTTCAGCACTCAATCGCTTTGACATTGGCGGAGATATGCCGCGACAGAACCGGGAATGAGGTCAAATTACTAGCTCAAGATCCCGACTATACGGAAGAAGCGAAGCGAATCCTCACGGAGTTTGGCTTTGAGATTGTAGGAAATTTTGGCGCTGGCGGTTTTGCGGAGGTGGATGATGACACTGTGGTTTTCTCCGTGTTTGTTGAAGCGCCTCTCAAACAGATCATTGCTGACATTGCACGACATCTACTGATATTCACCACTGGTTTCGACACTTTCAACGACTCAGAGTAAGTTGACTGCGCCCTTGCGTAGTGACAACTTATCTAACCGCGACGATGCAGGAAACCATGGACGGATGCAGAGTCCCCTCGGACAAAGGATATGTGGCGTGGATACCATAGTACTAGTTTCCCGATTTCACCTCAAGACGATGACCTGATGAGTAAGTTACGGGACGTACTACTCTACGTCAGAAAGGAAGCTGATGTTGAGATATAACCTTTGTATTAACATACGCGGCGTGAACTCCTACTGTACCATGACTGTCTACTAACCATCTTACTGTCTGGCTGACGTGGCTTTGAATTGCTCCAAATTCGTTATATCGGAGGGGCAATTGTACCTGGAACGATAACCTTTGAGTCAAAGTTAAGGAACCTTGTGGGATACAGTGCCTATAGGGTGGTCATAAAAGCACGGCTCTCGGCTTTCAACCTCGGGTCTCCCATAAACGCTCTTGACGATTTTGACTATGAGCAGCGGCGGGTGTGTCGCGTCAGATACATGGAGGATCTGGCCGGTGTGACCCATCGCTGGCTTACTCGTTATGCAAGATCCAGTGCACGAACCATGGAGCAAGAAGCCGTTTCAATGTTTCAACACCCGAGCATTATTTTTAATGCCGAGGGTGTTGCTTCTTTATGTACGAGTAATTGAAGTTAGCTCGCCCACAAAAAAGAAACAAAAAAAAAACCCTATATGCCGTAGAAAACCATTTTCACTTCACGTAGGATCTCTGACGTCTTTGCGGTATCCCATCCCATTTCCTACGCGGCATCGGAAATCGGGGACAGCAAAGACAAAAAAGCATGGCGACACCGTAAATGGTAGGAATCGATCATCGATGAATGCCACAGAAGTTAAACAGGGTTTTAAAGAAAAAAGAAAAGAAAACTTGCGCGGACATCTTCACGTCCATCTATAATATCAGCCGGAACAAAAAATGATACGAAAAAAATTAATCTAGGGAGAGCCTCATATCAGATTCGAACTGATGCTTTTGGAAGATTGTGAAATCAAAATCCAACGTCCTAACCCCTAGACAAATGAGGCTGAGTCAACTCTTAACGCCAAACCCTCGTTAATTTGTTATAAGAGGCTAGCAACAAAATTATGTGGGTCGGAAGAGGCTCCGCACAGCTATACCAATTCACAACGTCATAACTGGTGCACAGCCAATCCACGACTCTACGACAGCATCAATGGCCAAAAATATACGAGCATTGCATTCACAGCTCCTAGCGATTGAGACATCTTTCATAAAAATCTAATCTTAAAATCAGTATTGACTTCATTACTACATAGCAATAAACCGCAAAACGTAAATCATTAACAATTTCATGTTTCCCACTTGGCTACACATTCTTGCATCTTTCTCCTTCCACCTCCCTAGTTCAAATTCTCTGGTTTGATTTCTTTTACTTCTTGGCTTTTCACTTTATTTTCAAGTAGCTTCGCTCTTAACCAAACAGAGCACCACCCATGCGGATGGCGACCGACTTGGTCTGGATGTAGTTGTCGAGGGCAGCCTCGCCGAGCTCGCGGCCGATACCAGACTCCTTGAAGCCACCGAAAGGCAGCTGGTGGTGGAGCAGGTTGTAGCCTGTAGTAAATTGTTTGGTTAGTTAGGTGTACTTTTGCGGAAGGTTCGAACCAAATAAAAAAACTGAGAAAGAAACACTTACAGTTGACCCAGACAGTACCAGCCTTGAGACCCTTCATGACGCGGATGCTACGGTTGAGGTCATTGGTGTGGACAGCCGCGGCAAGACCGTAAGTGGTCTCATTGCCGAGCTTGATGGCCTCCTCCTCGGTGGAGAACTTGGTAATGGCGCAGACGGGGCCGAAAATCTCCTCTTGCATAATCTTCATGTCCGACTTGACGTTGCTGAAGATGGTAGGCTGGATAAAGTATCCCTTGTCACCGTGGCGCTCACCACCAATCTCAACAGTGGCACCCTCCTCCTTGCCGGTCTTGATGTAGTCCATGATGCGGTCATACTGGACCTTGCTGACCTGAGGACCCTGGAACGTCTTGGCATCGAAGGGGTCACCAACCTGGTTGGCAGAGGCGCGCTTCTTGAATGCCTCGAGGAACTTGTCGTAGACGTTCTCCTGGACAAAGATACGGGTACCGGCGCAGCAGCACTGGCCGTGGTTGAAGTAGATGCCAAAGTTGACCCAAGAAATGGCCTGCTCAATGTCGGCGTCGTCAAAGACAATGTTGGGAGACTTGCCACCGAGCTCGAGTGTAACCTTCTTCAGGTTGGAGGCAGCGGCAGCCTTCATGATGGAGCGACCAACAATGGTGGAGCCAGTAAAGGCAACCTTGTCAATGTCCATGTGCGAGGCAATGGCGGCACCAGCAGTCTTGCCAAAGCCGGAAAGCAGGTTGAAGACACCAGCAGGGAAGCCGGCCTCCTTGATGAACTGGGTGAAAACGAGGGCGGAGAGGGGAGTCTGCTCAGCAGTCTTCATGACGACACAGTTACCGGTAGCCAGGGCAGGGCCAATCTTCCAGGCGAACATGAGCAGGGGGAAGTTCCAGGGGATAATCTGGCCGCAGACGCCGATCTGATGTGAAGAGAAAGGGCTCGTTAGTTTCAGATTCATCGCTGTTGTAGATTTTGGAGGCAACTCACAGGCTCCTTGCGGATGAGGTGGAACATGTCGGGGGCAACGTCAAGAGTCTTGCCCTCAATCTTGTCGGCCCAGCCAGCGTAGTAGCGGAGGCAGCCAATGACGGCGCCGACGTCACCCTTAGCCATGGTGATGGACTTGCCATTGTCGAGAGACTCGACGGCAGCAAGGAGGTCGGCGTTCTTCTCAGCAATGTCGGCCAGCTTGTTCATGAGGACACCTCTTTGCTGAGGAGTGACCTCGGCCCAAGTGGTTTCAAAGGCCTTACGGGCAGCGCTGACGGCGAGGTCAACATCCTTTTCAGTGGCCTCGCAGACCGAGGTGATGACCTCCTCGGTAGCGGGGTTGATGACTTCGAACTTGCCCTTGTCGACGGGCTCGACCCATTCACCATTGATGAAGCTGTGTACAGGATGCCGATGGTCAGTGGATTGAAGTTCCATGGGAAGAATCTACCTGATTCTTTGCAGGAGAGCTACTTACAGGCCAATGGGCTGGTCGTAGTTGCCCGTGACGGGGGTGGACAGCTGGACTGTAAGACCCATGATGGATTAAAAGCTTGTGAGGTCTCGAGACGGAGGGGTATCTGAGAATGTCAAGAGCTTTCTGATACTGATTAGAGATCAAGTAGCAGAATGAAGCTTAAAAAAGGCAGTATTGGACGAGAAGAAGAGAGAGAAAACAGAGGTCGGCAGTGCGGAGACGGACAGGGTGGCAACCGGTTAAGTACTTTGCTTTCCTTGGCCTACGAGTTCATGGGACGACGAACAGGTTACGGAGCTACACTGGGTCGGGGCGGGTTTTGGGGGTCGAGGGGTAAAGCGGGGTGGCAACGGCATGGCTATAGGGAAGGTTCCCCGTCGGTAAGAATGCAGGAGGTAGATGGTATACGGAATACTATAGGTACCTACCCAGCAGCTGAGGTACATTGATGAAAGTGACCCGCTGAGGGACTACTAGGTACCACCTCAAGTACATCGTAGCTGGATTGGTACATTGTACGTGCTTACGAGTTACGACGAGACAACCCGGTTTCCCCCAGCTGAGCGATGCTTTCCGAGGGGCGATTCGCGCGGGTTAGCAAAGGGCTTGCTAAGTTAGTGTTGCAGTGGATATGTGGATGTGTCAACGATTGTAAATCTGAGCCTGCAGCGTTCCAGGTGCTGCTGCAAGACTACGGGCCCTCAAGCTCCGTGCCGGAAGCCCCTCCCAAGGCAGTAAAGCCGTCGCCCCATTCGTCATGTTGCGCCGCCAGTATGCGCCGCCCGGTGGAGGATGGATAGCGGGACACGCGAATCACGGCCAGTGGCGCGGCGCTCGGGTTATGGGAACGTGGAGACTTTTGTTGAAAGCTTGACCGTGTCCGTACGAGTAACTCGGGGTGTCGTACCAGTGAAACGCCGCACTCGCAGGAGGAGAAGCTTCCCCGCATGCCCGTGGCCAATAATGGAAGCGCCGTTGCGGAATATTGCCATAGGTCCTGGATCAGCTACTCGTATGTTGAGGGTTGCTGTGACAAATCGGACACGGGTGCCCTCGTGTCTATCTACGAGGTACATACATACTAGGGTACCTTCGGCCGAGACGGTAAATATAGCTTCACCTTCTAGCTAATAAACCAAAGCCCAGGTACAAGTCCCTCCTTGTCGAATTCCGTCTATCTTTCTCTTTTTGATTTTAGACTAGAGCGAACATGGCACTTCTCTCCACAAATACTAATAGACTCGTACGTACGTAGATGCTTCAAGCCGTGTTGCTGCAGAGAGCCGGCCCAATCACCACCACCACCGTACGAGTAGCCGCCATCGGACAGCCATGCATCTCTTCTACCCCGCTGCCACCACACATCCCCCTTCGGACTGATGGCGAAACACTGTGGCAGCATAGAGATTTCCCAGACAACCTTTTTGCCTACGGATAGTTCTTTTTTTTTTAAACTAGTCACCAAGGTTCACACCTCTATGTCTCGAAAGTTCGTGCCACCATAACTCGAGCAAAGGCGCTATCACAGCAGAGAGGTAACGTACAGCCGGCTCCTTGTTTGCCTTCCGGGGCCTCTCCAGGTTGTTTACGCTGTCAAAATCATCCCGTCGGCTTATTCACCGTGATGGATCATGTTGGGCAGATTGTGCTGGTTCCCCGCGGGAAAACGTCCTTCTCCATAGATTCGACTTTGGCTCCTCTCCTCGACATTCAGGGACAGGGACACCTTCAAGGTTGCCCCGCCTCCGAAGCTCTGTCCTAGAACCTGTGGCTATTATCATTATGCAGGGCCCTTTTCGCGGCACATCTTTCTCACGGACATAGTAAACGGAGCTGCCGCTCCCCCGGACGAGACGAGTGTCGCGGGCGGACGAGGTGGACCCGCTGCTCCGGGCCTCGAAAGGGTTCCACCCAAAGAGAGAGTTTAAGCCTCTGTTTTCTCAAAAAGTTGCCCCATCTATGAGTAAAGCCACGAAACAAGCTCTGCTTCGGGCGAGCTATCAGGCTGCGACGAACCTCCTTGTCGTGGCGTATCTTGTCTGAGGTTGGCCCAGAACCCCGAACCCCGCCCGCCACATATGCAACTCCAGGCAGATCCGAAAGACGGAAACCCTCTCCAATTTACCGCTTTCAATGGAGATTTCTGCTCTGTACCTGAACCAGTCACGGGTATCTATATTGTATCGTATCGAAAAGGATCGAGAACAGGATAGCAACTCGGGCAATCAGGTGCAAAAAGGTTCACATGATGGCATCAGAACAAGCCGAAGCTGCGGTAGACGCGCCAACGGCCTCTAGTGGCAACTATCATCTTCATGTATTCCCTTTTTCACTTTATTCCATCATGGCACGCTTGACATTGGCCTTTGGCCAAGACGCCACCTCGCCGACGACCAGCTCGTTGAGCGTTAGGCTGAAGCTAGTCAACTTACATCGAGAGGACCACATCTCAGAAGCATATCTTACTGAGGTCAATCCGAAAGGCCAGGTATGCACGGCTACTAGTGCATGTCCAAGCTCTCTAACCACTTACACACTTACACGGCGAATAGGTCCCAGCTCTCACGGGTGGTACTCTAACATCCCCTCTCACAGACAGCTTAGACATATCCTACTTCTTCTGTCAACAATACCCATGTCTACTACCAGAGAAGCAATCAGGCCACATAAAGCAGCTCCTAAAACGGCTACATCAAATACAGGCTCTCTCCCTCTCTGTTCCCAAAGAGGACAGGGCAGACGGTGTGCCCTGTCCAACAGTAGATGCTCTCCTGGCAGGCACAGAAATTAGCCAGAAATATCGACATGCTTTGCAACACAAGAGAATGTTATGAGTATTTCCTTTTCATGGTGTATCACAGTAAATCAGATAATTAGCGGCCCTATAACATTAAGTTCTAACTTTTCCCGTCTTTGCGCTCTCTTCTAGCCATAAGCAGACACTGGAGAATGCTCTAGAAGATGCAAACGTAAACTTGGCAGAAGCACAAGCGAAAGTCCTATTTGAGGACATCACTACAACCATCTCAGCTTATGAAACAAGCCCCATGCCTTGTTGGATCTTTGGCGAGGATATTGGCGCAACTGTTCTTGATGCCCACTGCGCTGCTTTTATTGCCCGGCTTATGGACTGTGGGAGGCATGATCTTATTTCCGAGAAGCTGCAGCGGTACGCTCACTTTGTCATGGCTGGCCGCGGCTGGCAATCTGTTATCCACGGGCGTTCAACCATGTGGGACGTGTCGGTCGGACATGTTCATCTTCTTAAAGATCTCTAAGGCTGCTAGGCAAGATGCATTTCTTACAAAGGCAATAGTTAGCTTATAATCCTGTTACTCGGCGTTGCTTCTCAACTAGGCGCCTTATGCCGACAAGCTTTCTGATAGGTCTCAGAGCATTGTAATAAGTTGCATGAAACTACTTGATGCTAGCTGACTGCAGATACGAAGAGACGATAGCTCATGTCTCGCCCATGCAAGCACGCCACAGGTGATGCATGGTAATTCTTATTGCCGCACAAACATGGAATCCTCACCTTTCGTGCATAACATCCGCCGCGCCGAGACGAGGTTCTGGCCGTTAGCTGCCGCTGTCTGAGGTGGCTGCGGTCGGATGGAATCGCGCTGTCGTGATGGGGGGTGAAAAGAGACGGAATCTGAGTAGAGACCATTCCGCATCTTCGGGGACGCAGTATTCCGACCGCGATTCCGTGTGACTATTTACTGGGTGGGCTAATATTTGGTAGATTTTTTGGTTTTTGTAGATACTTTGGGGAACCAAGGGTGCCCTGACATTCCCAAAGTTGCTTTCCGAGGTTTCAAGACTCAAGCCGTAAGGCGTGCGGCGAAATTGACTTTCCGCTGGTCGTGAGAGAGCGCCACCAAGAGGCTGTCACCTGAGAGAGAGAGAGTACATTGCCCTCCTTGGATTTTATGGGTATTTTACTTGATTTTTCGAATATTAATCAATCGATATGTCGACGTGCCCATCGTCTGTTACGCCCTACGTGGAAAGTATTGGTCGTGTAAGCGTGAAGCAAATTGTCCAGCATCTCATGGTTCACCATAACCGTATCTGCATCTAACCATTACCCCGGTATACATAGTGAATGAGTACTGAATGAATGCCTTCTAGAGATCCCAAAGGCCATGGCCTGGCTTGTTTTCTGAGTTGGTCATCACCGCGCATTAAACAGGTGGCGTTCAAACACTTTTCGGGGTGTGGTTGTCCTTTCACAGAGTTCATGCCCATGGCTGCATTTAAAGATATAATTACGTTATTTACCAGTTTTATCACGTATAACAGCCACATTCGTATTTAAATAAAGACAAAGCCATCCTGACAACAAATTTGAATTAGTACATTCCCTAAGTGGTATCTAAAATTCGGGTTCGCTGGTGCAGGGTAAGTGTAAGCCAACCGGCAGCCTTGAACTCGGTGAGCATCAGGGGCCAGGCGGTTGGTGGGGCTCTACAGCATAGCTAACCAGGAACACTAACTGACTAGCTACGTCAGCCTCCTTGGTGAAGCTACATCGCGACGTCTTCATTACCGCGGCACGCCGCTCCGTTCTGTCCTCTACATGTCCTATCTATGGAAATGAATAAAATACCTGCTGACAGCTTCCCGATACGATAGTCGTCGCCGCCGGACGCGCATCAAGTTACCATGTCGTCCGATGGCGCCAGCGACGTCCGCGTCTTTGTCCACTGGCGCGACCAGACCGTTTTTGCGGGTGAAGAGGTCAAATGTACAATCACCTTCAAGAACATCGCGCAAGACGCAGCACAGGCGAAACAAAACAATGGTCGAAAGGCTTCCTCCCAGAACCAGCAGTCTCAGCGATCAAACGCCGACCGAAATAGGTTCTTGTCAGCGTTAACCGCGCCTCTTCATTCGCGCGGACGGGGAAGCACAGGCGCCGCATATTCGACACCTCCATCCACCACGAAGACGAGAGGACACCGCAGATCTGCTCTGTCGCTGAATATTCCGCCCTCGGCCACACAGACACGCTCGGCGGCCGTGCAATGGCCGCAGACAGGGAACGGCGCTTCTGACGGTCCTTTGGGGCATGCGCATAAACGGTCCTTGTCCATCGTTTCGATCGGCTCGACAAGCACCGTCGACGACAAAATACACCGCAATGAAGTTGCGACGAGATCAGCCGCTCCACGGCGCGGCCATAATCGTGCTTCTAGCTTACAAATATTACCAAGAGGCCAGGCCACGCTGTTGGCAGGTCATCAATCTGGTCAGTACCGACGCATGGGCGGTTCGTGGCAGCCATAACTGACACATTGCAGGGAATTCTAATACAAGACATATGAGCTCACCTTTGTATAACGCTTCGTACCCGCCCGACCGATTCGGGCGCTTTCCGGGATCCTCGACGGCACCGGTCACGCCTGCAATTGGCCAAAGGAGATCCCCGAGGTCCTCCCCAAACCAAATACCAGACTTTCGATTTCCTGCAGGGCTGCCTGCTTCAGACTCACAGCAAAGTATAAACAGCGATACCATGCAAAGTCCCGGCTTGCGACCAGATGACGCCAACAACTTACCAGTGAGACAGAAGGAGCAGCTATCAGGTCCAACAGATAAAGCAGGCACACCAGCGGCACGCATACTTTCAAGCACAAGCATGGCTGGTGGTACGCCCAGAAGTAGTGGGGAGTTTTACTCTATGAGTAACCAATCTTCGGAAACACTTGCTTCAGAATACGTTGGACAGAACTTGAACGCCGCCGCCCGGTATAATGGCCGGCCGCCACATCTCCGCAGAAGCTCGGGGCTGGCCACAACCCAGACAAATGCTCCAGAGTCTATTATGATGGGATATGCACAGGTGCAAGGATCATTCTCGCTTGATGGATCTCTCGTTAGCCTTGGGCAATTCGAAGATGTCAAGAAGAAGGCGATTGTCGGCGGTAGAGGAGGAGGAGTCGTTGGTCTCGAGCAAGGTAAACGAGACAACGGAATGTTACGAGGATTTGGCTGGGGTGCCATAAGCAACTCACTAGGTGACTTCCTGGGCGGCGGAGAGCTGAGCACTATAAAGGAGATGCGAGGGGCTGCCAACGCAAGGTCCATTCCGCTGCTCACAACGCCGCAATCGATTCTGTTTGTGGATCTCCAGCTCTCCCCGGGAGAAAGTCGATCGTTTGAGTACACCTTTAAAATCCCGCGCGGACTGCCCCCTAGCCATAAAGGAAAGACTCTGAAGATCTCTTATAGCCTGGTAATTGGAACACAGCGGGCTGGAGGGGTAAAAGAACAACAGGTTCGCTCAGTTGACATTCCTTTCAGAGTTTTGGGAAGCGTCAACAGCCAGGGAGAAATTCTTGGCCACGATTTAATGAACCCATACATCCTCTTGAGAGATGAAGCGCAGGTCAAAGCCGTTGGAAAGCGAAAGAAAATCCTGAGCAAAGCGCGACATGTAGAACCTACTACGACGATGCACGATTTTCTCAATTATGTTGACGATCTTGTCGCCCAAGGGCCAGACGGCAAACCCGAGAGTCTGCTTTCACCAACAAGCACCATCGATCAGCGCCGACCATCAATATTTGAATCTGCTGCCACGGCTCAAGAAGCAATACACCTAGCTATCATGCGGAGCAATATGGCCAATGAGGGTCAAAGTCAAAACAGATTTGAAATTGCTAGGAATGGACGTCGAGTGGGAGTCGTGATGCTTCCCCGTCCTGCTTATCGACTAGGTGAAGTCGTCACCATGGTGATTGATTTTACAGACGCAGGAATCCCGTGCTATGCAGTCCACGCAACGCTAGAGACTTCGGAAAAAGTTGATCATTCTCTTGCTTTGAGGTCTGAGTCTAGCATACATCGAGTCACCCGCAAGATTTACGCAGGGTCTTCAGAGACGACAATGTACTCTCGACGGGTCGTTTTTACCCCTACTATACCAATATCTGCAACACCAGAGTTTGTTACAAGCGGCGTGACATTTGAATGGAGAATACGAGTTGAATTTGTTGTCCCAGCCAGGAGCGGCGATGGAGACGCAACAGGCGATAGTCAGACAGCTCCATGTCCCTTGCTAGAGCAGGTCTCAGAAGATGAGAAAGGTGGACTTGTCCTAGTGGCTGTGGAGAATCTGGCTTGCGAGAGCTTTGATGTGTCTGTTCCGCTCAAGGTATATGGTGCGGTGGGCACGGGACTCGAAAGGTTGGAGAGGGACGAATCGTCAGAGGAGGGATTAGTGGTTTGAGAAGAGGATTCATTCTTTCTATTGGATATAGATCAAGCAACTGGTACCACGTTTATAGCCACCAAGTATTTAGCGACATTTTAGACATAACTAGACGAAGCCTGACATGCACCGCACTCCACGCTATATGACAGACAAGCCGATTCAGGCTACATGTTTGATACATATTGTCTCGCAAGATATGCCGATCTATGTACCTGCCGGAGGAATCAAAGAATAGCTGTGAACTGGATATTTTCCTAGCCAAGCTATTTGCAAACATCACACGTAGAAGCACGCGAGCTACGCCGGGCTGTCTGGACTGGTGGGGCCGGTGGCGGCGCGAGCTTCGGCTACAAAAAAGTGGCAGAACCGCGACAACCTAGCCTTGACCAGCACCATCATTGAACCTCTCCTCGACCAGGGCGCGTGCTCTGCCGAAAGCAAGCGCCATGTCTGCGATTTACAATCTCGAGCCGCAGCCGACGGCGTCCGCAATCATCCACACGACGCTTGGGGAGATTATGGTCGAGCTCTTTGCCAAGCAGACGCCCTTGACCTGTCGCAATTTTCTCCAACATAGCCTCGACGGCTACTACGACGGCACCGTCTTCCACCGCCTCGTCCCCAACTTTATCGTGCAGGGAGGCGATCCAACGGGTACAGGAAATGGCGGCGAATCAATATATGACGGTGGCGCGTTCAGCGGCGATCTGGATCCGTGGCCGATGGATGAGCGCCGCGGTAGGAACGCGGGCCCGACTGGTATCAACTTCAAGGATGAGTTTCACTCGCGTTTAAAATTCAATCGCAGGGGATTGCTGGGTATGGCCAACGAAGGTCGTGTAGACAGCAATGGCAGCCAATTCTTCTTCACACTGGACAAAACAGGGGAGCTGGATCGCAAGAATACCATGTTTGGCCGCGTGGCGGGCGACACGATTTACAACCTGGCCAAAATTGGCGAGATGGAAGTAGAAGAAGGAACGGACCGGCCATCTTATGCGATCAAGATTGAGAGGATTGAGATTTTGGTGAACCCGTTTGAGGATATGAAGAAGCGAACACGGGTAGCGACCCAGACGACCGAAAAGAAACCAGCTGCGGACAAGGAAAAGAAGAAGAAGAGAAAGGCCGGGAAGCAGCTGCTCAGCTTTGGAGATGAAGAGGGCGAAGAGGAAATAGCGCTACCGAAGAAACCCAAGTTTGATACGCGACTAGTGATGGAGACAGGTGAAGAAGCGGCACCTGAGCCCAAACCAAAGTCGGACAAGCCGACGAAGACTACTGCCAAAGCCCTAGGCGACCGGGTAGAAGATCGAGGTGCGAAGGGAGTGTCAGTTGAAGAGGAGCCAATACTCGATAAAGCGGAAGAAAAACCCGGCAAGAGTACGAGAGATATTGACAGCGATGAAGATATGGAACCCGCTCCAGAAGAGCCGAAGAAGACGGCGCTGCAAATAGCAAACGAGGAGATGGCTGCTCTGAAGGCATCCATGCGTCGTAATGTTCAGACGGGGCAGCCAGAGAAGCAACACAAAAAGTCTGCACTGGAAAACTTGATACCTGAAACATCTATACGCGGAGGCCGAAGACGAAACCCTGGCGGAGTAGCTGCAGCTGCTACGGACGATCAAGCCTGGAAGATGCTGAAAATGTTTCAGTCGAAACTGGAAAAGGCACCGGCTGGGAAGGAACTTGGAACGATTACGGGAGACGGCAAGGCTACGGAAGGGGATGCGGGAGGAGACGACGAGGCAGAGCTCTGCGACTTGCACTTTATAGCCAACTGTCAGAGCTGCACAGCGTGGGACAAGGAAGACAAGGAAGCGAGCGATGACGAAGGCTGGATGTCGCACCAGCTGTCCTTTGCCGCTGACAGGCTTGGAAAGGATCTCAGCAATAGGAAGAAGGCCGAGGAAGAGCTCGTTGTCATTGATCCTCGTGATAAGGAGCGCTCTATGAAGGATGAGAAGAGGGCCGCGAGGGAAGCTCGTTCAGGAGGATCGGGTCGCGCATGGGATCAAAGGAGAGATCAAGCAAAGAACGCGCAAATGTCAAAAGCGGCATCCTTGGCGGGAAGAGGTGCTAAATAGGTTATATTTTCTGTGTAGTAAAGCTTGTATAAATGATACCCAGTTACGTCTCATAGATCGGCCTCTTACACGATGCTATGCAGGAGAATGGTCAAGGTGAATGTACAATTTCAATTCAATCACCAAGTGGATATACTGCGAGCTATAGCTGCATCCATCATGACTTCACCCGGTCATAATTCATCAGCTTCACAATAGGCCAAATAGATTCATGAGTACACGATGTCAGCCAAAATAGACAGGCGTTCGGACCCGCCACAATCTACAATCACGTGTCGCCCGCAAACAACGTTCAGTCCACCCTCGTTGCGCTTTGTGATTGGCCCAGGCGTGGGGTCTGGGCTAAGATGCGCTCCGGTGCTAGTTTATCGTTGTCGGGCGGTGCTTTGTTGAACATTTTACTTTCTGCCAGACCACCCAACGGAAAACGCTTTTGCCGTATATAATCGGCCAGAAAAAGCGAAATCTGGGTAAAGACGACTAGGTTACTGACGGGATTTGTCGCGCGCGATTACTCTCCTTTTGCCTTATCTTTTCTGCGACTTCTCTTTCCGATCGAGCAACGAAGCGATCTCATCTAGTCAGACTCTTTTAAGAACTAGGTTGAAGTCTGCCTTCCGACCGATTGAAAACGTCCTCTTGTTCTCTCCCTTTGCAACGAAGCGGTAGCAGAGTTTCAACTTGGCAGAGATTTGTCTTTTGCTCACAGCTCTGGACAGTGTGCGCCGGGATCTGGTGGTATAAGCGGTGTTGCTTTACGAATTGGACGATTGCATCATTGCTCGGCCGACGTATCGCGGCGCTCAACGTCGCTGACTCTTGAACGCCCCAACCTGTCCATACCTTTGAATAGGAAAGTTGCGACACTGGGCCATTGAAAAGCAAAGCGGAGACAACGTCTTTCGCGGATTTATTCAAGTATCTGCAACTGGCCATCCTCGCTTCACCGCCAGCAGCGCCTAACGCGGTACTTGGCGGAAATCCGCCCCAGACGAAACTCTATAAAGGACACTTTTCCTTCCCGCCCAACGAACACAATACAACCCAAAGCGTCGAAACGGCATTAGCTTGGCTATATAGTGCACAGACCGAGCACATCCTTATTTATTTAAGTCTCAACCATGTCAGCTCCGAATTCTAGAAAACGGGCGGCACCTGGAACTTCGCCGGCAATGCCTATGCAGCAGCGTATGCAACAGCCATACACGGGAGATAATGTGGTAGCAGACATGACACGGTGGAATGGCGCAGGCGATGCGGCTGGCTTCATGGATAACACAGGCTATGGGAACTATGGTTTCAACCAGATGCCTGCGCCTCAACAATACCAGCAACCCGTTCCTGGCCCGTCCAATACTGTCGCGCGGCGGCCGATGAATCAGGCATTGGTACCGACGAATCAAAGAGGAGTTTATGATGCTTCGACGGATCCGTGGGCTACTTTTGGCGACGAGGGTGCGCTGATTAAACAAGGCACAGGTGAAGAGGTGGTTGAAGAAGACAATGTTGAGAAGCTGGAGGAGATGGCGCAAAAGGCGAAGCGCGAGGCGCAAACAAAACGCAAGCAAATCCCGCCTTTTGTGCAGAAATTGAGCAGGTAAGGCAGAGCTGAAACTGCTTTTAGAATATATGGCCGCTAACAATTGTGTCCAGCTTCCTTGAGGAAAGGAAAAACGAAGATCTTATCCGCTGGTCGGAAAAGGGAGACTCATTCATTGTTCTTGATGAAGATGAGTTTGCCAAGACGCTGATTCCGGAACTTTTCAAGCACAACAACTATGCTTCGTTTGTACGACAGCTTAACATGTACGGCTTTCACAAGTGCGTTGGTCTGTCAGACAATTCGATGCGAGCAAGCGAACGAAAAAACAAGAGCCCGAGCGAATATGCGAATCCATACTTTAGACGCGGCCACCCAAACCTGCTTTGGCTGATCAACAAGCCCAAGAGCGGCGGTAAAGGAAAGAAATCCACCAGCAAGAATGCCGAAGGTGAAGGTGAAAGCGACGAGGACATTCTCAATGAGGATGCGACTGGTAATCAGGGACCTAGCCCGGCGACTGCCGCTCCCAAGGCATTGCCCTCGACGGAGACACCACCACCACCGAAAAAGGAAATAAGTGTGATTCGGGAAGAGCTTCAAAAAGTGCGAGAGCAGCAGAAGCTCATTCTCGGTGCCATCAACAGGCTGCAGCGGAATAACAACGACCTCTATAACCAAGCTCTCATGTTTCAAAACCAACACGACCGTCACCAAAACTCCATTAACGCAATTCTCAACTTTCTTGCCAACGTCTTTCGCAAGACGCTGGAGGACCAGAGTAGCAACCAAAATGTTAGCGATATCATTTCAAGCATGCTTACAAGCCAAGGGCAACAAGGACACGGCAATGTTGTCGATCTTGGAGATTTTATTCAAACGCAAATGGACCCATCTGGTTCGCTTGGCGGCAGTGGTCCGCCTAAACGGGCTCGAGGTTTGTTGCCTCCCATTCCCCCGCCGGAGGCGTCATCAGGGCAAACGTATAGCAACCCTTCGGCATCTGCTGGGTACAATCAAGATAACACTCATAACCCGCAAATGGGACATGTCACTGAGCTCCTGGACTCTGATACGCCGCCTACACTGAGGCAAGAACTGGAAAACAACCCCCAGGAGCGCATGATGAAGATAATCAACGACCACAACGCTACTAATAATGCTGGCTTCGACCTTCCTGAAGCTGCTGAGATTGTGGCCAATGCGCCAAACACTCTCAACAACGACCAGCGCAGCCAGCTTGTTAACTTTATGGCTGGACAAGCATCTCCCTCGGCCTCTAGCCCTGGAACTGGATCTCGCCCAGGCACGGTACCGCCTAAGCAACCGTCCAGCTCACCTCCGGCTCCTGCTCCGGCTGACAAGTCTGCCAACGCACCGTCTCTTTCGCCTATAATGAGGTCTCCACAGATGCCTGCTCCCTCGCTAAGTCACATCAACGCCAATAAGGACGACCTGGATCAGCTTCAGCGCCTGCAGAGTCAGCAGGACTCCAAGATCAGCGAGTTGGGCGAGATGCTTGGTCCGTTGAGTCCATCTGGCCGCATCCCAGGGCTCGATGGACAGGACGGATTCTTTGATGCGCCAAACGTTGATTTGGACCAGTATTTTAACAGCGATGCGTTCCTCAACGACACAAACTTTGGCGATGGCACCGATTTCAATTTTAACCTCGACCCAGATGCGCCGGGGAACAACAACAACAACAACAACAACGCCACTACCAACAACAATGGCAAACGCAACGACACACCTAGCCCAACGGGCACCGAGGAGATTCAGCGCGAGGACACGATCACCCCCAGCGGCGGTTCGAACAAAAGACAGCGAACGACTTAGGATGTCGACATGTCTTGATACAGATCTGGGGGGAAGCCGGGGACAAAATAATGTCTACAGAAAAAGGGGGGAAATTTCCATGCGGCGTTTAACACTTTGCTGTTTCTCGGATGACTTTTTGCATTTTATGACCATTTTATTTTCCTCTGGCGATAAAGGCACGGTTATTTTGTTTATGCCACCGGGGACTCTGTGGCACGGATATATGCGTGTATGTTCTTTTATTATAATACAAAGCAGTCACGTCCCAAAAGAGGTGCATGGTATGGGTTTTTGTTTCTGCAATGGACTCTGGGTTTTGCGAGATTATAGAGCTCGGGATGGCAAGGGAAGGCAATGGTTGGTTGATACACATGCGAGGAACAATGGCACATAGGCACGATTGCCGCGCACAGTCTTTTTATTCTACTTTATACATATTTCTCCGTCCTTTCTCTTCCATCTTGAGCAAGTACTGCTTTCACCTCTTCTGAATATGTCTATGTGGGTATCTAAGTTGAGCAAACTCGCCTCTTTGCGGGCTCCATGTATCGTCCATCGATAAGTGACGACACCTCGGTCGCCACTCGCGTGCGTTGCCTCACGGTCAAGCAAAATCATCAATAACGGTTTCTGCTGGCCCAATTCTGTAACAGGGTGGTCGAGACACTCGGAAACTGCACGCCCATGCCCGTCTCGCTGGCCTCGGTCAATCTTTAACCGTGGCGTCTTCGTAGTCGGCGGACGGCGCTTTACCGTACTTGCTCTTTTTATATTTCATTCTTGTCCGAGTCTCTCTCTCGACCAGATAGAACTTCACCCAGCAAGCGGATTCGCATGCATGGTGACCTTGTCAATGACAAACGGCTCCTTGGGTCGATTCTTCTTATCCACCTCTACTTTTTCCATCTTTGCCAGCGTCGCAAACCCTTCGTCGCCAATGACCTTTCCAAACACGGTATTCAGCCCATCCAAATGCGGCGCTTTATCCAACGTCAGGAAAAACTGCGACCCGTTCGTCCCAGGGCCCTTGTTGGCCATGGACACAACGCCGCGCTCGCCGTGGCGCAGCGCAGGGCGGATCTCGTCTTCAAAGGCGCCTCCCCAGATGGAGCGGCCGCCCTTGGGGTTCTCGGGAGGGCTTGGGTGCGCGGGGCCGCCGGTTTGGATCATGAAGCCGGGAATCAGGCGGTGGAAGGGGGATTGGTCGTAGTAGCCGGATGCGCAGAGGGCGAGAAAGTTCTAAGCGGTTGTTTGGCCAGGTTAGTGTTTTTTTCTTTTTACGTTACAGACAATGAGAGCTAGAGGCTCGAAGGATGAAGGTTAGGAGACGCACTTCTGCTGTTTTGGGGACGCTTTCGCAAAAGACTTCGATTTTTATATCGCCTAGTGACGTGTGCAGCGTGACAGACATGTTGTTTTGCTGAGTGGATGTATCTGGGAAGAGAGCTTGGAGGATCTGGGACGGGAATGATTGCAAAGAGCTCCGATGCGGGACGATTTTGCGGCATGGGATGTCTCGGGAGCCTAAACCTATCTGGGCCGCAGTAGTGTGCGGCTCGGATGGCGGGGCATTGACTGCAAGTGATGACAGGATACCTACCTTAACTCCCTAATGAATTTGGAAAGATTGCAAAATTTTGTAAACCGTACGTAGGAGATCTGAATAAGACATTATTTTGTATGCATAACTAGGCATTAAAAGTGTGGCCATTGGCGCTACTACCGTTTCGTGGCTTTTATAGAGTCAGGCTTGAAGGGAACAAAGGTGCCTTGGATTGGATTGATTGTCCGCAGCTGAAACTGTGTAAGAAGACTGAATAAATTTGAACTAGCTATAAAATGATCCGTTCTAGTAGGACTGAACCGTAAGATTGATTTTAGAGAGGGCTCTTGACGCCAAAAAAAAAAAAAAAAAAAAAAAAAAAGAAGCACGAGGCTCGGAGTCCGGCAGACGACGGGCCGAGGAGGAACGATTTGGCAGATAAATATCACCGAAGAAGCAAATTTAGCGGGTTTATTACAGGAAATTCTGGGAATGTCGATGCTTTTTGAATAATATTTTCAACCAACTTCCTAGAAAAAATGGAATAGTTTTGCGCGATTAGAGTCCCAAGGCCCCTTGCGAGTACTTGCCGGCTTACATATTTGGCAGCTGAAGAACAGTACTAAAGGAATAAGGTATCACCCCACCACCCATCGACATGCCGAGCAAAGTCCTCGTACGCGGTGAAAACGACAGCCTTGCGCCGTGAGGGGAGAGAACCGAGATCGGACAGATGAGCATGGGCGGAGGGGAACCCTAGGCTGAGTCAAATGAGGCGATTTAGACTAAATATATATATATATATATGTATGTACTTAGAAAGAGCATTTGTGACGAAACTCGCATAACAGCCTCCCTTCAACGCGCGATATAATTACATGTACACTATATGGCTATGCGTTGCTTGGCGGGCAGTGTTCCTTGCTACCCTATATCAATTCGCGAAAATGAGAGCACGTGTCGAATCGCTCGTACATTGGCTTGCTATGGAAGTTTTGTAATTTTGTATCGCTTTTGACTCTTTGTCGGTGGTTTTTGTTTCAAATCAAGATAATCAATGATAATTTGCTGTGCAAGAAGCCTCAGCCGTGAGTATATCCCTCCAAACCATCAACATTATACCTTATTTGTATCAAGAAATCAAGCGCATGAATATATACTCTTTCTTTCTGGCACAATGCACCCAATTTATAATTGGATTCCACTCCGAAATCCGAAATGCACTCGGTTATCGAAGCCTAGATACTTCCATAGGTACACATGTACTCTCACCAGTCAACACTATCGCCTCTGTGGTGGTCATCATTCCCGCGCAAACACTGCCCAACCCTACAACAAGGACAGATAACCCGGAACCAACGGTATTGCATCTTACCGACAGACCCAATTCGTCAGTCGACCAAAGGCCTACGAAAAACGGCATTTCGGAAGACATGCACACTGCTTATCGCGGTCGTCCGTATTCAACGTTGCCGCAACCAGAAACTCTAAAAGATGGGCTGTCAGGTTCCGATTCTCTCCTATCCATTAGCAGAACTTCTTCCCCCTTTGACTATTCTGCGTTTGGCGTATTCCGCGCCGATCCCGATGGGAGCTGCTTACAACGGGGAATTGGATTTGCTTTTAAAGTTTTCGCTTCTATAGTGTTCAGGCAGTCTAATAGACACGCGACGTGACCGACATTACGCCTGTTGCCTTGTCTCCACCAGAGTCCTGGCTGTGGTCGATCATTCATACTGACGCCATTTACGAGCAACAGTACATAATCCTCTATTTGAGCAAGCGAGATATGTAGTGTACGTTTCGGGCAGCCGTGTTGGACGCGAACGAACGAACGCCCTTTGGTCCATTGCACCACCAATTTCAGCAACATCTTTTGATGACCCCTGCTGGAGCGCCAGCGTGCCTCTCTATATTACCTTTTTGCCGTCCAGTGAGGACAGTTATGAGTACGGATGCTGCTTCGGTAGCATTAGGTCTGCTCTATAGCCAAATTGAACCTCTCCTTCGAGGTTATCCCGAGCCACTGTGCGCTTGTGTGGTAGTCATCATGCCATTGGGGGAATCGTTGATGGAGAAGTCGAAGTTGCGCCATGGAGTCCAGCGCAAATGTCGATGTGTATCCATGGTCAACAAAATGGCGAAATGCTGCCCTGTAGCCCCATTTGAACGGCCCATTCATTTACTTTTTTGGCGGGCATTTTTGTTGCTGGCAATTCATCTCGATTAGCCTGCTTTCCTCCGACTCTGCCCTTCACCTTCCCTTTTCCTTGATGAAAACGTGTGCCCGAGTTTCTTGCCGTTCGCGCAAAGTGCGCCTATGACGCCATTTGTCCCACCCACGCCAAATGTCGGCTCTCATGTATTAAAGGAGCTCGTATGCGGGCCACAGCCACAGGAGTATTGTCCTACCTGTTGGAAAATAAGCCGTAGCACCGTTAATATGTGCCCGCAGGTGTAATATTAGCAGTGCCAATGGCGTCAACAGCCAAAAACCAGCCTTTCTGCAGGAAGACCGGATCCTTGTACGCCATTTCTCTGACCCCCGCGCTCGAATGGCAATATCCTTGTCATTCCTCTAGCCATCGTCGCTGTGCAGTTAACCTCTCGGCAAGACTCCAGTCTTGTAAACGGCTCTGAAGACACCCGTTATTAACTCGGGCGACAGAAAGACTGCATCTCATTATCCGAAAGAGGAAACCGAAAACTGGCAAGGGATGCCAGGAGAAAGCCACCAAGCCGGACAGACGGTTACCCGACTCGTAAAACGGAGTTGAGAGGGGCCAGAGTTGGAGCTATCTGCGGGGGCGTCTTTCGCCAAGGCCAATGTACGTATATGTACCTCGTACGTCCGAAATGTACGAGTAACCCCCGCAAATGGTCCCATGTTCAGCTGGCAAGATGGTGCTGCCGTGATTAACTTCTTGCTCAGTGTTCAACTTTTATTATTTTTCACCAGCATGGTACTGTACTGTAGGTAATACCATCCTCGAACTGTAGTGGAGGAGTGCAGTGTTCCGCTTGCGATCTGTGCTGGACCCTTGTTTTTCTCCCTCATCGCTTTAGCTTTGAGAGCACATCTTCTTCTGGACCAAGCAATTTTGGGTTTAACCTAGTTCCACGCTGTCCTGATGTATTTCTGGCAAAGTTTTCTTTTTCTTTTACTCGCACCATCTGACAGGGGAAACGAAGAACCTTGTGAAGACAAGTAGAACTTTGACATCGCTATTGATGCCTTGATATCGGCCGCAATTGTGTTTCGAGCCATTACGAGAATTACGGCCATCATCGGCCACAGAGGTGCATTCCTGCTTTTCCTGCCTCGTACACTGCACTATTCGTTAACACTTATTTGGTTGACAAATTGGTAACTAAGCACCATGGCACCCGGCATCTCCATTTCCGCTAAGCGCCTGCATGTACTTCGTATGGTTCCGTGTGGAGCGGCCGGCATGGGGATATCCGTGCCACCATCGATTGGTTTTTACCAGCGAGCAGCCAGGCTCGTGTGTGGGAGTGTATCCGGATCCTTTGTCTCTGCCAGGCTAGGCTGCCGCCTCTGTTACAGCAGATCGGGCCTCGCACGCATTAGGAGGCGGCATGTCTTTGATTATGGGGGGTTGCGTCGACCCAATTGTCTTGCTCCATGCACACATGGGGAAGTGGAAGCAGCATTTTACTTGACTGCAAGCAGTGCATGATCGGCCTGCGTAACAATAATTGGTACCATCGACTCGGCATTGGGAGGCAAGTCTGCTTCTTGACCGACCTATGCAGAGCTGATGAACAGCACTGATACATCGTGTACATGTACTCGTAGCCTCAGGGGTCTAACAAATGGCAGCATCATTGTGCCATCATCACTGTCGTACGAATACCATACCATATGTACGAGTAGAGAGGAGCCCGAAGCTCTGTCCCCACAGGCAGCCAGATTTGCCCAAGATGAAAAGACAAAACGAGTTGAGAATACTCGTAGGAGAAAGGGAAGAGGCAAAATCAAGCGATTCTATTCGTAGTGAGAACTGGCGAGTGCCATATACTCGTACATCGTACAATAGGTACAGTACCTACTTAGGTACATTAGTACGCAGTTAGAGGAGGTTTGCGACGAATCGCTCTTGCCGGCCCGGTGACGATCCGAGGGCTACGTAATATCTGTGTTGAGGTCGTTTGCGTTTGCTGTCCGTCCAGGTGCCTGAAGCTTCCACGCACATGCCCGCCATTGATCCTGTCCTCTGCAACCAAGCTGCGTTCTCACATCGTACCCGGGTCGCCCACGGTCTCAACGGGACAGGGCCTGTGCAAGGGTACCGGTAGACCAGCATTTACGAGACACCACACAGGCAGCCCGACTTCGCCCCCTCCTTGCTCATCGTGGTCGTGACTCTCGTCTTCTTCATCTTTGCTTTGGCTTCTCCTCCTCTTCCTGTCCGTCCCAGCGTCGTCTACATCATTGCTGTGCCTGTGCTCGCTCTGCGGCTTGTTCAAACACAAAGTAAACGCCACGGCACCGCCGCCTGAAGCTTCTTCTAGTCCTACGAATTTGTCTCGGTCTTCCAAGGTTTTGGGCGTCGCCGTGACCAGTGGGTTGCGTCTCCACCCTTGTCCGATAGCAGAGCCTCTTGCTCACACCCGGCTGCTTCGAGCGAATCATACGAGTTCATACGAGTTCATACATACAAGAAACAGGCGGCTGAGTGATTGGGTACTAACGTCCATAAAGCATCGTGTTCCGCCGTCGTCTTCCTCAAGGTTCCGATTGATAACTTTTGGCTCCCGGTCAAGCCCGTTGTGCCCGACAGCAGGATTCCGAATCTCGGCCTACGAGTAATACCTCCTTATCGCACCACCATCTCTGAGCCCATTGTGCTGTCAGAACCAGCCCCTACCTACTGCTACCTTAGGTACTAACTAAGTAGGCTGCTATTGGCCCCTCTACGGCTCCCTACTGGCTGCGGACAACGGGGCAGCTCGTACGAAAAAACCAGCGCCATCTCCACTTCGGCCCGCTGCAGCTCCTGCCCACCAAGCCATCATCAGCAACCAAGGATCCGCACCAGCGCAAGCGTCCCGCTCCACGAATACGCTACCAGCCCAGGGCGCCTGCTGTGGGATCGCACTAGGTACCTGCCTGCCTGGCTGCACATCGGGCCTTTGTGGTGAAAAACCTCTCGACGCTAGCGTGTGGCTCGTCTCTTGGCTGAAGTCAGAGAGGGTTGATTGCTTGCCACTAGTACGAGTAACCAGGGCGAACAATAAGGCACCGGCTGTCCGGCTTTTCCGCCTTTCTCTTCGAGTCGCCCGTGATTCCGATTTCTGCTCCTTGCACTCCGGATTTTTTTGTTCTTGCTCGCCTTATCGGTCGGTCGCACACTGAATTTCCGCATTGGTTTCCTGTGTTTGTTTTCGGCTTCGTTGCTTTGTCTCTGCGGCGTATATCCTGGCATTCCTCCCACGTCCGGCCGCCAAGAGCGCCAACACGCCGCCAGCCAAAAAAAAACAAGTGACCTCATACATACCTCGCTTGACGGCGCCCAACGCTTGCAGAGTGCCACGTTCAACTCTGTGCCCGCCTCGGCGAATTGCATCCTTGCTGCCAAAATTCCAAGACAGCAACTCCTACTGCACAAGTTGAGACACGGAAACCCTGCCGCTGTCACGGTAGAATTCCTCTTGGCTGCTCGGAGCCGCCAGTGCCATCTACACACTCGACACCTCCCGCAACTTCGGCGTCCTCTTGTACTTTGTGATAGAACGTCCCAAGTCGGCCACGTCCACGACATCGAATAAACAGCCAGCGTCTGTATTTGGGCCGGCATGGTAGCCCAACGGCTTTGACGTTCTGCGGACGACTCTTTAGCTTCAATTGGGCCCCATCTCAACATCTACATTCGACCGTCTCCCGTCGTCACATCTCAGCATCCTCCTAAACAATGAGCGTGGACCGATGGAGGCGCAGAGCGTCTTCCGTTTCTCGCGATGCAGCGCCAACTCCTACGCCCGAGAGTTCAGACCTTGTAGAGAGCAAAAAGCCTCGCACCTTATCCAAGGCACTGCGCTCTCTGAGCAATTCCTCCGTCGATTCTTTGTCCGCGGCACCTTCCCGAAGTTCTGCTTCCACGCGCCGCCTACACAAGACTACGTCCGGCTCAAGTTCCATGATGGAGAGGTTGCACAGACGAGTCTCCAAGGATTCAACATCTCATCCTCCAGTGGATTGTCCACCGAGTCCTCTTGATCCCGCCTATACTTCCATGGACATTGTACGCCATGGGTCTTTGAAACCCGACTCGTCCAGCCGCAAAGCCCGCACCGAACACCTGGTTTTGACAGATAGCTGTTTAGCGAGGTTTGCCAGTGCGGAAGCCGCCCGTGTCACGTTTCCGCAAATTGTGCAAGAACAGACGCCGCCCATCGGCCGCTCTTCTTCCTCGGCGTCTATTTCTAGCAAGCTGAGCGTTACCGATGCCCGCCTGGAGATCCCTCTCGTGGCTCTGGTTGCCGTCTTCGGCGAGTCTACGGCGGCTAGTCCGTATACCATAGAAGCCTGGTGGTCGTCGCCGGCTCCCCGTCTCGGCCACTGCCGCACTGAACTGGCCTTTTCCACCGGCGAGCAGAGAGATGAGTGGCTCGGACTTATTCATCGAACATGCCGGGCTAAGATGCGAAGCTCTCCTTCCCGCGTGGCTGTTCCTGACAATATCAAGGCTCGTGTGCAGCACATTATTCGTTCTACCGAGCCGGTGGTGAACGAAGAGGAAGTTGCCAATGCACCAATCTATCCCGTTGTGCGTCGCCAGGCTGCACAGATTACCAAGCCCGCAATCACGGACGACAGCCACAGGCTCGCAGATGTTTCGTCATTTTACTTCGTCATCGGCCCCTTCATGTGCTATTTTATTGAAGTGCTCAAGGCAGACACTTCCACCGCCCCAGGAGATTTGCGCGCCAAAGTACTTTCATTCGGAACAGTCAGCCTCACACGTTTCCAAGCGTCTGTAGCCACACACCAGCATACTTTTGGCATGATATTCCGAGTTCCCTTTGGTCGCGAAACTCGCCTAACCTTGGCAAGCGTCCATTATCGCCGCATCATAGAGCATCTTATCAAGACGGACCGCATCCTGAAGCCGACCTGGCCTCAGCATCTCCAACAGGCAATCTTTGATATTAGAGGCCTTTCTCCTCCTCTCCAATTAACCTCAGGTAATGACTTGGGTGGGCTTGATATCTGCCTGCCGGCATATTGTGCGGCATTTCAGGTTCCCGTTCCCAATTGGACCATTGAGTGGAACACGCCTTGCCAGCCATCTTTTCGTCTGTTGCCGGCCGATGAACATGGCTACTCACCATTGCAGATACTGGCCGTTTGCCGTGCCCTGCGGTACAATAGCTTCTTCAAGGCCATTTCTTTTCGAGATGTGGACTTGACGCCCCTAATGGGTAAATATGACGTAGCTCGCCGCGACGACTGCATCGTTTACGCATCAGCAAACCGCTTACGACTCGCCGACGACCACTATGAGATCCTATCACAAGCGACCATGCTGGAGCAGGAGATTCATTCACTGATGTTTGCTTCTGATTCCACCCGATCGATCGACTTGTCAAATACTCTGGCCTTGTATGACCCAGTCACGCAACAACGTCGAATGCTTAGTGACGTTGCTGGTCTGGAGAAGAAGAGCGCCGAGATGTTCAGGCCAATCATGGAGCTGCTCCGTCGCCAGCTTTCGCACTGCCATAGTCTTTACCTGACGGGAAATCCTCTCTCTGAAGATGATGTCGATGAATTCGCACATATTCTCATGCTGAGCCATGTTCACATTAGACGCCTAGAGCTTTCCGATTGTGGGCTTGGCGATGCTGGTTTATCGATGCTATGGAAGGGACTTGCCTGCCAAGGAGAATTTTTGGAAGTCCTCGACACTTCCAACAATTACGGAACCGTAAAATTCGACATTGTCTGCAATGCCCTGAGCCGGTTCAAGTCATTGACAAAACTATACATGTCGCGGAACACCCGCATAACGTCGGATCTTTCCTTGTTTGACGATGATGCTCTAAGCTCTTGGCCACTCCAAGAGTTGGATCTTTCTGGGATTACTTTGAATGATGCTACGGTAGAGAGTCTCGCCAAGTATCTGGCTACGAGTCAATCGCAGAATCTTCGCATCGTGCGGCTCAATAGCTGCGGTTTAACCGGAAGTCACGTAGCCAGTCTCTTCCGCAGTATGAACCAGAGGCGCGAGCTTGAGCTTCACATCAACTCGAACCGTCTTGACGAGGGGATGAATGAATTTTGCGAAGCCCTTGGCGCCAATACTGGTCCATGGTGCCTTTTTATGCAAATGATTGACTTTCATCGGGAGGAAAGCTATGTCAAGCTACTTCGGGCGTTGGCCTTGAATACCACAATTGAATGCTTGAGCCTGGCTGGCTCTTCCACCCCCGATGCAGCGAGTGAGACAGCTTGCCAGGCGGTGTTTGATTTCTTCGTCAAGAATACTTCGGTTCGTTTCCTAGATATGTCGGGCTATGACTCCAAGCTAGATGAAGGAAGGCTCGGAAGAGGCTTTTCCCGAGCTTTAGGCGGTCTCCGTCACAACAAACATATTGAGCACTTGCGGGTGCGCAGCCAGATGCTGAACATCAATATTGGTGAGCTGGCTGATGCGGTTGCGGAGAACATCACACTGCAAACGCTCGACTGCGAATCAAACGACTTTAATCTGTCGAATTTCTGGCACCTAATCAAGCATCTGGAGAGCAACACTTCGATTCGCTACCTCTCCGCATTTTCTGAGCATGAGTTAGACCGATCAATTCAGGCATGTGTTAACAATGCTGTGGTACAAGCGGCACCAAAGCGGCCATCAATGATGTCGCGCTTCAAGCATGAAAAGGCTCCCAAGGATCAGCCCAACGA
Organism: Lecanicillium sp. LEC01; assembly: GCA_002242745.2. NCBI lineage: Eukaryota > Fungi > Ascomycota > Sordariomycetes > Hypocreales > Cordycipitaceae > Lecanicillium > Lecanicillium sp. LEC01. The sequence continues at coordinate 292,106 of NIWZ02000002.1, forward strand.
TTCTTTGGCCCGAGAGTTGAAAGGAGAGTGGACAACTGCAATTCGCAAATTGGACGACATACTAGTCAAGAACCAAGCCACTTTCGCGGAGCAGAGTTGCAATGATGATTCTTCTGTTCAGCAGAGCTTCGCTTCGTCTCAGTTGGATCGTGATGGTAGTTTATGTCTTGCTTTTGGCGGGCTTGCTCTGCATGACTATGATGTGAGACGCCTGGCCAGCTCAAGAAACAGTGCTGGCGTATCGCCTTCAATCAGTCTGCATGGGCGCACCGATTCAACACGGTCCAGCGTCGGCGTGGAGAGGACTGGTTCCGTCAACTCCAGTGAGGCGGCGGCCACAGCCAGCAGCGATGCAGGCAGCTTGGATTCCGGCGCACCGACGCCTCCAGCTCAGGACTATCCTGTTGGCGCCGCCGAGCCTGAGTGTGGAAACGATCAAAGCTCGTGGACCGCCTATGGCGATGGAGTAGAAGACAATTACACCTATGCCGATGGACTGGATCAAGATGGCGGTTTGCAGATGAAGCGTTATCGCCGCTTTTGCGCAGACCCTACAGATCGAATTGAGGAGGAAGAATGATGATGAAGGGCAGAAAGTATGGGCATTAAGCGCGGTTGGTTTTTTTTTTTTTTCATTTTGGATGGTGTCCATAAATGTAGCGATATTGCGCGGTGTTGACGGCGATTCTTCTTTTTTGGATTTTAATTATCAGAGCTCGGGGATATGTTCTTGTTAACTTTTGATACCCTTTGAACATTACAGCCAAAGCATAATAGTACACAAAGTAATTACATGTCAATTTTGTGCCGGAAGATGTGTGATGTCACTGACGGTAAAGTTATGCTCATTCGTACCAGGCGGAGACATATGCGCTCACTGCCATTCTGTGGGTGCCCCTTGGAGTGGATTCGTGCTTTGTGACTGCGTCCGGAACAGCTCGACAGCAAAGCCACACTGCGGCGTCTTGATTGGCGAGTGCAACACTGCCCACCCCACCTACCTACGCCAGCCGCCCCGGGGCGCCTCTCCCACTGCATGGCCGTACGTGGTACCTTGCTGAGTCGTCCCGCGCCCCCAATTCGGCTGGACAGGTGGTGTCTTGCTTGGTCAGGCAACTCTACTCCAGAATTGGGGCGGAAGCTTCGTCATCCATCCAAACCTCCCCCAACACCTGTAGCCTTCGATTGCACCTCTCCTGCGCAGGCATTTCTCATGTCAGCCTGGCAAACGGAGTCCAATCGCGTGTTGTAGTCTTTTTCTCCAGGAGTCCCCTCTGTGTCAGGCTCCGTCTCGCTTCCAAAGAAGACGCAGTGCCCGCAGAGCGTCTGCTCGGTGCATTTCTCCTGCCACCCGAACGACGACCATTCAAGAACGTCTGCACGACGCAGTACACGCTCTGTCGCACGACTTTATAACGAGGCATGTATTCCAATTCGAACTCCTATCTGGGCGGTGGCAATAGCCAGCGCCCGGGCGGACCGCAGCAGTATGGCGGAGGCTTCGGTGGCCAGCCCGGCCAACAGCAACAGCAGCCAAGCCCCTTTGCGCCTCAACCCACGGGTTTTGGTCAACAACAGCCGCTCCAGCAGCAGTATACTGGTTATCCTATGCAGAGCCAGCCCACAGGTATGCCTCAACACGGGCAGCAGTCCCAGCCTTTGCAGCAGCAGTACACTGGATACGTTCCTCAGGGGCAGCAGCAGCAGTCGCAGCCTCTCCAGCAGCAATATACGGGATTTCCGCAGGGACAGCAACAGCAAAGCGGCTTCAACAGCCCGCCAGTGCCGTCCATCCCGCAACAGTATCAGCAGCAGTTTCAGCAACAGCAGCCGCAGCATACGCAAAACTTGCAGCCGAACCAACCTCCCAGCTTTTCTGCTTCGCCGCAGCAATCCTCCGGGCCCACGCAGCCGCCTTCTGCACCGATGAAGCCGCAGGCAACGGGGTTCGCAGAAATGGCTTCTTCTTTCCATACTGGTGGCAGTGGTACGGGTGCTACTGGACCGGGTCGGAGTCAGGGCACTCCCAAGACCAACAAAATCCCCAACATCCGATTGTCTTTCATTACCGCCGCGGACCAGGGTCGATTCGAGACGCTTTTCAAGTCTGCTGTTGGCGAGAATTCAGCCACCATGTCCGGTGAGAAGGCTAGAGACTTGCTTTTGAGGTCCAAGTTGGATGGTGACTCGCTGTCGCATATTTGGTATGCATTGGTCAATTGAGGTTCAAACTACGATTTATCGTTACTGACAGGATAGTATAGGACACTTTCTGATACCACGCGAGCTGGTCAGCTGTACTTTCCCGAGTTTGCCGTGTCGATGTATCTTTGCAACGTAAAGCTTTCTGGCAAGCCGCTACCACCGACACTCCCCGATAATATTAAAAACGAGGTGTCTAGCATGGTCGATATTATTGGATTTAGCGTGGCTGAAGAGGCTGCTTCAGGCGGCGCCGCGAACAGCAATGCACCAAACTTCACATCCAATGTCTCGACACCTCCGTCTACAAAACTATCACAGCCGCAAGCCTCAAACTCGCAGATTCTGCAGTCGCAGATGACGGGTTTCCCGACACAACAAACTGGGTTTGGAAACCAGAACCAGGGTGTCCAACCACAGGCGACTGGTTATCCCCAAATGCAGAATCCTCAGCCCACAGGCTACCAGGGTCCGATGCCGCCAATGCCGCCAATGCCCACGGGATATGGGCAGCAGGGTGGAATGAACGTACCGCTCAATGCACAGCCTACAGGTCGACCCGGCCAATGGGGTCTTGTCAATGCTCCTGCATCGGGGCTGCCCAACATTGATGCTTTGCAGGCACAGATGATGCCGCAACAAGGACGTGAAGGTGGCTCATTTACCACCCAGGGTTTGCAAGGCAACGCCGTTATCCCATGGGCCATAACAAAGGAGGAAAAGCACCGCTATGACTCCTTGTTCAAAGCGTGGGATGGCTTTGGCAAAGGTCACATTTTGGGTAGTCAGGCTATTGAAATCTTTGGCCAGAGTGGTCTTGAGAAGCCTGATCTCGAACGTGTCTGGACGCTTGCGGATCATGGCAACAAAGGGCGCCTCGACCTTGATGAGTTTGCTGTGGCGATGCATTTGATTTACAGAAAGCTAAACGGTTACCCGCTTCCTAACAACTTGCCACCGGAGCTTGTTCCTCCGTCGACGCGCAATTTTAATCAGTCTATCGGAACTCTCAAGTCCATGTTGCACGAAGAATCCGATCTCCGAAAGAATTCTGGCGCCGCACTCCTGCCTCAGAAGACTGGCGTTAGCTACATGAAGAACCGCTCATTCCGAGGCTCGCCTGGCGCCAACGCCGCAGGTCGCAAAGATGCTACCGTATTTCGAAACGACGACGAGAGTTTTGGCTACAAATCTAGCGCCCGTCGCCGGGTTGGCAACTCGTCTCCTCGCTCTGAATCCCCGTCGTCAGCTGCCTCCAACGATGAACTGACCATCGACCAGCTCAAGAAGAAGATCAAGGAGAAGGAGGTCCTCCTGGATGCCATGGACTTCCAAGACGAAAAGAACATGGAAGAAGATGATATCCTCGACAGACGAGATCGCCGTGAAGCTGAAGAGCTTTATCGCCGTATTCGACGCGTACAAGAAGATATTGATGGCAATCCTAATGCATCACTTGCAAGCGGCGACTCGGACGCCGAGAGAAGAGCCTTGAAACGTCAGCTGCAGAATCTTATGGACAAAGTTCCAGAGCTTGCATCGCAAGTCCGAAAGACTGAAAAGGCCATCATGGATGCAAGACTTGAGCTTTTCCGCCTCAAGGATGCCAAGGCGAACCCGAGCAGCGCCCCCGCCATTGTTGGAACCGGCCCTGGTGGCGCCGTTACCGAGTCTGACAGATTGAAGGCCAGAGCCAAAGCTATGATGCAACAGCGTACTGCTGCCCTGACCGGCAAGAAGGTTGACGTGCCAGTTGAAGATGACTCTGGCTCGAAAAGATTGGAAGCGGAGACTATCCATGTACGCAACGAGAAGGAGGGCAACGAGCGCATGGTCAGAGATGTTGAAGAGAGCGTTCGCGACTTCTCTCGCGGTATTGAAGATACTCTGAAGGACGGCGCGCGTGACAAGGGCAACGAGCACGAGAGGCGTCGCTGGGAGGATGGTCTCGGGGTCGAGGATGAAGTACGTGATTTCATCTTTGACCTTCAGCGAGAGAGCAGATCCACCCGCGTTCGCGCTCAGGACAAGCGAAGCACCAATTCAAACTCGCGACCAGCTCAACCCGCTCAACCCGCTCATGAACCACGCCAGGAGAAGGTGACTAGTCCTCGCGTGGAAAGTCCTGCATCTACCTCACGAACCGGATCGCCTGGTGGTGGGTCATACGCTGCATATAAGACTCCTGAAGAGCGTGCTGCATTCATTCGACAGCAGGCCGAGCAGCGTATGGCTGAAAGACTGGCTGCTCTTGGAATTAAGGCACCAGGCAAATCCGGAGAAACAGCTGCCCAACGTGCTGAGCGAGAAAAGGCCGAGAGAGCTGCCAAGCTTAAGCAAGCCGAAGAAGAAGACGCCCGCAGAGAGAGTGAGCGACAGTCTCGTCTCGCCGACGAACAAGGCGTCCCTGCACCAGTAGAAGAAGCTACTAAGCCAGCTCCCCCACCATCTCGACAGGGCGGAAAGACTAAAGCTACGGACGATGCTGCTAACAGGGCTGCCGAAGAAAAACTGACGCAGGAGCAGGAGCAGCTGCAACGAGAAACCAAGGCCATGGAGTACGTGCTACGGCATCACAAAAACGAACATTTTATGTTTGCTAACACTACTATCAGGGACGCTGCCAACGAGGAGGAAGGTGAATATGTTAGGGAGCAAAAAGAGGCCGAGGCTCGCCTCAAGGCTCTTGAGGAACAGGTGAAGCAAGGCAAGATGCGCAAGGAAGAAGAAAAGAAGAAGAGGAAGGCGGCGATGGCCGAATCTAAAGAAAAGGAGGCCAAAATGGCTGCGCGACGAGCAGAAGTTGAAGCTGCCAAGCAACGGGAGCTTGAACTCCAGCGCCAGCTTGAGGCTATGGAGAATGATAATGATTCTTCATCAGACGACGAAGGCCCGCAGCAAGAGACGCCTCAAGAGCCGACGCCGACGATGGAAGGAAGCCAAGTGAACAAGGAGGAAGAAGCTCCATCCGCACCAGTACCTCCACCGATCCCGACTGTCGTAACATCGCCGCCTGCTGAGACGGAGAGCAAGAACCCCTACAAGAAACTGATGTCGCAGCCTGCGGAGACAGCATCGCCGGCCAAGTCGCCCGATGCCACGCAGCCTGCAACTGACGCTTCTACAAATCCTTTCCACCGCATGACGCAGCAGCCACCTCCACCCTCGCAACCTCCCTCACGAAAGAGAGCTGATTCTGAGGATTGGGGCTCGGACAAGGATGACGATGAAGAGGACTCGGATGATGACCGCCCTGGTGGTGGCAATGCGGCTCAGCTCGCCTCCATTTTGTTTGGCACAATGGCACCCCCTCGTCCTCTTTCAGCTGCTGGTCGAGAGTCGTCAACACCTGCCAGCCCGGTCCCTGCCAACGAAGCCCCAACAGCTACGCCGGCGGCTCCAAGCTCGGACTCGCCTTCTGGTCCTCCACCACCACCTCCGGCTCCTGGTAGTGATGGACCACCTGGAGCTCCTCCTCCGCCCCCCCCTCTGCCAGATACTGCAGCTCCCAGCGCTCCTCCACCACCGCCTCCGATGCCTCCAACAGGAGCGGCATCTTCTCCTCCTCCTCCGCCTCCTATGCCTGGTGCCGGAGGACCGCCGCCGGCGCCTCCTCCTCCTCCCCCGGGTGATGCACCAGCGCCGCCACCTCCCTCAGGTGGTCGACCATCTGGGTTTCTGAACGAGATCCAGCTGGGCAGGTCGCTGAAGAAGACGTCGACCAAGGATAAGAGCCAATCAGCTGTTGCGGGACGAGTATTGGATTAGAGTTGACTACTGTGTTGTGGTTTGTGTGTACGTAGTGCAAGCGAGAAGGTGCTAGAGAGTCGACATTAGACGCTTGTGACTTTTTAATTTGTAAAAGAATTTTCTTTGTCATATTTGCAAAAAGGATTAATCTGTTGATATGATTGTGAGCTTCTGGGATTGTCAGACCATGATGATTGCTTCGTCTCTACCGCATTCGCCATGCTATAAAAATCCTTCTGGTGGACGTGATAAAGCTCCATGTTTGCTCTGTCTCTACTATTAATGGTTCTATATGCGCAGTGGCAGCTTTGCAATATGAAGCTCGCTGGCTTATTGTAACAAGTAAAAAGGAATGCCCACGCTGCGATGAGATCTGCCCGTCTATTGTCAACTTTTCTCTCCTCCTTTCGCTTACTTAAAACGCTTTCCCAAGTTCTGACAGTATGTATGTACTACAAGCATGTATTTTACGTTAAATTGAAGACTTTGTGTGTTGGGGGGGGAGGCTTTGCTCTTCTTTCTCATCCCTTGTGATTCAGAAAACGTGTGCACACACGGCTCAGCCCGCCCAGCCATTGTTGCGAGAAGGCACCACAATGATTGCCGAGAACAAAAAAGGGAGAGAGCGGATATGGCCTGAAGTGGAAAGTTCGGCTACACGCTCGGCGATACAATGGGCAACTGGATCTTGTGCCACCAGTGTCCTGTAATGTATTACTTTGTACTCGTAGATTGACTTTCATGTACAGGAATTACGAGTTTTTGGCCTACTTAGAGGCCGCGTCTATGTCCACCACTTGTTGCAGTGGTCGGGTAGCCTATCAATGGTGCTTGACGCAATGTGATTTGAGCTGAAATTACTCGTACCAGGATGAAGTGACCCGAAACGTGAATGATGTTTCCATTTGCATTGGTGCGAGAACTGGGGCTCGCGGGTAACAGTTTTACTCGTACAGTCGGCTCACTGGTAGTCTGTACTCCGTACAGGACAGGATGATGGCCATGTAAGCTGAGGCTCGGCAGGGAGGCGGAGCTCAATTCTTGATTTCCTTCTCTCTTTTCTGGTGGTCCCCAGCGGCTAAGGTAGGTAGGGCTACTGTACTTATTATGTATGAGTAACCTTGTAATAAGCGCTACTGTGGCGAGTAAATGGGCGGCATTGTCGGCCCATTTCTTCTCTCCCTCGTCTCATTAAATTACGGGCTTTCGGGGGACCACTCGTATGGTAATTTAACCTTTTACAGTTATAAAAAAAAGAAGAAGAAAAAAAGAAAAAGCAAGAAAAGAGTGATAGATACAATACCGTCAGCGACAGGGCAGTTCTGTTTCAGCCTGCCGTTCATGAAAGAGACGTAGTCCCGTAGGTTTTGGTACGAAGAGGATGGGAGGGGAACCAGGGGTACCCCGGTCGGTTCGAACAGCGTTAGATCAGCAGCTGGCTGATGCTGGGAACAAGATTTTTTTTTGTGTCTTTTGTATCTTTTTTTGCTTGCCGTGCTTTTCTTGCCTTCTTTCATGCAAGTAGAATAGGTTGTGGATTCTGATGATGCAATGCCTTTTCCATAAGCGTACGACGTATTAGATAGAGCGGGGACAACTGCCGGTTTTAGGTTGGGTTTGGCTGGAACGCAACGCGTAACTAGCTTTGAGGACGATTTTTTTTCTTACCGATTTTGCACCGGATAAAGTACGAGCAGATTGAATGAGAGACTTGGTTTTAGAAAAAGAACGCGACACCATTCCAACATGAGCCGTGAATATCCCGGGGGTCTTGTGTCGTTTTCCGAGGCTGGAATGGGCTTGTGGTGTCATATTGTCGTTTAGGTGGGAGGGGATGAGCAGACATTTCATTCTTGGTGTAAATCAGAATACGACGGGAATTTCTCTTTGAGGAACGAGTACAGCGGTGTGGGTATGATGTGCTCATAATTGATCTTCGGATGTAGGGAGAGTGAATACCACTCTTTGTCGCATTGATCAGTCACGCACTCATTACCGAGTACACAGGGGCCCGCTCTCGAAAAAAGGTGACGAGTAGGTAGGTAGGTATGAGTTAAAAGACGGAGGATGCATGTGACGACGCTGAATACATACCTTGATAGGCATGATAAGCCTGTCGTCTATGCCAAGATGCGGTCTCGACACGAAATATCAACAACACAAGAGATGGCTGCATGTACTCGTAGTCGTACATGGGACTACCGAACTGCAGCGAGCGATACGGAAAAGAAATATCGTGCAGATGTTTAAGCCCGCCACTTTTACTGGTGGTTGCAGCCTACTAGGTAACGAGGAGCAGCTGCAACGTGAAGCAAAATGTGCAGCGTGCAGGATGAATATCTAGTACTCGTAGGCACATACCAAACTGAGGAACCTGCCTGGGCAGTCGTGCAACCATGACGTCGGGATCGCGCGCTAGATCGAGAGCCCTGATTGGCTGGGGACGCGTTTTCTTTGTTTTGATTCGACGCGTCTTCCCGACGCGTGTAGGCTTGAAACTCTCTCTTTTTTTCTGGTGTGGCCGCGCACCAGCGAACCACCGCGCAATACCACACCACCACCACACCACTGCCACACTAACCACTCATCGTCACCCACTTTGCAGCTCGCTTCAGCTCGATCGAGTTTAAGCCCGACTTTTCCTCGTACTTTCTTCTCGTTCTCTTTGCTTGCTTCTTGTAAAGGTTGCACCAGTATTTTTTTTTTTCCCTTTCTCCACTCACCCCCTCTTCATGGTCCCGCATACGAGTAGATACATGCATACCGGCCGTCTGGCTTTGACAAGGCAGAGTGGTGGGGGTGGGTGTGATGCTCTTTGGGCCGGCTCTTCCAGTACGAGTTAATTACGATGTCGCTTCTACGAGCAGTCGACGTCTCTGACGGGCGTGGGGCTTCCGTTCCCTTGCTTGGAAAAGAGAGAAAGAGAGAAAGATCCTCTGACCTGGACGAGAGAAGCGGGGAGCAAGTAAAAAAGAAATCACCTTGTTTTAGATCCCATCTCGACGGTCTGTCTGAGAGAACGGGCGATGAACTGCTGGCCTGGTCGATTTGGAACAAGGTCTGGCAAAGAATGGTGAGGCAGAGCAGGGATTGCTATCAAATAACGACGTTGTGAGCTGGTGTTGGTGGTGTGGTCCAATGTTGGGACATTTCTGCGAGGGCATGATAACGGCAAAGCTTTCGCCCAACAGACGTGTCGATAATTACTAGTCCGACTGGACAATCGCACCTACAAGTACAACGTAGATGGCGTAAAAGATGGCGAGCTTCCCCACCGGCACCTGCTCGTAATGCTTGAAACGACGATCGAATTCAAAGACGGAGCACATACTCGTAACCTTCCGCCTGGTGCTCCGCTACCTAGTGACCCGTCTGCATGTATGTATGTCATGGTGTGCATATCGAGATTCCAGGTCCCAGTCGTCGGCCAGTCGATGGATTAGGATTATTTGCTACGAGTATGGATGTGAACTGCTGTAATTACTCGTATGTATGTGTCGATCGCTGTTGGTGCCAAGTCAATGTCTCTGTATTGTAAGGCCTCCCCTTCTTGACTGACTTTTGTATGCTACATTACATTTGACAAGCTTCAGATGCCGAATCCATTCAGACGGCTGGTATTCGATTGGACGCTAATGCTCCGGGGAACAAGAAATGCCGTTTCACCCACTCACAGAGCCGCCCGCCCACTGCTCAATTCATGCCTGCCTGGGTCAACGTCAGTCCATCGTCAAAAAGAACCAACTCTTCGCCCATTCTGAAACCCCGCTCCACTGGCTGGCCTCTGAACGCGCGACCTGGCGCTGCGCCGCCGCATCGACACGACCGTCTCGGGCCTACCAATAGCCAACCAATTGCCCAATCCACCGGCCCCTCTGTCACCCACCCCTGTCGAAAGCCCGTCATCCTTTACTCGTACTTCGTAGAATACCTATGTACAGTAAAGTAGTAATAATTAACCCGTACTACAGTACCGAACAAGCCCCCTGCCGTGATAATAGCTCTTACCAAGAGGCCGAAACTTGTCAGACACGCTGTTTCCTGGGGCCATCCGTGACCTTGTTCCAGGCTTTCCCACCTAGACCTGTAGCTACTCGTACTACTACGAACAGGCCTCTCTCTTAACGCCCCCACCCACCCTTTTCAGCAGCAAGCGCCGACCAAGACAGAGACCCAGCTCCACTTTCTGGGCCTTGGTTCAGTGCCTAAAGGTAACCCGGCCGGCCTGAGCTGGCACACGCTGGCGCACACATGCACCCACCCGCATCCGCCCGCTCGCCCTTGAAAAGCCTCTGCAGGACAGGCGAGACCTGCCAGACGTGGCGTGGATCAAAGCCCGAAAAAAAGGCCCCAAAGCCTGCCGTGTCCCGCCCAAAGCTGCACCTACTAAGGAACGAGTAGACCTATGTACACCCGGCTAGGCCCCAAAGCCTTTCCCTCCCTCCCTTGTCTTCCATCCAACTTCTCTGACTCCCCATCCTACAAACTCTCTTCATTCACGATTGCCTTTTCTTTTCCTTTTCCTTTTTCCTCTCCGGCTACTTTGCTCGTCTTCGGAACCCTCCAAACTCCTTTTCTTGCTTCGACTGCTCGATCGTCACGAACAACAAGACCACACCGTCTCGACGCAGCTACATTTCACGCTTCACGCTTACTCCTCGAATCTACCGCGGCACCTCGAAGCTGTTCCCCCCCATCGGATCCAGAAAACGCCATCGCCATCTACTTGCATTCACGCCCCACTACCAATACACGATATAGTCTTCGTCTAGGTAAGCCTTGATTGTCTTGACGTGCCTGCCATATCGTCCCGGTCCTCTCCTATGCCCAGCTTATACGCTGGCCGCGACGTGCCCTTTTGTCGTCATCGCGTCCGTTTCTACTCCCCTTTGTCTTCACGTATAAGCATTCCGTGATATGCCCATCTCGCGTCGACTGCTGACATTTTGGGGTTTCCAACTACAGCTACATCAACCGCGTTGTGCTCTCGCTTCACCAACACGACTCCTAAGAAGCTTCAGGCCTGGCCACAATGGCCAAGTCGACGCGTTTTTTCGGCTCCAACGAGCCGCTTCAGATATTCCAGGACGATTTCTTCGACACGCCCGCTCCCATGACTAGTCACGCTCCTATGCCTTCCGTCACCAAGCCTGCACGTCGCCCGCTGAGCGCGTCCAGCTCCAACGTCATCCTTGACCCTCCGTCACAAGGCGCCACCGGCTTCTCTCCATACAAGACGCAATCTTCCTCACCTCGCTCTCCGCTCAAGGCCGCCTCCCAAGCCAACAAGCTCAACATGGTATCCATGGCCCCTCCCACCACCAAGGCAAATACCACAGATTGCCTTCAGAAGAAGCCCCAGCTCTCAAAATTCAAGACTGGCCCGCAAAAACCGACGTTTGACTTGCACAACTATGGCAAAGAAAACGTCCATCCGCAGATTTTCCCGGCCCCGGCCAACATTAACATGTCGGTAGAGAACTACTACCAAAAGGCAAACGGAAAGCGTGCGCTGCTTGATGCTGCTCCTATCCAGGACCCCAGATCGAACAAGAAAGTGAGGACCGAAGACGCGAGCCTCCCTCCTCACGACTCTTTTCCTCCACTTTTGGACGACGGCACGAAACCAGCTCATAGCTACGCGCAGCTTATTGGAATGGCTATTCTGCGGTCTCCCATGCGCCGCCTGACGCTTGCCCAAATCTACAAATGGATCAGCGACAACTACTCATTTTATAACCCCAATGACGCCGGCTGGCAAAATAGTATTCGCCATAACCTTAGCCTGCACAAGAATTTTATCAAGATTGAGAGACCCAAGGATGATCCAGGCAAGGGAAACTACTGGGGTATTGAGCCTGGCACTGAGCAACAGTTCCTCAAGGAAAAGGCGCCTCGAAAGTCTGCCCCTTCTGCAGAGAACCTCCCCGTCATGTCGACGCGCCTCGAACCCTCTACAAGGCCGACGCCAAATCACTCCCAGGAGCCGACTCTTCCGTCTTCTGCTGCTCACCGCACTTCTCCTCTTCCTCCCCACCCAACTTCACAGGCTACCATGTCCATGGCTCCCGAGCTCTCATCAGACGCCACAATTCCCGGCTCCGACGGAGCTGCTGAGGATCCTGGAGAGAGAAATGCCGAAACCGAGCTGCAACTAGATTCATCTCTATACTCGCCACTACCTGCCAACATGCATTCGTCCCCGCCCGTCCCGAGACACGAAGAACGCAGTGGCACACCACCTCCCACCAATCGCAACCCCGTCTCGTCTATTACGCGCTCTACCAACCGCAAATTCGCTTCCATGGATGACAGTGGCTACATTTCTTCCCTAGAGTCCTCTGTCATGCGGCCCAATCAAAAGGCCATGCTTCTCACATCGGAAGCCGACAGGCCTAGGATCAAGAGGGGACGCGCCGAAGAGGAGATTGCACGACTACGCAACTCGTCGCCTTTTAGCCCCACCAAGTCGCGTTCCATGCCTGGATATGGACCGGTCTCTTCTTCTCCATTGCGTCAGGCCGGCGAAGGCCAAGGGCTGCTGCCATTGACACCACTTGTCAAGATGCGCCCCCCAGTACGCCCGCCTCCATCCGTGTCGCCCAACACCAACCTCCGCATTCACCGCGACAAAGTCCGACACATGCTTCAGTCGCCTCTTCGCCGAGTTACCGGAGTTGGAGAGGACAGCTTGCCATGGAGCCCTGCTTTCAAGCTAGACGACACCATGTACGCTTTCGACGACATGACTGCGCACGGTGGTGACTTTGACATCTTCCAAGACATTAGCGGTCTTGATGATGCTGCATTCCCTGTGATTGGCTCTGTCGACTCGGGATCTCCCGTCAAGCGATCTGCAAAGCGTGGCCGCTTAGACGGCGCTAATTCCACATCTGCCCTCAACGAGCTGACGCATTCGACCAAGAAGTCGTATACCTCGGCACCACTTTTGCGTGTCCCAGAGCACTCGCCTCTGCGATTCATGGATACCCCCAGCAAAGCCTTTGACGGCTTGAGTTCCCCGTCCAAGTTGTTCCAGCAATCGCCCAGCCGCCAGTCACCAACCAAGTTTGCGACAGCACTCTTGGACATGCCTACTGACAATGACTGGCCGTCTTTGATGCTTGAGCAGACCGACTTTAGCAGCGGCGTCGATAACACTGAAACATCAGACTTTTCGGGGCTCGACATTTTGCAGGGATTCCAAAAGATTGGCTCCGGCCCGGGCTCCACGTCAGGCTCTGGCTCAGGATCACAGCAATCCAGACAGAACAAGCTCACAAAGCCTGTCTTGGGGCGCAGTTTCTCAACAGCCTTCTGAGGAGTGAAGAAGAAACAGCGGATTGTGGCTTATAATGATATTAATGACTTGACGAGGAGGTGTTTACAGATGATGACTTAGAGCATAAGTCCAGCGGTGCTGGCAATATTTACTGGCTTCACAGCTTTTGCATTGATACGAAGGACTGGCAGGCAACTTGGACATTATTAACGGATTAAACGTTTGGAGAGGCGCGCTCAAGAATGATTGCCTGGCGCTTGGGAATGAGGAGTTGAAGTTGCTTTTTATTTTTATTTTCGCTCGGCTCTTTCTTTTGCTTAGCTTTGGCATGGTTGTTTTTTTTATTTTGATTTGGCTATCCGTTCTTGGCTCTTTTGGTTTTCGGCCTTTTTTTTCAATTTTATTAATTTTGGACGCTTTCAAGGGCGTTTGGATTGCAACGACAAATTGCCAAAGGTTTGTATGGATTTGGATTCGGATTCAGGATTATGGCAACACAGTTTGACTTGGTAAAGTAACGTATGCATTGGCACAGAGTGTCTAAATTGAGATGTTTATAAAAACCTTCTATCATGATGTGTGATTCGTCTATAGGTGTATGGGTCTGGTGTAATGTAGTATAGTGTGAAACTGGGGGTATCTATGAGAAAAAAGTGAAAAGTCCTCCAACGTTGCGCAAACAGAGAGTTGTAGCAGTGCCATCTTTTGTGTAAATATCAGTAGATCCGCATGCGTGAAGCCCAGCCCGTATTATCCTTTTGATCAATGCTTATCTTGCAAGGAAAAGGGTTACCGCCTTGGGTGGTAATGGGCGGGATATGATCCTTGTGAGTATTGGCGAGGGTGACGATTTTCATGGCGGAGGTGAGGAGAGTTTGTTCCATGGCTCGGCGAACTTTGGCGCGTTCTAAGAGAAAGGCGGGGAGAAGAGTTTCTCTCGTCAGTTTTTGTTTTGTCCTTTTTTTTTTTTTTTTTTTTTTTTTTTTTTTTTTTTTTTTTTTGGCTAGGGCAAAGGAAGAGGGGACATGTTGTTTTGGTGGAAATGAACGTACCGCTTTCAGTCCTTGGTTCGGCGACAGTTACCTTGACTGTCCAACACTCCCAGCATACTTCCTCGTCGCCGCGCGATAGCCAAGCTTTGCGACGCCGCTTTTCAAAGAATTGCACTGCGACTTGGCCACGAGCACCGTTTGCTGCTGCGGAAGTTGTTGTTGTTGCTGTTGCGGTTGCTGTGTTGGTCATGTTTGAGTAAGGACGGGTATTGTTGCCAGTATTGTTGTTGTTGTTATTAGTGGCGGCAGGAGAAGTAGTAGCACCAGCAGATGACGAATTCGTCAAAGAGTCGAGCTGTCGTTCTAGCGCGGCGGCGCGCTGCTCAATCATGGTTTCGAGCTCGGCGTCGTCGACGTAGGGCAGGGTTAGGTCGAGGACGTCGCGGGTGCGCGGGTGCAGGGAGGGGAAGAAGCGGGTGAAGAAGATTGTGTGGAGGATTGCTTTGACGACGTCGCGGACGGAGCGGGGGTCTGTGAAGACGTCGAGGATGAATTCGGGAGGATCTTTGGAGTCCATTTTTAGGGGGGGAACGAGGTATAGGACTCGTAAGCTGGGTCGTGAGTGGTTTTTTTCTTCTTCGTTGGTGGTAGTGTCGGGAGATGGAGAGTGAGGCTTCCGATGGAACGGAACAAGGGAGAGAGAGCTGAATGCAGAGGTTGCGGCGCGCGCTGGTCAGGCGAGGAAGCTGCTTTGTCGAAAAAGATGTAACTTGGATTGTATCGTTTTGATTATGGAGGTATGTTTAGGTCGAAAGAGTGAGAGATTGACCGCCAACGAGACGGAGAGAGAGGCAAATGGTCATCAGATAACAACCAAGGCCAAGTTTCACTATCAAATGGTGCGGGGGAAGCGGCCGGCAGGTCAGCTGCATCGAGGGACGTCACCAGGCGGAGAGAGGGGGCGAGGGGCGGCTGTAAGTGTATGTATGTATGTAATACGTCGTAATAGCTCCTTACCTTATCGGCCGCCAGACCCGTTACAGCCACGGCAAACGAGGAAAACGGGGCGGGGGCGGTTTGGTTGGTGGAGTCGGCTGGGCGGGCCTGGGGTTTACGGGGTCTGTCAAGATGGCGAGAAGTAGGAGGTGTAACTCGTAACATGTTATTTACCTATATGTGATGGATTGATTTATGGGCTACAAAATCAGACTTGCTAGGGTTATGAAATGATGTTAAATTGTTGTAAAGTTTTGACTTGTAAGATACATTCAACCCTTGGGTCCCGACGCATATATAAAGAAAATACAAAAAGCAAAAGACACGTTCGAGAAGATTTCATTCAGTTTTTGTATTTTGTTTTGTTTTATTTAGAAAAGAAATAAGAAAGATTCTTTTCACTAGCGAGCCTCTCTTTGGTACATAACTTGATTTAAAAAATTCAGTCATATAAAATACAATACAACCTTGCTTATTAGGTCCCAACGCAGTAAAAAGAGTATGACAGACAAGACCAAAAAACAGTATCCCAGAACATTTCCTCAATTTGTTTTTTTAAAATAAATCACTTCCATCAGCGCAACCTTGATCATGTTTCCATTTCACTCTTTAATACGCAGGAGGGGATATGAGATTCTTTATCATGGCTCGGAAGCGTCCCGTCGGCACGCCCGTGTTGCTGCTGTGACTTGTACGACGACTAACCGAGTTTGTGATCTCACAGGTGCCCGTTGAAGGGTGGCGCGTGGTTACGACGCGATTAGACCGGTCTGTTTTGCAATATAAAAAGTACGTTTCTCCGTTAGTAAAGCTGTTGATGAAAAACCCCAATGTCAACTTTTCGTGGTGCTGAGGCTGAGGGTGTTGAAATGTCAGGGGGGATTTGGGGGGGGGGGGGAACGCTGGTTTCATTTACGGCTAGAATTGTTAATCTTGGACTGTTCCAGCATGGCCGCGTACTTGGCCTTTGCTCTTTCGCTGGCAGAGGGCATTGTTAAGAGGTGGCTTTTTTTTTTCTTGATGATTTGTTTGATGGTTTTGATGAGAATAGAATTTGATTTGATTGTGTAAGCAGGGGAAGGTTTGGACAAATCTCTAACAGCGGTTATGAATAGCTTCAGCTGGTCTCGTGATTTGGATGGTCTTCCTCCCCCCGCACAACGTCATGTGGCAACCTAAGGTAAGGTTCCGTCAGGGAAAGTCGAAAGTCTGTTTTGAGTGTGGTGATGGCAACCACTCATAGGGAAGTGATGGCCAGAAGGCGTGAGCAGCAGTATGGCGAATCAGGATGCCGCTTCTCCGTAATAGCTGCCACGCCCAAGGTGATGCAAACATACCGAGGGCGCACGCATGAGCAGAAGCTGTTTCGGGGCATTGCTAATCAGGAATGGCGAATCATTTGGCACCCAGATTTGCCGACTATGGCCAGGCGGTAATAGCTATGTGTGAGAAGCCAAAGCTCTCATGGCGTCGGCATTCGGTACTCGGCATTGCCTCTTTTGTTCTGCCCAAAATAGCAAGTGTACAACCTGCACCAGCTCATAGGACCGGTATGTATATAGACAGCCTGTATGATTGTAAAAGGCCATAGTTTGGGTTTATCCAAAAAAGAAGAAGAGAAACCCCAAATAATAAACATCCTCCCAATGGCTACAGACACATCTGTCAACACAAACGGCTTCTCTGCCATCAACACAGAGAGCCAGGATGCCCTCGCCTTTGCATACCAAGTAACTTGTTCTCTCACCCATCTCAACTTTCATTTCGCTCATCATGCTTAAAACAGTATGGCTACCCTCTCCTTGCCTATGGACGCTTCACCAAGGCGCATATGGGCACCCCCAACAATGTCTTGATCCACCAACGAGACCTGGTCGACGCCAGCTTTACAAAAGTCGTGCGCCCGAACAACGATACCTTGTATTCCTTTGTCTTTTATGACCTGTCTCAGTCAGACCTTTGCTTCTCCGTACCAGAAATTGACGACCGCTACTGGGCCTTCTCATACTATGACATGTAAATCTTTTTGGCCCAGCAACATTCTCCGCCCTGTTACAGTTTCATCGCCACTAACACCGGCTGCAGGTATGCAAATAACTTTGCAAACATTGGCAGTCAGACTTTTGATAGACCGGGAAACTATCTCCTGAGTTACGACCCTAGTAACCAGAATTATGGTGTGCAGAAAAGCAGCATCGATGAGCCATGGCGCGAAACTGTCAACTCGCCGACCCCATATGGCATTTTTCTCGCCAGGATAAACGTGCTGAGTGAGGACGACAAGAAGGTTGTCAACAGCTTCCAAGACTCAATCCAAGCCTCTGTCTCTCACCGCAAGTCTGGCGCTCTTGCTCCTCCCTTTGATCGCAATATCTTCCTCAAAGTTGCTCAGTCAGCCTCGGGACCAGTATCCGAGCCGGAACAGGTTCTACGACTTACAGCTGCCCTCGCGCCTATTAACCCACCTTTGGTTGTGCAAGATAGATCTTGGATAGCATCGACACTTGCAAAGGCAGGCACCAAAGATGGCACGTTTACACAGTTACCTCATACGTCGCTTGCCCATGCAGTCACAGCCGCCAACTCTGCCGTCCTCGCCACGCGGCTGAGCGCCGGGCTGATAAAGCACTTGGGAAATGACTGGAGCATGGGCTCATCCCTGATAAGCGGCAACTTTGGGTCCTTTTACGCAGCAAGGCAACTGGTTGCTTCTCGCGGGTACTTGCAGCCCACCGCAGATCAGTCCATCTATCCATCTTGGTACCCGGGCAGAAACATCCCCTCTGTCGGCGCCACCGAATGCAAGCTCGGGCCAAAACAGGCCATTTTGCTTTCATTTTCTGCCAAACCCAAGACAAAACACTCTGGTTTCTGGAGCTTGACTGTCTATAATGGCGAACAGCTTCTGGTTGCGAACCGCCTCGGTCGGTACTCGTTAGGCGACCGCAGCAACCTCTTGTACCCTGATGGGACCCCGTTGAAAGACGTAGAGGACGGCAAGTTTGAGATTTTGGTGCAGCCGGATAATGTCCCGCCGCCAGACAGGTATATGAATAACTGGCTGCCTGCGCCGGCGGGTGGGGGACCGGTGAGCTTCACGCTGCGTGTTTTTGCCCCGGCAGAGGCTATGCTGGATGGAACATATTTGTATCCAGAGGTGACTGTGGTGGATGCAATTGTTAACTAGTCGTGCAGTTCAAAACAGTGTTGGTGGGTGTTGTATTACCACTGGTTGTCAGGCAGGCTCGTAGGCTTTTGAACATTATCATGAAGCATACCTTTAGTCTTATTTTGCAGCATTCATCTCCAGCCTATGAGTTATACAGAGTGAATATACAGTATCCAATGCTAGTAAAACTGCTGCAAATATGTATAAGCCATGTCGGGATAATATTTCTTTCTCACTATCATGCCTTGTGCACTCTTGGCTATGAGGCAACAATCTACACTTTCATTTGCCTAGCGCAATATTTTCACGGCTTCATCAGATCAGACTTTATACTCATCCTCGCTTCTCTGTAAAACTGGCGGTAATCGAAGTTGAGTAAAAGATGGCGTTGTGCGCGCCCCAATCAACGCACCTCCTGACTAATAGGCTGCCTCGGTAAGCCTCCACTCACTCACCTCGACCACCTCGAAGCGGCAAGAGAGGATATAACATCTCTGAGCAGAAACGAAAGGTTTGTTAATTAAGGTAAACATAATTACTTACATCAATGGACAAAAACCACCGATTCCGCCAGGGAATTCGTGATCGCGCAAGGGTTGTCTGCCGCCACTGCCATACTCGAAAGGTGAAGTGTGACCTTGAAGACAAAGAAACCTGCTCCAACTGTGAAAAGTATGGACTTCAATGCCAGTAAGTATTCTTCAAAACTATAAAATACTATTAACCTAACATTTTATCAATAGACTACGCCCTAGCCGAAGAACAAATATAAGGGACAAATACTCTCAGACACATGCCGCGGTACTCGGCGAACCAACTACACCAGCTGCCTACCTGCCGCCAACTCCCTCAGAAACCGCTGATAACTTACAGCACAGCGGCCATGTGTCACCTCCAGTATCGCCGGAAAAGCTACATAGCCAATATATAGGCGGCATTACAGGTGTGGTAAGCGGACCTCCGTCGCTTCCGCCTGACCATGCAAAAACAGCCGCGTATTCGACAAGCATGTCGCAGGCCATCTTGCGTATAAGCGCAGCCGCAGAGCCGCCATCGAGAATCCTACTAGACGCCTGCGCCGCGCTATACTTTGAAAGGGCCTACCACCGGATCCCCATATTGGATCGGTCAGACGTATTTTCCAAACAAGAACCATCCATTGCTCTCCAGCAAGCTCTCTGCATGCTTGGCGCCATGCTGCGGCATCCAAAAGGGCCAGATGTTTTGGGGGAAAATGAGAGATATTACCACAAGACCAAAACGCTTATACATACAGATTTTGAACAAGACCCAGTCACCGTTCTTAAAGTTCTGGGCTTGCTTGCGACGCGAAACATTGTTGGCCCGGTAGTGTTGACCACAGACTGTACGTGGCACTGGCTCGGCATGGCTATTCGGACCCTGCAGCAGACGGGGCTTCATAGAGAGAGCATGTGTGCGAGTTTGGCGAGGCCAGGCACAGCGCGACGCATAGCCTGGTATTTATTTGTGAGTTTGCTAGATAAATCTGGACTGTTAAGAACGCGGGGGTTTGGAGACTTTTGGCTTTACACAAAACTAAAACCACTGGTAGGTCCAAGATAAACTTGTTTCGACAGGACTGGGACGTCCAACTGCCCTCAAGGACAATGAGTTTGATGTACGGCCCTTGAC
This sequence comes from Lecanicillium sp. LEC01, assembly GCA_002242745.2. Classification (NCBI taxonomy): domain Eukaryota; kingdom Fungi; phylum Ascomycota; class Sordariomycetes; order Hypocreales; family Cordycipitaceae; genus Lecanicillium; species Lecanicillium sp. LEC01. The sequence continues at coordinate 312,150 of NIWZ02000002.1, forward strand.
AGTTGCAGATTTCGATTCCTCCAATGTCCACGCTCTTGTGTTTATAGAGCTCACCAAGCTTGCGCGGATACTTAGCCGCGTATTAGACATGCGGCTGCGGCCACATGATCAGTCGCATGACCATGTATGTATCACTTGTTCTTTTTTTTTTTTGGAAACATTTCTCTATTTACATTGATTTATGGTATGTGACAGAGACTGTATCTAAATTCTGCTGCAGCAAAAAGAGATATTCACATCGCTCAAGACGTGGGTTCAATCGCTACCTCCAGAGGTCCGGATCTTTGACGCTGCCAATGAAAGCCGAGTATATCACCAGGGCACATATGAGCTGCACATTATCTATTTTGCCACCATTATCACGTTTCTGTACTCGTTCAACGACTCCGACATTACCTCTGTTCCAAACATTGTTTCTCTCATTGCATCATCTTGCATGACGAGCTTATACCATGAACTTGAACTTCGTGACGACATCAACTACTTGCTCGGCATACACATGTGGCTCTTCATAACGGCAGCAGTCCCGCAGCTCTTGTACTATGCCACGGAGGCGCTTTCAAGAGCAGAAAGGCTTACATGCTCTACAGCTCTGGACACACTTGTTTCTTGTCTTGAGCAGGTCAAGGTCAAGATCCCAGGGGCAGCAGTGATACAAAATACAATAATACGGCTCAAAACTCAAGATAGTCGGTCCCAGGGGCATACTTTGACAGTTCGAGAGTGGAAGAAGCCGAATCTTGTCGGAGAGCTGCGGAGTGTCGCTGCGTTTCAAAGCTTATTCCCTTTTCCAAGCACGTTATCACCGCGCTTGGATCGGCTAGGACAGACTGGATGGTGCTTTTCGGATATTGGCTACATGCCTGAAATAGAGGAAGACCTCGGTTGGATATTTGATGAGTTTGCGGATGTATCGTCGTTTACCGATTGGCCGAGTGTGTTGTCGTGATCTTGGTTGTTGCTCAGTAAGTAGGATATAATGAGAGTTGTAATTAAGCTAAACAAAGGAACTATCTCGTGTTGTATGAATTTCAGACCTTTCCGTTCATGGCCAATAAACCCCGCCGTGAATAGAAAAAAAAAAACCAATTGTACTGTGCAGATGAAGTAAGCAGGGCAAAGCGCCAAAACACGGGACTCGGCAGTCGTCGGCGCTCGTCGGCAGTCTGCCCATCTCCGGCCTAGACCTCGAAAACGCGGGGAAGCTAGTCAAATAAGCCCCGTAAAGACTCTAATCTGACGAATTATGAACAGTTATGTGGATTGATTCTTTCATTTGTGGCGTTGTTTCGTAATTGTTTATAGTAGGTTGTTGTTTCGGTAAAGGTGCTTGGCATGCGAGTAGCGTTGCGGCGATTTGGCCTTTATAGATGGCTCGTCGCTCCAACTTGACCGTATTCCAAAGCCTGTGCATGAAGCAAAAGAATATATGGAAAGTTAAAAAGATGTCCACAACAAATAAGCAAGTCAACGCTCGTGGTGATGATGTTAGCCTCTACTCTAAAATGGAGGCCATGGAGCAAGAAAGGTCTACTACTGTTGACGAACTAAGCCAAAAGCAGATTCAGCATATTGTGCACAAGATTGACCGACGGCTGATTCCCATGGCTGGTCTTTTGGTGGCAATATGTCTCCTGGACAGGGCAAACCTGTCTAATGCAGTGATTGCAGGGTGAGAAACACTAAATAGAAACGTGTTGCGGTCCGTTACTTATAATGCTGACATGTGGCCAATAGAATGTCTGAAGACTTGGATCTGGAAGTCGGCACACGATATGTAAGTCTTGTTTAGTGAATACGAATTGTCGAGGAAAAATGCTCATCTCCGCCAGTCCCTAATAGTCCTTATATTCTTTGCGCCCTACGTCCTTGCAGAGGTTCCTGCGGCAGCATTTGTCCGATGGATCGGGCCACGTCGAACACTGCCTACGATAACACTTGCTTGGGGCGTTGTGATATTAGTAGGCCCTTTTGTAGACTTTTTTGAGTCGCTAATACTTTTACTGATGCAAATAACAAGGGCTTTGGTTTTGTCCATCACTGGACGGTCCTTGTTGGGTTACGCATCCTACTTGGCATTTTCGAGGCTGGCATGTTCCCGGGCTTAATTTATTTAATGTCGTTGTGGTACACCAGATGTGAGTATGGGACAAACAGGACCAAGTTGGCCACTGACTCGATAATTTCTAGATGAGATACACAAGAGATATTCCTTCACTTTGTCGGGCTCGTTGGTTCTGCCTTGGGAGGTATTCTTGCCTACGCGTTCATGCAAATGGGCGGATTGGGAGGCTTGGAGGCTTGGCGATGGATCTTTATCATGGAAGGTATACTGACTGTCATTATCGGGGCACTTGCTGTTATATTCTTGGTTGGCTATCCGCAAGACATGAAGCAGAACGGACGAGGGTTCCTGACTGAGGGACAAGTATCACTGGTTCTGGCCAGAATCGAGGAGGATCGAAGGTATGCCGAGCCTACTGAGGCATTCAATTGGTCCAACTTTCTCCAGCCGGCTCTTGATTTGCGAATCTGGGCATATGGGTTTCTCTACACGTAAGTTAGTGATTGCTCTTCCCCCATCTCCTTTTGGTTGTTGGCTGAGTTTTTCTCGCGGATCTGACCAATTTTGGGCAAAATCAGCTTTTCAACCATCACAGCCTACGCCGTGGCGTATTTCTTGCCCCAAATTCTAAACCGCCAACTTGGCTACAGCGTTGGGGTATCGCAACTTCTCACAACGCCACCGTATGTATTTGCGGGCATCCTCATGTGCGTCGAGGGCTGGATCTGCGACAGAATACAAGCTCGCAGCCCGGCGCTGTTTTACAATGCAGTGCAAACGATTATCGGGCTTTGTCTACTTTCATGGACCAGTGTACCGGGCGTACAGTATTTTGGAGTCTTTCTCGTCACGGCCGGATGCAACGCCAATATCCCTGCCGTCATGTCCTGGCAGGCCAACAACATTCGCGGTCACTGGGTGAGGACATTTTGCAGTGCGCTGCTCGTTGCCATGGGTGGACTCGGAGGTATAATAGGAGCACTGGTGTTTCGCTCGCAAGACGCGCCTGAATATCGACCAGGAATCTATGCATCTATTGTGTAAGTGGCCTGCTTTTCTCTACCATTTCTCGAGAGCTGACAGCGTCGCGATGGCGTGTGCATGTTTTGCAGATCGAATATGCTGTTAGTTTTAGTGGCGGGCTCTCTAACACTGCACTATTGGCTGGTCAACAGGCAAGTCAAGGCAGGAAAGCGAAGAATTGGCAACGTGGAAGGATATCTATATACGCTGTGAGTGGGTGAGCGAGGAGGCGTGTAAGTGAATCTCGGTGGTATGTCTGTGATGGTAGTGCAGGATGTACGTACTGGCGATAGAGAATAAAGTAAAATTCAGGGGAATGTAGGACCAAAACGATCCCCACTATATTTCCAAATTTAACAGTAAATTTTTAGCCCACAGTAGCATGATGATTTGGCCATGGCAACGGAAACGAAGCATTTCGGTCTTCTGTACGAGTACCTCGTCCGTCGATGACGCTAAACCATCCTGGCCGCACCCAAATCTCTCTTGGATGGCGCCCCACACCCGCCAAAGACTGCCAAAAGCAGCGCACTTCCAACACTTTAGTCGTGACCCCAGGCACGCGAGTACCGCTAACGGCAAGCTTTCGGCTCATCCTTCAGGTGGTGGTGCGTCCCAGTGGACCGAGGCCTCGGCTAGCTTTCGCCTCCACCAAAAAACTGCCCAGCAAAGAGCTCCCTCTCTGCACCACCAGAACAAACAAGCCCAGTTTGCTTTCTGGGGTGCCGTCGCCTGGTGGAACCGCCATCTCTCCAAGTCCCATCGGCCGCCAGCCCGTTCACAAGCACTCTCTCTTGTGCCTCAACACGTGCTTCTTCCATCGAAATCACTTTAGTTGTTGGCGACTTCAATTAATCTCAGGACAGGTTCTTGGTGCAGTCTCTAGTCCCGTTCCTAGTCTCTGGGGAACTGTATTCATCGCGCTACGCCCTTCCTGCTGTACCTGTTGCAGCCCTCCATCCATCCATCTCTGCAATCTGCCGAGCGTGGCTGGCGCACATTTCGTCACAGCCCAAGCTACATAACCCAAGCTAGGTCCCCAACAAACGCTCTACTACCATCCGCAACCACTCGATACGCCCATGACATTCGGCGCGACTGCACCTTGCTGAGCCTGCAGAGTCTAGACGCTCGCTTCCCTCCAGAAACCATGATCTCGTCCGTACGAGGCTGGTTCCGCCGGAATCGCACTCCCCTCGCCATTGGCGCTGGCGTCGTCGGTGCCGGCTATGTCATCTCCCAGTATGTCGTGTCCAAGCTCAACGACGCCCGCGAGCGCATGAGCAGCGAACGCATCTCCAAGGAAAAGTAAGTGCCATCCTGACATCTTGTATCTTCTCATCCATGCATGGCCTCGTTAAGCTCTGCCAACGCCCCTGCTTTCCGTTGCTACCGGCTAACCTAATGTCCCATTCTCACAGCCTGCGACGCCGTTTCGAGCAAAACCAGGAAGACTGCACCTTTACCGTCCTCGCCCTCCTCCCTACCGCAACCACAAACATCCTCAACACCATGAATACCGAACAAATCACCTACGAGATTCAGCAGGCAAAGACGGCCAAGACTGTCAAGACTGGTCCCACTGCCGCCGCTACCTCCGACTCATCGCCTGCTCCCCCGAGTATCGCCGACACGACCCTGACCGAGGAAGATGGCAAGAGCAGCGCCAGCATGTTGAGCGACAGTGGTGTGCATGCAAGCCAAATTTCCGTTCCTCCTACGTCAGATCCTGGTTCCCAAGATGGCGGAGCCTCCAAGTCTCGTCGTACCAAGAGGCAGCTTTGGGATGATCTCATTATCAGTTGTATGCTTCACCAAACACTTACCTCCTCGCATCTCCTGTACTAGAAAACTAACAGAGTCGTAGCCGTCACTAGAGCATTCACCCTCATCTACACCCTCGCCCTCCTCTCCATGCTCACCCGCGTCCAGCTCAACCTCCTCGGCCGCCGCAGCTATCTTTCCAGCGTCGTGGCCCTCGCCTCTAGCGGACAGAGCGCAACTATTAGCCTCGAGAACAATGACGACGATAATACGGAGCAAGCATACGGAAGCGACTTTGACATTAACCGCAAGTATCTCACATTTAGCTGGTGGTTATTGAACAAGGGCTGGGTCGACGTCATGTACCGCGTGGAGAGCGCCGTCCGCTCCGTCTTTGGCACCTTGAACCCGCGCGACCTCATTAGCTTTGAGAGATTCTCTGAGTTGACCATGGAAGTGCGTAAGCAGATTGAGGGCTCAACGCCAGAGGAGAGGCGCAGTGCGAAATGGCTCAAGTTTCTGCTGCCACCGCAAGACAAGGAGGAAGATGTCATTCGCGAGTCGGGCATCCTCGAGGGCAATGCGGTACAAGGCAGCGCTCCGTCTCAACCATCATCAGCTGGATTGCGCCGTCTGCTGGACGAGACGGCAGATCTGATTGAGTCACCAGCATTCTGCCACGTCCTGACTCTCCTTTTGGATGCCGGCTTCTCATATCTGGTCGAGAAGAAGCTCGCCACAGAGGCCTTTGAGCTGCCCGTAGACGAGAGCGGCTTCATGGCCAATGTCATTGCTGACTCCAAACACACCAAGGTCATCTTGTTGCCCAAGATCCTGTCAGTGCTGACACGACAGGCCCACGTGATTGGCAACGGCGTGCCCAACGAGTATTTACAGGACATGGAGACGGTACGAGATCTCGAGGCCTTTGCCGCGGTGGTCTATTCGAGCAACTGGGAGAGTGAGATCCACAACGACGGCCTGATGCAGAGTGCTGTCGACGTTAGGCCGGAAGACGCAGAGCAGAGCCGCGGCCAAACACAGATGCCGACGCAGTCTACCCAAGGCGACCAGAGCGTGGTCATGGTTGATGCCGAGAGCAGCTTTGAAAGTGCGTGGGAAAAGGCAGTCGACCAAAAATCATAAGAAGAAGCAAAAGAAAAAAAAAAGGGATATATGGGTTTAATATATTTTTAACGACAATGTAGAAATACGGGCAAGACGGACGAAATGTACAGCATCATCGATGGTATCAAGGACATTTTGGTGATGAATAGAGAAGAACATTTGTGCTTTTTTATTGTATTTTTGTCCTTTTCTTTTTTTGTGATTATTTTGCGTCTTTTGCATTGGGTACAGGGGGTATAGTAGCCGCTGCATATTTACCAGCAACAGTATATCGGACAACTTTGGCTTTCTTTCATGACCTTGGGTCCAGCGCATCCACATTCTACAACTCCAGCGTCGTGATGCATGCATTATATCTTGGGATAAATTGGCTGGTGGTATATCTGCTGCAGCCAGCTATTGTGTATGATGTTCCTCCTCCTCGTCTATGGGGTATCCCGCACCTATTGGATAAGGGCAGGCCGTGATGAACCTGACCATGGTGAAATGTTTCTCTCGCTGGCGTCGTCGTCTTCGTCGTCGTCGTTGTCGTCGGTTTATTCATATGCGTTGTGGGCGGGTTTATGTAGGGTGTTACTGCGCGTCCGCTTATAGTATACATCGTAATATGATGTGTTGCCCAATCACATCAACCCCCGTATGAACTGGTCCAACCCAAGCTCGAAAAGCTCATTCTTGACACCGCTCCCCCCTTTATGCTCGACAGGGGCCAAAGGATTCTTGACAACTGCAGTGTCCAAAGTGTAAGTTTTTTTCCAGAGTCTCCTTCAAGAAAAAATATATAGGAAAAGGGGGTAAAGGAAGCCCTCACCATATTCAACCCACAGGTTAATATATATCTGATGCAACACATTCCGCATACTCGGCGACGCCGTATCCGTCAGCATCACAAAGCGCAGGTTAGCCGGCGTCTCGTAAAAGTGCAGCTTGTACTGTCCCGTGCGGTAGCTGATAAAGGCGTCGTCGTCGCCGCCGAGCTTGCGCGCCATGTTGCGCAGCGAAAAGACGGTGCCAAAGATGAGCTTTGCGTCGTCGGACGTTGTCGAGGTCGGCCTCGGGTGGTACTGGTGGCTGGTTGGTGGTGGTTGTGCGGTGCCGCTGGAGCTTGGGCGGGTGATGGTTGGCGGGAGCCAGGATTTTGCGTAGACGCATTCCGCTGAGAAGTGGAGTGTACTGTCAGATTCAATGCGTGTGAGGGATATCGACGAAGAGTAGGGGACGTACTGTGCCTGTCGAAAATGTAGAATGAGTAGACAACCATGGTGGGCGGGATGTGATCGGAGAGGAGGAGGACGAGGGTGGAACAGGCGGACGCGGTTAAAGAGGGGGGCGCGCGCAAAGGGCGCTTCGCTTGCGTTGAAAAGTCCTCTTGCTTTGGTTTGGCTCTGCAGCGTTCGTTTGCGACTAGAAAGGAGCGTGGTGATGCTGCAATTGGGCGCGGCGCGGTGTTGGACAGGCTGAGGTTGTGAGGTTGTGATGGGGAATCGTTGAAGGGTACAGTACAGTACAGTACAGTACACCTGTCCGGGCTGTCTGTCGGGATGCCGCCCTGAACCCGCAGTGCCGAATCGGGTTGTTAGCTTTGGTGGGGATTCCCAGCCAATGGCGGAAAGCGAGTGCTTTGGCAGCATGGCACAGAGAAGCACACGGCAAGAGGCTCATAAATTCGGGCTTATTATACATGGTTTCGACAGGTTTCAATCCAATTGGAATTGTGATAAAAGAAAAAGGCCTCCGTGAACGTGAGCTTTTGTCTCGTACTATCAGGAACTTAGGCTTTCACTTATCCGTACGTGTAAGTTTAAAAACCATAACTGCCCATTATATCAATTTTGGTACTCTTCAAAACATAATTCTTGATCAAAAATCATTGAAACGCCTGAAAATGTACTATTCATGTGAACTAAGGACACGTTCGACAAAGACACCTTTATCAATCTCTTCGGTGTGGCCTTTTATTAGGCATTGCGTGCCCGTGTCATGGTGATATCATCATTTAGCCGAATCACTCTCCCCGCAGTTGTGCCGTATTCTTGGCCTCCCTTTTCCTACAAGATAATCTCAAGGAGATAATTTGCACCCTACGAGCACCGAAGTATAGCAAGCGCTGCAGCTCGGGCGTCGCAGCAACAAAGTACACTATACGCAGCGACAATGTCTCTACAACGAGCCGGATCCTTAACATGCCGCCTAGGTAAGATGGTTTGGTAGCACCTATAATGCCTTTAGCTAAACAATACGATTAGGTATGACCAGGCCAATCGGTGTTTTGAGCCGCATGTCCACTCCCGGTTTGCTCCAGTCTCCGAGTGCCTTGTCAACGTCTAGACGGTAAGCCCCTTCCACATCTCTCGACTTTGAAACACAATTTCTCTAACGTCAACTTTAGCTGGGTTGGTAGCCAAAAGGTTAGCATCCAAAAGGGCGACGAAATCCTCAACAAGCAGCGATTCAACCGCCCCGTCGCCCCCCATCTCGGAGTCTACGAACTACAACAGACCTGGTTTGGGCTATCAGCTTGGATGCGTATAACCGGCACCACGCTTTCCGTTGCCTCATACGCCTTCTTCGCTACTTATCTGCTTGCTCCCGTAATTGGACTGCATCTCGACACGGCAAGTCTTGTGTCTGCATTTGCTGGTCTGCCCATGATGGTCAAGAGCGGTATCAAACTTGCTATTTCGTTCCCGTTTGCCTTTCACTTTGCCAATGGCTTGAAGCAGCTATACAGTGACATGGGATTTGGGTTTAGTAAGAGGGCCATCAAGAGGACGGATTATATTATATGGAGCGCGGGCGTTTTGGGAGCCATGTACCTTACGTTTGGCATGTAAATGCAGTAGTAGTCTTCTCTTAACACTGGCGCCATGGTGGTACATTTATAGACGGGTTATCATATCTATCTGATAATAAATTGTACAGCACTTAAAAAAGCAAGATGAAAGTTTATATCGACTTGGAGTTATTTGACTCCGAGCCACCAAACGAACCTGGTCCCGACTTTTGCCCAAACTCGACAGCTCGAGATCCTGTGCCTCCAGCGCCAGCGCCGCCTCCAACTCCTCCTGAAGGAAGCTTTTCCTTTGGCGCAGTGGTATGCTCTTCGTGGTCCTTGCCCGGATGAATAGCCCTTTCATTGCCACCCGCGGCGCCCGTCAGGCCAACGCCCGCTCCGCCGAGTCCCATGTCCTTCTTGTCCTGAGTCTTATTCTTTGATTGCTGAGGAGGGTCCTTGCGATATTTCATGGTATATATGCCGGCTCCGAGGACGCCCGCTCCAGCCAGTGCCAGCACTGCCGTATTTTGTTTGGACATGTTTTTTGGTTGTGTGTTCTGTGGAGGTGTAGTATTATTGTATTCGTGTCACCAAAGTCTGCAATAATGATTTTCGTGTCTTTTGACTGTCAGCTTTGGGCTTTGATTGTATATGGTAAGAATTACAAAACTATGATTGTAAAGCACTCTTCAACATGTTTTGTAGGCCAGCTGCCGTACACGGATGCTTGTGGCAACGCATGACGAGGCACAACCGCCATGTTGACGTAATTATGCGTTCACCGGAGGGCGGGCCAACACACAGTTGAACCGCGAAATATTAATGAAGATCGAATTTATAATTAGAATGCATTTTCAGATTCTTCTCCGTTCAAATGCTATTCTTTCTGGCTATGCAAGTTAGGTCACGCTTCTACAATGGGTTGCCGCCACACTTTCCTAGTCGATGCATCTGAGTTGTATGAGGCTGGGGTCAGGCACCCAGCATAATACGATTAGCCTAGCCCCTTGATTGAAAACGAAGCTAATGCGCGATCCAACGTTGTAAACCACTAACTCTAATACGCTAGAGCTTCGTAGTGCGTGTCGCCTCCCGGGATCCGCGCCGAGACAAGTGTGTTACCCCGAGAGGCAAACCACCAAAATAAAAAGGGCTCTAATTGGTGAGGCACACGGTTTCGTCGTTATTAAAAACCAAAGGCCAAGATTAGATCATCCGCGGCTGTGCAGAATTATTCAGGGAGGATGACTGTAGAAACCGTCATGGCGGGATCATTCTAAGAACAAGGATGAGCCAGGTGCTGGAGAAGACGTCCGTTACCTTCGGACGTGCTTCTCCATCACATAGCTCCAGGATATTCCCCCGCCCGGAGAAAGCCTCCAAGTGGACTGCACACGAGTCATAATGAAGGCACCTTATTCGTGCCCTGCAATGGGCTGCAAGCTTGATTTAGCCGTTGGAACCATGCTCTGCCCCTCATGGAGACACTGACGAAGCTCCAATCTTCGTAACTTATACGTCATAAGGAACGGACCCCCACAAACGACACTCGCGTCACGATGCATATATATAGGTGCTTGATCACCCTGGTGGAATGCGTGTTCTGGCCATTTCCCTATTCCATTCATTACCTTGATAAATCACAGTTTGTACGATATCCCCGAGAGAGTTTATAGGACGAACTTATTAGAGTTATCCGAAATACAAAATGGCGACTGCACCCCCGCGCGAGACAGCTGTTGGTGGAAAGCGATTTGCCGATTTCGACCTCAGCGGCAAGACATTCATTGTTACCGGCGGTGCCAGAGGACTGGGCCTGGCCCTTGCTGAAGCTCTTGTTGAAGCTGGTGGTAAAGGTACGTGAAGCAGGCCGGTGAAATGGCCAGACAGAGCTGAGCAGCGTTGTCACTAACACGCCAACTATTCCAGTCTACTGCTTTGACGTGCAAGAAAAGCCCGACCAAGAATGGGACGAAGCACAATCACGCGTTGTTCCTGAATGGGGCGGCTCATTGACGTATATGCAACAAGACGTGCGCAACACGAAACATCTTCAGCAGACTATTCACAAAATCGCCGACGAAAACGGTCAACTCAACGGAGTTATCGCCGCCGCAGGCATTGTCCAAACCACCCCGGCGCTGGAATGTGAAGTTGAAGACGTTACAAATATGCTTGCCACCAACTATACTGGTGTATTTATGACGGCGCAGGCTGCCGCCGAGGCAATGATCGAGCACAAATGCGCCGGAAGCATCTGCCTCATTGCGAGCATGTCTGGAAGTGTGGCCAACAAGGGAATGCTCTCGCCAGTCTATAATTCGTCCAAGGCTGCCGTTATCCAACTGGCCCGAAACTTGGCCATGGAATGGGGGCCAAAGCGTGTTGATGGCGGCGGTGCTATTCGCGTCAACTGCATCAGTCCTGGCCATATTGAGACCCCCATGGTCCAGAAGCTCTTTGATGAGAAACCCGGTCTAAAGGAGACTTGGCAAAAAGAAAATATGCTGGGCCGTTTGGCAACTACGAGCGAGTTCAAGGGCGCTGCGCTGTTCTTGCTGAGCGGTGCAAGCAGCTTCATGACTGGTAGTAATTTGGTGGTTGATGCTGGTCATACTGCCTGGTAACTGGAGTGGGCGCCGAATTTTCAATCAATAGAAGAGTATTGTACATGGACGTCTAAATATGTCCAAGAATTTATTTGATGTATGAATTAGAGTAGCCAGTTAGCCAGCCTTAATAATTCACGAATTTACTCCTCAAGGTTTTCAATGTGTCGCGCATATAAGCAGTCAAGATTTTACGCACAACTTGGAAGGCATGTAAAACAGGAAAAATGCAAAGCACTAAATTGGTTTTACTCTATGCCAAGTATATAGAGCGACTTAACTCACTTCTCCAACGCCAGTAGCTTCTTTAGCGACACCATAGCAGCCGTCGTGTAGTCGTCATTCGGTGATCTCTGATTCTCCTTGGGATCAAACACCTCAACAGACAGCCAACCTCTGAACCCGGTTCTCAGTACTGCGTCCAGATACTCCTGTACCGGCAGATAGCCACCGCTGCATGGCAAAGGTCTGTGGCTGTGGCTCCAACGGGCGCGCGGAGGCTGTCCATCTGCATCCACGGTCGCCTCAAGCGGAGGAGACATTTTGTAAGCGTCAGAGATTTGGAGCAGGAATATCTTGTCGGCCGGCACAGTTTTAGCTAGCTCTGCGAGGCTCTTTTTCCAAGAGGATTCCAAAGTCTCGAGATCGACAGACTCGATGAAACCAGACTTCGTCGTCGGATCAGCGAATTCGGCGCCGGCTGCTTGAAAGGTATCAAGACACAGACCCATGTTTGGAAGATCTACCTTTTTCACGAGCTCCCATACCTGTTTCCAGGTCGGCGCGTGTGTTGACCAACACCAGTTTTCGTAGGCCACTTTATATCCTTTGGTGCTGCACAGCTGCGCGAGCTGGGACAGATCTGCAGCAAGCGTATCAAAAGACTTGGATATTTCTTCCGCATCGGATGATCCAACCTAAAACCGAGCGTTAGATTAGAAAAGTAATTGACACAAGCGATAAGTCAATTTGCCACAGTAGGGCCCACGGTGTTGGCGTACCTGCAACATGTCTGTGCCAAGAGCATCCATAACCCTAAGCCAGTCTGCGGCTCGGTCAAAAGAAGCTTCTCTGCGACCTGCATCCCAGCCTTCGAATTGATTAAATGGCTGTAGCATGAGTATGCGCAGGCCGACGGCGTCTGCTATCTCTTTGATTGCCTCTGCGGCCTCAACGACGGCATCGACATCCTTTTCGGTAATGGTCTGGCCAGTTTGAGCCTTGTGAAATTCCAGAATGTCTGGCATGGCAAGCTCCATGCCATCGAATCTTGCGTGGCGGATGCTGGCCATTTTATGCATCAGCGTCTCGCCTTGCTTGCAGCCGATGCTGCAAGATGCAAACGACGTGGGGATGTTGGCGCCTTGGTATTCGATGGGCATTTTGATGGATTGTAGATGTCGGGAAATGCTAATAAGAAGAGTGTGTGTATTGTTTGTATTTATTTGGTCAGCTTCCCGCAAGAAGGTGCGTAGAGTGCGAAATGTCAAAATATAGATGTGTCACTTATACGTCATGGGTGGTAGCGTCACCGAAGATCACGACTACGGCCCCTTGGGCAGCTCAGAGACTGCAGTTTCAATATAGTGAAGCATTTAGGTCAATTTAAATCAGCTCAATTGTCTATTCCCGTATGGAACACACAAACTTTGGGAAATAAATCTAGTCCACAGTCTTGTCTGGTGACGGACCTGATCTATACTGGTTTTCCATAGTTGGGAAAGGTTTCTATGCCGGAGAACTCGTGTTTTTTAGCGAATCGAAATTCTGTTTGTAGTCATTTTCATATTCACACGGAAGAATGTCAAAAAAGAAGGCCTGTGTTACAAGGCACCATCTCACGATCTGACTTCTGTTGGTGGTGCTCCGAACCTGGTAGTCGGTCCTGCGAAAGGGCGCCTTACCAATAACGGCAGCTGCCAGCTGACATGGTGGTGGATGCGGCCAACGCTTTGTGACTCTACAAGGTACCCTACCACCAGTAACGACTCAGTTACGAGTAAGGTACGAGTAGCGCGGCTGAGGCCCGCCGACAGCCGACCACTCAGACGCCAGAACCGACCCAGCTCCGACAAAGTCTACGCAAACACCTGAAGTCGTACTTTATCATCTTTTGCTCCGTTGGCTGTGGCTCACGATTCAGGACTTTCAACTCTTGGTGCAACTATTAGGGACTCCCTCAGCCCGGGGACATCTTTCACTACTAACCAGCAGTGGCATCTCCGCTCTTCAGTCAATAGCCTCCGCTCGCTCACTCGTCTGCCCCTCCCCCACCAACTCGACAGAGGCGGCGCACACACTTCTTCACCAACAGACTGGTGGCCTCATTTCAACCCTAGTTCCAACTCTCAACACCACACTTCATCTAGCATCCAAGATTCAGGAGGCCGTAGACATGGCTCAAGCGCCAGAGCCTCCGTCCAAGAGCGAGCCGTCCACGCCGCTCAGCGAGCCATCCCCCGAGATTGACCATGATGGCGGCGGCGAGGATGCGCCTGCGGATGGCAACAGGCCGCCGCTGGTGACAAACGCGTAAGTTGGAGACTCCTGTTGGGTAAACTCTTTAATCTCTATTTGACTGACGATGGTAATAATCAACAGCTCCGAACCCCCTGGCATGCAAGACTTTGCGGCCTCCACGCACCAGCAAGAGCATCATGAAATCAAGGTACTGGGAGATCTTTCTACCATCTGCTACTGATTTGTCTCAATGCCTATAGAGCCCATCGCTGACTAAGACGCCTTTTTAGGAAACTCTTGATGCTCAGGCGGACTATACAAGCGACGAGGAAGATGGGAGGACCTACCACAAGATTAACCAGTACACCATAGTCGAAGAGATTGGCCGCGGTTCCTACGGCGCAGTTCACCTAGCCAGTGACCAATTCGGCAATGAATATGCAAGTCCAACTCGTATTTCTTTTTCCCCAAAATATCCAGCTAACGTCATTCCAGGCTGTCAAGGAGTTCTCAAAATCCCGCCTTCGAAAGCGTGTGCAATCTCAGAATCTTAGACAGGGTCCAAAGGGCCGCCCCAAAAAGCCGCCAAAAAGAGCCAAAAGCGACGGTGCTCCATTGACTCCTCAAGCCGGCGGAGAGCATCCAGGCGAAGAAAAGGACGCGTTATATCTGATCCGCGAAGAAGTTGCGATTATGAAAAAGGCACGACATCCTAACCTCGTCGGCCTCGTCGAGGTGCTAGACGATCCTGAAGAGGATTCTCTTTACATGGTTCTTGAGATGTGCAAAAAGGGTGTCGTCATGAAGGTTGGCCTTGACGAACATGCCGATCCCTACAGCGATGACGTTTGCCGGATGTACTTTCGCCATCTCGTGCTTGCCATAGAGTACTGTGAGTGTATCAGAACGGCAATGTCAGAGAACAAGGCCGGCTAACCCGACTCCTACCCAGTGCATTCCCAATCTATCATTCACCGCGACCTCAAACCGGACAACCTTTTGGTTTCGGAAGATGACGTCCTCAAAGTTGTCGACTTTGGTGTATCCGAAATGTTTGAGAAGCCCGAAGCTATGAAGATAACAAAGGCAGCTGGCTCGCCCGCTTTCTTGCCCCCTGAGCTCTGCGGCAGGCACGAGGGTGTCTCTGGTACCGCCGCCGATATTTGGTCCATGGGAGTTTGTCTCTACTGCTTTCGCTACGGCAAGATACCTTTTAAGAGACCCGGTATATTAGAAATATACGAAGCGATCAAGCACGATGACCCTTATCTTCCGGAAGAAGAGGAATCCGCCTTTACCGATCTCGTTACGAGGCTTCTTGACAAGAACCCGGAGACTCGTATTACAATGCCAGAAATTCGTGTATGCGCCCTACTCCTACTGCGTCTATTTTTATTTTTTTTACCTCTGTTGTTGCTGACCATGTTACAAAAAAAAGGAACACCCTTGGGTCACGAAAGACGGCCAGGACAACCTTCTACCAAAGGAAGAAAATTGTGCAAATGTTATTGAGCCGCCAAATGAACTGGAACTCAATCGTGCATTTACTCGCAAGGTAGACAGCTTGTTCTCCGTCGCTAAAGCCATCAGCCGCTTCAAGTCTCTAGTCGGCGGTTCCCAGGACGACGAGACTCCTAACGAGGAAGACAAAGACAATAAAGGCAAAGATGAAAAAGACGATGAGCAAGACAAAAAATCAGATGACTCCTTTGACCCTGCAGAAGAGAAAGCTCGGGCTCAAGAAATTGAATCCCTACTTGAACGGCGAAGAAAAGCTCTCGAAAAAAAGGACAGTAGCAGCAGCAATGATGAGGTTGGAAAGGGACATGCGCAAGAAATTGACCAAGAGCCCATGCACCTGGGAATCGGCCTTGGCTCACGCGACGCCTTTGCTACGGACGAGACTACTCCGGACGAGGTGGCAGACTCGCCCACAGCGGTTGATTATAACATTTATGACCGTGCTTACGAGGACGCAATCAACGAGCGCTTGAGAGAGAACCCTTCTGAACGGCCAATCATGTACCTGACCAAATTTGTCAAGGAGACAGACTACTTCAAGACGCTTGAGAATATCGTCGAAGGTACGATGTTTTCGCCCGCAGCAATCAAGGAACAAATGCACGAGGCCAAGGAGCAGCTATCGGAGCAGTTTACTTCACCGCCACAAAATACGCTGGCAAACCTCGTCTCCCGAATTGGCCTCTCCGAACCGGGAAGGAGGACAAAGCCTACGGATATTGATACCAAGGTTCTCAAGACGGGCGTGCTGGCCGCAGATACGGGAGAGGCGCCCAAAGCTAGCACGTTGGTTGAACGGATGAAGTTGAGTGGTTTGATGTCGGGTGACACGGCAGGCAATGGCTCTGAGAGGAAGAACGCAGAAACAACAAAGACATCAGAAGCGCAGTCTTGAACACGTTTACATACGATTGGACAATTCTAAAGCGAAAGCCTCATGCAGGGGGGTCCGATACTTGATTTACGTCGTAAAAATTTTCTTTCCCTGGTTTGTCTTTAGTTGCACAACAGGGTAGCTACAAGGGTTGTTCATCAGGACTACATGGTACCTGGCTACTGGGGGATTGCAACACGACTTCTCACCGATTTTGCAAGATTATAAACCCTGCTGCAGATTTTCCGCGCCCGCGGGCCAACCCGCCGTTTGTTGGGGGCTAAATAAAGCGGACAGGCAAGGGGATTATCTAGCGCACCGATGTTACCATTGAGGGAGCCTTGCAAGGACCTAACATGGGAGGTGCAGCGGGTGTGTGCTCTGTGCATACCCGGACATTCCCATGTCTACATACAATGCTGCGTCTGTCGTTTTGATGATCCGAGTTATCATTTGTGCGTTTCTTGCTCGTTCATTGTTCGGCTGCAGTCGTCTCGCTCTGGATTGGATTAGGGAGAACTGGATCCCCGGAATTCTTTGCAAGTATTTACCTGCCCTTTGCATTGGAATTTCCGGCTCTCTTTGGGAAGCGTTGCAGAAGCAAAGTCGGGCAATGTTATTGTGCGATGCTCAGCCTTGCACATGTGTAAATGTAGCTTTGTTGCGAGTATACGGGGACACATGGCTACGGTATCCGATGATCTATGAAGCACACATTCCAAAGACACAATGGCCATGTTATATACGAAGATACAATTACTATGATCTAGGAAGCAAGGATATTTGTAATCGTGTTACTATATGGAAGTACATCAAACTACATTGTCAAACATTAATACTTACTTGTCTGGTCTACTTGAAAAACCGTTTTAGCAGTGGTTTCTTTTACATCACACCACCTCGGCAAATCACGCCTACAAGAGCCAGAAAAGGCTAATAAAGCGAGAATGTGAGAATCAAAGCCCTTGCGCACAACTTGGCGGAAACACGCTGCACATCACCAGACTTGGGACGACAGTGCAGTGATTGCTGGATGCGCAATCCATGCGCTCTCTCTCTCTCATACCGGGCGGCCTCTTTGGTGGATCCATTGCTGGCACCTATCAGGCCGCTCAGTCCATGAGGGACTGGTACAATGCAGAGCCACAGCTGAAAGAAAGGCGCCTATTCTGTGATTGATTGAGTTGTCCCTACAGGTCTACGCAAAAGTTCTCATTTCGACAAATTTTTGAAGAAAATAAATAAAATAAAAATACTGTAAAAAACGGTCAAATAGTGGATGCGATTGGTGGAACACGCCATGTCGTACTACTCTGCAAGCGGGAAGCAAAGCTGATCGGGCGACATGCACAGGCCAGTTGCACCGTGCTTAACGCGTGCCGGGCGCCGAAACCTACGACGTACGGTGGCCATTACAAGGCCCCGCAGTCAGTAGATGCGTATAAATGACCCAGAACGGTCAAATCTTTGCCAAAACGCGGGGTCCGCGCCAAGAGATTGAAAAGAGAGAATACAGTACCCAGTAATGCGAGTACATACGAGGTAGGGAATTTTATAAAAGGGTGTTACACAAAGCGCGGAATAACTAATTAGTCGGCTCCTTCTTTGCTTCGGTGGTGACGTATCTGCTGCGTTGGATTGCCCTGATTCAGTATAGGCGCAGTTGCGGACATAAATACGAGCATCCAGCGGGCCTATACGCCCAGCCCCAATTTCCACCATTGCGACGCGCCAAAAGACGGGTCTCGGTCATGATGTGTACGGCTACATACTCTTGCACGTCGTAGTGCTGCGAGTAGTCCGTAGTCTACCGAAAGATCCGCTGCGACACATAAACGGGCCAGTAGCTGCCGAACAAACCACTTTTCATTCATCCAAGTTCCAGTTAGCTGCTTCGGGGGTTTCAGCGTTTATCCGAATCGGATCTTAAAGGGTGGACTTTTCGGTAGCTGGTGGACTTTTGGGGCCAAAGGGGATGGAGCGCGCGGATGGAACAAGTGAGGTAGTCCCCACTCATCGCCATTGCGGGGAAAACTGCAACATCAGAACAGCGGTAGAGCTCCTAATATTGGCGGCTGCTATGGCTGGCTATACTGTCGAGATTATCCCCAGTCTCTTGTGTCGACTGGCTTGATACTCAGCTGCCATATCGTCAACTTTTGCTGCCAGGAGCGATCCGTGCATGTAAGTGGCTGAGGTTGTTGTTGTCAAGATGTATGAAGCGGCTTCTTCTGCCCAATGAACCCGAAAGGCAGTGAGCGGTCAAAAAATCTGGTACTTTTCTTGAAGCATACAAGTAGAAATCATTTGTGACGGGGCTGTTTTGCATATGTGAGGGCCCGCACAGCCTCGATGGTCCATCGTGCCGCATGTCGAGTAACCGTGCAGCATATGTTTCTTTGTGACTGACTACACAAGCAAGTAATGTCTCGTAAATGCAGTTGGCAACGAGCTTGGTCCAGCAGGCCTTACCGGTCTGCTTTGAAAATAAGTGAAATTTTCAAGGTCAACCTTATTCGTACAATGCGATCACTGGGTCAAGGTGCAAGACACCGGGCACCTGTAAGTTTATTTTCGTCTCACGGGTGTCTGAGCTTCCCCAGTCGGGCAATAAATCAAGCTTAAGTTGAGGGGTACTAATGCGGCCTTCCACTTGACATGGGTAAGGCGTGAAACAGCTGATACAATGGATGGTTCGAAAGATTGCAACGCCGTTTCATTTATACATACATCTAACTTGAACAAGTGATGATGAAGGGTTGCAGATGCAATGCGTCGCGAAAGCGTATCTCTTTCTACCTCCAAGACAGCCATTCAGCCTGACAAACTTGGCGTGAGATGGGCCAAGAGCGGGCGCGGTGCTGTTCCAGGGATGCCTGAGCGTTGGCGTTGTCAATGTCCAACGGTTGGTCAGAGCGGCAATGGTTCCTTGCTGCATGTGGTGCAGCTTTTTGGTGTACGTCCTGCGCGGGTTGACGCAGTGTTGCAGGTATGGTCATGCAGATGCTCTTTCGCTGCGCCCGGCCCCGTAACTGGGCATTTGCCGCGGGACAAGGCCGGAGGGAGATGAATGACGGAGGTGGACATTGGCAGTCCGTGGCGGAGCCTTGGCTCGGATGTAGACATACGACAAGCCAAGACGGTCCCGCCAACCGGACCAGACTGGATAGGATACGCACGCTATGCCGCAGACTTTGCGTATACTTGGGGTCTAATTTGATGAGATGGTTAGTTACAGTGTGCTCTCTCCAGGTGCCGGCTCTGTGATATTCAATGGTGAACATCAGAAAAGTCAAAAAGTAAAAACATGCGGAAAGTCGTCTTCTTCTGATGTGCGACCCGTTGGAAGCAAGTGTTTGATGAATTTGGTGGTTCCAATTAAGAGCTGCTCATTCTCAGCAGTTACAAGGGTGCCGTCTGCTTGGACTCACAACATACATGGAACGTTGTACGGTGCGGCTTTTTGTGAGTGTAAGTGCTTAGCCGCACAATTTTGAGCTGCTTCGGTGGTAGCTGATCAACATGTCCCAAGTTCAAAGGGGAATGGAGCAACATTCTGCATGAACTCGGACACCAGTGGTCTGTAGTGCCATGTTGGAGGCGGTCAGAGCAGCGTGGTGGGAGTCGATCGAGGGCAGCGAACGTGGCCAGGCAAGTGCGGACAGGGGTTGTTACTACGTAGTGATTGCCCTTGTAGATATTGGCAAGTGCTCTGCACTGCGCCTGCCTTTGAATGCAGCTGCGTTTGCAAACAACTTGAACTCCGCCAAATCCCAATTATTTAGGGGTAATAGCTGCCAGCCAGCCTTGTGGGACGGTCAACAGCTAACAGGCCAGAGGACTTGACTGGACTAGGCACCTGCGCCAGTGCTATTGCGTAAATGTCCTTTAAAGTACAGTGTGCTGCCTAAGTATTACAGACAATGAAGAAGGTAACCTAAGAGACCCGACCTTTGCAGTATTGTCTTGTTTGGTTAGAGTTCCAGGTAATATGCATCATTGTACTCGTTACTCCGTACATTCGGAGGGCATGGGCGCCATGTGATTAGTAGGGCCGATGGCGGGTAATGATTGCCGGGCGGAGTCTCGGTGCAGACGGTGGCCGCACCAAGCATTAAACTAACAGTCGACTTTATCCCCCGCCCTCTTTATTATTTTGCATCTATTTCTTATTGACCAAAAGAATATGGACTGTGACAATATACGTCTGGATGTATTTATGGTGCATTAGCGCGCTCGCTTGTTAGAGATGGCTGTTTCACCGGGAGTAGATGGCCGGCTTGCAAGATAGGATACGCTCCAACTTCATGTCCATGTGTATACATCGAGCCTCGCGGAGCATGTACTGGGTAAGAAGCCGGGCATATTAGTGATGCTGACAATTGCTACTTTGACCAGCAGCAGGCTAGTGTCTTTCTGAGAGGGCTGGCGCTATTGGATCCATCTCCCACCAGGCGAAAGGAGAAGAAAAGTTGTGGGCGGGGGAACTAGGTGCCTGTGCTTGCTTGGAGCCGAGCCGAGAAAAACAGACGAGTGCAGCCAGGGACAGCCATACAGAAAGGGAACAAGGAACCTGCAAGATGAATAACAGGGCGGTATCAGTGTATAAGAATAACGGCAGGAAAAATAACAGAATAATACGAGTAGTATCACGTCGCCTTTTTTTAACCGTAATCGTCTACTTGTAACCCTCACCTTCCTCCCAATTGTCTCGTACGAGTCGATGCACGAAGAGACACTTTCCTGACAGAACGTTCCTTGGCACCTTGCCGAAAAGGGCCAAAAGTGCCCCCTCCCCAGATTTATTAGAGGGGTCTTTGCTCGAACGATGTCATTTCTGGAAAGGTGCTTCTTTGGCTGTCGGCAGGGATGCGCCATATTTATGACTTGTGGCCCTCGTTGGATGAGCCCACAAGCGAATTTCTACTTCTTCTTCTTCTTCCTATTTTTTGTCGTGCTCGATATCCTGTGCGTCCCTTGTAGGGATAGATACCATACAACTTGTCGATTGACGCTTCTATTTGCAGATAGCTGTGTGCCGTCTCTGCCGAGCCGCAAAATAAATAATTAAAGGGAACACAGGCTGTTAATGTCCAGTGCGTACATACTTGGAAGGCACCGCTTCCATGGGTAGGTTCCTCCGGTTTTTTGAAAGGCCCACACCGCATTTGGTGCCCACTGCAGTGCACTGCACCATCGAGTCTGGCAGCGTGTCATACCGAAAGTGACCTGCGCTGTCACGCCCGCGCCTGCTCTAAGCCTTGTACAGTGTCCTAGTCCCAGTGGGTAGTCAGCCCCAGAATTCACCCCAAGGCGCAAAGTCCCTCGGTAAGTAGTAGGCCTGGCGTCATTGCCCACTGCACACACGCTCTCACAGGGCCTAAAAAGGGCTGCCCACAAGCCAGCGCGGCCTCCCAGCCACTTTTGCCCTGGCGTATCCGCCCCTAGTCGCTTGTTAGTACCTCCGATCGTAGCTTCTGGCGGCTCTTGGTACTTATTAGTCGTCGGTACTAGCAGCGCCTGCACATAGGCTGGTCCAGGTCATGTATGGGGTACTTTGTTCCCGCCGCAGCCTTCTTACCCTTTGGTACACCCGGCGTTTTATTATTAAGGTACCAACCCATTCACCTTTTCAGTGCGCCGGCCCTTTCTTTGGTTGCCGGCAAAGGAAATAGGTAGGGTACCGTACCGCCCACCCGGCCACCGAAGCACTACGAGTAACGAGTAGACACGGAGGGGAACCAGGCATGCACGCCAGCCGACGGGCTACTACGAGTAGGTAGTGCTCGTATCATATTACAAACGCCGCATGTCAGTAAGTATAGTAATACTGCGTGCTGTCTCCCGCACCCAAGCCCCAGTGCCAGCCCAGTAAATTCGCCCTCTCACCCCTCCACCCCCCTCGCCCTCCTGCTTCCCCCATCACCACTGGCACCCGTAATAAGGAAGCTGGCCGCCGCCCGCCCGCACCTGGCTCCTCCCACCTGGTTGCCTCGCTCCTAATAATACAACGCACCTCGTCTTTTTTTTCTTTGGCCCTCTGCCCTCCTCTTCCACAGCACTTCTCCCTGCCTGCGGCTTTCTTTTCGGTGCCTTTTTGCTCTATTGAGAATCCGAGGCATCTCCTCTTCTCGCCTTTACGTTTTCTCCTTCGTCCCTGCTGTCTGCGGGTTGCGCGTTTGTTCCGAAGCTGCGCGAACTTGCGTGTGGGATATAGGCCAGCCCGTCTCGACCCGCCCACCAGTCAGCGCCAACCGCAAGCAAAAGATTTCACAAAAGGCACTCCTGCTCTCTCTATCTCTCTTTGCCTCCGGCCCTTGACTGACACGGCTCTCTTCCTGTGGCGACAGTCAAACGCCCAGCTGTTATTTTGTCCTCTCTACGAGATTTACGCGCCGTGTAGGCGTAGCTGACGCCTTTTGCGCTCTTTGCGCACCTCTTTTCCCGCCTCTGTATACGCTCCCACGCTGCAAAAAGTGTACGCCCCTCCAACCGCCCGTCGACACTCTCCCGCAACCCCGCGCTTCACGGCCGCGATCCTGCGAATCGAATCGCCGTCCCCGACGCGCCTGCTGCATTTTGATTGCTCGTCTTCTCGGAAGACGTCCTTTTTTTCTTCGAACTTTATACTTCAAGACTCGAATTTGAGCTCGTAACGAACAATGCCAGATTCTAAACCTAGCTCCGCTCCGAGCTCCAAGCCGTCATCCATCAAGTCTTACGATGGTGTAAAGCGCTCTCCTGCCCTTCCCTCCCAGGAAGGGGATGGCACGTCTCCTTCTGGAAGCGACTACAACCCCAAAGCTGCCGAAAAGGCTTCGGTAAAGGATCGCCTCACCCGCATGTTCTCCAGCAAAGACGTGTCCCGCGTTGCTACTCCAAACGGCGAGGTTACTGGCCGCTCGCGAGGTAATTCCCTCAACAATGGTTCCACCCCCATGGCTCGCAAGGAGTCTGCCTCGGAAAAAGGTGGTGAAAAGGAAAAGACGGCTCCCACGCCTCCTAAACCTCCGCCAGGCGCCAAGGAACATAGCACTCGATTTACTCCCAACCCAGATGTCCAGGGTGGCCACGACCACTTTCTCAAGTCCAGCCGCAGACAAGAAAAGCTGTCTGACATGTGGCGTAGCCTCATCGGCAAGAAGCAGGAGCCGAATGCCGAGCATGATCTCTCTCTGGTTTCCAACTGGGTCGACTCCCTTCGCCAAGAAAAGGACGAAAACGCCGGTGACAAAAAGGGTGGCCCCAATGCCACCTCTACTCTTGTTGAGAAATACGGAAAGTGCCAGGAAGTTGTCGGCCGTGGCGCTTTTGGAATTGTTCGAATCTCCCACAAGAAGCTCGGAGCAGGCGAGAAGCTCTTTGCCGTCAAGGAGTTTCGCCGCCGCCCCGAAGAGACGGAGAAAAAGTACAGCAAGCGCCTCACGGCCGAGTTTTGCATCTCGTCTTCTTTGCGCCATCCCAATGTCATTCACACTCTCGACCTTCTCAAGGACTCCAAGGGCGACTACTGCGAGGTCATGGAGTTTTGTGCCGGCGGCGACCTCTACTCGCTGGTTCTGTCAAGTGGTAAACTAGAGGTCCAGGAGGCCGACTGCTTCTTCAAACAGATGATGAGAGGCGTCGAGTACCTGCACGAGATGGGCGTCGCTCACCGTGATCTCAAGCCCGAAAACCTGCTCTTGACCACCCGCGGGGCTCTCAAGATTACAGACTTTGGCAACGGCGAGTGCTTCCGCATGGCCTGGGAGACGGATGCCCACATGGTATCGGGCCTCTGCGGCTCCGCTCCTTATATCGCCCCAGAAGAATACACCGACAAGGAATTTGATGCCAGGGCCGTCGATGTCTGGGGATGTGGTGTCATTTACATGGCTATGCGCACCGGCCGCCACCTCTGGCGTGTCGCCAAGAAGGACGAGGACGAGTTCTATGCTCGATACCTCGAGGGCCGTCGTGATGAAGACGGCTACGGACCTATTGAGTCTCTTCACCGGGTAAGTTTACAGACATTGCATTGTCTATGGAATACAACAGCGAGTTCATCATTCTAACCGTCACAATCAACAGGCCCGCTGTCGTAACGTCATCTACTCAGTTCTAGATCCGCACCCAACGAGGCGGCTGACGGCCGCACAAGTGCTCAAATCCGAATGGGTTCGCGAAATAAAACTATGTAAGGCTGGCGAGGAAGGTCTCTAACACACTGTCCGTCATGCTCCTCTGCATGGCGGACTGCTCTGATGAAAGTAGGCATCGATAGGTGCTCGCATCTTGCAGCTTCTTGCTTGAACCACCCACAAAACCTTCCTTGTACACAACACAACTCTCCAACGATTCGTCCGTTATGACGAAGTCAACGATGATGAGACGACACAACTACGTTTACTGTTACTCACCAACTAGGGTCCCACGATTGCACGGCCCTGTGTGAATTAATAGACGACAAGATTTTTTTTCTCTCTTCGCTTCATGAGCGGAATAGGCTGCTGGTATCTTCCCGCCTGGCCGACTTCTGCTTCAACTTATATCCCCCTGGGTTCTTTGGTTTTTACCCTTTTCATTTGTTATTTCCTCGGTATACGAAAGAGTCAAAGCTACGGGCAAATACACCGACAAGCACCGGCGTTTATGGGCGCACATTACATTATTAAGAAACGTTCTACCATCTTTCGAGTCGCGGCAACGACATTATGCAAACGTCCTTTTCTGGCCCACATACCATTTCAGCAAACGCATTTTCCCCGACACGCTGCATTGGCAGCACGAAGCGCAAAAGTTTCGGACGAATCTCCAATACTTCAGGTGGATGGTATCGCGGAATTACGAATGGGCTTGCGATATGATTTTTGGTGCAGAAAAGACGTTGAATACGGGAAAGCGATGTAAATTTATCTACTGGTTAGCATATATTTTCATGAATGGCTCTTGTTTGGCCTTTTTGGTCCTTGATGTTGTTGGGAGGGACCTAGTTCTGGAAATGCTCGAGTCTGTTCAAAGCATCGTCATGAATAAGTTTTGAGCTGCAGAAATATACCACTTCGCTTTCTTGTTTGCCTCTCGAGTTTAATTTGTTTATCGTTTTCTTTTCTTTTTTCTTCTTCTTTTTTTCTCCTTTTTGTAACAACAGGGTTACATCGGTGACGGGTGTATGGAGCATCGAGAAGGCTTGGTAGAACAGAAAGAACTCTACAAATGAATTTATGTACAGTTCTTACCTCAAGTGCAATAACAAACGGCGAGGTGATGAAACATGGAGTATAAAGGTGGTTTGTGAGAAACAGAAGAACCCTACAATTAAAATGCACGACATTCCTTGACATCCAACTACACTTGAGTATATATACACCGAATTGAATACGTTTCACGTCACAAAACGATTGCAAGGTTGGCGTGCGATTCACCAAAAAGAGTTGCCCATTTATTATACGGTTCCCTCCCAAGTCCCCCATTTGCTTCGAAGCTGCTTCGAAGTAAGACGATACAAACTCTCCAGCAACTTGTTTACCTTGGCTCACCGTAACGCGCCTTTCTCACCACCCAATCAATGCCACACACATATATACCCATCCCGTCATAGTAGCCTCAACTCATCATTTCCAGCCCAAATACCATGCATACTCAACCCTTTACAGCCCCAAGAAAAAAGAATACCCGCCAGGGAAATACTGAGCGAGATTGAAAAATGAAGGAAAAAAAAAAAAACGTGATCGCATCCAAAAAAGCCCAGCCAACCCAGTCAATAAAAGAAACAACCCAGAAAAAGAAAGTAAAAAGTAAAAAAAAAGCGAACCCCAAACCATGCTGCATGTCCTTCATGTTATATAGATGCTTGTTTTGTAAAAGCGGGCAAGAGTTCCAGCTTGCCTTATATAGAAACGGACTCATGATTTGCGAGAAACATGCCACAAGAAAAAGGAAAAGAAAAGAGACAATCCCAACCCAAATGGAAACTTCAACATTCATGCCTTTACCAAGACCCGGCTCCTGTCCAACTGTCCTGAGGAAATGCGGAATAGGAAGAGAAGAAGAAGAAGAAGAAAAACTCTGGAATATAATAGTGTCAATCCACAAGTCATGTCGTGGGAGCATATGTTAAGCAATTGTTATGAGTGAAACAGATCCCAGGCTCTTGAGCAAAGTGACAAGAACTCTTCCTTCTTTTGTCGCTGTGTTTCGGGGCTATCGCGACCAGCTCCAAAGGGACCTCGTCGGGTTGAGGCTGGACCGTGGCCCAAAGGAGGACTGGCACCGTCTTCGTACTCTGCACGCGTTCTTCTTCGGTTTCCGCTGCTGGCACGGCCGCCCACAGGCGAGGGCGGTGTTGGTGGCTGGTGTCCGCCATAGTGTACAATCTTGGGAAGCAGCTCGGGACGTCCGCCCGCAAGCTCCTGTTGCGCCTCTTCTGCAGACTTGTACTCTCGTTGGCGTGCCGACATGGGCCCTTGCTGGCTGGGAGCATGACTGGGAGACGCCACTGGCGCTCTGGAAACTCCGTCACTGTACGTGGGCGGGTGGTTCTCGGCGTGCGATGAGCGGAGACCTTGGCCCTGGCCAAAGACGTCGTGGATGGGTGGGAGGCGGTTTGCGGTCTGTGTAGCGGGAACGTGGTGGACGTGGGAGTAATTCGAGTGACTGCCAGGCTGGTTGGCAATGTGGCGGGACATTGGCGCAGGGTGTCGACCGGTGAAGCTCTGGCCGAGCGGCGCAGACTGAATGACTCTCTCATGGGCAAACTGCTCGTGCGATGGCGCTACAATGGACAGGCCCGGAGGAGCCTTGTTGCGACGGGACATGCCCGGGGTCTTTGCGGAAAATTGAGAAGAGGGTTCCTTGTCGGATGGGCCGTCGCCCTTTGCCGACTGCTGTAATCGAGCTTCGATAATGTTGCGCTGCTGCTCACGGACAGACAAGCTGCGCTGTAGTTGCTCCTTCATTACGGGGTCCTGTGTGACAAAGCCGGGAGAAAGGCAGGCGAGGCCAACTTCTTGGATACCGAGACCATCGCGGGCGGACATAGGCACGGCAGAAGCCGGAGAGTTTGCGGTATTGAGAGTATTCTTGGACAGGTCAAGTTTGCGCGGCCTAGGCTTGGTGCTGGCCATGGGTGGAGAGCCAGGCTCCTTCTTTATTACCACTTTGGAGCGGCCATTATCAGTTCTGAAGCTATGAGCCGGTGTGTGTTAGTATCATAAGGGGCTAAAAGAAAAGCGACGCAGGTCTGGTCAAGATAGAATGAGGGAGAGATGCTTGGTATGTCAACTACTCACGTGCTGGTTGGGGACGATTTCCCTTGCGCGCCGCCCGACTTGGGGCTGCTGGTACCAGACTTCTGACTTTGCGCAGTCACAGTCGCAGCGGCAGGTTTTGAAGCAAAAGCAGGCTTGTCTGTGGTGTTTTGCGAGGCGACGGCGGCAGAAGCCGACTGGGTCGCCGTAGTAGAAGAACTGGGGAGGTCGGAGAAGGAGGATCTCTCATGAGGAGCGGGAGACGGCGCCATGGCGATTGCGGTACTCATAGTGAACGTATGGTCGCTTGTATGTGAGATTTCGGGTGGTTTAGCGGTGCGATGTGACGATGGTGAACAAGTTGTAGCTTTAGTAAGGCGGGCCGTTCTAAAGCACTAGAGCTCCAGCTGCGTCCCAGGGATAACGGACAGATGTTGCAGTGCTGGCAATGAGCAGGGAGGCTGTATAACGGAGACTGTAACGGTCTCGGAAGCTGAATGAAGACTCTTTTAGTATCAGTGATCGAAAATAGCAGTCACGGTCGGTGCGAGATGGTGCGCTGCGCTTCGGATCGTCTTGGATATGTCGTCGCGGACAGAAACGTTGGCTGTATGGATGCAGGTCGCGGGGGGGTGTTGAAATGGAGATGTTAAGACGAGGCAAGAAAGGACAAATCTTTGACGATGACTGCTCTTTTTTTTTTCTTCTCGCATCAAACAAGAGGCAAAGAGAAAAAGAACAAGCAGAGCCTCACCCCAAAAAAAAATCTCAAAGAGGAGAAAATAAGGTGAAAGGGTGCAGAGCAGAGCAGAGCAGAGGCGCGGCGGAGGGTTAGATGGAGTTGGAGGTGTTGGAGGGGAAGAAGGGGGGAAAGGCGCCAGGAGGACGGGATATGCAGGGCGCGTATGAAGTATGGAGTCTTGACGGAGCAGGCCCCAAGGTACCTTGGATGGTAGGGGCTCGTCAGGGGGGAGGGGGATTTTTCAGGGCTGGGTTAGGCGGGTACCTCGTACAATTGGATGGGCGACTGGTGCCACATGTGTAGGTACCTAGATAGGTAGGTAGGTTAGTATATTTTTGGGTATGTACCTACTTAGGAGGTAGGTACTAAGGTAGGTACCTTAGGTAAAGAGCACACATCACCGACGGCAAAAAGATACCTCTAGGATGAAGCAGCTAGGAGTTGAGCCACCAAGCGCAACGCTGGCACGAAAAGTCTGTGTGTACAAGTAGGTAGGTACCTAGCCTTGGTCATGGAAGCCAAGATGCTGTGCTGTCTCGCACAGGCGATGCGCAAGGATGAAGAAGCGGAGAATGGAGAACGGCGAGCGGACAGCGGACAGCGGGCAGCGGACAACGGCACACCGTTAAGTCGCGACCAGCTAATTACCGAACTACGAGTACTTACGAATAGGTACCTACCTACTGTAAGGTTGCTTAAGTTCCATGTTGGAGGCACCGAGACTGGAAAATGGACGGTCCAGGGGGGGGCGCAAGGTGGAACCCCAGTAGCGCCCGTCGCGTCAGCCAGCGGCAACAAAGTCAAGGTTCTGCGACGTGGTTGGCTGGCGATCTGGTCCGTCTTTGTTTCGAGGCAATCATTCAATTAACCGTGCTCTACTGGGGGCGTTGCCTTGAAGCATTTGTTGGACGAATCTGAAGCTGCAAAATACGAGCTACATCCACTGCTGCTGCTGCTGCTGCTGGACCATGGCCACCGGCTGCAGGATATCGGGGCAGTCCCAGAAAGAAAAAATACACGCGTGGTAAAAATAACCATAAAAATAAATAAAAATAAATAATATTTAGTAGTGCCCATGGTGTGCCCGGCATAAATACATATTAACCACCCCATGTAGCATACTGCCATGTACGTAGAGCTGGGGTCGCACAAGTCCAGATGGAAACTAAATTATACTACGAGTAGTAATGCTAGTAAGCAGCGACGGGGAAGGCTTCCGAGACGCACACCTCATGCACCACGATGCAATGCATGACTTGGGGCCAATACTATACGTTTTACGTATTATTCATCTACAAATACAAACATGAATTTGAAGCGGTGACCATGTGAGGTCCATCGTTGTGTTTGAAAATCAGGCTATTGTGGCGTTTTCACTCTCGGGGGCTTCAAAGAAAGTACTTGTAGTAGCTGCCGCCTCAGCAATCGACAAATGGTTTGATAATTGACGTCTGTGATGCTATGGACCCTTGATTACAATAGTACGATGTATGGATGCCGCACGGCTTGTACAGCGTACGAGTACACCGCAGCATACTACTGTACATGTTACTGTTACTGTGCGACATGGACCAAAAATATATCAACATACGCTTTCTACCTTGTGGCTCCAAAGACATTCTACGGGTTCAGCTTGGCAGAGTCGCTGGCGGCTAGATGCAATGTTCATCACCTTTAAGCGCCCGTTGCGCTCCTCCCACAGTCACCACCCATGTTTTTCCCATGCAACAAACACAGCTTGTTTTCCGCTTCTACCGTTGCCAATGTAGTTTAACCTTTTCTTTCTCTTTTTTATTTTTTTTTATTTTATGCTTTTTCCCGTCTTTGTCGTCCATCACCCCCCCGTGACATCTTCAACACGGATGCGCACAGCGTCTTGCTTTGACTGGGTGGCACTTTATTTGCTCACGGCTCCACCAGTCTGTTCATCTGTCTCCCTCACCTGAGACGTTGACGTCTCAGGTCTGTAAGAGGAGCATGCGCATAGACGATCCAGGTGCGGTGTACGTACGGTTTTTAATTAATAAAGCCCTACGTGTGTATGAATGCTACAAAGATGTGCATAGTCAAACCACCGGGACAAAATACCACGCCTCTGGAGATCCTAATATTTCGATATTGACCGTTATCGCTGCTAGCCCTAGTCTGCCCCAAACTCTCCTGCGACTGGGCACTAGTAGAGCTCTGCATCGAAAAGGCAACCCATCTTGCCCCCCTGGTGCTTGAACACATGGCGCAGGCCTAGCGTTTCAAGCGAGTGCCGCCCGCCCCATATTGCTGAATGGGAATGGCGTGGCGGCGTCCAGTGGCGTCGTGCCAGGGGCTCCTTTTTCAAACACGCCAGTGTTGCAGACCACTAAAAAAAAAAAAAAAAAAAAAAATTAGGAGAGAAGAAAAGGCCGAAATAAACGTGCCAGATCTTCCAAAGCCCGGCTCTGTACCAGTCAGTTCCAGGCGTCGGCATTTACTCCACCGGATACACTCGACCGGCTCTAGAACTGGTGAATCACGGGCTTTCCATCAAAGTCTTTCGCCAAGACGACGAGTATTCGCCTGCTGGCAGCACAGCACAGGCCGATTACCATGTGCATGGATTAGATGAGCTTGTTCCGGTCAAGCTTCTGACTGTCAGATCAGGCGCTGTAGGAGTAATACGAGTAGGCCTGGAATATATGAGACGTTACTGGAGCATGTGAAAGTTTCTTGGTTACAGCGTGTTACCCTGTAGAAGGATGGAAAATAGTCTGGCTCGTAAATCGCCCTCAGCTATGTAGGCATGCGCGTGTGCATTCAATCAATTACTGCTTCAGACTATACATTTATCAAAGAAACAATGAAAATGCTCGCCAGCACCATGCGGTGTTTGCTTTCTATCAGTTTGTTCTGTCAGTTGGCAATCTAGCCAGCAGCAACCAACACTTGTAAGTAAGACTATGATGCCATAAGTTTACACTAGCCGCTTGGTTTAGATACACTTCAGCTAGTCTATACTGTCTTCTGATATAAAGAGTTTCGCTTTTTTTAAAAAAAAAAGAGGATAAATTTTTATGCTAAATTTAAATCAAATTCATTGTCTTACCAAAAGATTGGATGAAACAAAATATGTCAAAAAGATAAAAGCTCAGCGCCCGAGGGGGGTCTCGAACCCCCAGCCTTGCGGTGGCCTTGGACGATGAAGGAGAATATCCATCGCAGTCGTAAAAGCCGCACGCTCTGACCAATTGAGCTACCCGGGCCCGTTCGGAGAAGGAACATCCATGTCCGGCTTAATTCTACTTATACACCTATCCTATAGGCTCCACCCGGAGCGCCGGCGCAAGAGACGCCCCCACTATATTTTTTGCGACTGCGTTCGACCGTTTGCCCAGCTAATAAATTTTGAGAGCTGCTTCCCTTGCGCCTTGCTTGATATCGACGCTTTTCTCACATTTTTCTTACTTTTCTTTTGCGCGAACTCAACTTAAGAGCCTTGGAAATAAAAAAAGGAACTGCTCATTGGAGACATCAGTGGGAAAAAAGAAGAAAAGGAAAACCGTCGGAAGTAGACACACGCCACAGCAGTCACCACCATGCCGGCGAGGACAAAAAAGACTGAGGCGTCGGAGGATGCCAGCATGCAGGATGCACCAGCTCCTCCTGTGCAAGTCGAAGATGTTACCGATGCTGATATGCTGGATAATGGAAACCCGCCAGCTGCTGAGAATGAGGTGGGAGGAGACGAGGAGGAGCAGGAGGAGGAAGAAGAAGAGGTTGAGCCTCAGCGTGTAAAGATTGTACGTCGTCGCCTTAACCTGACCACCCACCATTCATTCATTCTCGGCTCAGTTTTGCTGTTTTACGATGAGCATTAATGGCGGCATAAATAAGCGGTAAACATTACTAACTTGTTTTAATGCTAGCTCCCTGGATCAACAGATTCCGCTGCGTCGTTTGAGTTTATCGATGAGGGCCACACACTTGGTAACGCGCTGCGTTACATTATCATGAAGAAGTGAGTCTACCAAAAAAAAAAAAAATCAAAAAATCGTTCATGCATTGTTCACATTCTGACCATTTGTTTTGTACAGCCCTGATGTAGAATTCTGCGCATACACTATTCCTCATCCTTCAGAGCCCAAGATGAACATCAGAATACAGACATATGGTAAGCGCAACCAGTCCTTCTCTTTCTCAGCGTCCCCGCAGAATAAAAAGCCTAACTGTGCATAAACTTATAGAGGGAACCGCCGTGGATGCTCTTAAGAAGGGTCTCGCCGACGTCCAGCAGGTCTGTGACGTCGTCGCAGATGAGTTCTGGACAAAGCGAGAGGCTTTCAACGCCGAGAATGGCGTTGAGCGGTAGATAAACAACCTGGGACATGGCATAAAGGAAAAAAAAAAATAAACAACCTGTTACTATCAAGCGTTTTGTTTTCATCACAGTTTCAGATCTTGTACATGAAATATTTAACGATATCAACATTTCAATACGAGGTTAAAAATGGTGCATTTGATTTGCTCATTGCTCGAGTTCTAAAAATAAGATTATATACACAGGAGAGGGTTGTCGACGTCAGATGGAGTTAGTTTCGGCCCTAATATCGTGCATTAGTAGATGTTCTCGCTTTCCTCGCCGAATTCTACCCAGTACTTACCTCCATGAAGCCAGTCATAAAGTTGGAAGGAAGTCTCTTCTCGCCTCGGAAGTTCTCCTCCTTGAAATACGACATGACGTGCGTAGTCTGCTTCCAAAAATTCATCATTTCCTGTAAGGCAACGCCAGTTAGCACCGACTAACCAACGTCTCTATATCCCCGGGCCATCCAACAGCTCTTCGTACCTGGTACTCGGCGTGCGACTTGAACAGAAGCACGTCAACTACAGACAGCTTGTTGACGAATCGGTGTCGCTCGTATTCTTGTCTTACTCGCGTGCGGAGGGTAGATATGGGGAGTGGAACGT
This sequence comes from Lecanicillium sp. LEC01, assembly GCA_002242745.2. Lineage (NCBI taxonomy): Eukaryota > Fungi > Ascomycota > Sordariomycetes > Hypocreales > Cordycipitaceae > Lecanicillium > Lecanicillium sp. LEC01. Next base: position 345,281 of record NIWZ02000002.1, read on the forward strand.
TGTACATGGTTTGGATCTCGGGCGCCTATCGTTGTTAGATAGTCAGTCTCGCGGGTCGTCTCGTCATCTCGAAAACACATCCATGTGTCAATGGTCGCAACGACCGCGCTCCCAAACAAAGAAGTCCTCGCAAACAGTTTACAGCTCGGCACCTATTCGGAGGGTTTGGGAAACAATGGGAATTGGCACGTACCGCTCGCATCCATTCGCGGTACGAGGAAAGCACTCGACGCTTCGCATCCGACCAGCTGGTGGCTATCGAGTCCGTCCACGTTAGCATGCTGCACATCCATCTTTCGCAAAAATCCAAATGTCCAGGAATATTCAACTCACACTGCGCCGTCTTCTTCGCGAATTGAGTCGGTGTAATCGGCATGGCGGGCTGTCAATGGGCTTGCTTTCCCAAACGCAGAAACCACTCTTTGAGGTTGAGGTTCCTAGCTTGCCAATGGCAACCCGCAATTCGTTGGCGGCTGCAAATCACGTGCGGGCCTCGCCGACAGCGCCACGCCACAGCAAAGAGATGCCCGCGCGAAACGCCACAGCTAGGCCGCCCCTCCAACCGCCAAAAAAGTAGCCAGCCCATTTCCATACGGATATTTCGCCGCCACCTTGATCGACTCACAGACTTCATATGCGTTTGCATTTACAGATTTTTATTTAGAGATCTGGACTTGGAGAACCAGTGCCGAGAAAAGAAAACAGAAACATGCCTGCTATTCGCCATGCGTCGAAACGGAAGCCGCCTCCAGAAGGGTTCAGCGACATCGAAGACGACCTCATAGTATTTTCCAACAAGATGAAGGACGCGCAGAACAAGCCGCCACCGCCTGGCCCAAAGTACAAGGCGCAATGGGAAGTATTTCAGATTTCTCATCAGCGTAGCCGCTACATATACGAACTATATTATGAAAAGGAAGCCATTAGCAAGCAGCTGTACGACTGGCTTTTGAAGAATGGCTACGCCGATGCGATGCTGATTGCCAAGTGGAAGAAGCAGGGTTATGAAAAGGTATGTCGTATTATCTCTGCACCCAGAAAGCACGTGAGTGAGCAAATATACTAACAAGCAACGTCCTAGCTTTGCTGTCTTCGCTGCGTACAGACGAAAGAAACAAACTTCAACAGTACCTGCATCTGTCGCGTGCCTCGCACCAATCTCAAAGAAGGCCAAGAAGATATCGAGTGCAATAGTTGTGGATGCCGAGGCTGCGCGTCTTCTGACTAAAACTTCGAAATGTTTGAGTGAGCATATCGAGGGGACTGTCAACAAGAATATTGGAATTGCATTTCATGGAGTCTGGAGTTTTTAAAGGCCGGGGCCGGCATATAGATTCACAACCAGGCAAACAATGCGAAAAGAGGCGGAGTTACGCCGAAAAGACGAGACTTTTCTTGAAACCAATATATAATATATATTTTCCATACTACAAATATGTTTCGTGGAATTCATATGAATCATGAGTCGTTATATGTCGTCATGTCGTACCGCTATTGCCTGATGAAGCCCGGGCGTGCTCTGCCAAATTTGACCTTTGAGGGAACAAATTGTAATGACGACATTGCGCCAGTAATGTCATCCATGTCTGCATCCGTCGCAATGGTCTTTTCTGTCGCTCGACTGGTTACTTTGCGACCAGCAGAAGCCTTCCTCTCGGCTTGATCCTGTCCAGTTCGTTCCGCTTCCAATGTATTTGCTCTCCGTCTCGAGCCTTTCGTCTGTGATGCTGCGGATGAACGGCGACGACGATGACCGCCATCGTTGAGTAGAGACCGTCTTCCGTCGATACCGTCCTTGGTGACGGCGAAGTAGAAGTTTTTGGGGTACAAGTGCTTATCGATCATGTGCATCCGGCGCTTTTGATGCGTAAGGCACTTGCGCTCACAGCCTTCTACGAAGCACGAGAACTTTGGACACCGCTCAGTTAGTACAGAGGCATGTTGTGGATTGAAACATATCATCAGCAGGGGAGAAATACGTACCGTGTGCTCGCCCTTGTCTCTGCGGACGTTAACAAGAGGATCGTGACATTCTTCAATATGGACTCCGAGGAGATGTTGGCTGGGAAAGTTTTTTCGGCATTCCAGACACCTGTTGCAGTGGAAGTTGTTGTAGTGGGATTCATACTCGGCATAGGAGCCGAAAACTACTGGTTCGTTGTGAGGCGGTAAGAAGCATGGCATTGTCACCGCGTTTTGGTCGTCAGAGTCGCCGTCGTCGATTGCCGAGTCCAGTCCTGCAATCTTGGCAGCTCTCGGTGAATCTGTGTCCGAGGTCGTTGTAGATGCCTGTTCGCTTTCGCCGTCTGGTGAGCTCGGATCTAGAACTTGCTCGGGCTCTCGTGAGCGCTTCATCTTGACGGTGAGCTATGTGCGGTGGGGGGGTTAGATGTTACTTTTCTGATCTTTGCTTTTGCAGGGCTGATTGCAGTGAATGACACAGCCCGACTTCAAGCTCTATGGCTTGCTCGGCTGACTGACGGTTAGAGGGAGCGAAAGGTGTTGTTTTGTAATAACAGGTGCAAATTTGAGTGAAGCAAAGGTATCTCGGTCGGCGTAGATGAGAAAGCTAGGTAGTGGGGTAGAAGAAGTTGTCAATGTGCAGTGTAGGCCCGGTACTCGTACTCGCTGCCCGCCCGCCCCGTGGAAGGCTTGCTTATTACCTACCAGGCATGACACCTTCTTATAGAAGATATGTACAGTGACATTGCTACAAAAATAGAATAAAAAATTTGTTGGTATTGAGCATCCATAAAGGTGTCTATAGGAGGTGTAAAATGTAAGGCTACTAGGTAATAGCGCTTTGCTGTTTGACGCCAATATTGTACTGTGTAATAAGGTTAGGTGTCGTCGTTTACATACTCTGTACTCCGAACAGTGTGCTGAATCACCACCCAAAGCCAGTCAGTGGTGGCAGCCCGCGCCGGTAGTACTGGGTTTGGTGCCAGGAGTTACCGTTACAGGCCCCTCAGAAGCCTTGCCCAATTAGTATGGCTGCTGGTGGGGTGGCAGAATGAATGGTTCGGCAGGGCCTGCGCGACGGCGCAAGTTTGCTAATAAAAGTCTCCGTCACCTTGAGGGGCGGGTGGATGACCCTTGTATTTGGTACTAAATAATACTTCACTTGCTCTTCAGCGATCCCGCGCACTCTTCCTCACTTACCACCTGCTTGCTGCTGTGTTGTTCAAGTTGCTAGACTGGCTGCGCAGGCTTTTCATCCGTTGCTCCGTCCTCTTTCCTTCTCACTCTGCCTCTTCTTCGTCAATGAGTCTCTGCTGCGCCGCCGCTCCGAAATTCAGCCTCTACAAACGGAGTCCTATATCCGTCGTTCCGGACCCTTGCTGACCTCGCGACTTATGGGCTGTCTGGCTTTCCAGGAGTTCCCCCTCTCGATAATATGGTTCCAACGCCTTGCTGATACCGTTATCTCGACTTTGTCGCTTACACGGCCAATCCGTGCCAAACCTCTCGGGTGGCGCGTGGTGAAGCCCTCACGCCTCTCAAGCCATGGCGACTTCCACGCTTGAGGCGAGCCAGACATGGCAGTACGTGCACCGCTCTTAGCTCCCATGCCCTGTACGCCAACGGGTATAGTCTCATTGGCTTTGCGATCTATGAAACACTACATGTGATGTTGCACAGCTACCAGGGAACCGTCCTCACTGACCAACCTCGACAGCAACGCCTTGAAGTTGCGCAAGCAGCTTCTAAAGCAACTCGAGAAGATAAAGGCCGCGAGCACTGCTGGGCTAGACGTTTCTCAGCTAGAGGCTGCGGATAGCATTCTAGAAAAGTATATCCACTGTCAATCTCGTGCCCATTTACATATCTTTAACTGTTAACTCTAGATTCCGTCTTGCTTGTGTGCAAACGATTTTCCTCGATTTCGAGTTCGCCGTTGCCGAAAACACTGAGGAGTCCCTATGGGCGCTACATACCTCCATAAACTCCGAATATAGACGAATCCTGAGCCGTCTTAAGCAGTCCTCTCAGGCTGTCGAACGTCGTAAAACCGAAAAGCTCTACAACAACTTCCTCCGTATTGCTCAAAAGTTTTACAAGGGCTACATTCAACGTCTGTCGGCGCGCTTTGATATTCCAGAGCTCAAGAGGGCCGCCCGCGGTGTAGAAGCAGAGCAGATGACTTCCAATGACCTCATCAGTCCGGTTCCATCCGAGTTGAGTGGAAAGGTCTTGAAGTCCTGCCATTCTACCCTCATTCGCCTGGGCGATCTTGCACGCTATAGAGTCCAAGCTAAGCACAAAGGCTCTGGATACGACATGGCTATGACCTACTACAGCCTCGCACAGCAGCTCATTCCCCAATCCGGCTTTGCGTTTCACCAGATGGGCATCGTCAGTCTCGACCAGGGCAATGACTTGGATGTTGTCTATCATTTTTACCGGGCCTGGGCCATTATGTACCCGCATCCGAATGCCAAACCAAACTTGGAGATGGAATTCAAGTCACTTCAGCAGTCTAACTCGTCCAAGAACAAGCAGGGCTCTGTCCCCCAGGATGCCTTTGTCATGTGGTTTGTCCGGCTCCAGGCTCTCTTCTACAAGGGAGATGCCGTCGCAAAGCAAAAGGAGCTCGAAGATGAGGTAATTCATCGTCTTGAAATGGCAGCGCGTACTGGTACCTCCGGTCTTGTAATTCTGAGAATGGCCATCATCAACATGGCCGCGCAATACGTTGCTTCTCTCAAGTGCTCAGGCAAGTCAATTGAAGCATTTCTTCATGAGAAAAGAGCTCTAACAACCTTGCAGAAAATGCACAAGCAACCTCTGCCCAATTCTACAGATACATCTTGCGCTTCAACGCGAGATTTTTGATCACCATCTGCTCCGTTCTAGAAGCGGAACTACGGGAGTCTATATCGAAGCGAAACGACAATGCCCCCGAAGAGGACGAGAATGGGCTCTCCAAGGAGGCAGAATCCCTCTTCCCAGCTCTTCGCATATATTGTATGTGGCTTGCTGCAAGTCGAGCTGAAGTCTTTGACGACAAAGAGCCAGACAGAGACGCTGTCATGACAATGACACAGACAATCTGTCGTGTCTTTACCCTCCTGTGTGTCGAGACATATAACAAGGACAACATTGTCTCGTGTCCCTATCTCTTGACGGAAGACCTTGACATTTTAGGATTCCTGCCACTAAGCGGCACGCAGGTTCCCGACGCATGCCGCGTATTTTGCCTTGAGACTGGGCCAGTAAAACCACATTTGTTCTCAGACGAGCAGCGCCTCCCACCAGCCACTGAGAACATGGCAAGAATTTTAGACATTTTACGATGTGCTTACTTCTTGGCTGAAGATGCCGATATTCCATTAGCCTGCAATGTTGTTGAAAACTGGCTTGTGTTTGAGCATCAGCCAGACTCGGCCCGGGGCCAATCGCAGCGAGTTTTATCTCCACCATTTGATCGCAGAGCTCAGGATGTTCGTTCAGATACTGCTGCGTGCGGCCAGGGATCACGGTCGATGCCCGTTAAACCACAAGACGAACGGCCTGTACTTTCCAAGAGGGACCCTGCAGATGGGAAAGAGTCTCCAAGGGGACAAGAAGGCAATGTCGGCGATGCAGAAAACACCGTCATCAATATGCTCGCACCATTCCTCAGGCCGCCTACTCCCGATTTGCAGAATGCTAAGAACGACCAAGAGTCATCATATGGCATGCATACAGCCACTGCAAACGAACTGCTAGGCTCGTTCCAAACAGATCCTAGCCCTTCAAAATCGATACCTTCCGGCAAGTTTGAGCCACTGCCTTGGGATTGGTTCAATACGCCAAAACCTTTAAGGGGCGATGCTGCAGCCCCTGCAAATCTCAGCGGCACAGCTGCACAACGCAGCCCTGGAATGTCGCCGAATGCCGGGGCTGCAAATACAGGCCGCTTCGAAGACCCTTTCTACGCGCCGAACCTACATCAAAATGGATACAATGGAATCGGAAACCGTGCAGCAATCGCTTCAACAGCTGAAAGCTCACACAGAGCTCAGCTTCTTCAACCCCTTGCGGGTGGCGCAGCGCGCACATCGCCCTTTAGTCAATGGGGCGAAGAAAGGAACATCATGATGCAAGGCAACATACAGCGGCACTCGCCCCCCGGTCTGCAAGGCCCGGCCGACTCTGGCTTTCCCCAGTCATCCAGCGCGTCTGCGTTCTCGCACCCAAGCAGCTTGTATCAGGGTACGCCGGCCACCAATGGAGTGGGCATGAACTACAGCCTGAGCGCTGATTTAGGTGGCGGTCGCGCCGCTTACAACGATGGTGTGCGTTCGTCTGTCACTGCGCAGAGGCCTTTCCGGACGGAGAGTACAACGTCGTCCTATGACGAGGCTATTCTAAGAGCTGCGTATCAAGGGAAGAAGTGAAACAAGGCACTCTCTCCTTCTGGTATAAGACTCTAGATTATATCTCGCATTGGCGAGAGAAGCAGCTGAATTGTTTTCTGATCAGTTGGCTCTGGCGTATTCTGCCGTGGGTTCCCCGGATGCGACAAATCCATGAGAGGGAAAGACAAATACAGATGAACCAGCAGTATTGCCACGCATGGCCGGTGTTTGGAGCACATTATTGTTGCTCTCTATTTAGAACGAAAAGTATCACAAGAAGCTGTCTAGAAAAGTTCGGGATCGTGGAGGATACCGTACGACCATGTTTGGGAGTGAGAAACAGAACAAATAAGAAAGCCAAAACTGGCTCCTCCCCCATGGATGCTAAAAAAACGCCGTTGTTGAAACCGTTTTCCCAAATTTTAGCCCATCAACGCCAAGCGATGCTCATTGGCCTTCAGACGGCACATTCCCTTATTCTGCTCGTCTGTCAAGAGCCGACTTTAATCATCAACGATTAGGAAGACTGGTAGACCTGCTTGGGGAAAGGGTATCTGTAGGAAGAAAATCGCGGTTAGCGAAGGCTCGTGTTACATAACTATGAGTTGAGTGGATGCTTGTGTGTGTTTGGTTGCTGGGGAGAGCTGGGAGGAGTGGTTCCATGTGAAATAGATATGCAGGATGATTTGACGACTTTAAATGAATAAAGATCGGCCTTTGTGTGACTTTTGGGATGCGTGTCTTTTTGTGATATGATTTGTGTCGCAGTTTGAAATAGGTTGACTTACGAAGGACCAAGCTCCTGAATGCTGAGACGGGCAAGCCACTGACCCATATCAATGGCAGTCTCGAGAGACTTGCCCTGGACAAGGCCGGCTAGCAGACCACCGGCAAAGGCGTCACCAGCACCGTTGCAGTCGTTGATTTTGGACTGCTCGATGGCGTGAACGGGGAACTCCTTGATACCATCCTCACCCTGAATGGCAACAAGAGTAGGTTCAGTGCCCTGGGTGACAATGGCAATGCGCTTGCGCTGCTTGTTCTCCTTGCGAAGGTTGGCGAGGTGCTTGACGACGTCCTTGGGCTCCTTGGAGGGCAACTCGTGGGACTCGGCGTAGGCAGCAGCCTCCGTCTCGTTGCCAATGATATAGTCCCAGTAAGGTGCGCTGGCGTCGACAACCTCCTTGAAGAACTGGGGGATGAAAGGGGCGGACAGAGATAGGACAAAGGTCTTGTTCTTGGCGGCAGCCTCCTTGGCGAGTTCCATGATTGCGGGAGGGCAGACTGCATCAGTTTGTTAGTGGGTGGTGTCCTAACTCAGCGTCACTATGTAAAGGAGGGTAAAGCGTACCAGTGAAGTGGAAACCACCAATGTAGAAGAAATCAGCCTTCTCAACGAGGCTCCAGATCTCGGGCTTCTTCAAATGGTCGAGACCGTAGTGGTTGGCAGCACCAAGGTCGGTGCAGAGACTGCGGTCGTGGCCGGTGATGACGGCAGCGCAACGGCCAGTCTTCTCCTTGGGGTCGACGCGGTACTCGACACGCAGGCCGGCGGCCTTGACGGCATCATGCAGAATGGCAGCATACTTGTCGTCGCCGACACCGCCAAGGTAGACGACGCTGTTGGCGGGCAGGATGTACTGGGCACCACGGGCAGAGTTCTGGGCGGCACCGCCAGCAATCAGTTTGGCCTCGTAGTTGTTGAGAAGCTCTTCGTAGATGGGGATGTGCTTCTCCTCGGCCAGAATAGCATCATTGGCCTTGAGAGAGTACTTGTCGAGCAGCTCTTGGTTGCCGACAGCCTGGATATCTGGGCAGTGTTAGCCTATGCCTTCATGCGAGGGGTCACCCCGCGATATATTGCGCGGTAACAAGATTGTGTTGATGGGTGCTTGTACAGCTCCGAAAAGCTGTCAATTAGGGAATAAAATGGCAGATAAACGTACCGAGGAGTGGGTTCTCCAAGCAAAGAAGAGAGAATTCCTTAACAGAGGCCATTGTGTCTATTGCAATTAATTACGCGTGGTGAGATGTTTAAGAACGAGGGGCGAAGATTTTCAGAATTGACAATGGCGGGGTCGACGAGGGGAGGACCTCTTCGGCGGCCCGGTGCGACTCGGGGGCTTGAAGACTCAGGTCGACGGGCGGGCGGTACGTATTCATTCGGTGGTTTTTCCCCACCTGCCAGCCAGCACCTCTTCACTGGACTGGTTCCCCGCCGGCGACGAATTGCAGAGGCTACTGCCAACAATATTAGTGGGCCGTTGAAACGTGTGCGCAGCATCGGCACTGCGATTTGTTCCGAAGTCTTGCAGACAAGAGCCGCTAATTTTTTACTTGATAAACACACTACTCGTATATACCATAACAATACAATCACTGTGACATTGAAATCAAGCTGAGCTCGGGTTCATGCTGAGACCGGACAAGACACGAGGCGAGCACTGTCTTGCTGGGCTTGGCTTGCATGCAGGTTAAACATGTGTTTAGAGGGTAGAACGATGCTTCAGTATAATGCACAGCGGAACCGTCCTGTTTGTAACATTTCCAGCAGCTCAGACACATCGTCGAGGCCGTGATGAACACAATGTTTGCTCTGTCTTCGCCGTTGTCGCACATCACGTTTCTTGCGTCCCACCAAAGAATATGAACAACTTTTTTTTAAAGTGCGCTAAAAATGTCATCCATATTGTACCTGCGTCCGGATCTACCAGACAACTTCCTTCAGCAGTACTTTCCATAGATGTATAAGCACGCCACTGTAACACCATCCCAATGAGACCATGAAAAAGCCAGCCCCCCTTACTCTTACTCCTTCGTCTTCTGAGTACCACGCAGCAGACCAGTTCTTCTGGCAGCAATAAGACCGGCCTTCTGACCCTGGGCGGCGTATCGGGAAATGGTAGAAGCCTTACCAATATGTTGGTGGTTACCCTGTATGAGGAGTCAGCATCTTTTGTTCGTCGGCCAACTGCTTCGGTTCTACTTACACCACCGTGGGGATGGTCGACGGGGTTCATGGCAACACCACGAGTCTTGGGCCAGCTGTTGCGCTTGACAGCGAATTTGTGCTTGGCGCGAGAAGCCTCTGTACGAAGTTGTTAGCAAAATCTGTCGCCTTTTCCAAAACAATTCTGCCAGCAGGCCATAGGGTAAAAAAGGAAACATACTCAGGAGAGGCTTGTCGGTACGACCACCACCAGCAACGATGCCAATCATACCACGGGAGCTCGAGTGGACGATCTTCTTGGAACCAGATGGCAGCTTGATACGGGTCTTGCCCTCGTCGGGGTTGTGGCCGATGATGGTGATGTAGCCACCAGAGGTGCGGCCGAGAGTGCCACGGTCGCCAATCTTCTCCTCGACGTTGGTGACAACGGTACCCTCAGGCATCTCACCAACGGGGAGGATGTTGCCGACGGTGAGAGCAGCGTTCTTACCGGCGTAGACGAACTGGCCGGTGTACATGCCTTCGTTGGCAATGAAGGTCTCGGTGACCTGCTTGTACTTGTAGGGGTGGCGGAAGACGACCTTGGCGAGAGGAGCACCACGACCTGCAAAAATACCCTGTGTCAGTCCCAATATAGTTCCCATCGCGAAAGAGCATCACCATCGCTATAAAGTCGTTTCGAGGTTCACTAACCAGCATCGTGGATGACATCGCGGACTACACCGCGGATGTAGCCATGGCGTTCGGCGTAATCGAGCGTGCGGAACTTGGCGGGAGCCTTGTTCAGGCGCGTGTTGGCCGCTATAGTCGTTTGTTAGTATTTATCCTCATTCTTCCGTCGACAAAAAGTTGTTTTCGGCGTCGTCGCTCGCTGGTCGGGGGAATGACTGACTGAAAATAGAGCCACGGCCCTTGCGCTGGTTGCGAATAACTCTACCCATGGCGACTCGTGATACAGCTACTTGATTGATTAATGTCAGTAGCTTGTCGTCGTGATGTGTGGGTTGGGTGCGTTACCTGTCTCCTGCCGCTTGGTGTTTAACGAGAAGCCCTTGCGTTCGCTTGGTGACAATTTTTTGTGTGCGGGCCTTTCGCTCTCTCACAGAGCAGCCCTGACCACGTGAAAAATGGGGCTGTCTTTTACTTTTTGAAGTCTGGCCTACGAGCAAAAAACACGGCGATTTGTGGGCTCTACGTGTGGCTGGTGAGAAAGTGCTACTGTGGCTAATGGAGTCACGTGGGCATCCAGGCTCCTTGCCTCGAGTCGTTCCGAAGAAGCTGCGGGTGGGTCCCGAAAGGCACGGGGTACCACTTTCCTATATTGGCAGCTGGAATCGCTTTGGTACACTGCCGTAAATGCCGAACGCAAGGGCCGATAAAATGCTACGTGAATAGTGTAGATATTTCGACGACCTTCAAGCGATAGTGGGATCCCGGAGGCACGTAGTAGCGCCCCTTGCCTGCTCTGGCAATTTTGCTTCGTAATCCTTGCGGGAAACCTCAGGGATGGCGGCCCATGAAGCTGTTTTGACAGGCATCCGGTTGAATATTGTAGTGACGGTTGCAGTTTGTTAGGGCTGCGCTTTAAAATGTTAAGACTCGACTCACTTTTCCACGGAATTAACCTGCAGTAGCGCCATTATACTGTTTATATGCCGAGGATTGAAAATACTCTCAAGGAAGCACTTACGAGCGGTCTCAAGAGTTAATATAACTTGCAATCTGCATGATGATCGCCCTACCTGTTCAAGTGAAATCGCACTCTCCGGCGATCGGACGCTACCATTGCGCTTTGAGCCAGCAACTTAGATATCAGAATATTCTACAATTTCCTCTGCCGTGTATTATGCGGTATCAAGTATGTAAAACTTTTGGTGCTGTTTCGTGGAGGGTTCGGACAGTCTCCCGGCGACTTGCCCTAGAAACTCCACTCCCTTGGCCAAAGTTACAATTGTAACTGTGGGCAAATCGTGCTCACTCTTGCTTCCACTTGCTAATAGAGCTTGAAAAGGAAAGCTTCGGGGACCTCGCTAAGGCGAATTACTCTGAATATTGCAACCTTAAGAGGAGGCGGTGGTAGGTACGAGCGACTATGCTGGCCCCCACATCGAGGACGGAACTCAATTTTTCGCCCGGTCACCGAATAAAACAATTGGATAGATCCTCTGTCAGCCCGATCTCCTTTTCTTATTGGAATACGGAGGGGCGCCTTCGCAGCCGAGGTGGTTCGTCGTACGGTAGCGTGCTCTATCCCATTCTTGGCCAGTAGGGTTACATTGGCTGCAACCCTGGCAACAGAACTCGTCCGGGGAATGCAAAGGACAAGTCTCCTCCACATGAACTATTTTAGTACTGTATCTATCGTAAGGTAGTAAGCTTTCGGATATTAGAAATTGGTTTGGCCAGCTTTTGGAAGAGCTCTTCTCCACAGAGACAGAGTCCCCATCCACGTGCTCTAAACTAGCAATGGTGGGGGAAGCTGATCAAGACTCTATCTAGGAAGGTGTTCCAGTAGCAACCCGGGAATAGGGAGATATTTGGTAGAGTTGAAGTGGAATACTTTACGTACAAACTAACTTATTCCGAACAGTTTCACGTATATGAAACGGAGATGCTAATATTTTGCGTGTCGTGGAGTCTACTGATTTGCTTTTCGATCATCGGCAGTTGGTCCAACCCTACAGCTCCTACAGATGGAAAAAAATATAAAAGCAGCGGAATTGGCTCTAACTCTCGGTCTATAATCAGCATAATAGTGTACACTTCAAGTAACATCTTTCAACCAGTTTTCTTCTTCTCTTCCCTTTCTTTCACCTCTTAATACGTCCGTCATGCTCTACCAAGTTTTTGCTGTTGCCGTAAGCTTAGTGGCCGGCACCGCAGCCCAAATGGGCTGCCTTACGCCTGCCGCCTCAAAGAATGACATGTCGAGGATTGGATCCTTATCAAACGATGGTTCTGCCCCTGCTGCTCTCTCCGCCCGAGCCACTACTTATGTTGACACCTATGTTCATATCGTTTCACGGTCCACCTCTGAATCTGACGGTTACCTCAGTGTAAGTTAGCATATGCATTGAGCTCGGGTTTTACTCTTCTTATTAAACAATAATTCCAGCAAGATACTATTGACGAGCAAATGGCCGTCTTGAACAATGACTTTTCCGGCACCGGTTTCCAGTTCGTACTTCAAGACACTGACTATACAGTCAACCAATACTGGGCATCGAACCAAGATATCTCAAACATGAAGAATACGCTACGAAGGGGCACGTACCAGGCGCTCAATCTTTATTACATTACTGATATTGGAAACGGCAATACTGGTTACTGCACCTACCCGACTGACGCATCTCCGGGATCAGGTACCGTTGCCAATGACGGCTGTGTCATCAGCGCATGGACGACGCCTGGTGGTGTGCAGCCCGGAACTACGTCGACTACTTTCAGTACTGGCAAGATTACTACACATGAAGTCGGCCACTGGAGCAGCCTCATCCATACCTTTGAAGGAAATAATTGCAACGGACAGGGCGACCTTGTCAGTGACACACCTGCGCAATCTGGCCCTTCCAGCGGCTGCATGACAGGCCGGGACTCCTGCCCCAGCCTGCCCGGTCTTGACCCAATCCACAACCACATGGATTACAGTGACGAGTAAGTTTTCTGTTATTTCCTGGAATTGCATGTTCTTGCCTCGAAGTAAGTTCTCACTAACTCATGACCACAGCTCTTGCCGCAACCAGTTCACGCAGGGTCAGGTTTCCCGCATGCAGAGCGCTTGGGACAGCTACCGCGCCTAGGATTAGGGTCTGCACAACTAAACTTGAAGTGGAAAGTCTCAAGGCATCGGTATACGTGAATCGACCTGTCGAAACTGGGAGGGATTGTTCGTACTAGGTGAAAGTTCAGTGAGAGTCTATAGAAAGCATTTTCACATCTTGCTTAAGTTCTAGCTTGCTTGCGTCCAAATATTGGAACTATAGAGCTGAATATGGCTGAATAGAGAAAAGGGCTTTTGTATAAATGATGTCTTGTCGTCGTCTCATTCAACCTCGGCACAACTCTAATCCTTCTGAGTGACGCCCTTGAAACCCATCTCAATATTCCGAAAATACATGGACCATCTTGAGCCTTTATGTTTGATCACTTTCAATTTTTTAGTTTTTTTTTCCTCTACTTACTATCACCACTTATATGAATGCTGTTTGGACCAGCTGTGGTGGCGTCCGATGAGATTAGCGCTACACTACCGCGTGTTTGCGCCTATTGCGCCTGTCCGATAGTCTGTACATATACAAAGCTTTACTGAGTTTTTTATGGAAAACAATGATGCAAACGGTCTGTTGTGTACAATATAAAAGCGCGCAACAACTTCTACTTGCTAAATCAGCCGTTGCTGGTTGTTCTCTGTACCACCTGATATTGTCGGTCGTGTAACTACAGTGCAAAGAGCTTAAACGCGTGAGACTTAGAACACCTATCACTGCGGAAACGAAGAATTGAGTTTTCAATCAAATTAAAAAATTGTACACACATTCATGGACCTTCTTAGGTCCTGCGCTACATTTACTTTTCGATTATTGGTGCTTTTCCGATGTGCGTTGCTCAAGGGGGACAGCCGACTAAATCAGACCTGGCCATTTAGCCCAATTAAAGTTGGCGCGTTAGAATTCGCGGGTCCCAGACGCGGTCACTTAGTCGCATGCCACGTCTTTCGACCTAGCGCCGTCGTTCTTATCTCGACTCCTCCACCAGCATCTTCAAACTTGTCGAGACCGCCCAAAATGGCTTCAGACGACGATTCATCAGACCTCTCGTCGCTTTCCTCCCTCTCTCCTGTCCCGTCAGACGCCGAGCTTGATGGAAGCAGCGACAACGAGGCGTCCAAGTCGCCGTCCGGCATCCTAAAGTTCTTCTCCAAAGTATCAGATCAATCTCCCAAATCGCCGTCGCCACCGCCCCGGAAGCGCTCTCCATCGCCCGCACACGAATATGTTCTTGCTGATAACCCCGACATTGCAGTACGTCCTATTAATTGTTCCGGACGCTCCCCCCGAAGGGCTTCGCATGCGACTGCCCGGCCCTCCGTGCTTGACGCGCTGCTGTCGCGTTCCGCCTTGGACTGTACCCTGCTAACCAACCCTCAAAGTTCATTGTTATGTTTAGGAGCCGATTCAGCGATGCGTTTGCAAAGTCACTGCCCAATTTTGGACCCCAGGAGCTGGAGCGGGACGTGGTAGAAGCCGTACCGGGCGATCGAGTCGAATACTTTCTTTGCGGCCTACTCGGGCTTCTTCTCAACCGCAAACAAGATGTCAAGTAGGACGAGCGCACATCGCCCGCCCTTCTATCTATACGCTGACACGGAACTTATAGGCCGGGCCATTATAACCGCGCCCTTGAAGATGCCATCTCTTCACATAAAGGCCAATGGGATGCGTCGTGGGAAGAAAAAAGTCCTCTTTCGGGAGGCGCGTCGTTTAATACAATGAGCCCGACAGAGCGAGTATGTTTCTTTTTTTTAAAAAAAAAACCTGATCATAATAGAATCCCTCTTGCTAAACAGTACAACAGCTTACTCTTCTTCGTACTCTCATACTTTGGACAATGTCGTCCTCGGACGTCGTCAAGAGCATCATCAACCAGGCATACAAGCAAAATCGACACGAAGACGACCTGAATCAACCGAGAGCCGTCCAACCGTGGGGCTCAGATGGCGATAGGCGACGGTATTTTCTCGTCGAGGGCCAGGACGATACCGCATTCCGAGTGTACAGGGAGAGCAACCCTGCTGGGCTGAACCGCACTTGGTGGAGTGTTGCTGGCTCAATCGAGGAGTTGAAAGCTTTGGCCGAGAAACTGGAGACAAAAGACGGTGGTCCTAAGGCCATGAAACTAAGCTCCAAGATGCACCAGGCGATACCCCGTTTCGAAGCCGGCGAGGAGGTATGTGATGTATCACGGCCGTCACATTTGAGGGGGAGAAATACTTACATAAACTTTAGAAACGAAGACGGCGAGACTATCGGCAGATGCGGAAAGAGCAATTCAAGCGCCCGGAGCCTGGCTTTTCGATGTATGAAGGCCGTACAAGAGGCAAACGCGTCAAGTACACGTATTCAGACGACGAAGACGTGTTGTATTCCGATTCGACTGGCTATCGACGGTCTAGCCGGAATACTGGCGCCAATACGCCTGCGGATTCTGGGCCGGTGACTACTTCCAGTGGACGTCAGATTCGAGCACCACCAAGATTGAACCCGATGACGGGAGAAGACACAGCGGATAGCGCTCAAGGAGAGATGTCCGAATTTGACCAAGAAAGCTCCGTAGGTCCGACTGGACGACCCAGGAGGTCGGCAGCGCTCAACTACGGAACCAACGGAATGTCAGAGTCCCGCGAGAGAGGCCACCGCGGCAACTCTATGGACTCGGACGAGGCGGAAAGTGAGGCAGATTTTGGAGACGACGAAGATGATGTGGATGCCCACGTGCCAGAAGAGTTCGATAAGGGCGAAGAAGAGTTTGAAGCAGAAGAAGTCATGGGCGAGGATGACATTGAAGCCGATCCCAAGAGCCTGGTGGTTAAGCTGGAAGTGACGCCACCGAAGCTAAGGACAGTGCTTTCACCAGTTGAGCCTGGACCGAATGCTCTGCCTACGCCGGACGGCCAAGACAGTCTGGATTGGAAAGTGAAGCCAGAGACACCTATATCGCCTCTTGTGGATATGTCAGATGCTCCCCCTCAAGAAGGTGCAGCAAAAGATGCCTTAAGTGTTGCGCCAGAGACGAAGCCTGCCGAAATCCAGCCGACTACAGACTCAACGTCGACTGCACCAGAACCGGCGGGTGAAGTTCGCACGAATGACACTGCCCAGCCTGGTACACCTGAGGAAACGACAAAGGCGGAGGAGGATTCCAAGTCGATCGTGACCAGCGAGGCACCAAATGCAATGGCGCTGCCATCGACTTCTCTGGCTTTTAGAGGCAGCCCAGAGAAGCCTCATGCGCAGCCGCTGCCCATTACGAACACTTTTCAAACACAGGAGTGAAGTGAAATCTGAGGACTTTTTACGAATGCGACAAGTTTGATCTGTTTTTTTCCATGGCGTTTTGGGAGCTCAGGGCAGTCAATTAGGATTTAGAGCCAGATATCACTAATGACCGGTTTGCGAGAGGAGTCAAAACTAAACAAAGCTAAGGGACAGATACAAAGGAAGACTATGCGGGTGTGCCCGTAGTCAAACTTGTCCACTTGTGAAAATGCATGCATGGGAACTAAGGCATGGGGTATTTGGCGTCAAAGTAAGACAGTGGGGGTTGTGGCAAGCGGGAAGAGAAAAAAAAAAGGGCATACCCGAGGCATGTAAGAGCGCCAGATGTGAGTTATACACATTGTATTACATATAATATTGGTTTCATCTACGCATAAACCCGCTCCGGCCATTGTTAGGCGGCGGAATAGCCCAATTGTTTACTCCGTACCACCACCTCCTGAGTCGTGCACCAGCTGTGTTCCCATGTACCCTGGCGTTACGATTCCACTGCTGCCAGCCGCAGAGCAGCAAATTATAGATGACACCCTGTGCCAGAGGCATAATGATCTAGTTTGTTACATTGTTAGCGCTTGATCTCCTGATCTCCTGATCTCTGATAAGTCTAGCCGAGGAATCGGAGGTTGGTGTGATTCATACCTGGTCTCGCGTCGTAATCATCAGGACCTTCCACCACGTGTCTGCAGCTGATAGGCTCTGAAGATAGCTTTGCTCAAACCGCAAATCGGGGAGCGGCGGCATGTTTTGCTTGCGGCTGGCGGGCCGCAGGAGGCTATAGGGAACATCTTCGTCGGCGTCGCGCAAGACGTCGCTGTCCTTGAGAGAGACGACTTCCTTCTTCTCGGCAGCTGTTGATGGTGTAATATCTAGCTCGGGATCGGGATGCATATTGATATGGCCAGCTTGCACCGTGCTGGCGGCTTCTGTGGGGATTGAAGAGGACATGGCTGTGGACGAAGCGGAGGACGAGGCGGAGGTTTTTGGTAGGTTCGAGGCTTTATTACTGGTGACGATAGGTCGGGGCGTCGGCGCTTTGTCGCGTTTTCGGTCGAGAGAGCGGCGGGATTTAGAGATGTTGATGGATAATTGGCGCGTACCAAAACGTTCGAATGAATATAATCGCCAGCCGTGGCCAAGCTAAAGGAGGCACTGCTTCGCATTCACAGCCTGTCGAGGTTTGAGCCGGATGCTTCTGCAGCTGCTGGCGGATGCGTCGTCGGCGGGCCTCGATGCTCTCTGGTTGCCAATGAGATCGTGCGAGGTTAACCCCCGTCCGTCTGTCCAAAGGGGGCATAGCGTTGCAGCCTCCCTACCCAGTATATCAACTGAGCGCCACAGGTCGCCACACCTACTTACTGTACGTACGTCCGTCCCCAGTTTAAAGCCTGGCAACCTAATTGGAAGCTGTGGTTGCCGTGTGCTGGTGCGCTCACAGTGTAGCCGCTGGCGCTAACAGTTGGTGAGGTAGGTAGGTAGGCAATGGCAAAATGCGGCGCAGGGCAAGCCTTGTGTCCCATATTGTGTGTGCGTGTGGTGGTGCATGAGGGCGCCGCCGCAGACAGTGACACTTTTCCTGTCTCCGACGTCTTGAAAAAATCTGGCTCAGACATCAACCACCAAAAAAAACCCACCCTTTAAATATCGAAAGCCGACCAGCGTCCAGAGTGCACGCGATCGGTCAATCATCTGCAATTTTGTCCGGAGAGGCCAGCAACCCTTGTTTCCCGCAAGCTTCCCTCCAACTACCGCCAAAATGAGCGACCAGAACGCGCAAGGCGAGGCCGAGAAGAACGTAAGTCGCTTGGTGCTAAATACTATTTTTGTGCCCTTCCCACTGGTGCTATGATGACGGCGGCGAGCTTCTCGAAATGCGCTGGCGCCTAGCGACCACCCGCCCGCGCAGTGACGATGCCCCTCCTCGGGTTGCGTCTGCCCCGCGGTGAACGAACGAGGCAGCACAGCACGAAAAACTGCTGCGATTTTGTTTTTACATTCTATTGTTTCCCATTCAGGACAGATGGAGCTAATACATATGCAATATAGATTGAGATCTGGAAGGTCAAGAAGCTCATCAAGAGCCTCGAGGCCGCCAGAGGCAATGGTACTTCCATGATTTCCCTCATTATCCGTACGTTTCCCTCGCTCACTCTTTGCCATGCCAAATAATCGTTGCTTTATACGCCTCCGAAATTTAGCCAGCATCTATGGCTAACTTTTGCCTGCTACAGCTCCCAAGGATCAAGTCTCCCGTATCGCCAAGATGTTGGCTGAAGAATACGTACGATTATTCCACTCTTGTCCTCCACCCACGCCTTTCCATCGCTGACATTTTCCCTTCGCCTCCCAGGGTACCGCCTCCAACATCAAGTCTCGTGTCAACCGACAGTCCGTCTTGTCCGCCATTACCTCCACCCAGAGCAGACTGAAGCTGTACAACAAGGTCCCCCCGAACGGTCTGGTCGTCTACTGCGGTGAAATTCTCACTCAGGAGGGCAAGGAACGCAAGGTCAACATCGACTTCGAGCCCTTCAAGCCCATCAACACCTCTCTTTACCTTTGCGACAACAAGTTCCATACCGAGGCTCTCGCCGAGCTGCTCGAGTCCGACCAGAAGTTTGGCTTCATCGTCATGGATGGTAACGGTACTCTGTTCGGTACCCTGAGCGGCAACACCCGTGAAGTCGTCCATAAGTTCTCCGTGGATCTGCCCAAGAAGCACGGTCGTGGTGGTCAGTCCGCCTTGCGTTTCTCCCGTCTGAGAGACGAAAAGCGTCACAACTACGTCCGAAAGGTTGCCGAGTTGGCCGTCACCAACTTCATTACCAACGACAAGGCCAACGTCGCTGGCCTTGTCCTCGCCGGTTCCGCCGACTTCAAAAACGACCTCAACGCTTCTGATCTGTTCGACCCTCGTCTGCAGACCAAGGTCGTCAAGGTTGTCGACGTCTCGTATGGTGGTGAGAACGGCTTCAACCAGGCTATTGAGCTTTCTGCCGAGACTCTTGGTAGCGTCAAGTTTATCCAGGAGAAGAAGCTCATTGGCAAGTACTTTGAGGAAATCAGCCAGGACACCGGCAAGGTCTGCTACGGCATTGACGACACCCTCAAGGCTCTGGAGCTAGGCGCAGTGGAGACTCTCATCATCTTTGAGAACCTCGATATCACGCGATGGAAACTCAAGGACAGTGAGGGGACCCAACACACCTTTCACTTCAGTCCGCTGCAGGAAGCCGCCAATAAGGATAAGTTCCTTGACAAGGCTACCGGCCAAGAGATGGACATTGTTTCGCAGGAGCCTTTCATTGAATGGATCGCCGAAAACTACAAGGAATTTGGTACCACCCTTGAGTTCGTCTCGGACCGTTCCACCGAGGGCAACCAGTTCGTCAAGGGATTCGGTGGTATTGGCGGTATTCTCCGCTACAAGGTCAACTTTGAACAGTTGGCTGATCTTTCTGACGATGATGACTATTACGACGGTAACCTAAACCCTGCTGAGATCCTGCCATCTGATATCCCCGTAGCTAACTTGCGTGAACCAGATTGACCTGTAGATACCCTCGTGAGCGACGAGGGCCGTTCTCAAGTTCAACCGTCTACAGACAACGAAGACAACAGCGACAGCAACAGGCGTCACGAGACTTCGAGGCCAGGCAATTGCGCCCCAAAGTCAGTTGCCGAAAAGCGGCTGACGGCAGGGGACTGCAGCATGCCATCTCATCAAAGCCGCCAGACGCCTCGACCCAGCCCATTGCGCACAATGATGTCGGCGAATTGAATTTGATGAATAGCAGATTGGAAGGTACGACATGCTCCGTGTGCCGGGCTTTTCTCCTGTCAGGCCTCGTTTCTCACAACCGATAGAATAGATGCCGAGCCTCTCGTCCACGACGAATGATGAAGCTGCTGGGCGACTAAAATAATAGAAAGCCTTGCAACCATCCAAGACTTTCGATATTACGATAGACTAAAATGCATTGATTTTTTTATTTTTTTATTTTTTTTTGAGTTTGAAATTTCTTAACAAATACCGTAATTTTACAATATGTTGGAGCCACGGAGTACCCTCATTCTTGTAGCAGCAGTCTGGTGCCTGTTTCGTCTCTCCTTGCCTTAGAACATGTTATATTGACAGACTGTCATTACCACCTTGACTAAGAGTAGGAGGGAGAAGACGCGGAGAAAAAGAAAAAAAAGGGCGTTTCTCTGGCTTTCTTTGAATACAGAGCTTCAAAGCTTTGGCTTTATTCTTATGCCTCTTTTTAGGATTATTAAAGACTACCTACGTGGGAAGACGTCTTTCACGAGTGGCGGCGCGCGTCAGCCACACAGTCAGAGTACGTCACTTCCCTGGCGCGACAGTACCTACCCTCCTTACAGGAGTTCGTCCACACGCCCGTTGCCGTGACACCTAATCGTTTCAAACGCTGCCACAACACATGTTGTCGATATCCTGCTAGTTTTGCCTGGCTGCTCTTCATGGACAACTAAATTGCCCCGACGAAAAGTACCATGGCCGCAGCGGTGATGGACACGGCACAAGCGCCACGACCGACCAACCGCCCCATCCCAGTTGCGCTTCGCGAAGCAGCTCTAGATTCACCAACCTTTCGGTCTACTTGCAATCATTTTGCAGAACAAGTCGACGCCATCGAGAAGTGGCTCAACGGCTACGTGTCCTCAACATCGAAACTCGTGCACGATTTCCTTGCGCTCGAAGATACCGTAAACTCGTTCCTCACGAAAACATCCCTCCCACCGTCCGATAGTCTACTTGACAGTGACTACACCGCATTAGCCCTGAAGAGGGTCGGTGATGGCTCACGAGAATGGTTGGCACAGCTACTCAGTGGCATGAGACATATGGATAGCTCCGTCGTGGAGCCCATACGGTCGTTCCTCGGCGGGGATTTGCGAAATTTCAAGGAGATCCGACGGATTCTTGAACAATCACAGAGGACCTACGACTCGACTCTGGCCCGCTACGTTGGACAGTACAAGACAAAGGAGCCATCTGCTCTAAGAGAAGATGCCTTCTCTGTATATGAGAGTCGCAAGGCTTATGTTCAATCTGCTATGGATTTCTGCCAACTCGCGCCGCAACTTCGCTCTACCATCGATAAGCTCCTTGTCAAGGTCTGCAGTGAGGTGTGGAATGAGATGAAGGGATGCAAGGACGCAGCTACCAATGCTACACGATGGAACCGAGAAATGGAACGTATTCGAGGCTGGTCTAAAGAGATGGACAATTCGGACGCCATTCTTCGAAAGGAACTTCAGGCTGCCAGGAAGACGATTTGCGACGCCACTATAGAAGGATTCAAGCCATCGCGTGAGCTAGAGGACTACAATACGTCTACAATTCCATTTTTGAGCTCTAGAGGCCCCTCGAATTTGCAACTTAAGGACGATGACGCCGTCATTTCCGAGAAGCAAGGCTGGCTGTTTCTTCGAATGTTGTCAAACAAGCCAACCAGATACACATGGGTGCGCCGATGGCACTACTGTCGCGATGGCGTATTTGGATGGCTCGTTCCTGGCTCCCACGGCGTGCTTCAAGGTGACGAAATTGGCGTATTGCTCTGCAACGCCCGGCCTACTGTTGGCGAGGAGCGACGCTTTTGCTTTGAGATAAAAACCAATGATCAGACTATGATGTTGCAAGCCGAGGGTCAAAAGGAGCTAACCGAGTGGCTCGAAGTCTTCGAAGTTAC
Source organism: Lecanicillium sp. LEC01 (assembly GCA_002242745.2). Taxonomy (NCBI): domain Eukaryota; kingdom Fungi; phylum Ascomycota; class Sordariomycetes; order Hypocreales; family Cordycipitaceae; genus Lecanicillium; species Lecanicillium sp. LEC01. The sequence continues at coordinate 367,344 of NIWZ02000002.1, forward strand.
TAAAAAGAAGGCGTTTGAAGCGAGTCGCGATACACGATCCGTATCCGGCTCAGACCCGGCTTTCTCAATCAGCCCTCCTAGCGCACCAGAATTCTCTGCCAAATCCCAAGACGCTCATAGCGGTACAGGAGACGATCCTGCTATTGGATTCGAGCGCTCTGGGACACTTCCTGTCCCAGGTGCCGATTCTCACGGCAACTTGATGTCCCGGCAGAGCTTTGACGTATCTGGCAATGTGCCAAGGCGGTCGTTTTCTGCACTAGGCAAAGATTTAGCCCGTGAAGATGGCGAGGGTAGCAGGGAACATGCGGCCAGAATCATGCAAAAGCTGGACATTCATAGGAAGTCTACGTTTGGTGCCGAGGCGGCCAACTCTGGTGCAAACTCCGGCGGCAGCGGTATCGCGAGCTTGATATCTGCTAGCCACAATGTTCTTCCAGGATATGCCCCGCTGCTTTCGCCTAATATGGCTAAAAGGACAAACACACTACCATTGATCGATAGCAAGAACGGCACATTGGCGCCATCCACCCTGGCAAAACCGCCAGCCATCACGAGTCTAAGCCATGCTGCTGTTGTTCACGCAGCCGACAGGCCAACTACAGGCGAAAGCCGAAAGAGACTACCCACGTCACTTGTTGCGAATTACTGGGGCAGTAATGTTTGGGGTTTGGACGATTCCCCGGCACAACCAGTTCTGCCCAGGATGGACGAGGATGATCCAATAGGAATCGTCCTCCCCGACGGAGCTCAAACATCAGTCAGCCCTTCATCGAAAGAAAGGGCGCCAAGTGAGATGTTTCCTGCCAACTACCCTACCGAATTAAGGCTTCAAAACGCACAATTCCGGCTCCTATTCCCCGACGTCTTGCCGGACGAGAAGCTCGTGCTTGTTTTCCGGGCGTCTTGGTCTAGCGTAACAGCAAAAGATTCCGAGAAAGGGTCCCTCGCTGGCGACGGCCGAGTTTACGTGACACCAGAGAACATGTATTTCTACAGTCAGCAGATGGGTCTCATCACCACTTACAGTATTACCCTCGACATTATCACTGAAGTCGTTTTAAGCCCTGGAAGAGACTTGGACTATGTCGCCTTACAACTCGGACAGGACGCTGGAGGATGTCCGTATTCTGAGATAAAGTTCAAGATCTACTTGGATGATGCCCAGCTGTTACAGACCCGCCTCAACCTCATTATTGACAATCTGCAAGCGGAAGAACCGACAGACACGCAAAATCTGATATTAGCGTTGATAGACGTCGAGAAGATAGGGGATAACCGCCCAAGCCCAAGCGTTGATAGCTGGGAGGACGTCTCGCCAAATACGCCTATTGACGGAGGTAGCTCTAACGCGAAAGCCTTTCCTAAGTTTAATGATTCTACACCACGTTTACGGCATTCACACTCGCGACAACACCTCCTACCCAAGGTTCATCTTCCTACGCACCCAGTAGAATATGAACCAGATAACATGAAAGAAATGGCGGCAGAGCGACACTTTGAGATTAGTGCAAAAGCTTGTTTCCACGTCTTGTTTGGAGACAAGAGTTTTGTGTTTCCGAAGTTGTACTTTGAGCATCGTGCACAGCAAATCACGCAAGGGCCGTGGACTCTAGTAGACGAGGGCCGGATGCGGCGTGAGTTTCATTTCAAAGTCGACTACGTCGACATGCTTGGGCGCTCCAGGACTGCCGATGTTAAGGACCATCAAACTATTGATCTTTACAGTGACCATGTAACATATGTGGTAACTCATGCTAAGACGGCTTGGCATCTCCCGCACTCGGGCTCTTTCAAGTTAATCACCAAAGTCGTCATCACGCACGTCGCCAAGTCGAAGTGCAAACTCGCCATATGGGTCAAGATTGATTGGTCCAGAACTCCTGCACTATCCAAAAATTTGGTTGAACGCCAAGCCCTTCGCGACGTTGTTGGTGAAGCCGAGGAACTGGCTGAGCTCACCACCGACCAGGTGCGCAAACTAGGATCTCGATCAAGGACAAATCGGGCTATTCAAGTTTATGGCCATGTCGGTCAGCAAACGCAGGTTGTCGTCTTTTCTCCCGGCTCTACGGACTCCAGCAAGAAACAAACAGTCAAGCCTCGAACGCTCACATCCATGGTGTTTGAGACGGTGAGATCATTTGGTGAGAGTTGCATCACATCTGTCATCATGTGGGCGTTTGCAGGCTGCAAGAAACTGCTCAGCATTGCCACTGCACAGCGTCTCATTCTTCTCATGCTATTGGTGAGCGGCCTGACAAACTTGCTTCTAACCTCCTCAGGTACATCAACATGGTGGCAGGAGCGCAGCGCCGCGAGATTCATGCGAAGAATCGGCATAACTCCGAACGCAATCATGAGCAAGGCTATCTACATTGCCGACCTGGATGAAGCGGCTGGGTCATATAATATTGAGCCAAGCTTTCCTGCAAATAGCACGTGTTTCGGCACCTTCAAGGAGCTAATTCAAGTGACTGATATGGATGCAGCTTGGGAAGATGCTGGCAATAACTTCTCCTCGCGATCTAGCAGGTCTACTGCCCAACGCCTGCGCCGGACACGGCAGCGTCTTGGGGCGCATCGGCATGATCTAGTAGTCGCCATGCGAGTCGTCAACAGTCTCGAGCGGGAGGTGCTGCAGTCAGAGTGGGAAAATTGGTTGGTAAACGAAAAGGCTTTATGCGATAGCCTTGACGTCCTCATACATAAAGGTGGCCAGAGCAGCGGAGGCGTCAGGCCTGATCCCATGGAGGTGATACAGAAGAACAGAGGCGGTTCTATTTCTCAGGAGCATCTGAAGATGTTGAAAGATTTTGGCGCCACACATTGCGGAAGCTGTAAGGCTGATTTTGAGCAGATTATCGGAGAGCAGAGGTTTGACTCTGCACAAAGAGGCAAATAGTTTCATCTTCCTTGCATTTGTACCTTTTGTTGTTGTTGTTGCTATTGTTAGCATAATAGCCGGCGTGTATTGGTGGATATTGCTGGATGAACGCAAATTGTATATTACCTGATAAATGACAGATTAGTTTTTATCGATTTAATATGTATATCCCTTCTGTGGCGCTTTGAGGCGTCGACCACGGGGTACAGCGTGTGACTCTGCGTATGCCAAGGCTAGTGCATTTAGATGGTGAAGAAATGTCCAGTTGCCATGAATATGTTGCGGCGATGAAGCGGGCTGTCAAAATCCCGTATCTCTTCAGGGTGGATGTAGAGCCTCTCGGGTAATGGACCAACTTTGGCAGTCCATGGAGGATAATCCTCTGGGACGAGCGGCGGCCTTTGGGCGTGATAATTGGCTATAGGCCCATCCGTTCTGCGCAAACCGGGTTCCAACCTCCACATGAATGAATCAACGAGTATCCCAGCGATACCTGCCATGACGGCATACTGCTCGGGCTCTTTACACCGAGGATCTGGTGTGCGGACAAGCTCTCATTCAGGTGAGCTTCGACCCCAGATGTATTCGGTTTCGTAAGCAATCATATGGCCGTTAGCGGCGCAGAAAGCTTCATAGAGGCGATAAAAAGCGCGGTCCAAGGTATCGCGCGACTTCCACAGTGCCATGGAGCGGAAGTACATGATATCACGAACCTGGCACGAGATGGTCTTGGGGTTTGCAATGATGAGTCGCGGCGGAGGCGGCAGTGTGGCTGGAAAGTGCCATGTTGGAAAAGGGCAGATAAGGTTAACTACAAAACGATAGGGGTTCTGAGGCGGGTGCTTTAACGATTTGACATGGTGAAAGGCATTTCCGCAGCACCAAGCCGCTCCTTGTCGGTAGGAGCACGCGTCGGATTTTGATGAGCTTCCACCGGTACTTTCAGAGGCAGATAGCGAAAGTTCCAGAAGTAGAGAAAAATGTCGTAAAATAGGCCCATAGTAGCAGCCCTCTCCGGGGCTATATGAGCGTCATGGCTGAACGTTAGTCGGTGTAAGAGAACGATGCGAAACTGAGAGGCTCAAGGCGGCTGGTTGGTGGTTTCGGTGCTCCACGTGATCCTGCGTCACCATGCGGTGGACGACTGGCCGCGAGAACCCTGGTTTCGTGCAAGCTGCTAATACAGGGAACTCCACGGCAATGTGTGGCTGAAGAGACGGAAGACGCCTCGAAACTTGATTTCATTTGATTTTTTGGACTATTTTGATCGACACACCTATTGTATATTCTAAGCTGTCCCTCCGCATATTCTGCCATCTCTTATTATATAGCTTGGCTTGCGCCCTGGACCCTGGTCGCCTTTGTTACAAGGTTCACTCAACTGCGTCATACTGTGGCAAACGATTCACCCGCCGTGATCTACAGCCAGTGTTCACCAACTCAACCTACAACATACCCAAATTTACCCGACTATTCAAAACCAGACATAATCACCAACGCCAGTAAATCTACAGGCCTATCTATCATGGGAAACAGTCAGGAGCCGCTCCAGGCATTGGGGCCTGTCGGCTGGGATGACTTGCCTCATGATGATATGAAAGCTTACCTTGACGGCATATTCTCACAGGCGCTGGTCGTCGCAGATTCAATTCCTTCACCAGACCAACTGGGTGACCCCGCCAAGTCATCGTCCTCAGGAAGGTCTCGCGCCAAAACGGAATCCGCGGCAGCCTTTGCAGACGTTCACAGATTGCTGTCTTCGCGGGAGTCGTCTGCCACCATTGCTGCAGCTGCTGAGCTCCGAAAAGACTGGAAGGAAATCAAGATGAATGCCAAGGAAAATCCTCTCGCTGTTAATGTCTATAAGATGCCGGGAAAAGATGGAGGAGGAGCCTGGTTTGCCCGGCAGAGCACCCATAACTCTCTTTCCTTTGATGAGTGGAAAACTGGGCTTGAGAGGGAGTTTGAGGAGAGTTTGAAAGTTCAAGGCGGGCCTGGTGTTGGAAGCATTCGAGGAATTGGCGCCGACAAGCGTGTTGAGAACAAGGAAATTGAGGAGTCGGGAAAGCTGAGTGGTACGTTTGTCTGCGGAAATTCCGACGTAAAATTACTGGGCGTAACAAACTAACACATCTTTACAGTATATCAGCTATCAGCACAATTTCCTGGACCGACCTCCCCACGAGATTTTGTTACTCTGCTGCTTACTTCAGACTTTTCTGGTCAGGCATCAAAGCATGCGCAACCTTTGCGCCAGTTCGTCATCGTGTCCAAGCCATGCTCACATTCAGAATGCCCACCGCGCCAAGGCATTATACGTGGGCAGTATGAGTCCGTGGAAATTATAAGAGAAGTATATAAAGAGTCCCCTGGTGCAAAGAAGTCTTTGTCTTCCACAGACCTTGCCTCTTCAGACGGCAATACGGCGCAGGGATCAGGGCCAGAGCTGAAAGAGAGCTCCTCGGAGCTTACGCAAGAACAGAGGCCGACTTCTATTGAATGGTTAATGGTCACTCGTAGCGATCCCGGCGGTAGCGTACCACGCTTCATGATTGAAAAGGGCACACCGCCAGGTATCGTAGGGGATGCCGGCAAGTTCCTCAAATGGGCTACAGACAAAACTGCGACAGGATATGATAAGCCAGAGACGACAGAGAAAAAGGTAGAAAGGACTCGAGCTTCAAGTGTATCAGTGGTGGACGGCCCAGAAGACAAGAAGCTTCAACAAGCACCAGGTGCGACTTCAAATGATGCAGACGACTCCGTCCCAAACAGCAATGGTCTATATGGCATCTTCAGTACGATCTTTGGCGCCGCATCTTCCATGGTTACGACCGGCCTGCAGTCTAGCATGGGCTCTTTGAGCAGCCAAGATAGTACATCATCTCTACATAACGCCCAGGAAGACGACGACGACTCACAAAGCGATACTTCTTCCACCAACTCCTTCCTTTCTGCAATGGAAAAGCATATGAGCACAGATCAAGCCTCCGGCAACAACGTCAGCGAGACGCTTTCCGAAGAGTCCAAATCGACCACCACCGGACCGAATGAAAAAGAACTGAAGAAGCTCCTCGAGCGCCGCCGGAAACTCGACGAGAAGTTTGCACAGATGCAAAGTCAGCTGGACAGTAAGCGCCAAGGCGACAAGGACAAAGACGAGGCCTCCGTTGTCAAGATGCGCGAGAAATTCGACAAGGAGATTGCCAAGCGCGAGGCAAAGTACAAGCGCGAGCTGCAGAAGCTCGAGGATAAGCGAGAGCAAGAAGCTCGCAAGGCAGAGCGCAAACGCCGCAAGACGATTGAGCGCGAAGAAAAGTCAACCTTGTCTGTGGAGCTGGAGAAGACGAGGACGGAGCGGGATCTTGCCATGCGACATAACCAGATTCTCGAGGCCCAAGTGCGTGAGCTGCAGACTCAGAATACCAACTTGGTGGCCAGGCTGGGAAAATTGGGAGGTATATCTGGCCAGGAATCTACAATTTCATTCAAGGATGACGCGTCGGAAAAGAGCAAGAATTCGGCTACAGGTGGCGCATAGTCGATAGGTTGCAAGGTGTAAAGTTTGTACGATTCTATGTAATAGCATATAGCGACCAAACACACACCGCAATGAAATTGGGCCGCGTAAAGTCTGCCTTTATATATCCAAATATCTATTGGTAAATTGTTTATGCTAGTCTTTGTTCAATGCATCCGTCAACAGTCGTGAAATGACGTGCTTTTGCGACGCCGCTTGGTCTCCCAGCTTCAACGCCTCGTCGCTCAATTCAACACTTGCAAACCCTTTGCTGTTCATGGCCACAACGCCCTGTATAATTCGCGTGCAAATTGCAAAGACATCAGGGTTCGACGCCCAGCCCAGAGGCCCATCCTCAGTGCTCGCCAGTACCCGCATCTTGTTTATTCCGCTGTGCAGCCAGCGATGGAGAGCTACCAAGGCTGCGTCCTCGCTTTCCCATGCGAGGCTCTGGAATACCTCGATCCACCGCGTCGTCTCGCGTACCTCGTCTATAAACAGGTTCTGCTCCTCCACTACAAATAGCGAGTCATCGAACTGCATAGCAGTAGTTAGTTGCTGATCTGCAGATTTCCAGCTGCCGAGAGACGACGAAGTAATTGCAGCGTCGCCTACGATTCTACTTGCTACAACGGCTCGGAATTCGGGAAGTGCACCAAAGGTGGTGGAGAGCCATTGAAGCAAACAAGTAGCTGCTTCTATGGGGACGAGAGACACGCCTATTATGTTCTTAAATGCGTCAGATCCCAGATCTCGCACTTCCTCGTCGTCGTCGTTGAGGGTATCGTATAGCGCGAGGATTACGGTCAGAAAGTCTGCAGATTTGCACTGGGATTGGACAACTGTGAAGAATGAGCAGAGAGACTCCGCTGCGGCGAAACGAGTATCGAACCCCTTACAAGCTATTAGCAGCCACACGGAAAAGGAAAGTGACTGATGGGAATATCATACCTTGTCTTCAAGACCAGCTTCAGAAATCATGTTACCCCAGTTCAACAAACCAGAGGACTGTACATTTCCGGTGACAAACAAGGCAGCAACAATGCCGCCACTAGCTCGAATAACGGCATTTGAGAGTGCAGGGCTCATGGGCTGCAGAGGCAGGCAAGTCCAAAGGTCGATTAGCTTCGACGTGGGAAGCTTGTTGGCATGTTTTCCTTTGAGCAGTGCGTCCAAGACCTCAGCAAGATTCTCTACAGCCACAGTCTGCGCGTCGACAGAGGTTGTACCAAGGACGATGTCAATATACAGAGTGAGGAGCGAGAGTAAGTTGCTCTCATGAGAAGCTGCGGTGCTCCAAATCTTCGGTATCGTCTCAAGAGCCGTCACTAGAGTGTTCAATCCCAGCTGGGTACCGAGAAGCACTACTCGGAGGCTCGCCATGGGGTCTCCTGCCTGCGAAGCGATAAGAATATCGTTGACGACCTTTTGCGTTTTGTTAAGTGCCAGACTAGGAGCCGAGCTCGTTGTAACCGCAGCAGGCTGCATCGGTAGAGCGTTCTGCAGTTGAAAGTACCAGATCGTGTTCACTACTTCCAGATATGCAGCGATTATGTCTGGACAATAAGCGTATTTGACATCAACTTGCGTCTCGGACAAGAAGAGTGTCAATTCTGGGAGATCACCTAGATTCTCGTTAGTTGCAGCTCCAAAATTCACTGACTAAAAGTGAACTAACCTGTCAGTAGATCCAACGACACTTCGCTCAGCCTTTCAAATACAAACTTGACAGTCAGCAAAGCACCGTGGATATAGTTCTGTCTCGAAGAATCAGCTGATAGAGCAGCTTCAAACACGCCCTTAAGTGTCACCAGCCACTGGTCATGCAGCAGACATGAACACAACGTGCGCGCAGCCATTTCTCGGACGTGCCAGACTGGGCTGGACAAATAGTTGATAATGTGGCCCTGAATTTCAGCTCGAAGAAGCTCTGGCGGCCCAGCTCTGCGAATAATGTCAAGCGCTGGGAATACTGATTCTGCAGCCGATGTTGCATCAGGAGTAACAGTCATCATTTGATGACCTGATTTGAGTAAACTGCGTAGTACCTCAGGCAGGTTGGGGTATCGGTGGTAGGGGATGCGGTTCGCCTTGCCATCCCAGCCTGCTTCAATCATGGACTTGCTCTCATGAGAGCCAAAGAGGCAATCAATTAAGCTGCGAAGGAAAATGAGACCACAGTTTCGGATGGCCCAGACTTCTGATCGAAGGCCCGAAGCTGCTAGCTCCAGGCACTGGGGCAGGTATTTCTCGGACTTGTTGCCCATAGACGTCAGCAAGGAATTCTTAAAAATATCCTTCAGGCAGTTGTACGCGTGCACCTGCGGCAGCTTTGAACCATCTGTTTCGCTAACATATGCTTCAATGCTCGCAATTTCCATGAGCTTCTCCATTACTTCCTCAAAGGATGGCTGCGCAGCATTTGCTGATAAGACACCGGTCATTAGTGAAGGAATACCGGCTGATCGTCGTGTAGTTGACACTTGGGAATTAATGGCATCCATGGTTCCCTGAAGATTATCAGCATATGCTTCCTCGCCAAACGATGCCGGAGTATACAACTTACATTGTACCACGTAGTCAAGACACTCTGGTCGTCGGTGCTCAAGTCCAGATGCTTGCTTTGTTGACAGCAGGTAGTAAAGGTTGAAGAGACCGTAGAAAAGGCACCGCGGTGTCTCAAATTGCACAACTGGTCAAATGTGAGGTTACCAATTGCCATGAATACTTCTTTCGTCGGAGTAATCAGGCCTTTCCTCGACCTGTTTCTAATGGCCAGGATCATAGTTTTCATCAAATTACTTGATACCAGTCAGTATTCGTCGTAGCCAACCAAACACATGAATGACTTACCTAGACTCATGCGCAGCACGGAAGCTGTAGCTTAGCAGTCCTTTCGTATCGAGTCCGTCAAACTCTTCAAGGTCTTGTGGGAGATGGCCTTCTGGCGAATCATCACATAGAATGTCTTTCACGGATATCCACGAGCGTTTGTAGCACTCAAAAAGCTTTTCTTGTAGTTTTCGGACAGCTTCGAGGTCTTCTTCAGATAGAGTCAGCTCTGAGACAACTTTCCACGTGCTGGACAAGGAAGCAAAATCTCCGTGAACCGGGGCTTCTAAAACCGCACGACCGAGATCTGTCTCGGCCATGGCAATCTTGGTTTCTAGATCGGAAATGAGCAGTGCAAGAAGTGAAAGTCGCTGTTCAGCACTACCAAGAAAGCGATAAAGCAGCTGGTTTATGCGAGCAACACCGTCTGCGTGATCGGCACGAGCGGTGCGGCGGGCAAGCTCGTTGGCCTTTTTGGATAGTTCAAGCAACTCTTCAGAAGGCCTTTGTGAAGTCGCGTCTCGCTGCAGGGAGAACTTCCGGTATCGTGTATCGTTGAATATCGATGTCAAGACTGTTGAAGTTGTCGATCTCACATCTTCAAACGCATCCATAAGGAGGTCAAAGAGTGCACGCGCCCACTTGTCGTCGAAAACATCGAAATACAATTGTTGATCATCTGATGTCTCCCAAGTCTTGGACTTTTCACCTTCCATGCGAAGTATGTAGCCAAGTGCCTTGAGGGACGCAATGTGTCTTTGATAGGAAGCGGTGGGCACGAGCTCGTCGCACAAAAACTGCAAGTACCAGCGGAAGAATTCTTCGTGATAGTTTAGACAGTACGTCAATTGATTCTCTGGGAGTGATATTAAATTGGCCCGGTACAAAACGGCGGCATTCGCACTTGCTTCGGAAGCTGGCTGGTGCAGCTTGGCGGCCTTGGCTCTGGCTCGTGGGATACTGCGCTTCAGAACAAAGATTGCACCGCGGACTCTCTTGAACATGTCTCTTGCTCTGGCTGATACGTCGACTCTGAACTTGGCATCCGGGTCGGCAAAGAAGGCACCCAAGTGCTTCCTAAGCAGGCTAAGTGCAGTCGAAGAGTAAGGTTTCGTGGTAGATGGTGAGGTAATGAGAATGGAAAATGCAAGTGACCTGACTTCGTGGGATGGGTGAGCCAATACGCTCTCTAGCACCTTTTCGTGCAGAATAATGGAAGAGTCATCTCTATCCAGATCTTGGTCACCGTCTCCAAGATCTGGCTCCTCGACAAGACCAACTTTCTTTCCAGTTTCCAGGGCAGCCAGCTGCAAGAGCGCAGGAATATCGACATCCATCTTCTCAGCAGTCGATACCGGTCTGTCCTCGTTCATCCTTTGTAAGAACAGCAGTGCCTCCTTTCTGTCAATTTTGAACAGCGGGAGAAAGACATAATTTTTTATTCGCTCAACTAGTAGCGGCTCCTTTGTAAGAAACTTGAGCAGCCACGAGTGCCAGGTGTCGACGCTTGGGATATGGGATGCATCTTGTTGTTGGCGGAGTCTTCTATACAGAGAGACGATAAATTTGCCAGCAGCGGGACAGACAAAATGCAAGCGCATCCAGTCAAGAAGGTCGCCGATAAACACACCCCAAAGCTCGACCGCATCAGCGAAGGTGACATCGTCGCGATAGGCTGCGTAGCTGGCTTTCATACCCTCGAGCGAAAAAGCATCCTTGACTAAGAAGTGGTCAAGAGTCCTAATGGCTGATTTGGCGACAGGTTTTGTGGACTTGCCCGTGATAATGGCAATGAGATTGTCGAGCAGAGCCTTTCGCGTCGCTGAGGCCGCTTGCTGGTCAGGATTCTTTTGGAGTAGCAGCGCAATGAGGTCAAGCACTAGTCTCATGGACCGGTGGTGATCATATTCGTTCCAATCAATGTAAAAGTTGAACAGTCTTAACGTGACATCGTACGAAAAGGCCCATGAGCGCGCATTCTCAGCTTGTGACTTTGCTGATTGCTCTACGAACCCGCAAAGTCTTACACACGCGTTGCCAGACACGGATTTTGGCTGGGCGGCTTCTGAGTAGATGCGGTTAAAAAATGCAGCCGCAATACTACACTAACGTTAATATAGACTGGCAATGGCACGGATATTGACAATACTGACTCATTTTGTGAAGCTGGTGGCTGCTCCTCGAGCCATTTTATAATCTGGCCCGGGTTGCCCAGCAAATCTTCAACCAGCAAAAGTTGATCGGGCCCAGCCATGTCGTCTAGAGGGCGTGTAAGTTGGGTCTTGAGCTCAAAAGTCCACCGAAGTTCTTGCAAGCAGCATGCAATCAAATCGATAAGTTACTCAGAGATAGCTCACCAACTTCAACCACGATAAATTCGTTTTTAAGTCCCGCTTTGATGCTGCAATAGCGACTTTCATCTCACTTTCTCTGCATAGGGTAGCCCGTTGCATGTTGCCCGATAAGGTGTCCGACAGGTCTGTTCTGCGCGCTATCGCCACGTGATCACACACGTGAAGAAAATTTGCCCTGCGCAGCACCCCACCAAGCACCGAATTTGGAGTCCCACACCGACCCCATTTTCAAAATCACCCAAAAATCTCACGATCCGCTTGATCCCTCTTTCACCACAACCACGTCCTGATCACCATTAGATAACAGTTGAATCTATTGGGAGACTGCCAAAATGTCGAAAATTACAGTCGGTAAGTATATATCAAAATTCTATCTTTCCTCTCGGGATTTTACGGTCCTTGCGACGAAAAAAGACGACGCCGGGTTTTTTTTTTTTCGTTTGGTTTTCAGGACGCTGAAACCAAAAAAAAATTGACAAAAGTCTCTCGATTATTATTTTGTTTTTGAACAACGGTGACTAACATAAATACTTTTTCAGCTAATGTCCGGACGCAAGTCGGCGAGCTCTTGGAGTACTCCAACGAGACCAAGAAGCGCAACTTCCTCGAGACCGTCGAACTCCAGATCGGCCTGAAGAACTATGACCCCCAGCGTGACAAGCGTTTCTCCGGCACCATCAGGCTGCCCTCGGTCCCCCGTCCCAACATGGCCATTTGCATTCTGGGTGACCAGCACGATCTCGACCGTGCCAAGCACGGCGGTGTCGACGCCATGTCTGCCGACGACCTCAAGAAGCTCAACAAGAACAAGAAGCTGATCAAGAAGCTTGCCCGCAAGTACGACGCCTTCATCGCTTCCGAGGCCCTCATCAAGCAGATTCCCCGTCTCCTCGGTCCCGGTCTGTCCAAGGCCGGCAAGTTCCCCACGCCCGTCTCTCACGCCGACGACCTGAGCGGCAGAATCACCGAGGTCAAGTCCACCATCAAGTTCCAGCTCAAGAAGGTTCTCTGCATGGGCGTCGCTGTCGGCAACGTCGAAATGGGCCAGGAGCAGCTCACTGGTAACATCATGCTTGCCATCAACTACCTCGTCTCTCTTCTCAAGAAGGGCTGGCAGAACGTTGGCAGCCTTGTCATCAAGGCTTCCATGTCTCCCCCCAAGCGTCTGTACTAAGCCCTTCTTTTTTTTTGGGTTGTTGGCCTGTCTGGACTTTTGAGTGTCAATTTTAAGGATCTACAGCGTGTCTGTTTACAACACTAGTCTTTAGCTGGATGGGTGGTGTAGTCTTAGATTCTAATATTACATGGTCTGGGTGAATTTCTTACCGTTCTTTATGTGCTGGACAAAGTGAAAGTGTATGTAGCTTAAAGTACTCCGTGCTTTTAGTCCACTCAGGCTTGGTGTAAAAGCACAGCAGCGTCCTGTTGCCAAGTCCTCCACCGTGTGTGTAGCACAATATTGCGGCGACATATCTTTTGTAGATACAAGTGACTTTGCGATATTTTTGGTGGGATTCATATACACATAGGTCTATATACTCTAGGTAATCTGCCACTAGCAGCTTTTTGTTACTCGCCAGGCCACCAGGCCGCGGCGGCCGACGACCCTGGCTATGGTGTTCCAGACGCCGTCATCGCCAAAGTCCATGTCATCCAAGTTTAGGTGCTGTCGATAACGCCACACCTCGCGGAAGCGCAAGCCCTGCAAACCCTTGTTGGGTAGATAGGGATCCAGCCAGGCTGCCGAGGCTGGTGCGATGAGATAGGTGCCGTTCTTTTCCTTGAGGTACTCTTGGTTGCGACGGTCGGCGGGGGTGTCACATGTAGCCAACGCAGTCAGCTGTTCGAGCAGTGCCTCGCCCTTCATACCCATGACGTCCCTTGTCTGCAAAACTTCGTTTTTGCCATTCAGCAGCCAGATCGGAGGCGAATACGTTTTCCACCAAATAGCCTGCGTGGCATCAGGTTGGTTGCTCATAAACACTTGGCCAGGGACAACACCCCCTTGGTGGTAAATGCCCATGAGGATACCTAGGAACAGGTTGAAAATAATCCACGAACCCGCCCAAAACCGTAGTAGCGTCCGATTCGTAGGGAGTTGTACAGACGAGAGGATCAGCGGTACAGTCGGAAGGAGGAAGCGAGCCTCTTGATGGTGGAACAACGACAGGACGACCAAGCCTGAGATTGCCGAGTATAAGCGGATCGACAGATGGGGTCTCGTAACGAGTAGCGCAGTCGCAGGTCCGAGCAGAAGTGGCAGGTTCGCGAGTAAATGTTGATACCATGGGTGTAGGCCATGTTGGGCGAGGTTCTCGGTGGCTGAGTTGTATTTGAAATTGTTGAGCGGGGTGATGACGGGTTTAAAAATTAAGTCGGCCCATGTAACAGGGTCAGATTTGTAGAATGCGGTATCCAGCGCAATGGCCATAATGCTTGTGGAAAGGGCAGCCGAAGCCAGGGCTGCTAAAGAAAGAGGCCTGGCCGTGTTAGCTGCGGGCCATGAGCGTCGTTGGTGTAGTTAGTCTACTTACTTATTCAGGAAATGGGGTATCAAACGAAGAGAGGGGATTAGTAGAAAGGCTGGAAAGGTGATGCGGTTGAAGACGCCAAAAACGGCGACAATACCCAGGGCAACTGAAGAGAGAACAGTTGATTGTTGCTGCGAACGTTTTGTCAGCTCTTAGGGAAACGAGCAAAGAGATGGAGGTGTTGGAGCCACACTAACCTTGGATTCTGCGATACGCTGGATCAAAACCAAGCTCCAGGCAACGACCAGAGTCTCAATCGAGTTGGAAAAGGTATGTGTCTGGTAGGTCCAAGTGACGTAGGAAGAGGCCACGAGCAAGACGGCAACGCGGCGATGGCGTGAAGAGGGTATCAGCTCATGCAGAGCCCAGTCTTCAAGAACGAAGCTAATGAGAAACATGAGGACTCTCAGGGTCCAGAAGACGACGACGGGTGGAATCTCGCCATCCTGGCCGTTGCCGATCCAAAGCCAGCGCAACAGAAGCATCGGTAGTCCATAGACGGGCCATAGCGGAAAGACGCTTCGAATGGGATTGTCGGCTGTAAATTCCCATGTTCGTCGCACGGGGTAGCTAAAGATTTCGCCTGCAGCCAGTATGGACGGTCAGCAATGGGAGGCAAAGTAAAAATGGGTTGCCAAAGGCTCTCGGCTCTGTGCGACGCGGAGTGGCGGGCGTGACACGCACAAAAGAGTCGCGACGGCGGCGCAACACACAACGGAGGAGACTCACCGGCAATTACCTCGGGCCCTTGAAAGTTCTCGTCGGGATGCAGGTAACTGGGCGACAGGGCAAACCACAGCCGGATGACGACGAGGAGGAGATAGGAGCGCCTCCACATCTTGTGTCGAGCCCAGACTCTAGTCTCTTTTTCGAGGCTGAACGATGCGCATCAGGGACGGGCGTTTGCGAGGGACGAAGCTGTTACAAAGAGCTCGACATGGGAGAAAAAAGTAGCTGGGGGGGTGTGAGGTAGTCGCGCGTCCGAGGCTCGATGCGATCGACGTAGAAGGCGGCGCCGACAGGTTAACGAAAGTGCACCTTGTCGTTGGAGAATTATCGCGGCAAAGGGTCTCGAAAGGAAGGGGGGATTGAAGGCGGTACGTGACTTTGTTGTGCAGGAGAAGAAAACAAGCAGATTACAATAGGAGGAAAAGAGTCGACAGCGAGAGAGAAGTAAAACAAGAAAAAATAATAATATTGAAGAGGCGTGGCAGCTGAGTCGAGGCTGCTAACGGCGCGCGCGCAACGGGCAGCTGGCCGGGAGCGGCAGGTACATCCCAATGCACAGGTGTAGCGCTTGTACGAGTGGGTATTAGGTATACGTGGAACTTGGAAAGCTCGCGAGGTGGCGGCCAAATCCTGCCAGAAACAGCTGCCGACGGGTCGGGCCATGCGCTGAGTGGGTTAAATGGGTACCTTGGAACGGAGTTGTAAGGCGTGTGGATTGGCGGCGTTGGCTGCCTCGATCAAGTCAACAAAGTTCGCTGATGAGAGAGAACAAAGGCGTGAGAAATTACGGATACGGTAAACAAGGAAGGAGACGAGAAGGGAAAAAAAAAAAAGGAATAATTTGCACAAAACTATTCATACAAAAATTTACACGAATTAATTAATACATTAAACCATTTACAGGTTGTATACTAGTGAGCAATACAGTACTCGAAGGTACCTGCGCAGGCAACTGTTATAATCCTTGCCGTTAATAAAATCAATTCATCAAAAAGTGACAGAACGGCGGGCAATGGCAAAGTCCCCATTTGTATTGTCAGCGACGGTTCAGGGGGGCAATGACCTCATCATTTGTTATTTTAATTAGGACGAGTAGTACGGAGGTACTCCGGGTTTTTTTTTTTTGGCCTTCGGGCTGCCAGCCATAGAGCTTGTCTCACTAAAAAATAATGCTGCCCGACACAGTGGTTGTTCTGGTGATTGGCGGCTGCGTTGCCGTTTGCGCCATGGCTACCTTAGTGATGTACATAGATTGCATAAGGTAATTCCACAATTGAAGGTACGAGGTACAGTATCAACGTATCTACCTACTAAGATACGAACGACTGCCATAAAATTAATGTAATAAAATCTGGCAGTAAGAGAAAAATCAGAATTTGCCACAGACAAAGCCCGCGATTCGCCCATCGACCGCGGCATAATAAAGCATCTGAACGCGAACACGCGGCGTGTCGGAAAAGGGGCCAAGTGCAAGATTAGGGGGTCCCCTGGAAGGATTTTACCGGCGCACCGGGGACCCTTGCCGGACCCCGTCTGACGCCTAGAACACGCCCAAGCTGGCCACTAAAAAGGAGCGAAACAGCCACTAAAGATAAACGTGGCAATCACTATGGGGCGTTTATGGCTGGTGATTCTCGGTGCAGACGAACTGGGTTGATGCCGAATACTTTTGCAATTACGGACGTACTTCACTTCTTAAACTCGTTGATAGAGAAGCAAAAAAAACTGCGGATGACCCAAGTGACATAATTCTGTGCAACGCCATTGACAATCTACCATCCTGCGGTATTTTATCGTACCGGTGACGAATATGCAGACACCATCTACGAGTATGTCTGCACTGGAGTGCCGTAATCCAATTGAGTATCGAACACCTCCAACCTCAATTCACCTCACAGGACTCTAACTATATCAATACAAGCCATTCCTAAAGCCGCATAAAAGGAGAGAGCTAGCAAAAGGCTAATAATGCTACTTGTATGCAGGCCTTGGTCCTGTATCGCTTTTCTTACATCTTCCGCCTGCCAACCCCACCGCCAGCAGTAAACTCCAATCTGCACACCTGCCCGAGTCCTCGCAACGCTGTGCCGAGTCGTAAACGAAGAGAAGAGCCTGCAAACTCCCCTGTACTCATGCGTACGAGTATTCCTATGTCTTCCAACTGCAGAGACACAATTTTGTGAAGAAATGTCCTCGCCGCTGTCACGCCGTGTCTCTGGAATGCCGATTTACCCCAACAAATACCAAAGCCAGCAGCAGTATCGACCAAGACAAAATGCGAAACCCGCCTACCGTGTATACTCGTACTGGGCTTGTTCGAAACCAAAAGGCTACTACCATTTTTATTTTTAAATCAATCCTTTATGCCTCGGACCCAGTAGTTTGACTTGATAGTGTATTTATCGCAATCAGACTGTAGTTTTTATCGTGAAAACTCGGGGTTTGCCATCTCGAAGCCAGCATCTCTACGCTGCTGTAAGCTCAATTAGGCTCTGGCCAATACACTCCGACAGAGCTCTACCTAGAAGAATGGAGCGATACATTTTCTTTTGAAGCATTTTTCTTTTCGCTCTGAGAGCACCAAATACGCGTTTGCCGCATCCAAGTCAGGCTGCCGTTGTTGTGACATTCTAAGTGGGCTACTTTGCCGTATTAGGTCGGAGGGCTGATGCAATAATCATTTAGATTCTGACAATAAAGACACGGGAATCCAGATGAATGAATAGGTACAAAAGAGCTTGTGTAAGCAGCACAATTCACCAAGTCGGACAAACGTTAATGGGGCTTGTAAGTTACCTGACCTCAGAAGCGGCAGTCGCAATGCAACTCAGAAACTCACGTTAATTGTAATTGGGTATTTACTTAGCTCTGACTTCAAGCTCGTATACCGAAAACACTCTTTGTACTTGTATTGTACTTTTTTTTTTTTTTTTTTTTTTTAAAAAAAAAAATTTTTTTTCCCCCCCCCCCCCCCCCCCCCCCCCCACGTACCTCGAAACACTTGACAAATGGAATTGTACACGCCATGGATGCTACGAATGATACGAGTACATATTGTCTGTGCTCATGTATGGAGAAACCTTGCGGCATGTCGTACCGTCGTACCTGGCATGGAAGGAATAGAATTCTGTTGAAGAACTGTCACTGGCTGCAAGGGTATGCGTCCGCATGTATTACTCTGCATTAGCTCGAAACTTGTTCGCCAATTGAAGAACCAGGTAACATTATCCTCCGAGTCAGGAGGCAAGACTCCTTTTTTTGACCCAAAGAGTCTTGATAGTGCAATAAGTCGAAGCGCGTGAGGAGCGCAACGTCGCCGCAACATCCTACTGTACTCGTACACAGTCCGCTAGCGCTATCAACTAGCGTGAGAAACATAATATGCTTAATTTTATGAGGCTTTTTCTAACGCTGGCAGAATAAAAACCTGCGGATGAGTATAAGCAACGGTAGCGCACAAACGGGATGAGAAAATGCCGTGGGTTTAGCGCGTCTTGTTAGGTTCCGATTTCATACTGATGTACTCCTATTCGTGAGGGGCAAGTTCCTGGATTTTCATGTCCTACAAGTACACTAGCTATGCAGTCCGATCCAATAGCTTCTGTGCTAGTTTCGGTGAACTACTGTATTTGAGGAGTATTTTTCCGGGCCATTATCCCGGGTGCCGGAGTTGCGGCAGAAACAAATAGCGCTTACACGACTCACCGGTTTCCGGCAGCCCAGGACAATACTTTGCGTAACCATTTTGCCTAGTGCTGTTGCAAGTTTCCAAGAGTCTAGGTTGGTTTTGGACGCATTCGTGCGGCTCTGCCGGTGACGAATAGGATGTTACCCGATCTCTCACCTGAGATGGTGGTGTTGCGGTACTGACCACGGGGGAGCCGGTGAAGCAAAAGCAAGTGGACAAGGAGTCATGTCTTGCTACGTATCACTCCATTTACATTCTCTCGTCATGGCTCGTATCTATCTGCGTGTATGGCGGTAAGGTTGCTCAATGCTTCATGTTTACTCAAGTCATCTTGGCGAAGTCATCGACGACCCGCTGAATCTCTTGTCCATCGCCAAGAGCCAGGAACGCTGCGTAGACAAGTGGGGTAAGGGTTCACAAAGGCAAATGTGGCTACACAAATGGTGAACAAGCCAAAGTGTAATAAGTAGTAGAAAGAGTATTGAAATAGATTGTGTCCTGTTTTGCTAGTGTGTCTTATTCGCTTCTGCACTGTTTCAGCTCACTGCGAGCGTGTTCTCTTGGAACATGTCACGCCATGGTGCTGGCGATAATAAACACAGACAGCCAGTATTACGGAGTAAAATTTCAGACAGCCGAGATGCACTGACCTCTGCAGGTTATATTTAAAGCCGGTACGTTATGGACTACTGGC
Organism: Lecanicillium sp. LEC01; assembly: GCA_002242745.2. Lineage (NCBI taxonomy): Eukaryota > Fungi > Ascomycota > Sordariomycetes > Hypocreales > Cordycipitaceae > Lecanicillium > Lecanicillium sp. LEC01. The sequence continues at coordinate 386,579 of NIWZ02000002.1, forward strand.
AGGCATCAAATGTAGATCTGCCCCCGCGTGGCTGCGTCTTTTGCAGCAGGGCAAAAACGCCTCCTGTCGCCGATCGATTTACATCTATACCATTTTGTGCTACGTCAAATGAATCCTATACTATCTCATGGTCGACATTCCGGGTCTGTGGTCGTATATATTGGTCCGCTTGACCAGCACCCAACCGTCGCACCACAAAATGATACTGGCATGCCATCATGAAACAGTTGGTTGCGGTACCGGAATGGCACCTTTTCTTCCTCACGACTACTATTACATTCAGGTATCTAACCATGTGCTACTTAATTGGAGTAGAAAGAAAAGCTGAAGCCGCAGCTACAGCCTGCAAGCTCGATTCCAACAGCACTGCGCCTAGTAAGGGATGGATTCCTTACTCTGCGGGACTAAGTCCCTTTGTCCACCATCTAAACCGCCTGGCTTTTGCTAAGTCCTCCTTGTCTGCTACGGTGTCTGTAGCCTCTGCAAATTCAGTGACCCAGCCCTTGAGTGCATGTCTTGTAAATAAGCAGGCAAGCTGACGCCTCTCGGGGCTGGCCTCTGTCGCCGGCTCACAAGCAGTTAAAATCGAGAGCGCCAGCGAGATGGGGACGACGCTCATCGAGTTAATGCAGACGCCGGCCCGTGGCCCAAGCAATAGGTGACAACTGTGTGCTATTTTGTATGCGTATGGCGCGGCAGATTCCAATATACTTGTATAAAGTATTTCGCGCTCGCTGCTCTCCGACTTGATATTTTCATCAATAACTGTATCTTTCTCCATACTCTTCAAGGAACTCCTTACTTCGAGGGGGTTTTGTTGGCGACGTGTAATTTTGATTTGGTTAATAAACCCGATGGTGGTTTGAATTAGTATACACGCGCACCAGTATAGGTTCGCAAGGTACAGGAGCGAAATATCACGGTCACGAGTTAGCTCGGTCGGCATGGTGGTAATTTTCGTGTAGTCAAACCGTTCAGTGGTGGTCGGAAGAGAGGAGTACCATAATCCCAGAGCAACATTCACGCCGACGGCTTTCTCCATTAGTTTGTCGCGTTCTCGTGTAGTGGTGCCATATGTGCGAGCTTGGTCCATCCGCTGCAGCAGCGATCCAATGTCAAGCAACATGTCAGCCATAGTATCCTTTGGTTGCTTGGGGATAATTCTCCACGGTATTCTCTTCCATGGTTTTGCACCGAGAGAAAGGCCCTTTCGTATGAATATTGCGGATACGGCCTGGGAGTGGTTAGTCACGGAAGGCGCATGGCGAATCTGCGCACGACTTACGATGTAAAGCCGAGCATCTACAAAGAGGTCGTGACTTTTACCGAACACGAAGCTTTCTGGCCCTCTGTGACTTATCAAGCCGATTTGACCTTTGAAATGTGCAGATATGTTTGCAAAAACAGAACAAGCTGGTGATCCATCTTTGGCGTATGAGCCGAAAAAAGTCTAGGGAAATATGCAGTTAGCAGTCGTAGCCCAGCAGTCAATTAAAAGTCATTGCAATAAATAGACCTCCGGCGATGCATACGAAACATGTTGCCCAAAAAGTACCTTCAACCTGGAAATACTAACCTCATAAGCCTGTACAAGTCTGGTGGTTACCAGTATACTATCACTTTGAAGTCGATGTAGGTCTCGGGCGGCCTCCTTCAGATTCCATATGGCTCGATAGTACAGCTGCATTGTTTGAAGCCGCAAGAGATGAATGTCAGCATCAGTCCCATTCTGCCTCCGTTTGTTCACACACATAAACCCGGATCCAAGAGCCAATATGATGTTATGCAGAGCCGGCTCAGAGTCTTGCAGTTGAATGGCGACACTGGTCCAGCATCCAGGACAGAACGTGGAAGCCTCTCTGGTGAGCTGTTGGCCATTGGGCAGATAATGGGACCAAAAGGCGCCAATCAAGCGCTGGTTCCTTGCACTACGCAGCAGTGAATCAGGCTGGATGACTGGATCGACTTGGCGCGAGATTGTGTTCCTGGCGCCATCGTGGTTGAACCTTTGCACCAAGTTTGTCTTGGCGCATGGATCAATCCACACAAGGCCTTGGGAATACCCTCGGCAATCCAAGCCGCTTTGTCGACACTGCCCACAAATGGGAACCTGCATGTCACACTGCAAAGGAGCAGCCGGTGGCCAAAGTCAGTAAGGCCCTTGTAAGCTGTGAATATGGTAAATGTTCCGAAAACTCACGCCTTTCTTCCGAACTTGGCATGTTAAGCAACGCTTTGAACGTCGGGGAATATGGGGGAGAGACATTTTCTAGACTCCGCCATGGATTTTTACGTTATTATTTTTGTCTTTGATCTGTACGACTTGAAGGGTTGACAAAAGGAAATGCCTGGGATGTTGCTGCTGGACCGAGGGATCAGCAACAAGGCGGGGAAGTTCTGGGGTACCGTCGATCGGCAAACTCGTTATACTACACGACTTACGCACGGTCCGTTAATATAATGTGCGACGGTATTACCCGCCTGCTCAAAGTGTATTGCATGACTTTGAGATTCTACCTAATACTGCGAGACATAGTTCCGTAGACAGCAGCAAAGCTAGACCCCTTTCTATTCTACTAGTCTGGTCAAGCCTGTGATGTAACTGCCTGACTTTGGCTGACCCTTACGGTCGCGGAATATTTTTATGGTTGCCCAAGAATAAGTGATTATTACACTTGCTAAGTAATGAGTGTCAAACCATCTCAGGTACCAACATCTAGATAAGCAGTTATCAAGTATGTGACGCGAAGACGTATACAGAATGAGCACAAGGTAGCATCAAGTGCACCACACTATTGTGCCAATGGAGTACTTGAATCTGCATAGAGCTACGCCAGCTTCTCCAGTATAAACTTTGCTCCCAGATTCTGGCATTTGTCGCTGAAGCCGTAAGCAAGGTGCTCGAAAGTGATACCAGCCCCATTTTCGGTGTCGCAAATGCCATCACCCTAAATATTGCTAGGAGTCAGCCTGAACACATGGTATTTTGCATCCATCAATGTCGATGGTACGCTCTGGTATTGGAAAGTCGTCGATTAAAGGCATAAGAATTAGTAACCAATTGTACACTGTACTCACGAAATTGCAAATGTCCAACGATTTGGAAACCCACTCGGAGGGAATGCCACCTTTGAAGGCCAAAATACCGGTAGAGTTAAATGTCGAGTTGCCGCCCTCCATGTCAACATTGCAAGCCAAATTGGGCTGGTGCATAGTATTCCCAACTAATACAACGCCCTTGACGGCATCAAAAGCTGGCCCGGTAAGTTTTGGGAGAGCGTCACAGGTTGCGGAGGCTCCCTGAGAGTATCCTTCAAGGATAAAACACTCTGCAGGGTTCTCACAAAGCCCGTCGTAAATCTTTCTTATAATCTAAATTCGAATGACCACGTATTAGCCAGTTGTTTCGTTTAGCTTGTGTAAGTTAACAGTAAATGAATGGACTTACATCCTCTGTTCCAGAGGCAGAGTTTTGATCCCAATCTGCCGGGTAGACGGTATTGTACTATATCGCGCGGGGGAAGCAAAGTAAGTTAACAAATTCAGTGATTATCCTTTGATAAAAAAGTTTTGGCTTACGAGTTTACCTCCGGGCTTCTGGTTGAGAACATTGTCATTCATGTTCCCAAAGCCAATGGAAGGGCCTTGAGGCTCGGTCGTGCCCCTGGTGGTTATGACAGCTAAAAAGGTAAGGTGAGTGTTACGAAACAAATTCAACAATTTTTAATAAACATCAATTAGAAGGGTGGATTCTCTTACTGTAGCTCTCGCAAATAGCGTTCTGTCGCTGAATAGCCGCAGCCTTGATACATGGCGCCAAAACGGCCCAGGTAAGTGTACTTTTAAGCGACATTGTCAGCTTTCTTTAAAAGATAATTGGAAACCCGACTTCTTCGCGTGATATGTACGATCCATCTCTGAAAATGTCAAGTTCGTAGTATTTATACATTGAAAGCTCGCGAAGCTTAGGTTCAGCTCACATGAGCAGCGCATTGCCGAATGAACGTGCTTTAGATGAGGGGCTTTGAGCACATGTACTACAACTCAACCCCGCAGACTTTTGAATGGTAGTGTCGACATTTTTTACTCTTTTTAGACAAAAATCATTTATTAGCAAAAGTCTTTGTTCGGCAGATGCCTCTGGGGTAGTTTGTAAAATGGAGTGTTGCCCAGATGTGTCCCACTTGGGTGTCGATATTATTTGCCTCATTAGGAAAAAGATCGCACAGAGACGCCAAATCCTGCCAGCCAATGCGTACACGAAGCATATTTTTGCTGTCAAGGTCTCTTGTAAGAAACGCAATCACAAACGGGCTTCAGATTTCAGCTTCAGTTCGTTCAATCGCCACGCGAGCCGAAGTCACCGCTCGGTCCTCTCGTCGCCTATGAAGGGCTGATACCCCAAGGGCCTGGCTCAGGGCATTGTTTTCCACCCGGACGTGATCATTAAGGTAGTAAAGGTTTATTTTTTAACTTTATAAGTTCTCTTGGGCATTTGTGCTGAATATGTGTCAGATTAAGACTATTGTCTCATCTACTCCGCATCTTCTCCGCATCTGCAGTTTAACGTAATATATAAAGACATGAACCTGCCAATACCCACGCGCTACAACCACCTTGTCAATATTCCCTTGTCGAGTAATTGGAAAGCAAAGAAGATTTTCGAGTGCTTCCTTACGTTGCAGCATTTTGGCAGCGCTACGCTCTGTCGCAGTGCTGTTCTTCCGCAACCCTGACATCAAGACATACTAATCCACGATCTTGGCACCCTGTAAGCACCTTCTAAGATGGATACGCTCTCGGTCTGGGCTATCTCCATTCGTAATTACGGAAAGCTTTGGCTGCTCTATTGATAAAGGCGGCAGACTGGCGCAGTTGAGCAAGTAGAAGCTTATTCCCTTGCACAGATATTGGAGAATGAGCAAATCGCAAGAGGTCAGTTGGCGGAAGAATGTGCCGTCGAAGCGCAGCATCTAATGGCTGGAGAAGTTGTGTGAAGTCGAAGGTAATTCTACTTTTGCTTCAGACAATTTTAAACGCCAGTTAGATACTGCATATAGGAAAGGTTACCGTGTCGTTGTTGACCTTGGTAGGCTGGATGGTGTGGTGTTACCCATCGTCGATGGAAAGGTCTTGTTGGCTCTTTCTTGGGAAAGTACAACTTGTCCAGTGTTGGTATTTTCGCGACAACAGCGCGGGCTGAGGCATGTAACTTTGTTTAAAACCAGTAATTTGGAGTCTTTACCTTTTACTATGCCATCAGAGTAGAGGAGCTGATAACATCAAGTCCTTATCCGACGCCAGACGACTACAGGGTACGCGCTTACGTGATGCTGTATCGCCTTGGGAAAGTTTGTATCAACTCCACACTCTAAACAGGATTAGCCAGGAACCAGCGCTCAAAAGTGCGCTAGAATACATCAGACAGCGGGTATGACGGGCAGGCGGCCCCTAAACCCCACATCGAAACCAAGCCCAAAGCCCCTGAAAAGCCTCCAAAAGCAAGGCACAGCCCACTGAAGCTCCACTGGTTGTCGGGTAAACATGACGTTTAAGCAAGAGAGTGTGGGCAGATGGCGTGGCGGGGGAGTTTGGATGCTTTGCCGTGACAACATCTGATCATGTCCGTCGTTGTATGTAACAATTGGCCCATGGCGAACACTCTTCCCGGTAGGATCCGTGGAACTGCAGAGCAGGCGTGTGGTTTTTAAATAGTACCTTGCCTAGTACGAAAAGTTGCAGAGTGGAATGACGTCGCAATAAATGTAAACAAACGGGGGTTCCACGTCTCACGTCTCTTTCCTTTCATGTCCACGCCCAAGTGAGACAAAAACGGACGACAAACACCAACAACACGCGTCCAGATATCTGCATCGCAACTCCAATCTCGATTACCGCGAGAACAGTACTTGGTATTACCACCTGGCTATACCTTATTTAGCTCGTACTTATTACTCCGCAGTACTCCTTGCATTTGCCTGCGCTGCTACGGCTCTTCTTAGCTTCATCAAAATACTCGACCACCCGCCCGATCGCGACCTCGATCAAAGACACGTCACGCCGTCTCGGACACTCTTTTCTTTTTTTTTTCTTTGTATCTGCTTCGTTTTTTTTTCTAATGCAAAATATCTGGCGCGCCTCGAAACAGCAGACGAAATCATCACTGCACCGTCTTCGAGTTCCCCACGAGTCACACCAATATTCGCCATCATCGCCGTCCCCTGTCCAACGCCCCCAAACAGGGTCCTTCGCCATCCCACCCCTATTCTGTTGCTATTATTATTAGTACAACCCCGACCGATTGGGACTCGACATCCAGCCAATTATGCGCGTCGAGCTCCAACTTTGAAGCGTCCAGACACTACACCATCTTCCATCCCCTCCAAACCCTCCCACCATCACACTTCCCTCCCTGCCTCCCATCTTGACCTCTGGAGCATGACCCGCCAATCGGTCTGTTTCTTTAACCCAAAAGCCTCATGACGGGCTTCTTGCTTCGAATCTGCGCCGCCGACCGTTCTCTCTCCTCCTTCAATGACCACCGCCGTCTAATTAGAGCCCGCCATTTACGTTCGCTTACTGCTAATAAGCCCCCTGCCCGGCTCTGGCTCCGCTCGGCCACCGGGGCCAATCTCGCTCCTTGCCGCTCCCACTCGCGCTCTCATTCACGCTCTGGCTCTCGCTCACACTCGTTTTCGCACTCGCACCGGCGTCGACGCTCGCTTGACTGCCGTATTCACTCTTTTCCACCTTTGAATTTTACAGAGCGGCCGCCGCTGCTGCATCTGCAGAGGCGCTTGGAAATGGCTTCGTGTAACGAGATTCGCCGTCGCTCCTCGGCTGCGGATCGCAATCCCCTGGACAGCGGGTCAATAGCTGCGCCATCCACCATCATGGCTACGACCACGACCTTTTCACCTACCCCTGACGCGATTACCTCACCACCACCAATGCAACCGACTACCTGCGGCGGACACCCTCAAGCTCAGGCTGATGGCTTTGGACGCAACACAAACTCTACCATTGATACACAAGCAATGCCTCCGCCTCCGCTGCACTCTAGCGACGAGCGTCCTCCACACACTGGACCTATCGCGCCAGCTCGGAAGCGCTTCACCCACTCTCGAGCTCATTCTACCGCCTCGGTTACTCGGCAGGCAAACCGACTCTCTCTCACTCTTCCAATTGCTCCTTCGAGCAGTGAAACTTCACGTCCCCTACAACCTGCAGCCCCTGTGATAGCTGCCTCGTCACAATCACCGACGCCAGCACAGACTCCCGTGCTATCTTCTCTTGAGGATGCCAACGATTTCATAATAGCGATTGCGGCACAGGAGAGGAAGGTGCTGGAGCTACGGGAAGAGCTTGCTCGTGCTGAAGCGGATCTAGCATCCCTCAAGAACCAATGGACAGCAAAGGGCGCGATTCAAAAGAGGACCGTCGAGGTGCAAAGCTTAGACTCGCCACATCCAACCACCACCCCAGACGGCGCCTCCCCTGCACGGCGCAGCCTCGACTTTGATCGCAGGAAACTGCTGCTCCAGTCACACAACAACACTCCAACTACTCCGACGCAGGGCCGACGGAGAGTCATTCGCGGAGGACACACCCGTACGCTGTCACTGCTCTCGCCGGCGAGAGGAGATTCAGCATTCCCTGTCCATGACGAGACCAGTATTGATTCAGTCCTGCAACACAAAGACCATGCTCCGACAAGGGACCGCTTCCCAACGCAAGGAACCACTCCTACCTTAGCCAAGCGCGCGACTTGGCAGCCTCGCAGCCAGCCTCCGCCATCCGGAGTGCCACAACTTATGGAGGATTTCCGGCTAGGACTGCGGGCCTTTTATGATGACATTCGGCAAATCACTGTTGGCGATGAACCAATTTCAGGTCAGGCATCACCCCGTTCCACAACAGCAACACCGCATCGATCTACCAGCTCCCGAAACCATTCAATGGACGACAGAACTGTGACGAAACCCAAGGTGAGCCCCGCATTTGATTCTGTCACATCAGGGCTACGGCAACCCCAGAAGACCAAGGACGCCATTCCGGCTCCGGAAAGAGCCAAGACGGCCAAAAGTAAACACTTCTCGTGGACGCCGCTTGGATTCGAGACTTTGGATGACAATGACTGGACAAGCTGGGGGGAGTCCCCTTCCGCATCCAGGTCAAGCCGATGGAGCGGATCTACAGCACACGAGGCTGGACTCGGCGAAATCCAGGCTATTCCAGAAACAGCGGATGAGACCAATACGCCCAAGTAAGATACTACTGCGTTGATTTGCACGCAATGGCTGTTTATTTTACAATACAAACCAAGAATGTGATGCTAACCTTTTGCCTGTAGGAAACCCTCCCAAGAACACCACCTCCGATCGCCAAAACTAGAAGAGCTGCTCCCGAGCATGGTGAACAAGCTATCACCAAGCAACCTAAAGCGTACCGCAAACAACCTTATGGATGAATGGGAAAAGTCGCTCGTTGCGCCCGAGGAGCGCGACAAGGAAAATACTGTATGATATATTGTTCAACAAGACCCAGGAAGCAGAGTACTACGTTTGATATAGCGACAGCGCAGGCACTTGGTTTCAAACTGCACATAACGTACTGCATTTACATAAGGGCAATTTGGTTAGCCGGAATCTTGCAATCGATAAGCGGAAGAAGTCATTTTCTGGGATATATATTGTGGACACGGTTCAGTGCTGCTTTGCACTGTTGGCACTGTTGGCATTTGGAAGCCATATATGATGATGAATATAATGTGCAATGACTGTTTCATTTGTGCACTTTGCAAGATGGCCTCTACTCAATTACGCGTTGACCATATATGCTTCTGTGACATGATCACAATATGTGACTTTCAATAGGCGACGTGCAAAGGCTGGTAGCACCAAGAGCGGCCACTATAATTCATGTGAAAAGGATTAGAGCCTGTCTAGCCGAAAGTATCACGCTATAAGTCGGCCAACTGTAAGTTTAAATATTTACTGGCCCTGTCTTGCATTGCTAAAGCTGCAAGATAGCCATGTTGGTAGATATGCCATCTACAGGTCCCAAGCGCACCTCTCCATCCTCAACGCTCCACGTCCCATTACCCCATACAACGTTCTTGACCTCCTTTGCCATGACAGACCCAGGCAGTGGGATCTTGAAGCTCTTCTTGATCCGCTTATACCCTCCATTCACAACATTAACCAACACCTGATCCCCATCCTTCCAGTACGCCGCATCAAGAACCTCATTACACTTCATGTCAATCTTATTCGGCCTTCCCAGAACAATAAAATCTCTTACCGGCGCAGCAGTCACCTTGGTAGCATACTGCCCATGAATCTCAGCCAGCGCATCACTAGTCGGCCAGACCCATGAAATAATAGACTTGGCGTGGTGGTTAAACGCAAGCGCATTCATGGCAACCTCCTCCGCCCTGTGTCGGGTCACGAAACCAGTACCCTTCCCCGTGAAAGCTCTGCGGATTATGCGCCTTGGTCTTCTGCCAGAGATTATGCCACTCTTCGTAGCGAGACATGTCGTCTAGACGACGGGCCACGTCTTGCACGTTGCCGGCGCAGTTGTCGCAGCCGCAGTCGCCGTAGGTGGTGTTGCACGCTGTGCCCCATTTGGAAAAGGTCGAGTTGATGCCGATTGGGTACGGATCTACCATTATGAAGTCGGCGCCTACGGTGTATTCTTTAAAGTAGTAGTTTTGGCAGTTGAGGGTGATGGAGACGGGGTGGTAGGGGTCGATGGTGCGGATGAGGCTGTGTGCGGCGACGGGTTGGTCAAATGGGTACTGCCATCCGTCGGGTCTGAGGGTGAGTATATATACGTTTTTTTTGAAAAGTATTTGAAGAGGAGAGATGTGGCTTACTCGTCGGTTCCCCAGTATGAATACAATGAATCAAAGTCTTTAATCTCGCTGACTTGGTCACGCACGGCGGTGAGATTCTTAAAATATCCGCGCAAGTCATACATGTACTTCATGTCAATCGAGTCCATGTACTCAAATGCCGGCTTAGAGTCTGTGATTGGAGTTAGAGCCACCATGGCGTTGAGGCCTAGATCCTGGTAGGCTTTGATCTGCTTCCTGTTGTCGTCTTCGCACAGGAACCCATCGCAGCTTGCATAGAAACCATAAGGCAGCAACGGCTCAAATTGGTGTTGTGTCTTGGAGTTGCGAAACATGAAGCCGCCGTACAGATTGTCGAGCTTGGTTACACTGCCGTCTGTTTTCTCGGGCAGGTAAAAGAATTCGCTCTCGGCGGTGACGTTGGGCGCAGCGGATGGAGTGGCGCCAAAGAGAACGACCTTATAGGGATCGAAGCTGGGCTTTATATTTGCGAAATTAAAGGAAAAGACGGTGCCTGTTGTGCCGACGCTGACGGTGTTGGAGACTAGCACGTCGTTGTTGGAGACGAGGTTGATGCTAAAGACGACGGATGGTGCTTCGTCTGGCGTATTTAGTTTCGGCCAGGGAACGCCATACCACTTGGAGATGCCTGCATTGACGACGAATTCACCTTGGGTCTCACTCTCGAGGTCGATGTTGTAGCGAGGCATGAATTGGACGTTGAGAGCTAGGCCATGTGGGAGAGGAGGCGGCTCGGTAGATTGGCCGCCTGGATTGAAGCTAGGGTATCTAATGCACAGATTTTAGCCTCAACTATTCTGAGATTTAGGAAAAGGTAGCCCAGTCGCCTCACTCACCCCTGCTTATATACCTTGCCGCACCATCTGGGCCAGTCTGGATGATTTCCCGTCTCTTGCGCGCCGGCGAGGCCCAACATGAGGGCTACCGGCATGACGGCTCGCATCTTGGCCAGCATTCTCATATTAACATGCTCCAGCTGATGAAGGCTTAAAACGAAATGGATGTTCTAGATGCAGAGTTTACCATTCGCGCCGTGCAGATATCTAAAGAGGAGGGGGAATACATCCGGTAGCAGGTTTACAATTTTAGCCAACGTCATGGCTGTAGTGAAACATGCCAACCAGGCTCATATGAGCACATTTTACGTAGTTTTCTGTTGCAACGTCACAGTGGGATAGGTAGCGCAGGTCAAACGCTTACTCAAGTGACTGGGTTGTGTCTAGCTTTTTACCAAATTTAGCAGACCGGGACGGGCAACCCCGAAGAAGTGCCATTCGCGTAGGATTTCCCCGCGTTGAAGAGCCAGCCTTTTTGGTGGAGGCTCCGGGTCGGGAATTAACGGCGGGATTCCGATGTGGATTTATGCAACGGGTTATTTAGAGAGTTTTGGTTATTACGCGATTGACGCGACAACGACAAGGCATAAAGAGACGATAGCGGCGTGTTTGGGTATCCCAATCTGGTGATGTATTTCATAGGATACTTGGTGTTTTCGATTGCCAAGTCTGTATCGGGGCCTGCCGGGATATGGGCCGGGTTAGCGGGCGGAGGGCCCAGGCTGACACGCAAAAGGGCCGAAGTAAGTGAAAGTAAAAGGATATGTAATGGACAGTGAAAGTGTACTGCGTGTTAGTTGTTAAGCCTAATGCTGTAAAATCAGCATTGCTTACGAACTACGCGGTTCCAATTGACGTATTGTCGGGTCTTATCCTATGACACCGTCACAAGCTTGATGGCCACATTTGAAGGCCCGAAATTGATGATAGTATCCTACCAATAGAAAATACGAAAACGAAAGCGGCACAGCCTGGTTTATAGCTCTATAGATCACTGCTGACTGCTTGGCAAGGCACTCATACATAGTAACACCTTAGCCTCGTTGCAGATTTCGTCACTAGCCAACACCTCGCAGCATCTGCAACATCCCTATGTCACCAAGCGACCCCTTTCAGGAGAGGTGACACTGCTACCGCAATTGGGATAACTATTGACCAGAAAGACAACGGTTCAGCTGGCAATGCCATAGTCAATGTTCTCGGCAGGCCTGTTAAACCCTACCTCCCCTCAATTGCGACCACAAGACTCCAGACTCCTGCAGATTTGACGCCATGCAGGGGGTGTTCGTGGCGGCCGGCCCGAAAGATAGGGTTTTATGCATCGTCAGCGTTGCATAACGTGTATCCGTCTTTATGGGCGCGGACCGGTTCGAGGTTCTGTCTATCGCATCACTTGTTTGGACTACTGAGATATCTTTCCCGTTTGAAAAGCGCGGGGAAATCGTACCAAGTCGATAACGCTAAATGACCTTTTCACTAAAATACTGTAGTGCAAATAGCTAGCGCACTGTCATTGCAATTGCCGTGATTACGATCGGCCGGGCTCCAGTGAAAGCAGCCCGTATCCTTTCTACTTCCATAACGTTTGGTTCGTGTATATCATGTTGAGTTTAGTCCATGTCAAGAGGCTTGCAACTTGGATATTTGACAAGTCGAGCATAACCGTTGCTTTTTTGCAAGCTACTACAGCACTAACCAAGTCCAGGGCCATCTTTCATCGAACAGCTGAAGTTGGATGCCGCTAACGACGCCCATCGATGCGTTAGCGTGCGGGGGACGGAGCGGCTGTCATGCTTCTTTTAGCTTAGCGCAAGGGTAGCTAAGCTGTCAAGCTCCAAGGCTCCCATTTCAGGAAGAGGCTCACGATTCCTTGCTGCGGCGATTCAGATAATGGTGGGCGGTCGGACCCCCGGTTTGCCTATTCATGATATGCTCGAATTGCCTTAGTCTCGGGACGCCAGCGGCTGCTAAAGTCAGAGGAACATTGGAAGAGGATGATCAGACGAAAAGGAGGGAATAAGAATACGAAGTGGTGCAGACGGGTTAATGCGTTTTCGCAAGTCTGTGTTTAAGCGGCGTTACGAGTGGAGGCTACTCGTCACTATGTAATAATAATTGGAACTAAAAATATGTACGATCCAGGCCATCGTCGCTTTCAGGAATAGTCTTGCCGCTAATTAGGCGAGCTCCGTCTCAATCGTAAGGTAGTCGTACTGTGGTAAAGACGTTGCGCACGTCTTGAACTAATTTTTACCGCCAGTTGGTTGAATGTTGTTCAGCCTTTGCGCATGGATATGAAGCGCAGACTTCAGCCCCTGATCTTTCCTGGAGTCCGTAATTAATTACTCTGTACGGAGTACCGCAGACCCGTCCCTCGTGAAAATTTCAAACCTTGCACGGAGCTGCCGATCAGCCCCGTATTATGAATCGCCGCCTTTCTGAATGCTACCCACAGGCTGAACTGTGCTGCTTCCCGGCAGCAAGCAAATTCACAATCCTTAAGAAAGTCGCGGAAAGTCGATAGCTGAGAAGCAGTCCCTTGAACACCACAGCAGCGTTGTTAGACTGTCCCTGGCTTGCACTGGGCTTCTGCATAGGTTCGTCATACTTGTAGAGGACGCTCAACGCCTTCGCGGGGCGGAGTCTAGCCCTGCCTCCTTTCCCACTGTCCCCTCTTTCCGACATGTCCTCTTCATAAGTAGATTTGCTATTAATCGTACCTCTTTGCTTTGACAAATGTGTGTCTCGGCCAACTGTCTACCGAGATTGCAGCCTGGTAGACGGCGAGAAAGTCCGATGTGTGCCGATAGTGCGCCTTGGAAACCCCCATACGACTGTGCAATGCTTTGTTTGGAATCTGCCGTGCGCCGATCCAGCGGCCATACGCGTAGCGCAAAGGATAAGGACAAGGATTCACGAGCCAGGGGTAAGTTAAATGGCGCAGAAGCCGTGGTGCGATCTGTCTCACGTGTCGGAACTTCCTGCACGACAACTCGAGCATATGCTGCATTTACATACGGCCGAAGCACGGCTGCATTAGCACCTGTCGAGCAACGCTGGCATATGGTCTGGTTTCAAGCACAGAGGCAAGTTTGTATGTAGTTTAGTTTGAGTCTCCTCTTCGTCCAGTCTGTTCTCCCCAAGCTAGTTGCAAGCTAACGCGATAGTGCGACAGCTCACCAAGCCATGGGCGACGCCACGGCCCGCCGACGATTGCCCTTCGGCGCAGACTCAGGGCTACTTGTCAAAAGAAATGGGTCTGGCTAGCGCATAGGTGTTGTTGGTTTGGCGTCCTAGCTCCTTTTTGCTTCTGATACTGGGCCTTTTGTCCCCCCACGGCTGTCATTCATCCGGACCGTCCCCTCTGCGGCGGTCTCTGCCGCTGGGACCCCCGGACGGGATACCCATATTCGTGCGTCGTGCTCCATACATATACCTGAAATGATGGCCATTCTCGTTGAAAGGCTCTGTCGCGTGTCTGTTGTTATTTGAGATTTTTCCCGTTAAAAGTGGTGCTGCTACTGCGACCTTGACCGTTTTGACAGTAGTTGCCGTCATAGTTTACTGCCTGTCGTGGAATATCCACGAGTAAACAACAGTTTTTTGATTGGAATATATCGCACAATATCTATTACCTTTCTTCCTCGGGCGGTATACGCAGTGGGGGAGAACGGCAAGCAGTACCGGAAATGACGCTGTGACACTGCTAGTCGACGCCCTGCGATAGTCATATTCCCTTCATCATCTTCTTCATTTACAATTTCAACTACATTTTATCGTCTGATCGAGTTATCGAGGCACATAACTTGCCATGGCAGAGGAGCTCATGGGCGATTATGTCGCCGGCGTGCCCCATTACGAGCCCAAGGACCTCAGGCGGTGGCTCGTCTTGGTAGTCACCTGGATGACCATATTGGCTGGGATGGCTGTCATCCTGAGGTACGTCAGCCGTCGAATTCGCAAGCAGAAGCTCTGGTGGGATGATTACATGATTGCCTTTTCTATGGTGTGGAACTGGGTCGTCGTTGGCATCGGCTTCGCCATGTTTATAGAAGGCGTCGGCTACCACGCAGACACCCTCCCCGACAAGGCCATCTATAACATTTCCAAGTGGTTGCTCGTTACCGAAATTATCTACGTTTGGAACTTGTGCTGGACCAAGCTGAGCTTGCTGTTCATGTACTACCGCATCTTTCACTTTCCATTCTTCAAAATGCAAGTCATGGCCGTCGGGTGCTTCGTCGTCACCTGGGCGATTACTATCTCGTTTCTCTTTACTTTTATTTGCGTTCCGGTTGAGAAGCTGTGGAGGCCCGAGTTGGAGGGGCGTTGTGTCAGCGAGCTGGGTGTATGGTTGGCGAACGCGAGCTCGACCATCTTTTCAGATATCATGATTCTGCTTCTGCCTATTCCGCAGATATGGAAGTTGCAGCTGAAGAAGATTGAAAAAGTCGGGCTGACTATGGTGTTTAGTCTCGGTTTCTTGTAAGTTCCTTGTTGTCATCAGCCACTTCTGAGAGAGAAAGGTAAACTGCTAACGGTTGACACAAAATAGCGCCGTCTTTGCGTCGGGATTTCGAACCTGGGTACTTTTCAATTATTCGAAAAACGACATTAGTTATACACTCACCCCGTTGCTCGTATGGTCCGACATAGAAATGTGCGCCGGCATCATCTCCGCCTGCCTACCGACGATGCGTCCCGTTGTCATTACAGTTGCAGCGAAGCTCGGCCTCAGTCGCTGCGTTCCAGTACTGCGGCACGACGTGCGCACAGGAACAGCAGCGAGCGGGACGTCTAATAGCAATCAAAACACTGACGGCGATAACACGCGGTCGCTACAAGCGCAATCCGAGTCGACGTATCGAACCGAGAGCAGGAACGCGTTTTACAGACTGCACGACGACTCAGAAACGGATTATAGCATTGTAATGGATACCGCTAAGTCTGGTTCCGCTGACCATCTCAAACTGAAATTGGGAAAGCAGTTTAGAGTCAGCGGCATCGACCGAGTCGGTAACAGCAGCGAGCGTTTCGATAGAGATGGAGACACGGATGAGCATAGCCAGGATACTGCTCGCACAGCAACGGATGATATCCAGCTACAGCCGGTGCGGAAGCCAACGTCCCTGGGATGAGTGGTTGGCTGTTTTCATTCATTGTGTTTCTTTCTCTTTGGTTTTGGTCTTTTTATATGGAGTTGGTGTCACGCGGCGATCAGTGCCTTGCGGGCTTTCTTTCGCCGTCGTGTTTAGTTGCGAAAAGCGTTGGCGTTGGAAAGCAATGGAAGCGAAAGGCTTCTCGGTTTGGTCTTTGTTGTATGTAACAGATATCCAATCGTCTACTATGAGACAAAGGTACCACCTAGCATATGCATAGTAAGCAATATAGTCCGGTAACTGCCGGCTCATTTAACTTGATAATTTGGTTGTCTGCGACGAACAACGTCAGGGGCCACTGACTCGAAAATACCGACCGGTGCCGATATGTAAGCGTGTGGTTGACGAAGTAATACGAGGCAAGTTATAAAAATAGCACAACGGCGCCCCTCTCATCACGTCAGGCTGCGGGGATAAGAATATGACTGCGCCTCACTCCTGCCCTTGATGAGCTTTTATAAGGAATGCCAAGAGTCAGATTTAATTACGGCTTCTCTCCTCTTTGGTATGCTTGGCGGCTTTGATGCGGGAGATGGTTGTTCTTCTTTTGGGCTCGAGAGCTGTAAATGATGACTGGCAACTGGCCAAGCCGGCACTATTTTGCCGTGCCAAGCTTGTCTGAAAGTTCCAACGCCCAGTAAGGCTTTTTGCGCAATGGCGTTCGAAAGTGCTTGTTGAATGGTGCCTGCGTAGTCGAGTTGGTAGTCGATGGTGCAGATATCCCGTCGCATCCGAAGATTCTTGGAAGGAATGAAGCACTCCGGAATACAAAAACTTTCCAGCTATTCACTTAAATTGGTATTCACTTGGACACGGAAAATGTCAATTCAGTTACCGAAATGTAATCGACTGAGCCGACAACGTCTCAGAAAGATCAGTATTCCTGAAGAGGAATCTCACCACGAGGCACAGCCACTCCTGCGTTTCACCAGACTGGCCAATACACACGCATTCTCCCTCTCCCCTCAATCTTGACATGGTCCCAATAAATTTCTTCTCCACGGGGTTTGCCTATAGCGGCAGGGGCTCTTTTACCCCATGTTACTCGTGCGGCCGGCAGTATGCTTAGTGAGCTAGAGTTCGCTTTTGCGCTTATTTATGCTCTTGTAAATTCTATGTTGTATCTTGCTTTTCGTTTTAGTACCAAAATACCGTCGAATTTTGGCTCAGCTTTTACATATTGTGGTACATTCTTGGTCCAGGTGCTCGAGGTTGACTTTTACTTTTCGAGAGATTGGAAGACGTTCTATACATACGGCTCGAAACTACTGTCGTATTGACACAGCTAATCCGCTTGTACGGCCAAAGAACCATGAAGGCCATAAGCTTGGTGGCTGTCGCCCCGCTCCTATTCGATTATACAACATGCTTAGAAGTCGATGTAAAAAGTGATGGTAGGTTATTACCATGTTTCAATGCCTAAGCTTGTCTAATTAGATTGAAAGACTCCATCAGACAAACGGCCAGCACCATTGCCTACGGACTTTTGAAATATTACCACGGAAACAACACCGGTGGTACTCCCGGGGTCTTGCCCGAGCCGTATTACTGTCAGTCTAGCTTACCATAAAGCTATATTGGTGTCTTCTAACGTGCTTACAGGGTGGGAGGCTGGCGCCATGTTTGGCACTCTCATAGACTACTGGTACATGACGGGCGACTCGACCTACAACGATCTGACAATGCAAGCCATCATACACCAGTTTGCGTCCAAGGGTGACTTTATGCCCGCAAACCAAACCCTCGCCATGGGCAATGATGACCAAGGCTTCTGGGCCATGACAGCTATGATGGCCGCCGAAAACGTCTTCCCGAATCCGCCGTCCGATAAGCCCCAATATTTGTCAGCAGTACAGGCAGTGTTCAACGAGTTTGTTACGCGCTGGGAGGACGAAGGTGACATATGTGATGGCGGTCTACGGTGGCAGGTATACTCGTGGCGAGACGAATACTATTACAAAAACACCATTGCCAACGGCTGCTTCTTCAACATTGCTTCCCGGCTAGCTCGCTTTACCGGCAACAGCTCGTATGGTGACTGGGCAGCCAAAATCTGGGACTGGGAAGTCGGCCAAGGCTTGATTACTGATGATTATCTTGTTTATGACGGCATAGACAACATCAAAGGCACCAAAATTTGCGAAACTCTGCACGGTGTCCAGTGGTCATACAATATCGGCATCTTCATGCACGGCGCTGCAACCATGTACAACATGACACAAGACGACAAGTGGAAGGGTCGTGTAAACGGTCTCCTCGACCATACACAGCAAGTCTTTATAAATGGCAGTGTTGTATACGAGCAGTTTTGCGAGCCTCACGGAACATGCAACATTGATCAAGAGACTTTCAAGGGATACCTCCTGCGATCTATGGCAGCGACCAGCCACCTTGCGCCATGGACTTACGACACCATTTCCACGCTTGTTGCCGATTCAGGAGAAGCTGCTGCTGCCGCCTGTTCGGGCCCGGCGAGCGACAAGTTTGCGGGCATAGACGGAACCGCCTGCGGGTTTACTTGGGAGCCCAAGGGGACATTTGACGGACTGGTCGGCGTCGGGCCACAGATGAATGCCCTTTGCGCAGTCATGTATAACTTGGTACAAAATGTTCAGCCTCCGGCTACTGAGGACGACCGCGGAACATCCAAGGGAGACCCTAGTGGCGGCCAGCCTGACTTGGATGCACTGCCAAATCCATTGAAGCCGATTACTGCAGCGGATAGGGCTGGGGCGGGCATACTGACTGTACTTGTCGCCGGCGCAGTGGTTGCGTGTTTTGTATGGATGTCGACTGGGCAATGATTATATACCTTTTGTCTTGGCTCTTTGTGGAAACCATATTCAAAATTTGTATTGTGCTGTGTAGACGAGTTTCTCATACTATCTTTATAAAGGCTTTGATGCGCGAGATCTCTATACTTTGACTGTTTGACCTCAAGCAGTGGAGCAGGGTATGGAAAGGTACTTTGGTATTCCATCTACGTACAGTAATTTCCCAAGAAGACGGATAAAGGTCTAGAATGGGATTGTCAAGTAGAGGCATTGTACATCTATAGTTGGTAGAGTTCAAGCTCTTATCGCCACTTCATCTCATGTCACCCCCCAAATAGAGCGCCACCCCGCGTCGTCACCCCATATTACCCCACCTTGCACCCCCAACTAACATCAGCTTCTCCTCATCTTCATCATCCATATCATCCCGTCGTTTGCAGCTCTGCATTCCATCTCCCTTTTGTTATCTCCCTTCATAGCTGGAACAACATAGTATCGCCTGTCATTAACAGACTCCTTTTAAGAAAAGCCTCGTCTTCTCGGCGTACTGTAATTGCGCTCGTCCTTCCATTATCCCGCCATGTCGTCTAAGCACTTTGTCAACGATCCCACGCACCTTGTTAACACCGCTCTTCATAGCCTGACTCTCACCAATCCCAACGTCGCCTTGGATGCTGCTAACAAGATTGTCTATCGCCGCCCGAACAATGAATCACCACAGGTATCCCTAATCGCTGGTGGTGGCTCTGGCCACGAACCCTCCTTTGCGGGCATGGTTGGCCCGGGCATGCTATCAGCTGCTGTTGCTGGAACCATTTTCGCCAGTCCATCCGCCGAACAAGTTCGTGCAGCTATTACTTCAAAGGTGGAAACCTCGAAAGGTGTCTTGGTTGTGGTCATGAACTACACTGGTGACGTTCTCAACTTTGGCATGGCCGTGGAAAAGGCCAGGGCAGCAGGCACCGGTGTTGAAATGGTCGTGATGGGCGACGATGTCGGCGTCGGCAGAGCCCAGGCCGGCAAGGTCGGCAGACGAGGTATTGCGGGAACTGTTCTCGTTCTAAAGATTGCTGGTGCTTTAGCTGCTCAGGGCAAATCACTCGATGACGTCGCCAAGGTTGCACGACTTGCAGCATCCAATATTGTCAGTGTTGGCGCCAGTCTTGAGCATGTACATGTTCCAGGGCGAACCATCAACACCGAAGGTAGTCTCGGAAACGATCAGGTCGAGATTGGTATGGGCATCCACAACGAACCAGGCTGCGAGACGGCTAAGCTTGAGCTCCCGCAGCTCGTTGACAAGATGCTCGCGCAGCTGCTCGATGCCAAGGACACGGACCGTGCATTCCTCAACATCAACTCCAACGAAGTTGTCCTACTCGTCAACAACCTCGGTGGCGTCAGCGTCCTCGAAATGGGCGGCATTACCACCGAGGTTGTCAGTCAGCTCAACTCCAAATATGGCATTCACCCAGTGCGTGTCATTGCCGGTACTTTCATGACAAGCTTGAACGGCTTGGGCTTTAGCATTTCCTTGCTCAATGTGGTCAACACGGAAATCGGCGTGAACATGATTGACCTGCTTGATGCGCCATGCGAGGTGACGGGTTGGTCGGCGCCGATTCGCACAACTACGTGGGACAAGCGGAATACGGCAACGCTCGAGAACATGGAAGGGGCCAGCGAGCAAGTTAAGCCGAGCGGCTTGAGGATGGATCCAACTGTGGCTAAAGAGGCTTTGACAACTGCATTGACCAAGGTTATTGCCGCAGAGCCCGAAATTACAAGATATGATACCGTTGTTGGTGACGGCGATTGTGGCATCGGCCTGAAGCGCGGAGCAGAAGGTAACGTCTAATAAACCAGTCGTAACAAGCCACACAACTAACAATTCGCTACAGCTATCCTCAAGCATATGCAGCAGGGACCGTTCACCGGTGACGCGGTAGTCGACCTTGCCAACATTGTCACTATTGTGGAAAATGAAATGGACGGTACCTCCGGCGCCCTCTACGCCATCTTCCTCAACGCGCTTGTCAACGCTCTGCGCACGCTCTCTCCAGCCAACGCCGCTCCCGATATCTGGGCTGCTGCCTTGAAGCAGAGCTGTGACGCCTTGTCCCGCTACACCCCCGCCAGACCAGGTGACCGCACACTGGTGGATGCCTTGTATCCATTTGTCGAGAATCTCGGACACACTGGCGACGTGCGTGAGGCAGCCGAAGCCGCTTACAAGGCGGCCTTGGAAACAAAGGGCATGAAGGCTAGCCTTGGTCGCACAGTCTATGTCGGCGGCAGCGGTTATGAGGAGGTGCCAGATCCTGGTGCCTGGGGCCTTGCATGTTTCTTCCAGGGGCTTGCTGGAAACTAAAAACGAGTCCTCTTGTCAGTCGTCGTCACATTATGCCGCTATTTCTTTTGCTCTTGTTATGTAACGTATCGTCTGTATCGCGGATTCGATGGCTCTTTTGCTCGTTGACAAAATCAGATTGTATTCTGTTCTTTTTCTTTCAAAACGCCTATGTCGTCCCGTAAGTCTGAACCCAAACAGACCATAAAAACAACCCTCCGCGTAGGTTGCCCATGTTTCTCAATCAATCAAAAAAAAAAGAGCAAAATTCCATACATTTCCCAGGAAATTAGAGTAAAAACCCCCCAAAAATAGCAAAACGTCGTCTCCATTTCGTTCGTAATTTAGCTTAGAAGCACAAGGATGACACTATCTCCTCTCAAAAACCTGTTTTCCCAAACGATATTGTCAGTATATGTATCTCGATAGCCGTTAAATCACTAGGCAGCAGCAGCAGCAACTCACATCTTGCTTATAAAACGGTCCTTGTTCACTGGTCTTCCCTTCTTGCCATCTGCTAACCTGGGCGTTTCCGTCCACATCTCCTTGACATTCTCCAGAACCATGTTGCAGTGGCGGTCAAATGCCTTGACGCGGGCGAGGAGCTTGCGGTTGTTGCGGATGGAGATGAGCACCTGCACGTGCGAGCGCACGGCGGTCTGAAGGATCGAGAGAGGGCCGGCAGAGAATTCGTGCTCCTCGAGTTGGGCAATCTCGTACTCGCTGTTAAATTTCCCATGTGGTTAGCTGAAAGGGTCCTCGCGACATGGGGAATGGGATAGGTGATTTGTTCGCGTACGTGAGCTCGTTGCGCGGCTTGGTCAGCAGCTCCCTAAGAAATAAAGTTAGATTATAAATGGTTGCGTGTAAGCATATTTTGCCAATATACATACTGAATCTTTGTGTCCGCCATTGTGAGCGAGTCGCGGGCAATTGTGCTTCGTCAAAAGGCTAGCTGTCGGGCAAAGTGCTGGATGGTTGAGAAGCACGACCTCAAAAACTCGCCCAGCAATCAGAACAGCCTACGTGGGTGCTGATTGGCTGTCCAGTGGAGCACGCTTCTGGGCCTCCCTTTTAGGCAGTGCTGGCGGGTGCGGAAGAAAATATAGACAGTCCGCTGCCCTGTGCGAAACTCATTGGCGCACCCGGCAGAATTTCCTAGGCGGGCGGGCGGAAAACCGCTGCTATCCTCGGCCGTCTCTTGGGCGCAGGTAATATTTTCGGCACCCGCAAAAGGTGGAGGTTCCCGAACCATACATTAGAGCGAGACCTGCCCGTGACGTCGGTTGCTGTAACCTCGGTCCTTTTTGGTCTCAATTACGCATTAGCCCGCTTGATGCGCCAGTTTATCTAGTAGGCACACTGTCGATTGGGTTGCCATGTCTTTCCGATCGCTTGCCCTGCGAGCTGGATCCGCCGTCAATGCTGCAAGCTCCGCCAGAAGCACCTTTAGCATGGCCCAACAAGCTAGAGTCCTGAACTCCTCGCTCGGGGCGAGGCCGGTAAGCATTGAACGTCATCCACTATCATATCGGATTGTATTCTCTAACATTTGTTGATTCAACATGCAGCTTTCCACAGAGGCCACGTCCATTAAGGAGCTGCCCGGCGACGAAGCCAACGATGTCGTTTTCGAATCCAAGTACGGTCTGCGATCGATCATGCTCAACCGCCCTAAGAAGCTCAACTCGCTCAACGCCTCTATGATTCGCAAGATCATCCCGCGCATGATTGAGTGGGAAAAGTCAGACATGGCAGGCGTCGTTGTCATGAAGGGCGCTGGCGAAAAGTCGCTCTGCGCAGGTGGTGACGTTGCTGCCCTCGCCGAGTTCAACAAGGAGAGCGCCAACGGATGGAAGAAGTCTGCTGAGTACTTTGCCCTCGAATACAAGCTCGACCACTACATTGCCACATATCAGAAGCCATACATTTCCTTCATGGATGGTATCACCATGGGCGGTGGTGTCGGCCTTAGCATCCACGCCCCCTTCCGCATTGCGACTGAGAAGACGGTTTTCGCCATGCCCGAGACTACGATTGGTTTCTTCCCCGATGTTGGCGCTTCTTTCTTCCTACCACGCATGAACGGCTCTGTCGGCACCTATCTCGCCCTGACCAGCGAGCGTTTGTCTGGTGCCAACGTCTTCTACTCTGGCATTGCCACTCACTACCTGCACTCGACCAGCCTGCCCGACCTTGAGGCTCGTCTGGCCGAGCTACGATTCCGCGACGACGATGACATGGGTACGCGCCTGTCCATTGTAAATGAGACTCTGGAAGAATTCAACACTGGCTTGCCTTACGACCAGCCCATTCAGCTGGGAGGCGAGATTCGCCGGGCCATTGACCGCTGCTTCAACAAAAACAACATTGTCGACATCATGGCCGCGCTCAAGGAAGAGAAGGGCGAGACGGAAGAGTGGGCCAAGAAGCAGCTGGACACTCTGCAGAAGCGCTCGCCCACAGCCGTCCACGTGGCCCTTAGGCAGATGCGTGTAGGCGGCAACTGGGACATTGCCGAGACGTTTGAGCGCGAGCACCAGATTGCTTCGCAGTTTATGCAGCACCCCGACTTTACAGAGGGCGTGACGGCACTGCTTGTCCGCAAGGAGAAGCCCAAGTGGCAGCCAGAATCACTCGATGCCATTCCCACGAGCGAGAACGTGTCGAAGCCGTTCTTTGAATACGACGAGAACCAGAAACTAGGCTTGTTCACCGACCGCACATACTCTGAGTACCCCTACCTTCAACTGGGTATCCCTACCGAAAAGGAGATTCAGGCTGCCGTGACGAACAACGCTCTTACGCCTAAACAGCTGTTGAAGAAGATTGTCACTTCGCGCAACAACCGCCAAGGTATTTCTGAGGTGGCGAAGGAGATTATTTCGCGCAAGACGACAGTTGATTCAGAGGGCATGGCCAAGTGGCTTGCGGATGAATCCGGCACATCGAGCAAGCTGTAGAGGAGATGTAGAGATGTAGCCTTTGTATAATACAATACGAGTTTATTCATCCGATTCCCAATATTAAAGCACATGTCATGTATTGGCATTTTGATGAGTATGTCTCCGCCAGAGACGCCCAATATCACATACTTTGGAAGGTGAGAGTAGGTCTGAGATACGTGTATCCATCTAAAAATGGGTGAATCAAGGTTTTGGGTAAATCTCAAGAAAAAGTAGAAAAATTATACGTAGTGACTTAAAAAACAATGGCAATGTGGATAAGTTGTTCGTACGTACGTGGAAACCTATTGTCACTTGGTCGATTGTATGATGACGACTGTCGTGGCTAGTAAATTACCAAATCAGGCTCCGCGCGGCGATGTAAGCAGAGCGTGAATGAGTGCACGAAAGTGGGCAAAACACCAAGAAAACGGTGGTGCAGACAAAAATAGCGCAAATCGAGCGCCTCAAAAAAAAGTATCCGCTCTTATTGGGTGGTATTGGTGGGCAGTGTGAAGACGAGGTGTGATGGAGGGTAGGAAGAGGGGCAGGATGGCGATGGATGCCTGTGCGGCGGGATGATTGTTTGATGGGTACGTTTGGGTAGCTATGGGAGGTGAACCGAGTCACGGGAAGGAAAGCGGGCAAAGGATAAGGATGGACAACCTTGAGGCGTTTGGGGATTGCCTCAGATTCTGTAGAGAGGGTAGGTAGAGGAGAAGAAAGAGGACAAGAAGGGGGAGGGAGAGGGGAGAGTATAAAAGGAAGACGGGCCCCAACTTGACAGCAAAAGACGGGCATGAGAACTCATCTTCTTCACGCAAGATAAAGGGCGTTATTTGAGCCTTGAAAAGGAAAAACGAAAATCTGTTTGCATCATCCAAAAGTGCGAACCAGACAGACCTGCAACGCCACTCGGACCAGATCAACTTTTAAGTCCGGAGCAAAGAGGGCGAGAACGAGCGACACGCAACTTGACGAGAGCAACTCGGCTCGGCAGCGAGAACGAGAACGCATACGAGTACATAGCAAAAAGGCCGAATGTGAATAGAGACCAAAGCGTGCTTACGTACTCCCGTTGTACGATTGACTGGCCCGACGACAGAGCGTGGGCATTGAGAGGACCAAGGACCAAGACCCGTATCGGATAGAAGGGCAGAGCTGATACCCAGCTTCCCATAACCTAAAGGTATGTGCTTTTGATTGAAAAGGAACTCCCCTCCCTGGGCCCGCGGGTTGTGTTTGGCTGTCTTTTCTTACTTGTCAGAGTATGGAGAACGGCGCGGATCTCCGGCCGACGTGCGCGCAGGTGGGCTTGACACGGCGCCGGGGTTCCATTGGCCGCCCCTTTGCTCTCCATTTATTTTACAACACGCCAGTGGTCAGCTTGTCCGCATTGTGCTGACCACCCTGTGTACCAGGTCACTCCGCCCGCTGTTTGCGCTGCTGCAGGTACCTCTTGTCACTGGTCTCGTGCGTCGTCAATTTGCCCCGAGCATTGTGGCGCGCTGCTGCCTTGCTAGATCCAGACTGTCGCAAGCCTGTGGCTCACTGTCTACAGCGCCTCTTGGGGCGTTTGCATCGCCTGCAGAGCGCTCCCTGTCGACACCCAACCAGCGCCCGCAGCACTTCTCCAGCCCTTCCAGGCCTTCTGTAACGCGCCGGTTACAAGCCACACTACCACCACCACCACCACCTGCCCGCTGACGCACTAGGCCACCTTTGTCCGTTCTGGTGTTCAACACCACCACGCCGGGCGTCATCTAAACAACACCACCACCACCAACAAAGCTGCAATTCACCTGGCGGCCCATTGAATACTTTCTATTCTTCTCTTTTCTTTTCTTTCAAAAGACCAGTCTCTCTTCACCCTTCCCTTCCTCTCCCATCTCCTATTCCTTCCTCCCTGCCCATTTCGGCCTGTTCCAAGCTACCCTTGCTAAACGGCCAAGATCCACTTTCGGACGCGACTCGGAACGGTAGCTTTTAGGCGCGTCACGAACATGACGCCCGCCTCCCAATTTTGACAAAGAGCTGCCGCTTATCAAATCTCTCCAGATTCCAATTCAGCATTGCAGCAACCTCTCTTCACACAACCTTCACTTCGGCACCTTTTTTCTTTCTCGTCTTCCCTTGTCTTTTTTTGCAACGCATACCCAGGAAAGCTCGTCCGTGTTTCCAACTACGGGCTTTCTTCCATTTTGCTGCAACAGACACCACCTCTAGCAGACGGCCATGGCCTCGCCGCTGCCAAATTCCGCTGCAGGCGGTTGGAATGGCAACCCTCACGAGATGTCTTCCGGCCAGCCCGACGAGTCCGGCGTTCAACTAAGGCCAATGGGCTGTATGTGTTAATGCCTATTCTAACCTATCCTTTGTAGAAGCTGTCTAACGCGTGCCCTCTTTACAGTAAAGGTCCATTACACCTTCGACAAGGAGGCCAAGGTCAACTGCCTCGCGAGATACCCGCAAACGCTTCAGATACAGACGATACCGATCGACGAGGTGAATTCCATAGGTGTTGTCGACTTGAGAGCTTGCGTACAGGCCGTTACAGAGTGCAGCCCCGAGCTCGCTGGCATGGACTGTGATTATACCATATATGCTGTCGACTATTCAGAACCAGATATGCCTCAGGTCGGCCAGGGCATGCTCTCCTGGGCTTTGGACGCCTTAATACGAGGGGACATGAGCGGGCAACAACCAAAACTTGTCACTGGACGCGTCACCAGGAACCTGCTCGGTGTATTCGGTGGAGGCAATAAGGAGACTCTAGAAGTCAAGCTCCGCTTGGCGAGCTCACCCAAGCCTCAGTGGTCAACAGACAACTTTGACATGTCGGCCGGTCGGTCTATGGACATGGCGATGACGCCAGGCGGCACATCAGAATGGAACTCTTTCATCCAGAGCAACCCACAGATTGGCCAGCAGCAACACGTTTCGCGCGTTGCCTCGCCAGCCGTGTCTCAAGGCCTTCCCGCGACCATGGATAGACGAGATTCGTTTGGCCCGGCCTCCCAACAAAACCCTCCTGCAAACGAAGTGCAGCGAGTGGCACCTATCCCCGTTGATCCTGGCTCAGCACCAAATACGCAGGGCGGCTCATCTCGCCCGTCAAGTAGAGCTTCAAACAGAGCACCAAGGAAAAGGCAGCCAACAGGCAGGCCACGTGGACGACCAAGGAAGAAGCCTCTCGAAGGAAGCACGTCAGGCTATGAAGATGGCACCGAGGGCGAGGATGGCCCAACCAAGAAGCGTGCAAAGATTACCAAGGCTGAGAGGTCGACAACCAATCCCTTCTCTGCTGATCCAGAATCCCTTCGCGTGGCTGCTAGCACCTCAGGCTCATTACGATCGTTTCGTCCCATTGGACCCAAGCCCGACACTGGGCACGGCAACCACCTCCAGGAGATTCCCCGAGCACCGACACCTGTACCAAATGGCCCTATATTTCCCGGACGGTCCGTCAAGCCACGTCGTGAATCGACATTAAGCCAAAAGCCTATCAGCTATGCTGACTCTAGGCAACCACTTTCTCCCAGTCAGGAAGATGGCCGCTCCCCCGAATCTATCGCTCCAACGCCCGCATATTCCGAAGACAGCCCTGGCTACATTGGTTCATCACCTCCAGTGCAGCGCGCCACTCCTTTTATCCGATCAAGTCCACCACCCTCTAGTCCTATTTTGCCTCCTATGCCGCCTGCAGACATCCCAAGAGATGCCAGCTTCATTACGGACAATGGCGACGGCGGCTTTGGCGAAGAGCCCCTTCCTCCACCTCAGCAGATGATTGCAAAATATCAACACCAGCAGCAAGGCCACAAGCGGCCAACAGAAGCACGAAACGCTAGCGGTGTACCTATTCAGGTCTTCCAGATGCAAGCTGGACCAGAGGGTCAGGACCTGGTTCACATCTGCAGCTACAATTCGTCGTACCTGAATAATCCGCAACAGCTGCAGAATCAGCAGCAGAATCAGCAGCAGCATCACCACCAACAACACGGACAACCTTCACTGCCACCCATGAAGCAGACGAAGCAACGTCAACTAGCCCCCCAGCCTACCACAAGAAAGGAACACATCCCTTCACCTCCTGGCATGGCACCCACTCCTCCTCCTACCACAGATGCAGCTGAAAAGCCTGTTAGTCCCGCAACGCAAGGACCTCCACGGTTGGCCACCGAAACCAACGGCCCAGCAAAGATGAGTCCAGAAACCGCATCGATACAACCTGCGCCGGAGAACGAAGGCCCTGTATTTGAGAGACCGTCGTCTCAACCGGCTGCAAACGCGCCCGCAGACAGGGCAAAGAGGCCTCTCGCTCGGTCACAGTCTGCGGGACCGCTGCTGTTGCCAACAATGCCTGGAAGCGAGCCAGCTGGTCCGTCATCCCTCTCACAGTCGACATCTGCAGCCAAGGAATACGACGCTCCTACATCTGAATTGCCCAACCCTCGTCGCGGTACCTTTTCTGAGCCGCTCACTGTACCTGTTCCAGCAAGCGATCCAGTAGGGCCTTCGGCCTCTGCAAAGGCAACAAAGCTGAGTCTCCCGGAAGTAACAGTGCCACCCAGTGAACCCGCTGGCCCACTCCCCTCCTCACCTCCGGCGTCGAGATCGAACAAAAACATTGTCAAGAAGCATGCTATTAGACAGCGCTTGGAAGAGGCTATCATGAACGGCGAATTGCCTCCCTACTGCACCAACTGTGGTGCCATAGAGACCCCTACCTGGCGAAAGATTTGGATACAGGAGCATGAAGGCGCTCCTCCAGAGGAGGTGGAGTTCTCGGAGAAGCCTGGCAAGATCACGGCCATTGAGATCCTGAAACGCGATGACGAAAACAAGCCCACATTGCACCGCATTGTCAAAAAGGGACTCGGCCCAGCTGAAGACAAGACGCAGTGGCAAGAACTGCTTTTGTGCAACCCATGTGGCATTTGGCTGTCAAAGTGTAAAACACATCGCCCCCGAGAACGCTGGGACAAGGACAGTGAGCGCCGCAAACGAGGTGCCGGCCGTTCCAAGAAGTCGCGCAGCAAGACTGACCTCTTGCTTAACCCTACGTCTGAAGCTTACCTGCACACAGACGCGATGGGCCCAACGGAGCCGTCATCACCAAAATGGGATGGCAACGCTGCGGATTCTGGTCCCGACGGCCTAGTTCGTGAGGCATCGCAGGCTAGTGCTTCTTCAGCTAGCAACAATAGTCACCTGGAAACACAGTCAGTACCAGGATCTACGCACTCGCGGGCTAGCGATGGAGGTGAGGCCAAGAGTCCAGCTGAGATCGCTCTGGACCATGTTCTGGGGACGACAAAGCGTCTGTTATTCCCGTCTCCTAGGAAGGACGGCTCGCCAAAGGTGCTTCATAATGTCGACGTGAACGTCATGACTACAGATGAGTGCCGTAATAAGAGCCTTGCGGCGGGCAAGGAAAACGTTGCCACTGTTGAAGACGAAGGCCAAAGGGATGGCGACGATCTCGAGGCACTGTTTCGTAGCCCGGCCGTTGCTCGACCATCTACTCCTCCACCAAGGGGCAAAGATGCTGCTGCTGCCGAGCCTTTCAAGACGCCAACGCGACGGACACCAAACCACCGACCGATCACCAGGAGTGTATCGCGCTCACTGCGCTCAATTCGATCAGTTTCGTCGCCAAGCCAATTGGCACTCATGCAGGCAACGCCCAGTAAGACTCCTCGGCCCGGTAGCATGATGGTTCGCCGCAGCCCAAGGATCAACCCTCCCAACATGGAGGTTTTTGATACGCCAATTTCTCGATCCATCAACCAGTTGCTGTCGGAGCCCAACGGCTTTGGCCTTGATAGCGAACTTGACCTCAACCATTTGCCAGCGCTTGGGGGCAACCACGACGTCCTGCTAGACTTTGGTAACCTCCTCAGCACTGATGGTATTATGCCTAGCTCTCCGCCTCGCGGAAGCTCTCTCTCATTTGATTATGAGGCATCCTGGGCGCAGTGGAGCATGGATGCACAGCCCCAGGACAATGAGTGATTTTATTATAGCGGTCATTTGATTTTTCTTATTTTATTATAACCGGCAGCGAAAGAATTGCTATTGCTGGAGTTTCGGAACGGCGTTATAAAAGGCAAAAGGTTTGCATTGCGGTATAGGGACTCCTAGGGCTCGATCCCTCATAAACAAGGCGTTGCTTGAGAGAAGAAGCGTTTTGCTTCTACTCATGAATATTTGAATAATGAAATCAAATTCTAAAATATTGTTACATATTCTTTCCTGTTCCTCCGTGATCTGTCAAGCCAAGCTGCTTCTCTCTACTCGTCGCCCTGTCGTCTAAGGTAGTGGGCAACCGCTAGTGGGGAAGCTCAAAGCGCCGCCATCAATCCGTCAATTAACGCGGGCCTCCGGGTACAACGCGTCCAGTCGCGTCTTCCACCCCACCAAGCACTACAATATTCAACCTTGTCCCAGCAACGACATGGCCAAAACTCTGTACCAGATATAAAGTGCACCTTTCAAACCAAGATACCATTTCAATCTGACAGGCCAACCCCAGTTCCGTTTCCAGAATGGCCGAAACAGATCTACAGCGGCTATTCTCGGCCAATAAGGCCATCGAGCCCGACATTCTCAGCGAGCTAGAGTCCATGATGCGCCTGCACAACCTCTCGGCCGAAGACCTCTTTTTCAAGTGGGAGTCGTACTGTATCAAGATGGATCTTGATGCGGGCGCGCTGACTCTTGCAAACGTGCGCAACCTCAAGCAGAGCATCCAGGATGCACTCGAGAAGGCGTCGCACGTTCCTAGCAAGCCGGAGCGCAAGGTTGCCGCCACGCCTAGGGCTGGGCATCAAAGTGCTGCGAATGGAGGGGATATGTATGGTATGCTGGATGGGCTGGTGCCCAGTACGCCTGCTTCGGGCGGCAAACTGGGTAGAGGGCCGGCAAGTGGTGGGAGTGGGTTGAGGAGGAAGATGGAGGCGTCCAAGTTGAATAGCTCGCCGGCTAGGGGTATGGGCGAGCAGCTAAAGTCAATGAATGGGCTACCGTGAGTATAATTCCCAAAGATAATCGCAACCTGGCTTACGTTGGCTGATTGGGTGTTTATCATTCTGCTTAGACCACCGTCATCGTTTAGCGACCGCCAGAGCCCAGGCGAAATCGTCGAGGTTCTCAACGACAAGCTTGCCGCCGCCGAGCCGCCGATTGCGCCCTACGCCGAGCCACGTATCAAACTGACCGCTGCTTCCGATCAAAAGAAAATGGCCTATAAACCCTTGGCCCTGAAGCTGTCCGAGGCGAGCGAAATCCTGGACGACCGAATCGACGACGTCGCGGCGTTGGTCCAGCAGCACCACAAACTGGACGAGTCCGCCTTTGGCAGCGCCGCAAGCCAAGGGACAGCGGAAATCGTTACCGTCGGCCGCATCGCATCTGACTCGACAGAGGGAAAGCTCAACGCCGCCTCGTTGGTGCTCGAGACGTCGCGCCGGACGGGCATGGGCTTTCGCGTACCGCTGCGCATGGACGCCATCAAAAGCTGGGGCTTCTTTCCGGGCCAGATTGTTGCGCTCAAGGGCACGAATGCCACTGGCAATGAATTTGTGGTTAGCGAGGTGCTTGAAATGCCGTTATTGCCTAATGCGGCGTCGTCTACGGATGCGCTTAGAAGGCACAAAAACAAGATGAATGGCGGAGATGAGGATGTGATGATGGATGATGACGCTGCTGATCCTGTGCCGCTTAATATTATCTATGCTGCTGGGCCGTATACGGCGGATGATAACCTCGACTTTGAGCCGCTGCATGCGTTGTGCAGTCAGGCGGCTGATACCTATGCCGACGCGCTCGTCCTGACTGGACCGTTTATCGATATTGACCACCCTCTTATTGCGATGGGTGACTTTGATTTGCCCGATGAAGCTATTCCTGATCCTGATACGGCTACAATGTCTACCGTCTTCAAATACCTCTTTGCCCCGGCCATCAATCGCCTCGCTACCTCTAACCCGCACGTTACCATTATCCTCGTCCCATCTGTGCGTGACGTGATTGACAAGCACGTTTCATGGCCACAGGATACCATTCCTCGAAAGGAGCTCGGTCTGCCCAAGGCAGCGCGTATCGTCTCAAATCCGATGACGCTGTCTGTCAACGAGGTTGTTCTGGGTCTTTCGAGCCAGGACGTACTGTATGAGCTGCGCAGCGATGAGCTGGCCAAGGGCTCTACTGGAGATATGATGAGCAGACTGTGTCGCTATCTGGTCGAGCAGAGACATTACTACCCCATCTACCCGCCCACAGATCGCTCACGGTTGCCTAGAACGGGCACAGAAGGGGGTCTCGCCACAGGTGGAATGCTGGATCTGAGCTATGTCAAGCTTGGCGAGATGGTCAATGTGCGACCAGATGTTATGCTGATACCCAGTGCTCTTCCGCCATTTGCAAAGGTAAGAAGACCTTAGTGGATGAATAGAGCTTGTGAAGTGCAAATGCTAACTTGACAATTAGGTCGTCGAGAGTGTTGTCGCTATCAACCCAGGTTTTCTATCCAAACGTCGTGGCGCGGGCACGTATGCACGCATGTCACTGTATCCTCCCCAAGTAGACGGAGATGGCCTGCAAGCACACCGGGTATTTGAGAGGGCACGAGTCGAGATTGTACGGATATGAAAGGTAAAAAAAAAAAATGAAGTTTATGATCTTTTGGGTGTCCTGGTAGTGGCTGGATTTGTGATTTCATTATTGTTTTGGTATCTTGGGCCTCTTGCATGCATGTTGAGGGAATAAGCATTTCGCAGAGATTTTGGGGTTTTCTCTTTTCAGGTAGTTTTGATAATGGGATAAACGCTGTTTCATCAAGGTTCAGCCTCTACCCTGCGCCTCTTATCACCGTCATAGCGATCTCGATCTCGCGAGTTGCTGCGTTTGCGTGCTCCTCTGTCGTCTCTATCACGGCCTCGTCTCGGTGATCGCGATCTTGATCGTCGGCGGTCGCCCAGCGGAATTGCGTTTGCCCCCTTTGCTCCGCGCTCATCAGGCTTGAATCGGTCATCATCAGGTCGGAATCTATCATCTTCAAAGCGACCACCGCCGCCTCTTCCTCTTCGGGCATTATCAAACGTGCCCCAGCTGCCAGTGTCTTCGCTGCGCATATCCTTGTACTTTGACGCGCCCTTTCTGCCGAGTTTCGTCATGTCTCGCTTCTGCAGATACTCTGGCAGAGCCTCACGGTTGCGCACATCGTCTTGGATACGAGCACCCATGAGGTCACGCTGCAGTAAGCCCGCAGCCTCGGTCTCGTCTCGGAAAAAGGCACCCTTGTGAAAGTATTTTTGCATGTATGACATCTTGCCTTTGCTGTCTTTTTCATCCTGCTGCTTCGAGAGGAACTCTTGGTCTTCTGCATTGCGCTCCTCTTCGGTGAGGTTGCGGCGTCGTTCGACTTCGGCAAGCTCTGCTTCGCGCTCCTCGATGGCGGCGCGGGCGCGCTTGATACGCTTCAGCTCGCGCACTCGCCAGGCTGCGTCCTCGGCCTCGGGATCCAGTCCGTCCGTGGTGTCGACGTCTGAGTCTTCGTTTTCTTCGTCGTCCCAGTGTTTCTTGCCAGCTGCCCGCGCGGCGAGGTCCTTTTTGATCTGTTCTTCTACCAAGTCGTCGGCTGCCTTCTTCTTGGCTGCTTCTTCGGCCGCGCGGGCTTCTTCTTCTTGCTCAGCTGCGGTTTTTGTATTTCCTCTTTGATTTTTCGGCACGAATTTCGGTCGCATCATTAGCCGTCGCGGAGCTTCTTCCTCTTCGCTGCTGCTTTCTTCCTCGGAAGAGCCGCCGCTGTCTTCACCTTCGCCTTCGCTTCCTTCTTCAGAACCTTCCTCTTCGTCTTCTGTCACAAAGCCTTCTTCTGCTGCTTGTTTCTCTGCTTTTGCGGCTGCGAGGCGCCGTTGCTCGGCGGCTTCGGCTTCTTTACTGCGCGCATTGAGGTCGACTTTGCCTAGGTTGCTTATGATTTTGCCTGCGCTTGCGGCTTTGGGCGGCGGCGGGATCGACGCTGGAGCCGGTGCTTCCTCTGCGTCGCTGGCTTCGGAGTCTGATGATGACTCTGGGTCTGCTCCCTTGCCCGGTCTATGACGCGCGGGCTTCAAAGGGTTCGCTGTCATGCGTTTGGGAGGCATGGTGAAGGGTGTTGTGGATGTTATTGCGGACGAAGCCTGAGTCTCGCTCGCGTGGAGGAAAATAGCTGTAGGTTCCTGCGCTTATCAGCGATAAGAGCGCCCTACCCTGTACCAATTTTCGCTCAAACCTGGTCAACTGTACGAATGGATATTACAGCTTGATAAAATATTTCTTTCTAAGTATGCGTCAGAAAATCATTCGAAAATTACATTTAACTCTGTATTCATTCATGTCTCATGGGTAGTGTGTAAACAATGCCTGCTGGATGCAGGACGGTATAGCAATTCGACGTCATACTCGTGACAGTCAGCTTGATTCCCCGCCACCTTGGTAGCTCCGAACGAACAAGATTACCTTCACAAAACCTCAAGCTCGTTAGATATTAACCCGCGAATAATATTTCACCGCATTACAATGGCCAACACGGAAAAGCGTACTGTACTTGTTACTGGTGGTACCGGTCTTTTAGGTCGCCAGGTCGTCAATGCATTTCACCTGAGGGGTTGGAATGTGGTAGGCACGGGTTACTCTCGAGCGGACGGAGTGGCAATTAGAAAAGTTGATCTTGGAGATGCTTCTGAGATCAAAAAGCTTCTGGATGAAGTAAAGTAAGCTGTTGTGAAGCATCTTGAATCACGAGAAAACTTGTTAACATCTCGGCAGGCCGGACGCAATTGTTCATTGTACGTCGAAACAGCATCTTTCGTACGACTCTAGACTTGCTAACTGGAATATAGGCGCTGCGCAACGTTTCCCGGACAAGGTAGACAAGGACCCTGAAGCTGCCAAAGCTCTCAATGTCGACGCAACAAGCTCCCTGGCCGGTGCAGCTGCAGAGCGCGACATATTCCTCATCTACATTTCTACAGACTATGTCTTCCCTGGAAAGCCAGGCGAAGCGCCGTATGAGGCGGATGCAG
This sequence comes from Lecanicillium sp. LEC01, assembly GCA_002242745.2. Taxonomy (NCBI): domain Eukaryota; kingdom Fungi; phylum Ascomycota; class Sordariomycetes; order Hypocreales; family Cordycipitaceae; genus Lecanicillium; species Lecanicillium sp. LEC01. Next base: position 421,595 of record NIWZ02000002.1, read on the forward strand.
CACCAAACCCGCCCAATTTGTACGGGCAGACAAAGCTCGATGGAGAGAAGGTTACTATGGAAGAGTACAAGAAGGCGAACAAGACAGGTTTAGCTGTTGTACTGCGTGTGCCCGTGCTGTACGGCACGGCCGAGACGCCTTCAGAGAGCGCGGTCAACACATTGATGGATACCGTATGGAAGGCACAAACCAAGGGCGAGAAAGTCAAGATGGACCACTGGTCTATCCGTTACCCGACCAATACGGAGGATGTGGGGAGAGTATGTCATGGTAAGTGAAGCCTAGTTACATGTAGTGGCCCCCTTTGTGCTGGAAACTTTTGCTGACGGCAAACAGAGGTTACGGAAAAATATATCACTACTAGCGACCGCGCATCATTGCCCAAGATTCTTCAGTTCTCAAGTGAGGAGAAGATGACAAAGTACGAGATCTGCGCCAAATTTGGCGACATCATGGGATTGTCCATCGACAACATCCAGGCAAACACGGAGGGTAATGACCCGAATGCAGCCGTACAGCGCCCGTACGACTGCCATCTGAGCACAAAGGCGTTGAAGGACTTGGGCATTGAGGTAGAAGCTATGGACTTTGTTGCTTGGTGGAGGAGAGAGCTTGGTGCTTTTCGCAAGTAAAGCGGACTAGATGCCAGCTGCCGCGCGAGAATAGTTTGCCAGGGGAATAGTTAGAGTACTGTAAGTCAAGAAAACAAAGAAAGATTGTCGTTTTAATTCCTATATTTTAGGCTGCTGTATACTGGGCTTTAGTAATGCCCCCGATAAAGAGAGCACTGTACATAGTAAACGACTGCACTGTAGCACACACTGTGTCTGACGCGCTGTGCTGTACAAGCGCGACTGTTAATGGTGGGGTGCTTTCAAGAACACAAACAAGGGATCTAACGACGGCTGCAACCGATTTTGATCGATCCCACAGTTTCTGTCGTCTCATTCATGCAGATTATTGAAGATTTGTCTCTCAAATAAAGGGAATCGGAGTCCTCGCCCACAATGGTGTTGAGCGCCCACGAGATATCTCAGCTTAAATTGGCACTACAGGATGCCGTAGTGAGATGCTCAGAGCGTTGTCTATATCAGGCTGCAAAGTGGTAAGTTAAAAGTCAATATAGTGTCCCATGGACGAGTCGTAAGCTGACTTTAGCTTCTCAGGGCCGCTGAGCTCCTCACTTCACTACCGGAAGTGGATGAATCCGAGCTTGAGGAGCCAGAGGACCATCCTCACATTTCGCCAATTTTTATCCAGAATCAAGATCCCGATGAGGCAACACTGGAGGCGAGAGAGCTTAGCAAGTACCTGCTCGCAAAGTCGCTTTTTGATTGTCGCGAGTATGACCGATGCGCGGCCGTCTTTTTGCCCGATTCTCTCTTCGCCGCAGTGCTCACATCGCAACCAGAGTCTACACCTGTCGGCAAAGGCAAAAGCAAGGCGAAGGCTACAGAGACTGGGAAATCATTATCTGGGGTTGAGCTGCCACAAATCAGCCAAAAGAGTCTATTTCTCGCCCTATATGCCAAGTTTCTTTCCGGAGAGAAGAGGAAAGGCGAGGATTCTGAGATGGTAATGGGCCCCCAAGACTTAGGGACCGTTGCCAATAAGCAGCTACTTCCGGTCGGCAGATACCTGTCTGCCTGGTTTGATGAAAGGACCGTTGAAGGCGAGGTTGCTGGTAGTCAAGGGTGGCTAGAGTACCTGTACGTCTCCTGTACAAGAAACAGGATATGCTTTGCTAACTTGTGAATTAGGTATGGAATTGTGCTAGCGAAGGAAAAAAATGATAAGAGAGCACTAGCGTACTTGATTCAAAGTGTGCACAAATACCCTATGAATTGGGGATGCTGGCTTGAGATGACTTCATTAATATCAGGCGTGGAAGATGTACGTTGCCCTTCTATTCGGACGCGGCTGTCTAACTAACTCGCAATTAGCTCAACCGAATATCACGACACTGCCCTCAGAATATTGTATCATACATGTTTCACCTACACACCTCCCTCGAACTTTATCAACATTCCCAAAGCTTAGGCAATTCTCTTGAACAGCTTCTCGGCATCTTCCCGACGTCATCTTTTCTCCTCACCTGCAATGCACTCTTGGCATACCACGCCAAAGATCTCATGATTGCCGAGCAGCACTTTAGCAAACTACTTTCCCTTCACCCTCATCGCCTCGACTCGCTAGACCACTACTCGAATATCCTCTACGTCCTCAACCTCCGACCGAAGCTGGCCTTTGTAGCGCATCTCTGCTCTAGTGTTGACAAGTTTAGACCCGAGTCTTGCGTTGTCATTGGGAACTACTACTCGCTGCTGTCGATGCATGAAAAAGCTGTTCAATATTTCCGGAGAGCTCTGACGCTAGACCGAAGCTGTCTATCGGCATGGACGCTGATGGGTCACGAATACGTGGAGCTGAAGAATACTCATGCAGCCATCGAATCTTACAGGCGGGCAGTGGATGTCAATCGCCGTGATTACAGGGCGTGGTACGGCTTGGGCCAGACGTACGAGATGCTCGAGATGCACACGTACTCATTATGGTACTACAAAAAGGCGGCCGGTTTGCGGCCGTGGGATGGCAAAATGTGGATGGCTGTGGGATCATGTTTACAGAAGATGGGCAGAGAACGCGACGGCATCAAGGCGCTCAAGCGCGCTCTGTTGGCGGATGCCTACTACGACACTGGCAGCAGTCTTGGCAATGGTTCCGACGCACTCACGGCGCACATGGATCCAGAGCTTCTGCTACAAATTGCAGCCATGTACGACCAATTGGGTGAAGAAGAGGAAGCCAAGTCGTATATGGAACTTTGTGTAGCTCAGGAGGATGGCGGACTGCCTGCTGAAAATGTGGGTGAGTCGGTTAGGATTCACAATGACTCCCCGCCAGGATCGGACGATGGGGCCGACAGGGAGCCGACAAAACACGAAGGAACTGGAGTAACAGCCGCTACCAGCAAGGCGCGAATGTGGCTGGCGAGGTTCGCCATGAAAACAGCCGACTATAGCACGGCACAACGTCTTGCAACGGAGTTGTGTCATGATGGGGTTGAGGTTGAGGAAGCCAAGGCGCTCGTTCGTGAGGTACGGTCGAGACTGGAGGCATCAGGCTTGCTGGATGCACCTGTATGAGCTCATCTCCTCGGCCATGGTAATAAGGCTGAGAAGCCAGCCGCGGGACTAGCACATTGTAAAGTACTATCAGATGGTTTATGAAGGCATGCATAGAATGGGAGCACATTTTACACGCGTTTGTGCACCTGTACATTATTTGAAACCGCAATTTTCAAGCACAGTAAAGAAAGAATATATCGCAAAACTCCTTTATTAGAAATTAACAACCTCTAATTATCTTGTAGCCTTTTTTGGATCCGCGCGAGGAGCAACTCTCTCCAAAAGAGGAACCTCTCTAGAAAACGCATAACCAATTGGACTTTATTATAGAAATAAAGAAAAGTCAGAAATAATCTAAAGACCCAAAACGCCATGCGACCACACCGGTAGCGAGAAGGGCATAAGCATGCCTTGTTGATAAACGCCAGACATTTTTCATTCATCTATGAACATGTCCCAGGTGTGCCCGCCCTAAAAGCGAATAGCTTTAGAGAGCCAGAGCAGCGATACCGGCAGCCAGGAGCGCGCCAGCGGAGCCAATCTTGTTCGCAGCAGCAGTGGGAACAACATCAGGGGGAGGTTGAGGCTGGGCGGTAGGCTGAGGATTAGGGTTGGGGTTGGGCTGAGGCTCTGGCTGAGGCTCTGGCTGAGGCTGGGGTTGAGGCTGGGGTTGAGGCTGGGGCTGAGGCTGGGGCACTGGCTGAGGGTTCTTGGTGATGACACAAGGGCAGTCTTTTTGAGGCGCCATGAGTTAGTTGCGGACTCTTTAGGATTGTAGTGAGTGGATGGTGTACATACTGGTGATGGTGAGGGTGGTGGGCTCGGTGACGGTGTAAGTCACGTTGCCGACGTAAATCGTAGTGGGAACCTATTGGAGAAGATGCCAGTCAGTCTCACTCAAAAATGTATGATTGAAGGCGTTTTCTATGCTTTCACAGCACAGACGGGAGTAAACTTACAGGGCAGTAGGTAGTGTAAGCCGTGGTGTGGATGGTGGTGACGATAAGAGTATCAGTGTGGATAAGAGTATCAGTGTGGTTCTTGGTGACGGTGACGGGAGGCTTGTGGTAAGTGGTTGTGACATGATCCTCAGGGTAGTCAGGATAGTCGGGATAGTCAGGATAGTCAGGGGTGTCATCGTAGTCAGGATAGTCAGGGGTGTCATCATAGTCGGGATAGTCAGGGGTGTCATCGTAGTCGGGATAGTCAACATAGTCGGGATATTCAGTGTAATCATCGTAGTCTTGAGCGCTGACGCCAACGGTGAGGGCCGCGGCAACGAGGACTGCAGAGAACTTCATTTTTTTTTCTTGAAAAAAGAATTGAGGTTGTTGTTGTTGTAGTTGTTTAGTTTAGTTTGCGCGAAAGTCGAAATAAGTAAGATCTGAACGAGCGGCAAAAAAAAAAGAGGCTGGAGTATAAGACACTTCTTGGTATGAAGGAGGAGGAGAGAATCAAAGCGTTGCGAAACTCGGGCGACGCTCAGACTTTGTAGTCGCAAGGAAAAATGGTGGATACATAGAGCGCTTCGCCGGATTGGGCTTTTACTTGCAAAATCCAAGGAATTCTCATAACTTCACTTTGCGCGCTATGATGTGATGCGATTATACCTATTGCTTAACAGCGTGCTCGGCGGGCGAGAGCTCGTGTTGGTCGCGGAGCCGTGTGCGGCCCATTGCCGGATGCGGAAACATGGTGGTGACGTGAACCCACACCACCGGCACAGCTACGGGAGAAAGTCTCCCTTGCGAACTATTTCCCCCCACAGGCTGTATTGCAGAGCAGGTTCCGCCCAAGTAGCCAATGAACCAGACTGATTGGTGCTGTACCTTGCTTCAGGTTCTAGCAAGGCTGGCTGGGTAGCATGCCCTTTGCTGCATCTAGGTTAGAGTTGAACGACGGTTGCTGAGGGGCGGGGATGTCACGAAAGCTTAACCTTCGCCTTGCCGGCGATGCGCCGTGAATACGAGGACAATGACTTTCTCATTGACTATCGAATTGACCATTAACAACCCTTGGCTGATGCATGCAAAAGCAGAGAGACGGCATGCGAGCCATTGATCAGAGCATACGTTGGTTCGTGGCGTGATGGCCGCCATAATTGTCAATACACATCTGCAGAGGATCGACAAACATAAGGCTGGGGCCTACATGGATTCTGTTGCAGATCGTTAGCTATTACCAGATACTACGTTGTACGCCTGTAAAAAGGCATAAATGTCACGCTATATTTTCCATGGTAAATGTGCATACATGGAAGTAGTAGAAACTGCTGTATGACTGTCACCAGCTTTCATTGAAGAGGCTCCCCAATATGTTGACAGCAAAGTTTTCGGACCCTTGTAGCTCGTAATGGGTTTGTGCCACCTGCTTCCTACTCCGGCACCTTCTACAGACTCAGCGACGTGCTTGCTGGAAGATGCAAAACGGAATGACGTAGGCCAAAGCTACCCGTTGCGATTACACATAGTTAGCCAGGGCCTGCTGTACTCCGTAGTGCCTAGTCAAGCTATGATCAGCTCTTCGGCTGCGGCTAGCTCTCCCGAGCAACTAGTCGTTTTGACTTTTGAAAGTTTGCATACTGTTGCGATTTCCGGATATGCACCTTGTGGGTGGGTTTCCGCAACCGGGTGCTGGTATAAGTCGTCGAATGGCGCCTAGAGCTATATTTATCAGTCGAGAGATAAAATTTTCGCCTTATACGACGATGGATTCTGTACGAGTATTTGCCCCCCCCCCCCCCCCCCCCCCCCTTTCCCCGATCCCCCGCAGTCGGCACTCGTCCAGCCGGCGCGGAACATGACCAAATAGGGTAATACTGCTCCGTCGCGAAAAGCAAACCGGCTTTCATTCCACAAAGCTGACCAGTGCTTTTATCTTGCAAGCTTTAGATGTTTCTTCGCTTACGGTCGTCTAGTACTCCCTGATTCGTCACTTTGCACCGAACGTATCTAAATAAATGCAGACACAAAGCATCTTCTCGACCTACTTACCCAAGCCGGGACGATCGGAGGCATCAAGTTTCGCCGGGCCATGGGTGTGGAGTGTGGCAGGCAGGCAGATCAGCGGACCTCCCCGCCATTGTTACATGGGGTCAAGGATGTTGCACTGTACTCCGTATACAAAGAGCTCCCATGATGCTACCCTCGCTTCTGGAGGGGACTCACATGCTCCAATTTAGGTCACGGACACTCACATTGTTTCCTTTTCTGTTTAGGTTTGCAAGAAAAGGGAGGGCAAGTATATGTGCACGCGATCTACACTATGGCAAACCGACAAGCAGCTGTTTACGAAATTTATTACACAAAGGAGCGCTACGGCATTTCATTCGTAATGCCAGCTTGGGCTAATTTCAAGACCTAGAGCAAATCAGATGCCGCGTAGTGCACCCATCTGCAGGGCCCCCCATGATTCCCCCTGGAAACTGTTAACTCCCGCCCACCCCATTCGGCAGCTGGAGCTTGCCGCTAGCGAAATCCTTCATGAAGCACGGTAGCCAGTAGCCTTGGAGAATCGGCGTACCCCACTAGCGGGCGTCCTGCCGTGGGCCACCAAGTTTGGCCGAATAGGGCTTTGCTGTTTGTTCTGTTTCTTGTTAGTGGCGGCAACGAAGGTAACGGTATCATATGATGCCCAGATTTCTTACTTGTCGAGGGGGGTGGCTATGTTAGGAACCCCTATCGAGTGCACATACGTTGCAGTGCTAAATACGCCGTGGTTAGCGAAAACTCTGTTGCTGTTGGAAGCATTGTACGAATACGCCGTTGTTGATCTGCCCGAGTGGGAAGTAAGTCGAGAGAGAGAACAGAGTTTGAGTATGTAGTCTAGAGGGACAGACCCAATCTGTAAAGGCAGCAGGACGAAAACTCAATATTGTTTTAGGAGAAGACTATTCAGATATATTCAGTAAAACTACCATTTCGTCACGCGCCAATTTAGGACTGCCTGAGTCGCTAGTCATCAGCTTCCGCCCATTCCGGCATCCTCAGGTGGCGGGTTTGATCCAGATCAAGCTGACGCCCCTCCATCTACATCCCCCATCCACATCCAACAATGACGATCAACCTGCCATGAGCAACGGAGCTTTTGGCCAACTATTACACTCAAACTACACTAAACTCGCGTCCCCAAGGCATACGACTAGTCCCGCGCTCCGAGTCGCTGACCAGTGCCCATCAGCGGCCGTAGTACGACCGACCCTTGCAACGTTTAACACATCCAAGACATCTGTCTATAATACAATAAAACCCGCCGCCCGCGCCCCCATGACGAAACCCATCGTCAACCACTTCTCCCCAAATGCCTCTCCTCCTCCTCTTCCTAACCAACTAAAACAACCCTCACTAAAAGCGATGGGCCACGAACACCCCATCCCCAGACCCTTCTCCTCCCCTTCCCGCCGCCGCTCCATCCTCACCCTCCTCTCCATCACTACCCTCTTCGTGCTGCTCACCCTCGCCATCCGCGGCGACACCACCACCAACGCCTCTCCCCGCGACACGCGCGACGGCGGCGCCTTTAACTTTGCCCACGCCAAACCCCAATATACACACAATGAAGACAATGAGCAACAACAGCAGCAAAACTTTGACTCGCGCGACTCCCCGGCGGGCGACAAGTACCTCATCGGCGTAGGCAAAGCCGACATCACCGGCCCCGTGGTAGAAATCAACTTTGCCGGCTACGCGAACTCAGACCAAAAAGGCACAGGTCTGCGCCAGCGCCTCTACAGCCGTGCTTTCGTCGTCGCAGATCGCGAGAACCCCAACGACCGCTTCGTGTATCTGGTGTTGGATACGCAGTCTGGCGATACCGCGGTGCGCAACGGCGTGCTGGACGGCGTGGCTAACCTGGGCGATGAGTTCAACGTGTATGGACAGCAGAATATAGCGCTGACGGGCACGCATAGCCATGCTGGGCCGGGGGCGTGGTTTAACTATCTGTTGCCGCAGTTTACGAGCTTGGGGTTTGATAAGCAGAGTTATCAGGCGCTTGTGGATGGTGCTGTCTTGTCTATTAAGCGGGCGCACGAGAATCTTCAAGAGGTAGGTCATGTTTAGAACACTGGGTTTATTACACTATCGCATCTTCTGACACACAAAACACCAAAAATACAGGGCTATCTTGATGTTGGCACTACAAAAGTCTCAGACGGCGCCATCAACCGGTCTCTCTACGCCTACCTCAATAATCCCCAAAGCGAACGTGCCAAGTACGATGCCGAGACCGATACTACGCTGACTCTGCTTCGCTTCCAGCGCGCTTCCGACAACAAAAACATTGGCGTTCTTACCTGGTTCCCTGTTCATGGTACGTCTCTTCTTGGAAACCACACCCATGCTGCCGCCGACAACAAGGGTGTTGCTGCCTGGATGCTTGAAGAGGACATGAAGAATGACGATTCTGCCGCCGACGGCTTCGTCGCTGGCTTCAGTCAAGCCAATGTTGGCGACACCACGCCCAATGTCGGAGGTGCTTGGTGCGACGATGGCTCAGGTCAGCAGTGCAGCTTCGAAAACAGCACCTGCGCCGATGGCAAGTCACAGTCTTGCCATGGCCGTGGACCGTTTTTCCGTGAACTCGATCTTGGTGTCAAGAGCTGTCATGAAATAGGACGTCGGCAGTACGCTGGTGCCAAGGATATTATGGTGAGGCATTCTTCTCTCCGCCGACGCTGCCACCAACATAGGACTAACTCTTTTTTCAGGGTACCATCGGTTCTACCGGGACTCCCATTGTCGGCTCAACCGTCAAAGCGTTCCACTTCTTCCACGACATGCGGTACTGGAAGTTTACTCTTTCCAACGGTGAAGAAACCATGACTTGTCCTGCCGCGCTTGGGTACTCCTTTGCTGCTGGCACCTCCGATTGGCCTGGCGCCTTTGATTTTACCCAAGGCGACTCTGGCGAACCTAGTGCTAACCCAGTCTGGAGAGCCGTGTCCGGCCTAATCAAGGCCCCATCCGAGGAGCAGAAGAAATGCCAAGAACCCAAGCCCATTCTCCTTGATGTCGGTGAAATCGATCAGCCATACGCCTGGGCTCCCAACTTGGTCGATATCCAGATGCTCCGAGTTGGCCAGTTTGTCATCATCATCAGCCCCAGTGAAGCGACCACCATGAGCGGCCGCCGCTGGAGAGATGCCGTCGCCAAAGAGGCAACAGGCTTCCTCGACAAAGAGCCTCTCGTCGTTCTTGGCGGCCCTGCCAACAGCTACTCTCACTACTGCGCTACCCCCGAAGAATACGACATTCAGCGATACGAGGGGGCTTCCACCCTTTTTGGACGCCACGAGCTCGATGCCTACATCAACCTGACTGTCAGCAACATGCACTACTTGCATCCAGACTCCACGGATCATCCCGAGCAGGGACCTTTGGCTCCGGACAATCGAGACAAAATGCTCTCTTTCATCACTGGCGTTGTGGTAGACGGCAATCCGCCAGGCAAGGAGTTTGGCAAGACTCTCAAACAGCCTCCGGAAACAAACATGGTTGGTGACGTTGTCAGTGCAACATTCCAAGGCGCAAACCCCCGCAACAACCTCCGTCTGGAGGACACGTTTGTCGCCGTCGAGCAGCAAGGCAGCAACGGCGAATGGACACGCGTAAAGGACGATTCAGATTGGTTCCTTGTATACAGCTGGCGACGCACCAACGTTGTCCTCGGTTACAGCGAGGTTGACGTGTCTTGGGAGACGCACGGCAATGCCAAGCCCGGTACATATCGCTTCAAATACCATGGTGACTCTAAACCCCTCTTTGGAAGTATCAAACAATTTGAGGGAACCAGCAATCCATTCAAACTTGCATAGAGGGTCGTGCGCGCGTCAACATGTAATCGAAGAATGCGACACGGTGGAGCAGGCGCAGAATCACCATCATTCTGCACCTGCTGAGAAAACATGATCTGTTTGCCCTCCCAGGGGATGCCATACATTGCCTTCGAATGAGGCTTTGACCTTCTTGTGCCCTGCATGCAACGCATCGGTGGCAAGAGAAAATAATCTGAAGAGTGGTTAGTAACGACGTACAAGTCTATAATAGTATATTGCCTTTGACATATACCTTTGTGATTAACAACTACGCGGCCAAACGCCTACCAATTTTGTGCTGAACTATCGTATTTGTGACATATGCACCGGGCTGTCGTTCAACACTTGTTTGTGGGTATAGAAGTGCAAGATGCTTTGCTTAACTGCAAAGCCCTTACGTATGGGGCCTTCGATTTTCCCAATCCAGATTCAACGCTCCTTTATTCTGACGAATCACGTCCGAGTAAACAGCATTGGGTCACTGTCCTGGCGTCCTGGCGTCCTGGCGTCGCTGCTTGCTCGTTCCTCGGAACCCACTTCCCGTTGTTTCCGTAGGCATGTCATACAGATCCAAGAGCCCACAAACTGTGCAATGCTGGCAAGGTCGCGACTGTATTTCCCCTCATTCTTGTGACAACTGTCATTTTAACGGGTGGTGCGTTACGTCGGCATGTCGAACAACATGACACGTTCAGGAGTACGGTTAGGCATCCTCAAACATGCATGCATGGTATCTTGTGGTGGGGTCTATACCTGCCTTGCATGCCATTTATGCCGCTTCGAGTGGCGGAAGCACCATGATCGAAGTGTTTCTGTAGTGCCTTCTGCGCCTTCGGCAACCCCTGCCTTTTGCAGCACCGCATATGCATGTATAAGCATTGCCGTTACCCTTGTCGCTGCCACCACCAATAGTGCTTGGTTTTTCCGCGGTGCCAATATGCCATCACGAACCAGGTCTCACACCGGTCCGCCCTCACAGGTGGAGGATGTAGGCCTTGAGGTAGGAGGCACTACGACGTAGTGTGTTCCATCCGAGGTCTCGCCGCTTGAACGAGTGTGTAAGCGCCACTCGAGCGCCCATTGGAAGTATATGCCTAGAGTAAAATGACCCTCATCTATTCTCTTGCTGCCAACAAAGTGCCATGTCGTGATTTGCTCCATTTTCGAAATATTCGCGGTTTCTCGAACAACATATGTAACGGCGTGCACAGCTGAAAGGTTTGGTAACCACCATCCTTTGCTAGCATGCTTCCAATCCTGACTGCATCTCATGGTGGGCAGCTTCCAAAGCCCGCCAATGCAACTGCGTTTTGGCAAATCCTCACGCTTAGGCTCGCTTGCAAATTTGGCTTGTGTGGGCCATAGGCGGCCGTTGACAGGCAGCCACGTCACTTTTAAGGGCGAAATAGAGGACCTTACGAGTACGTTAAAGACGTTTGCACAGCTGGCAAACGCTGGTTTGCTCAACGAATGCCAAGTGCGCCTTCACAGCCCTGAACGCTCAGCATCTGTGATCTAGCCCAGCAATGTCACATTTGTTGGTGTTCTTTTCGTTGCCTATCTCTCTCCTTCTGGTTGTCCTTCAGTTCCAAAGCACAATTACAGCAGGCTATCATCTCTTGTGTTCCATGAGTTCATCTGTGGACAACGAAACATTGAATGCGTCGTTACGTGGCAACCGATCTCTCAGGTCGAGTGTTGCCATGTGCTCAATAGTCTCATTCCTCGTCCCAGCGAGTTGAAGAAGCGTTGAGGTGCACATTGGTCCTTTTATATCCATTACTAGACAAGAGAGATGTAATGGTACACGATTATAGCCGTCAGGTGCCATTGACTATTTCAGGGGTTTATTCGTAGCGGCGCTCAACCGTTTATTGTAATAATGCACGAGAACCTACCAATACCATCAGGGCGCACTGCATAAGGTAGTACAGAGCTGCCTTGCCCTTGTCGCTGACCATATTGGGCATCGGCTGTTTGGCTTTGCAAAGGCTGTGGCGTCTTGTTCCAGCTTGGCAGCCATAACGTCTGTAAAGCCGCTTCTTGGTAGCGCAAGCATTTACAGAATGTAACTTGATCTTGAGACGTCGAACCAAAGGCTCTAGCCGCTAACTAACGCATGTTCCAAATTAGCGTAGCCGTACACTCTCCCAGCCGTTCCACGCACTCGGTTAATGCCTTCTCCTTGGAAATAAGGGACGGTTTCCCAAAGAAGACCGTAGAGCTACCTATGATGACTGATGAAATGTCGGGTAGATCCTGGGCAATGGTGATGTGTTGGAGGTTCGCGTGGAAGTTAGCGCCTCCCACATCCCGGTAAGGCCGACAGCGTCAGGGAAAACGTGGTCGACCAATGCACATAAGCCTGCAACTTGCCCAGGTAAACAGTCGGGTTATTTGACTCTGTTACTCACTAAAAAGTCGCATTGTAAATGCAACAATGCGGCTCAATGGCGGCCAAAACGAAAATGATCGCGGTGAATGCGTTGGCACCTGACGTATGTGACGACGTCGTTGCACGGCGTTTGAGGGAACTTGGTTCCTGCTGCCAGCTGGCGGGTCTGGGAGGTCAAGTCACGAGTGGGCTGCGGCAACTGGCAGCTTCGAGCTTCACTTCAAAGCTTTGAGGTTTACACGCTAATTGACGACGTCAACCGGGCCGTTGGCTTCCTGGACGAGTCGGCTCACCTTAATTCCTACTTCTTGCCCTAGCTACCTCGAACACACTTGGTGGCATGATATGACAAGCTAGAAGTCCCCTGCGAACGCCACGACAGCTTGAGTTGGTGCACAAGAATCTCGCCACTCAGCCGTCAACACGCAATCACGATCTCAAACAAGCGCACGGGACCAGCAACGTCGGTAGACCGTCTTGCAATGTCTATTATCCTCCGGCCGGGACAAATGTCCAAGATACTTTGGAGCGGTTTCCTTGACGGCACCAAATAACGGTTCGAAGTGAAATATCATTGGTCGACCCAGTAGGTTTGCAACATGTCCCCGTGAATGCCTAACTGGCGGGGACTACGGAGTACGAGTAGTTAATGATTACATACAGGGCAGAGATTATTAGACTGTGTTGGCGGCCGGCCGGCCTGCCTGAATGTCTCGGACTTGCATACGAACAAGATCCTCAAGTTTCCTGAAAAAGAAACAGATAAGCCCCAAGGTCTAACGGTGCTTTTGGCGCTCCAACTGGCCAGGCATGTTGCGGTTAACTAGTTAACTACCCACACACCCCTATCTTTTCTATCCTGCTACGAGTAATAATCTCGTGGGCTTGCAATAGCCGGTCCTGCGTGCTCCGCTCCACGACACGTTCAGCTCAGTATGGTGCACGCCATGCTGGGAAATGCACAGCGCCACGTCCCTCAAAGCCAGTGGACTGGACCCTGTGCCTTGTGTGAGCCTGAGCAATCAAAAGTCAGAACAGCCTCCAACCCGCCGTTGGTGGCTGCAGAGTCCAAACCACCCTGAGCAGGCCCCCAACGCCTCCTGCCAAGTTAACACCTAGCTGCTCCAAAATTTGCTTGGAGCCCTTCGCCTCAGCCGCCCTTGAACAAAATGCCAACAAAAGATGTAACCAAGACGCGGCCGAGGAAGGTCGAGCTTGGTAATTATACTCCAGTGATGTTTTCTACTAGTTGGCCCGCGGCGGCGCCGAAAAGACCCCCGACTATTGTCGGCTGCCGCTAGTCTCCCTTTCTCTCGGACAAACCTCGAATGATGTTTTTGGGCAGGACACCTCATCGCCGCGCATCTGCACCCGCTGCAACCACAATTGATAGCCGTCCACAAATGCACAGATAGGGCCAGGGGTGTCCGGTCGTTTTGACGCACATCCGGCGGCCCGCGTTGGCAGACTCTGGTCCACAATGCTGTCCACCCCGGGTGTGCACTGTTGCGTCGTCTCTGCTGTCTGGTGTCCAAGCATCTTTGCCTGAGCATGCGAGTACCATCACACTTGCGTCTCGTTGTCCCAAAGCCACTCACTCCACTAATTGAAGCGGCTGCTTCCTCAGTTATCCCAAGCACCTTAACCCGCAGCAACAACAGCGCTCCTGCTCCTACGCGACGTGGTGTGGAGGAGTGGTTCCGCTATGGTTTGGCAATCAATTGGACCCCAGCCCCGCTAACTGTGCTTCAAGAAGCATTTGCAGAGACTGTCCTCTGTCCAAATGCTGCTGCAACAAGCTGTTGGCACCTTGGGGGTTGGCAAAAGCCAGATCCCACGCCCCCTTCTGTTCTCAGGGCAGGGAAAAAGCAAATCCCGAGGGAAAAGGCCCTGCCCAATGTGCCATGGATTATATCGCAAATGTTTCAATACAGCCAAGTTTCGTCTCATTCCTTCTTTGGACCCATTTTGATTTGGTGTTGTCACCAGCAATTGTTCAACTTCTCCTTTCCTTTAATCTTGACCTTATTACACTTGATTGCTGTCAATGCCGCCTGCCGTTTTCCATTCAACTTCTTTGCAAATACTCCCCAGTTCCAAACCAAACATATTTTTGCACTGTCTCTTGCGTTACTAATGCTGTAGGACACCAAAAAACACCTTGCCCGGTCACGATACCTGGCTATTGTTTTCGGTGCTACAGTTGTGCAGGAGTTATATGCATCCTATCAAGCCGTCCCAACGCGAGGTTAAAAGGCTTGTCCTTGCCACTGCCAATATACCATTGTGAGCATTTAGACAGGCTGCTCACACAGAACTCCAACAGCAGTCCTTCGTCTTTTTCCGGCATCCTACCCATCTTCTTATGTCGAAGATATTGTAACCCTTTGAGCACGCACAAGACACTAGTACTTGGTTACACGCTTCTTCCATCGTTTTCAAGAACCTCCAGCATGACAATTTCGTCGACAACTAGCTCGACTACGCTGTCCCCTTGGCAAGATAAACTCGAAGGTACGGGCGGGCGGCGAGAAAGATGCTTCTTAAGGCTAAACTCATCTGCACAGAAATATGTCGTGAAGTCCAGATTGCTTCCCCGGCATTCCAGATTGTTTCTGACCGTCGAGGTATGCTAATGGTCCTACGACCTGTTCGGGGTGCGCTAGCCACGGCAATCTCTAACATGTTAGGGTAGGGGGCAGAACTGCCTGGTCGAGCCGTGTTACTGTACATGGCAAAACCCTCAATGCGCGATATTGGTACGATGGCAAGAATCTCAACAACGCAAAAGAGGATGCAGCCGAATGCGCAGTACATTGGCTAGAGGAGTTGACCAAAGCAACCACTGCTGGAGCAGCTACCTGGTAAAACATGTCTGTGGGAGTTTTGCTACAATACATCAGTCTTTTGATGTTGGCAATCAGTCTTTCAATCTTTTTCTTTCTGTTTATATTTTGCGTCTAGCAAAACCTGATGGCTTGGTGCTAACGAGTGAGCGTGCTTGAGATGCTTTCAATAGCAGGTTTTACGAAAAAGGGGGCTTTTTTGGAAACAGCATATTCTGGAACAAGGGCGTTATTCCAGTTTCATACCACTCTATGCGAAGAAACCGGCTGGGTCACAAAATGCGACAAGGATAGGTATGTGTTTATTGACGGAATTGGCGTTTTTAACGGATCAAATGGGCACTACAGGAGGAAAATGAAGAACAAAATAATAAGTCTGGTTGATATGATTAAATAACAAATGTATTAAAATTAATTGTTCTAATAAAAAAACGAATGTGGAAGGAATTCTAGTTTGCAAACGTACTAAAGAGGTTTGAAGATGTTCTGAATGGTGGAGACAAGCATTATGGTACTTAAGCACTATGGAGAGCCAAGACTAAGTATATTGTCATATTACTAGAAGAACAATTTTAGATACATACATCTATATATAAGAAGAGTGTTAAGATATAAAAGTAGTGCTATCTGTAAAATGCCAAAAATCTGCTATAGGGTAGTCTGTTTTTGGTGGAGAGGCTGCCGCTCGGAACGGGCCAGCCTTTATCCGTCACTCCTGGCAAAGCCGCCGTGGTGGGTAAATTTCGTCGCGACGTAACCCGATTGACCACGCGAGCTGGGCAGCTTTTAATTCAATCTTTTTTTGGAGGCGAAGAGGAAGAGGGACGACCCAACATGTCCCCAGGACCAAGGATATGGGCTGCATGCCGCTCAATGGCTATACGGTCGCGGCCACTGCAAGCGCAACCCCGAGTTTTTGCTCGAATCACTCCTCCTGCTCCTCGATTCTTCTCGGACGACGCTACAAATCAACCGTCCTCAAAAGCAAGCCCCTCAACAAATACGGAGGTGCCTGAGAGTAGCACGGCAGGTGATGGAGCTGCCGCGCAAGTGGTAGGTGGCTTAACTCTTGGACTCTTGTTAGGATTTTCGCTGACTCGATGGTGGTGCTAGTCACAGGCGATGGAAAACCCAATTGATAGGATGGATGATGCGGCGCTGGAAGAGGTACTATACGGTGGACGAACGGGCAGAAGCAACCAAGAGGGAGCTCTCAGCGAAGCACAGGAGGAGGTTCTGTACCGCAACGGAACTATTCCTTCGCCAGACGTCGCAGAGGCTGTGTTAGCGGCCGCGGATTCCACAGAAGCATTAACGACGGCGCAGCCACCATCTGCTACCAGTAGTGACCAGCTGCTGAATCCCGGTCACAAGTTTGAGCTACCGAGTAAACCTTATCCTGACGGCTTCAACGTTAAGAAGCGATATCATCCAGTGCTGGAACAGATTACGAGGCTGATGATGAGAGATGGCAAGCTGAGCACTGCGCAGAGGGTAGGATTTCCTGTTACACGTTGACTATGACGATATACTGACAGTTACTTTACAACAGAATATGGCCATGGTCATGAATTACTTGCGAACGGCGCCTGCCCCGATCTACAGCCCTAAATATCCTCTTCTTCCCGGCACGCCGCCGGCGTCACATCTACCACTGAACCCTGTCCTTTACATCACGATTGCTATCGACTCGGTCGCGCCCCTCGTCAGAAACAACAAAATTGCCAACGCAGGTGGTGGTGGCCGCCCTCTGGAAATGCCCGCGCCGATGACTCTTCGCCAGCGCCGCAGACAAGCGTTCGCATGGCTGCTGGACGCTTGCGATAAGAAGCCCTCCAAGGGCAGTGGCCGCAAGCAGTTTCCCCATCGAGTTGCAGAAGAAATCATCGCCGTGGTGGAGGGTCGGTCAGGAGTCTGGGACAGGAGGAAGTTGCAACATAAGCAAACCACTACGGCACGAGGCAACCTTGGCAGGGCGGTTCACATCCAGAAAAGGGCTAATAGATAGACGGGCAGGACAAAGCGGCCCAAAATCTTTTGTACATTATTGTTCGTTTTTCCATAAGCATTAGAGAGGCAGAGGAGGAAGGAAAAATGTAAGATGATATATTGTAAAATAACGCTGTTGAAGCAGACGGTTAATGCTTCAAGCCTTGGTGCTTGCTGGTTGGCTGGTGACTTCACACTGAATGTTGGCGGTGGCATGTGACAGATTAAGCTTTCCTATTAGGCTCAGAGCGCCGACAGCGGACGATCAGCTTAGTAGATTCATGTTTGTCGCAGGTTGAGACGACAAGGGCTCTGACGGGGCGCTGTCTAGCATGGGTATATCCGTTGGCTTGATGAAGTTGGGTTTTATGTCTATCTCACGGCAAATCACAGCAGAACATCTTGAAGCAATCGCTCTAATACAGGACCTGTGCTCCGTACTCGACGTCAGTATCTCGGCGACCCAGACAAGCCCAAATTCTAATGGCAAGCCAGTCCACCAAAGTCGTACGCCAACAGTGGCTGAGTCGCCCCTCGCTCAGCAGTAGTGGTCCTTGGCGGGCAAAGCAGTGCCTCGAACAACCCACTGTAGCAGTAAAGCTTCCCCTCTCCAGCTCTCCACTCCAGTGAAAGCCCACCCCGTCAGCGCCCGGCACCTCCCCACTCCAGCCCGCGTGCAGCATCCAGGACACGCTAAAAGTCACCTAAGCTGCCTACTAACTCTATCGTGCCTTCGCCACACCCTCTCGCCCATCCCCCACATCCATCGGCAGACGGCTCAGTCGCGGTGGCCAAGGCTATTGCACCCAGACCGTAACCGCACCGGCGGGCTTCATTCTCTCCATCTGAACCAAGCAAACCTCTACTTCCACCGCTTTTGCTACTCTCGCTCCCAATCCGCGGGCTACCCCATCACGAAGAGCGCTGTGACACAACGACGACCTGCAGCAGGACATGCAAAGCTGTCGGCGCAGCCGCAAACACCAACGACGTGCGCACGTTGCCTCCCTCTGACGCATAGACTGGCACAAGCCCGCAGCCTAGCCCTGCCTCCCCCCGCGCTGCGGCGAAGCAAAGCCTTTTGCTGCGACTACGGAGTACCTGCTTTCAAGTGACTGCGAGGAATATTCATCGACAAGCATCGATACTGAAGATAGTCTCAACTGAATACCCCGAAATCGCGATACGCAGAAGGAGCGTTTGACAGCCGACGCTTCAAGTCCTCAGCCCGACCCTTGTCACCCTATATACCCAAGGGCAAAAAAAAAAAAGAAGAAAATCTCCAATCGCCTTGCATGTATAACCGCAAGAACTCTTCCACCATGTCGAACAGCCACCGGCCGATGAGCATCGACGCCATGCTTGACATGGAGCGCCAGGAGGTGCTGGCGCTGCTCGAGAATAAGCAGTCGCAAAGCTCCAACTCCAACAACTCACCGGAGCGGATGCGCTCAGTCTCTCCGTACTCTGGCCCTTCTCAATCTCCAGGTCGAAGCATGCTTGATATAGCAGAAGAAGAGCCAAGTGGCAGTAACAGCGAACCAAAGCGGGCTAGCCCGCCAACACAGCACGCACCGATCAGAAGTATGCTCGATGTTGATGGTCCATCTGCGCCTGCAACTCAGCGCCCTGCTTATCGCAGTATGCTCGACGTCGGTGGCGTATCGACTGACCGCTCCAGCTCACAAAATAGAAGCTCACCTAATTCGCCCGTCATGGGGCAGGCAATGATGTATAAGGGCCCATCTGCCTCGATGCCGCGTCTACACCCTCGAAGCTCATCAGACGCCTCTGGCAGACCGGCCGAGTTCGGGCCGCGCCGATCAGGCGGTGGCAGCGACCGTACTTCGGAATACCAGTTTTCGGGATATCTTCCCAGCTCTTCCAGCGGCATGCTGCCCGGCAAGAGATCCTCGCAGACCTCTCAGGGCAAACGACCATCTGGGGGATCGCTTGCTGATGCACTGCGCAGCGCAGATTTTAGTGGACTGCAGCTGCCTTCAGATCGCGGACGTAACTCGTCAGTCGGAAATCGCTTTGGGAAGAACCAATCGAAATCACCACACAACCGATGGAACGAAAGATCCAAGTCACCGGCGAATTTTGGCGCGGCTGTGGGAAAAAACAAGGCCATGTTGGGCGATGGGCAGGTTGTTGATATCAACAGTGCATACAGACGACTTTCAGACGCCAACCTTGCGTACTCACAAGGAAGCCTCTCGCAGTTGCCAATGCGCAAACGATCCGATGAGACAGGCACAGGCCGACTGGTTAAGGACTATCTAGGGCCGGATGGCGAACATCTCGAATCTAGCGAAGACGAGGAGCCATGGTCCTCTGATGACGAAGATCGCGGCCGTAAAAAGGCGCCTCGTGCTCTGAATCCCGATGCAAAGGAAAACGAAAGCGAGAGCAATTCTCGTTCAAGATCTGGTGACCATTCTCGCCAAGTTAAAAGCTTGCTTGCTGCTGCCGATGAAGATCGTAAGTTTCTCTCGTAGACTTGTTGCGACGTCTGTGACTAACGGAATGTATTAGGAGCATCCATTGCCCAGCAGCATCAGTACACGTATCGCTCGCTCATCCCTGAGCCGGAAATCAAGATTACAAATTCCTCAGGCGATACTGTCAAGCCGCAAAAGAGCGGAGTTCACCCCAACACGAGTTACGATCAAAACCCCATGTCAGCCACTGCATCCGTGTTTGATTCTGATGAAGAGGCCGACATGGACGACATCAAGCGCGCGCAGAAGCTTTCGTTCTCCATGACCAACATATTGCACAACCCCGAAGCCCACCGTTCTATCCGCATCATCTACCGTGGAGAGTACCATAAGATTGTACAATCCGCTGAGGAGGAGCACGCCAGGCTGAGAAAGTATCTTGTTGCGACTGATTTGAGTGATGAATCCACGCACGCGCTTGAGTGGGCGATTGGCACGGTGCTCAGAGACGGCGACACGTTGATTGCAATCTACTGTGTGGATGAAGAAACGGGTGTGATTGGGGGTGACGGGTCGCATGTGCCGGACGACGCCAATGCGATGAGGGAGCAGGCGGCGGCCATTAACACGGTTACTAATGCTACCTTGGCGCCGGCGCCGATTAGCCCAGTGACGGATTTCAAGAAGCACCACAAGCGAGGAGACTCGCAGGGCACCAGCACGCCTGGTACATCGCCGGCCGGCTTTATCCGAACGGACCAAACACGGGCAGAGGAGGAACGGTCTCGAGCGATCCAGGACATGACAAACAGGCTGCTCCGGTTGCTACGGAAGACGAAGCTCCAAGTG
This sequence comes from Lecanicillium sp. LEC01, assembly GCA_002242745.2. NCBI lineage: Eukaryota > Fungi > Ascomycota > Sordariomycetes > Hypocreales > Cordycipitaceae > Lecanicillium > Lecanicillium sp. LEC01. The sequence goes on from NIWZ02000002.1 coordinate 442,060, forward strand.
CGGGTGATTGTGGAGGTGCTTCACTGCAAGAACCCGCGGCACCTGATTACGGAAGTGATTGATCTTGTGAACCCGACGCTTGTGGTAATAGGGAGCCGCGGCAGAAGTGCACTCAAAGGGTGAGGCTCACAACCGAATTGGTTTTGGAACAATATTTGATGCTAACATTGTCTTGCAGCGTTATTCTTGGATCATTCTCCAATTACCTCGTTACAAAGAGCTCGGTACCTGTCATGGTGGCACGAAAGCGACTACGGAAACACAGCAAATTCAAGAAGACGGATATACGGCAGGTGAACCATCTGAGCAACCCCACAGCGCGCAGTCTTGCGAATGCAAAGATTGATTAAGCGTGGTCTTCTTGACTCGTGTCGAGCAACAATTCTAAACACGGCCAGCGGCTGGATGGTGCTGGGGCGTTGCTTTCTTTTTTACTCGGGCAGCAGCGTCAGTTTTCCTCGCCCGGATGGCGAAAGAGGACGCCGGATTAAGTCTGGTGTGAATGCCTGGGGAGGTGTATATGATTTGCGAGCACACGAACTGCCTAAGACACCCCACTCGTTTAGGTGCTCTATTTTTGGCAAAGGGCTTGCTAGATGGGCAAGCATGGAGTGACGGTCTGGGTTGGAATGAATGAGCGATGAATCGTACATACAAATGGGGTAAACGGGTGAAAAAGGGATGGTTCCGTGTAGGGCGGAGGCTCAAGTGGTTTTTGTGTGTATTTTGACAAGCTATTCACCATGTTTTCTAACGGAGTACAAATGACATTATTTGATATCGAAATTGCTGCATGGTGCGTTTGTCCTGAGACGGAAAGCGTGATACTTTGACTAGTTCACTGGTGTATTCTAAAGGCGAAGAAGTTGAACAAGGCGGTTTGGGACTGTGTATCCTTGGCCATCTACGTCGGCCAGTTTACACGTCCAAGGTAAGGTGACCAGGCCACGATATAACTTTCCGCAAACGGCGAATCAATAGATGTCGAGGAATGCAATTACGGCTGTTTTGACGCAGATGGACCAATCTGAAACATACAAAAAAAAAAAATAGAAAAACCGCTACTCCGTAGTACGGTCAAACTACCATGACAATAGGCACACACAGAACTCGCCTTCTTCACCTTTGCCCGCTAGAATGAATAGTGGTGGTCGGGACCACAGCCTCGCCCCACCACCCACGGATTCTGAGACACAAACTGCAGGTTCGAGACCAGCTGATTGGCCAACAGCCACTTCCCACCGCCTACGGCTTGTCCCAACCTCTCGATTTCCCTCTGCCGGTAGAAACGAGGTTGTGAGCGGGCTCATGGTGTGGTCGCGAAGATTGGCCGCTGACAAGGAGGGGGGAGGGGAGGAAGGTCTCGTAAAGGCGGCTCATTTATGTAATGGTTTTCTCTCCGTCTCCTTTTTGATCTATTTTCTGCTCTCTTGTTATTGATTGCAACGGGGATTTATTCCAAACCCTTGCGTTCTATCCTGTCGTTTTGACCCTTGCCACTAACACGAATCGTCACCTGCCGACTTCATAGCTGTTACACGCCCCCAGATCGCAGAGTGACCCCAATCACCAACCGCTGCGACCGGGTTTCGGATTGAGCGAAAGTTGGAGGACGAATTTTTGATAATTATTGGCTCTCAAGCTGCCGTTACATCCACACCTTTACTTCCGTCATCTCTTCCAAGTCTCCCTCGCTCAATCATCATCATCATCAGGCTTCACAGTTAGGCAGCAATACCAACCGATTACGACTCGACTATACTCACCTCCATACACCGAAACACACTTTGTACCGCCCATTCATCAGAGAGAAAGTGGACACACAAACCGAAACTTCAAAATCCCCTGCTCCAACAACGGCGTTGGCAAGGATAACCCCCCGTTTCCCCGTGGTTCCTACACCAAAAGTGCGCTTTCTCTCCGTCTCGGCCCGGCCGCGGACGATGAATTCGCTGCTGACAGTCACCAATAACGTGTCACTCGTCAGCATCACCGTCACCCCCAGCACGTTTCTCGCCTGCGTCATCCTTTTACTCTTCTTTGCGGCTCTCTATATTCCGCTTGCGCCGACACTGCGCATCCCGCGCGTGTCACTGCCGAGTACCACCACCACCACCCTCCTCCAGCACAGTCAGGGACAACAGACCATAACCAACAGCCGCCACTATCGCATCAGCAGCAGCAAACGATTGACTTCTTCGTCATTGCAGAAGTCACTTCCTGCGTTGCCAAACACAGGACCATCATCGGCGGTAGATTCATTCTGGTCGTCGTCGCGGCAGCTCGCCTTGCGCGACCTGCTCACATCCTACTGGAACAACAACCACAGTAACAAGCGCACCAAACCGACACATCATCATCATCAACAACATAAACAACACGATCAACGACAACATGGTCGCCGACCCGCTCGAAGCCTCGCTTCAGGAAATAGAAGCACCTGCCAGCCCGCTATGGACACGGCAGTCGTCAGTTCTTCACAGCGAGCCCGCGACGGAGGCGGATCTCGACGAGGACTCGGACGGCGCTTCCGCCGCTGGTGGCTACTCACCGCCGGCATGGCGGAGGCTCGGCAACGGCGACCGCAGCAGCGGCTTCTGGAGGGGCCCGCGTAATGATGTGCTTGCTGCTATGCCGCCGCCGCGGCCGTCGACGAGGGAGAGCTCGCCCGAGCTGGACGATAGTGAGAACGAGGGCTTGCTGGAGAGGGCGATTCGGACTCGGTTACCACATGGGAGTCAGAGTCCAGAAAAGGGACGAAGTCCGAGTCCAGAGGCGGAAGATCCGACGGTCAAGGTCAAGATGAACGAGCGGGCGGATTCCATGTTGGTTCTTCCTGCGAGGGAATCTACGCCGGCTGATAACTGTCAGTTAGCCAGCATCATGCCCGCGCTTCTGCTCTTTGGAAGTTTGGGCAATTGATGGATGAAAGCGTATACTAACAGTAGGATCATCTTTAGATATCCGCTTTGCCGTACGTGCTGAAGTACAGCATCGCACTGAACCAATCGAGACAGCTGTTGCATTTATACGAAAGCGCTACCGCGCCGCGACGTCAACGTGGTCCTCGTTACTGCTGAGCATTGTCGTCGCACTCTTTAGCATATCAACCTTCAAGTCATTACTACAACCGGCAGCAACACGGCCAGCAGGAGATCTTGTCAAAGTCGCTGGCGTCGCTCGCTCATTTGAACCACTTATATACTACTCTGAACACGCCGTCTCACAAGTCCACGACCTCCAAGCTACAAGCGTTGCGGTCTGGGACCTTGGCGAAAGCGTACGCTCAAGCGACATGCGCGATGCTGCCAGTATCGTCTCCGATCTCGACGCCCTCAGCGAAACCATGAAGACGCTCTCCGTCGAGATGACCAAGTTCTTTGCCCGCGTCGACGGCGACATTGACGGGTAAGCAAGCCCAACCAACAGCCCCTCACTCACCACATCCTTTCACCCAATCTCAACAACCCCCATCATCATTCTAACATAAACATTCCTTCAGAATCCTCAACGTAATGGACTGGGCAAAAATGCATCTCAACCGCCTCCACAACTCGCCATCCCCCTCCACCATCTCCGCCGCCTACGACAATATCCACAACCTCCTCTCCTCGGCGCACATCCTCGAAGACACCCGCGGCTCCCCAACAGTACTAGGCCGTCTAACAACCTACATCTTCGGCATGAGCAACCCGCAGCGCGAACAGCGCCTCGTCCAGCTGCTCTTCACCGAATTCCTCTCCGTCCTCGAAGACAGTATCCAAGCCGAGCTCCAGCACAGCATCACCCTCTTCGCCCTGTTCGAAGCAGTAGACAACCACTTCCTCAACCTCGCGCGCACCGTCGTCCGCGAGTCCTCTGCGCAAGAGGAGCTACACTCCGACATGCTCGAAAGCCTATGGGTGCGCATCCTAGGCGGCCGCGCCGCCGAGCTGCGCAAATTCGAGCAGAATCGTCGCCTGCTGACCAATGTGCGCGACAAGACGGTGCAGAATAAGCGCGTCCTTGTCGACCACCACGGCAAGCTGCTTACTCTCAAGGCTTCGCTCGAGGGCGTGCGCGGGAAGCTTGTTTCGCCCCTCGTTCGCGGCGCGAACGCCACCACCCTGTCGCTGGGTGATCAGATTCGCGGCATCAGCTCGGTGAGTGATTACTTGGCTGAAGTAAGGAGGCAGCAAAAGGGTAAAGTCATGGAGAGCTTGTTTGCTAGTGTGCCGGGCAAGAAGCGGTTCGAAATTGACGAGGGCAAACCATCAGTACACGACGGCGTTCGTCACAGTGTTCCATGACTTCTCGAAACAGGGAACAAGACAAAAACCTGTGATTGGACAAAAGGGTTTTATTAAACGGAACGGCGATTGGGTTTCTTCTGTGTGTGTGTATGTGTGTGTGGTTTTTAAAGGAAATAAGCTATCAACTGCTTTCATCTGCTTCAATCGTTTTCAATCATCTACCTCTGGTATATATCCCTTTGTTTCGCTAGGGAGGCTTGGTTTTGGCTTACACGGTATTATTAATAAGGCTGCGTCGGATCCGGGGCGCTTTTCTCCGCTTTGAAATATAATAAAAACGTCATCTGACATCTCTGGTTCACCTTTGAGACACTTTACTCTCGCCGGATCGGTTGCGCAGACGTCTTAAGGCTCCTTCGTCTTATCTAAGCCGTCGTCAGTCAATTCACAAAAGTCATCCAATTTGTTAAGTTTGGCTCCATGTCTTCAGTTGCAATTTTAACATTTTTTATTAAAATTCCTATCATATAAACTGTTCCATCCCCTTGCCTGTGAAAACCTCGTAGACTTGGAGGGGTATCTGCCCACAGGCTGTCCGGACAAACACTCAAACCCTTTTCAACGCCGTTGCGGTGGGCACCTCTTGGGCCCGACGGAATATCACCGCAATTTGTCCCGAGGTTCCGCCATTGCCATTGTGCAATCTGTCTGCCACCGTACCTTGCAAACTTTTGTGCTCCGTTCCTGAGAAGAAATAGCAAATCTATCTGTACACAATGTACCCCCAAAGAAAAGTCATGAGATAGCAATAAAGCATATCGCAAATACTCATATAAGAAAAGCTCTCCAGTGCGGTTCGCATCAGGAAGAAATCATATGTTCAAACTGCATAAACAAAGGAAAGGTATTATCAGAGTGAGCTGCTCGCACTTAAGCCTTGCTCTCCTCCTCCTCCTTCTTCTCCTCATCTTCTTCGCCGCCCTGGGTCTTGACGTACTCGTCGTAGACAGCAAGAGCCTCATCGACCTTGGACTTAAGAGCAGCATCATCCTCAATGAGGTTGATGAGCTCCGAGTTCTCCATCTCCAAAAGCATACCGGTAATCTTGCCAGCCAGCTCGCCGTTGATTGCCTGAATCTTGGGGAAGATCATCTCACCAAGGATCTGCTTCTGCTGCGCAGGCTGGGCACCAGCGAGCTGAGTTTGGATGGCAGAGTTTCCACTGCCCTCAGCAGGGCGGCCACCCTGGTTGGCCTGGTTGTTGCCTCCGTTGCGGCCATTGTTACCACGGCCCATGCCCTGTCTGGCGTTGGGAGGGAAGCCAGGCATGCCTCCAGCATTAGGAGGAGCGCCAGCGTTGCCCCGGCCACCCTGAGGTCCACCACGGCCACCACCAAGAGCAGCCTGTTGAGCCTGTTGCATGGCAGCCATGAACTGAGGAGTGCCAGGCTGGCCGAACTGGGGAGGGAACTGGCCAGGCATGTTGTACATGTTAGGGGGCATCTGCTGAGGACCACCGCGGCCACCCTGCTGAGGGTAGCCGGGGAACTGGCCAGGGCGACCACCAGGCATGCCCATGCCAGGCTGAGGGAAAGGCATACCACGACCACCCTGGGGCATGAAGCCGGGCTGCTGGCCAGGAGGGTAGAAAACAGGGGGCTGCATGTACTGTTGGGGCATACCAGCGGCAGCGGCAGCCTGCTGCATGCGCATCTGGTTGCGAGCCTGGATACTAGCCTCGAGCTGGTTCTTGCGGACATCCTTGCGCTGAGCGAGAGCGACGTAAAGAGGTTTGCCATTAACCATGCGCTGGTTCATCTCAGCGACAGCCTTGGTAGCGTCGTCGGGGTTGCTAAAGCAGACGAAGCCGAAGCCCTTGCTCTTACCAAGCTTCTTGCCAGCCTTCTTGTCGGCCTTCTTGTCCTTGTCGGAGCCCTCGTCCTCAGTCGTCTCCTCCTGCGTCTCATCCTCGGTGGTCTCCTTCTTGTTCTCCTTGTCCTTAGACTCATCCTCCTGCTTCTCCTTCTCTCCGTCATCTGAGTCCTCAGTGGGGGCATCCCTCATGACCTTGGCAGAGGTAATTGGGCCAAACTCAGAGAACATATGGCGCAGCTTGTCGTCGTCAATCTCGTCGTCGAGGTTCTTGATGTACAGGTTGACACCCTGGTACTTGCTGGCCTTCTCCATGCGAGCAGCCTCATAAGACTTGCGAAGCTCCTCTTCGCGCTCATGCTTCTTCTGGGCGCGGCCAACGTAGAGGTCCTGGCCTTTGAAATCCAAGTTGTTGAGCTCGTCGACAGCCTTGGAAGCGCTCTCGTGGGTGGTGAAGTTGACAAAACCGAAACCACGGCTCTTGCCCTCCTGGTCGCGAGCGAGAGACGAGGAAGTAACGTCGCCGTACTTCTCAAAGAGCTCGCGGAACTCGTCATCGGTAGCCTCGGTGTTGATGTTCTTGACGTAGACGTTGGTGAAGTTGGCCTTCATCTCGTCAAACTTACTCTGGCGGTCCTTCTTGGGGATATGGTGGCCGACGTAGACCTTCTTCTCGTTGAGAAGCATGCCGTTGACGTGCTTGATGGCCTGCTGAGCAGCCTCGTCAGTCTCGTAGTGAACGAAGCCGTATCCCTTGGAGTTGCCGTTCTCGTCCTGGGCAACCTTGCAGCTCAGAATGTTCCCAAAGGCAGCAAAGGTGTCATGGAGAGCCTTGTTGTCAATGGCGACGTCAAGGTTCTTGATGAAGACGTTGCCCTGGCCAGTCTTGCGGAGGGCAGGGTCGCGTTGAGACCACATGATGCGGCAGGGACGGCCCTTGATAAGGGTGTAGTTGAGTTCCTCGAGGGCCTTCTCGCCGTCGGCAGTCGAGTTGTAGTTCACGTAGGCGTAGCCGAGAGAACGGCGCGTGACAGCATCGCGGCAGACACGGATAGAAGCAACGGCACCAATCTGAGAGAAGAGCTCGAAGAGCATAGCCTCAGTGACGGAGGGGTCGAGCTCGCCAACATAGAGAGAAGCCGAGTTCTGGGGGTGAGGGGCGGCCGAGTTTGGGGTAGGGCCAGAGGCATCGTCACCAGCAGCGACGTTGGTGTCAACAGTGGGAGCCTTGCCCTCACCGTTGTTGATGGAGGTGTTGTTGAGATCGTTGGCGAGCTGATCAACAGCGCCGGAGTTGTTGCTGGCAGACATTTTGTTTTGGTGGTAAGCTAGATACGACTAGAAACTGAAACAAACGACATTAGCAAACCTGACAGACGGACAGACAGACAAACAGACCGAGGGAGGCGACGGCTGGAGTTAAAGAGGCGGAGACGGACTCACAGTATCACAGGCTTTGAGCGGATAGAGTTGAAAAGGGTGGAACCGGCAACAAGTCAGAAACGAAACTGGTTGACGATGCTGGTATTCAAAGACAACACGAAGGAGCTTGAGTAGCGATGGATAGCCGGCTCAAGTTGATTCGTGGTTGCTGTAGAGTGTAGGAGTCGGTTCTTCGCAGGTCGCACGAGACGATGAGCGTCGACAGTGAAGTAGGGGGGGGTTTTTTGGGGGGTTTTCAAATTTTTTTGGAAAGTTTTTCTTGATTGAATGACAAGAACAAGGACAGAGAACTAGTACAAAGACTGTTCCTCTGAACTAACTCGCCACGAGAAGGGTTTTGGGGTTTTTGATAGGAGTTGACTGTGGTGTGGAGGGAAAGGGAAAAAAGAAATTTGTCCAGAGCAGAGCATAAATTTTCCTTAGCCTTGACCGACTGTGGTGGAGTGCCCTTGCCGTCTCCCACACTTTGCTGTGGCTCTGGCTCTGGCTCCCTTTCAATGGCTCTTGCAACAGTTGTGGGTGGGGACAAGGGCGCCAGGCACGCGCCACACGGTGCGGGCAGCACAGGATTTACACCCAGGCGGCACTGTAAGCCACACTCTTGCCCTGCGCAGGGTTCTTCAAGGGTGTTGCGGTAGAGGTAGGTACTCGTACACACTGCCGTACGGTGACGACTTTTGATGGGGATTGCGAGTACAGCGAATCTGCAGTCAACCCCCGCATTGATCGGGTATCTTTTGTCTTTGTGTCTATCAATCTCAAGTACCTTACCGATCGAGAGCCTCAGTTCCAAGTCCTTTGTCGTTTCGCATTCTTTGTGTGCTCGCACCATGAAATCAATAGTCCTTTGTGTCATTGTGAAAATCGATCACAAAGCAGCTCCCTCTGGCCAATAGGTACAAAGAACAGCGACCGTCATGATAGCTTTGACCACGCAGCTTGCCTTTCCTTGTGCTCAAAGAAGCCATCACATGTCTTCATTAAGGGAGATAGGTGTCAACTTGAGTTTGCCAGTTTAAGCCTTAATTCAACGACCCCAAAAGTAGACTAGAACTTTTGGTTAGCGAGTAATTACTGCGGAATACTGCCTGTATTTTGTGCGACGATGCTTTCTGTCGCCGGCTGCATGGTTGTATGTGTGGCATGGCTTTAATTGTGTTAAGCTCGCTACAAAAATGCCACGAAAATATAGCCAAAATAGGAAAGGGGGAAGGAAGGCAACGATGAAAGCTCCTTTTTCAATACTTTAAAATTAAGAAATTATTTTGACCTTTTTAACTCAACACATCACAGCTTATACTTACTAAGCCAAAGTGATAGAAGCATATAGCACATTGAAGAAGCGCAGGTGGCGTGTGCTCCCCCAAATCTACTGGTGCCACGAGCTGACCTCATCGCCAGTAGCCTTGAGAGCGCGCCCCACCACAGCTCGTCCGGCCCGCCGACGTCAACCACTGGGCCCGATTTACCTCTCGTTCAAGATATCTCAAATCCTTCCCCCACTGAATACAGCAATCCTCGACGGCGCAAAACCCAACGAGCATAAAACCGCAAAGCATGTTCTATGCATTACTATCCTATTGAGGCCTTTCGGAGAGTGCATAGTTGCCATGTTCTCGACATTTACAGGCAACTCGAGGCGGCCTCGAAACGTGAATCTCAGTGGCGGGGCCGGAAATCCGTTTGCCAACACTTCATGGAGCCCCTCGGCTGTTTCGAATACGACAAAGACAGTTACTGATGCACAAGCCGAACGAGAGAAACGACAAGCGGAAAGGCAGAGATTAAAGGCAGCTGGGCGGATCCAACGCACATGGCGAGGCCACAAAGCGAGGACGACCGTGGCCGACTCACGCAGAGCCGCCTTCGATCTGATATACGCTTCCTCGGCTGCGCAAGCGCCGCAGAAACATCTTCCTGTCGCTTTCAGCCTCCTGCTCTCATTCTGTAAACCGAATCGACGTGACGATCTCCAACGACTGTTCCAATATGTCAACGATACGCAGACGGTCGATCTGCCCAATATATGTCCTGCTGGCACACACCCCTGTCGAATACGGAGGCTAGTCGATCTAATTGTCAACGCCTTGCAGGCTGGATTCGTTCCTAACGGGTAAGTACTGGGCGTGGCAGGCCATAATAAGCACAAATCCGAGACTAACTTTCCCTTACAGAGACGTTTCGCCCGAATTCGATGTGGTGCTCAGCTTGTATTCGAGAATTATACAAGCATCTCCAGATACTGCATCAGGATCACTTTCGGGATACTTCACTGCGTTAATGCAGCTATCGCGGAACAAAACCGCAACTGGATGGATTCAAAGCCTTACTACTGCAATTGCGACGACTATACAGACAAATTCCCAAGAAGGTGAGTAGCGTATAGTCCATTTCTTATTTTAAATTGCTATAGTGTTGGAACTAACATCTACACACCAGTCAATTCAGCTGCCTATGCCAGTTTTGCCTGCCAATACTTGGCTAAGAGCGATATCGCTTTATTCGAGAACAATATTGAGGCTTTTGTCCCCGTTATTGACTTAGACGCATTATCTGAGGCCATATGTCAGGTATACGCTGGCTTTTCTGCCGCTTCAGGCCCCAGAGACGAACTAATGTGGCTTCTCGCACACTTTACCCACTTGAGCGGGAATCAGTTGCATGTGCAACCAACGCTAGCGCAAATACGCTGCGTATTCATGCAAATAGCGGCTCTGTCATCGGAAATCAGCCTTCGATTCGCCCAGAGACAGTTGTCTGACGATGATGAATTTGAAATGGAGGGGGTCAAGTTGTCTGTCAATCCATACATCTCAGAGCATGTAACGTGGTTGATTAGCCAACAAGGAACTTCGAAAATTCTTCGAGATTTTGCGACAAGTCTGGCGCACTCCACTGGCGAGGCCTTCCAAGGCACCAGTCTGCTGGCAGGTTATCTGCTAGCACTCCTTCAGAGCTTTCCCACAAACGCCGATGAGATTCGCATGCGACTATTTCTTGAGGAGATAGGGACGAATTCTGGAAATATACCCACTGTCAAGTTCTTGTGGCAAATGATGAAGCAAACCACAGTCTTTGACAAGCTCAAACGGGAATCTGAGACACCAACGGCTGTCCTCCAGCGATATCTTCAAAGCTCGTCACAGCCAGCAAGCGAATCTACGGAAGATCAAGAGTGGCGCATAGTTCTGCTTTTCCTGGAACTTTACACATTTATATTACGACTATCTGACGACGAAGACTTCTTTAGTAGCATTCAGCCTCAATTGCTTGATGGCGCTTCTTCGCAATCGCGTATCCGCTCGTGTAGTTTGTCGCTGGAGGATATCAAGAGTCTCTCAGTCTTCTTGAAGAACAGCGCGTTCACGTTATACTACAAATCGAAAGAACTCTCTCAATCGAGCAAAGAGGCGGAGATGTCCACTAAATCGAGGCTTGATTACTACTTGGGAGCAGGCACATCTGAGTCGCAGTCCAGGCTACCATCCGGGCGTGACAGCAGCCCGGCATCGACAAAGTTAAGCCTCGAAAGCCTTCGTGGCATCATTTCCTCTGCTGTCAAAATGCTGTACGAAAGAGATTCTCGAAAACCATTCCTACCAGCGGGTCACTGGCTCATGCCAGACAAGCTGCAGCGTGAGGACTTTGTAACCGCTGTTATCGCCGAGGAAGAGCGCCAGCGAGAGGAAGAGCTCGCAGATAGTGACGATGAGATGGATACGGGAGAAGAAACACTATCTCCATTCGAGACCGGGTTGTCGTACTCTTTTGCTGGCCAACGACTTTCCCGACATGCGAGAATGGAGCGGCTTAGAGCCCAACAGGTGCGCAGTCAACGAGAGCGCAGGCTGGCAGAAATGGGCCCGAAACTTGAAATCCTCAAGCACATGCCGTTTGTTGTGCCTTTTGACACGCGGGTCATGATATTCCGTCAGTTCATTCAGCTTGACCGAGACCGTAGGGACGGCGACTCACAAGTTCCCATCCACCTCTTTGCGCGGCATAACGTCAACATTCGACGCGGTCAACTCTTTGATGATGCATACGACGAACTCTATAAAATAGGTGATGGCTTGAAAGATCAAATACAGGTCACTTTTGTCGATCAGTTCAACACTCCAGAGGCAGGCATCGATGGAGGCGGAGTCACCAAGGAGTTTCTCACGAGCGTGACGTCTGAGGCTTTTGGGAGCAAAGAAGGCACACTAGGCATGTTTACCTCCAGTGCAGACGGGCTGCTGTACCCCGACCCGACATCCATCGACGTACTCCGTGAACAGATGAAAGAGCAGGGCATTAGTGAATCCTCTGCAGAATGGAGAGAGGTTTTGCACGAACAACTGAAACGCTACGAATTCTTGGGCAGAATAGTGGGTAAATGCCTCTACGAAGGTATCCTTGTTGATCTAGCGTTCGCCGGCTTTTTCCTCCTCAAATGGCCATCATCTGGTCCCAACGAAGAGAACAGTTTCAAAGGCGGTATTAATGACCTGCGAGATATGGACGAAGATCTTTACAAGGGCATGCTGAGGCTGAAGAACTACCCAGGCGACGTTTCTGACCTCGGCATTGACTTTACCGTCGAAGACCAGGTCTCTAAACCAGAAGCTCCAGTAAAGACAGTTACAAGAAAACTGGTCGCTGTTGGCGACCAGATATACGTGACAAACGACAACCGTCTCTTGTATATATCTTATGTCGCTCGCCACCGCCTAGTCGTGCAACCGTCCTTGCAAACAACCGCATTCCTACGTGGCCTCCGCGCCATCATCCGCCCCTCATGGCTTTCCATGTTCAACCAGTCCGAGCTCCAGCGCCTCGTCGGCGGCGACTCGTCCGAAATCGACCTTGAGGACTTGCGCCAAAACACCATTTACAGCGGCCTGTATGAGATTGGCGACGACAACGAGGAACACCCCACGATCAAGCTCTTCTGGAAGGTCATGCACAGCTTTACGGACGCTCAGCGCCGAGACTTACTCAAGTACGTCTCCTCCACGCCGCGGGCACCGTTGCTGGGATTTTCGCAGCTGCGCCCAAAGTTTAGTATCCGGGATAGCGGCACGGATGAAGAGCGGCTGCCAAGCACAAGTACGTGTGTCAATCTGCTCAAGTTGCCTCGGTATACAAAGGAATCGACGCTGCGGGAGAAATTACTTTATGCTATTACTTCTGGTGCAGGATTTGATTTGAGTTAAGACGCATGATGGTACTAGGATTTGTCACGAAATGCATAGAGCGGACTAATTAGATGACTGGTCAATTCAACTTAGATACATATATCATTTCACTAAACTAATTAAGTGTGCCGTAGATGTAATTACGTGACGATGGTCAATGCTAGCCTCACGCATTAATTTTGGAAACTCTGCCTCAATATCTCGGGCTTGCGGTTAGACAGGTCAATTAGCATCTGGCCAAACAAGCCATTCGTCCACGCAAACCTGTTTCACGCAATTAGTGGCCTGCACAACTCTCTAGGACAATTTGCAAAACAACTTACCACGATCGAGTCCAGTCTGACTCGTCATGCGTATTGACAGATTCATGCATCAAACCCAGACCACTTGTAGAACCAAGTAGCTGCTTCAGACCAAAGACGATTTCATCGTCATCATCCGTAGTCATGATGCGCATAATCACACCCATGGGCCAGGCCATGCCGGGACCCAAGTGCGGGCCGCCGGTCGAGTTGAGGACGGGACCCCAGCCCCAGTAGGGGTTGGAGGTGCTGAGGACGTAGTCGCGCGTTCGCTGGTAGACTTCGCTGTCCATGGAGTCGTAGCCGAGATGTGGGATACTGAGGAGGGAGGGGATATTGGCGTCATCCTGTAGACTGAGTGTCAGTACCTTTATTATGAAATTATGTTTCAGTCGGTTGCGCCATCTTACCATGAAATTAACGGAGCCGTAACCATCGACTTCGAAAGCGTAGATTTCGCCATACTTGGGGTGCTTGACGATGGCATACTGGTTGATAGCCTCGCGTATTCCAGCAGCCATCTTTTCCATCTGTGAGGCAAGACCGCCATCAATGTCCTTCATTATCTTGGCACAGTGCTCCAAGTTGCTGGCAAACATCATGTTGGCAGGAACAAAGTACTGGTAGATAGTCGAGTCGTCCGATGGGCGGAAGAAGCTGCGCACCATGCCAATATAGCCCTCAACCGGGTTTCCATGGCCACTGTTTGAAACAGTCTCAGTAGCACTGTTCGAGTCTCGCAACCAAGTGTAAGGCGAGTCGTTGACGCTGCCGTCTTCGGCATATGTACCGATCATGAGGCCCCGGGCAACGTCCAAGAGGCCAGCAACAGTGTCTCTCCATTTAAACTTGCCAAAGAAGGCTGCGTCGCCGGTGGCATCGTAGTAGTCCCACGAGAGTTGGAGGAATGCAGCGATGCTGTCGAGCTCGTACTTGCACTCCCAGACCTCATCCGGGTCATATGGCGGCTTAACGGTGTCGGCGCGGCGAACAAGCGAGCGCTTCTTGTGGTTGACGGGTGGAATTTTTGACTCTGCTGGCGGTTGGAAGGAGTTACAGTAAGGATACTTGCGCAAATAGCGGGCTTGAAGATTAATAGCGCCGCGGTACAGTCTGCCAATGTTGTTTTTGTCGCCTTCTGCGGCAGTGTCGTTGAGGATAGGCTTGTAGGACTGTAGCTGGTTGGCGCTATCGCGCAGCCACATGGCATTAATGTCGCCAGTAATAACAAATGCGAGCTATATAAGCCATGATCAGCATAACGGACTAGTAAGCATGGTTCATGGTATCAGAGCTTACCTCTTCCTCCGGATCATCCGCTGACGTGCCATGCCAGAGAACTGTTGTGTCCACCGTATTGGGCCAGGTATTGAGGAAGAGCCTGTACAGGTCCGGGTCACGAACCTTGCCCTTCATGCTCTTGATGATTCGCTCGACTTCTGGGACAACATACGAACGACACTCTTCCGAGGGTCGCTGGTATGGAAACTTGTATTTTCCGCATGAGAATGGTGGGTGGCGCTCTCTGGCATATTGTTCATACGCCGGACAGTCAGCGCCGGCTGCGATGGCGGCCAAGGCCGCGACAACTAGAGTCTGCTTCATGGCGTTGAACGTCGCGAACTACAAGTACTGAAGTTTGGGCTAGTCTGCAGTGCACACGGTGTCTACAGAGACCGAGAGGGGCCACGACGTTTTTAAGTATACAGAGCCAAGACGTGTAAAATAACACGAGTGTCTCAGCGTGCAGCGCATGACGCACGGCATGTTACCAGTTTTTGCCTTTGGAACCCCAATGAGGGTAGGTTATTTTGGTTCCCACGGCCAGCGCAACGGGGAGCCAGCTGCCCCCGGCCGATATTCTTCTATAAGGAAGGTCGTCGCCGAGTTTTAAGAATAGGGCCGATGCAACCTGCCGGCTCCAATGCGGGGGTAGGCCAGTCCTGACCTTGGTGACAATGAGAGTGCTCGCAGGGGGTTGGCTGGGATGCTCCCTGGTTGGTCGTCGAGGTCAAGTGAGGAGAAACAAAGCTTAGATTTGCTTTAGCATGTTTACGCTGTCCTCTTGGCGTGCTTCTTGACCAAATCAAGACAAAGCTACGGCTGCATGTTGCGGTGGGCATTGACGGTGTGGATGTGAGGTTGCATCGCGCAAATGCTCCAAATGTTTCCGCGTCGTACTGGTAGAGTCGCAAGCGAGGGCAATGCTGGTCACGGTCCGCTTTGGGAATGTTGAATGTCCGTCTTAAACTTTGCTTGCAGCAGTCAGCAGGCTGGACTTCTCTTTCTGGCAAAACAATGGCTCGCGAGTCTTGAACGCCAGCATTCCTTTGCGTGTTGTTTCATCTCTGCGTAAGCTCCGCCCATTGTCTCTCCTTGGGAAATGATCCATCGGCAAAATAAGTCGCGGGGTAGCTCGCTTTTGCCAGTGGCGTTTTTGGCGTCCTTTTAACTCTGCGGGGAGCTCTGGCGATCTCTGACACGGCAAGCCACCTCGCAATCATGCGTGGGGGAAACTACTCGTACGTGTCAGCAAGGCTTGGATTCCATCAAGCTGCGGAGCGCGGATAAAGGCTGGCTGCCAAGTGACGTTCTGAAATTCGAGTGGCGCCGCGCCCCTGCAGTGTTGTTTCCTGCTTGACGGCAAATGAGGTCCGACGACTGGCTACTCGTAAGTCTTGGGGATGTCAAGGATCCCACTGGTGAGCCTGGCGCAGCCTGGTTTGGTGTCAAGTCGAGCCTTGGCAATGGCGTTGCGAAATCGCAGTCAGTGCGGCGTTTGCTCTTTCGCCCCGGTGGAGCATCCTAGCAGGTGGCAGACGGCCGTGGCAGCTGGCAGTCACTTGGCATAAGGTAGCTGAACTTCAAGAGTTGCCAGAAGAGGCAATTTCGACTTGGCGTCGGCTAGAACTCCATACATACAGCAACTTCAATCTTCCACGAAACCAAACCATAACCGAAGATCAAGAGTTCCCATTATTTCCACTGTAGCCCTTCCGGGTTCATGCGCCTATACCACATCTCAAGTGATTCCTGCGAGCTGCATGCCCTCTCCCGTTGCCCCAATCTCGAGAAGTCGGGCGGGGGATGTGGGCCATTAGGAGCTCGGGGAAGAGACGGAAACGCCTCTCGTTGGCTTCCCTTGTTTTTGTCTCAATCAGTCCAAACCAGCCAACCCTCCCTCCTTGCTCCTGGAACCTTTCCTCTTTAAGACTGATGCGTTTTGTATGTGAGCCTTGTGACGGATCAAGTGATCTTTTGCCGCCGCCAACGCGGGGGAAATGGTGTGTAAGTCCCTGGTGCAAGCGTTCCAGTGGCTCGAGCAGAAACCGTAAAATACATATAATGAGGCCGAAGCCGGGCTCAATACACCGCTACCATTGTCGCTACTTTTCGCACAGAGCGATTGCCCCGTCTCATAAAAGCGTTTCCAACACCAGCTCACCATGGTCGACCGAACAAATGCTCCCGATCCTAACAAGATCGACACTCCCTCAGATGCGGCTGTCGCTCCCGCAGAGGTCTCCGTTTCCGACGAGACCACTAAGGACGCGACTGCTCATCATCTAGAGGAAATGGAAACCAATGACTCCGACTCTTCGTCCGATATGCACAAGAAGGCTGGTATTGCCGTCATCCAACAGCAGCATACCATTCCAACCACCGGAAAGCGTATGCCTACGTCTAAGTGGGAATACATCTTCTTCTGCATCTTCTGTAGGTGCTCCAACCCCGTCGCCTCCTTACAATGTTTTAACTTGATCTAGATTTTTCGAATAACGGCGCTCGTACGTATACCTTTCACTGGATACTATCCAAGTTTTGACTAACAGCCCTCAGCCATCGGAGGAAATGGTGGTGCGCTTCGCCAGGCACTTGTCAGCCAACAATTTCCAAGTGGTGATGTCAGATGGGGTGGTAGGACGATGCCCAGTATGTTGATATCTCTCTGAAACACATAAGACAGTTCCTGCTTACATGCTCCTAGTGAATTCCATGCTACTGGACGTAACTGGTATTCTCTTCGCCGCCCAGCTCGTCTTGCTCCTGTCCATTGGCCCTTATGCCGACTATGGAAACTGGAGACCATGGATTATGATCGGTATGTTTTTGCAGAGGCAAGCCACAACGCTTCGAATTTCTATACATATTAACGCATGTCTGTAGTTGGCCAGGGAATTCTCTACATCTCTCAATTCGCCATGTGCGGCATGAGCAAGCCCAGCCAGTGGCAAACTGCACAAGCGCTCTATGTCGTCGGCTCTCTTGGTACGGCTTTAAAGTAAAAGCGGTCTTCTAAAAAATCGAGTTAATGTTTCAATAGCTGCGAACATCGTCACGTCGTTTTACGCTGCCACTTTTCCAGGCCTTGTCCGCGATCTGCCGCAGCTCATCAAGTCAGAACAGGATGTGAAGAGTGGCGTTAAAACGTACGTTGAACTTTTCTACTTTCTCGTAATTGTTGAATATTGGACTGACATCTTCAAAGGCCTCAAGAACACAATGAACTCGATTCTTATGAGCGATCAAAGGTGAGAGCCACAACGCATCGCTCTGCACTGATGCTGATAGCCTACAGCTATATAACCTCGTCAACATCACAGGCTCGGCTCTGGTCGTCATTGCATATTCCATCGGTGTCGGAATTTCTGCTGGTGTCGGCTTCGACACCGATAAGAAGCTTATTCACTCCTACCAAGTTCTGATGGGTTACTTTGGCGCCGTCACCGTGATTTGCACTTTGCCTTTCTTCATCGTTCAGAAGCACCGCCCAGGACAACAACTTCCTGAGGGTACGAAGTGGTGGCTTGTCGGTCCAAAGTGAGTGCTATCTTCTTCTGGGTTTGGCAAATCAAATCTAACATGCTGAACAGGCAAGTTTGGAGTGCGGCGAAGAGCGCCGCCCACCTTAAGCAATGCATGCTGTATCTCGTCGCATATTTCATGCTCCAAGAGAGTAAGCGCATGCTAATCAGTACCCTCACAAGTTTTACTAATGCTCAGCAGCCTTTGGAACCTATTTTAATGTGACTGGTATCTTACAAAACGAGTATGTCTGCTGTTTATCATCTTGCGAGGCTCCAACGCTGACACTATTCACAGGGTTATCAACTACAGCCCACTTCTGCTCAATGCCATGAGCCTTGTTGCCGATCTCTCAGGAGGTTCTGGTACCGTTTTCATGCTTCTTCTGCAGAAAAAGTTCCGCTTCTCCGTGAAAGCCGGCGTATTCTACGGCGCATGCATGACTCTCGTCCCATCTCTGTTCGGTGCCATCGGATACTTCACCAATGTCATTGGTTTTCACCATAATTGGAGTTTTTGGCTTGCACAGGTTTGGAACTTTCAGACAGCTGCCTGGGGATCTTACCAAGTCACCATGATCTCCGAGGTCGTGCCTGCTCCCAAAGCCTACATGTTCTTTGCTCTCTTCAACACTGTTGGAAAGACATCCGGCTTCATCGGCCCCTTTATTTCGTCTGCCATTATTGAGCGTGCCGGTGGAAATACTAGCGCCGCGTACTGGTTCCTCTTCTCCATGGGCTGCATTGGTGTCATTACTCTTTACTTTGTCGACACCGATGCTGCTAAGGCCGATAATGCCAGGTACCTCGAGCGCGAGGCGGCTGAGTATTACAGCGAAGAGCAGATCAAGGCTGCCAGACAAGCAGATTTGGATAATGATGAGCCCGTTAAGGCTTAGAAAGCTACATAACCATGGGTTTTAAGTGGCTTTAACACAAATTTGACCTGCCCGTATATCACGCTCGTTTAGACGAAATGTTGTTCAGCGCCTTCTAATTCCATAATCTTCTTTAAAGAGGAATACATGAGTACCTATTATATAATGTATTGCTGTTTGTTTGATCTAGCTTCGTAATATATCGCAGCAACGCTATTTAAAGTTCCAAGGGTACAATTCTAAATCGCAAGGCGATAGGTGAGCAAGAGGCGTAACTGTAAGTTTAAACTGAAATTTAAAAACTCCAATTTAATTATTCCAAAGCCACCTTCTTTAGAAAATTCCTCGTGTGAATTTGCTATGATGTGTAACAACTTATAGGCCAGGGTCACACAATCTATGACCACAACAAAGTTTCACAATGTCGACAAAATCTTTTATAATCGTGAAGATGAAAGTGCTTGTGGTTGGCAGCGGCGGGCGAGAGCATGCCCTGGTCTGGAAGTCGGGCATGTCGCCCTCCGTGGACCATATCTACGTCGTGCCAGGAAATGGAGGCACTGCTACGGTGCAAAAGGTCAGCAACATTGAAGGTGTCTCTCCAAAGGACTACAGCAGCCTTGTCGCAGGGCGCAAGGACCTCGGCATGAGGTTAGTAGTAGTTGGACTTGATACGGCTGTCGTTGCCGGGATTGAAGCGCACTTCCGTGACAGTAAGCATGTTGACCTTATCCTTGAAAATAAACTAACAATATATAGGTGACATTTCTTGCTTTGCCCCTAGCAGGGAGACAGCAGAGTTAGAGGGCTCAAAAACGTACGCAAAAGACTTCATGGTCAAATACGGCATACCAACTGCGAGATACAAATCGTTCGAATCATATGAACCTGCAAAAGAATACCTGGACAATTTAGACAGTGGCAGTGATTTAGTTCTCAACGTAGACGGGCTCGCGGCCGGTAAGGCCGTTGTGCTTCCTGAGACTCGCGAGGAAGCAAGAGTTGCGCTGGAAGAAATGATGCTGGGAGTCAAGTTTGGAGACGCAGGCAAGACAATCATTGAGGAACGTCTTGCAGGAGCCGAAATTAGCGTTTTGACATTCAGCGACGGCAAAACACACAAGTCTTTACCACCGGGTCAAGACCACAAGCGTATCTTTGACGGCAATGAAGGTCCAAATACAGGTGGTATGGGAGCATGTGCTCCTGTGCCATTTGTCACGGACGTCCAGATGACAGAGATTGATCGAACCATAATTCAGCCTACTTCGGAAGGCATGAGGTCTGAAGGTAACTATGGCTGCTTAACATATCTCCCACTTTCCTGTTTCGTTTTTTCTAGGCCGACGATTCGTTGGGCTACTCTTTACCGGAATTATGATGACGCCAAATGGACCCAAAGTTCTGGAGTATAATGTTCGGTTTGGCGATCGAAAAACGCAAACAATGCTTCTCCTTATTGAGAGCGACCTCGCTGGAATTATGCTGGCGTGTGTAGAGGGACGGTTGGCTGAGGTCGACTTGCGCATCGGTGACGGCTTTGCTGCCAATGTCGTGGTCTCGACAGAAGGCTACCCTGGAGTACCACGGCGCGGCGACAAAATTCAAATTGAGAACCGCTCCAAAGGTAAATATTCATAAGTCTGTTACTAAGACCATGTAGATACTAGGCGCTGTTCCAGTCATACATATCTTCCATGCTGGAACGAAGTTGGTGGACGGTTGCTTATACACAGATGGCGGACGAGTATTTTCCGTTGCTCTGTCGGGAACAGACATTGCGCGAAGCAGTTGACAAAGCATATCAAGGTGTGGAAGCAATTCGATTTAATGGCATGTTTTATCGTCGAGACATCGGAGCTCGGTAAGTCTACTATCCAAACTCCTAAGAGTTGGTTAGTCATGCTGACTTAAAAGCGCATTACCTATGTTTTACAAGACGAATGATACATAAGTCCATTTAGCCAAATCCGGAAATCAGTAACGCATTCAGGTGTATCCATATTCCTCAGCTCGAACGAAGCCTCGAATAAATGTAGTATACGTACATTGTCATACTCACCAGCGATACTGTAGAAGGCATTGTGTCACTTGGTTCGAGTAAGAAGCCGTCTTGAAGGTCCTTGAGCCGAATGACGCCGTGTTGACCCGGTGGGTCGTGCTCTCTGGACCTTGCTAACCGGCTAATATGCACGTGCCTGTTAAGAGTCGAGCCTTCGGGTACTTCTTAAGCCGACCTCTGTCACACAAACCCCACCAAGATGACGTCGTTGACCAGGTTCCTCTTTATCTTGCACTATCCTCCGGCTTGGGTCGGCTGCGGTCGCGCGGCTCAAAACCTCCACAGCGCCACTAGCAACCAATTGCTGGGCAGATAATTGTAAACCTACGTGCTGCGGCCTCACAGACAGTCTTTGCCCTCTCTTTCCATCTTCACCGTCAATCTCGCTGTTGCCATCGCGAGGTGCAACAGTCCTTTCTCCCATAACCATGTCCGCCCCGATACCTGTATCGAGATGTGCGCAGCGCAGCGCACGAGTACTTGGCACACTGCGGTCGAGCGGACGTACTCTTCAACCCGCAGCCGTGACATGTAGGCGATCATGCGCGTCATTGCGCGCGAGGCCCTTCCCCGCAATGAACGGCGTTCGAGCCCTCAGCACAAGTAGAGTTCTGCGAATGGCCGATGTGGAAGAGACTTTCGACCCCAATAGCATTGAGCGCGAGTCGGACGAGGTCGATGTGTGCATTGTCGGAGGTGGCCCTGCTGGTCTGAGTGCGGCCATTCGGCTCAAGCAATTGGCCAACGAGGCTGGCAATGAGGACTTCCGTGTCCTGGTTCTGGAAAAGGCGGGCGATCTTGGAGCACACATCGTGTCAGGTGCTGTTATCCAACCCAGCGCCATTAAAGAGCTTTTCCCAGACTGGCTAGATGAAGAAAACCCGTCACGCTTCGAGTATGCCACACCGGCTGGCAAGGACAAGATGAGATTCCTCACCAAAACTTCATCAATCCCTATCCCCGCTCCTCCACAGATGAGCAACCACGGCAACTACATTGTCAGCTTGAACCAATTCGTCAAGTGGCTTGGTGAGCGTGCCGAGGAAGTCGGAGTTGAGGTATATCCTGGATTTGCTGCTGCTGAAGTCGTATATGGCCATGACGGCTCTGTTAAGGGTGTTGCCACCAACGATCTTGGTGTCAGCCGTGATGGAAAGCCCAAAGATTCTTTCGAGCGCGGCATGGAGTTTCACGCCCGAGTAACAATGTTCGGCGAGGGCTGCCACGGCAGCTTGACTAAGCAAGTTATCAACAAGTTTGATCTGCGCAGCGACAGCCAACACCAAACATATGGTCTGGGAGTCAAGGAAGTCTGGGAGATTGACCCTGCCAAGTTTGAAAAGGGTTTAGTTGTGCACTCTATGGGTTATCCTCTTCCCAAGGATGTATACGGTGGTTCGTTCATGTATCACTTTGGTGATAACATGGTGACTCTCGGCCTGGTTGTTGCTCTCGACTATCAAAACCCCTGGCTATCGCCATACCAAGAGTTCCAAAAGCTCAAGCATCATCCTCTTTTCAAAAACTACCTCGAAGGCGGCAAGTGCATTTCATATGGCGCGCGTGCTCTCTCTGAAGGTGGTTTCCAGTCCATCCCCAAGGTTGCATTCCCTGGAGGTGCCCTAATCGGTGACTCTGCTGGCTTTGTCAACGTACCCAAGGTCAAGGGCACCCACAACGCCATGAAGTCCGGTATGCTGGCCGCCGAGTCTGCTTATGCGGCTCTTAGCGGCAGCGACCAAGGCACCGTTTTCCTATACGACTACGAAGATTCCCTACGCAAGTCCAGCATCTGGAAGGAGCTGAAGGAGGTTCGCAACATGCGCCCATCTTTCCACACGCCGCTTGGCCTCTATGGCGGCGTCGCCTACTCCGGTCTGGAAGCATACCTTCTCAAAGGCCGCGTACCATGGACGCTGAAACACAAGCTTCCTGACCACGCCGCCACCAAGCCCGCCGACAAGTTCCCCAAGATTGAGTACGAGAAGCCCGACGGCAAGATTTCATTCGACATCCTTACTAGCGTCTCTCGCACCGGCACGAACCACGAGGAGGACCAGCCCATCCATCTGCAGGTCAAGGATTGGGATGCGCACACCAACGAGACGTATCCAGCTTATAAGGGCTTGGAGAACCGCTTCTGCCCAGCGGGAGTGTACGAATACATTGAGGATGAATCGAAACCCCACGGAGTCCGATTCCAGATCAATGCGCAAAAGTAAGCCTTATTCTCCTTCACAAACCCTCAGTCACAACAGCCTGCTAATTAACTGTTCTTAGCTGCATCCACTGTAAAACTTGCGATATCAAAGCACCTCACCAGGACATCAACTGGCAAGTACCCCAAGGAGGCGAGGGTCCCAAGTACTATATGACGTAAAATACCTATGTACACAATGCAAGCAAAACAACCTAAAAAAGCAAAAGATAATGCATCAATTTCTTTCTTTGTACGGGCATGATACCTTTGGTCATAGATGGAGAATTAGGAAACATAGCATCAAGGAGCCTATACGGGACTTCGAAAAATACAAAAAAAAAATCACGTCACCCCTTAACTGAATGCACAAGTGCAATGCGAAGCGAAGAGTAAGTTAAGACATCATGTGTGGCATGAAGTCCATATCAAGCGAAGGCTTGGCCACGGCACAGCATTCACTGGGCAGGCAACGGAGAGTGCTCGGGCCCGTTCCAGTCACAGCGCCATCGGCGGGTTTTTTTTTTTTTCCCACTGCGTGTCTTTTTCTTCTTCGTTGCTCTTTTTACTTTGAACCAAGTTCACAAACACCTTACTGCATACGCAAGATAAGTGAAGAATGAAGCAGTTACGTGAGGTGGTGACGCTGTGGGTGAATGAATGAGAGATATAGAAGATTGATCGCGGATCCGATGCGCAGGACGGGCGTCATGCCTTCGTACTCATACGGAATATCAGTGGTCGTTTGCGGCGCCACCGGAACCAAATTTGCATGAGCAGATGGAGCTAGGTAGGATCGGTCTCGAGATGAAAAAAAAATTGTTAAGGAGGTACTTGCAGTTTGGGCCGACGAGGGAGGAGACAGTTTTGCGGAAGTACCGATACCTCGCCCACCCCGGCCGTCAGAGTTTTTCTGCGCGGAGCCGCCATCTTCGACGCTTACTATGTTTGACCAAATTGGTTCAAATGAGCGGGAAAAATTACAGACACCATCTACAACAATCAAATACGATCAGAAACCAACTAAAAATACAATTTCTTTAGTTGCGATGCGCGGATTCGCGCAATATATTCTACGCTACGTGGTGCGAGAGGAAGCGCGTCAAAGTCGTGGGTCCGGTATAGGGTACCTTCGTAACTGGCCAATCAAAGGCTGCTGAGGGGCTGGATTCGAGTGGGTGCTGTTCGCGGTATCGGTTGGTTGGGAATCCATGACTCACAACAACAGACCCAGGGCGGATCTCTTCTTCTATCGCCTCTCGCCGGATGGTTGGCCACAGGCTGCGGGCTACAGGGCCAGCGCCAATGCATCACACTGGGTGATACCACTGATGGCGCGGCCGGTCGGTCAACGCGACGGCGGCAAAGACGTGTCCTGACGCATTCATCCGCCACCCTTGCTGGGCTGTTAACCACAGAATCCTGCCATCTGTCTAACTAAACCATGACTTGGCAAAGCGTCTCGGACTCGAGTCGTGGTGAACAAATGCGCAAGGTGGCCTTTTCCAGGGTGCGTCGTTTTTGTTTCAGAGGCAAGTAAAAGTGTTCAGTTGCCGGGCTGTGCGAGGACAGGGTTGCACAAGGGCCTCAGGGAGTCAATATCAGGGCGAGGCTGGTGGATGGAGGCATGAAAAATAGGGGGCGGCGAGCGCAGTGGCGCCGGCGTACGGGGGTTGTGGTGCATGGTTGACGCGGCCATATTGCGACCCATAATTTCACAACTTGAGCGTGTGTTCCCCGTACGAGACCTCCGTATCCGTACTCCGTACCCTGTGCCGCTTGGTGTTGTAATGTGTGTCGCTTTGTCGCCGCAGGCAGTGGGCGCCTGAGGACGCCCGCTTTGTTGGTTCGCCTTCCGTTTGGTGGTGCTTTACGGCATCACGTAGCTGGGTGTCTGTAAGAAGCCGGAATAGGTGAGAGGAAGCGGATGGAATAGGGCAGAGGGTTGCACATGCGCTCGCGGCTTGGTGCCATCATCGTCCTCGTCGGGTCTCGTCTTCGTAGCGCCGTCGAGAGTGCCCGTCGTCGTTGCAGAACGAATCGTTTGGTGTGGGATGGGACGATGATTGATGGGCGAGAACAGGAGGCGAAAATGCATTGGGAAAAAAAAGGTTGAAGCGCCGGGCAGCCACGGACGAGCCACCATCGATGGGCTGTTGCAAAGGTACCTCAGGGGTAGGCTGATGCCGGACTGGGTTGAACAGTGGAAAAAAGGAGATAAATTCACCACATCCTCGCATGTTGATTGGCTGGAGGTGGTCTTAGCGCATGCACTAACCTCCAGCCCCGGCTTGCCTCTGGTGGCGCCACAGGCAGTGCACTGTTGTTGCCTGGGTGTGCGGGTGGGTGGCCAGGCGAGCGCGGCTTGAAATATAAGTACCCAGCCCTCCCCCCAACTCACTGTTTCGCTATTCTTGTGTGGAAGTCCCGACCTACGGCCCTACGTACCTACCACCTGCGTTTGGCCACCAAAAAATTTCTGCCCACTCCTTCTCTCTACGTCACCCCACTTTTTTATACCTGGATAGCCTCGCTTCCTCTCCATCTCACTTACGACCCTCGTTGTCGCATTTTTTGCTCTCTCACATATTTGTCGCCTGGCAAATAAACGCTCTCTTCCTACAAATCCAGAAGCGACCGTGCGCGGTATCCTGAGCGGAAAGCGAGATTCCTATCTATCGGATTGAAGCGGAGTCGACGGACCTATTTTTGGCGAAAAGGTTGAAAGAAACTGGAACACGTTCCTTCGCCATCGCTTTACCTGAGTGCAACCGACCTCTCCCGACGACCTGTTCGATACGCGATCTCGCCGTCGTCAATCATCGGGTTGTTGCGCCACCTGTAGACTGAGAAATATAGAAATCCTATACCTTTGCCTTTGAACGTGAAGCAGAGGGTGGCTATCGCGCGATCGCCAAACGTCCGTTTTTGACATTTTTCGATCCTCAGAAGCAACCTACCTACACTGCAACCTTGCCGTCGCCGTTGACCAACGAGTCTATCGCTTCGCAAGGCCCATCTTGTTTGTGCTTGAGCAGCATATTGTAGGGGAGACATTCACTTGTTCATCTCCCGCGACTGGTAGGCATTTTCCAACCACCTTACTCCCTCCCGTTGAGAGACTATACGAGGTTGGCTCGCCACCTGGCAACAGCTGGCGCCGTCTCTGCTGTTTCATCAGCATCGGGTGCGCATTGCATCTGTCTTCACAAGTCATCGCTTCATTTCAATTGCCAGACTTTCAGATGCTAACTCGCTCCTCGATAGTTCTGCTCGGCGTCCATAGTCTTTGACACGCCCGCATTCGTATTATCCACCGCGATCATGGAGAGCATCCAAACGCATCCGTCCAACGCCGCACAGGCCAAGGCATTCACGGCGCCTGGTTCGCTGTCCTTCCCTGGCGGTTCCAACGAGTTGACTCCGCCTGGAAGTGCCGCCGATGCCAACCAGCGTCCTGGCATGAACGGCCAACCAGCAGCCAATGGGAATGGGGTGACTCCTGCTACTCCCGCAGCCACGCCGGGTGCTACCCAAGGTCCTAGTGGAATTACTCCCACCTTGCAGTATGTATAATGTAACAATTTCTGAGCTTTCTGTTCGGTGAGGCTTATCTCGCTTAATCAAGGAACATCGTTGCCACGGTCAATCTCGATTGCCGCCTGGATCTCAAGACGATTGCCCTGCACGCTCGAAATGCGGAGTACAACCCGAAGCGTTTCGCCGCCGTCATCATGCGCATTCGCGAGCCCAAGACAACTGCTCTGATCTTTGCCTCTGGCAAGATGGTCGTCACTGGTGCTAAATCGGAGGATGATTCTAAGCTTGCTTCCAGAAAATACGCCCGTATTATCCAGAAGCTCGGCTTCAATGCCAAGTTTACCGACTTCAAAATCCAAAACATTGTCGGCTCCTGCGACATTAAGTTTCCCATCCGTCTGGAAGGCCTGGCTTCGCGCCATCACAACTTTAGCTCTTACGAGCCCGAGTTGTTCCCTGGTCTCATCTACCGCATGATTAAGCCCAAGATTGTGCTACTGATTTTTGTCAGCGGCAAGATCGTCTTGACTGGTGCCAAGGTGCGCGAAGAGATTTACCAGGCTTTTGAAATGATCTATCCCGTGTTGCAAGGTATGTTTACTGAGTTTATACAGTCTTGGGAATATTAAGATACTGACCGCTTTCAGATTTCCGCAAGGTTTAATTCCACCCAAAACCACCGGCGCAATGTTGCCCTGCACATTGAGATTTTCTTATACACTCTGTATGACTAGACTCTTGGTCATGATACCATGAACCCTTCTTGACAACGGGCGCTGGCTGCTTGAATGGCCACAATCAAGCTACAGTACCGTTTGTAACATTCTGATTTTAAGCATTGCATTGGCGTTGGCAAAGGAAAGTAGGGCGGACGGGTTTTTTTTTTCGCGTTGATTCTTTTTTTTTATCTTTTTTTTTTATCTACCCTGTTTCAAGGCAAAAGCACAAAGACTTTTCATCCCGCGACTATACATAGATTGCTGGCGGCCCTGAAGAGGTCCGGTTACCCCGAGCCTTGGATGACCCGTTTTAATGCTTTTGGGGAGACGAAAGATCAGCCTGGAGAGAAAACCGCGATTGAAGTAGTCAAAGCGAAGAATAAAGAGCGGCGGAGGATGACCAAAAATGAACAAAGGATGTTTGCTTCCGTATTTGCTTCGTGCTACTGGGACTATGTTTATAGGCGGCCACAAGCTTTTTATAATTGCCTTAATAACCGCATCGCGTGAGCTGTCCGCCGGTCTAGCGTTAGCTAAAAATACCAGGTCAAGTTCTCAAAACACTGCTCCGCTTAAGAATGTGACGTCTCTTTAGCATGACACGGCTTGATTATCAATCAGACGTGTTGTGGCTGGATGGTTTAAAGTTCCGCCCTTGGCTTGACAGACCGGCAAAAGTGGAAAGTTTTCGCGGCTCCACGGCGGTGGAAAGTTCGGCTGTCTTCGACTAGCGCGCCCCGATCCCGGCGGCGGGCGTCACTTTCCTTTGTCAGTCTATTTGGAGTCTCGCTCTTAAGAAGAGCGAGACTCCGATGGCTTCAACCCAAGGACTGCCCGCCCCAAAAACGACTTGATTTCCTTTAAGTAGGTGTGAGCAGAGTCGGCCAAAACCTGGAAATTCACTGCATCTACTAGAAATGGCAAGGGTTCCCGGCTCAGTGCTGATAATCGGCTCCGGAGTTTTCGGGCTCAGCACGGCGTGGTCTCTTACCCAGCGGCCAGAGTATGCCAATACAACAATCACCGTGGTGGACAATGTGGGAAGCAAGGGCGAGTTTCCACCTGAAGACTGTGCCAGTGTAGATTCATCGCGCATCATCAGAGCAGACTATGCTGACCGCCATTACTCGTCGCTTGCTGCCATTGCGCAGGAAGAGTGGCGGAAACAAGGTGACAATGACCTCGGCGGTCAGGGCCGTTATACAGAAAGTGGTCTCGTGCTCACCGCTGACCACCCGACTGTTGCCAAGGAGGGAAAGCTGACGGGAATGGACTACACTAAGGGGAGCTGGCGCAATGTCGCAAGCATTGCAAAGGAGCGCGGGTATCCGGCTGGCAGGGTCAGGACGCTGGAGAGTCCCGCGGCGCTCAAGGAACTGTTGGGCACGCATGGTCGTACCGGCGACTGGGGCTATATCAATACATTGTCTGGTTGGGCTGACGCCGGTGAGGGAATGAAGTGGCAATATCGTCGTGTCAAGGCTACTGGCAGAGTCAACTTTGTCAATGCTCACGTTGAGGAGCTGGTCACTGAAGGCAAAAAGGTCATTGGTGCCAAACTGGCGGACCAGTCTGTGTTAAAGGCGGATCTTGTCTTTGTTGCCTCTGGTGCCTGGACCGGTGCTCTGGTTGATCTACGTGGCCGGACAGAGGCTACTGGCCACGTCTTGGGATACATTGAAATTTCCCAAGAAGAGTTGGACCGGTTAAAGAAACAACCAGTTGTTCTCAACCTGACGTCGGGCTTATTCATAATCCCCCCGCAAGACAAGCTGCTCAAGGTAGCTCGCCACAGTTTTGGATATCTTAACCCCGTTAAAATAGAAAAGGCTCTACCTCTCTCGCCATCCCACGAGCGGAAGACTATCGTTGCGTCTCTCCCTATGACATCACGCAATGGTGGACCAGGACGGCTCCCCCACGAGGCGGATATTGATCTACGACGCGCGCTCAAAGATCTCGCTCCTATCAAGGGTCTAGAAAATCGGCCATGGAAGCATACGCGGCTGTGCTGGTACTCAGATACCAGTGATGGTGATTGGTTGGTAGACTATCACCCCGGCTGGGAGAACCTCTTTATTGCGACGGGTGATAGCGGTCATGGATACAAGTTTTTGCCTGTTCTAGGTGACAAGATTCTAGATGTCATCGAGGGCAAAGGTGGTGAGCTTGGGCAAAAGTGGCAGTGGAAGGAGATCCAGGATGAAAGGGTAGGAAGAGAAACAGACGGCAGATATATAGGTCTTATAACCGAGGATGGAAGCAGAGGTGGCTACCCCGGTATGATATTGCAGGATGAGCTGGCAATGCGATCCTCGAAGCTTTAGATGATCACGATATGTAAAAGATCTCTGTAGCTAATTCAGGACTTTGTAGACATACCGCCACATGAACGACATATACTTTAGAACTGAGAATAAGCCGTCTTTAATGCTGCTATTGCGGTCTTGCGGTTTGGTGCGACGTGGCGCTCGTACTCGTACCCTGGTGGTGGCCAGCGTGGTGGGGCTAAAGCTCAAGCTCTCGGAACGACCTGGCGACAAACACATCATGGTGCGCAGCCGCTAAACTTGACCTTGCCAAAACCGCTAACGCAGCAATCGAGCCATGTCGATATCATAACGCCAAAGGATTATTACAACACCGACCAACATGTCCTCTGGCAAAGGACTGTCAGAATTCCCCGACCTGGAAGCAAAGCTGCAGAAGCCATCGAAGCAGTCAGCCTTTGAGAGGCAGCGCGCCGAAGCCGAAGCCAAGCGCCTTCGCGAAGAAGCCGAGACGGCTGCCGTATACGAGGACTTTGTCAAAAGCTTCGATCGCGACGACAATGACGGTTCGAACACACTGCAAGGATCATCTACCAGCGCGCGCGGCGGCTTTGGCTCGCATCGTGGCTCCCGCGCAGGGTTTAAGGGCGGTCCACCGGGCGGAGGAGCGTCGCGGCGACATTTCGTAGCATCGGGGTTGAAGAGTGGCCCTGGAAGCTTGGGGCCTGCGCCAATGTCGTTTGCAAAGAAGCGATCATTTCAGGATTTTGCTAAAAGCGGTAGCCAAAGGGATGGCGATGCTGGGCATGGAACGTCTGTGACCAAAGCCTTTGAGACGAGTGATGATGAGGATACGAACGACGTGCACGATCGTGCTGAGGAGAAAGCTACCGCGCGGCCGACTCTGAGATTACTAAATTTGCCTCTGGGCACATCGCCTTCAACGATAAAGGCGATGATGCCGGCAAGCCTGACCGTGGAGCTTGTAAAGATTATGCCACCAGCGGCTGGTAGTGGCAATGAACGAAAGAGCATGACTGCTATTGTCACGTTGTCGCAAGAAACGCCTGCAAACGATATGGATGCGGCTGTGAGCGCCTTGCAGAATCGATACATGGGGTATGGACTTTACCTTGCGCTGCATCGACACCTTTCTTCTGCAGTTTCCAATACTGCAGCCCTCTCGAACCTGACATCGTCGTCAAACTCGACACATCCATTCGGAGCCAAGCCGGTTGAGCAAAAGTCCAACGCAAACGATGCACCCGAACGACAACAAGGCTTCCAGCGAGGATTTGCGCCGCCGTCATCGTATGGGCCAAACTATGCTGCAATCAGCCGCGCCAATATATTACACGTACCAGTGAATCCGCCACAAAACATAAAAACTATTCAGCTCATCAACATGGTCATTGAGGGTATTCTCGATCACGGGCCAGAGTTTGAAGCCGTCCTCATGTCGCGGCCCGAAGTCCAGCGCGAGGAGAAATGGGCATGGATATGGGACGCAAGGAGCGAAGGTGGCATATGGCTTCGCTGGCGGCTGTGGGAGGTTGTTACGGGCTCAAAGTCAAAGACGGAGAGAGGCAAATATCTAGCACTTTTTGAGGGCGGACATGCGTGGAAAGCGCCGGAAAAGCCGCTGCCGTTTGAATATACGACGAAATTGGACGAGTTTGTGTCAGATTCTGAATATAACTCGTCTGATGAGGAAGATTTGGAGGGCGAGGCAAACCGAGAGGGCGGTCAAGATACTGACAAGACGTTTTTGAACCCGCTCGAAAAAGCTAAACTGATACATTTGCTGGCACGTTTACCACCTACCATGTCAAGGCTACGAAAGGGCGACATTGCTCGAGTGACAGCCTTTGCTATAATGCACGCGAGTCGAGGAGTTGATGAGGTTGTGGACATGATTGTTTCCAATGTCGAAAAACCATTTTGTCTTACGGCAGCAAACCCAGAGAGAAGGAGGGAGAATAAGGAACAAAAGGCAATCTCTACAGAAGAAGGCACAGTTACGGAAGGGCCCGATTCGAGTGCAGCTAGCTTGGTTGGGCTTTACGTTGTCAGTGACATCTTGTCATGTTCGTCTACGAGCGGCGTGCGGCATGCATGGCGATATCGGCAGCTTGTTGAAGTTGCGCTGCGCGAACGCAAAGTTTTCGAAACACTGGGCAGCCTCGCTGAGAGACTTGGCTGGGGCAGACTTCGAGGCGAGAAATGGAAGCGTAGTGTCGGGCTGGTGTTGAATTTATGGGAGGGATGGTGCGTGTTCCCTGCTGAGAGCCAGACGCTCTTTGTCGATGGATTTGAGAACCCGCCGATTGCCAAGGTAGAAGAAGCAGCGGCCGAAGAGGATGGTGACGAAGCAAATAAGAAGCGATGGAAAGCCGTCGACAAAACGACACAAGGGTCACCAGCGGTTGCTGCGCTGCCGATTGTGGACGACGACGACGATGATGATGTAGAAGGCGAGCCGATTGAAGAGGACGATGTTGAGGGCGAGCCTATAGATGAAGACGACATGGCTGGAGAACCGATTGACGAAGACGATGTTGCTGGTGAGCCAATTGATGAGGCTGATATTGAAGGAGAGCCGATGGATGAAGATGAGGCTCTTGGCGGCGGATCTGATCAGGGAGGTCCAATGCCGCCGGCGCCGGCATCGGTAGCGGACGCTGGCAAAAGCGGCGGTGGTGCTAAGCCAGCGGAGCCGTCGGGCGGTGGAGGAGTCGGGCACTCGCGGAGGAGGATGCGGGCGGTGGACCTGTTTGCCGACGGTGATGACAGCGACGAAGCCGACTGAAATTTATTGTATCATTATGACGGCGTTGCGATAGAAAAATAATTGATTTAATACGGCGTTTGTAAATCATTGGAAGAAAGATGAATAACGACGTGATAATGGACAAGAACTTTCTGCATGTTTGTGTCGAATGTCTGCACCTTCAACATTCCACTTTGCACAAAGGTCATAGTAGCCGGAAGAACGGTACCTACTTAACCAATAAGAACCCGAAGCATTATCCTGACCGCATGGACTTATACCTACAGGTATACAACCTTCCCTGATTTGACAGGAGCAAGCAGCCTTGCCCGGTTCTGACTTCCTTTTGGGCCGCATTTCATAGTGTTGGTCCTCTTCTTGCCATGCCTTGTGCGGCGGGCGGTGGGCAAGGCAAAAAGCGGGAAGAGCGGGCGAGCCAATAGAAACTTGCTCAACCTGGACCACACCACACCACACCACACCATAACACCATTCGGCAGCTGAGCGAGGCGTGCAGAAGGGCTGATGAACAAGGCGGGTACGATTGACTGGAAATGGACTTGTGGCTATCCAAGGGTAGTGGGTGCTTAAGAAAATTATTTACAAAAAGTAATACGTATAGAAGAAAAGAAACAAAGTATGGATTATAAAGTACAGAAAAAGCTGCTCCATCTGATTGAGAAAAAATCAAGTGAAGACCGCCGGCCTCGTGTAAGTAAGCAACATCCTGGAATGTGGTGTGCTTACTCGAGAATAGCATGCACATATATACGTTGGGACGCATCCGAGCTGGGCCGGCAGATGGCTATCGACACTAGCAATCCCTGCAACTGAAAGTATGAATACGCAATATTGAAAGAAGACCTCGTACCTTTGGCTATATCTTGTCCGTTAGGGCGTTTGGACCCGTGGCGGTTTCATCAGGTCCTGAAACAATTCGTGGTGCGAGAGGTCGGATAATGCGTTGGTTGGACTAACGGCGCACGTCCCCGTCCTGGATTTTGCTGAAGAGATTGAGATGCAAAACGGAGCAGAATTTAGTGCTGCTCAGCTTTACTAGACGAACACGGAAGGAATAGTACTGTTATAAACGCCTCAAATATATAGTATAGCATAGCATGCAGATCTTTTGATATCTTTTCCCGTTGACGTCCATCATTTGCCCTTATACGCTCCCTACAGTATATATCTACTATCCGGCCACTGAATCGCCACCCATCTTAGCGCCTGTGGCGCCCCAGCCGGAACCACGTCCAGGGCATGAACGTTCGACGCATGCTGTCTCCGCACGTGGGGCAAGACCGCTAGTCGGAGCCTAAGCCCGCCAGGAAATCCAGGTCAGGCCCGCCCCAGCGCCCGCGGGTCCCCATAAGCTAGGGTTGCTAGCCTGCTGGAGACCACCTAGAAGCAGGCATCTCTTGCAGGGACCCCTCCCCGCGCCAAAAGTCTTGGGTTGCGTTTGGCTCTGTTTCGTCAAACCTTTATTCTTCACACGTTTTCTTGTTCGCGGCGCTGTTTGCTCTTTTTGTACCTCTTCTTTTCGTCCCTTACAGGATCGCGTCTATATACTCGAGCGGAATACGGGCGCTTGGCCTGCAGCACCCTAAGCCGTTACTTCGTGACATCTCGGCGCCTGCGAATCGCTCCCCGAGCAACGACTGGTCCGTGGCCCCGATTGCCCTTCACTGAGCACCGGCAGGATACGCTGTCTCTTTTGGCGGCTATTACGGTCGTCGACGAGTGTTGTTGTCGACTCGGATACATCCTATGAGCGGCTCGCCGGGCGTCTAGATTGCCCCATCGCTTGAGACTTTTGCGTCGCTGCGACGTCTGCAGGCCTTGGTCTTGGGAAACCCGCTGAAGCTGCCCGCCTTGATCGGGAGAAAACCCCGCCGTCTGCTGCGTGCATATCCCGACAATCGACATACATCCCACTCGTATCTCCCCCCACGATGCCGCTCATCAATGGACAAAAGATGGCCTGGTACGTTTTATTCCACTAAATGGCATTCAGCTTTGTTCTGTAAGTCCGTGTGTTGCTAACTCTCGCCTAATGTAATAGTGAGCCTTGCATTCGCGGCCATCGTTCAACAAAATGCAACCATGCGAATGAGCGCCTTATGGTCCCCGTGCGAAAACCTGGCCGTCCTTTGAGCTCATGTCCTCACCCAGCGTCCAGGCCATGCTCATGTGCCGCCGTGACTGCTGCTATACCGAGGAAGCAGACCTGTCACTGTGGCACGTCTGCTTCTGGGTCAAACCCTGAACAGACAAACTCGACAAACTCACCCATGCTGAAGCAAGAATCTCATTCCAACGGCTCGACGACACCTAGTAGTCCTACAAAGGGAACGACGGGCACGCCGTTTCGAGTACAGAAGCAAACATCCAAAAATGGATCCAGCAAAAGACAATCAGTTGACCTGACTGGCTTGGAGCGTATGGATGCCAACCAATTAAATATTATGCGAGGCGCTGCCATGACTCCGACACCGTTGAGTACGATGCCGGAAATGACTCCGTATGGGCCATTAGGAATGAACATGGGAACTGCGCCTTTTGATGCACCATCTGGGATGTATCCCATGTTCCAAGGACAGATGCCGAATCCATACATGACCCCGGCATCAACAACAAAGACAAACGGCTGCTCTTCACATTCTGATACAAATGGTGCAGTCACTCCCACACAGAACCAGAATGGTGGCTGCTGCGGTAGTAAGAAAACTAGGTCAGACACAACAAATGGCCAGCCGTCAAATACAACACAGACACCTGCAGCCAATGGAGCTGAGGAGAAGGCGACAGGAGGGTGCTGCTCTTCCAGGTCAAAACGGTCCAGTTTACCGACTGCTGACCAACAGACGAAACCACCGGCGGATGGAGCCGGTATTCAGGCCTTCCACCCACCTATGCCCATGGCAAGTGGCATGTTTCCCTACTTTCTCCAACCAAACATATTTGCATATCCGCCGCAATACGGCTCATTTATGCAGCCGCTTCAACCCGAACAATGGCGACAAATGATGACGGCCATGAGCTACGCACAGCCGCCGCCACAACAAAACGGCATGTTTAGCACAGGAACTGCAAACCCGATGCCGTTTCAGACTGGCAGCGCGCCAAATTCGTCTACCTGGACATCGCACCAGTGCAGCTGCGGTGAAGACTGCCAGTGTATCGGTTGCGCGGCACATCCATACAACGAAGCAACACAGAGCTACGTACGCTCTGCCTGGAACACAATGGTGCAAGACTCCAGTACGCCGAACTCACACTCGCGCACTCCGACCAATGGGCACGTCGTGTCCGATGCAACCAACGGCCAGGCAAACGGTATTGCAGCAACGCCGGCAGAAGGCAATGTGTCGCCTACGGCGCCGCAGACTCCTTCAGACGCAACTTCTGGGCTGGCAGAGGAGCAGACATTGTCAGCTAATGACTTTTTCTTCGTCAGCTATCCCTTTTCCGAAGGTTGCGAAGGAGAAATGGCGAGCTGCCCGTGTGGTGACGACTGTCAGTGCATAGGGTGCGCGATTCATAACAACCCTGTGCCGGATGCGTTGCCAAACCTGTAACATTTGCATACAATTTGAGATATGAACATACCTTGGCTGGGCAGATTGATTGTATATACATCTTTAGACATGTTGTGCTGATTGGCGATACCCTGGTACATTTTGCTTTCGCTTGAGGGAGCGAGGAACTCATCTAGCTGGATCTATACCATGAAAATAATTTCCACTCAAATACAATTGTACAGAATCATAAACCAATTCTGTGATATGCGAAACATTCAACTTTTGCTCATTGGCCACGGCCTAATTTATTTTTAGCACTTTGACGGATCAGGCTGCGCACGTCGTGTGAGTCACCCGATATACTGCCCAAGATATCTATGGTCAGGCCTACTCTAGTCTTGTTCTAAACCAGCGGACCTCATTCAAGCTTTTATTTTTCCTAGAACAAAAAAGAAGGAAAGAAACCGAAAAATATGAGCAAAAAGGGCAAGAGGACTACGAGGGCTAAAGTGGCACTTGTGGCCACCGAGGCCAATCGTGCCTTGCCGCACTTATTACCGCTCGAGCTAATGGAGATGATACTTGCCCATCTTCCGCTATCCTGCCAGCTTGCCTCTGCGCAGCGTGTATGTCGAGCCTGGCGAGAAATGATCAAACGACTTACCAACAACTTCCTCACCGACCCCGCCCTTCCGGCGTGTAGTACATGCAAGCTCTGTCCTCGACGGCTCGTCAACCCTATCCTATTTCAACACTTTGGCCAACTATTCAACGACGGATCGATGCCACTGGATCTATTTTTAACCTTTCCATCGCGGCGAAAATGGATTAGCAACTTCGAGCAGCATTGGCTGCCTGATATGACTATTGCAAAGACGCACGGCACGAGAGCCGTGCACGAGGCGTTTGCCCGCCGCGGCGCTTCGTGGAGGAGGATGCAAATCTCGTCGCCGCCTATTCGCCAGCTACAATACTCCAGTGATGGTAGTGATAGTAGTGGCGTGACTGAGACGGTGACGTTTGAAGATGGGTTGAGAATGGGCCAGCTATATGATCTTGTTGTTGAGATTGTTACGCAGCGGAAGCCTGATGTTGCGTATAGCGCGTTGGTGACTTGGCCGGCTTTGCTAACGTGTGTTGACAATGAAGTATGTAAAGATGCAAAGGGGGATATTACTAGGGAATATGTTCGGGTTGAGCATGTGGTAACACCGATGTCGAAGCCGTGGTGTTATAGACAACATGGGCCTGGTAAGCATGAGTCTTGCTATAAGGATTATCGAAGGAAAGTATTGGCTCGGTATATTTCGTCGATTAAGTGGACTTTGAAGTGTGAAGAAGGCGGCAAGGAGAACTTGGTAGTTAAATTATAGCCTAATTGAATTGATTTTCTTTTTGCATCTTCATGTTGTACAACTTATATAGGTTGGCATGTATACAAGGTAGGCCGGTACCAGGTATGGTGAAGACGCCGCAACTTGACAGGTGGGGCGGCGACCAGCGTACGGCGCAAGTCATGGCAAACATCACCCAAGTTCCTGTCCCTCATGCACCCTTATTCATGCGACATATACACAACCTATTACTGCGCTTCTCACGAAACAGACTCGCCAGCTCAACGATTCGAACCGACTATTTATTTATAGCGGTGCAGAACAGATTACAAGCGTTATAATGCCCGGCTCACGGGATGGTCGCTCTCACGGCCCTCACGGAGATGACAGTCGTCGATCTCGCCACAGCCATCGCCCACGAGAACACCGCCGCACAAGATCGCGCTCACCCGAGCGCAGACACGGAAGGCACGCAGAGGACCGGGGGGATGCAAGAAAGTCGAAATCTCATGGCGAGGACTCATCCCGGCGGCACCGCTCACCGCACAGGCACCGCCATCGCAGCCACAAGTCCGACAAGCCCCAGGAAGCCGTGACTCTTCCGTTTGAAGCGAGGCAGCTGGTAAAGGGGGACCTGGACAGGTTTGAACCACTACTTGCGCATTATCTCTTTATTCAGAAACAAAAAGATGCCTACGAGATGGACGAGCGCGAGATTAGGGGGCGGTGGAAAAGCTTTGTGAGTAAATGGAATCGCAATGAGTTGGCAGAGGGGTGGTATGACCCGGAAATGTTTGCGCGGATTCTGGCCATGCAACCAGAGGAGCCGCGCGAGAGAATTCCCGATCAAAGAGGACAAGAAGTTGAAGCGCAGACTTCAGAATCTGACGAACCTCGACGAGGCGGAGGAGGTGAAGGTGGCGGCGGCAGTGATGACGAAGACTACGGGCCTACGTTACCAGGCCAGATACCCGGTCGGCGCATGGGCGTTGGCATACCCTCGAGAGACGACCTGGCAGAGCGTGACGCAATGCGCCAAGAGGACCGCGACGCAGCGCACGGGGAGCTACGGGCTGAGCGCAAAGCAGACCGCAAGATGCAAAAGGAGCGGCTCGTGGAACTGGTTCCGCGCGCCGAGGCTGGTACAAGAGAGCGCAAGCTGGAAAAGAAGCGCGACGTCAATGACAAGATGCGCGAGTTTCGAGACAAGAGTCCTGGCGGCGAGGTAAACGAGGGCGAGCTGATGGGTGGCGGAGACTCGCTGGCCGAGTATAAGAACATGAAGCAGCAGGAACAGAGGCGCAAGACGGAGCGGGAGATTCAGCGGGAGGAGTTTGAGAGGGCCAAGAGGGAAGAGGTGGAGGAGAGGAGGAGGCAATGGCAGGAGAGGGAAAATGGGACTATTAGCATGCTGCAGGAGCTGGCGAGGCAGCGGTTTGGATAAAAGACCGGAGTGGATGAGTGTGTGCGATATAACGTAGCACCGGGGCTTCATTCAAGATACTGATGCTTCGTTGTCTTGCACAGTAGGTAGAAGATGTGCAGTGCCATGTAAATGCCACGATGCAGTAATTCAGGCCCAAAGTTACTACGTTCAATTGTAATACATTGTGCCAAAAGAACTAATATGTCATGACGTATGCAGGATTGCCCTGCAGGATTGGGAGATATTAAAGACTGGGTGGTGTAAGCGAGCCGTTTCATCCGACGGGTATGTATGTTGTCTAGTCTCCCGGCGGGCACTGTGTGAGGGCCGCCACACTGTGACAATGATTGATCTGCAGAGCACTCGGCCGGCGTCTGCAACCACGCGCCCCACATTCAAGGTCAAAATCTTGCACCACGGAACGAGAAAAAGCACCGGTATTGGGGATCTGGTGATACATGCTGCACCAGACAGGGCAACTGGCAGATACGTCATTTCAGCAGGGTATCCCGATACCGACGTTTTTTTCCTTTTGGTTCGACAGCGACGAGCGGCTCAATTGTGTCTGTGGCAGCGAGTGAATGCGACTACAGTGTGAAGCATCTAGTCACTTGCTTTCGTATTTATGAGATATTGACGTCTTATACTACTATTGACGCCTTATACTACCACACCCGATTATACGCAGACAAGGACACAAATTTCACAATGGAGGACCGGGAAGAAGACTTTAGCACGGGCTGTCTAATGGATGAGCCAGAGGATTACTACCCGCCCACACCACCGCCCACGAAGCAGCTTTATACAATGAAGAGCGGCAAAGAGATAACGCTACACCTGGTCGGCAGCAGCCCTACGGAGGCTCACCACCTGTGGAACGGCGCCAAGATTGTGTCGGACTACTTTGAAGATGACCCGTCACGGGTAAAGGGCAAGACTGTTTTGGAGCTGGGTGCGGCAGCTGGTCTGCCATCCCTGGTTGCGGGTATCCTGGGTGCGAAAAAGGTGGTCATGACGGACTTTCCCGACTTGGATTTGATTGTCAATATGCAAAAGAATATCGACGAGTGCGATGGGACGGTTGAGCCGGTGGGACGGATTGCCGAGACGATTGATGCTGCTGGTTTTGTCTGGGGCGGTGATCCTGTGCCCTTGTTGGAGCACCTCGCAGCTGACATTGACGGTAACGAAGCTCCGAAATATGACGTGCTGATTCTTGCGGATTTGCTGTTTCGACACAATGAGCATGGGGACTTGGTCAAGACGATCCGCGAGACGATGCGGCGGTCGCGAGAGAGTGCGGCATACGTCTTCTTCACCTCGTATCGGCCGTGGAAGAAGGATCTGGATATGAGATTTTTTGACGTTGCTCGCGATGCTGGGTTTGAGGTGGAGCAGGTGCAAGAGCGGAAGCTGGATAAGCCCCTGTTTGAGAATGATCCGGGGGATTTGGATGTGCAAAAGACTGTCAGAGGGTTTGTGATTAGGTGGCCGGCGGAAGTATAGAGGCTATAAGACGGGAATAGAAAGGATGGCGTTTTGGGTAATACAAAAGCTTGGGTTGTGCGTTTTCATTGAATAGAATATAGACAATGTAAAAGATTAAAGAGATGATATATGTGTTTTATGTAGGATATTGTGGTTTATCGTGTTAATAAGTGGTCGACATTGCCACGAACCAGGCCAAGTTGTTGTTGTCGTCTTGCGAGACGTGACGTCGCGACATGGGTTACTCGGACCAGATTGATAATGACAATGCAGCCATTTTCTGTCACATATGCCTGTCGAAAGAGCCGAAACCGATTCTACGGATGCCATTAGCAGCGTCTGCAGGGACAGCAGGTATGCAGCCGACGTCACCTTGTACTCGTCGGCGCCTCACCAACCACATATTCGAAATGCACATCATTATCACCAGTGAAACCCAGCTAGCACACCCGGAGCCGACGGCCCATACTGATCTTCCTGTACGGAGAATTGCGTGTACACAAAGGAAAATAGCGAACCCCGCGGTGAATGATACGTTACCTACGCCTTGCCGCGGCGGCCGGCGGCGGCAAGCCCCATGTGGAGAAAATGCCTGGAGGGCGGTGCCGCGACACGATTCGCCCAATGCCATACATGTTCCAGACTTACAGTGGGTGGCCTTGTCCGCTTCAGGGCACTCTTCAGTGCTTGCTGGGTGAAGTTTCAGTGACAAATGGGCGTGTGGAGGGGGGTCCATGTGGTGGGCATTGTGCGGGGACCGAGTCAGCCATTTGGGTGCTTGTGGCCAGGCGGCTGTTACATGCGTATTAGTGTATTACAGACGAGTTGGAGGCGGCAGTCCCTGCTGGAGAGTGCCTTTCTCCAATTTTTACGGGCTTCCTGGTTACCTTTATTACGTACTGAGAAACCAAACTTCCCTCAGCTACGGCTGGGAATCTGGAGACCCCGCAGAGGATGAACGTTTCGTTCTTTTGTCTCGTGTCTTGATGTATGAATGGATCGTTGGGGTCTGTCTAGCTGCTTCTAGATAACACCTGCTACCTAGTTATATTGAAAGACATTGTATACGTTGTATTGCTGTTTCCTGTTCTTCTCCATTACCCCCGTTCTGTCCCGGTTATAGCCCGCCCCTCCCCCGCTTCTATATATTCGTCTTTTACCCCATACCAAGCAATCTTTTTCTTCCTTGGACCTTGCTGCTTTTATATTTGTATTAAACAGTCTTATACCGTCATATACTTGCTCTATTGGCTTACTCATATACTATAACAACTCTCTATACATCACACACATACAGACACAAACACAGACATACTCACAATGCCTGCCCAAAAGTCTGCCGGCTACCTCGCCGACCTCGAGCGCGATGGCTTCGTCGTTGTCAAAAACATTGTCTCCCCCGAGCGCCTCGAGGCCCTCCGCGAGGCCAGCCGCAAGGTCGAAGCCATGGGCCGCAAGGGCGAGTGGCCGCACATCCGCACCGTCGGCAAGCAGTTTCCTCCCTGGCAGTTTGAGCCCGAAAAGGGTATCTGGGGTGTTCAGCACATGATGAACCCCGAGCTGCCCGGCCACGAGACCTTTACCGAGCTTTACTTCTCCGAGGAAGTCCTCAGCATTGTGCGCGAGCTCATGTCCTGCACTGACGAGGACCTCGTCATGGAGCTCTTCAACATGCTCGTCCGCCCCGAGTCTCTCTTTGAGCTCCGCTGGCACCGTGACGATATCCCTGCCGAGGCCTCGGCTGAGGAGGAGATGGAGCGTCTTAACCGTCCCGGATACCACGCCCAGTACAACTTTGCCCTGTACGAGGATGAGTCGCTCATTCTCGTCCCCGGCTCTCACAAGCGCCCTCGCACCGACACGGAGCGCAACGCCGACCCCTTTGAAAAGGTCCTGCCTGACCAGCTTATTGTCAAGCTTGAGCCTGGCGATATTGCTTTTTATAACAACAACATTCTTCACCGTGGTGTCTATGACCACACCAAGGAGCGCATCACCCTACACGGCTCTGTTGGTCACGCTGGCGGCAGCAAACTTCGTGCTCGCAACGTTCTTCAGCACGGTATTGGCAAGTGGGTTGACAAGGTTGACTTTTCTAAGCTCAAGGATGGCGAGCGTGAGCGTGCCGAGGCTATGCGTACGAGACTGGTCAAGTTGGGCACCGACAATGCTGATGTTGGCTACTCTCTTCAGGGTTAAGGAATGAATCGGATGTAATAAAAAGAAAACAGAAAAAATTGAAATGACTCCTTGACAACGGGGTTGGGAGGGGCAGTTATTCATATTAATTCCACTAATTTCTTACTGTCATATTACGTGCCCTCTGCCGCACCTATTTCGTCTATTGCAACTGCGTCAGCCGAACCGCTTAATTGATGTCTACGCCTTGATCATGTTGTGACTCATGTGAATACATTACCAGTCAAATGTTTTAAGAAGACTACGAATAAAGTGAGGATTGGCACATCCTTCAAAACTCGCCGAAGAGCCTTTGTCGAGCCCCGTCCATGTGAAGCTCTTCCGGAAATGGCTCAAAAAAGTTGTGCAGGATATCTTGCCACTCGGTTTCTATGCCCTGGAAGCTCCACGCTGAGGTGTACTCCCAGTACTCTGGATACCACCCAGAAAATTCCCAATCAATAATACCAACAACATTGTCTCCGCGAACAAGCACATTTGCAGGGCTGAGATCTCCATGCGAGAAGACTGGAGGACCCCGAGCGCCGTCTTGCTTTGCTGCCATTTCTGTCACATCTTTCCAGTCTTCCTCGCTTGTAATTGTAGGTTTTTCCATCTCTTCCGGTTGTATGCCCTTTCGAAGGTACTTGTGAAAGCCCTGCACCGTCTGGAAGGGCCCAAAACGAACCCCTGGGGCTGCGACGCGACAATCGCATAAAGAGCCACCAGTCACGCTCTGCACGCCGACATCTAGCGGGCGAGGAAGCGACCGCAATTCCTTAATCATGGATTGCAGTTGGGAGTAGAGCCGGTCCTTTGATTCCTGCGACCGCTGTCCCCAGTCCGTTGTGAATCCGTGGCCGTAGATTCGTTCCATGACTAAATACGCACGGCCATTGCGCATGAATGAGCACCAGACTTTTGGGACGGGTACTGAAATGTTTTCTGCAATGTACTGCAGTGTTGCAGCTTCCGTGAGGTCTACATAGGAGGCCGTCTTGACAATCAGATGCTGCGAAATGGGCACGCAGACCCCGCGGTATCGATAGAATCGCGCAGTCGTCTTGAGGCCTAGAAGAGTGATAAGCCGACGAAAGCGGGTGTTGTTGATGACGAGACCATCGTTGTCAGTGGCTTTGTTGACGTGTTTTGTGAGCCATGGCGCGCGTCTATTAGGTAAAGCGGCCGCGTTGTGTCGCGACATGCCCAACAAGGCTGGACGGCGCCTTGCTTGTCGTGCGAGGTGCTTTTCCGGCCTAAGTCATGCGAAGAGCGAGCGATAGTTGCGTAAAGAACCCTCTGATATAATTACAGCATGGCTCTTTGACTGCAAAATAGCCAACCCGACCCGTCAGCAGTCGCTGATGACAGCGTTATGTTGGGTGTAGCCGAGGTGGGGAGGCGAGGGAACGGAGCCCGAAATGATGGTGTTGTGGAGTCCCGGCAGGCTTCCGAGGTTCAAAATGGTTTATTTCAACGTTTGGCTGAATAGGATCTAACAAAAAGTGTGGTGTGAGAGATGCGCTGAACACAGTATGTTGTTATACTTAGGCAAGTGAACAATGTAGCATAGTAGAGCCGACGAACCGGCAAGTCTGCGCGTCATAA
The DNA here is from genome assembly GCA_002242745.2 of Lecanicillium sp. LEC01. Classification (NCBI taxonomy): domain Eukaryota; kingdom Fungi; phylum Ascomycota; class Sordariomycetes; order Hypocreales; family Cordycipitaceae; genus Lecanicillium; species Lecanicillium sp. LEC01. The sequence continues at coordinate 485,885 of NIWZ02000002.1, forward strand.
AACACAGCAGTAAGCAGTGTAAAGACTTGTCATATCTGGCGTGATATTTTCTCTTTGCGGCTCAGTTATAATATTGTTCCAGCCCAGCACATAATTACCCAGTACAAGAAAACTGGCGCTACTACGAGTATACTAGAATGCACAAGGCGACAAAAGCAAAGAGCCCGCTTCAGCCTTGGCTAATTACTTGACAACCCACTTTACACTCGTATCCTATGTAATAAGCTTTCCGACTCTCCGTTCTCGCCCTCTTTCCGCGGAATGCCAAGCCCTTGTGTACGACCCCAAGACGCGCCAACTGGGCCACAGCAGGGGGCCAAGGCAACACGTTGGCGGAGTACGGCAGCTTAGGGTCTGGGCTGGGGCCGATTAAGAAAGAAAAAGGCCTTTTGTAATAAAGCTGATAAATAGCTGTCCAGGTGCCCTCGCCCCTACCTACGCAGGTCTGGTCTTGGGACGCGCCAATTTTGATGACGTTTTCTAATGTTGTGAAACACTGCCCGCTTGGCTATTCATAACCGAACCCGCAGGCCGACCTTGGGACTGACTTCAACCAATTTTTTTTCTTTAAATCTCTCAGCAGGCAGCTTTACTTGCTGGTTTTTTACTCTTTAATTACAAAACATAAATTACATAGATGCAGCCTGAGGTTTTGGGCACGCAGCCAAGACTTTCGAGATATGCGCTCCCCTTTCTCAATAGTCACAGTATTCGTCTTGTTGTCGTCGTCAGCCAGCGCAAAGAAACTGGACCAGAAAACAACAAAAGCGCTGCCGCTACAAGGATGTGAAGCGGCCAGTTGCCCTTCTGATGATCAAGTCTGTCACGTCGCGCAATACGGCATCACCCGCTTTGGCACCGTTCCAGACATTCTAAACGTCTCCAACACCTCTGTCTCACTCACTCTCGCGGACCTCGAATCTCACCAGCAAATCACCGACTCAGACATAGACAGAGGGTACTCATATACAGATCACGCGCTCTTTGTCGGCGCACCAGCTGGATTCAATATTACCGAGCAGAAAGACGCCTGCGCGCTCGTCATGCTTTACGATTTTCAGCAACTTGCCGATGACAGTCGGATGAGTGATACATCGTGCGGCAAAAGCCTGGCCGAGTCGGACTGCTTTAAGCGACTGGAGGGAATAATACAATCTGCTTCTGCACCGAGTGACCCCCGAGATAGATGTACAGAGCTGGCGCAAACTATATCCCGCAACTTTACCAGTTCGATGGGACACATTATCTGTGGCGGGTTTGGGAGCAAATTTAATGTAACCGGCGCCCCTTTGCTGGGCCGTCATGCCTCGCTGCCGATACGGTCAAGTTCTGGGTGCAGTCCGGTGTCACCGCCAGAGTACAAGCTGCACAAGACGGTCGACTTTGGCACGATTGGGCCACTGAAGCCCTGGGATAGGGATGATAATCATACGACGGTGCCTGTTGTGACGGTTGTTTTTGACAATGACGAGAATGGCGAGGATGCGGATGTGCAGTTTATGTGCTTGAAAACGGTAACGGATACTCTGGGAAAGACATCTTCGGCGGCCGTGCAAGAGTCGATAATCTCTGGTGCTTTGCTGGGACTTGTTGGAGTGTTTTATGCTTGGACCATGTTGTAATGAGCCTGTTTAGGATTGAGGATTTTTTGGTTGGACAATACGATACCCTTTATATACGCCAAAAAAAAAGAGCTTTTCTCTGATGACAGTGTATATCAGGTGAATCCCCTAATAAATGGGACTTCGTTCCCGAGGTTGTTGGCCAGTACACTACACTTCCGAGTGTTGAGTGTTGGCTATCAAGAAGAAAATTTACTCTTCTGGCCTTCTACTCTCGCACTCAGTCTATTTGTGTAAATCATTAGAATGCATCAGCGAGTGCCTGCTCCACTATGCAAACCTTCCATTCGGCCAGGAACTTTTGCATAAGGGTGGATGTGTGCCTTTGGCCATGCGCTTCAGACAGGGCTTTAGACAAGGTCGGTAAAGTCTTCTGGCAGGGGACTTTACACCCGATCTCCTATTTTAATGGCCCACAACAAGGCTGACGAGTCGTTGATTTGTTGGACGATTATGGGCCACTGGGCTGCATTACGTGTTCATGGGTCGCATATATCCGCAACGGTTGGCTCGTCGGCGACGGGAATACAGTTCCACATGCATCGGTTATTACAGGGCCGTGCCTTTTGGTCAAATTTCAGGCTGCATGAACAATGTAAATAAGCCACGAAAAATAACACACCAATCATGTAACAAACAGTTAACACGGGATTTTCTTTTATCAATATTTCGCTGGGATGGCATCGACTAGGGCGACGTAATTCCCAGAACCAACTCACAAACCGTTCGACAATCTTTTCTTCTTTGTGAGCAACAAAACCGTCACTGGCCCATTTATTTTTTTAGCAAGCTGCCTTCACATTCAAACGAGTTGTAGACAGGAGTCATTATCAATGATTATATGACCTTTTGTTACTGTTGTCGCAAAGACAGCAACTCAGCATGTCTGGCAAACTGGTCTCTGCGCTTACGCGGGTCGCAGTGCTGAAACGGCGTCATTGGGGACTGTTGGCCATCTTCGCTGCACTTCTCTGGGTACTAACGGCCCTTATCTTTTGGTCCAAGGATAGCTTGACTATTGTTGCTTACAAGTCTCAACGTCGCATCTTTGGCCAGAAAGTGCATCGCATGCCGCAATCGACCCGGCCAAGCCCCTTACCCGCACGTGTTCCTTGTATTGGACCCAGAGGTCGATTGATACCAGACAACCCTGACGATCAGCTTCAGTTTACCCAGCTTGATAACGGTTAGCCTACGATCAAACTTGACTTATCCACTGAGAAAATATACTGATGTAAAATGGAACCTTAGACTACCCGATTCCTTTTCTCGGGTCGCAACAAGCTTTGGGACTTGAAAAGACGTGGGTAACGGCCGACGCACGATACGGACCATATGGCTTTGGAGAAGACGATGTCGATTCTAATAACCGCTCCAAAGTTGACTGGGATGGCGTGGACTGGGGGAAGCTGCAAAACCAATGCAACGATTGTAACGCGCACCGATTTCCACAGCCATTGTTATTCCCTAAAACGAAGGATGATGTGAGATTTTCTCTGCTCAAGGATACAAAAATGAAAAACCCGACTCCGCAATGGAACGCTTTCAACAATACTCGACGTACGGCCCTCGTCCTCCGCGCATACTCTTCTCTCCAATACAAACCACAAGTCATGTGGCATATCCGATCGATTATATCTGAGGCGGCGTTGCAGACTGGAGGCGAGTACACAGTGGTTTTGCTGGTCCACATGCAGGATCCCTCTCTCAAGATCTTTCAGTCCCCTGAGCATTATCAAGCTGCATTCGTCGCGGCAAAGATTCCGCGCGAGTTCCAGTCGATTGCGGTATTGTGGGACGACAGCTTGCTGGAGTCATGGTATAAAAAGGTTGACGATCACCGGTAAGCATAGCAGGAATCAACTCAAGAAAGAGGAAAATGGCCAACGAAACCTGGAACATTGAGCAACTGACACGACTTTCTTACAGGACCGAGTTTCAAGTGAACCAACCATTGCAACTCTTTGCTCTCCACTACCCCGAGTTCGATCACTACTGGCAGCTAGAAATTGACCAGCGGTTCACTGGTGACGCAGGAAAATACTTTGATGCCGTGGGCAAATTTGCACGAGACGAACCACGAAAACAAGCGCTAGAACGTTCTACCTTTACTTTCGACGAAAATTTGCATGGCACGTACGCCAACTTTACCGCCAGCGTGAATGCGGCAAACAATGGCAAGTCGCGAGCATGGGGACCGGTATCTGTTCCCAACATCGAACCGATTGGGCCGAAACCGCCTGTGTCCACGCCACAAGAAGACGATTTTACTTGGGGCGTTGGCGAAGATGCCGACGTGGTTACTTCGAGCTTCTGCGCCGACATCCGTGATTCAGTGTGGGTGTACAAGAACTGGTTCAAAGGTCTTGCGTTCGGGGAACGAACGCCCAGATGGTTTTGTCCTCCCGCCGTATCACGAGTGAGCCGCTCGCTAGCTCTTGCAGTACATGAAACTCAGCATAAGCAGGGCGTCAGGATCGGAAGCGAGTCTGTATTTCCCACGTGGGCGCTCTGGCTTGGCCTCAAGCTTAGCTACCCGCCACAACCGGCTTACATGCGACCTCACGAGGCGGACTATGAAGAGTTTAAAGAAGATACATATCGCGATCCGGCCAAGTGGTTAGATACGACGGAAATACCTTGGTTTGGATTTAGCCCCGAGCAATCCAAGGATGGCGTATCGCATGGCAATCCGCAGGCGAATGCAGACCGCGGGCTGACTTGGTGGTGGGTGTCTGTGTTTCCGAATAAGGTTATGGATGTCTGGTTGGGTAACGATGTGAATGCGACGAGGTGGCCGTCAATGCTGGCTGCTCGGGATGGAAAGGTGTATATCCCTAATTTTGCTTTGCATCCGGTTAAAGTGTAAAAATCGGGTTGGTCCTCTTTTGGGAATTATATCAAATTTTTTTTTTGTGTCAGCGGGCGTTGAGGAAATTTAGATAATAGATAACACAGGCTATAAAGCCGGCTGAATGAATTCTTAACAAGGAAATTAGTAAACTGAAATTCCATCTTCTGAGAATTTGGAGGAAAGGTGCAATTACTATTATTTCTCTGTTTACAAATCACGCTTATGGTGGCTTACCGTCTGCTTTGACGGGGTTGGCAGTGTCGGGGCCAATCGCTCACTTTAGCCCCCTGACGATTGGTGTTGTGTAAATTTTTGACCGTATAAATAACCTATAAATATTTAGAATATTTGGATTTGGAATATACTAGTGTTGATATGTTTCATGCGTACTTATATGTATTTATTAACCCGCTGTTTAGGATTTTCGCCTCGAAATGACCATGTAATTATAGCCCGCTGCACCTAGCGCTGGGGCTGCGCACGACCGGGCATAGGATGGCCTTGAATCAGTGGTGGGTCGCATGAGCTTTTTCAACGAATAATTACGAATTAGCCGCCCCAAACAGAACCCCTCTCGCCATCCGACCGGACCCCATGCGCGTGCGCTATCCCCATGGGGTTGATGCGTCCGGTCCCCTCCACAAAGCACATGCTCCTTGGCGTTTTGCAGAAGATTTTTTGCCTGTGATGTAGCTGTCCCCTTTTTGAATAGGAAAATTGGGATGGTGACGGAGTAGTTTAGAAGTATTCCAGGGCTCGTGCTGCCCAACTTATTATACTGTAGACATTGAGCAAACGAATACTTGGTACGGAGATTTGGACACTGCCGCCCGCCAGTCGGTCAGTTAGTCAGTCAAGCTCCTCCACATTGGGAGTTGGAGAAGCCTTGCCCTGCATCATACATACGACGTATTCGTATACCTCACCACGCGACAGGCAGCGCTTTGGTAAATCACGGCTTCGTTGCCGTCCCAAAACACAAAATACTATGTAATCAATTCCTATTCCCACGCCAGTCTGTAGCATTCTTCCTTCCTTATGCACACTCTACGAGTACTTGGTGTTGTAGCCTCGGGGCGGGCCCCCGTTTGGTGCTTCGCTTTCCCCTCACCCACCACCTCGGGCGGCCACCAAGACCATTTACCTGTCAACTTACCCGCCACACACACACAAAAGGGTCCAGCCGGAAGGACGTTGCCGGGCGAGGGCGTTTTCTACCAAAGAGTAGTTTGGGGACGAATCACGGTGAAAGAGCCATTGAACAATTCTCCAGGTTACTCACTCAATATAAGCTAGTAAATCCATATAATATATACAATATCTCTCTCGGCATGGACAAAACCCAACAGACGTGGGATCGGCCGAACCCCGCGGTCGAAAAGCTCAAGCTTCAAGTTCTCCTCGCTTCTAATTCGCCAGTTTTTCGCGAGGACACCCTGCGCCTGCAAGTACCTCTGCTACCACTCGGACTCACACGAGGTACCTTGCGTCGCCCAAACGTCTTCCAGTTGCCGCAATTCCTTCCCCGCCTTTTCCCCGCCCCAAAATCGAAACCCGCCTTGCCTTTCTCCTCCTCTGCTAGCTCCCTACTCCGTATTCCTCCTCCTCCTCCTCCACATCCTGCTCCTCTCCTCTTTTTGTCTCTCCTCCATTTTCCGTGATACCCAACGGGCTTGGCTGCAGTTCTTTCGTTACCATATCTCCTCCCCCCCGCCCTACGCCTGCCTGCTGCACCCCTCGCCCACCGACCGCCCGCTGTCCGCCTCCTTGTTCCACCCAAACCCTAAAAGGCACAGCACCTCGCCAGCCCAAGGTTGCAGACTGCGCATAGCCTGACCTGAAAGCTGCAGACCTTTGACGTACGATCCCGCAATCCCTTCTTGCTGAACCTCTCGTGGGCTTTCTCCTGATCACCGGCACCGGCACCCGCAACGCGCAACTACACCCCTGGCCGGCCCTGCGTCACCAACGAGTTCCCTTGCTTCCTCAGTGCCACAAGCTCTCTCAGCTCAGAACCGCCGCGCTGGCAACAAAGGACACGGACTCCCGAAACTGACACACCACGGCTTCTGCGGCTGCAACCACCTTTTTTTGTCGACCGCCTCTCTGCATTGCTCGCTTTCTGGCCTCCTGCTCTCTCTTTTTAGCCCTTTCACCACTCCCTCCCTCTCTCTCTCTCTCTCCACACTTGGCGGGCCAACTCTTCACGAGGTACGGCACCAGCTCTCACGCGCCGCATTCTCACATACGACACATCACGGCACGGGACTCGCTTACTCCTCACCACTCTTGCGCCGCTCATCCCTGTTAGCTCGACGATAGCCCTGTGAATGCAACTGTCCTCCTGTTGCACGAGGCCCCGGCATCCCGCCAACCGTACCCTTTTGCGCTGTTGCCGCTGGGCTGCTTCTCCGCACGCAATCCTGGCTTGCTTGACGTCCATTTCCTGAACCCCTCTCCCTCCCGTCGTAACCTTTATCGCTTTCACCTAGCGTCACGAGACTGCCGGAGAGGGGAATCGGGACTTGTTTCAACTTCTTGTTCATCGTGCCCGGCTTTGCTGTACACTACGACACCGACTTGGAGCCTTGGGTCTTGTACGGCACTCTTGCGGATACACTCACCTGCTCCTCACACTCACGCTACTCTACGATTTACCCTTGAACCCCGCCACTCATACCGCTCTGGGCTCACTTTGACGAACACTACGAAAAAATTTTTTTTCACCCCAGTCAGCATTTCTTCTCAGCAGTTCCTCTCGGCATTTTTTCTCAGCATTTGTTTCTCGGACAAGAGTTCTCTCTCACCAAACAAGCTTGGCTGTAACCTAGTGTGGCTGCTCAATCCTGCTGTCACCACACGATAGGGCCGCCATGCTCCCCCTCCAATCCTTGGAGGCTCCAGCTCCTCACCCACCGCCATCCCTCCCCGGCCCTATCGTCACAGCGGATGCCACCGAGAACCGCAATCAGAAGCCAAAGACGCTTCCGTGCAAGTACTGCAGCAAGCGATTCAGGTTCGTTTACAACCAACTCTATACCAATCTGCCACAAGGAAGAGAGACATTGACACTATGAAACAGACGTGTAGAACATGTTCAGAGACATGAGAGAACGCACACAAAGGAGAAGCCATTCTCATGTGGCTGGGACCGCTGTGGCAAGACTTTTGGTAGACGGTATGTTGCAATGCCGGGCTCACCTGAACCGAACCCGCCCTCTCCCCATCTGCTCATAACGTCCGCCTCTCTACACACTCCATCATCTCTTGTCAGATGACTACTCTCTATTGCCATCCCCTTATACCATCATCCAGCCGTCTTTTTCCTACACCACCCTTATGCATCTTCTTTGTCACGTACCTTTTTTACTAACGTTTATGGATATCAGAGATCTCCTTGTTCGACATGAGAAGCTTGTCCACCTCAATGAGAGCAGTAAAGAGAATACCCGCCCCAGGCGCTCATCGTCTAGTACCGCATCTCATAAACCCTCGTTATCAGACGGCCATGGCGAACCTGTCAACATACAACCACGGCCGGTGCAACCCGCACCTGGCCCGTCACCGCCACAGCAGCAGCAGCAGCAACAACAACAACCGCCACCAGCTATGTATCATCAGCAGCCCATCATGAATCAAGAACCTGGACCTCCCCCGCAACTCCAGGACCATAGGTTGAATGCAAGGTTAGGCGCATGCAACCTCGATGTGTTATCCGACGCAGCCCTCGCGAGCGAAGTGAACTCGATGCCGCCAATACTTAACAATATTTCTCAACAGCCAACGAGCCATACAAGGACAAAAGGATTTCCTGAACCAAATCCCCCGTATCATGACCGTCCACGACAAGACCAACAAAGTCTCCCACCCGCATTTCACTCTCAGCCGCAGCAACAGCAACAGCCGCAACACCAGCACCAACATCCACAACAACCGCAACAGGCGTCATATGATGACTACAATGTATTCTTAGACGAGTTTTCCTTTGCGCCACATTTTCTGCCCCCACACTTTGAGGCCGATCAACCGATGGCAATGTGGTCACGGTCTCCTGCCAATATGAATCAAAGGAATGCAGTCAAGCCGCCATCACAGTTCGGCTCGCGCATTGGATCCATGGCTCCCGACCAGCGCGATGGCGCAGACCCCAGCGACCCGTCTCGGCCACCTCCGTTGCGCATTTCAGTCGCAGACCACAGCATCATCAAGAACAAACTCGACGAGTTTTCATCAGTCTTGCCAAACGATTTTGTCTTCCCATCGCGGCATACGCTCACCAGATTCGTGGACGGATATATCAGCGGGTTTCACGACTTGTTGCCAATCCTGCATTTGCCGACTCTCTCGCCGGCCGAGATTGCACCGGAATTGCTGCTGGCGATCTTGGCTGTCGGTGCACAGTATAGATTTGAAAGCAATCGTGGATATGCACTTTGGTATGCCGCTAGAGCTGTGGCTACAGAGCAGATTCGAAGAAGGCATAGTTCCGAGGTCCATGCACTGCTACCCACTGCCGCTTCGTATAGCCCACATTCGACACGACCATCGCCGAGCTCGAGCTATCGAAACTCGTTTGCGTCGGGTCAGTCTGAAAAGGCGACACTTGCTGGTCAGGAAGCCCATCGTGAGCCATAGTAAGCTTCCCACAATACCTAAAGGGAAAGAAAAAAAAAACCACTCCTCTCTGACACTTTTATAGCTCGCCGAATACGCCACAGGCCCGTCTCGAGACCATTCAAGCAGTATTGCTCCTTTTCGCCGTCGGACTATGGGGCGTCAAGACAATTCTTCACGAAGCTCTCTCCTTGCAGAGCAACTTGGCCATTTTGATTCGCGAAGAGGGCCTGCACATGGAGGCTAGCCAAGCGAACATTGCGGACTGGGACACATGGATTCGTCGTGAAGGAGCCTTGAGAACCAAGCTCATTGCATTCTGCTTTTTCAATCTGTGTAGCATGGCGTATGATATGCCGCCCTTGCTGCTGACGTCTGAAGCGCACCTCTTCCTCCCTTTACCCGCACGTCTCTGGAGGGCGGAATCTGCGTGGCAGTGGCAGGAACTGCGCCAGTCCACGGCCGTAGTTGAGATTACGCTACACGAGGCGTTTTCGAGGCTGTTTAGTCGCAGCAACCAAGTCTTGCCGTCGCAGCTTTCGTCGCTTGGGCACTACATTCTCATTCATGCCCTCATCCAGCATGTATACCTATTGAAGCAGACGTCCTTTGCAGCAGGCTCACCATATGACGTACAGCGCACTCTCAAACCAGATGACGTGGAAGAGGTCTCACAGGCGCTACGCATGTGGCACACAAGTTTTGAGCAGAGACACCAAATGCGGGCCGCTGAGAACGTGCAGTACGGGAGCGGCGATACCATGACTGGTGGGTCGCTAGTTTACAATGCAACGGCGCTGCTGCGATTGGCATATATTCGGCTTTACACGGATGCGCCGCCCAGCCGAGCTTTGCAAACGAGAGATTCCATGTTGATTGCGTCTGCGATTTACAACACGCCGCCTTTACCGCGAAATTGGAGGGTTCATCGAGCAGTATTTCAAGCGACGCATGCGCTATCGTTGTTGGTCAAGATTGGCGTCAACTACGTTGCGCGGACAAAGTCTACAGAATGGAGCATCCAGCATTCATGTAAGTCGCGACTATGCATCATTTACAAATCTTTTGTACTGACAATTCTCTAGTGTGTAATTTCGAGTGTGCGCTGCTTCTTGCAAAGTGGCTACTGAGCCTGTCGTTGATTTCGCCAGCAGACCCTCCTGCGTCGGCAGAAGAGAAGAACCTGTTGGAAATGGTTCGCCGAATGCTCGACGAGACAGAGTTTGCAGTTCCGGTAGGCTCGACTCTACCTGGGCCAAACGGACAACGCGAGATTATCCCAAGCGACGCTGTAAAGCTGCGCCAACTTGCCAGCGCCGTGGTGCGGCTATGGGCAGAGACATTCAAGGGGACACACATCTTTGACATGGTTAAGACCATGGGCGCAAGTTTGGATGGGTATGCTAGCTTGATGGAGAAGTCTCCGGACAGGAGCGGTCTTGGGCGGATGGTGCCAGAGGCGGGCATGTAAGAAATGAAGTCGATCCGTGGGAAGCAAGGCGTTTTTTTTTTTTTTTTGGATTTGTGCGTGGATCATGACAAGGGGGGATGTGAATTGAATCTAGTGAATGATTTTTTGGTTGATGGACTTTGTGCGTATAAGCCAGGATGAAAATACACTCGTAGGCTGTGCAGTTGGCAGCCGCTTTTGGTCGCGGTATATATTAGCAGAGGAACGGAGTTATAGGGAGCGGAAACGGCTGTAACGAACCGGGAATTTCTCCTGCAAGAACAGATTTGGTAGCGACGAATTGAATTATGAGGCAAGTGACAGATGTTTAAAGAGGTGCAAGTGACGTGACCATCTTTCACGGCCGGAGTCGTCGGCCGCCCCGGATCGGGACGGGATTGGAGGTGTGTGGCCGCTCCGGGGTAATGCTAAGACGTTGAAGACGGGGTAATTACACGGAGAGCAAGGGAATGAACGTTTTCAGGCAATTTGATTTTAAGGCAAGAATCATCGGTTTTGTTATATCAGGTAGAAGGTCACGCAAGGTTTCGTTTATTATACGGAGAGTTATGCATCTCACGTATGCTATTCTAATCAACCTGCAACCTGTGACTCCGCGTCTTTCATGTGAAGTCTTGCATGTACATCCTGGCTTGTACAAGTGGGGCACGCTACCTCGGCTGTCAGACCCCCCAAGAAGCGGACCACACATACGAAGTAGCAAGTGGCCCTCTCTGCAGCGGTCAGCCTGGTGAGGGACGGAGGGACGAATGGAGAAACGACGTAAACCCCGATCCCTGGCCGTGCGGAAGGTCCCCCCATATAACCGCCTGGGACCTCGGATCGTGGGGGTGGTAGCTTTACTGCCGATACTTTTCGCGATTAGGGACTGAGCATTTCTATTTTCTTCCTCTCTTCACCAGCGGCTGCCTTTTGTTGTTTACTAGATAGAGCGATTTATTCTTCACAGTCGTTTTCTTCTTCATCAGACATACACACACATTCACAATGCCGTTTACAACAGAACTCACTCGCCGTCTCGGCATCCGCGGTAAGCACATGCCAAAAAAACACACACAAACTGCTACACTGAGTTCTAACGCGATGCCTCTCTCTCTCGCCCACAGTCCCCGTCGTCCAAGGCGGCATGATGCACATTGGCACCGCCGACCTCGCGGCTGCCGTGTCCAACGCCGGCGGCCTGGGCATCATCACAGCCCTCATCTTCACCACGCCCGCCGCCCTCCGCGACGAGATCCGCCGCTGCCGCACCATGACCAAGAACCCGTTTGCCGTCAACATGACGCTGCTGCCGTCCATGGTGCCGCCCGACTACGGCGCGTACGCCCAGACAATCATCGACGAAGGCATCAGAATCGTCGAAACAGCCGGCAACTCACCGGGCCCCGTCATCGCACAGCTGAAAAAGGCCGACATCACAGTCCTGCACAAGTGCACCACGATCCGCCACGCGCAAAGCGCCGTCAAGCTGGGCGTCGACTTTTTGAGCATCGACGGCTTCGAGTGCGCCGGCCACGTCGGCGAGAGCGACATTACCAATTTCATCCTCCTCAGCAAGGCGCGCCAGACGCTCAAGATCCCCTTTATTGCCTCGGGCGGCTTTGCAGATGGCTACGGGCTCGCGGCGGCGCTGTGCCTCGGCGCGTGCGGCGTGAACATGGGCACGCGCTTCATGGCGACTGTCGAGGCGCCGCTGCACGAGAATATCAAGAAGACGATTGTCGGCGCGCAGGAGACGGATACGGCGCTTGTGCTGCGGCGCTGGCGCAATACCTCGCGCCTGTTCAAGAACAAGGTTACTGAGCAGGCGCTCAAGGTCGAGCGCGAGAGCACCACGGGCGAGTTTTCCGAGATTGCCCCGTATGTCAGCGGGAAGCGCGGCAGAGAGGTGTTTGTGAATGGCGATCCTGAGTATGGTGTTTGGACGGCTGGACAGGTTATTGGGCTGATTCATGATGTGCCTACTTGTGAGGTGTTGGTTAAGAGGATTGAGAAGGAGGCCGAGACGGCTCTAAAGGAGCGGTTGGCGCTGTTTACGCCGGATTCGAAACTGTAGATGGGGCTTGGCTTGTTATAGACTGAGACTTTGAATGCATTTGGATTTTTTTTTTTTTTTTAACAGGCTTTGGTTCTATGTGTGCTATGCCGCCCTTAAGACAGTTGCTGTTTTACTCAACTTTTTAATTTTTTTCGCGGCTCCTGCTGAGTATATCTTCTGAAAATGTTTACTGGCTCTCAACATGCAGCAAAAAGATTTAGAAAACGCGCTGTAGTAAACCCTTTACCCCAAACGCCAATACCACCCGAGTAAGTGTGTCGTCACGCATGTCCATAAACTCCAATCACCACTGCCTCGGCCATACCGTTCGTCTACGAACTGGTGGTCCCGTATTCCAACAAGCATCTAACCTACGTCTCCCTCTCGACTCAGAAACAGAATCATCTTCATCGCGCTTCAAGTACAACGGCTCCGGAACACCAACTTCTTCATGCAACCATTCCGGCGAACCGCAGTGCCCTACACCAGTCTCAATCAAAGACAGCACAGCTCTTGGTCGTCCCTCAACCCACCGCTCCGAAACAACAGTAGCTTCATTCGAAGTGGAATCTTCATCTCCAGTGCGGACCATTTTCATTTCCATCAGCGATCCGCGCACGCCGGCGTAGAATGACCTCGCAAGGTCTGATGTCTTTGCAAGAGCCGATACGCGATCATACATGGCGTTACCTAGATGAAACGTGGCATCCGGGCGCCAGGTATTTCTCTTGGACTCGTGATGAAAAGTGCACTGCGTCTCGCCTTGTGGGCTACAGATGCTCGTTGGCTGAGCACAGGAATCCTTGCCCGTGTGACCAAAGGTAGGTGGTTGGCTAGGAAGTTGAGACGAGCATGGCAGTGCACTGGTGTGATGATATGACTTCTGTGGGTTGCGGAAATCAAAGAAGCGAATCTCAGGGCCGTGGTTGCTTCCGGCGATGAAGTGCTCAGTCCCGTATGCAAGTAGGGAACTGCTTGCTTGGTATGGTTGGAAGCGGTCACGATACACTGCATCTTGGGCTGAAGGTGTTCGCAAGTCCGCCAGTCTAGAAAATATTAGCGTAAAGGTTTATGTAAAATGTCCCCAAAAAAAAAAGTTACCTGATTGTCCCGTCGTCCCATGCACTCAATAGCATGCTATTCCCTCGATACCCCGACACCGGCTCAATCGCCCGAACTGTTAGCTTGCCATCTGCCAGTGCTTCTGTTCGAACGGAGAGAATATGATCCATCTTTGTATTGTGAGCTGCCGAATGTAGCTCTATGCCTGTTGGTCGAACATGGCCCCATCGCAGCGCATATTCTGAATCGCCAAGGCCGCACGCAATGGTGTCAGTGCTTAGAAATGCAGCATTTCTTATAAGAAGGCCGGAGTCTTTGCCTGAAACATCACAAACAGTTATTGGATTGATACCTGCTTTGCTGTTCCATGGCGGCACAGAGAGGTCGTAAAGCCGCAAGCAACTTCCCTGGCAGGCAGCCAATATTTTGGTGCTGGGCTGCCACACAGTCCACATAACCGCGTTATAAGCATGCGATTTAATCGATGAGCTAACAAGCTCTATAGGCTGAGTATAATGCGACTCTCCTCGTGCAATTAACTGCACCGGCTCGCTCAAAATCGCATCACCATGCACAGCATATATGCTTAAATCTCCATTCGCGCGCCCAGCAACAATCTCCGGATACGCCTCTCGATCCAGCACCGACAAAGCCGTAACGTCTCCAGTCCCAGGCCTGTATCCCGTCCTGCTACCTTCCAATTTCGCCCACGTGCTCTTTGACGAATCCGCGAGGTTCGTTCGCCGCACAACAAGGTCCTCACCAAAACCGCCCGCCACAATCTCATCCAAACTGTTGTCTGGCAAAAGCATAGCGCTCAAAGACGGGTGATACGACACACTCTGTCCGCGTGGTCCGCCTGATCTCCCCTTTCGCGGCGGCAGCGGATACTCGCCGTAGCTGTAGACATCAATGGCGCGGGTATCCCAGCAGCGGTCGAGATACGTCAGGCGCTGCGCCGCACGAAGCCACGATAGGCCCAAAGGCACATTGGTGGCTGGAAAGTTGGTAGTTACAAACGTCTGCCAGCCACCGCGGTGCGCAAAGGCTTGGGTGCCTCGGCTTGTGGCGGCGAGGTTGGCTACATCGCGGGCGATGCTGAGCCGGCCAACAATGTCGTGGAGGAGTTCGTCTGGGAGGTGGTCCAGAGAAGCCTGGCTCATAATTCGGACGACATTTGCTTTGAATAGAAATTGGTCAAGGAAACCACTGAATTGGAAAATTGAGTTGGGTTGATTCTGGCACTTGCTTTTGGGGGAGCCTCTGTAAGATGAGGTGGGATGATGGTTCGGTTAGTTGAGTCGAGGACCGAGGTCGTCCAACCTTGGGGTTTGTCCGTCGGCGACGGCGGCAGCGCAACCCTCCGTCACGACAAGCGGGACGGCCGCATTGACGCGCCAGGCGCTTAGTATCTAAATTCAATTTCAATGACTATTAGGTAACATAATGGCAAATTAGTCAGCCACAATGAGGATGTCGAAAGCCAGTATCATGATTCTTTATTCATTTCATCCAAAACGTCATAGTAAGCAACGCCTTCAATGCTCCCAACCAACTCTACCCGCACGAAACGCCTTGCTCAAAAAGACCGGTCTGCTTCCAGTCTAATAGTATGCCGACACTACATAGGGTTACATCAAAAGGTATAATGCCCTTAGGGCCTTTTCTGCCGCCGCAACATGCCACGGCCTTACGTCCGCTTCTCGGTCCACCACTCCCCTTGCTCTAGCCAACGTTCCCAAGCCTCTAAAGTAGCTGAGCATCTCCCGTAACAGAGGCTCGTATGCGCGTGGGTTTGCTTCTGTATGCACAATATTCACTTCCATCACCGTCAATGCGTCTTCTGTCTTGGCTCCTGTTCTCTTGATGAGATAGCCGCTTATTAGAGCTGGATGTACCTCTAGCGTGCTGACGGAGTTGCTGAGACGATGCCCAACCACGGCTCCCCATGTCTGCTCCATGACATCCGCAAGAACGGAATCAGTATCAGCTTCACCAGTACTCTCGCCACCGGGTGTAGCAGCTGCGCCGGCTGCATCCTTTGCCGGTGTCACCGGTGTAGTGCTAGCTTCAGGTGAGACTATATTTGCCTGCGGAGTTGAGACGGGCGTCGTGTAGAACGGCGTGTTCTGTATTGGGAGCTTTACTGCCGCTGGTATGAGCTGGAGAGACGGCTTGGTATCCACAGTCATGAGCACCATCGTCACGCTCGCGTAGATTTCCGTCTTGGCAAGATCGCTCCAGAAATCAATCTCGCCATCTTCGGTCGGTCCGCACTTGGTGACTATGACACGGTAGTGGACCTTCCACGCAGATATAAAGTCTATCGTAGTCTCCCAGATTTCGTTGGCCACCTCGTTCATCGTCCTCGATTCGGCTTGCCCTTTTCGCCCCAGACAATACGCCGCCGTGGCCTGCTCATTGCCTCTGTCGTCCGTCCAAGCCGCCGTCACCCACCTGCCGTCAATGCTGCGAGCATACGCAACGTGGATGCAAGAGTTTTCTCTAATTAATGATGACGATGGTACATTAGACAGCTTAAAGTCGATGAGCCGAGGCAGCGGCTGCTCCAATCTAATGGCAGGTGCTGGCATCTGACCACCAAACAACGTGCAGCGGTCATACGTCTCCGTGCAAAGCTTGACGAGATCGCTGCCTGGCGTAATCACCATTGAAGCTGGTGATGATATAGCATCCGCTGCTACTAGCTGAAGCACGAGGTCAATTTTCGGCGTTTCACGTTTTGTAGCCAAAATCTTTTGATATGAATCGAAGAGATTCTGAAACGCTGTGCATGCTTCAACAATTGTGCCTGGGTTGTTTGGCGAATACACAAAGTAGACCACAATGTTTGTGTCTGCAGTTGAAAGGTTGCTAATCGCAGCACGTAAAGTTTCCATACTTTCCACCAAAGCAGACCCATGCCCCGTCATCGTGGCTCCCGGTGACGTAGATATGCGGTCGACTTCATACAACAACAGGCCATCGTCTTGGTCAGCTCCGATTGGCATTCTGTCGAGTATGCCGAGCTTCAACGTTTCGTATATGCTCTTTAGACGGCCCAGGAATGTCTTGACATTATCAGTCATTCCTGTCCATCGTGGGCAAACACAAATCGCGGTGACATCCTTATTGCCTGATGCCGGAGCAAGGCCAAGGCTTTCCCAGAAATTTACAGCGGTTGGCAAGACGGAGAGCTTCGTGTCTGAGCGTCGCATCTCAAGATGTGGACTTGGGATCTGATACAGATTGCTCGGCTTAATCGGCTCTGCATTTGCATCACGACCCGGAACTTGCCGCGGCTGGAAACGGTTCGCCGTTTGGCCAAAAAGCGGGCTATCTTGTACGTCGAGAAGACTCTTAAGGCGAACTTGAGTGAATTCGCCTAGAACTTGAGAAGCAACACCCTGCAGCTTCTTCATGGCACTTCGCGCATTGTACAGCTGATTAGTTCTCACGTCATGCGATGAATCGCTCAATGATGTGCTCGAGTGATTTTGACATATCGAAAGCGATCCGGTAGCTGCTTGTTCTGCCACCAATTGAGCGACTTGTATCAAGTCCTCATCGCTCAAGGAAGTATCTAGAGCCAATGGTTCTGGGTCTGAAAAGTACTGGTATAGCGAAATTTCTGGAGTTTCGAGCCGGGATAGCCGTGGCAAGTCAAGAGCTAGCTGATCATCGGGCTCCTCGGTTGCCTCAAAGTCTTTGAACGATGCGACCTGAGAACTAGAGTCGTCATCTGTCGCCAAGCTCTGTTTGACGGCTGATTTCACAGGCGATATTTGCTCATCGACAGAGGATGTAGAGTCTTGCTGATCCGAATCCATGCTAGTATCATCATCGTCAGATATCGCCCCATCCATCTTCAACAGCCGCCGGTCAATCCGCTGGCTTTCCATATTATTTAATGTCTTTTCCAGTGAGGATCGCCTGGAGTGAGGCTTTCCCTTTGCCTTCGATTTTCCGTGGCGCTTCAGATAGTCAGTTTGCGGCAAAGTGCCGGGTTCGAGTTCCGTGGCAGATTTGACAACATCGCCATAGTCGAACAGACCACCATGCTCGTACTTCTTGTTCAGCATTGGCATATTAGGATCAAAGTCAACTCTGCTGAAGAGTTTTGTCGACCTGTTGGAATTTTGGCCACTGCCGGCCGCTCTCTTTCGTTGTATTGACGCAGCAGCCCGAAGTCTCTTGAAGACACTATCGGGATCAAAGGGACTGGAACTGCGTTTCGTTGACACACCGTGGCGTTCGCGGGCCCTCGATGAATATTCTTCAAGCTGAGTGCTTCTGGCATGTTTAAGTTCAGGCTTAGCGAAAATAGCATCTTCCTTCTCCGGCGCTGGTTGGATAGTCTGCGCATCCACTGCGTGGTTGGTGTTTTCTTCTTCCTCGTTTTTAACCTCGTCAGCACCAGCCATCTCCTGGTCCTTAAGACTCTCCATTGACATCTCAAGATCGAGATCCTGGGGCTGTTCGTCAAAGAAATTAAAATCAGCATCGGTAATGTCATTATCGCCAAACATGTCTTCGCCCATGTCTTCAAACATGTTTCCTGCTTCACTGAGCAAGCTGCTATCAATTCGTCGCTTGTGATCAGAAGCTTCACTTCTGACATCGTCTTGCTGATTGATCAAGTTAGTGCTGGGTGCAGCGCACTCAATTTCAGCGTCCGCTGCTGCCGACAAGGGATTCCCAGGGCTGGACATCGCTCCATCTACAGACGGAGTGACGCCGTTCAAATGATGCAGGGCATCTGGCGGTGTCGGATATACGGTACCGCCATTAGCTGTCGTACTAAGCCGTCTCATTGTCACCGGAGATGGTGCATTCACTTTGGATGTCCGCGAGTCGTTTCCTGGGGCTTCTCGTGTTGAAGCAGCGGCTCGTTCGATGCGCCTCTTTGCTATCTTTTCTTCACGTTCAGCAGCTGAGCTTAACCATCCGCCTGCAGCACCTAGCGGGTCGTGGCTTTCCTCATGACCGATTAAAAGATTATCGCCGGTGCGATTAGTTGCAGGCAAGTCTACAGCCTTTTTGCGGAAACACAGCGGGGCTGGCCAAGGTATAGTTACTGTTGTTGCTGGAACTGAAGTTTCGGACTCGGCGGCAGTTTCCTGTATAGTGGGTTTCGAAACGAGCAAATTGAACCAGGAGCACTCTTGTAGACTATCAGTTGGTATGCCGCGCAGCTCTAGGATCCTGAGACAAGCTTGTTTCCATATGGACTTGTGTACACCGGCCGTGGCCCTTATAGCAAGCGCCTGAGTGTTTGGAGTATGCGCCGCCATGTGGTTCAGCTTAGACATGTTTTCTTCATTGCCCATAACGCCAAAAGGAGCAGCCAATACATTGGCTGTGCTAAGTGGTGTCGTGGGTGCCGCCATCAGGTGCTCCAGATTGGTAAACCCTTTACAGAGCACCACCGAGAAGCTTAATACCAATGCTCCGGTACTTGTCAAGTATGATCGAAATGTGCCAAGAACGTGTCCGGGCTCATTTTTCCAAGAATTGGCATCATTTGAGTTTGTATTTCGAAGCGAAAGGAGAACCGTGCGATAGTTTAACGGGACCGCGCTCGTCTGGGCACAAAATGCTGACGATATTGTCAGTAGCAATGCGGAAATAAACCATTCGTAGATGAGTTTTGGCTCGAGTTCTGTTTGGGGCGTATCAACTAGATCGGTGGACTGGTCGTTGGGTTCCGCTTCTGCTGCTTCGCTTGGCTGCGTTTGGTTATGTTGCGTAACTGTACTTGTCCCATTTGTTTTATTCACGGCGCCTGCTCCTAGTTTACTTGGATTCAAAGCTTTATGCCATGAAGCTGGTTCTAGAGAACCGGTATTCTTTGCGAATATTGTCTGGCCAGCCGCCTTTGCCGTAGTACCAAGCTCATGTCCAGCGTTGGCGTTCTCGTCTTTGCGTAGGATGCGGAAGTGCCAGATAGCCCGCAGCTTCGCATCGAAAGAAACAATGTGGCCATCTTGACGCAGACTCTTCTCAATCTCTAAAGCAGTGGAATTGAAGGTGTTGACGGACTCGGGAAGTGGTTCGTATAGGCGGTATTCAACACTAGCAATGTTGTCCTGTTTTGGTTAGCTATTTTCTCTGACGAAGCGCATATACAGTAATCCCCTTCTTACAAGCAACAAAGTATTGGTATTGATATCACCAGTATCCATATTTGGCAATTCTCTTGTCAGCTAACCCTTGCGGTGCCGTCGGCGCCGGGATCCAAGGGTGGCAACCACCGGCGCACCGGACTGATTGTCCGCGATGCCGCGCGTTGAGACGACGCAACAGGAGCCCAGAGTCGAACAAGACGAGATATCAATAGCGGCAAGTATCACGAAAGAGGTTCCGCTCCATCTCAGCATGCCGAGCAGGCGGGGGTGGTCGTGATCGCGGATTCCGGGGATGTCGAGCCTTCGGGAGCTGCCAGTCGCAAGCAGTTGGTTGAAGAATGACGCAACTCAACGTGCCAAGGTGAAAACAACGCGAATATCGGTGTAAGGAGAGGCTGTCTTCCCACCACTTCTGTCTCCGTGTAGCACAATCCAGCCCAATGTTGCTCGTTGCTCGGAGAGTTGCGGGTTAGAGCGTGATGTTCGCAGAGTACAGGGGACGTTAGTGGAGCAAGCCAGCTAGAGAGTCTGGAGCTGGCCGCTACCTTACCATTTTGCTCAACGCGGTAAGGACTGGACTGATGGCACCAGACGCTGTGGGGCAGCATTGGAGGGTTCGGCTGCCGATAAAAGTGGACACTTGGATTTTTTCCTGCCCGCCTATCGATAACCCTCGACAGCGGCGGCCTTCGAACTTTTTTTCCTCAAGGCGTATTTTCAGGCACTTTGCCGCCTTAGACTCAGAATCACTCCCTCTCCTTCTTTCTTTGTCCCTCGAAAGCGTGCAATCATGCAGCTTACCAACCCGGGGACTGTCCCCGTATACACAATCTCTGGTTCAGATACGGCGCGACCGCTTCCAGACTGGCTTGCCCGCCGACGAAAGCGAAGCTTGAAGAACGATGCCGAGTACCAGAATCGCGTTGAGCTCCTGCAGGACTTTGAGTTCGAGGAATCCAGCTCATGTATAAGAGTCAGTGAAGACGGAGACTGGGTCATGAGCACGGGAACCTATAAACCCCAAATTCACGTACACAACCTTCCACAACTAGGCTTGTCCTTTGCCCGCCATACCAACTCTCTTAACCATTCTTTTGTCCTTCTCTCCTCCGACTACTCCAAATCTCTGCACTTGCAAACCGATCGTCGATTAGAATTTCACACCCCAATGGGCTGTCACTACGAAGTTCGACTGCCTCGGTACGGACGAGACCTTGTCTACGATCGCCAGTCAACCGAGGCACTCGTTCCCGCTGTCGGTATTGACGCCGACGGCAAGGGCGAAGTCTTTCGCATGAATCTTGAACTAGGACGGTTTATGAAATCTTATCAAATAGAAGTCGGCGGTGACGATGAATTGACTGGAGGTGGTCTACAAGGCGGAATAAACGTTGGAAGTGTAAACACGGCGGCTATTGCAGAGGGCTCTCACAACCTGCAGGCCTTTGGCACGTCAATAGGCACGGTCGAATTCTGGGATCCACGATCGAAATCGAGAGTAGCACTTCTCGCCGGCCATGATGGCGAGGTAACATCCCTGAATTTCAGTCAGCAGGGACTCTCTTTAGCGACTGGCTCCAGCACTGGCATGATCCAGCTCTTCGACCTGCGTCGCCCGACTCCGATGCTTACGAAAGATCATGGATACGGATTCCCAGTGAAAAACCTGATCCACATGACGACTGTTTCGCAAGAGAAGAAAATAATGTCCGCAGATAAACGAATCATCAAGATCTGGGACGAGCAGACCGGAGACCCGTGGACGTCAGTCGAACCCGCAGTCGATCTGAACGACGTGGCATGGTGCAAGGATACAGGACTCTTGTTGACGGCCAACGAGGGCCAGCAACAGCACGCCTTCTTCGTTCCCCATCTTGGTCCGGCACCCAAATGGTGCGCATTCCTGGATAACATGGTTGAAGAGATGGCTGAGGAGGTTCGCACCGAAACATACGACAACTACAAGTTCTTGACACTACCAGAGCTGAAGCAGCTGAGCTTGGGTCACTTGGTTGGAAAGAGCAATTTGTTGCGCCCCTATATGCACGGATACTTTGTTGCTTCCAAGCTCTATGAACAGGCTAAGCTTATTGCCAACCCTTACGCTTTTGAGGAAGAGAGGACGAAGCGCGTCAAGGACAAGATTGAGAAGGAGCGTGCCAGCAGAATTAGAGGTAGCAAAAAGGTCAAGGTTAACCAGAACCTTGTTGACAGGCTGCTCAAGAAGCAGGAGAACAGAGACGAGATTGATCCCAACGCTGGCCTGCTTGGAGACCAGCGTTTCAGCAAGCTGTTTGAGGATGAAGAATTCAAGGTTGACGAAACCAGCCGAGAATTTCAGCTCATCAACCCCAGCACTGTTGTCGATGCACAGCAACCACAGCCCGATCCCCGCGCTCCTACAAGATATCAGGCCAAGGACTCGGACGACGAATCGAGCGACGATGATATTCGCGCAGCGCCTAAGAAGTCTGACGAGGTGGTTATGCGAGTATCTTCGACACAGAACCAAGGTCGTCCACTCAGGGATACCGCTTTGGGCTCAAGAGAAGCTAGGTCTGGGCGCGAAGGCAAGGCGCGCAGCGGGGTTGTTGTCGGTGAGCGTTCAGTAACATTCACACCGGCGTCACGAAAGGGCAAGAAGCAAGAGGAGGAGGAGGAAGTGCAGAAGCCACAAAGACGATTTGACAAGGGGAGGCGGAGTGCCAGCTCCAACACCTTTCGCAAAATGTGATATGCGCCATCATGATATCGAAAGTCATTATTATGTACAAATTTCTCCCCGTTGTTCAGCATAGCCGTTTCCTCTTTGCGCGCACGCATATGAAATGTCTTCATATTTATCGATTGGTACTCTCGCTATCCGAGATTATCGCCTACCTTTTTTCAGAGTTTCCTTGCGCGGCAGTCCTTTTTCAACGTCCTCTGACGAAGACCGCAACATTGTTTCCTTGCTAGCGAATCTGCTCGGTCGACCTTGGCGAGATGGACCTGGACGTCCCTTGACAGAATCAGGAAACTCTGTGCGGCGTGGTGTAAGCGCCGCTGCGACTTTACGGGCTGATCGTCGAATAGTCTCACGGACTCTCCATTCGCGCTTCTTTGCAATGAAGAACAAGGTAGCAGTTGAAACTTGGGGTGGATGTGTCAGCAAACATTTGAAGGTGACAGAAAAAAAGACTAGGTCTTTAGCTTACCGCCGATAATGGTAACAACGACGACGACAACTATAATGGCAATCAAGCCTCCGGTCGAGATGGACATGGAATTCTTAGAGCTATCACCCGATGCACCTGCTTCAGTGCCAATTCCAACACCTGGTGCAAGCTCGCTGCCAGCATCGGAGGCGTAGTTGGTAGGAACAGGAAGGCCGATGGAAGTAGAAGCCATATTCACAGGCGTTTAGTAGTGGGATGAGAGAGACTGCGGGTTGTTTGGTTGCTGTACGGAGTACCCAGGCACTAGTTGAATGGTGAGCAAACGGGGTATAGATTAAGCGGACAAATGGCATAAAAGTAGAAGATAGGAAATGAAGAATAAATTCCTAAAGGAGAGAATGATACCCCTAAATAATAATATGCATCGTGAGCAATTCCAAGCCCCGTACTCTTGCCGTCTTGTCTGGCGGTTACACCGGACGCCAGGAACAGCCCCACCACTGTGCAACGCTGCAACAAATCGTGGCGGCCCCAGCCATGGGCGCTTGTAGATTTGCAGCCCCAGCCTATCACAGCCCTGAGCGCAACCAAGCTTGTGAATGCTACCCGTGATGGCTGGGCGCGTAGCTGAGAGCTTTCACCAATCATCGTGACGAAGAGAACAACTGCCGAACATGTCACATTGTGATGCGACTGTGTCTGGGACTTGGGCTGAAGAGGCGCCTCCTTGGGGCAGTGTGATATCCGTGCAGGATGATTGCCGGCGAGGATCTTCACGTGTGGGAATGCCGATGCGGGTGGTGGGAGAGATTTACTGCAGCAGGGAGGGCATCGTACAGGGAAATCGGTGAGCTTATTATAGTTGAAAGATGGTCGTTACAACCCGCTCCGATCAGCTCAAGATTTTGTGAATAGTAAGTGTTATATATGCAAATTCCGGGACAACACTGTTGGCTGCGGTTGTACTTGACTGAGTCGCTCATTAACTTAATTAGAGGCGTGAAAACTCCACGCGATGCTGCTCAACTATGTAAGTCTTTTTTTCACTTTTTCGCGATACTGGGGGACAAAACTTATAATAGTGTTAAAAACAACTTTATTCCTTGTGACTCACTCGTCTTGACGCTCACCCTACACAGGCCACGGCACCTAGTACGCCGCACGAACTCAGTACCTATTTATTTACCTGTTTTGGAGGAAACAGTAATTACTTTAGTAACGCTCCCCCGCGGGGAAGTGGCGCACTGAACGTCTGCACTGGTCGGCTGTGGCGCTAGCTCAGGGCACCTTTGTTAACTGCTCTCCACCTTCATGCGCCAAATGCATGAGTAGTTGGTTCCAATGCGAGCCTCGTCTTTGTGACTCACATTTACAAAAGATCTATTTTAGCCACGGAACATAAAAACGTCAACTGCTTCTTTTCAAGCTGGCCTCCTCGCTCAGCTTTTGCGGCCATAAGGCGCAGTCATGGAGCGTCAATTGATGGCGATGGCGAGCCTCTACGGCCCAAGCACTGCTGTTGGTGCCGCTGTGATATTGACAATTCCTAGTCTTATGGCATTAACCAACACAAAGCCAAAATGGCAGGCACTTTATCAAGATCAAGATGGAATTGCCACCAACGAGTCTCAGTCTGAAGCAGAACGCGCTGGCAGGTCGGCTGCCACGGTTTCGCAAGTCATTGCGGGTCTTGGTCTCGTCGCTTCTGTTCTAAAAACCCAGGCTTCTCCGATTCTACAAGACAATAACGCAAGCAGTAACTGGACAGAAGTTACTCTATGGGTAAGTTAACATTGGTTACAATATAGATAGCATATGCTAATCTGTATAGAGCCTTCTCTTCGTTCAATGCGCTGGGCAATTTCGCGAGGCCAACACCTATCGCCGATACAAGATCTCTCTTCGTGGAGCTGGCACATGCATTATAACAGGTGCATACCTCACGTATAAGATGATTGTCTTGTCTGATAACTGCCCGTGGTACAGGCTCCTGCAGACTTGCTCTACTCCGCTGCTCCTCCTATCATTTTTCACGATTCCCAAACGACCAATGCTGTACTACCAAGGACAAGAAGTTGTTAACCTAAACGGTTGTTCAATTTTAAGCTGGCTGTCATTCACTTTTGGGTTTTTGCACCAAAACAGCGCTTCATATCTCCCAGCAAAATTAAGCCTCTCAGATGTGCCAACTCCCTACCATCAACTACGGGCCAAGTCATTAAGAGAGCGATTCAAAGCGTCAGAGAAAGGAGCGAAATTATACATTCAGCTTTTCAAATCTTGCTTTCGACTTCTTGTGTTAGAGTGGGCTTTGGTGTTCTGCAAAGCAGTTGCCGGATTTGGTAGCCGATACGCGCTTTACAGACTTCTCCAGTGTCTGGAACACGGTATGAACTCAGTTCGTGAAAGGGAGTCTTGGGTATGGACTGGTGCAATGGGCGGGTGTCTGCTAGCCGAGGCTTTGGCCGACGCGTGGCTGTTCTGGATATCCGCGGGCGTATTATACAATACCGCGACTGCGTCTCTCCAAACGCTCATCTTTGAGAAAATGATGCGCAAACAATATACACAAAGCACTGTGAATGGCGAGGGCGACACCGACGACTCAAAGTCCTCACCATCCACAACTGACATGATGTTCAATGATACGTATGATTCCCCTATATTTTTGGTGAGACTATTGTTCTGCTTTACTAATATCCTCTCAGCCACCTAGCTTCAAAGGCTCTTTTGGATAATTACCACTTTGTCATGGCAGCTTTCAAGATTGCACTTGACGTCTTCTACCTGACCCGCTTGCTGAGTGTCAAAAGCGTTGTCATAGGCAGCATCTTTCCAATAGCTACAACGCTGCTGTCGAAACCGCTAGCGAAAAGTCATCAATTGCTCCAGTCTGAACATTCCAAAGCCAAAGGTCAGGTATTGAGCGTCCTCACTGAAGCGCTTCAACGTCTGCACCAAATTCGCTTCTCGTCACTGGAACGATTTTGGCAGAACAGAATCAAGGACGTCAAAGCACGCGAGCAGGATCGCAAGTGGGCAGCCGGAGTTGCATTACAGAAGCTGAACCTAGTTGCTGGGCTTGGTCCTGTCTTGCTTGCCTCGACGTGCATCTCAGTCCATGCTTGGGAGTCTGGCCAGCTAAGTCCCTCTGTTGCATTTACCGCAATCAGTCTTTTTGGAAACCTGCAAGGGGTGTTTTCTCAGCTACCACAGATGGCTGCCAGTTTGCACAAGTCCTGGCTTAGTATTCAAAAGATCCAAGAGTTTCTGCTTCAGCCAGATCAGGTTCGAGGAGCAGTACAGGCCGACGCTGTATTTCTTGAGAATGCAAGCTCCGCTTGGCCAGGGCCAAATGACGATGAGCTAGTAAAGACGTATCGGCTCAAAAATGTCATGCTATCCTTTCCGAGGGGAAAATTGAGTATCGTCACAGGTCGCGTTGGCAGCGGCAAAAGCCTTTTGCTAGCTGCCCTTCTCGACGAGGCCGTTATGGTGTCAGGACGGCTCGGAAAGCCAACTGCAGCGCACCCATCTGAGAAACGCTCAGAAATCATCCAAGGCTCAACAGCTTTTGTTTCACAACCCCCGTGGATTGATAACTGTACAATCAAACAGAACGTTGTATTTGGCTACAGTTTCAACTCTGAGAGATATAAGAGAGTCCTGGTCGCTTGCGCCTTGGAGCAGGACCTCAAGTCTCTCAGCAACGGTGACGAAACCATGGCTGGAACCGGAGGAGCATCTCTTAGCGGTGGTCAGAAGTGGCGCATTGCTCTCGCCAGGGCATTATACTCACCAGCTGAAATATTGATTTTGGAAGACGTTCTTGGTGCTGTTGATACGTCCATAGCGACGTGGATCTGCGAAAACGCTCTCACGGGAAAGATAGCTGAAGGAAGAACGATCATTCTGGCTACACATCGGCCGGAATTCTGTCTTCCTTCCGCCACTTATCATGTCACCGTGGAAGGTGGTACTGCCACAGGGACTACTCAACTACCGACGACACTACTACGCGGGGGCACTGCATCCCAGTCGAGCAAGCCTCACGAAAACAGTGAAGAAAGCAAAGGGTCTTTACCGTCAGAAAGGGTCGAGAGTCCGAAGAGGTCACCTCAACAGAAAGCACTACCCAAGACCTACTGGCAAAGTTTTGTCTCCTACATTCACGCCAGTGGTTTAGGAATTTATCTTCTTGGCGTGTCGGTTACAATATTCTACCAAATACTCCGTGCAGGGCACATATGGTCCATGACTCTCCTGACAGAATCCAAAAACACAAATGAGCCACATGCCAGTAGCATGGAGTATAGCATCTTTGTATACCTGCTTCTCTCTATCGGGAGTACTATTATGGTAGCGGTCCAATCTCTCATCTTCGTGTTTATTGGACTTGCTGCGTCTAGTTCGGTATTTACTTCGGCGATTCAGGCTATTCTTAATGCGACTTTGGGCTGGATTGCCAGTACCCCTTTCGGTGAGGTGTATCAGGTTTTGGACAACGATATGCATGTAATGGATAACTTGATTGCGCCAGCTGTGAACGGTATCCTTGGCACAATGCTCCAACTATCGCTAATTATAACCACCAGGTGAGCTACATTACAGAATTCAAACCGCAGTACCTAGCTGACGCGCCACAGCTCTCGGTCCAACCCCTACACGACAGTAATCAGTATTACCATCCTAGTGTTTTACGCCTACCTCGGGCCTCAAATGATGGCGTTTACGGCACGATTGCGGCCGTTGCTGGGCACTTGTCAATACCCTCTTACAGATCATACAAACTCGGCCGCAATTGGTCTAATAACTATTCGCGCATTCAACCGATCAGAGATGTACATTGAGCGCATGCTTGACTTTGTCGATGTCTCTTCCAAGGTTGGTCTGCATGTCATAATGAGCGGCTGCTGGGCGAAGACGCGAGCCAGTATACTCGGCTGCATATTCGTGACAGCAACAACAGCTACTATGGTCTACAACGCCGTAGACGCTGCGGTAGCCGGGTTTACTATATCTTTGGCATTTCAGCTTAAAGCCACAATCTCTACGTTGCTTAACCAATGGTCAGCGACCAGAATGGGCTTTATGTCAGTGGACAGGCTCTTGGCTTTGAGTGAAATACCAAAAGAGTCAAATGAAGGGCTCAGGACGGGAGATCAGTGGCCTGAAAGAGGCAGCATCAAGGTCCGGGATCTCACTGTCCGCTATAGACCAGAGCTTCCGCCGACACTGAAGGGTATTTCGTTCTCTGTGCAGCCGAAAACGCGTATCGGCATCGTTGGCCGTACGGGCGCTGGTAAGACGAGCTTGACAAGCGCCCTTTTACGATGTGTTGAAGCAAGCGATGGAGAAATTCTCATCGATGGGGTCAACATTGCGGATATAAGATTGAAGGATCTTCGTGATGCAATCAGGCTCATACCACAAGACCCTTTCCTATTTTCGGGCACGCTTCGGTCAAACCTCGACACAGGCCGTGGCAAAAAAGACGGCGAGCTTATTTCTGTTCTTCGCCGCGTGCATCTTATCAACAGCGATAATGGGTTGAGTAGAGGAACTGACTTTGATGATTTGGACATGGCTATTGAATCTGGAGGCTCAAACTTATCACACGGACAGCGGCAGCTGATTTGCCTCGCTCGGGCCATATTGGCGCACTGCCGCATCGTAATTTTGGATGAAGCCACCAGCGGTATTGACAGCGCGTCGGATGCTGCCATTCAGCAAGTTATCAAGGATGAATTCCCCGATGCGACGATAATGGTGGTTGCACATAAGCTTCTCACTGTTGTCGACTTTGACTCCATCCTTGTCCTCAGTGAAGGTAAGGTAGTTGAATTTGGTTCTCCGAAAGAGTTGCTGGAAAAGGAGGGAATGTTCTGGGACATGGTAAATCACAGTGGAGAGAAGGAAAGGATCCAAGCTACCATTAAAGGCTCTGTATGGTCTAGCTGAAATCGTGAATAAATATGCTCAATTTTGTACCAAATTCCATCAATCCCTCTGGCTCTCCATACTGGTGTCTCCTTCATACCGTCATTAGTTCTCCATGAAACTGGAACGTTAATACCCGGCTCAGGTCGTAGTGGGACGACAAAGAGCATGACAGAACAAATCTATTATTTGAGTTTCGTCCCGCAAGTCAGGCACAGGCAAAAGTCTCGTAAGCTCTAAACCACATTTCCTCATCACATTACGGCTCGCCTTGTTTGTTTCCACTGTGATGGTCACAATACACTCAGTGGCGACAGCCCCATTGTCATCTTCGGGAAGCGTGCTTTTGTCTACTTGAATTTCAAATTCAGATCGTGGCAGCTTCCACCACCAGGAAAGAAACGCAAGCAAAGCCTCGGTAGCGTATCCCTTGCCCCAGTGGTCTCTTCTAATAGCGTAGCCGATTTCCGGCCACCCGAGGCTGCCGCAGCGCCTATGTGAACCCGTATATCCAATCATTTCACCTGTAGAAGCCAAACAGATGATAAAGTCTTGATTCTCTAGGCCTGCCTCTGACAGCTTGATATCAAGAACCTTTCGACTTTCTTCTAAGCTGTACGTTTTTCCTCTCGCACTGGACGCCATAACCACGGGGTCAGAGAACATAACGTGCAGATCGTGAATGTCATTGGCACGATAAGGCCGAAGTAACAAGTTCTCTGTCAGGATGGATTCACGTTCCTCGAGAGGGGGGTATGGCAACGTTGGCAGTGTCGTCTTTACTGTCACCAGCTCCACTGCGCCGCGTGGAACCATTGTGCGAGCGTTATGCTGCAATGCGATGGCAGTAACTAGATCTCTTTGCAGATGCTTTGATAATTTTATATTTATAGTTGAAATATTTGGTGAGGTGTATTTAAGCACTCACGTGGTTTTGTGTGAGTCATTATCGTGATCATTCGTAGCCTCAGCCGCACTCTCGGTGACATTACGATAAGCCAACGGTAGGATGAGAATAGTGATTGCCATTTTGGTAACCAGACGGTGTTGTCGCTGACGGGCTCGTTATTCAATTTAACAGAGGCAAAATCTGTATTTTATTTTTCTTCGACTCTGCAAGCTACAACTTTGCGGTAATGATACTCTTCTGTGGTTACTCGTCACTTTCTTCGGTGTATCTGCCGTAGCTGTTTTACCATCCGCATCTCCATTGACCTCTGCCTTTGGCCGGTATGAATGACGAGAACCTTTATCCTAGGGTTCCTTCACGTTCTTTACAGGTGGAGGGTAGGCCTTGAGTGTTATGTCCTGCCATTCTTTCGAAGCTTCATAAGCGGCACGAATCGGTGCAGTCAGCTCTGTCAGCGCCTTTGCCACAGCCGGCTTGAGCGCTTGCGGTGAAAGCTGGAGAATTATTTAGTATGCTTGTAGAGTAAATGGTTTGAAACTACGTACCACATCGTTTTTATAGTCTTCCTGCATCTGTTTTATGTTGGTGTAAACCAGAGGCTCGCCTTCTTTTTGTTCTACCACAAACTCCTTTCTCCCCTTTAGCGCAGCTGCTGGCAATAAGACATACTCGACAAATGTGAGTACCCCGTTGCCCTCCACGACTTTTGGGGTGGCCTCTGCTTTCTTAATTTTCTGACTTATAGCTTCAGCTGTATCCAAGAGATCAATTTTGCTGTCTGTTGACTGCGTTAGTAATGAAGAGCCGGGCGACGAAGTAAACAATGACATACTAGGGTCGCTTGAACTCATTTTCGAACCTTGCAAACCTGGTACCAGTGGATTCATCAAGTGTGCTCGCTCTTATATCCTAATTTCGGCAGCCATTCTTTAGCAGCGATGAACAGCTTTCGCTGATCTAAGCCACCAAACTGAACATCGACATTTAAGTACTGCTCATCTAAGATTTGTAACACTGGATAGACCAGGCCACTGAGCGGTGGATTGGCCGACTGCTTGACTATTTCGGAGCCCGCGCGGCGCACGTCGTTTTCTGACACTGCCGATGCCATTTTATAAACGTCCATGATATACTCGGGGGACTTCTGGTAGGATGACCCTAATACGAAACGCAGCTTGTCGGTAGGAACGCCAACGGCTTTGAGCATTGATGTAATTGTAAATCGGTAGTATTCGGCGCGCTGTTCAACAATTTCTATAGGCGCCTTGAGGTTGTCAAGAAATCCATGGATGTCGGCAAGCAGAACCGTCATCTCACAACCAGCTGCGAGGTACTGGGCGATCTTGATGGCTGGCACAAAGTAACCGCAATGAATCCTGCCAGTAGTCGCGGTGCCTGCAGTTTCTTGGTTAGCTTTGAGTATGTCGATTCCAGGTTCTGGTGCCTACCCCAGTAAATTTTAGGATTGCGTCCCTCGTCGAGAATCTTCTCAATGATTTCGACGTTGAGAGCCTCCGCGAGATTCTCTTTGATCAGCGCTAAGCGCTCATCTTTTGACAGGAGAGCCATTTTATGAACTGACTTTGCTATAAAAGTTCCGATTATTGGTTCACAATAGGTATGTATTGTTGAGAAGACAAGAAAGGATGTTGTGGGTGGCTGTCCAGAGCCGTTGCTATAGAGCGCGTGAGTCAACGGTCCGCCTAGTGCGTGTTAGTGCCGTGCGAAGTCGGACAGCGAACGTCAATTGAGGCAAAGATGTTGCTCCCGAATGCAGACTTATGCTTGATGGCACTCGCTGTTCATCTAGTATATATATCCTTATCTTTGTCTGCCCTTTGTAATTTCCTGCACTGTGTTCGATGCGGACATCGGGTAAGATGACAACGTCATGTGCTTCACATCTGAGCTGCATTGCTATGGTTTGCAGCTTCAGACCATCTCGAAGTAGAATATCGGGGCTAAATGGCACTCACCATTCTTCAAATTTGTTTCTAGAAACTAATTTTTTTTTTTGGAAACTTACAAAGAAGGAGACATATTCGTCCAAACACGCGTGCACATGTAGGCAGCAAGGTCTATAGGGTACGCAGCAACGCACCTGGTCCGTCCGTACCGGTTCGCTCTTGCCTCTCTCGCCTGCTGTCACGCGTGGGACGATATTGCGTACTTCAACTGCCTTTGTAGAAGAGGCTCTTCTTTTCCTCCCGTCATTGTAAAACAAGCCACGTGCACCTCACCTGTTGAACCAAGTGCCCTTTTCAACTCGGCATCAATTAGTCAGAGCCGCAACCATGGATGCAAATAGACCCGACCCGCCAGCTTTCTCTTTTGGCCGAGTCTCGCCGCCGGATCCTGTTGCTTCCAAATACTACAGTATGAATCCACCAGGTAATCACCAACATCATGGAAATCGTGTTTCTACTTCCTCGGCAAAACGTTTTTCAGCTTCAGCAGCAATGGTATCAGAGTCAGACCTTGCTGAGGGATTCCGCTTTCCGGTGAAGAAGGCAAACCCTCCAGGCCAGTTTTCCGATAGACCCCGTCCTAAAGGCCAATCGAAGGGTCCTGAAAAGAGATCTGAAGAGACACAAGCTAGTGTACCTAACGGGCCGGCCCCGTTTCGCCCGGCAGACATCGGCCTTACTACATCCACCGCAGCAGACATGTCGACACGCCTTTGCAATGTCACTATCCCTCAAAGTGTACATCCTCAAATTGTTGATAGCTCCCCACAAGAAAGACACAATGGTATGCCACAAGCTACGTCTGCTGCAACCCATGTCTTGGAGTCAAGTCTTCCTGGACCTGTTTCCCTTACAATGCTGCGTGAAGAGAGCAGTGCAGGTGACAAAATGGGCAGAGCGGAAGCACATCCGGGTCGTCAGTTAGCCCAAGAATCTCGCGCGGCATCGCAACCAGCAGATCAATTGAATCACCACAAGACTATGAAGACACCATCCCAGAGCTTCTCAACTGTACGCAGATCTGGCCGCGGGAGCATACCTCACCGTGAAAAAGGGCCCGTCAGTGTTCGCCACTGCGGCGACTTGGAAGGGCCACCTCTTTGCAGCCCTCTCAAATTGATCCGCACTCCACAAAGTCGCATTTCGAAAATCAAAGGACCACCACGAAGTCGTGAATCGTCCCATCGGAGCATGAGCCCCTGCGAGAGAACCAGTTCGCAATCCAGCATCGTGTCCACCAAGCCATACATCGGCAAGTCTGGCTCGGGACCGGACAGGCAGCGGCTAGCAATGGGCCAAATGGTTCAACATTGGAACACATGCATTCAAATTTCCAACGAAGAAAAGGCGCACGCAAAAAGGGAAATTGGCAACCTGCAAAGCGAGCTCCTGCAGCAGAACGAACAGCTTCGTGAATGCAAGGGCTTATTGAAAGAACGTGATAGCAAACTACAAGAACTCTCCGTTCGTTACCAAGAGTTAGAGAAGAAACAAGGTTACGATGCTGAGTCGAAAGACCACGAACTCACCAGGCTGGATAATGAGCTCAAGCAATCCAAAGCGCAGGTAGATATCATGCAGGAAAAGTATCGTACTTACAGAGACAAATTGAATGAAGCTATCAAAGAACAGCAGACATTGTACACCCGAACACAAACCTCGCACGACGATATAAAGAACGAAGCCCAGAAGATGGCAGATGAGAGGGCGGCGGACTCTCAAGCCTTCAAAAACGCACTGAGACTCAGCACGAAGAAGCGAAATGAGTTGAGACATAAAATCAACGAACTGCGAAGAGAAGTAGACAATTCAGAGGCTGAAAGTGGGTATTATTAGATCCCAAAATACTTGTGCTCTAACAGTGCTCCGTAGAAAACGCAGAAATAGCATCACTCAAAGAAAAGATCCAGATTTACGAGCAGAATATGACGGAAGACAAAAAGAAGTTTGCCGTTATTCAAGAAAGCTTGGAGTCACGACAGAATATGGAGGACAAAAATCGCGACATTGACGCTAAGTTAGAACATATATTACGACATATTAGTCAACGTGACAATGAACACCGGATAGTTGCCGAGCGGAATGAAGAGATGTATCATAGGTAAATACATTGAGCTGTTACATTGCGTTAGGAGGCTGCTAATTTCATTACAGAATGGAAAGTCTGCTCAAATCTATAAAAGATTCCACCTTGGCGGATAAAAATGGATGTGATGACGCCTACCTCGACAAGCTTGCCGACAAAATTCACCAGCGGTAAGTCTCACTCTACCAAACGCCGTTAAACTAAGCTAAACAATTGTAGGATTTGGCCGAGAATCTCAGACGCCACTTCAACACAAGCCGAAATAAATGAAATGATGCTGAGTTGGGGCGCTACCATGCATTGTGAAGTTTCGAATATGCAGCAACGAATTGAACAAGGAGCAACCCAAATCGCCAACGTAATGAATCAGCATGAAGTCGAACAAAAAGCATTGCTATCTGCAATTTTAAGAATAAACAATGATCAAAATGCGGCAAATAATTGTCTGGATAACATTGCTTCCCGCCTGGCCGGCATGGCGAGAAGCGATGTCGTAGAACGACTCGAGAGCACCATGTCGCAGGTACTGCATTTGGCTGGTCAGGTCGCTAATAGCCACAATGATTTGATGCAAACCAGTGGCCGTGTTGTAAATGAAACCGGCCAACAAAAAAAGGATTTTGCCAAATTCAAGCGTCAGATAGCGAAGCAATCCAAGTTTGCAATGGCTGAACTAGAGAAGGCGGTAGCAACCGTCCATGCCAAACTGGGAGATGGCTTTCGTAAAAATACACAAGACGCAGAAAACGGCCAACAACAGTACCGGGATATATTGAACAGCGTGAACAACGTTGCCGCTGAGATTAAGCGCGCAGTACACTCCGGCCAGGATCACGATCATGACAAGTCCGAGGAGCTACGTGGAGCAGTCAAGGCTGAGCAGGCTCGTGTTGCGGCTTTGCAGGAGAAGGTTAACCTGCTTGAAGAAGCAAAAGAGCAGGAGGCTCGGCAGAGGGCTAAGTGGCAAAGCGTCATGGCTACTATTGAAACTACTCATTCACGACAGGAGATGCTTCTGAAACAGTTTGACCGCTTCCGTAATGTTCCAGAACGACTGGAGGAGATATGCGACATCAGCACCTCAATCCAAGGCACAGCACATTATATGAGCAACGAACAGCAATGGCTCGAGCAGCGTAACCAAGAGCATACTATTCCTTTACAAGAGCAGCGCAAAGTCATTGTGCATAGCCCGGCGTTTGATGCAGGATCGCCGTCGCCAGTAACTGTTGAGCAGGAACAGCGGCAACGACGTGAGAGGACGAAGCCGCGATCCATCCTCAAAAGCTCTCAGAGCAGCACAGATGGCTCGTGCAGTGCTGACTCGCAAACAAAAACGTCGGCTCATTTCATTGAAGAAATCCGGTCCGGTCTCGTGCAACAGCCAACGTTGAAAAGGATATCGCCATTCTCTACCGTCGCCGAATTCATCAACTCGAACAAACCAGGCAACTCTGTCTCGGAGACATGCTCCACTGAAAGCGGGCAGTTTGATAGTGGAAGGGGCCCGAAGAGACGCAAGTCGCACTTTGGTCCCAGGTCAGTAGTTGTCGGATGAGGATTGCAGTCGAAACCAAGATATCTTGCTTCCATGCTGCCTTGGAGTCAATGACTTATCATACGGCTGTTCTGCCACTGCAGCTTGTTTCAAATTGCTCTTGCTAGACCTGATGAAAAAATTTGATGACTATTTGCTTCTTTTTTTTTTGTCAAGTATCTAAAGTCGCAAATTAAGACAGACGCGCGTTTGCGCGAGAATAACCCAAGTCCTTTAACTCCGTAAATGCGTCCGGTGATAGTACAGTGTATAGAGATGAAAAAAGACGACCAAATCTGTCGTGATGCGATGGTGTAGTATTTAATGGTGTTTCGGCTATCGCTTGGCGGTCTTTTTCGTCTCGAGGAACAGGACCTTTTTGCGAACTATTAACGAGTGGTATTGTTGTTAGCAGCGTTGTCGAGACGCAGACATCATGGTTTGGAGGATGGAAGATGTGCGGGCCGTACCGATCGGATCGTATTTCAACATGCCCATGGGTAATGACGTTCTCGGCCGTTTGAATGTGTAGAAGAAGCCAGTCATAGCCATGGAGATGAGGCGGACGTGGATCAAACGAGCCTTGGCTGCTCGGGGGAAGCGCAAAGTTGTTAGCGTTGAGAAGAGAAGAAGAGAATAGAAGGAATAGGAGAGTGAAATTGTTTTTCCTCAATGCGATTGAACGTACCCTTTTTTGCCATCTTTGCGGTTGGATGATGACGGTGGTTTGGATGTTTTTGAATGTTTGATTCGGCAGTAGAAGCTTGGGCGCATTCACGCTGTCCACCTTGTAAATTTTGGCGTTGGATTGGGGAGCTTGGTGGTCGGGGAAAGGTAGAGCCGAAAGCCGGGTGTGGGTGGTTTCTGTGCAGGAGGGTGGGTGGAGGGTGGCCCACCGATAGCGGCCGAGGAGGTAGGTTCAGTGTTGGACTTGTGCATGTATGCTAATAAGGAAAGTAGCTGGACGAATTGTGCATTATATTATAGTGATTTTTGTTTTCTCGGATTAACGCTGGTGTAACTTTAAATTTCTACTATTAAATGTTACGAGAATTTCCTAATAAATAAATTATTGCAGGGATTTATGAGGTGGGCTACAGAACTCTGCTGGGCGTTTCGTTGCGGTGCACGCGGATCCGATTCTCTGCTTCTGCTTCTACTTCCTGTATATTTTCTTCGTAGTGGAGTTGATTTAGCGTTAAAACGCGGAGTTCTTAAATAATTAAAAAAAAATATACATATACATATACATATTTTAATTGCTAGAAATGTAACAAGATTGGCTGAATTTGTGTACATGGATCAGGCAAAATCCGGCAAGGTCAGACAGTAAGCCAGCAAGAGGCGCACCGTCAGGCCGGCCCCCTCCCCTCCCTTGTTATCAGCTAGGCATATCTCCTTATTGCTAGCGCTCAACAAAATTCTTCGGAGCAACGACTTGGTTCAAAAGGGGGCGTCTTGGCCCTCGTTCGATGCTGTCAGACTGGGCTCTTCATCACTTTACTTGGTGATATAGACAACAGCAGCAGAGGCGTATATACATACGGCAATGACTATGGTTGGCGCAGTGAGATTTGCGCCGCGGCAGGGGACGAGTGTTGGTCCTGCTGGAAGGTTGCTTTGCCAGTCCTCGCGACGAAGTGGTAAGTGTTTAAGGTTTCTTCTTTGCTTTTCAGTTCTGTTTGTTTTACAGTTGCTTTTTTCTTCATAATGTTCTCTACATCTTAGTGCCCAGTGGCACCGAGAAGAGCAAGGTTGTGACGCATCATACAACTTGCAAGGCAGCTTGATGGCCAGGATTCTGCACTAGCAAAAGGTTCATGACGACAGAGGCTGCCTGTTTCACACAAGCTGCGGTATTGTTACCGGAACTCCCAGATTCACACAAATACACACGGCCGCGTGCAGGTCAGCGAGCGGCGGCACCCGGGCATCGGATGGGTCCGATGGTGGCAGGTGTTTTCAAACACGAATGGGCACACACTATTCAGCGACAGCGCCATATAATTACAAGCCCAGTTTATGCACCAAGTAAACTGATCTGTACAATGGGATGAGCATATCGGCGCATAACGGAACAGAACCTGAAAGAGAATCACGCCTGGGTGGGCCCCCCGATGCCATGGGCGCTCCGTTCTACCGCTCCTTTCCTGCCGAAGCCGCAAGTGACCTGATGGCCGCCGCGCCGTGGGCGTGCATGAACAATGGTCGGGTCGGCGCCGGGGGTTTGGGTGGCCTTGACAGGTTTGTCTCTGCTTTTAATTCACCCTGGCTCCCCTCCTTTCTTGGCCCGTTTGTCATTGTTTTCTGTGATACGTGTTACGTTATATTTATATTTTCCTTTTATCCTCTCGTTACATGAAAGGATTTTTTGGATTTTGCCCTTCATACCCTTGCGACTTTTTACTACACTGCTGCACATCTCTTTATTCCGACCACGCTGAACCCTGAACCGAGCCCGAGCCGAAGCTTTGGAAGTCAAACGTCAATCGTTGATTTTCTTCCGCAATTGACCAAAGTGGAAAATACAAACGGCTTTTTTCTTCTTTTTTTTTCTTCAAGCTTTTTTAGGAAACAAAAAAAAAAAAAGAGTTTACTGACCCTTTTTCCCCTTCTTCTTTCCAACCCCGCCAGCAGCACCACCTTCTCTGCGCAACTTTGGCGCTGCCCCGCCAAACTCGACTCTACAACAACCCCACGTTTTTTTCTGCGCAGCTCCCGTCGGCAGCCGCTACAACTCAACCATGGGATTGACCGTCGACAAGCTCAATAAGCGCGTCGTGGACGCCGAGTATGCCGTTCGCGGTGAACTGGCCCTCAAGTCCGAGGAGTACCGCGCCCGTCTCAACAAGGGTGACAAGAGCCTGCCCTTTGACCAGGTTATCAATGCCAACATTGGCAACCCGCAGCAGCTCGACCAGAAGCCCATTACCTTTTTCCGCCAGGTCCTGAGCATTCTCGAGAACCCGCAGCTGCTGGACAAGGAAGATGCGCTCATCAATACCTTTGGCTACAAGCCTGACGTCGTCGATCGCGCAAAGTGGCTGCTCGAAAAGGTCGGCTCCGTTGGTGCGTACAGTGCTAGCACTGGTGTGCCTGCCATCAAGGAGAGCGTAGCCAAGTTTATCGAGGGTAAGTACCTGTCCAAATTGTGAATTACGCGAAACAAACAAACGACTTAAACCATAATGCTAAACATTTCTCTCCCCACAGAGCGCGATGGCTTCCCCGCGGACCCCTCCCACATCTACCTCACGACCGGCGCCTCGGCGGGCGTCAACACCCTCTTCAATGTCATTTGTGCCTCCAAGCAGACTGGCGTCCTGATCCCGATTCCTCAGTACCCTCTGTACACAGCCACCCTGGCGCTCGTCGATGCCACCGCTGTCCCCTACAACCTCGACGAGTCCAAGAGCTGGGGCACCGACCTCAACATCATCCGCAAGGCCTACGAAAAGGGCGTCGCCGACGGCCTCGACGTGCGCTCCATTGCCGTCATCAACCCCGGCAACCCCACCGGCGCCTCGCTCTCCGAAGACGACGTCCGCGCCGTCATCGACTTTGCCAACGAAAAGAGCCTCGTTCTCGTCGCCGACGAAGTCTACCAAACCAACGTCTTTGTCGGCAAGTTCCACAGCTTCAAGGGCGTCCTGCGCAAGATGCAGCAAGAGCAGCCCGGCAAGTACGACGGCGTCGAGCTCTTCTCGCTGCACAGCATCTCCAAGGGCATGGTCGGCGAATGCGGCCACCGCGGCGGCTACTTTGAGCTCGTCGGCTTCAACCCAGAAGTCGAGGCCAACATTTACAAGTTCATCTCCATCATGCTCTGCTCCCCCGTCATCGGCCAGTGCCTGCTCGACCTCATGGTCAACCCGCCCAAGCCAGGCCAGCCCTCGTACGAGCTCTACGACAAGGAGTACAACCACATCTACAACGGCCTGCGCGAGCGCGCCCAGGCCCTGCACAAGGCCTTTGACCAGATGGAGGGCGTCAAGTGCGCCGACCCCCAGGGCGCCATGTACCTGTTC
Organism: Lecanicillium sp. LEC01; assembly: GCA_002242745.2. NCBI lineage: Eukaryota > Fungi > Ascomycota > Sordariomycetes > Hypocreales > Cordycipitaceae > Lecanicillium > Lecanicillium sp. LEC01. The sequence continues at coordinate 525,300 of NIWZ02000002.1, forward strand.
CCCACGATTACGCTGCCCAAGCGCGCCATTGAGGCCGCCAAAGCCGAGGGCCGCAACGCGGATGAGTTTTACTGCTTGCAGATGCTGGATGCTACGGGTATTTGCGTCATTGCGGGAAGTGGCTTTGGCCAGGAGGAGGGCACGCTGCATTTCCGTACTACGTTTCTTGCGCCGGGCACGGAGTGGGTTAGCAAGATTGTCCAGTTTCACAAGGAGTTTATGGACAAGTATAGGTAGACGATTCGGCCTCTTTTTTTTTTTCTTTCTCGGAGACGTGGAAGAGTTTTGTGCAAGAGAAAAAAGAAATCTCAGGATACGTAAAAAACGGTTAAAATGCATAATATAAAGAAATGGACATTCGGGTAGCAAGTTGTTAGCACTTTAGAGCTGGATGGTTACTTTTGATATCAACCTTTGCTGCTATTGTCTTTCGACAGGACAGAGTTTTATGCGTTACTATGGATGGGCATCTACGTATATACGCGCAAAGATTGTCTATGTAGGTAGTCTGGTATATTGACGCATTTGAGCCTATGAATTTCCACGTGGAGGATTCACCTACGTCAAACCAACTTCTTCGGTTTTCCATTAGTCCCGTAACCAGCATGGAAAGCGCATTCTGATCCTAATCGAGTTTTTATTGTCGTTGTAAAAGCTCTCATCTATTTTCCGTATCATACAAGGAGGTAATGACACATTACAAAAAAAAAAATACCATCCACATAATCCCTTGCCAAAACCCATCTCCTTCCCCATTACGCTCTCTCGCTACCACGCAATCTAACTGCCTGCCCGTACTTTTGTAGCTTCGTAATCAACTGGTCACCCTGCTTCACCACATCCTGGTACTGCTTGTTCTTATCGTCCGGACGATTCGTCTCAATGACACCCTTGCCACTGACGCGGTCAATCGTGCAAGGGATACGGCCGCCTGCAATGAATCGAGCGAGATCGCTAACAAGCAACGTTAGTTGAGTACAACAGTCATGTTACAATGTAACAGTAAACTTACCGATCCAAAAAGTCCACTGTCACGCCAAAGTCATTGGCCATGCTGTCAAGGCCGACAACCCGGTAGCTCTGAAGCAATTGCTGGTAGGCGCGAAGGCGCATCTCTCGGATGAACCAGCCCTTGTGCTCGTGCAAGTAACGGTCCTGATTGAGGAACTGCTCCTCCACCGATGCTAGCGAGTGGAAAAATGTCTTGTAGTTGCCATTGTACAAGCTGCTCACAAGCAGTGCCAGTGGGCTAAAGTCAATGGCCATCTCCGCCTCGGGCTGTTCGGTGCTCGAGCCCAGAGTCGTCAGGTTGACAGCCGCTGTCGAAGTTGCCTTGGGCGTATTGGTGCCAGAGGTATCATCAGCTCCAGGACCGGCGCTAAGGGCACCACTCAAAGCCAGCATCTTGTCTTCGCCGTCGCCCAGGATGGCCTTGATCTCAGGAGCGTCAACAACTTTCGACTTGAAGTCGACGCGCTTCAACGAGACAGAGCCCGCAAGTACAGAATATACAACAAGGTTCGAGTAGGTGCAGAGTTCGTAGCTGGTAAAGGTAGAAAGAGAGTCGAGCAGCAGCGGCGCCGCGAGGTTATAGGAGCGGACGGTAAGAAGATGAAGGCCCTCGTAGGCTTTAAGACGGTTTCGGCGGTCCCAGTCTCCTCCCGTCTCGACCAGACCCTTGGCACGCTCAACGTGCTTCTGGACCAAGGCCTTGTCGCCGTAGAAGAGGGCCATACGGACTATCGCGAGGACAAGGTCAATCTTTGATCCGAGGATACCAGTCTTTTCGAAAACTTCTTCGTGGGCGGCGATAGCTTTGTCCTGAATTGATTAAATAGTTAGCATGAGTCTACGTGCATTTTCGACTGAGCCGTTTTACCTTGTCGCCAACTCGTGCCCAAAACTCAGCACGGTTGCCCTTGGCAGCTATAACTTCTGTATCGCCAGCCTGCTCTACAGCATCATCTTCTTCTTTCTGGAAACCTGCGAGTTCCTTGTCGTTATCCTCCTTCAGCCGGGCGTAGAGTGCCTCGTCCCAGGGCAGGTGTACGCTGGCGGCAGAGGCCCTCGTAGCCACCATGCCGACGAGGCTCGACTTTCTGCTGAGGGGCTTGCCCGGAGCAGACGAGCCGCCCTCGCCGACCTGATTCAGAATACCATCGATGGGATGTGCGAGATACCGGTAAAACGGCGCCATCTTGTCCTCTGCGATGGCATCTTGAAGGGCTTTGAGGGAGGCTTGCTGGGCTTTCTTGGTTGCGTAGGCGTTTGTGAGGGTAAAGACATGCTGCGACAACGGCAGCAGAGGCCATTTGGCATATAGAGGCTCGGATCCCATGGCGGCGGCTGTGATATCCCGTCGTCAGTGGGTTGGTGGTAGTGATGTGTTGCGATGCGCAGAAGATGATGGGATTGGACTGCCAACGTGATGCTTAGCTTCGGTTACCAGCTCGTGTGGTCCGTGCGTCACACCCAGGCTTCAGCGGCCGCGCAGTCGGCGTGGAACTGGTCAGTGGCGGGTACCTACGAGTAAGGTAGCTCTAGACTTGAATATGCTAGTAACTGTTCCAAGAAAATCAGGAGGAGTAATGATATATCTACTCTTTGTTGAAAAAAAAAGTTCGTTCTAGTTTAATGTGCACTTAAATCTATAGTCTCTAACGGCAGCCGTTGTCAAACCAAGTTCTTAAGCAGCATTGCTTCGCGCTTCAGAGTGGCCAATCGGAAGGCAAATGCAGAGCAAATGGCATAACTCGCGCCGAAACTAGTACAGATTTTACAGTTGAGAAAGCTTTTCGTATAGATCGGGTAGGAACCTATTAAAATATAGCAATTGGCGTCTATTTCGGGCGGATTTGGCCGGCGATTATTCATAACCCTTGCCCGAAGCTAAATTCAGCCCACCCGTGACATCAGTTGGTGGTGCCCCAAAACTTCCACCCGCGCAAATGCTTCTGCATTCACGCAAACGTAAGCAATCGACCATACAGGCGCATACGCCAAACGCCCCTGCACCCCCCAACACATGAAGTCTTAGCTGCTGCGATCGGTCAATTGATTACAACAAGCCTCTGGTGCGGGTACAGTTGCAGCCATGGCTCAAGACGAAGACCAACCACAAGACAGCATCCGTGTTGCCAACTCGAACGGCGACAGCACGAGGAAACGCCCTGCTGCAGGCGAAGCACCAACAGACGACTTGCCACAACCATACAATGCAAATTCACTACAAGCCGCAAAGCGCCGCGCAGTATCGCCATCTGAGCAACCGCGAAAACAGAAGCGGCCTGGTGCTAGAGCACGCATCTCCGAGTCTGAGCGCGAGGCCATCCGCCAGCGACAGATCCAGCGCGATCGCGAAGCGGCCTCACAGGCTGCCGCAGCAGAGGAGCATAACCGCATGCGCGGTATAAACGATGTCGTACGACACCACTACAACAGCGTGCCCGAGCGAGGCCGTGAATGGCGAACCACGGACAGCAAGATCAAAGGTCTCCGTGTGTTTAACAATTGGGTCAAAAGCTGCATCATTCAGCGCTATTCGCCCGATGAAGACCACTCTCCTGGCTCGAGAGAAATGGGAAGGTCAAGCGGCAAGGAGTTGCTTGTTCTTGATATTGGATGCGGCAAAGGCGGCGATTTGAACAAATGGCAGCAGGCTCCTCAGCCTGTGCAATTGTACGTCGGTCTCGACCCTGCAGAGATCAGTATAGACCAGGCGCGTAGTCGATATCGGACCATGAGCTCGCGTGGAGGCAGAGGCGGTCGCGGGGGCCACGGAAGACATGGCCCTTCAAGGGTCTTTGATGCGCGCTTTCACGTCAAAGACTGCTACGGCGAGAGCATAGAAGACCTCGACATTATTCGTCAGGTTGGGTTCGACCCTTCGCCCATGAACCGCCGGGGGTTTGACGTCGTTACTATGATGTTTTGCATGCATTACGCGTTTGAATCAGAGACGCATGCTCGCAACATGCTTCGCAACGTCGCTGGCGCATTGAAGAAGGGCGGTCGCTTCATCGGCTGTATTCCAAACTCCGATATTCTCGGTGAACGTGTGCGTGCTTTCAACGCCAAAAATCGTAAAGCCTCCGATAAGGAAGAGCCAGCCGTCGACAGCGAAGAGCAGTTTCCTCCATCACCTACAAATTCGCCTCCACCACCACCAGAGGCTGCCCCTACAACTCCGCCACCCGCTCCGGAGCCAGAGGAGGGCGAGTTGGAAGAGGGCGAGGCAGAGCCAACTGCTGAATGGGGGAATTCTATTTACCGAGTTCGATTCCCTGGCAAAACACCCGAGGATGGCATCTTCCGTCCTGCCTTTGGCTGGAAATACAACTTCTTCCTAGACGAGGCAGTGGAGGAGGTGCCAGAATACGTCGTCCCGTGGGAGGCATTCCGCGCCCTAGCTGAGGATTATAACTTGGAGCTACAGTTCCATCGCACGTTTCCAGAAATTTGGGAAGCCGAAAAGGATGACCCTGAACTTGGCCCGTTGAGTGAACGTATGGGTGTACGAGAGAGGGGTGGAGGGCCGTTACTGACATCGCCCGAAGAGATGGAGGCAGCGAGTTTCTACCTTGGTTTTTGCTTTTACAAAGTGTAATTTATCTCTTAGCATAGCTTTCATGACCAAGTCTCATTTATTTGGAGACGTGATATCCGTACGGTGAATGAGAAGCAGGTATCGGAAGCTTAGCACAGTAACACAGCGAGAGGTAAGGATTCGGCCAAGGCTGGTAAGCTTTAAATCGTCATTCTACACGGATAGTTGTCAACGGCATTCGATCCGCACTAAACGCCAATTTCTCCAGCTAAAAACACGACATCTTTCATCTCAACGACCCTGCCAGAGGCCGCCACTGCACGCGGCAGATCTCGTCTATAGATTACTCGTAGTATTCGGTGACTCGACCCGCCGGCGGAGCTACACCCCGCTCCACCCCAGGCGCGCTATTACCAAGCCTAGCGTCGTAGCCACCACGTATTTCCTCGGCACCCCTGCCCAACCAGCAATTTGCCCGACTCTCAACTCGTCGCGCGCTTCCTTTTTCCTCACCTATTTTCGAACTCACCGTCGGCTATCCGTATATCGCCCTCATTTCGCTCGTATTTAGACATTCGCAGGCCATGGACGCCAAATAAAATAATCTGCGCATTTCCATAATCGATACAACTCATCCATCATGGTGACAGGTAAGCTCCCAACCGACATGGCATTTACGCGCCATCGCCGAGTCTGCTAGAAAGGACGCATGCATGCTGACAGCATCAATATCAGTACGGATATGTGTCTGCGGTGACGAAGGCACCGGCAAGTCAAGCCTCATTGCTTCGCTTGTAAAGGACCAGTTTATGAACAACAAGATCCAACCTGTACTCCCGCAAATCACAATTCCGCCCAGTATAGGCACGCCCGAAAACGTCACCACCACCATCGTCGATACATCAGCCCGACCTCAGGATCGAACTACGCTGCGAAAGGAAATTCGAAAATGCAATGTCATCCTGCTAATTTACTCTGATCACTACAGCTACGAGCGCGTCGCGCTCTTCTGGATGCCGTACTTCCGCTCGTTGGGCGTCAACGTTCCCGTCGTCCTCTGCGCCAACAAGTCGGATCTCGCTGGACATGCAAACACGCCGCAAGTCGTTGAGGAAGAGTTGCTCCCCGTTATGGCCGAGTTCAGAGAGATCGACTCCTGCATCCGGACCAGTGCGCGCGAGCACCGCAACGTCAATGAGGTCTTCTTCCTCTGTCAAAAGGCAGTGACCCATCCCATCGCCCCTCTGTTCGACTACAAGGAAGGGAGACTCAAGCCTGCTTGCGTTGCCGCACTCAAGAGGATTTTCTTCCTCTGCGACAAGGACCAAGATGGCTATTTGAACAATCCCGAGATGCGAGAGTTCCAGTCAAGATGTTTCGACAAGCCGCTGACCGATGACGATCTCGAGAATATCAAACTGTCCATTTCCAAGTCATTACCTGATTCAAATCTGGAGCAGGGAATTGACCTGCCTGGTTTCCTGCAGTTGAACAAGCTGTATGCGGAAAAAGGACGACACGAGACAATCTGGATCATCCTGCGTCAATATCATTACACAGATAGCTTGAGCTTGGAAGACAAGTTTTTGCACCCCAAATTCGAGGTTCCTGAGTTTTCGTCTGCGGAACTGAGTCCTGCCGGTTATCGCTTCTTTGTCGACATGTTTTTGCTGTTTGACAAGGACAATGATGGAGGTCTTAACGACGAAGAGCTGGAAGCATTGTTTGCGCCGACACCTGGTCTGCCAGTATCCTGGACCGACTCCTCGTTTCCTTCATCGACGGTGCGAAACGACGCGGGTCATATTACGCTGCAAGGTTGGCTTGCGCAGTGGAGCATGACTACGTATATTGAGCCAAAGACGACAATTGAGTACCTAGCCTACCTCGGCTTCGAGCCGCACAACTCGAAAGACTCGATTACTGCCGCTCTCAAAATCACAAAGCCTCGAAAGCGACGGAGGCGTCCTGGCAAGGTGGAACGAAACGTTGTCTTGTGCTACCTCCTTGGTGCGCCTGGAGCTGGAAAGTCCTCTCTTCTAGACGCTTTTCTCAACAGACCATTTGACGGCCTGTACCGCCCAACAATCAAACCGCGACGCACTGTCAACAGCGTGGAGTTACCAGGCGGAAAGCAAGTCTATATGATTTTCGAGGAGCTTGGGGAGCTGGAGCCAGCAATACTGGAGAACCCAAGCAAGCTGGATGCGTGCGACCTGCTCTGCTACGCCTATGATTCTTCTGACCCGGACTCATTTTCGCACATTGTCGAGTTGCGGGACAAGTATCCTCACCTAGACGAGCTTCCATCCATCTACACTGCGCTCAAGGCGGACAAGGATAAGACGACGCAACGCAGCGAACTCCAGCCTGACCAGTACACATCGGCACTCAACATGAACACTCCGCTGCATGTCAGTGTCACCTGGAACAGCATCACCGAGCTCTTTGTTGCGCTCGCCGAGGCCGCAACAAACCCAAGCACTGCCTTTCCCAAGAGCGAGGAAGAGGCCCCAGACCGCACAAGCCTGTATCTTGCTCTGAGCGCTACAGCTTGTGCGGCGGTAGCGGCCGTCATGATCTGGCGACGGTCTGCAAACTCCGTGTAACAACACACTTGACTTTCATTCGAATATGCTGCACACTCTACTCTTAATGCTTTCTGTTGAGCTTTTAGCGGGCTGCTAGCGGACGCATCATTCTTTCTTGTAACCGCGTTACGTTTGGCGCACGGCCTTTTAATTATTTTTTGAGGGGTTATTGGATTCTTTGGAAGAAGATTTTCTTCTTTTCTTCTTCTTTCTTTTTGGACAACACTTTATTATTATCGGTATTGAAACCAAAGACGGGACGAACGGGTAACGGCGCATTCTTTCCAAGCATTAGGAAGAGGAGTTATTCTGGGCTTATTCAGCCGGCCGTCTATACAAGCAAATACTGTAAATAGTCATGCAGTGACACTATGATACCCAACTATTAAAAACATTCGTTTATATCCATCTTTCTTTCTTCTTACGACTGTGAGCTGAGCGTCGCTGGCATGTTCTAGGTCACTCACTTGACTATAGCGCAAATCTTGGGGGGTGTCGGGGTCGGTGGGTCGGTGAGTCGACGGTGCAGCAGCGTTGGGGCCGGGGCTACTCGTACGTCGTTGAGGGTGCTACCAGAACTTGAGGTACGGAGTAATGCTACCCCAGTTACGTAGTTGACCAGTAGAAATTAACCGCTGATCATAAGTAGCGTATCGCGGGGAACCGTTTGGATACAATAAATCTCTCTACCTGCTTCTTGACTGCATGCACCCTTCAGTCTGTCAGCAGCAAGCCACAGGCGTCAAAGCCTTGTTCTTACTGCTGGGCGGCCGCCAGCCCACCAGACAAATCCTTTGGCAAGCCACGCCACACCACGGCCAGCTCCAAAGCAAAGCTCCCACTAGTCGAGGCTTTTGGGCTGGGCATTACCCCACGCGCAAACCGCTCCGTCGTCCACCCCGACTCCGCAAACTCGCGTGGATAGGCCAGTGACAGCACGGGACAACCAACGACCGAAGATGCTCCTCAGCCAACTTCTCTCCGCAGGCAGCCTAATCCCGTAAGGACGATTGCATTGCCTCTATCGCAAAGCTCGGTAGCTCTACCCATGCTTCATAGACCCAGCACCATCGAAACGACATATAGTTTCCGCTGTCTACCCGCAAACGAGTACCAACACGACAGGCGACGCTGCAAAGGTCAGCTAAGCGCAGTCCTCGAGGAAAACTCCCCCACGAACGACGCCTCTTTGCTACGGTGCTTTGCAGGCTTGAACCCGACCTTTATACAAAATAACCCCTTTCAACACCCGCAGCTGAGATAGCAGGGAGCCACCATGTTGTAAGTTCACCTCAATCGCCCGTTGGAGTCTTGTCACCTTCCGGCGCATGTCTGATTTTTGACCGTACCCGATTACTCAGAGGCTTCAGTGTCCTGCCTCCTCCTCCTCGCTACCCGGGGTCAGGACCCTATGGTGCGGGACTCGGGGGCATTGTGCCCATGATTGAGACAAACAATACATTGGAAAACCCGAGCGGCTCCGAATGGCAGTTTCTCGTTGGCGAAGGTAAGTCGTGCAAGGGGTTATGGCCTGCGCCAAGCTGACAGGATGTTTTCGTGCAGGTACATATGTTCTTAAAGAAGACTTGAATCTGGCGACACCACCGCCGCATCCCTCCGAAGCGCCGATTGTAAACCCAAACCCTCTGGCGACAAACCCGCAGCCGGCCACCGCAGGTACCCGAATGTCGCTTGTCAATCTACACGTAAAGCCGCCGCCATTCTCGTATAAGGGGCCATCAGCGGCAGCTTTGTCGCTCAGCGAAACAAATGACGGCACAAACAGCCTACGATACTCCACAGAGGGAGGCATGAGCAGCGAAGACGGTCGCGGTACTTCAACGAGTGATGTACCGACGCCTTCAGTAGTGCTCGGCTCAGCACCGGCTTTCGGTGAGGGAAACTCGATGCTGGCGACTGGTGGGACCAAGGACGTCAATAAACGCAAGAAACCCAAGAATAATGTGACCAAGAGTAATTCGTCATTCATCTCGCGAGTCATTGTCAATGACAGCCTCAGCCGAAGGCTCACAGATCGCCCAGCGGATGGCATATTCGCGTTTGCCAATATCAATCGGGCCTTTCAATGGCTGGATATGTCATCTCCAAACAAGGCAAGTCTTTAAGTTTTTAGTCTTGGATGGTCCAAAGGCTAACAGCCCAACAGCAAGATTATCTGACGAAAATCTTGTTCACAAAAGCTCACTGCCTAAGTCACGATGTCAACCAAACTAGCAAAGGCGCATCGCATCTCGACGTCATTATGGGATTTTCCACGGGAGAAATTATCTGGTGGGAGCCCATTTCGCAGCGCTATACACGTCTGAACAAGAATGTAGGTCTCGGCCCCGCGCATAGCTTTGGCAGCCCAATCACTGACATACGCAGGGTGCAATCAACAACACACCAGTGTCTCAAATTCGATGGATTCCTGGCTCGGAGAATTTGTTTCTTGCTTCCCACATGGATGGATTGCTAGTCGTATACGACAAGGAGAAGGAGGACGCAGCTTTCAATCCAGAAGACCACGGACTGGCAAATGGTGCCAATGGCAATGAGAGCGGTGGTCACCTTAACGGGACCGCTCACGGAACGAAGATGCAGATACACAAGTCGGTGTATTCCAAGAACCAAAAGATGAATCCTGTCGCTGCTTGGAAGCTGTCGAACCAGCGCATCAACTCATTTGCCTTCTCTCCGGATAACAGGCATCTGGCGGTTGTGTCTGAAGATGGCACATTGCGTATCATTGACTATCTCAAAGAAGAGTAAGCTTACTTTGTCTTATCTGTTGAGGAAGTGCTAACATTGCAATAGACTGCTTGACCTGTTCTACTCCTATTACGGCGGGTTTTCTTGCGTGACGTGGACACCAGACGGCAAATTTGTTTTGACAGGTGGGCAAGACGATCTCATTTCCATCTGGTCCATGGCCGATTCAGCATTGGTGGCTCGCTGCCAGGGACACGAATCCTGGGTATCATCTATGACGTTTGACCCGTGGCGATGCGACGACCGCAACTACCGTTTCGGCAGCGTTGGTGAGGATGGTCGACTGTGCTTGTGGGACTTTAGCGCAGTGATGCTACATCATCGACCGCAAACTGTAAGTTTTATTGACAAGAAGCAATCTGAGTGAATACTAACTGGCTACTAGCAGCAGCATAGACGCAGAGGGTCCGTATCTTCATACAATGGTCCTAGGGAGCGCGCAAATAGCGGCGCTGACGAGGAAGACGATCGTGTGGCGCACCCTGTTGAGCCTCGGGCTCGTATTCCCATGCTCCCACCTGTGATGGTATGTATTTCAAGAATGATCATCAAGACCCAGCTTTACTAATGATTTCTAGACTAAAATTATCGACACCCATCCGCTCTGCTGGCTAGACTTTACCGAAGCCGCCATTATTACTAGCTGCAAAAATGGTACGATGACCCTAATAGATCTCTGCCATACTTTACCACGGGCTAACATGCATCACCTAGGACACGTACGGACATGGAACAGACCTGGTGTGGGCGCCGCGGCAGACGTAAACCAAGCACAAGCCTGAAGCTGGTAAACTTTTGGTGTACATCTACAATTTTGTATGGAGTTTGAGGCGTCTATTGAACAAGTAGTATATCAAAAGTCCTTCAGCAGAAGGCAAGCATATAGCATGTTTCATACATTCAAGACCTGCGTTGAGAATAATGGTTCATGTCAATGTACAACGGCCTGTGATTGCGTGTTGCGGCTACGAAACGGCGATCCGACAGGGATCCTCGGGGATCTGGCTACTGGTGCCCGAGACACTACCGAATCGAGAGCCCCATTGTTCTTCAGAAGGGGTGGGCTGCAACAGCGTCTACGTAACGCGCATTTTTTTTTTTTAATACGCAGTCGCATATAATAGATGGCTACTCGTATGCGTTATCAAGACCCTTGCTTCTTCAGCTACAATGGTGGAGCGGCGGGGATGGCTTGACACGTTGATCGGTTCATTGGATAGTGCGCGATGGCGTGTGAAGATTGCGGAAATGAGTACTTGTGCAGTCCACTGATTATGGGACCTTCTGATTCCTTTTAACTACGAGTAGCTGCAAGCATGGTCTTTTGAAAACGAGAAAAAAAAAACCTACGCTGAAAGTAGCAAATACGGCAACCTACCGTCTTTCTGTCGCACCGACAGCTCCTGCAACGGCTGCGCGGCTTAGGTGTCAAGCATTAAGGAGAAGCAACTCGTAACAAAGCTTTGAAGCAGCTACAAGCACATTGTACACGAGATGCCAGGGAGACTACAGCAGGATAATATCGGAGACTGATTCAGGGCCCTCCCTTCCCTGGCTGCCAAAAAGCAAGGGAATATACCGGAAGTGAGAGCCGTAGCGCCAGGCCAGCCGAGTCATTTTAGGTGTGTGTAACGAATATGTATGTATGTGTGTGCGGGCAGTTCTCCGTGGAAGTGCTGCCAAAGTCGGTATTTCCGGGTGGTCGTAGCGGTGGAGCATTTTATTGCGTCGCGCGCTTTTCGAAATTTTCTAGAAGTTAATTGAAGGCTTGGCTTGATTCATGTTCGATGGCTGACTGGGATATGGGATATGGTGGTACGCAACAGGTTTTAAAATATTACAAAAAAAGAAAGTCGTTTTACTGTCAAATTTACTGTCAAATCTGAATTATTGAATTAAAAAAAAATCCATAAATTGTATGTTTTTTTATTTCTCGCGCTATGGCGGTGAGAGTTGGCGTACTGTTGGCTAATAAGAGTTGTTTGTCGGCTGGGATCCGCAAACGGATCGCCGGAACGCTTGGTTGTCCACTTGGAAAAGATTTCATGTGTCAACTTGTTTATTAGACAAGGCGAGAATATTAATAGAAAGCAAATGCCATTGTCATATTCGCTACTTAACTAACGGGGGGCCTGTTATTTAAGTTTTTGTAAAAGGGTTTATCCTCCCGTCTCTAGCTAGTAATGTCCCGACCAAAATCACGCAGAGTTAGCAGCAGCATGGTACATACAACGCATTGGTATGTACCACCACGGATGAAGTACGTACTTGTTAATGCTGAGAAGTTGCAATCTGCCCTGAAACAGCAGCCATCTTGAGCTTCGAGAAGTGGCCAAGCTTCCGATCCACAGCGGCAGTGCGACCCGCTGATATCAGACTTTTGCGACGCCAGTGAAGTGGACATTGCCGCCTGGTAGATGGGGCAGGGGTTTTTGATATGATGTAAAAAAAAAATTGCCAGGCAAAGTACTTGTAAACAAGCAGACAGCAAAGTTTTTCTACTAGGTTGTATAGCGCAGGATCATTTCCTCAACACATACATGCGGCCCGTTGTCGAGCTGTGAGATATGGGTTGCTGCGAGTGGCAGGCAAATTGGTGGAACTTTGCACTTATCTGCCTGCATCATAACGCGCAAGAAGCTGACGTGCTCGCGGTCTAGAAGGTGGACTGTAAAGCTCTACCTGTAGGGCATTCACTTATCGCACGCATCGTTCACCGTACCCACCGTAAAATTGAAAGCCTGCCCTACTTTCCGGTCAGATTGCGCCGAGACGGTGGTGACGTAGTTTATTATTATTATTATGCTGAGAGGAGGAGCCCGGGTCGCTCCATTATGAATTGGGCATTGTCAGGATTGACGGTATCCATTTGGCAATCAGTGTAATTAATCACGCTTTTACTCGTAGCTAGGCTAATTCTGGCCAAGATCGAATGACAAAAGACACAGGCCTCTGAAACTGGTTCGGCGTTCTGTTGGTTCGCTTTTTTACGAGTATTTAAACCCTTACTCGTCCGGCGGGAGCATCGGGTAGTGTTACGACGTAAATTCTGTCGCCGGCAATCGCACCGCTACGGGGGAAGAAAATAAAAATAAAAATAAAAATGGTCCATGCCGACCGGATCCGGCATACATAGCGGCTCGCTTCAGATGATACTAAACATTCCGCCGGCGCAGTTTGCCCTACAGCGACAATGGATTAACGTTTAAGCTAAATTTTCTTAGTTTGCACAGTTTTGTACTTTTTTTTTTTTTCGAAAGCCCTGGCGCACAGTTTTTACAATTTTTTCTAGCGGTCCTCTCCAGCGTTTTGAGCACAGAAGCATCTGTATACATATTCTAGTACTGCCCAAACCAGACGGGCGTGAATGGCGCCATAGACACCACCTGCAGCAGACAAGGACCGGAATTAGCCCCTCCAACCCCTACAAGGTACTTGCCGGAGCGCCTAATACCGACTCGTAATGTAAGTGCCTACGTCGGACACACCCAATATGACGGGAGTATCGCCATTTTAAGCACGGGGCCAAGCTTGGGATTGTCCCTGCTATCGACGCCGGTCACGGCCCACCGGTAGCATCCACCGGCCTTTCATGATACCTGACTGGCCGCATCGTGCTTTTTTCGGCCGTGGCCCATTCAATCAATACCCGGGGTATCCTCTTTTTTTTTCTCAGCTCGGTTTGGTCTGAGTCGCCCTGTCATAGTTACGAGTACTCACTCGTACAGTCCGTTGCCAGCTGCGCGGTGGCCCCCATCAATGCTGTAAATTTTACTTTTTGCCTTTTTTTCGTTTGCTCCTTTTCACTCTCACCATCGTCTTCTTGAACTCGTTTCTTGATCATTACCTTTGTCAATCGTTTTTATATCGACTCAGCGGCGTCTCTACTGGCTTTCAACGTTTTCGACATCGTCGCATCGTCGCATCTCGCATCTCGCTCGCCGCTCGCCGCTCGTCGACTGTCCATACCCACCAGCAGCCAGCAACGTCGCATTTCCGTTCGACTTGCATCGGACATCGCCCCGAACGAAGAAATACACTATTTGATATTACCACCGCGGACCACTTTACTTAGTATATCGTTCCCGCATACGACTTGGTTTTTATTTTTGTTTTTACTTTTTTCGACTCGTCCCGTCTGTACTTCTCTCTCTCGAAACCACGACCTCCCTCGCCATCACTGAACGCCTCTTTCGCCCGGCGAACGGCGTTACGAGTAGACAACGAGAGGCTAGCCAAAGTCCAGCCGGAACTATCCCCGATCCCCGATCACGAAACAGCGCGACGGCAATCTCGCATGCTACAAGGGGTGGAATGGTCCAATATATTGCTGCAAGCGTTTTTTGCCTTCATCCTTGAAGCTTGCTACTCTTCTTCTCTGGTGTAGCCGAAACATTGTTTGGACTCTTTGGCTCGCCATACGCCGACAGCTTACGTACCCGACACGAATACAATATTATTTTGCTGTGCTGGAGTCATAACAGATTCCTTGCGGCTACTCGCCCAAAATGCCTTCTTTCAATCCATTTTCATCCGTCACTGGACGCCATAGCTATAGTCTTTTTGACATTCGGTATGTTTGCCGCCATCGCCGCCCCGGCTTTTGAATGCGAAAAAAAAAAGAAATCCCTGTTCAACGGAACACCCCGCTAACCAAACAACCCCTCCAGCCTCGAGCAGGACTTTCTCGTTTTTCGCGGCAGCGACCATGAATCTGCTGGTCAGATACTCAAGGGCGTCGTCGTCCTCTGCTTGGCGCACCCTCTCCGTATGGAAGATATCCATCTGCGTCTAACGGGAACGCACCGCATATCGTAAGTCGCTCCAGGGAAGAACACACCCCCATCACCCTCAGCTACGCATCTCTAACAAGCATCTCTCTGCAGATGGGCCGATCCCAGGACCAGCACCCCGGCTATGGCTGGACAAAAGGTCGACAAGACGACGGCGCTGCTCGAGCACCGATGGCCCTCGTTTGTCGGCACTCCTGGCAAGAGCATGACCCTTCCGGCCGGCAATTACGAATACCCGTTCGAGTTCACAATGCCCGGGGACACATGCGAGAGTGTCGAAGGTATCCCCGAGGCCTCCATAACATATAGATTAAAAGCAACCGTGGGCCGCGGCAAATTGGCGTACGATTTGCACGCGTACAAACACCTGCGCGTTGTGCGCACCCTTGAGCCCGGCGCTCTTGAATTCTTACACGCCATGAGCGTCGAAAATGTATGGCCCAACAAAGTCGAATACTCGATTGTCATTCCGCAAAAGGCTGTCGTCTTTGGAGGAACTGTCGAAATGGAGATGCGCTTCTGCCCGTTGCTCAAGGGCCTTGAGCTGGGTGAGATTACCGCCAAGATGGTCGAATCACGCGAATGTATGATCCAAGGTTCAACCGGCCTCAATATCCGCGAACACCGCACGGAACGAGAGGTGGCAACCTGGAAATTCGAAGTAAACACAGACGAGCACTGGCATGATGTCATTGAAGGTACTGGCCAAGAGGGCTGGGCTCTGACGAAGCAGCTGAGCCTGCCCAAGAAGCTGCGTCAGTGCATTCAGGACATCAACCACCACGGCATTAAGGTCCGCCACAAGATTAAGCTCACCGTTTCTCTCAAGAACCCCGATGGGCACGTTTCAGAGGTATGCCATTCTCACATTGTCAGGCAAATCACGATGCACACACAGATACTGACTTTATTCAAGCTTCGCGCAACACTGCCAGTCTCAATTTTCATCTCGCCGAATATTCCATTTGACGAACACGGCGACATTGTCAATCAGGCTCCTGGCACTGAAGCAAGCGCCGCAACTACCCAAGCCGGAGCAGCACCACCCGGCTACGGAGAACATGTTCTGGACCAACTATATGATGATGTTGACACGTCTGGCTTTCAGACCCCCGCGCTGCAATCCGGTGTCAGCAGTCCGTTTTACGCACAGTCGCGGACTGGTTCGGCCGAGAACCTTGCGGCCCTGGCTGTACATGGCAATACTATAACTCCTGCTGCACTATCGTCTCGCTTAGCCAACGTTTCCATGGACCCTTCGCAGCGCAACGGATCCTCTCAATCCCTGCACAACACATCCGGCAGGGTATCGCCCACTCACGGCGCAACAACAAGATCGGACGTGCCGTCAGCATCACTGACAAGAAGCAACAGCGGGGAAGACAGCTCGGACCGCTCGTCGGCCGAACATGTTGTCCACCTGGATGAGGCTGAGTTTGCCGAACTCAACCGTGTACCGAGTTACGCGACTGCTGTCCGTACACCGGCCCGCTCGCGTGCTGGCCCAGGAGGACCGCTGCCAGACTATCAGACTGCGCTCAGTGCTCCACGCACGCCACCCGCGACGGACATGGGCCACGAAATGTTGGAGCCCATTGCTGAAGTCGGCGACATGGCTCGTCCTTCGACTGTGGCACCCACCCACATCACGCACTCCGTCTTATGAGTCTGCGGCGCGTAATACGAGACTGGCTGCGTCGCATGGTTGATATATATCAGCTCTGCAACTCCACTCTTATGTTTTGTTTTTGGTCTTTCTTATATTTTACTACCAGCTACCATGGGATATTGTTGCCATGTATGTTTCTTGGACAGGTGGCAGACAGCCTGGAGCGCACGATACAGGATGCTAGGCTGCAGCTTTAATATATGCATGGGACAGTGTGAATGGCGTTATGGACGGGGAGGCACGGCAATTATATATGAACTGATGGGAAGTTTGGAATTGCATTTTGGCGTATGATTGGAACATTTGCATGGGTAGGAGCATAGGATTGTTTTTTATACAAGGAATTTATAATATTGTAGATGCAGGTGTTGTACCCTTGTGCGTGAAATAATGATGTACTTGTTTGTCAGACGTGTACAAAAAGCTACGCGTACTCGTTTTGAATAGTACAAACGGACTGTAGTAGGTGTCCGAGAGAAATTTATGATATCATTTCAAGTCCACGACGACAGTCGTCTCCAATAAGTTGAGAGGTTTTCCATGTCTCGGTAGTCTCGGCTATATGGGCCAGTCCAGCTTACAAGGATGGAATAGTTGCGTCACAAATGCAACATGCGGCCTGGCCTGGCACAGCCTCAATCCACGTTTTTGATCGTCAGGGTCTGGCTTTTCTTTTCTTTTTTGGCTTGGCAGATGACATGGAGCCCCGAAGTGCAAGTTTAGCTGCAGATTATACATTTGTCACAGCTAATACCTACTTGTAACGCCATTGCAAAATTCCTTGGATTCTTGAGGGCCCAGTGTGGCGCCACCAGCTTGTTCAGGGTCCGGGTCCCCTTTTCTTTTTTTTTTTTTTGCACTGCCACGATTTGTGTTGGGGGCTACTTATTTGCTTGTGTAGTACAGAAGTTAGGTACTGTACTGTACTGCTAGGTTTGGCGCGGTGCAGTGGCTTGTCCAGGGAGCTCTTCTTTTGTGCTTTGCGGATCACCCGCTGGCCTGACGGTGACGTCACCTAGTAGTCCAGCTTAGTACGTCACTTGTAATACTCGTCGTACATACAGCGCTTTGGAGAAGAGGAAATCAGGGTCATGGCACCACGAAAGCTGGAGAGAATAAATAGACGACAACGTCCAGTCATGCTTTCGAGGAGAAATGGTTACACAGATATCATTGAATCGTCTTTGATTTAATAAGTTGCGCGATAATTTGTTACGACTATTACTTAATTTTTTATTTATTTACTATTTTCCTAATATTTAATCATTTTGCCTACTCTATTCTATCCTCGACTTACACGAGACTCGACAAATCACAGAGCAACCACACGATAATATACACACACACCTTTATACAGCTTGAGCCTATATACTTGGAGCTGTCAACTCTTTTTCTTCTTTCAGAGGAATAAGTCTTGAACGGTAAGCGAAAGTCACGATAACCCTATTTCACACTCACATCTTGGTCTGGAACCGCCTTTCCCCATACGCCACCAACCAGTCTTGGCTCTTGCTGCCAGATTTCCAGCAGGGTTGTCGTCGGGTAGAAAAGGTGATACACAGGAGCAGGGTGGTCCTTGTAGCGGGACGGGTTTAGTACAAATGCCCAGAGATGCAGAGACCTCTCAGCCAAAAATCCGGTTTTCTGGCCTCCTCCGCACTGCAATCTCACCGCCCCCGCTCCCTGTCCCTTGCCCTGCCCAGCGTTCTTTGGCTTGCCCCTCCTCCCTCCTGGTTGTCACTATCTAATAACCCTTGGAAGCTACGTAAAAAGCTAACGCGAGCCCGAGTCTAGAACTTTGCAACCGCCCTCGTTGCCTCTTCTTCTCCTCTTTCTTTTTTCCCATCTCCCGCTCACGAACCCTCTCAACCAGCTGTGTTCTATCCAACTGACTTCACCGTCCCCTTTCTTACCACCTACATACATCTTTTAATCCTCCTACGTCATACAACATGGCTTCTCCCGTCACAACCGACCTGCCTTCGCGCACGACTACTGGCCTAAGCGCTGGCAATGAGGATGCCGTCCCTGACCTCGACCCCACGACTGTAGGTGCCTTTTCCCCGAGAAAACACTGCATTCACAATTCATGGAATCTTCTTCTCTAACAAAAACATACAGACCGCTGGCCTTCTTGCCGAGCGCCTCCAGGCATGGAAGCACGCCGTCGGCTATCTCGAGGAGTACATGAGTGCCGTCGAGAAGCTGCACGGCAAGCACGCCAAGGAATACGAAAAGGTCCTCAAGACAATCTCCAACCCTCTCCGCGAGGGTCACCACTTTGACCAGAGCCTCGGCGGCATTGCCGGCTTCTTTGAAAACATGCGCTCCAACACCCAGGCCATGATCAACACCAACATCGAGACCGAAAAGAGCCTCAAGGGCTCCGTCCTGCCCATCCTCGAGCGCCTGCACAAGGAAATCAAGCACAAGGCCAAGGAGCTCGACTCGGGCGCCTACTCGGGCGCCAAGGAGGTTGACAAGCTGCGCAACACAACCCAGAAGCACATTGAGATGCTCGGCCAGCAGACTGCCTCGTACGATGCCGCCGGCGGCAAGCTCAATGGCAGCGATGACCCCTATGTCATTTACCGCGGTGTCCTGCACCGTCTGAGCAACCAGGTCCTCGCCGAAAACAACCACACAAACGACCTCATCTCCGTCCAGAACAACTTTGAGACCTTTGAGGCCCACATCATCGAGGTCTTGCAGCAGGCCATGGAGGCCTTCAACCAGCTCGGCGGCGGCCAGGCTGAAAAGATCCGCGCCCTGTACAGCGACATGCTCGGCACCATCCAGTGCGTTCCCAAGGGCTTCGAGTGGGCAAACTTTGCTACCCGCTCCTCGGACCGTCTCGCCAACCCCAACGACCCTGCTCGCTCCGTCGACAATGTTAGCTTCCCCAACATGGACCACGTCTCTACCAAGCCTCTCATCGAAGGCAGCCTGGAGCGCAAGTCGCGCAACAAGCTCTCCTTTGGCTACTCCAGCGGCTACTACGTCGTCACCCCCTCCAAGTTCCTCCACGAGTTCAAGGACAGCGACGACGCCCGCGCCGACCCCAAGCCCGAGCTGTCCCTGTACCTGCCCGACGCCATCATCGGCGCCCCCAACGCCGAAAAGTTCCACATCAAGGGCAAGGATAAGAGTAAGACGTTTAGCAGCAAGCTCACCGGCACCGCTGAGCTCAACTTCAAGGCACACACTCCTGCCGACGCCCAAAAATGGTTCCAGGTCATCCAGCAAGTCTGCGGCGCCACCGGCCCTGCTGAGCCCTCTTCGCCAGCCAGCACCCCTACCTCACCAGCCGTCGCCGCTGCCTCCCCGCCTGCTAATGCCCCTGCTTCTCCTGCTGCAAACGAAAAGGACGACAGCCTCGTTCTCAACTCGCCCTCGGCTCAGGAACAAAAGGGCCAGGAATCTGGTGTCACGGGCGGCGCTGAGAGGCCTCACCATACTGCCCCTGCTGGTACTGCCGTCGAAGGCGCCGAGGATGAGAAGAAGGTTGCCCAGGCAGTCTAAAACAGAGAGTCCTTTTGGTGGAAATTATTTAATCTTGTGGTTTTTTGTGTTTTGCTACGCTACAAATGTCTATTATTAGTCCTACCAAATATATCTTGAGCGTTCATTGTTAAGAAGTGTCACAAAAAGCTATTCAAGTGCAGAAAAAAGCAACGTGATATATGGTATATTGAGTTGGTGTCATTGTCTATTAAATAAAATTGCCTACGCGCACTAAAGATGTATCTGTGGACAAGGTCAGCATGCTGTTGCGTTCAAGTCCAGTAAAAACAAAAAAGGTATATATAATGTTGTTGAATTTCAGGGTATAAAGTGCCTTGTCACAGGCGATATCGTCAATGCACATATTTTGGCTACGTTGACCGTCGTGATATTGTAGCATCATTTTAAACAATAATGGCAGGAGAAAACAGAAGAAAAAAAGTAAACTGACCTTTGTTTTACAAGTCTACGAAGCCCCAAGTTGACCAGCGACCGTTTGGTGTAACTTTGTAGTGACATTTACTTTTGGGCGCCAGTTAGTCAATTTGATTCCACAATTGACGTGTTGGTAACGCAGGTACAGCTCAAGTCAGGATGGCTTCTGTGGTCAGGCGTAAAATGAAGTTGTCGTCGTAGCCGTGAAGCTCAGACATATGCTTGTCTTTGTTTTCATTTGTGTTCATCATACAGAAGCGAGATCCCTCCTGTAGTGTGATGGGCCTGTGGTGGCGGTGGGTATGTGTACTAACCCTTTTGTAAGAGTCCTGATCTTTTTGACCTTTTCAGCGAGTTAGCTTTTGTACTCCATTATTCGCAAATGTAGGGAGATGAATGAAGTGTTGGGGTTTTCAGAAATTGCATGAATGGTAAATAGGTATGTTGTGTCTGCATCGAAAACTCGAATAAGACTCGTCATCTAACTTCATCACGAAGATAGGCGTGGTGTTTGTGAGAGGATTGTAACGTACCCAAAGAATATCACTGTGCAGCACGGGTTTTGGTTACTTTGTTACTTGGTGATTGACACGACACTGAGCGAGATGTTAGTCCCGCTGTAGCGTGGTAGGCAACTGATAGAAAGAATCGTGGTAGGCATGTTGAAATCAGTGGGCGAGGTTTTCTAGGCCTGCCGCAAAATGGCTTATCGTGCTCATGTGGTTTTTTTTTTTCGGAGCCCAGTGCCGCTTCATCATACAACATCGATAGGGCGGGAATAGAGGACGGGATGAGCCTGTCGTACCTTGTCTGTAATCTTCACCGAAACGTTAGCAAGATGCTTTGGCAAGAGGCAGTTGCGAGTGTGAAAGGGGAGTTGGAACGTAAAACATCAGACATAGCCATTTAATATCTTCAAAGAAAATCTCAGCCGGTAATTTCCAGCGTATATTGTTTTGAAAAATGATCATCATGAAAACGTAGAGGGAACAAAAGTGTCGACGGCGACAACAAAAGCAATCAATTCTTCCACTTACCATATAGAGTAATCAGCTACGGCAATTGAGCTTCCGGCAGCGATTCACTTGAAAGCATACACCTATAATCGCAGTCAGTAAGAAGCTCTGAAAAGAAAATATGTAGAGCGAAAAATGCGCTGCGAGTCTGTGTTTTTTCAGACTGACGTGTAAAAGAGGTTTCATTCCAAATTTAGGTCAAAGACTCTAGTTTGCGGTTGAAAGTGTCATCAGAAACAAAGGGGGGAAAGGAAATAGAAAGCATATCTTGCAACTTACCGAAAGCTCTGTTGATTCTGAATTTGCTGCTGCAGGTCTTGCGAGGTAAGAGGAAGTTTTCGTGCAGAGAGCTCGAAGAAAATATAAGTCTGTTGTGGACCTCCCCCGTAAAAAGTTAGTAAGCAAGTCACGGGATCTCGTGGTATGGGCGTGGATGACAAGGGGGGCTGGGCGACAGTAGCGCGAGGCGTGTGAGCTGTTGCTGGCGATGTCAGCGTGAATCATAACTACTTATTCCTCACAACAGCCGCTGCAAAAATGCCCGAAATCGCTGAAAGTATGTCAATTAACGAATAATAAAGACACCGGCCAATAATAACAAAGCGTTAGTCGCACGCATTGTGCATTTTTTGCGCATCCACTTGGTCGGAAAGACTATAGCCACCGCGACGGCTATCGATGACAGCAATGTCTTTGGCAAAGTCGGCACAACGGGAGATGCAGTTGCCGCTGCTCTCAAAGGAAAAAAGGTGTGAATCTTCTCCTTTCTTATGAATTCTCACTCTAAAAATTTTGTAGGTAATTTCCTCAGGCAGTCAAGGAAAATACTTCTGGTAAGTGCCCTCACTGAGCGGAGCCATGCACAGACTGACAGGCCCAGGGTCACATTAGAGAAGCCACCTCATCTAGTGATGCATTTTGGAATGACAGGTATTTTTTTCACGGCTCTTATATGCTACTCTTGCTTACAGACCATAGGATGGATTCATATTAGAAGCGACAAGACGGCATATACCAATTATTATAAAGCCATGAAGGACAACGAATACGAAACGTGGCCACCAAAATTCTGGAAGTTCCACCTCACCACAGAAGGAAAGACACCTATAGAAGTTGCATTTACAGATGCAAGGCGCTTCGGTAGAGTGCGACTTGTCGACTGCCCCGGTGATCAGATACGAAAGTTCTCACCACTTGTTGAGAATGGGCCGGATCCCGTTGTGGACAAAGATGTCTTTACAGAAGATTACCTCCGAAGCAAGATGACCTCGAAGCATGTACCTATCAAAGCCTTGCTGTTGGATCAGACCATGATCAGTGGCATTGGCAACTGGGTGGCAGACGAAACGCTGTTCCATGCCAAGGTACACCCAGAACAGTACTGCGATAGCTTTGATGATGCGGAGATGAAGCGAATCTACGAAGCCATCTGTTACGTTTGTGACTTGTCGGTTGAGAAGCTGGGCGACTCGGACCAGTTCCCAGACCATTGGCTCTTCAAGCATAGATGGGGAAAGGGCAGCAAAGACGCCGCAACCTCGCTGCCAAACGGCGAGAAGTTGGCTTTTATTACAGTTGGAGGTCGCACGAGCTGCTATGCTCCCAACATTCAGAAAAAGACTGGGAGTGTGCCGAACAGTGCCAAGGTAGAACCTATCAAGTCTGAGCCTGCTGCAGAAACGACGACGAAGAAGGGCCGCAAGTCTACCGGAAAGACAGTCAAAGAGGAGCCTGAGGAAGATGCACCGACTAAGGGTAAACGTGCGAGGCAGTCAGGAGGCGAGGCGCAGAAGAGTAAAAAGGTTAAAGTCGAGCCGGAGGAACCGAGCGACACTGGACGTAGAAGGTCAGGAAGGCTAAGGAAGTAAAGCAGCATGGATCTTGCCATAGCTGTGTAGATTTTTCTCAACTAGGTAAAAGCATGTACTGTCTTGGATATCGTGTATAAATCCTTTTACCGCCGAGACGCGGATCTAATCATATTGTCGCTAAACAGTAAATCATAATGTCCCAATTCCAAGTTGAAGGGTATCTTAACCGTAACACCTAGCAGTGTAAATGTGTAAAGCCGAGACATAAATGACAACTCCAGAGATATGCATAGCAACAAAACGCTCAAAATACAAAGTAGAGAAAGAAAATTAGGGAGAAAGGGTGTCCCTCAAAAGATTTTCCGTTAGTGTCGAGCAAACTGTTATATATCCTCGACGTTGAGACCAACAGCGTAGTTGGCACCCGTTTCAGGAATGTAGACGGGAATGATGCTAATCACATTTGTGAATCGCTGACCACTCTTTTTGAAGCTTGAAATTTGTAGTTGGCACTCGAAGCCCTTGTGCATCGCTTGCTGCAGCGTTTGAATACCGGCAAGATCGTTATCTGTAATTGGGACTCCTTGTAGATTTCGTTGGCTGAGCGGTGCCTGGAGAAAGAGTAAGTTTTTGCCGAGAACTTCGTCGCGGGAGAAGCCAGTGAGTTCGTAGAAAGGATCACTGGCGTAGATTATGGGATGATCGGGTTGGTTGAGGTCGGAGATGGTCATGGCGACAGAGGCATCAACTGGCCCGGTTTCGATTTGGGGGTTCTGGCGGCTAAAGACTCGGAACTGGGCGACTGTCAGTACAGGTTGTTATTTGCTGTAGTGCTTGTCGACGCAACTTACAAGAATAGACATGACATCTAGGCCGCTGGTCGAATAAAGGCCAGGATAGATGATGGGATCTTGTAGAGGACGCCATCGGGGTTTTGATTCTGAGACTTCTCCCGACGCCGGACTATCTTCGGGGAAGCCATACTGTTCGGAAGCGAAGAGTATTAGCAAAGTATTGGTAATATCTTCTCTCTCTTTAATTAGGCAAAATATCTCACCCTCAGGGCTTTATCCTCCCACGGATTCATCCCACGGACAGGTACGGAATCAACGTCGGGCATGATGGGAGTCGTAGTTATTCCTGGACTGACGCCTTATCAAAGGCTCGGCTGATAATTCCTTTACTCCATGCGTTTGTAGTTTTAATTATTGTGGTCAGTCAGCGCAGAGGCAGTATCGCAGAGGTAATATACATATGAGCGTTTGTCGAAACCTGGGCTTCTTACAAGTAGAGAGGGCAGCGATTACAACCCTCGTTCAAGTCGCACCATTCAACCTTTGTCCACCGTACCAAACGGGTCCCTTCATCATGGGCAAAAGCCTGGCCAAGGCCATGACGGGTAGTGAGGGCCCCGGAATCAGGCACAACCGACCGATCTTTGTCCTTGCGTGTAAGTGACGGCGATCGGGAGCTGCTCAGAGGCGGGAAAGGTGGGTCGGTAGTGGCGGGCTTGTAGCCGGCCATCTCTGAGAGCGCTGGGGATCGGCCCTGGTGATTGGACGATTGTATCATGATGAAATGCGTGAGGGAATCGAGAATGTTGAGAACTCGATTTAATGCATGTTGATTGTTATCAGCGCATAGTCGTACGATTCATGTCCGCATTGCATGGCTGTGTATCGTATGATGTTGCTGCAGGAAGCGGCACATTCAACGCTGTAACACAAGAGCATACTGTACACGAGACGGCTGCAATTTTGTCACAAATGATTCTGTATTATGGTCTAATGGGTAGAGTCTAATATAAAGTGAACCTTGATGCTTCGAAGAAGACATGCCGTGGAAAGAAATCAAAGTCATCACCGTACTGCCATTGGTGTATGAAGGCCAATGGAGCACCGTTAAAGCCGCGTGACGCAGCACATTTCCAGTCAGGCCACCTCCACCAAAAACACTGTCAAAACAGGTTTACAGTTGATTGCTGCAGCAATTGAAACATGCCACAAGCCAGTGCAAAAGTAAACCATCGACAAGCCACATGCCCATGACGGAACCAAGCAATGAACCGTTTGCGCAACTGTGGGGCGATTCACCACCGAAGTCCCCGATCAGCAAACACAACCACAACTTCCCGCCGCGACGCAAACGCGTCTCCGCCACCAAGCGCACCACCCCCGCCATAAACCTAAACCGCCAGCACGGACACATCGACAACATCGAAATTAGCATCCTAGAAAAACCGAGAATGTCCAGACGGCTGGTCAACAGAGGCCGCTCCTCTGGTGTCCCTTCGTCACCAGCCTCTCCTCGCGCGTCAGCAACGCTTCCCGCCTACGAGCCACCATCATGTCCTCTCAACGACTCAGCGCGTAAAGCCCTCGGCGAGCTCTCCAACAACCGCGATGCGGGTGCCTACGGAACACACCTCAAGGACAGCGTCAACTATCTCGGCCACAGCGTCATTGACCTGCAAGAACGGCTGCGAGGACAGCGTGATCGCCTGGCGAACCTGCGTCGACGGCGTGCAGAGAAGGGCATCGACGACAAGACGCCTGATGAAGTTCGGCTAGAGACGCATCTTGCGTCGCTATCGGAAAATGTCAACTCGCTATCTCGCGAATCCGAAGCCGCCGTCCGTGACCTCATCGATCGCCGCGCCGAGCTCGAGGACCAGGCTACTGTTCTGGGCGACTTGTACACTGCTGCCGTGACACAGGAGAATGCCGCCAACGCAACGGGTTCCCGACGGACGCGCAACTCGCGCACGACAGCAGCAGCACAGCAGGAACACGCCGAAGTGGCAGCAGAAGCCCAACCAGACGCCGTCGAAGACGAAGACGAAGATACAAAGCCACCTCCGCCCGCGAGCACACGCGACGCCTTCTGTGAACGCCAAGCGGGCAAACGCAGCGAGTTTCGGCAACTCACGCCCTACCAACGATATGCCGTAAACAATGACTACGCTAATTTCAAGAAACTATGGCACGATGCCGCCACGCCGGACGACGGCCCCCCGCTGCCTGATGCCTCACGCTGGTTCCGCGCAGACGGGGAGCCGGTGCTTCCCTCTGCGGAAGACGGGCAGCTGGAAGAGGATACGGGCGGAGACGGCTCGGATGATGATATTGCCGTTGCGAGGGAGGTGATTAGTCTGCGATGTCCGCTCAGTTTGCGGCCCTTGGAGGAACCGTATACGAATCAAAAGTGCAAGCATACCTTTGAAAAGTCGGCTTTGCTCGAGTATTTACCTGCGCGCGGGTCGGTGCAGTGTCCGCAGACTGGGTGTTCCGAGGTGAGCAGAACTGTTTATGTTCTACAGTTTTGTTGAGTGGTTGGAAGCTAATGTGGTAACATGGGTAGAAATTCACAAGGTCGCGGTTTGAGCAAGAGTTTTATCTTGACCAAGTCATCTTGCGGAGAATCCAGCGCGCGAAACAGGCGCAGGACCGACTGGATGATATGGATATTGACGAGGATGTGGATGGATCGACTTTGAATGGGGACTTTGTCGTGAGTAGCCAGCGTTCTCTGGGTAAAAGGGCAAAACAAGAGGCGTGAGGACCATGCATATTTATGTATATTATGTATATTCACGATGTAATGATACCCAAGGATTAAGCTGCTAATGGTACTGATCATTTGAGCAATTTAAAATACTAGTATACTCTTTAAACCTAATATACACAACTCTATTTCAAGAGACATTGATGTAAACGCCAACAAACGCCTGCTCGCCGTTTATGAACATGGAATCTTTTTCGACATCATCTGGTCCTGGTGTATCAAGTCACTCTTCTATGTGCTGTGTGCCAGAAGTAAAACTGCATATGTACTGTAACTCTCGAGGCAGTTTACAACAAATTCAAAAGAAGCATGACAATCGCCGGTGGAGCTAGTGCCGCGCGCATATTTGGAACATTGATGCCGGCCGCATCAGGAGTATCCGTGGCCGTAAACATGCCTGTCAAGGTCGCCGTCGACGAGGTATGCTGTGTCTTTGTGGGCTTTGCCGTCTGGCTCATCAACGGCCAGTCTGCCGAAGAACTGTAAACGACGCCGTTGATGACGACGCCCTCGCCGCGGTTGAGCATATTCAAGGCCTTGGAGTCGCAACTGTCCTGAATGGCGCGGACGTAGCAAGTACTCTCGGGCAGCTTGGGCAGCTCGGCCGTCTCGGTAGAGTTGAGAGGCCCATCAGTTCCGAATGAGTTGAGATCTACTGGCTGTCCTGTTGAGATGGAAGAACCAATCATGATGCGTGCAAATATTTGGAACGCTGTCTCGGGTTGGTACCACGCTACCGAGTGCCCTGCTTGGTAGACACGACTGAATGACAAATTGGCATACTGTCGCACTTCGCCGCCAATGTACGAGTCGTTGACAATGATGGGAGCGTATCCTGCAGCGGGAAACTTGGTTCGATACTCTCCGCCAGCCTGCGCTGCAAGGCTCAATGATACGGCCTCGCCTCCCATCCAATTGCAGATGTAATCTCTGTCGCCATACATCATACCAACGCGAATACCGCTATTCAGTAGCTTTGCAAGTTTAGGAATCACGCTACCACGTGCAAGATCGCCAGTTTCGCTAAATTGCTTGTAAACAGTCCTGCTTGTAAGTGTAAAGTTGGTTGGCGCGCCGATTGCAGCCTGGACGTCACCACGATTCAGATATTCCAAGAACCCGAGCGATGGATTAGGGTCCGTGTATGGAGCTCCCAAATCGTACGGGCTTCTGCCGGCCGCGTAGTACGGTTGTGTAATTTCGTCGCAAGCAATTGCAGCGCCCTGGCAAGCCGTGTTGACGTCAATTACGGTCCCGGTGCCGTTTGGATCTTCCGTCTCTGCAAGTCTGCTGCATCGACCCAACTTCTCTTTGCAACCATTTGGCGCATTAAACTTGTCTCGGTAGAACCTAGCTTCTTTGTCGCTGATGGCCTCGAAGCCGTACGTGTTGTTGGCGGCGAAAACAGGTGCCAGGGGCGTTTCAATCTCCTGGTCAATGCAGCCATTGACAATGCCCAGCGAAACCATTTGCAATTCAAGAGTAGTGTTTGCGCTGAGCTGACCATTACGTCGTTTCTCGTTTTGTTGGTCCCATATGTCGGCAAAAATAGGACCATAACGGCCACCATAGCTTTCGGCGAACAAGTTGATACCCATAGGACTTGACGGTGCAGGCTTATACTCTGGAAACGCAGCAAGGAAGCCCTGTAACAAGTGCCAGACTCCCAAAGCCGCTTGCTGTGTAGTGTTTGTAGTATGGTTACCGAATTGGGAACTGAATGTGCCATTGCGATATTGCCACGGCACGTCGGGGTTCTCATCATCCGTAGGTGGCTGTTCAATGGCGGCAGTAGCATAGTCGATGGTTGAGTTTGTTGGTTCGTCAAAGGAGAAGCCAACTTGATTAGGCTGGTCAATAAAGATTATGTTGGAGGAACGATCCCAGCCCCAGTCCCTGGCGACAGTCTCGTACTCATCCAGGCCATTTTCCACAACGTAGCATGGTCCATTGCCACCAAAGAAACCAAACATGGAGCTGGAGCCCGGCCCGCCATTGAGCCAAATTGTGAAGCTGTCCGTCTTTGCACGTGCCTCTACAAACCAGAAGAAGAGGTGCGCGGGATAGTCCTCTGCCAGAGTCACCCAGCCAGTGTATTGCTTCTGCGTGTCAAACGCAGTCGTGCATGCGCCGGTTGGTTCCTTGTACGATACTGTGACATTTTGGCCGCCTGGTGACTTGACGACGGTCAAGTTGTTGTTGTAAAATTCTTGATTAACAAATTGAGCGACAGCGGCCGCTGTCAATTGCAGAAGAACCAGTGCGGAGAGCATTGCTTCCACTTGGTGTTTTGTCGGGGGTATCCGTTTCAAGGCTCGTTCACAACAGCATGACGTTTGCCTAGTGTCTCGCCACTGGACCTGTTGCCGAAGGAATTGTCGCAACCAACAGTCCTTTGCTCGCTTTCACAGTGATTGCGACTGCGAGAAGACGGTGAGCGAGAAAAGGGGAGGGCTAAAAGGCGAGGGAGAAACGAGGCTGGCTGGGCGAGATCGGCATGTCGCAGGAAGTGCTTTCTTGGGTGGTGATCGGCGTGTTTGGTGGGCGTTTTGCCGCCGCGCGGTCGTCGCAAAAAAGGGC
This sequence comes from Lecanicillium sp. LEC01, assembly GCA_002242745.2. Taxonomy (NCBI): domain Eukaryota; kingdom Fungi; phylum Ascomycota; class Sordariomycetes; order Hypocreales; family Cordycipitaceae; genus Lecanicillium; species Lecanicillium sp. LEC01. The sequence goes on from NIWZ02000002.1 coordinate 554,581, forward strand.
CCTGGCTGCGGCTTCAACAGCGCTGACGATTGTCAGCTGCGGCTGACCAATTTTTGTGGGCTGGTGCCTGCACGAGGCGGACTTGTGCCTAGGCCATGCCGAGTTGGGGCGTGCTGACCTGCCTAAAGCCGCCCGGCATTGGCGCTTAAAGCCGTGTCTAGTACCTACATGAAGACTGTAGTAGCAGATGCCATGCTATGGCTGAGGGTTGTTGCATGTGCTAAATGATTGAAACCCCGCCAAAGCTGCTGTTCACTTGGGAGTTATTTACATACGAACCATTGCTGAGGGTATTGAAGAAAAAAGCCTATACACTAATATTTTATATGTTTGCGATTCTTTGTGCATCGTCCGATTACCCGTTTTCTTTGCGCCGTCAAATTCCCCCATGATTTCTAATATAACAGTGTAGTATATTGTAGTCGTACAATGACGCCCAAAATGCTCTGCAAAATGACAATATCCTCTAGGCCCATTATTCTCTTGGCCCTTATTCATCTCTTCGTACAGCAAAAAAGTAATTTCCAACCTTTTCGCTTCCCCGAACTTCTCGCCAACCGATGCCAGGAACATAGATGACGCCCATAACCCTGGGGCTATTCCAACCCTTGTCGACAAAGAATCGCCGCAGCTCATCGTCGTTGATGTACTTTTTCCAGTCATGTGTGCCCGGCGGCACGATTCGCAGGAGATCCTCAGCGACAAGGTTCGTTGTGAACCAGCTCATCCACGTCCGCGCAATGGTGCTCATGACCAGCCATCCCCCCGGCTTCACAAACGGACGAACGCGGTCCAGAAACGCGCCAGGATCATCAATGTGCTCAATGACTTCAAACAACGAGACTATATCGTACCCTTGTCCCGGCTTGGGTACCGGCAGATCCTCTATCGAGGTCAGCTTGTAGGTGAGCTTGTCTCGTAGTGATGGGTCCTTCTTTGCGTGCGCTTTGGCAACTACCAGCACGGAAGGTGTAGGGTCGATGGCAGTTACGTGCGATGTCGTCGGTAGTCGAGCGGCGCTCTCCGCAAAGATTCCGCCTCCGCAGCCAATGTCGAGGTAGGATAGCGACGGTAGTCCATTGGATGTTGGTGGTTGCGTGTTGGAACTAGCTAAACATCCGCGGATAAAGTCGTGCCGAAGGGGGTTCATGAGATGCAGAAGCCTCGATGAGCCGTGAGGAGACCACCAGTCGGCGGCGAGGGCGGTAAAGTGGGAGACTTCATCTGGATTAACGGAGGAGAAGGAGGAGGAGGAGGCCGAAGAGGTCGAGGAGGAAGATTCGGAGCTATGCCACCGTAGGTGGTGATGACGTTGACGCGACGAGGCTTGCGCTGCAAGGGTTCTGCTGCATAGTGGAAGGGAGATTGAATGGTGTTTAGCAGTAGCCAGCCGACCAAGCCGGCCGGTAGCTAGCCGCAGCGATACGCCGGGCATGGCGGAGCGCGATGCCGAGGATGCGACGATGGGTTATGGTGGTTTGCTAAGGTCAAGTAAAAAGCTTGGTGTGCATGACTGAGCGCCCCCCGGCCGGTGGGAGCTAGTAAGGTGAGACGAGGAGCGAGGCAGTACAACAGGCGGGCCGCGGCAACCTCGGGCGACCCCACGCACTGTATTTGGAGACGCCGGCTAGTGCAAAGTAGTGCAGCGTCTGGTTATGTCATCTGAAAATGAATTTGAGGACAATGAGGGTAATGATTAGGTTTTTAAATAAGTTGATAAGATTTTGATAAGATTTATCTGAATATTATTTATTTTATAGTTGGTGCGATTTTGCAAGTATCAGGTCTTTTCTTTCTTCTCTAGGAGTAACTCTGTCCATGCATCTATCTCCAACGAGAAAGCAATCCTACTGCTTCTTTCCGCAGCCTCCAGATAAATGTTAAATAATTCAATACCCATGCTTAGAGAAAGCTCCATTTGCAAACTCTCCGGTGGACTTTTTACTTTTAACTTTCCCCGCAGAAGCCGAGCCGGCGTCCATTGGACGAATACTCGTGCCGAGTCGGGAGTTGGGGGATGGTAGCATGCCCGCCCCCCGAAGTCACGGAACCCCCGTGCCCGAACAGCCGTTGCCGCTGACTCGAGCATGCTTCCCGGTATATAGACGAGCTCTCCTGGCCGCGGACAGAACAAATTTATTATTCCAAGCTTTTCTCTGTCGTCTCTTTCAAGTCAGCAGTCTACATTGTTTTATATCAAGTACTACTGCAGACGTATAGACGCCGCGTGTCCGCGTTCTTTCGTCTCTTCCGGCGTCGCTCGCTGCATCGGAGACTTCCAGCTACGGCTATTGCTAATCAGGGAAAGTGGGGGAAAACCGTCCCGCCGCCCGCCGGAAGGGTTCTTTTCTGCACCAGAAAAAAAGAAGCGCCGCCCGCTACCCACCATTACTACCTACTGCCTGCCACTATCCCGGCGTGCATGTGAGCGCATTTGCAACAGCCTCACCACAAGAAGAAGAAGCCTTGTCCAACCTTCTTCCGCCATTTCCGTTCTCCCCTCTCCTCCCTCTCGAAACCTCACCTACTTTCCCAAATATGCCGTCATCAACTATCGACCCGAGTCAATTCGACTCTATTCCCTCATGCATTGAGGCATTCCGTAAGTCTTCCCACTTTCCGCTTCGGCATGTGACGCAACAATCCTGCCCTCTCAAGACTTCGACTCGACTCGACTCGACTCGACTCGAACACAGAAACAAGCTAACGTCTCCCTCCCCCTCTTCTTTCCCCAGGCAATGGCGAATTTCTCCTCGTCCTCGACGACCCCGGCCGCGAAAACGAAGGCGACCTCATCATCGCCGCCCAAGACGTCACCACCGAGCAAATGGGCTGGATGATCCGCCACTCGTCCGGCTACGTCTGCGTGCCCATGCCCGGCCCGCGCGCCGACGCCCTCAACCTCCCTCCCATGGTCACAAACACCCAAGACCCGCGCGGCACCGCCTACACAATCTCCGTCGACGCAGAGCACCCGCTCACCACCACGGGCATCAGCGCCCACGACCGCGCCCTCGCCTGCCGCGTCCTCGCCGACCCCAAGACTACCGATGCCCACCTGCGCAGGCCTGGCCATGTGCTGCCGCTGCGCTCTGTGCCCGGCGGCGCGCGCGCGAGACAGGGCCACACCGAGGCCGCGACCGAGTTTTGCAGGCTCGCTGGCAAGGAGCCTGTTGCTGCCATTGCTGAGATTGTCGATGATGGCGACGAGGTTCCGGGTCAGGCCATTCGCCCTGGTGCCAAGATGATGACGGGTGAGGATTGTGTCCGCTTTGCGAGGAAGTGGGGGATCAAGGTGTGCACTATTGAGGATTTGGTTGCGCATGTTGAGAAGACGGAGGGCAAGCTGGCGGCCAATGGCTCGGCGTGAGCTGGTAAGATGGAACGAGATATGGGATGGACGGCAAGAGGGTGCCGGTTTGAAGAACAGAGCGAGCAATGCTGGGCGTCGCGAATGCAATTGTAGAACTCGTAGACTGGATAACGGGATGGATGCTGTATTTTGAGCATGTTGCGTCTCAATTTCAGCCTTTTTGTATATATAACTCTCCTCGGGTTTTATGTTTAGTTTTGTTGCGATTCTGTTTTGTTAGAGCTACCGCTGGCAACAAATTTAATCTAAAGCAATTATGATATTGAAACTTGATGAAAAAAAAAAATCAATTATGTAATTTATTCCAGAAAACCCTTTTCTTTACGCCATATGTTATGCAAAAATTCTGGCCACGAAAAGGCTGTATGAGTATAGATACACAAGAATCCAAGAACGGGTATATCCTACGCAACAATTCAACAGTCTCCAAATATAAACATCTCCCTTTTCCATCTATGCCATGAAATCATCTTCCATATTGGCATTATTCTTTGTATTGCTCAGCCCAAGATTCAACCCGGCCGCTTTCTCCAACAATTCATCCGCGCTGTGTCCAGGAGGAGGCGCATCGTCAATCTCCGTTACTCTCGACGTGCCAGGTCCTGGAGCCGGATCGCTCGACCTGACCTTCACCTTGACCTCGCCGCCCACTCCGTCCACCCGCAGCGTCGAAATGGCCTCTCCGCCAGGCGGTGGCTTGTTCGGCGCAGGAGTCATGTTGACCAGCTCGCGAAAAAAGTCATTCGCCGCCTCGCACCCATCTAGAAGCCACTTGAGGCAAATGGTGACGCGCTCTTTGGCAAATGGGTTGTGGTCGTCGTACGCGCAGCTATTCAGCAGTGGCACGATGCCGTTGTGCTTAACCATTTGCATCTGGACGTCGGAGTTGCCGGGGCTGTTTTGGCCTGCTGGTGGCTGGAGGAGGGTTGCGATGATGGTAAAGATTTGGCCCTTGACGCCGGACCAAGGGAATTTGTGAGCTGGTTCTTGTAGAGGCGGTGGCGGGGATGAAGGCTGGGTCGTTGTGTCGTTGGCAAAGGGTCGCTCGACCATGGGGTTGGGCGCTTCGCTGCTGCCACTGCCGTTTCGGTTCGCTACTTCAACGAGCGGTTTCTTGGGCACGCCTGCTTCTAGGCCGCTTAGTATGGTTATGAGATCGTACACTGCCTCCCATTCAATCAACTTGGTTCGGGTGTCGGTCATCTCGGCTGCCGTGGTCATAAAGTCGAGATACTGAGCAAGACCGTCCTTGGCACGCTCCATATCCCAGCTGTCTACCGGGAAGTCTGCAGCATCACTTTTGTCTTCGCGAATCTGCGCCTGTAAGTGCATCAGCGCCGCACACTCTGGCACAATGCGGCTGCGGAAGAAGCTGAAGAGGAAAGCCACCAGCTTGACGTCGCGAGAATTGTCTTTGGCCTCTTGCGACGCACTGCCGGTAACGCGTGCGCGGAGCATATGGTTCACCAGGCGGAGCAGAACAGTCTGCGCCGGCGAGATGATGTCTTTGGAAATTCGCAGCGAGTTCCATGCATAAGGTATCAGGGCGCTGTGGTGAAGCGCTTCGACTATCTGCGTCGTCACTTGGAAGATTAGCGACTGTTCGTCTTTATCCCAGACGGCTATAAAGACGAGGAGCTCGCGCAGCAGGCTTCGTCCGCAGTCCAGAGCCAAGAACATTCTACATCTTGTCTTCTGCAGATTCTCTCCGGCGCGGGTAAGACCGGAGCCGGCACTGTCGAGAATGCACGACTTGACAATCATGTGTAGCGCCTCGATTTGCTTGGGGTCCAGAATATTCGGAACCTCTGTCAGCAGGCCGGTCAAAGGTCCATCTCCATAAGATTCGCCGTCATCGGCATCGTCGTCGTCTAGCATATCGTCGACATAGTCGTGCGCATAATCATGATCATGATGATGGCAGTGGTGATGGTGATGTTCGCATTCGTGGTCATGGTCAATGTCGTGGTCGTGGTCGTGATGATGATGGTGTTCGTGATCATGGTCATGGTCATGATAGCAGCTATGCTCATGATCATGTTCATGGTCGTGGTCGTGGTCGTGTTCGTGATCATGTTCGTGATCATGATCGTGTTCGTGGTCATGATCGTGTTCGTGGTCATGATGGTGGTCGTGTTCGTGGTCATGCTCGTGATCGTGCTCATGTTCATGGTCGTGGTCATGATCTGACTCGTAGTCATCATCATGGTGATGACAATGATGGCACTCAGGGCAGTGATCATGATCAGACAAGTCGTCATCAGGCAGTGAATTATCATCATGGTATGAGTGCGAATACCGGTGTAGTAGATTATTCTTGCAATGCTCTGTGCGCGACTGCGCAAAGTCGACACCAGGCATCGTCACAATCCATTCCTCGTAGTTTGGATCTCGCGCTCGCAGCCACCACGTATCAATCTCCCGAGAAACTCGTCCATATGCTCGGTCCTGTTCAAACTTGTCCGTTTCGTCAGGCTTCCAAACAGGGTTAATCTTTTCCTCTGCATCACCCATATCGGCAGGTTTGTCTACTGAGTCTTCTGGTAGCCAGTTCCATGCCAAGGGTCGGATAGGGGCAAGATTTCCTGGCGGCTTATCGGCATGGTTCTGAGCATAGTCACGCAACAATTTGCATGCTGTATCGCACATTTTCGAGTTGCGGTCCAGCCAATGCTGCACTTGCTGCTTAGCGACCTCGGGACGGAAACCAGAGCAGTCACCCAGGTCTTCATGGCCAGAGAGGGCGCCGTCATTGTCAAACAGGACGTCAAACCAAAACGACATCTTATTTCTGTCATGCTTTGCCGTCCAATTATGCGCCTGCTGAAGCGACGTGACCAACAGTTTCTTATAAAGTTCGGTAATATCCGCCAGCTTGAGCCTCTGCGCTTCGTCGAGAATTTCGCCATCATAGCCTTTGCTGGTTACGTTGACACAAAGAATGATTGTCTGGTACACCATTTGGTCAAAGTGGACTGCCGCGCAAATGTCTTGCGGTACCTCGGGCTCGGCATTGACCAAAAGATTTCGAGCAATGTGCATCAGCTTGATGAGAGTACCCAGGTCCTCCTTGATAGACGCATGGTTCATGACGATTAAGGCTGTGCTGTCTTGTGGACTCACGCCCTTCTCTGGATCATTCAGACTTGAAAGAGGGCCAACAGATCTGGCAGTCAGGGTTGGTACTGAGGCAGCGAGGATCCTCGTCAACCAAATCCATATGGCCACATTTCTTGATAGAGATTCTCTGCAACAGGCTTAGCAGCTACACCCATGACAGCGTGGAGCAGAACAGAATACTTACCGTACTTTCCGAAGCGTATGTGTCTTTTCCAACGTTCTCGAAATGATCGAGTTAACCCGAACCGCCGTCAAGGGTCCCATGGGCGGTGACTGAGTAAAGTGACCCTCGAGGCATGTGAGCGCTGCTGAGAAACAGCGTTCCTCAATCGTCTCATCTGAGCCGTCGACAGACTCGGCAGCTGCATCCTCTGTGTATTCCTGCAGCCGCGTCATGGCTTCCTTGGGGTCCAGCTCGGTCATTTTGGAATGTTTGCTCGGCGGGTTGCGTCGCTATCGGTGAGCTTCTGTTGCCCTGCGGTCCAAAAAATTTGTAGGACCCCGCAAAAATTTCCCGAGTTGGCGGTTTGTAAGCCGTTTCAGCGAAAGATGACAATGCATTGTATAACCCATGCCTGGCCGACAAGTCCCTTGCGGGAAAAAAAAAGAAGAAGAAATAAAAGAGAAAGTACTTATTACTCAAGTAGCATTATATTTTATATTGCAGTTGAGCAATGATGTGATAAGTTGAAAATAAGTATACCTGGCCCGTTCGCTTTTAAGGTGAATAGCCAATGGCAGCATTGCCGAGGCGAGTGCAGGGTATGCTGCCTCCAATGATTGATATTCGTCCGACGCACTTGCAGCGCACACTATTGCTATTACTTGAGGTCTGTTCTATATATTACTTCACTTTTCAAAGCTCGGATTATGCCATAGGCTCATCATAGCGTCTTTTCCAATCAATAGAGCACGAGGGTCCGCCAGAAGGCTCCTGCACAGTCCGGCGCTAATGACGTGCTGCCCCTCCATGGGTGTTAGTGGGGGTCAGGATTTTTGGAATCGTCGTTGCGACAATTGTTTTCTTCCTAAACCTCACCTAGATTCACCTCGGTTAAAGACGTCGGAAGCGCAGCTCAGTCCTCTCTTGCGATAGCGACATTGTATCAACCTGATCTGTACTCTTTATAGACTTGTGCAAACTGCAATTGGACGACAACACAGCTCAAAATGGCTGCGACACTTCCTACTACCTACGACAGTACAGTCGCTCCACGCCATTTCTCACCAGCCATTGAATGCCGAGTGCTGACATAGATCTATATAGAGCCCGTCAAAATTGCCATTATTGGTGGTACCGGCCTCAGTAAGCTCGAGGGCTATGAACCTGTTGCTGTGCTGAACCCGGAAACGCCCTGGGGATTCCCAGCTTCACCGATTCAGATCCTCGAGCACAACGATATCCACGTCGCTTTCCTTGCGCGCCACGGTATTCACCACCAGCTCGCTCCTCATGAAATCCCGAACCGAGCGAATATTGCGGCTCTGCGCAGCATCGGTGTGCGCACCGTCGTCGCCTTCTCTGCTGTAGGCTCGCTGCAGGAGGAGATCAAGCCCATGGATTTTGTCCTCCCTGACCAGGTCATTGACCGCACAAAGGGCATCCGCCCTTTTACTTTCTACGAGGGCGGCATTGTCGGTCACGTCAGCATTGCTGACCCCTTTGACAAGAAGCTGGCTGATGTAGTCAGCACCTGCGCTGCTGCCATGGACGGAGACAGTGTCGTGATGCATGACAAGGGCACCCTGATCTGCATGGGTAAGATGTGACCAATTAAGAGCCAACGCTTTCTTTAACTAACCAATGCTTTCTCTTTATTTAGAGGGCCCTCAATTTTCTACCAGAGCCGAGTCACATATGTACCGTTCTTGGGGCGGCTCCGTCATCAACATGTCTGCTCTTCCTGAGGCCAAGTTGGCTCGTGAGGCTGAGCTATCCTACCAAGTTATCTGCATGGCTACCGACTACGACTGCTGGCACTCGTTCGAGGATGTTAATGTTGAACTGGTCATGAAATACATGCATGCCAATGGCAAAAATGCCAAGCGTCTAGTTGGTGCAGTAATCGACGAGCTCTCCAAACCCGAGCACAACGACCTTGTTGAGGCTACACACTTCAAGGGATCGGTTGAAGGCGCCGTAAAGTTCATTACCAAGCCCGAAGGCCGAAGCCCGGAAGCGATGAAGAAGGTCGACTACCTCTTCCCTGGTTTTTGGGAGTCATAGACTAACCTAGGATGAGGGAATGTGGATTTGCAAAACTTCATCGAGGCTGCCGGTTTTCTGGCCATAGACGTCTATCTGTTAAAAAATACAAATATTTCAGCCTCTTCATTGTTGCTTTGGCTGATTCCTAACTGTTCTGGTGACAATTGCAAGCGTAAACTAAGTTGGCAGCAATCCATTTTTTTTCGATACCGTGCGCTTAAAGTGAGTACATGTCACGGTTATCCTTCTTTACCTGCATCCCACCCTGAAAACAATGGTGACAGGTTGGCTGACGCCGGAAGCTGTGGTGCAACCCCATGGGCAACCAATGGCGTCTGACGTAACACAGAGCGCAATATACACTGGTCAGTCTTAACTGAGCAGCCAAGACTACCTAGTGGTGCAGATAAGTGGCAAACGGGGTGGTCCCGACAGTTTGGATCCGACTGTTTTTGTGTAACCAATAGGCTCATGGTGATTCAACTGCTGGGACGAGGCTGCTGCTGGGAGCATGGCAAGAGTTGGTCAACTTATTGGTGGAATAAATGCGTGCTAGACGGCCTGAACATTATTTAGCTCTGGGTATGGAGCCTGAGATGGCGCGAATAATGTGAAATTGCGTGCGTGTGCCGAACTGTAAAGTTCAAAACGGTAATACAAGGAAGCCTACAAGTACGAAAACGGGTGGTGCCTAACTAAGATGTGATGAGATTGGTGCGAGGCTGACCTGAAGTCACCCTGTGTGTGAACATTGAGCAGCAAATGTGGAAGGTGCAAGGCTGCCTGACGCCCTGTTGCACTTCCCCGGCTCCCATCCTAGGTACTGATATGCTGCATGTGCTCATCTTCCCCGCCCCCTCTGCTACTTCAACCTCCTCCATCAGCTGCTGTTTAGCAATGACCTGTCACTTTGCGTCCACATCGTCCAGTTCGCCTCTTGTCAAGCCCCAGTTCAATCCCCTGTGGAATCGCTGCAGCCAGTGTCGGCCACAAGTGAGCCCATTACGCGACCAAAATGCTCATTATTAGGCAACCATGCAATAATCGGGCGGCACAGGATACGTTGTTTTTCGTCCGCAGCGGGGAGCATCGTGCTCGCGGTATTTGCGACTTCGTCCTCGACAATCCCACGCACATGCATTAAGAAACCCTATTTCACCAACGAACTGAGCCGATCCAATAAACCAAAAAGAAGTGACAAAGTTCCCACGAGTGGTACAACCCATGATCTGCCACGCAGCACGACCCTGGCGTCTGATGCCAACCAAAGTTCATGACAGCTACTCGTACGAGTAATAAGGCAGACCCTGGGATCAACCGTTTAGTAGCCCGCGCTAAAATATCTGCTCCACAGTCGACCGTCACAGCCGTGGAGAAGTCGCCGCGCATGTCCGAGGCGTCGTTTAATGCCGCTAGTGACAGCGGCAGTATGATTAACGGCGGGATTGAGTCCTGGTCTCGTCTGAAACCAGCCTTTATTCGACATATAAGACATCCTTATGCAGCAAGCATGCATGCTCCTCTCAAGATTGAAAACCGTTGACCTCCCTGTCCAGCAGCACCTTATCATGAGAGTAGCAGAGACAAGTAAGGACATATATTGTTCCGCCACACATAAGTCGTATGCGCGTAGGCTGGCTGAACTGACAAATGAGGTCGCCCGGAAGATGAAAGTTTAGTACTAACTGTACGAGTATGCACAAAACAATCATCCGGCCTTGGATATCGGACAATATCAATATCCGCCTTCCAATCCTACCGTACGAGAATCCGCTGTATTTCTCTTTATAGCCCCTTTCTTGGGAATCAAGCACACACTACATTTCCAACCAAGCAAGCAAAACTGCGGATAATTATTACGTCGTGAATATCCGGCCTGTACCGCCTCGTCGTGCACCGTGGACAGCCCACCCACCTCTCGGAAATTGATGGTGGGCAGCCACACGCAAATGGCTTGGCTCTGCACCAGTGTCTTGTTTCCTCTTGCACAGTGGTTGCAGACTCGTCAATGGAAAGTGATGTAGGTGACAGCTCACCGGCAGAGTATCAAATTCTTTGCCCTTCTGTGGAGTCATGAAACTTGTGCCTCGCTTTCAGCTCCATCGCCCGACATCAACACCAGGCTGGGACTTCACTGCTGCAGCGACATCATCAATTGTATTCTGTCAAAGTCATTGGCAATGTGAGCAATACCCCCGCAAAGCGCGCCAAGAAGACACCAGCCCGCTGAAAGAAATGTTTGGAGTAGGCTGCACACGAGGGATGGCGATCACAACGCCAACATCCACTGTGTCAATCTCAGATGTGACCTCAGCGGTTCGAATAACAGCAAATCCCAGGCCCTGCCTCTCCCTCGGGGATCAACTTGTTGCAGCCGCCTAATAACAGTGTGCTCTGTGCGTCCGCCAGTGCAGATTTCTACTCCACCGTCCGGGTTAACAACCGCATAAAGGTCAGCGAAGTGGAGCAGCAGAGAGAATTGGCCCCAGATCAAGTACAGATCCACAGCAAATTTGGGACGACGCTATTGGACTGTTCAAGCCCTGCGCCATTTTACCATGCTTCTGCAAGGTTCTCCTGCAAGAACACCGAGGAACGAATGAGGGTCAAGGTCCCATTTTGAGGGACAGGTGTTGTGAATCGAACTTCTGACGAAGCAATTCGCTTTACATTATCTGCGTGACAAACATGGAAGCGCCAAAGTCAGGACGAGACACACTAGCAGCTTATCAAGATGTCGTTTTCCTCCACACGCGGGCAACGAACACCCTTGACATCTTCCATGCCCAGATCATGACCTGCATCTGATGGTGCAACTTAATTGGCTGCTAGGTACAGGGATATCCGTGTACCAGTGCAAGCTGTATGCTACGTCTTTTTTGGTGTGCAAGCATTAGAAAGAGCCTGTACAGTACTGTGATCCATCACTGAGTTTCGGTACAAAGGGTGCCGGCCGGACATTTTGCACCAACTCATTCTGTACGAGTAGACGCGTAATTACTGGTGGGTTATGGCTGCATCAAGTCAGTGCAAATCCGGGTCAGACATTTGACGCCACGCAAGCTCTGACTACCCGAGCAGTTTTCACTTTAAATTCCTACAGAACGCTTACGCTCTTGGTTTCTTATCATACTGGGGAGCGCGCATGCTGCTGTGCTTAAGCTCTTTATAAAAAAGCGTTGAAGCCAGAGAAAGTTAACGGTTCAGTGGCGACCTTGTCAGAAGCAACTCCACCGATGTGGGCGGGACGGAGCCATGGCGGCTCGGCCCTCCGCAGGGAAGATATTGTTAGTCTCAACGGCGGGCCCGCAGCGCATAACAAGAAACCGGACAGTGCTCGCCTGTGAGCAGGCGAGGATAAACGTGGCACATTTTGCCACCAAGAGAGACAAGCCAGCTGGATAAGAGCAATATTACGAGTACGAGTAGGAAAACATTGTACTGTCGCCGGTTTTCTGACTCGCAGTCAATGTATTAGTACAGAATGCGCCTGAAACCGTTGCAGCCAAGTTAGGGCGACCGGCTGACGCGCATGTTTTTTCTTCAACACGGCGGATCAACAGTCGAATCACGGACGGACTACTCCTAGCACATTTGTAAGGGGGTCCATTCGGGCTTCTCATGCGGCTTCTGTAGCTGGCGTATCTCGTCGTATTTTCCAGCCGATTCACCCACAATTTAAGCCACAGCCACACCAAGGTGCAGTCCGTCGCCGCCCCTGGCGTAACCCTCAAGAAGGATGCAACGCTACTGTGGTAAACTAGCGAACCACCCGCGGCGACGGTGCCCATCTCGACTGGGTTCATCTGACATGTAACTTTTTCAATGCCTTTGCCGAACTTGAACCTTTTTTTCCCTTTTAACATCTGTTCTTTTTCCTTGTTCTTCTGTTAGGAGCCTACAAAGACTTCAACGGGCCTTCCATCGGCGTGACCTGGCCATTGTCTTTGTTTTCCACGACAGCCATACTCTCACTCGTTAAGTTATATCGTGCCGCCCAGGCAGTGTGAATACACGCCCTTTGTTACTATGCACTTGAAAGAGGCAACATAAAGGAACCTTTGGAAGAAAAAGACGAAAGTTGCCATTGACCTACACTTCTGCGCCCACAAACATACCATAAGACCCCCCTGTCCTAAACACAATCCTGGTACCCTCGCCTTGTTCAACATTCTGCAACGGGGTCTCTTTACAACTTGCCCTTGCCCTTGACGACGGCCCGAAGAGAGAGCAAAAAAGCCCAGGCCAGATTAAGAGCGTCTTTGAATCCGAATGCCCTTATACCCCTGTCCCATTTGGTCTTCTTTGTTCACGTACAGTCCGCCTCTCAGTTCCATACACTTTTCTTGGGGCAGTGCCTGAGCTCGACCTCGTCGCCGAACGTTTTTCAACTCCACACTCATTGAATCTGTTCCCTGGCTGTGGGGCAACATTGAACAAGGCACATCGGCTTTACCTCCTAATGCAATACATGCACCTGTTGCACAGTCTTCAGTTGTTCGGAAAGAGTTCATGTCTATTGTTCGGTTACAATTGCGGTGCCCGCGGGTATATGAGGCGACGAATTCCTCCTACATCGACACATCTGCCTTCGATCAATATCCAAACAAATAAACACACCAACAGAAAAACATAAAAACATAAAACAACTCCAAACGCTCTCAAGCTGTACTTTTACAGTATTCCTCACCTTTTGCCAGCACGACCTGTCATCCACTGCTGAACTCCGACTTCCGCTCATCCACGCCGATCGACAAAAACACTTGTCGCCACCTCGGTTTCCACAGCCATCACCATGGTTAAGCACGGCAACATCATCGACATTGGCGGGAGCCAGATGCGCGGCTTTGTCGCAACACGCCTACAGAGTTGTCTGAAGGCATCTCCGAAGCCGAATGAGCCCGCTACCCTGCCCGATGAGCTGCTGTACGACGAAGACGGTCTTCTGATCTGGAATGACATTATCGCGATCCCCCAGTTTTACCAGACGCAGGATGAGATTGAGATTTTCAAGTGCAACGCTCTGGAGCTCGTGCAGCGCGTTCGCCCTGGAGTGACCATGATTGATCTCGGTGCCGGGTACGTATTCTCTCCCCCTCCTGAAACGGCCTTTTTGAGTCATTTGCTAACAGTCTCTCTGTAGAGATACCAAGAAGGTTGAGCATCTCCTTTCTGTTTTCGAACAGAAAAAGATTCAAGCAACCTACCTCGCCCTCGACATCTCCAAGACTTCACTGGACAAGAACATCGACTACCTCGTCTCCAAGCACGCCAGTGCTTCGTCGACGGTTGTATGCGCGGGTCTCTGGGGTACCTTTGACCATGGTCTTGACCATGTCAAGGCTATTACCACGCCTCGCATGTTCCTCTCGCTTGGCTCAGTCCTTTGCAACGACGGATGGGCGACTGCGCTTAACAACCTCAGGGGTTGGGCCAGAGTTCTGCGTCCTCAAGACTGCATGGTGATTGGAATGGACGGGCATATGAGTCCCGCCCAGCGTGGAAAGCTTTGGGCCGCCTACCACTCCTGCGATGACCTGTTTCGTACTTTTTTCGTCAACGGTTTCAACCATGCCAACCGTCTCCTTGGCGAAAAGGCCTTTGTCGAAGAAGACTGGGAGTTCCTTGCAGAGCTTGAGGAGCAGCCCACAACAAGGCACCGCTTCTACTTCAAGGCGAAGCGTGACATCAACATCAAGAGCGTTCCTCGGGTGATTCGCAAAGGTGAGGAATTGGATTGGTTCGACGCACACAAGTATGACGAGCAAGGTGTTCGTCTCATGTGTTCCAAGGCCGGTCTGATTGTCGAAAAAGTCTGGCAGGCTCCCAACTCTCAGTTCCGTATGTAACCCCTTCTATCCGTTTTATGCATGAAGACGTTTTGTTTACATTTCTCGTTTTAGGCCAGTATCTCGTCCGAACCCGAACTACCCACGACCCCAAGGAAGACCACGATTCAGGTATTTCCGGTATCCACTAAACAGGATATAACAACAATGGATCATAGACGGCGGCAAAGCCTTGTGGGAGGAGATTTGTCCATTTTTTTTGCGTCATTTTTTCTCAGTGGCCCTAATTCTGCCCTGAAGAATTGTTTTCTGTCTTTTTCGTTCAAGGTTCGAGATTCGCAAAGGGTTCTTCAATTGGACATCCAATGCACTCAGACTTTTCAAGTGAGACAGAGGACCTCTGGCTCTCTCTCTTGCACTTTAGAGACCATTTGTTCCCACCATGGTTGCCGGTCGGCAATTGCTGAGGGCAGTTCCTTGTTTGTCGATAGAGGGAGTCCCATCTCTTTGGGCAGCCAACTCAAGATTCGGTTTAGTGCTTCATAGAGTGGTGGCACGCTCTGTTGCGTCGATAATGTTTTCTTAGTAATTAGACATATAACGAATACACCATTTTTTAAAGAAACTGAACTTACACTTCGGACGGGTGTATAGATGACTTGTTCGAACCATGCTATGGCAACTTGCTTGTGGTCCGGAGCTGTAGCAAGTAAACCGAGGAAGAAGACGGGTAGTAGAGGCGCTTGCGCCGTAAAGACGTAGCCCGATGTTGGCATGATGCTAATACACCTGGCCAAGTCGCTCAAGTGGCAAAGGACGGCCGGGTCGTTGCGCGGAAGTCTCATCAGCCTGCACTGGAGGTAAACGAGCCCTGCAAGTCTCCACGCTTCAGCTGTGATGTCAGTCATTTCTTCTGGCGTCTGAATTACATAATTGTCAGGCATAGTGCGGACCCAAGAGGAAGGCGGTGGTTTATCCTTTGCGTCCTCCCATGGGGTTGATTCACTGCTCCACTGGCGTAGGTCAAGCAACTCGGTGAGTAGATACTCTGCCGTCCTGGGCACAATGACGCTCCCAGGGTCCTGATTTAGGCGTGCAGCACAGCATGTGACTTGGCTAAAGAGGTGTAGAAGGCGCTTGGAGAAGCCACAGCCGCCGTGGATCTCGTACATTTCCATTGGTGTGCCGTACAACAGCCAGCCGAAGCGACCTGCTTCAGCGCCAAAGTCAAATGTTGCTGGCGAGGGGAGCGGCATCATTGGCTGGGCTAAAATGACGGCGCGACCAACGATGACAGCTTGTGAGATGCGCAGCGAGTCGAGCTGAACGTTTTCACTTTTCCAGAAGCGATTGCCGGGGTCAGTTTTCTGAAGAAAGTGTTCGCTTTGCTTAAAGCCCTGTAGCCAGCGGGGGTTATACGGCCTTCGGAGACGGCGCTCTGTTAAAACAATGTCTTGCATGGAGAGAATGGAGGCAAGAGTAATCAGTTCCGTTGCGTCTTGGTTATTAAGACTTGAGGCGTTCGCGAGGAGATGGCTAAGGCGGGACTCAGCCTCGGCAAAATGCTGGTTCACGCGACGTCGGACGATCTCGGCAGGCTGGTAATCGTATATGTAAATACCTGCCAAGCTTTGTATTGCGGCAAGGATGCCCGCTCTGTTTTGCATTTTGGCAAAATCGGTTAGCCAGAGGTTTGTGCCTTTGAGCACGCTTCGGCCTGGGCACCAGTTCTGGACATCTGTATTGTGGTAGGTCAGAAAGCTATCTGTAGAACGTTGGACGCAAGGGAAAGTCGACTTACAGAAGCCCCAGAACTTTCTGTCAATATGATCCATCGTTACACTGTGGCCAAAATGCGGAGGCACCATGCGCGGAGCCTCTGTCATGCCGCCGTGGAATAGTGCTGTTGCCTGCCAGTTCGCAGCCGAAGAAGGTAGATGAGATGAGCTGAATGATCCGACTGGAGAGATGGCTAGGCTTGGATCTGAGATTTGAATAGGTGAAGTCGTAAAATTTCTCAGGCTTTTTGTCGAGATGCATGTCGTTGCTGACGTTGTCGGTGGAGGAGACAAAATAACATGTCCCGACGATGATGACGCGTCGCTAGAGGCGGAAGAATGGCGATAATACGATTCAGCGCTGCTTTGACCCTTGGGGGTTTTGCTCGTCTCTTCATCAGTAACGTCAATTACGCTGCGGGCACCCTGTGGTGGTCCGCCTTGTGGCCAGTTGAATTTTATATATCCATTTACTTTCCCGTCTATAGGACGGGAATATCGTGGCCCAGCCATGTTTCCAAAGGTTTCCAGACAGTCCTTGAAAGGGCTGACAAGGAAGGGCTTGGACCGAGACTTGCGTCGATGGTGGTGCACCTGAGAAGGCACGTCGGCAGCGGGTGCGATTTTGCGTCGAGCAGGAGGTATCAGGCGGCTCGCCTGCTGGACAGGCGGCTGCTGTGATGGCATTGGAGAGGCATCGAAGGGCAGCACTCCCGGTGCTAGCGTGGCAAACGACTGTTCTGCGAAATGATAGTGTTAGTAGCAGTACAGAGGAATTTTCCGAACGGGTATAGACGCAAAAGTGAACGTGGAGGGGAAAGAGAGAAGAGGTTGTAGAAGACGGCTAAAGGTTTTTTTTTTTTTTTTTTTTTTTTTTTTTTTTTTTTTTTTGCCATAGATGCACCGCCGAAATTGACAATGGAAAGACAAAATGCGAACACCGGGGAGACTTTTGTGCCAGCAGAAGGAGACATGCTGCGCTGCATAATCTTAATCCGTAGTTTTACTGGTTGGCCACCCAGATAAACAAAGCAAAAAACCCTAGATATAAAATAATATAAAATAAAAACTCTTCAAATCCCAAAGCACAGCAAACACAAAAATGAGACGATAGGTCTGCCCAAACGAGTACTGCTGTCCTTCTTCTATCGGGCCGCATTGAAATTCACCGCGAATGCATCGTTGCAGGGGCCGTGTATGCAAGACAGCGGAGCAGTCAGTTCCCTTGTCAGTTTATTGACACGAAAACTACCTTGATACAAGATACAAGACAAAGCACGTCTCAATAACATGGGCCGAATACCCATATACACAGCTATTATTATTATTATTTTTCCCTGATTACCTACCCAAGAACCTTGTCGCTAAGAAACGGGCGAAGCAAAAAGTCCTCGCCGATGGGGCTCATCTCCAAAATGGCCGATCGCTCTCCCACGCAAAAATCTCAACCCTGCATCCCTCACCTTGGTTTGCTGCTTTTTTGTGTTGTGTCTTGCCAGACTCCTCGAAGCATAAAGGGAATACAAGCATATTTTATTCGGTCAATTGTCACCAGTGAATATACGACTCTGCATAGAAAAACTCATTCATTGAATATCGTGTGTTGCGAATGATTGTGTGTGGTTGCATTGTAAGAGCCACAAAGGACACCCTGCGCACAGTAGGCGTCCTATATTTCGTAAATCCTAACCCTGGTATCCCTGCACGATTATCATGACCTTTGCGGGAATATCACGCAGAGGGGATAGCACAAAGAGCGGGATATGCATCTGCAGTCACGGGAGCTTCCTTTTTCTTAGTATCTGTAGGTAGATCACAAATGCACGCCGGAACTTGGCCGCGGCTAGCTGCATGTGTCTTCATGTGGCTTATGGATGTACCTGCATCAGGGACAAATCCCCCCAGAAAGATGTACCAATAGTATTGCACATGAGGATGGCTGTCGTTTGACTTGCTGCTTACTTATGTCGGTTTCAGATAAAAGTGCGCATTAGTATCAGAGCAGAAAGCCGCATAGTTGGATAGCGCTTTTTTTGCAGCGTAAAACAGCCGGGTGGGAACACAACGAACGTGCGCGGTTGGATATGTAGTGCTCCTACTTTGCATTCTTAAAAAAAAAAATTACAAGTAAATAATATGGCCTTTTGATTCTGCCCCATAAAACGGCAGCTATGTAACTGCAGCTCTGTGATGATATCAATCCCACCGACTTGAGAGCAGAGCATACAGCTACCCTATATCATTTTCAAGTTTGCCTAGAGCGTTACACCACGCCGTAATGCCTCTGAGTCCCTCAATGGTGCTTTAAAAATCTATTTTTGCGATTACCAGACAATTCAATTTGTGTTATACAATATCAATCCTATGGTAGTGACGTAGCTACACCATGTTTGTGTTGTCCCCCAACCGATGAGCGGTGGCGTTTGACAACCTTCCAATTCTGTATAGTCCGCCCCAAGCAGCCGTTAATTCTCCCATGTAGACCTTGAATTCCACACCCTGGCTTTCGGAGCTAACGGCGGCAATCTGCAATTCTTTCAAGCTGCTTACATATCAAAGACAGGCCTCCGGCGACCTAAGACTTTCTCCTCGTCTTCTCTCCCCGCAGCGGGCACTTTATGGGTGGGGGTGGTGGCCAGGACTTGCGGGTTGCTTTACATCATCACCTCGGTGCCTCCAGCTTCCGGCTATATATCTTGAAGCTAGCTCCATCTTCTTTCTAACCTCGAGTCTCCCATACAGCACACCCTTTTCCTGTACTCACTTTTCCTGTTTGAAAGCTCTGTCGCAAGCTAAACCGTCAAAATGTCCAAGCCTGAAGATCTTCCTCCCATGGAGTACCGCTTTCTTGGAAAGTCGGGCCTCAAGGTCTCTGCCATTTCTCTCGGAGGATGGTTGACGTATGGCGGCCATGTCGACAGAGGTAGGTCGTCCGAAACAGCTTTGGTGTGGTATACACTCAATTGGGCGCTGACAAGCTTCCGCAGAGGGCACCTTTGCCTGTATGAAGGCTGCCTATGACTGTGGCGTCAACTTCTTTGACTGCGCCGAAGTCTATGCCGCTGGCGAGTCGGAAATCGTCATGGGCGAGGCTATTAACAAGTTTGGCTGGAAGCGCAACGACCTCGTCATCTCTACCAAGGTAAAATATAAAAAGCCCCAACTGACAACGAAGTCATCGTTGACAATGACGTATAGATCTACTGGGGCGGCGCATTTGGCGACAACAAGATCAACAACGTCGGTCTCTCGCGCAAGCACATTGTCGAAGGCGTCGACGGCTCCCTCAAGCGCCTCGGCCTCGACTACGTCGACCTCATCTACGCGCACCGCCCCGACCGCCAGACGCCCATGGAGGAGACTGTCCGCGCCTTTAACCACATCATCAACACCGGCAAGGCCTTCTACTGGGGCACGTCAGAGTGGCGCGCCGACGAGATTGCACAGGCGTGGCGCATCGCCGACAAGCTGGGACTGATTGGGCCCGTGATGGAGCAGCCGTCATACAGCATGCTTGTCCGCGAAAAGGTCGAGTCCGAATTCGCCCTGCTCTACAAGGAGCCCGGTCTGGGTCTGACCGTCTTCTCGCCCCTGCGCCAGGGCATCCTGACTGGCAAGTACAAGGACGGGATCCCCGACGACTCGCGCTTTGCGCAGACGAGCGTCGAGTTTATCAAGGGCTATTGGAAGCGTACTGGCAAGGCTGAGTGGGATGCCGTCATTGAAAAGGTCAACAAGCTGCAGCCTATTGCCGACAAGCTTGGTATCAAGATGTCTACGCTGGCGCTGGCGTGGGTGCTGAAGAACCCGAATGTCAGCTCGGCGATTACGGGAGCTAGTAGCCCGGGACAGGTTTATGAGAATATGCGTGCTGTTGGTGTGGTGGACAAGTTGACGCCGGAGATTATGGAGGAGATTGATGACGTGCTTAACAATAAGCCTCCTGCTATCACGGAGCGACTGTAAAGTAGAAGATGGTAGAGGGTAATGAGATAAAGTGAAATGTACATCTTTTACTCTAGAATTTAGTTTATAATATGCATGTGCCAAAGTGTTGTGATTGTCTTACAAAAGACTCTTGCCAATCTAGACGAGGCTAAAACAAAGCCACAAAGCCACAAATCACATGTTAACAGTCCCAACGGATTCAAAACCGTTCTCTATATAAAATAAACTTAAAATAAATTATGATTCGTTTCATGTTGAAGGCTTGCAAAGGAACAGGCGCTTAGCGGCTTACATCATCGAAGTCGGATCCGTCTCCCCTCTCCACGCCCCCACGCCGCTTCTCCGAGCCGTCGTATATCCGCAAACTCCAACACCGCTAACACGGCTACAAACTTGCATCTTACTTCTAGGGTAATTCATCGACTACTTGCACAATTCATCACATCTATAAGAAAAAAAATCGAATTCTTTAACCAAACTCCAACACAAAAAGCGAACCATGGCCCCTTCCAAGCTCCTGCAGTGGTTCAAATGGGTTCAATCGCCAGCCATTATCAACGGGCCCATGATTGGCGCAGCCTGTCCTGCTTTGGCCACTGAGATAACAAAGGCCGGCGGAATCGGTGAGTTTTTTTTTTTTTTTTTCCCTTTCTCTCAATCTTTGAAAGTTTACTAATCTTATGGAATAAAAAGGCTTCCTCTCGTCCATAGTCAACGTAAACCCAGACTCAGCAGAGCTCACCAAGCTAGACAGAGAACTCACCGAATGCCGCAAGCTGCTAGGCACACCAGCCGGCGAAACGCTGCCCATCGGCGCAAGCTTCATCACGGGCGATCCGAGCATCGCGCAATGGAGCGAGACAGCGCTGCCCGTCATAGCCAAGCACCTCCCTGCGGCGGTGTGGCTCTTTGCGCCCGATGGTGAGGTCAAGCCTCACAGCAGCATCATCAAGGCGCTCAAGGGGCTGGCGTCGCCGCCGCGCGTGTTTGTGCAGGTTGGCAATGTGAGTGCTGCGAGAGAGGCGGCGCTGGATGGTGCGGATATCTTGGTTTGTCAGGGATTTGATGCCGGTGGGCACCAGTTTCGCAAGGGTATGGGCATTGTGAGCTTTGTGCCTGAGGTGAGGAGGTTGTTGGAGGAGGAAGAGGAGGAGTTTGCGGGTAAAGAGATTGCGGTTGTTGCCGCTGGAGGCATTGTTGGGGGCAAGGGAGTTGCTGCTGCTCTGGCACTTGGTGAGTTTATGAAAAGAGCTATTGTTTTTATGCGCCACGCTGAGATACTAATAACGCTGGTGGTTGTCTAGGTGCTGACGGTGTCGTTATGGGCACGAGAGTGAGTGATGATAAAACCCGAGAGCTATATATGCCTTTGGGAAGGGAAAACAGCTAACATTGAAAAGTTTACCGTGGCCAACGAATCCATCTACCCGGACTTCCGCAAAGAGCAGGTCCTCAAGGCCAGAGACGGCGGCTCAAGCACGCTCAAGTAAGTAACTCGTCCATGCTTGCAGGCCACACTTCACATGTTTATTAGCGTGACACGCCACATCGACCACCACCAAGACAAGAATTACTAACGTCATGTGTCAAAACACCTCGCAGGTCACCATTCAACGACCAAGTCAATAATAGCAAGCTGTGGGGCCCGCTATACGACGGCCGCTCGATTATAAGTGAGATTCACGAAAAGTTCCTGGCGGGCGCATCGCTGGAGGAGTGCCAGGCTGCGGTCAAGGCGGTTGCGCCGCCAGAGATGGGCGCCAGGCTAATTAACACGTGGGCGTAAGCACCCCTCCCTTTTCCCTTTTTCCGTTCCAAAGTTAGCCATGTGCGCTGGGGAATATAAAATGAAAATGATGCTAATGTACTCTCTGGTTGGTCATGTTAGCGGAACTGGCGTGGGAATGGTCAACAAGGGCGGACCGGCTGGGGAGATTGTCAAGCAGATTCGTGAGGAGACCAAGGAGACGGTCCGGGGCATGGCGGAGTTGATCTGAAGTGAAGGCCTGAGTGGATGATTTTTACATATTTCAACACCAGTAGCAAAAGACAAAGTCAGTTGAAAATGGTTGAATTTCGTCTATTTGGTTAAATGCCATGACAGCCACTAATCCCAAACGTTGCCAAACCCATGACGACAGCCCCAAAAAAAAAAAATTTATGCTATGATACAAAAAGAGTATAATGTTTGGGAAGCATAAGAGAAGAAGTAGTAGCTTGTTTCCTCATAAAGACTCCCCGTTTATATGTTTTGTTGGGGTTTTCTCGGTTGTTGTACTTTTTTCCGTATTTCGTATTTCGCGCGCCATACATTTACAGCTTAGCCTGGGTCTGGGCCTTCTTGAGAATAGGCTCCATCTTGGTAGCCTTCATGACGTCGCCCTTGATCTTGAGCTTGCCCGACATGAAGAGCTTCTGGGCATTGGCCTGGCCGGCAGACAGGGCAGCAAAGTCCTTGTCGGAGAGGATGAGGGTGACGTTGGGCTTCTCGCCGAGGCCCTGGCTGACCTTGCCCGAGTTCTTGAGGTCGAGGTTCCAGCTGGCCGTCTCGCCGGCCTCGTTCTTGAGGGTAAAGGCAAAGACGGCGTTGCCCTGCTTGATGGCGTCCTTGCGGTCCTGCTCGCTGCCGCCGAGGACCTTGTTCATCAGGTCGAAAGCCTGGGAGGCGGGGAACTTGGCTGGAAGGGAAAGGAGTTAGCTTTTGGGATCCTTTTTTTATTATTTGAATTTGAATGGGAAATTGAACTGCGGTCTGCGATGGCTTTCGAGGTTTGTGGTGAATGGGCCTCTCGTTTCGCTTTGCGCGCTCTTGTCGTCATCGCGACAGCTGCGGCTGCGCTCAGCCAAAATTGAGCCGAGGCACAACCACCCGAGGGCTGGGATAGCTACCTCTACCAGCAGAGCAAACGGGTTCGGGGGGATCAAGGGGGAAACAGAAGGGCACATACAGTCAGCGACAGACATGATGACGGTATCTTTTTGTTTTTGTTTTTGAGGGGGTATCGAGGAAGAAATACGTCAACAACAGGTAAATTCAAAGAGATGATGCAAAGGAAAGAATAAACTCCAAAAGGGTGGGTGCGCGAATGGCTGCTTTAAGAAACCAATCCACCGGCTCTCTCTCTCACTCCCCAGCTCTGCCTGCCTCTCTCTCTCGGCTCGGGGTCGCATGTGACGCGAACCTCGGCCAGGTCCCCCAACTTTTTTCTCTCCTCGCAAAATAGGTGGAGGGACCAGCACTATGACGCTTTGGGGGCTCCCCCGTAGAATTCGCTGTAGCTCACGCAAGCTTGTGGGGAATATACTGGGCTGTTTGGCGGGGTTAGCGCTCGTGCGTGCCCGCTGTGCGTCGAAATACAGTGGCAGCCTCCTGCGATTCGGCTCCCCCCTCATTCTTTTGGATGCTCTTGTGCTGTAGTGGGAGTGCTTGGCCAATCAGCGTGCGGGGTTGCGATGAGCCGCCTCGGTAAACTTTTGGGACGAGGCCTGGACATAGCCGATAGCCTAACTGGTGGGAAGGGGCCGAAAGGTGAAGGAAAGCATATTATACGATGCTGTTGGATGAATCAGATTGCAAATCATGTTGGTTTCAAAGAATGAACCATTGATTTTATTATTTATTATTTTTTTGGTAAAATCTTGTAGTAATAAATGTACTTCTACTTACCAATTGGGCTTGCCGAGGTCAAACCGTCGCTCGTCTGGTTCATTCATTACACAATGTAGTTTCCAGACTCTACACTTTTTTCCAATGAGCTACCTGTAATACATGTAATTACGTAATACTAACTCTCATGTCATAGCCTCATACATTACTACAGAAATAGCCCATTTTATCTCGCAGCGTTTAATGCCTTCAAAAGACCCCCTCCCTCGGCTGCTCGCGTGCCATCTCTACATACCAAGGGTCTCTTCTCCAATGGACCGACACATACAAATCCATAATCCGGTCGTCTGCCGGGGCTCTGTTTTCCACACTACAGCTCCAGGAACCCTTACCGATCTGTTTTGGCATATTTCTGGCCAAGCTGCAATCCGCATCGAGTCGTGCACGACCCCCGGACGGAGCTTACGGCGCGGTCTCCGCTGGTGTTGCTCCGACTCCGTAGCTTGGGCCGTGTGCCGAATCGGCCGACCGATGAAGCTCTGCAACACCTCGTTGAACTGCTATAACCGATTAAAAAAATACGATACTTGACCGACTTAAAAATCAAACGGCACGAAATAAGAAAAGGTTACTAAAGAATATATCTATATTGAACTGCTATGCCCTAACGGTGTCTCACTTTCTTCAACCTGGTCAGGTCATTTTGGTCAATGACTTAAACCACTTGCATCATGCCATCAATCAACACGCGCAAACAAAGTCTTTACAGCGTCAATAACACCATCTGCCTTGCTCCAGGTAATACGCAGCCCGCTGACTTTCCCGTCATTGCCAAGTTGAAACTCGGCAGCATGGAAGCTTCGTGAATATGAAGCCGCCAAAACGGCACTGGCGTACACAATCCACTTGTCGTCGTAGACATGCCGCATTTCAAGACGTATTGGTGAAATGCTTTCTTCTTGCAATGCGACTAGACCTACTTCTTGCTGCGTCTCCGAATCAGACTGCACATCAAGTACAATTGTTCCATAACCTGCGTCGTGGTATGTGCCCGCATATTTGGAAAAGTGTACGCGTGACGGATCAGACGGTTCTTCTGGACGGTTGGGATAGAGTATATCGACTGCATTTTTTAAATCGCGTATTTTTTTCTCAATCAATTGTTTTTGTCTTTTGTTATTGTATAGTTAGCCCCGATGACGCTTCGTTGAAGTGGTGGAATTCTCAACTATACTCACTCTTGACCATAGTCGACGCGATCTCTTTGGGGAACTTGGAGTTTATCTTCCACCAGCTTCCGCGAGACGATTTCCTCGACAGAATTTCCTATGCCTGCCACATTGGAAAACGAGACAATGGCGTACTTGAGATCTGGCATCCAGTATATATTCGCCGAGAACGCTGCCGTTGTTCCGCCATGTTTGTATAGCACCTCGCCGTGGAAAATGGTGCGTTCCCAACCTAGTCCGTAGAGATTCACGTCAAAGCCAGAGGTTGGCATTGATGTCTCCAGCATTCGTGGAGTCCGAATGTCGCGGTGTGTTTTCTTGGAAAACGGTGCTGCTTCATCAAGTAGACATTCTACCCACTTTGCATAGTCGAGGACGTTGGAAATAATGGCGCCTGCGCCGCTTGAATGCTGTACAAGATCTTCTGGAATCGCTGTATAATCGTTTTTGCTATCATCCCAGAAGTAACCGGTGGCCATGGGATTCGGATTGTCTTTTGCGGCTTCCAGATCCATGTACGTGTTATTCATTCCCAGAGGTGTCCAGATGACTTTGTTTATGACGTCGTCCACCCGATTACCGGTTAGTGTTTCGACTACATGCGACAGCGTAAGGTACATCAGGTTACAATACTGGAATACCGTTCGCGGCTGCGCCGTCGGCGGAAGGTTTCTGAGGTTGCGCACATTGTCTTTGTTTGTTACTGGTTTGCCGTTTACGGAACGAGCCCAAGAAAAGTCATGGCGAGGCATGCCGGTGCGGTGACTGGCTGCATCCTCAAGAGTAATGTGCTTGGTAGACCACTCTTCCTGCAGGACAAAGTCGTCTGGCAGAATGGACGAAATGGGTGTTGACCATCCACTGGACAGAGCTGTGTAGTTTTCACTGTCAATCAAGTGAGCAAGAGTGGCAGCAACATATGCTTTTGTCGTTGAGCCGCCTAGCCAAAGAGTTTCCGGCGTGGCGCGTGTATTTGGCAAGGTGCTGAAACCGTAACCCTGTAAGACGTTAGGGTTCACTGGGCGCCGAAGGAGGAGTATTATAAAGTAGAGTACGAACCTCTGCGTAGAGTTCGTCACCGTCTAAAACGGCGATGGACATGCCAGGAACCTTCCAATCTTCAAGTAACCCGGCAACATACTCTGCAAACTCTGGAGTTAATGGGTTGTGGGTGCCCTTGCCCGTCGGTGCCAGTTCATGGAGTGGTTTCTGCTGCGATCCGCCAGCGATTCCAAGAATTGCTGCAGTCGCAACCACAACTTTTGTAAGCTGACGCAGAGCCATATTTATTTGAGTTGATGTCCAAAGGAAACTCGGCAGCTTGTTGGTCGTCCAGTGGAGTGCAAGGCCAAGACGAGGCTATATGCGGGGTAATTAGGCAGTAAGCCTCGATCCTTTGACCTTTAACCATTTGGTTCGTATAATGACTTGCAAGACGACTCTTCGTCCCTTGAGTATTTTCAAATTTCTGGGGAGCCAAGGCAGAAAGCAGCATGAGGGTTGGCGAGTTACAGGAGGTGGCCCAGTAGGTAGCACCAACCTACAGTAGGAAACACAATGACGCAAATAGCCAAAGAGCAAATCGAAAATGGACAGAGGCTTTCCAATTTCTCCCCGGTGTATAAGATCAACGATACAACTGTTGTGAAGACTGGGCCAGATACAATTGTTCGTTTGACCGAGGCAGAGACGATGAAGTTTGTGCTCCAAAACACGAGCATCCCCGTGCCGGCAATACGCGACGCATATCGGGATGAGACCACGGGCCATGTTGTCATTGTAATGGATTACGTACATGGCGAGAATCTCGACAAGGCATGGGCCAAGTACACAGACGCTAAGTAACAGACCGTCATCGCACAGCTGAAGGACTACATGGCTCAGCTCCGCACATTCAAAAGCAGCAAAATAGGCTGCATAGACGGCACGCCTTGTCACGACCAGTATTTCTATGGCGACGATGACGTTTATGGACCCTATCACTCCGAAGACGAGTTCAACAATGGCATTGCCATTCTTATGAAGAAGCAAGGCCCGTACACCTTTATAGAATGGCACTGTGTTGTCTGGACCAACACCATGAAGAGCCACGACATTGTCCTAACACACAACGATTTTGACCCAAGAAATATCCTAGTCCAGGGTACAAAGGTGGTCTCCATCTTGGACTGGGAATTTTCCGGATACTATCCTGAATATTGGGAGTACTGCAAAGCAGTGTCGTGCCCAGACTGGGAGCATCCCTGGAGTCAAAGCCACGCCGTTGACCAGATTATGCAGCCATACTACAAGGAAATTGCCGTCTTTTGGACCTCGCGCGAGGTACTTCACTAAAACGTTTTGCCACCATCATCTGTGGTAGGATTTCTAGCTCATATATTGCTACGTACATTTGATGATGAGGGGTGATGGACATATTCAAGCAGCCAAATCGTCTCTCGATACAGCCCAGCCAGCACGTCCATTAATGAAACAAATAATGTCGTCTATCTCATCGGGAACTTTATACCAGTGTCCTTGTTCGGGGTAGCATTTCCAATCGACGCTATAGCCAGCGGCTGTCATGACTGCTGCAGCAGCCTGGCCCAGTCTGAGGGGGACCTTTTCATCTGCGCTACCATGTCCAAGGAAGACAGGCGTGAGATGAGCAGTTTTAGCTTCGCCAGGCTCGTGAACGGCATCCAGGCATAGCAGCTCACGCTCAAACGTTTGGGCCTTGACGGCTTTCGACTCCTCGGATATGTCATCTTCCCTTGAGAAAGGATCAAAGCCGTCGAGGTTACCGCCATCGTTATCAGCATCCGCAAGGACCATTTGTATACCGGACTCATACGTAAAATATCCACTCATGCCAATGTAACCGCCGATAGGGTACTTTAAGCTGAGAGAACAGCCAAGGACATTGCGCAGCCTTGGCTTAACCCCCCAATGATGAGATTCTCCCGCGGTACATGCTCTAGCTCGTTCGTTATGACAGTCATCACTTCTGCCGCAGATTCGGCAAGACCCTGTAACTGACTTTCTTGGCGGTACGACGGCTCATCAAGTTTGACAATGTCGAACCATTGCGTTATCATAGACCGACCAAAGGCGCTTGCACGCCTGCGCTTGCACGCCTGCGCTTGGCAGTTGGGAAGACAAAGCGGACATTTGGGAACAGTTCTGTAAGTTTTCGACCGGAAGAGTCAACTCCAGTATCTAAGAACTCCTTGCCGAGTTTCTCTCCGTTTGAGCCTAGTCCGTGGAGGAGAATTATTGTATGTGTATGCTCTGTGGTAGGCTCGGCCACGAATACTGGTGAGCCTGGCTCACGTATTTGCGGATTGGAGGCCAACATGACTGATATCAGAAATTTGCTTTGACGTGTCAAAACCAAGGCAGTTGGGTGGCCAAGTTGCATTCATCGCACAGTACTTGCAGCGTCTGCGCCAGGCACCAACACGTGATGAAGCACACAATGTATCGAGCCGTTGCTTCGAACGCTAAGCCGGTGCTCATCGAGCTGCTTTGTCATTCATTCGGAGATTCAAGTCTATTTACATTGATCTACTCTTTAAATCTGTTTTGTGTTTTGTGTTTTGTGTTTTGTGTTTTGTATTTTGCCTTTATCTTCCCACAGCATAGATGCCAAACTACAGCTATGCAAATTTCAAGTCTAAGTTGTATTGTACAGAATGTTGGCACATAGCAACGCCATTATATGCAACAGCTCTCACATCCACTAAAGGTGCCACTCTGGTACTGCAAAGTCGCGGTCCTGCGGCCAGTACTGAGGTCTAAATGGTCGAGTTAGTCTTGATGAGCAGAAACAAAATATAGAAGAAGGACACATACCTCGTCATCAGCAACACAGTCATTCTCCTCCGTCGCTCAGTCATGTCCTCGGCCGCAGTCAATCGTAACCAATCACCAAGCCACGACCTTAGATCCGTCTCACTCTTTCCAAGAACGTCAATACCTCTCTCCGCACACGCAATCCTCAGTTCCTCAAGCTCCAAGCCCGTAGGCCCACCGTCCTCAATAATGCCCTTATCGTCGCCCTCCAAGAAGGCCATTCGCAAGTTGCCTTTAATCTTCCACATTCCCGGCGGCACGAAACCTAGCTTGTCCCACATGGCTCCCGACAAATGCAGGCTCTTGAGAACGTGTGACTTGGCTACACTCTCATTCACATGGGGACTCAGCACGCCATGCGGATATCGAGCTTCCAGAGCGTCAAAGGCTTCCTTGCGACGTTCCTCGGCCTTGCGTAAACCCGTGCCAATTTGCTTGGGAATGCGGCACGTATAGGGCACCACACCGTCCACATACAACACCACCAAAGCTGTAAACTCGCCAATGACAATCAGCATCAGCCCAAAGAATGGCAGCCGGAGCATGTCATGCCGGACGCGCCACAGAAGCACCCAGTCTGCACGTGAAAAGGTCCGCGGCACAATACCCGGTCGAAAGATTGAAGGGCGGTCATCGGCGGGTGTGCGCTGCAGTTTCTCTTTCAGCAGCCTTCGGTTCGCAAAGACGCTCTTTAGACCATCCTTGTAGAACCTGAGGTAGGCCTTGCCCAGCTGGAAGTAGTACTGAGGCGCGGACTCAAAGGAGCTGCGCTGCGGCGTTGCGAGAATCGGCGGCCGCGTCGAAGCTGGAGGATTGAGCAACGTGCTCTTTTGTGGTGGTTTATCGTCATCGCGGCTGACTGGACTGTCGTGGTGTGCGGATCGGGTTTGATGTTGGATTGTGCGACTCGATAGCCCGACGTGATGCGGGAGAATTGCTAATTGACGGCTTGAGAGGAGTCGTTTCTGAGCGTGAGCATGGCATTGCCACGCTATACGTGTGCTCATGGCGTATGGTGAGCTTTGGTACGACTGCAGAGCAGAATTGGACGGTTGTGCTGGTGACGGATGCAAAAGTTGATCCCTGAGGTTGCGTGACAATTTTGTGCCTGGGGGGGACGGAATAGCTGCCGTAGCCTTGATGGGCGCTACAATGCTGCGTCATTTGGTGCTAGTTCGGGACCTAAGACGGCCAAAATTCCCCGTGATCCACAGCGGCCAGGTCGATTCGCTTGTGTACTCGTACAGTAGTATTATCCGGCATTGTCGGCCTGTTCAACACGCGTACATTGACCATCAATAAAACTTGGTACTTCTTAGAGACGAGGCTCTGCTAGATACTTTCTATTTTACCTGCAATAACGATTCCATTGCGGAGTACAGGTAGGCTTTTGGCCAGATGTGGGTTTTACACCAACAACCTCATCTAGTGAAGCTCTAACCTGAGCTGTAAGAGGCACAAAAAAGAATTACAGTAAGTAATAAAAAAGGACAAAAAAAGTTTATCTAGCTCAATACATCACAGTACTTGTAAAAAGAATTTTATAGCATATAATTTTTTCGCATTGAACATGTGATTTTATAGACGTACTGTTGAGCTGTCTCCCCGCTAGTGCAACCGACTTACATGCCATACGGTGAGAGGCCCAACCACGGCTCTTAAATGTATGGCCAAAGGACGTCCCGATTTCCATTTTAGCAATCCACTATTTTATGAAATTTATTACAAAGGGTTTGAGGCAACGTCAAGCCACTATCGGTGCGCTTGCGGCACTGTTGGCGTCGGTCGTCACACAATTGGTGATGGTAATGTGGGGGTGACTAATCCGAATCTTGGAACCCACATCACCCATCAAGAATTTGATCTGGTCAACAATCCAACAAGGAGCAGTCGATACATGGAAAGAAGCTTACAAATTGCAAAACTTCTTTTATATAGAGTATCAGTCCGGCATTAAAGAGTGTCCCATATAGCAAAAATGGTACGCGGCGCTCTCTTGTGGTGGCGTTTCTTTCTAACCTAGCCTAATGCAGGTGCATGCCGACGCCTCCAACTTTGCTTCAGGCGTCTCGAAAGAGGAAGCCTATGAGCAGGTCATGCTTCAAGCCGAAGGTCTCTTTTACGGACAAAGGAACTGGGTGAGTGCTTTTGAAGTTGTGCTTTTTTGCCAAGGACGGGTGCTAACAGCTTATAGGTTTGGTAAGCACCAACATGCGGTGCCCGTTTGCCAATAAAATACGCAAGCTAACAATCAGCAGTAACCTCGCCAATGCCGCGTCTCTTCTATGGCACGGCTACAAGTCTCTTCCAGCTCCAAGCAGTGAAGTAAACTGGGCAGGTAGGTCACGTTTATTTGTGTCCATGGCGAAGTTGAAGTGCTCACATCTCAACACAGGCTTCTACGTGCTGGACCCATCATCCTCAAAACCGCAGCTCATCCTTGGTCCTTTCCAGGGTAAAGTAGCCTGCCAGACAATCAAATTTGGACGCGGTGTTTGCGGAGCAGCCGCCGAGTCTGGCAAGTCTCAGCTGGTGCACAATGTGGAAGTGTTCCCGGGTCACATTGCTTGCGATGGCGAGAGTAAGAGTGAGATTGTGGTGCCTATTGTAGCGGAAAAGGATGGCGAAAAAAAGGTGGTTGCTATTATTGATATTGATTGCGCGGTACTTAATGGCTTTGATGAAGTTGATCAGAAGAATTTGGAAGCGCTGGCGGAGTTGTTGGGTAAGAGCTGCGATTGGTAGGCCATACCCAGATCGGGGGTGATGAGAGCAGTAAAATAGAAACACAATGGACTATGCAAAAAGGAAATGCAATTTAAACAACAATATACCGGCATGTGAGCTTTTATGCATTGCAGTTGGAGAAGTGGCCAGATATGCAAATGTCGTAAATGAAGTCATATAACACGTTCCGCCAAGGCGGCATTAAAAGGACGCTTGCGTAAATACGCGATTAACGGCTATATAGAAGCTTGCGGTTAAGAAACGTAGATTATCATTTCAATTTTCTCCTGAAAGCATTCAATGGCAACAGCTTTTAGCCGGAACGGCCTGCGGCTTCTTGAATACCTCAAGAAAGCGTGGCAGCATCAATAGCGCGCAAGTGATGGCAACATGCAACAAGTTTTCTCTCGTCAACCCTTTGCGACGGAATCTGTTCAAGAGAAGAATAACAGTAATGGCCAGAAATACGGGTCGTAGTCGCTGAATCGCCGACACGGTTGATACGCCAGCCGACCCAATGGCAAAAACGTCCAGTAGAGCCTTGACACACACACGCGTAGGTTAGCACAGCGCGTCTAATACGAGGGGCAGTATCTTTGAGTTTTGTTTTACTTACCGGCAGCCAGCAGCAGGAACACTGCAAAAGGGCTGATACAAATGGCGCTATCGAGAAGCCACTCGCTTGCGACTCTGGCTTTGGCGAAGAGACTTCTTTCCTGGCTTGCCCCCCCTTGGAGCTGTCCTCGGATGAAGACGCACAGCAAGATGACGCCATTGTGAGTTGAAGAATCAATGAAGTTGAAGGCGGAAACGCAAAACAAGGGGACTCGGACAGGCTGGGGTCGAAAGCTAGGCTGGCGATGCAGATATAAATAGCCGTTCTTCCGACTGTTTCTGCAATGGCGAGTGCGTGATTTGTGCTGTAAATCGTCTCTTTCTGGCGGAAGAGGACAGTTTGTTCTTGCTTTTTTCTTGTGCGACAGCAGGTGCGTGATTTGTGCGGCAATGTTGTCCTCTTAACGGACCAAGACAATTTGTTAGGTGGCCATTAAAGGGCGTTAACAAGGGCGCGTTGCGCGGAGGCCGAGCTCCCTGAAGCGTGCCACACCCATTATCCGCCCATTCACGTTCGCACCGGGAGCCGCACTAGTGCCATCCGCGATTGTGTGCAGATTCGACTCTACAGTGAACACAAAGATTATATACATTAGATAATTAGGTCCCTTAATTATATAGAGAACATTTTTACCGATAATGAAGAAGAACTCCACTATTCAGACGTCAAAGACATCTATACTTATTTAGCAGTACCCTATTCGTAAAGATTGCTACATTATACGAGCACTACTAATGCGCAAACTGGTGCTTGTATTCGCCACGTCTAGCCCCAATCGGCACTTATATCGCAATGACTGAAAATGGTAAAAGCATATACATTGGATTGTCCTATTTCAAATTACTTAAAGCCTCTTGTTAATTCCAGCCACCACTGAAAAAGAACCATTTGCCTACTGGTGAGCTCACTTGACGCGCGGCACCTTATTAGACTCTGGAAGATTTGGAAGGCTTGGAGGATCTCGACTCTCTCCGTTGCCGATATAACGCTCTGCATTCTGCACTGTCGAACTCGCCCTACAGAGTTCATATGTTAGTACGGAGAAGCGATGAAGGCGTTGAGTATAGGAATTGCCGGTCAATATTTTGTGTAGTAAATAGCGGAAAAATTCATGCTAAGCTGCGGCAGCATGAGTCACGCCGCTATTCGCGTGCTTGTCCAAGTACAGTAACTCCGTAATTACTTGGGGTAACGACTTAAAAGCGTACGACTCTGCAACTATCAGACGCTGCCAACTAGTTTTAATACAATGAAGCCTAATTTCTCTAACCTGTACCTGGCATGAAAATATGGCTATAAGCCCAACGGAAGAGGGTGGTGTTCCTACCAAAGCCTCTAAAGTCACACTGCGCGAGGTCACCAAGGACAACTGGCGCGCAGTTATTGAGCTACGGGTTGTTCCAGGACAAGAAGGCAGTGTGTCGCCAAATTCGGCGTCGCTGTGCGAGGCGCACTATTCGGAAGATGCTTGGGTCAGAGCAATTTACGCCGACGAGACGCCTGTCGGATTTCTAATGATGTCCATCTGGCCACCAGAGTCTTGGTACAGCGTTTGGCGGTTCATGATTGATGCCCGGTATCAGCGCTTAGGGTTTGGACGACTTGCTATTCGCCTTGCCATATCCCACGTGCGCGAGAATTATCCAGATGCCAATCTTATCCGTCTAATGGCCACGGGTCCAGAGGGCTCAGATAAAGTTTCGTCTGAGAACGCACCTTACAACTTCTATCTAGGGTTAGGCTTCAAGGGAATTGGGCCAATCGGCGATGACGGTCAGATTGAAATGGGCGTGGGGTTGTGATGGAGATGATGGGCATTGCGGCGCTACCCTGGTTGTAAATATAGGCGGTGGTCTCTCGTCAACATACAAAGTGTTGGTGTGAGCATTTGTAAACTCTAGAGTATATAGAACTGCTGTGGCGGACTGGATAATGACGACTACTACCGGAGAGGCATGTATGTGCAGGCGCATCTGCTTGTAGCTACATCTTTTACGTCTTGATATAGTACCGGTCTTTCTGTTGAGCAAGACGCTTTATTAGCAACTAGTCCAATATAGTTCAATGGAGTATTGCGTTGGTTGGCGGCTCTTCGAAGAGCGGGAAACCTTGCGAGTTGACATCCGTCGTCAAGTACAGCGTTCTTTTGGCTGGGTTTCAACCTTGCGTACTTCGTAGAAACGGATGTCAGGATCCTGTCGGCATTAGGGCCTGGAGCTGTTTCCATTTTTAAACATTCAGCACACCCATTCGACTCGATAAGTACGACGCTGTGGAGGAGAGTACGCGTCGTCATGACGGTACGAGTAGGGGTGGGTGGGTGGTCCACGTAACCCCGAAGCCTCACACTATTTGGGCCGACAAAGTGGTGTGTACTCGTACCGTATGCAAGCGAGGATGAACCCGGGATGCCAGAGCTCTCCTATTATCACCGAAGCTGATTTGATGCAATTTTATCGAGGCGGAGACAATTTAAAATGAAGTTCTCGAGAACTGTTGCTTGGCTATTGCATCACTGCCAACGTTGGCCCATGATGCACCAACAGCACTTTGAATCAAGGTATCGACAATTGCCTTGGTCCGGCCTGTGGTTCCCTAGCGACGACGACGGCGGGGTCGCGAACCACCTGTACCTGGTCCTTGCATGCGCTATTGGGTGGCCCTACCACGTCCAAAAGCTGGATTTACAGTGGACCTTGAGCCGGAAAATAGAACCACTGGGCCTGATCATCGGCTCCGTCATGGTGGGATTTAGCGTCTTCCGCCAGGGAGAGTCCATAGCAACCTCCCCAGCCACTCATGTGGCGCATGAAGCCTGCACCTTTTGCCAGAGCTCTGAGACAAATCCAAGCCAAAGGCACAGTAGCGCCACACCCGGTCCGCCGAATGCAGCCCCAACCTCGCGCAGGCACTGGAGCCCCGCCGTTCCCTTGGCCAATCGGCGGCCTGCGTGGCCTGCGTCAGCCAAAACAAGCCTCCCCAGACCAGCCCCAGTGCGGCGAGCAAGCTGGGCCAGAGCTAAGTCACCTTGGCCGTGATATCTGTCGCTCTCTCTCCTAGCCATCTCTGCTCTTCCACTCTACATGCCATCGTCCCCAGGCCCAGCAGACACTGTCTCTGCTGCATTCGGTCATTTATTAGATCATTGATTCAGAGCCGCCTGTCTTTTATTCTTCGCGGTTTATCACATTTTTTTTTTTGCCCACCCGTTAGACTCTTACTTTTGCTTCCTTCAACGCATCGCCAAGCGTCGTCCCATGGCAAAGTAAACAAACGACAAACTGATTCATTCAACCACCTCGCCAAACAACGTTTCCGAACTGAGCCTCCATCTGACTCCTGCAACCTATGCTACTGGCCTCCAGCGCCTCTGGACGTCGCAAGTGAGCGATGACGACCAACAATCCCAAGTCACACTCGCTGCAAGGTTCCCCTCACACGGCCGGAATCTACGCCTCCATGTCTGCAGACGGCCCCATCATTGGCACCCTGGTTGCCATTGTCGACCGCGCAAAGAATCTGCCAAACCGCAAGACCATTGGCAAGCAGGATCCTTACTGTGCGGCTCGGCTTGGCAAGGAAGCAAAGAAGACGACGACCGACATTCGCGGCGGACAGACGCCCAAGTGGTGAGCCTCCCTCCCCCCCAAGACCCAAAACACCACAACAATGCTAACGTCAGGTGCTTTGTCAATAGGGACCAAGAACTCCGCTTCACCGTCCACGACTGCCCAGACTACTACCAATTCAAAATATCCGTCTTTACCGATGACAAGAGAACAGATCTGATCGGTGAAGCCTGGATAGACTTGAAAAACATTGTCGTCCCTGGTGGTGGCCAGGATGACCTCTGGCAGAATCTGTCCTGCAAGGGCAAGTACGCTGGTGAAATTCGCCTGGAAATCACATACTACGATAGTCGGCCGAAGCCAGAAAAGCCAACTGCCAAGTCAAAACAGCTCTCTGCTGCCGATGTCGAGCAGGCCTCGCTGAGGCAAAAGCCGCCCGTCAAGAGGCGTCCGCTTCCAACAGATCCCGTCACCGGCGAAGCACCCGCCCCTGCTCCCATTCCCATCGGTGCTATTTCTGCTTCCAATCCAGACTTTTACGGGCCTCAACAAACTCCTCCTCGACACGTAAAACACAACTCCCATGTGGGCGTCATCCCAAACCACTCTCCCTTACAATCTCTTGAGTACAACAGCCCTCCACAGGGCTCTCGACAATACCAGGCAGATCCGTATGGCACATCGCCACAGTCCGCTCTTTCCCACGGATCCCCCGCATATGCTACACCTCCACGCCACAGCTATCCAGCAAGAGACTACGGCACCCCTACACGTCAGATGGATGCTGGCGGCTCCCCCTTTGACTACGAAGATGACCGCAGCCACTACTCGCAGGGTGAGCGATATGACTCTCCTGCTCGGGAGAGCCCGAGAAACTTGCCACCTCTCGACTTGGAGGATACGCCGCCACCTCCTCCGGTGCACCGCTCTCGTCACAGCAGCGCTGCCCCAGAAAGCACGCGGAGAGGCAGCGTCGACGTCTCGCCCCAAAAGGGCCATTCGCCCATGCCCATGAGGCACGACGTGCTCAAAAGTGAGGCACATAGACACACGCCCTCCGCTTCCTCTGCCTGGACGAACCACAGACCTTTTGACGATGGACCAAGCCCGACTTCTCCCGTTAGCCCCATGGCGTACGATACGCCATCGCCAAGACATCACTCGTATGACTCGGCATATGATTCCCAGAACAACTCCATCTACCCTTCTATTGAAGACGAGCCGGAATCTCCAGCCCATCATCATATGCAATACAGAAGCAGGCATGGAAGCGAGGTTGAGCAACACCCGGGCCACAACCCGTCGCCCTACACGCAGAGCCGCTCAGCTCGTGACTCGCCCGCGTACCCTGGTCAGCCTCCGCGTTATAATGCCGCTGCCGCCGCGAATCGAGGCCGTATCGCGGCAAGTGAGCCTCCTCAACAGCACCCTGGCAGCCAGGGCGCCGCCACTCCTGCTCGTGGTCAAGGACGGTACGGAGGAGACCACGGATCAGGCTCGCCATCATATAGACTGCCAGCGCCTCCACCTTCATTGGCCCACAGTGTTGATTCCAGGCTAGCAAGAGATGCGTCTGAACGCGTCTATGACGACCGCCTATATCACAACAGAGACTACACAGGCCAGAATACGACTCCGATGCACCACCGTCAGCGGAGCGAACCTCCGCCATCATTTACGCCGTCTCCACGTGGTTACAATCCTCAATCTCAAGACCGCCGCGGGGGTGTTACTTATTCTGGTGCGCCGCAGGATACGCGCGAAGGCCGTTCGAGGAACATTTCCACCTCTCCCAGCCCGAATCCTCACCACAAGATTCAGCGCAAATCTGTTAGCCCGATTCCCACACCTGAGGGCAGGCAAATATCTGACATACCGTTTGGGCCGGATTCATATGATGCTCTGAACCCAAGCATGGTCTCATCGCGGTCGTCCAACTCGGCAGCATCTGGCCCAGAGCGCAAAGATCCTAATGCTAAGATCATCATGTATGATGGCCGTGAGGTGGATCCTTCTGACCATCTGCCCATGGAATCGTGGGCTCCCGAGCCTGAGCCCAAGCAGGGTCAGACGCAAGCTGTTCCAGAACCACGTGGCCGACCTTCTCTCGGCGGTGCTCAGCCCATGCCGCCAAGTGGTCGTAGGCAACAACGATCATCTCGACCGGAGCCAACACCGGTCCTTCCTCCGGCTTACAACCACAACGACAAGCCCCGAACTCCACCAGCGCCTGCTAGTGGCAGCCGCAATCGTCTGCAGAAGAAGGCAGCAAAGGGTGCCGTCTCTCCTGGCGCCTCCAGCCCGTTGGCCCCCATCACATCAGAGAATTACCAAGAGAGGCACAGCGCATACGACGGACGACATGCGCGCGGAGGATCGTATGACTATCCCAATGAGAATCATGCTCCGTACTATGGTAATGGACCGCCAATTCCTGCCAAGCTTCCCGTCATGAGCGGGGGGAACGGAATGTCGGCGCACCAAATGTCCATGGTGGAAGAGATGCAGCGCATCGACATTGGTGCCGGCCGGTCACGGCGCCGTGGAGGCTATTGAGTCGAGAGCTAATTTCTATATCTCGACCTTGATGTTTTTTGTATTATACTTGTTCAAAACGTCCATTTGCTGGTATATTTCATGTGGGAGAGGCGTTTTTGGTTTAAATAGGGCGAGAGGATATACGAGGAATTTGCATGACAGGCACATGATGACCAGTGGCTGATACCCATGTACATATGAATAATAACTGAATCGCATTGTCTCTTAATAACCTAAACTGCATGGATATTCGTGTGTGTGTGTGTGTGAGAGAGAAGTGTATTACGATTCTGTGCGCTCTTATAGACAAAGGGACAAGCATTTCCAGAGTCTTCTGGCCATAAGTACCTGTCACCACAGCAGCATTATCAAACGCTTACTTACCTAGAAGTGGTCAACGCAAAGCTAAAAAAGGAAAAATAAAAAGTCTTTTCAAGTTCTCGTATTCTGTGTATTATATCTCTTACCTACTAAGTATCTTTAGTACGAGTGTATATGTACACGAGAGCCCGCGATGACTGTCGTGTCGGCAAGTAGGTATACTGCGCTAAGCCAAACTGGGACACTCCTGTCCCCGCCATCCCGCCTGCCACCCAAGATCGAATCGGCAGAAAAAAAAAATTCACCACCACCGCCCAAAAACCAGCAACCGGCAGAATTTCCGCTCCAACCTCACCTCTCACCTCACCAACACACCTCGCCAATTTCCTCTCTCGACTTATAACAGGCCATTTTCTACCTAATCCGCAAAGATGGCAGCACAGGCAGGACCCCTGCCGCAGCTTAAGCTGCCCTCGGGCCCCTCGCCCATCACGGCTGAGCAGCGCTACTGGCGCACGTTTAAGAACCAGCTGCTGATGCCGTCGCCAACCAGCTACCCAGTCACGCACATTTCCTGCAGCAGCGACATGTTTGCCGTCACAACCGGCACCCGTGTGCAGCTGTACTCGACGCGCACGCGCAAGCTCATCAAGACAATTACCCGCTTTGGCGACATTGCGCGCAGCGGTGATATTCGACGAGACGGCAAGGTCCTCGCTGCGGGCGACGATTCTGGCAAGATCCAGGTGTTTGATGTAGGATCACGCGCCATTCTCAAGACGTGGGATACGCATAAGCAGCCTGTGTGGACGACCAAGTTTTCACCGACCGATTTGACTACACTCCTGAGCGCTAGTGACGATAAGACGGTTCGGTTGTGGGATTTGCCTAGCAATGAGCCCACGAGTACCTTTGTCGGGCATAATGATTACGTTCGTTGCGCCAACTTTCTCCCTGGCAACATGTCCAATACTCTTGTCTCTGGCAGTTACGATTCGACCGTCAAGCTGTGGGATTCCCGTACCGGAAGCGGCTCACCTGTTATGACATTCAAGCACGCTGCACCAGTCGAAGATGTCCTCTCCCTCCCATCAGGCACAACGGTCCTCGCTGCGGCCGGGAACTCTGTCAGCGTGCTCGACCTCGTCGCCGCCCGCCCGTTGCACGTCATCACCAACCACCAAAAGACAGTCACCTCGCTCAGCTTGGCGTCCAACGGCCGCCGTGTCGTAACCGGTGGTCTCGAAGGCCATGTCAAGGTCTTTGAAACCACAGGCTGGAACGTCGTCAACAGCGTCAAGTACCAATCGCCCATTCTCTCCGTCAAGGTCATCCCCTCTGGCAACTCCTCGTCCTCCACCACCACCTCCTCCGCAGCAACCGACATTACCGAATCCTCCGACCGCCATCTCGCCGTGGGCATGCAATCCGGCGTCCTCTCGGTCCGCACACGCCTCACAGGGCCCGAGGCCAGCCGCGAACGCGAGCGAGAGCGCGAAATGGCCGCCCTGGTAGCAGGAACCTACGACGCCGTCGAAGCAAAGAAGCAGAAGCGCAAGCGTCAGGCCACAGCAGCCCACCGCCTCGACTTTGTCGGCGAAGGCGCCGACGTAGTCATTGCCAACGAAGGGCGCACGCACAAGAAAAAAGAACGCCCCTGGCAAGCCGATCTCCGCCACGCCCGCTACTCCCGCGCCCTAGACCAAGTCATTGACCGCTCAGCGCGCGAATACGCGCCTCTCAACGTGCTCTCGCTGCTTCTTGCGCTGCGTCACCGCTCCGCCGTCCGCGATGCGCTCGAGCACCGCGACGAGCTCGAGGTGTTGCCAGTGCTCAAGTGGGTGTGCGGCCACATCTGCGATCCGCGCTACGTAAGTGTTTGTGTCGAGGTGGGCGTGCACCTGCTCGATTTGTATGCCGAGTATGCGGATGCCTCGCCTGAGTTGAACGATGCGTTTAGGACGCTGCATCGCAGGGTCAAGAGCGAGGTTGAGCGTGCGCAGATTGCGGCGCAGACGGGGGCAATGGTGGAGAGTTTGACGTTGGGATGTATTTGATGTGGGAGGGGAGATCTAAGAGGAATACCAATGTGCTGGCGTATTTTGGAGTAGGTTTTTTTTTTTCTTTTTTAAATATTTCATTGCGTCTTGTTGTTTGTATAGTTGGCTTTTTGTATATAGCTTTATGCGCATTGTATTGGCGTTTGGCACGGCAAAAAGATGGTGCTCGTCTTTGAGAAAAAGATGGCGAAATATATGGTCTACACCGAGTGTCTATACCTTAATTGCAGTTTCCATGGCGTGAATGTTTAAAGCGCCGTTGTGTTGGCTCGTTATGCATAAATTGAACGAATGGCGATTCCTGCAGTGATGAAACATCGTCTTCAATTCAGTCTTCTCAATCTACTACACAATCTATAATCACCCTCGTCCTCGTCGCATATTTCTTCTTACACGTCTTCCTAGCGCTGTTACACACCATTCAAAATTGATCAAAACTATAAAATAAAATTAAAAAAAATCCTTGTATTCCTCCAGTGGTATCACCCCGCGAAATCCAAAAGTAGTATTTCAAGAACGACAAAAAGCGAAGCGAAGAAAGTTTAAAAAAAAAAAAAGGGAAACAAAGAAGAAGAAAGAGAAAAAGACAGCATGGATATGTTGAGTATCCCTCTACCACAAAATAAACAAGTTGGTGAGAAGTAAAATAAAAAGAAGATTGAGAAAAATCTTGGCCGGGCGACGCTTGCACGGGGCGCTTTTTCTATGCGATAAGTGCAGCAAAGGGTGGGTATATGCTAATGGTCAAGCTACAGCAATCGCAGATTCAAAACAAACATATAAAAAGGGTAGAAATTGAAGAGGTGAGAGAAGAAAAAAGAGAGGGTGTGGTTGGTAGAAAGGAAGCCACGCTTGCTTGTAACCTGTTCAAAACATTCTTGTATATGATTCCATGATATCCGTGTTCAAAAGTAACACATGGAGTTTGCACTCCGGAGGGAAAGTCTCTTTCTCATCGCGCCGCGTATCCTAATCCGTGTTGCAAATATGCTCGTTGCATAATACTAAAGAAGATTTCCAACCTCTTCAAAGGTAATGTTGATCCTGAAGAAAAGAAAAGAAAAAAAGGTAAACGAGAAGTGAAAGGTGCACAAGCCCAGACGACTGGGATAAGAATCTGTATTGTTGCTGTGTATCCGCTCAAGCTTGCGGCGGCAGGGCCCCATGCGACATCTGAGGCGTTACGTCCCCTTCGCCTGACCCAGGAGGGAGCATCGCAGTCGAACCGGCCGCCAACTTTGGTGTTTGGCTCGTGGAATGGCTCGTGAAGCTGGTGTTGGGCTTCATTTCTGTGACGCCAAAGAGATCGAATTGCAGTCCCTCGAGGATTTGCATGTCGAGGCGAAGGGAGCTTGTTGCTGTTGCAGACTGTCGCAAGAAGGCAATCGTTCTTTGGAACAAGCCGCGCAGAAGGTCCTCATCGATAAACTCGTGGAGGATAGGATCCTTGAAGACTGCGGCTAAGACCAACAAATTTCCCCATTGACTATATTTATCGATTAGCTTCCCGGTTACTTCAGCCCTCTCCAGGCGTTCAAAACTTACGCATGTGCGGTACCAAAGACATTGGTGATGATGGGCCTTTTATCACCAAGTCCATGGAAAGCTCGCGTGCTTTCAATCAGAGCCTTGATTCCTTTCTTTGCAAACTCAATAAGCGACGGATCGAGGTCCGAAGGCACCTTGTCATCCGGTTGGATGCGTGGTACATCAATTTCGGCCCGAAATTCAGAAATAGGAGGTTCAACCTCTGCCGGATGGCTATTAGCCGCCGAAAAGTGTAAAATCTGCCTAATAAACGGTCGGAATGTAATATTTTGAGCACCCCAATACTTTGCCCGGAGGCGTGCCGACAAGAGATCACCAGCTGGCGGGTCATGTTCGTTGAAAGCGAAGCTCGGCCCTACCCATTGCATGCTCGATACTGCGTCGGCAACCACACCGACATTCTTGTATCTACTTTCTCTGTCTAGTTTGGATGGATCGTCCGGCGAGTAGAACATGCGATGAATGCTGTTGAGATGTGTCCGTAGATACAACTGCCCTAGATAGCTGTCGAGGATTGGCTTTGAAAACCCTTTGAGCAGGCTCATATTCGGGTGCGGCATGTCGTTTTCGTAGGAGAGAAGGCCGGACGGCGGCACAGAGAGTTCAGCGATGAGGTCGCTTGATACGAGTTAGCACAGTAGAAACAGAAACTTGCAGAAACACGCCTGTACCTCTCCAATTGAAGGCACGTCCAAAATGCCAAAGCCAATTGGTTGTATTTGGTTTCTTGAATAAACTCGGCCTTCTGCTTAATCTTTCTCATCTTGTCCAGACTCGGTCGCATAATAACCTGAAGCTTGTGGCCAGCATGATGGATAAAGGCAAAGCTTTCAAGCGGTCGTCCCAGCTGCCCTTGATATAAGCCGGCAAAAATGTTCGCATAGACATTCTTCATATTGTTGTAAGATCCAATTTGATTGCCAAGGATATCCGTCGCAAAGGCAAAATATTCCAAGCCAGGAATAGATTCGTAGTTTTTCTTCATACCAAATCCTGGTCGGCTAGTACCTTGAGTCGAAGACCGTCGGCTCTGAAAACTCTTGTCTTGCTCCCTTGGCGACGGAAGGCTGGCTGACACAGACCGAGACGACAAAGTAGGCGGAGACCCTTGCTTGGGTGAGCCGAGTACGCCGTTGCGAACCAAGGGGCTGCCATGCTGCAAAGGATCACCATGATGCAGGGCATCTGGAACCCCATCACGATGCTGACAGACTTTGCCAAGCGCAAGAATCGTTAGTATGAGCGCTGTGTTGATCGTCCTGCAGGGCTTTCCCGACCTTGCCGGGGGGGACATGGCTTGCGACTCGGCATCTGGCGCTGGTGATCGCTTCCGCTTCGCACCCGTATTCTCTGTTAAAGTGGAGGTGCTGGTACTGACTGCAAATGCAACTTTGGACTGTTGTTGCTTTGCTTGGCGAGCTTGCGTCGTCGGGAGCGTGTCCAAAAAGTGACGTACCCACTCTGTGAGAATGTGTGGTTGAATGATGGGGTGCATGTTTAGAATATGCTCCTTGAAGCTTTCTACATATGACCACACCTTTGCCTCTGAGAAATCCGGGTTACCGTCAATGCCCAAAACACCGCCTCGGTATTCGAACTGATCGTGGGGACTTAGACCTCCGAGGTAGCCCCAGTCGGCGGCGGGCGAAGGCGAAGCCATATCTGAAGAGTCATCGCCCATTTCCAGTGTTCCATGATCCATGGGCTCACGTTGCTGCCGAGCAAAATGCGAGTCTTCGCCTCTCCCGTACAATATAAGCAGGCCTCTGTTCTGTTCTTGGCTGATGGGATATTCCCCAACATAGCGGATTCCGGCTCGTTCAACATGAGTCTTGGTCAGTTCTCGAATGGATGGCCAGTTTAGTAAAAGACCTGCAAGGGTAGTGTGGTTCATAGGTATTGCTGGTTCTCCGGGAGGGACCAGCGGTCCAGGTTCCATTTCCATCTCGTCTTCTGGGAGAGTGGTGTGTTCTTGTGCGGCTCCAAAGCCATCT
This sequence comes from Lecanicillium sp. LEC01, assembly GCA_002242745.2. Classification (NCBI taxonomy): domain Eukaryota; kingdom Fungi; phylum Ascomycota; class Sordariomycetes; order Hypocreales; family Cordycipitaceae; genus Lecanicillium; species Lecanicillium sp. LEC01. The sequence continues at coordinate 598,841 of NIWZ02000002.1, forward strand.
CGCAGGCCGTATACGGTGCTATCCGCTGCAGCATCAGGCGAACCAGCGCCTCTATCATGCTGAGCTTCTTCGACCGCGTCCTGTTTCAGGCTTGTGCCAGTAGCCCCGCGGCCTACCGAGCTTTCAATCTTCGTCAAACGTTCATCCATCTTTTGAAAATGTTCGGTAAGAGTGACTAGCGTGTTTTGCATCATGGAGATGCCATCGAGTATGTCAGATTGCGCTTTGTCGGTACTAAACAGGTCGTCAGTTGCAAGTTACAGGGCTAAATAAGTGAGTGTAACTTACGCTTTTGGTACTGGATCCCGATATCTGCACTCTGTTCCTTTATCTCTACATGTCTTGCAGGGCTTGGTTTCGTCACATTTTGCCTTGAGTTGACGACACTGGTCGCATGCTTGGGAAGCCCTCGTGTTCTTTTTCTTTGTATGGGACGAGGAGTAGTGTGGTGAGTCGGACGGCGGATAGCTACTTGGTATCTCGTATGCTGGCTGTTGCGAAATAGGAGTTGGCGGCGCAGGATGGGGACGAAACCCACCCGGTGTCGAAGGCGGCTGCTGGCCGCTTTCGTAGCTTACGTGCCGTTGGTTCTCAGGAGGATACGGTGGCGGATGACCTGGGTGAGTGTGAGGTATATTAGAAGTTAGAGATCCATGGCTTCCGTCTTGAAGGTGGCCCTGGGCGTTGGAGCGTCGCGTATCATCATGGCCTTCTCGTTTTACCAGAGAATCTCGGGAAGGGTATGGATAGTGCGGTTGAACGGGAGATTGGGGCGGTATTTGGTGATGCTGCTGCTGTTGCGGATGCGGTTGCGGCTGTTGCTGGTGTTGGTGGCGGTAGTGATCTTGCATGGGAGCAAGAGGTTCTTGGTCTTGATGGCGACGGTCGACGTCTGGGTGCTGTAGTGAATGCCCATGGGGCGGTGCGGGAGCGGTGTGGACTGGTGCGATGTCTGAATGCCGGGGCGGATACGACTGATGGTACGGAGCGGCGGCCGGAAGCTGGGGATGGGCAGGATGAGGAAGATGAGAAGCGGAGTGCGAGTGTGGTAGCGGATGCTGGTGAGGATGCGGGAGAGAAGTAGGCTGCGAAGTCGCACCAGACCATGAGGCGAGGCGCGGCCGTTTGCTATCGGCCGGACCGAGATCCATGCTTGTGTACTTGTACCGGAGACAGGCCAAGGGAACACAGACGCATAATCAACGGCGAGGGCGAGTCCACAGAGGCGAGGTAGGGACCACGAAGAGGCCGGGAGCCGTGGACCACGAACTGGTCGGGCGGCGGGTTGGTTGCCGCCGTCCGGCTACCTGGAGGCGAAACGAGCGAGTCAAAGCCAATTCCAGGAGCGTAGCCGCTGAGGCAGTGGCAATCGCAGGCCCGGAGCCGCGTCGTTTTGGTGTCTACCAGACCCCCCGGGTTAAAGAAGAAAAGAATGGGCACCAAGGGACATGGAAAAGCAGGGCGTCAACGGAACACCAGTCGAGGCTCGTGTGGTAGGACAAAGCTATGATGGCATCTAGGTGCAGCTTGGGCTACCAGTGTGGTAGCAACGGTCCGGGGCCGAGTCACACAGCAAAGCGACGCCCAGCGTGGCGTGGGGGCTCAGTGACTGAAAAATGACCTGTGACGCAACACAAAGGCCGCTGCTGATCAAAGTCAGCAAACCAAGAACGAAAACGGGTGTCTGTACGGGATTGTAGACGGGTCGGAAAGCTGTGCTGGATCTCGACGTCCACAGGTCCAGCCAGGACTCGTTGACCAGGCTTCAGAGGCGAGGCGACTGTGGGGCGGGATTCGCGGCGAACGGCACACAGACTCGTACCGTACAGCTACCTATGTACATCAAGCGACGAGGGTATGGGTGTACGGGTGCGCGAGCAGCTCGTTGGGCTGTGGACAACGGAGCTGAACTTGGCTCTGGTATCACCAGGGCAGCTGGGTGGCAGGGGTACGAGGCAAGGTACTCGTAAGGAATCAGAGGCAACTCGGCCCAAAGCCGCGAGAGAGGATGCGATGGCGCAGGCACAGGTTTGCTACAGCTCGTCGAAGCTCTGGACCCTCCAACACAACACACTGGGTATGTATCTGCGTCCCCGTACAATAGCCCGCGAAATGCCAGCTCACGTACCGTTCAGGTCGGGATACCTCTTGTACAGCGTGCTCAAGGCGATGCTACCTACATACGTCCAGATAGCTGGAGCACGGCTTTTGTCAAATGGACAAAAGGCCAAGCAGAGTAGAGTGATGAAGAGAGAGGATTGGAAACCAAGTAGAGACAAAAGGAAATGAACAGAACCATACCGAAACAGCGTAAGGAGAACCAAAACGAGAAGAACGAGACGCGAGTGTACGAGTAGGGGCGTGTTGGCGTAAAATCGCCTTGTCAGCCAGGACTTCGACTTCTTGTGGAGGCGGTTGCTCGTTTTCCAAAACCGAACCTATTGTCCCAATTGCGCCAGGATCAGAAATGCCTTGCAGGCTGCGCGAAGTACCGAACGAGGTCGCAAAGAGACGAGTTTTCAAGTGACACACCGGATGATGTGGTCAGCAAGTCTGGGTGTGAACTCTTGTTCCCAGTAACAGCCCTAGGATTATTAGACTTGGGAATCCTGTTACGCTCAAGCGAGGCGTGACCGCAGGAGAGGCGCTAGTACAACAGGATGTGAGGTCTTCTCGGTATTCCTTAACAATGTAGGGGTGAAGAGCCGCCGGCGAGTACTTGTACCATGGGCACTACCTTGGGTACAGGGGGGACAAAACTCATCCAAATCCAACAAGAAGAAGAAGAAGAAGACTGGTTAATTATTACGACGGGCCGGTAGTAAGCAGAGGGGAGCTGGAGAGGGGAGGAGACCTCTTCTGGAGCCCGCGGCTCCAGTCTATTAGCGGGCTTGGTGATGAGCGTCGCCGCTCACCCTCTGCACTGACCCCTGCTGCTACCAGCTCTTTGGGGACCTCGGTGGGGTGCGGGTGATGGAGCTTGGGGACCAAAGGAGGGTCAGTTCGGGAGGCTAAAATGGCTGGCCGGGGTAGATGTGGCCGCGTTGGTGCCTTGTGGCTCCTGGATGCATACTCGTACACCCAGTCGGGAGAAGGATACTCGGAGACGTGAAGGCATCCCAGCTGGAGTCTGTAGGGGGGTGGTGGCGACCGACTCGGCAAGGCACTGAGAAGGAGGTGTCTCCAACCCTGATTGATGACCAAGGCTAAATCAACTCCGTTCGTTAGTGGTTGGTTGGCAGTTTTTTCATGACTCTTTCATGATCCCAAGGACCACGACGTCGTGTCTGTTTGTGCGCTGACACGGCAAAAGGACAAAAAATGCAAGATGATTGGGAAAAGGCGCGGTGGATGACTCGGGGCTGTACGAATGTGTCAGGACGGGTAGATGCGTCATTGGGCAGCTACTACTAAGGTAGGCACATACTTACCTGGTAGTGGTGCTTCCTCGCTGGAAAGCCGCGCCATTGCCTGCCTGCGTTGCATATATACGTGCTGGACTGATTCCGAGGGTTACTATGTTTAGTAAGTAGATATAATATTAAGTCTTTTTGCAAGGTCCTACGGATAAATTTCCTATGTACGACGTATTTCTGTAGTAAGCCAGATTCAATCGTCAGCAGAGCCCATCGATAACCCTCAGCTTGACCTCATCCCACATCCTAGGTCCTGGAATGCCTTTCATCACGGCCAAGTACCCCGGGTAAACGGCTACCGGCACAAATTATAACACGTATATCTACTCCTGTATTAGTATGCGAGCTTATGAACCCGTATATAGTCAAAGTCTCTCCGATATCGAGGGAAATTTACAATAAAACCACGTTATAAACCGTATAGGGTACCAAGGTAGGTACCTGGCTGCAGACACTCTTCTGCCACCTGCTGGGGCCCTGAAGCGGTTGGGCAGAAATTCAGGTACCAAGGTAAATCAGCTTAGTACGTCCATCTGGTCCTAAACAGGTACCCGCGCAACTGACCGCAAATATAGCAAAGGGAAAGTTACCCCATAGCAGAAATACGACAACAGACAAAGGACACGGTACCGTATTTTCCCAGTTTGTGGCGGTCTGGATGCCATTCGTCCGCGCCCGTCGGTAAGCTGCACGCAGCAACCCATGTTCAGGCACAGCGGAGGAAAAAAAAAAAAAAAAAAAAAAAAAAAAAAAAAAGAAAGAAACAAAGAAAGAAGCAAAGCAAATAAATCCCACTAATCCAGGTTCTGAGCCTCACACATCTTGCGATACATCCCTCCCTGCGCAATCAGCTCCCCATGCGTCCCCTTTTCCACAATCCTGCCTCCGTAAAACACACAAATCACGTCCGCATCTTTAATAGTAGACAGCCGGTGCGCAACCGCAACGGTAATGCGATCACCCTTTTTCGCAGCTTCTGCCAGTGCACTCTGCACAATCTTTTCGCTCTCCGTGTCCAGGGCGCTGGTGGCCTCGTCAAGGAGAAGCACGCGCGGGTTGCGGATGAGGGAGCGGGCAATGGCAATGCGCTGCCTCTGACCGCCGGAAAGCTGCGTACCGTTCGAGCCTGCGGCTGTGTGTACGCCATCGGGGAGAGAGGAGACGAAGTCCCAAGCGTTGGCAGCACGGAGGGCGGCTTCAATGTCTGCATCCGAAACTGAAGTTGCGGCCGGTGCGCTCTCTTCCGTAGATGGTACATCAACGCCGAGGGCAATGTTTTCGCGGATAGAGCCTTGGAATAGTGTAGGTTCTTGCTGCACTAGAGATACAATGCGTCGGTAGAGGCGAGGGTTTAGGCCCGGAACAGGCTTGTTGGCAATGCGGAGTGACCCCGTGGATGGATCGTAGAAGCGCTCCAGAAGGGCAATCATGGTCGATTTGCCGCAGCCTGAAGCGCCGACAAAAGCCGCAAATTGGCCCTTTTGGATCTGCATCTTGTTAGTAAATTTCCAATCAAGCTTCGCCTTGGGGCGCTTACCTCAAGATTGACACCCTTGAGAACAGTGGCATCAGGGCGAAGAGGATACGAGAATCGCACATCCTCCAGCTCGATTGGACCACCGTCGTCGGGGCCATTGTCCTCGTTCTGAGGTGTCTCCTGAACAGTAGGTTCCAACTCATTCAACCAGAAGCAGTAATTGGCAGCATTCTTGCCCTTGGTCATACTAGTGGTAAACTGGAACAAGATGGACGTGGCCTGACCAGAGAAGAACACACCCATAAAGGCAACCAAGAAATCGAATAGCTCAACGTCGCCAAATGACAGCAGTCTACATCCATACCAGAACCCGAGAGCCATGAACCAGTACTCCATGGACTGCGTAAGCGCAAACCACACCATCATGGTGGACATGGGCACCACGGAGCCACTGACTGCATGATCCAGTTCGTGCAGATATCTATCCAAGACGGACTCTTCGATGGCAAGTGATGAAACTGTCCGAATAGAAGTGACAGCTTCAGAGGCAATTGCGGAACTGTTGGAATATCTTTTCGATAGTTGATTATCCAGCTTGACGTCGTAGCGAATTTTGAGCCAGCCGCAGCCAATCAAAGGAGGGAGACCAGCAAACACGACAACCAGGCCGATTTTCCAGCTGTATGCAATCGCGAGAATACTACAGGCCGCAACATTGAGAATGGAAATTAGAATTAGACCAATGTTGAAGCCCATCAGCTCAAGAATCGATTGCGGATTCGAGTCGACGCGGCTGGCGAGGGCACCGGTATTGTTTTCGCTGCGGTCGAAGAACTGTAGATCTTGACGAAGCATGTCGTTGAAGCTTTGCTTGCGGAGCTTGTGTGAAAGGGTCTGAGGAAGATATTAGTACATCGAGTCGTAAAACCTAGTTTGTTTTCCATACCTGAGCCACCCAATTTGTTGTGTAGCCGAGAATAAAGTAAGATACAAAGCAACCAGCTGCCAGGGCTATAAACATGGACGCATAAAAGTTGCCCCTATCAACCATGGCCGATCCGGTGAGTCTAAAGACCTCAACAGTATTGGCGATGAGGATAGCTTGTCCAGGAAAAGCAGCAGCTACGAAAAGGTCAGCGAACTGTTGGCCCATGTCGTGTTTCTCAGACTTACCGGCCCCAGCACACCCAATAACAACCATGACATATGTCCATTTAAGTTCAGGAGTCTCTTTCATGAGACGAAAAACACAAGCCATCAAGCCCAAGGCCTTGTGGTTTTCAAAGCTGTCACGGTTTTTCTGAATCTCCAGTCGTTCACGATCATTGGTCGCATACCGAGTCATGCTCTTAGTCAAGTCGGCAGGGTCACCAATCTCATCGGCCTTGGCTTCGTCGCCATCACTGTCTGACGTTGGCTCAGATACAGCCAGGCTCTGAATCTTTACCAGCTTAGCATATGCTCCGTCCTGCGCGATAAGGTCTTCGTGGCTGCCTTGCTCGACAATCCGCCCCTTGGCCATGACAACAATATTATCAGCCTTGCGAATCGTAGCCAGTTTGTGCGCAATCACGATGGTAGTTCTTCCCTCGGAGGCCTTGTCAAGAGCTTGTTGTACGACGCCTTCTGCGTGCGGGTCTAGAGCACTAGTAGCTTCGTCGAGGAGCAAAACCTTGGGCTCAGAGACGACACTCCGGGCAATGGCAACGCGTTGCTTCTGTCCACCAGAAAGCAGACCACCTCGTTGGCCAATCTCGGTATCGTAACCTTGGGGCAGCTCAGAAACAAAGTCGTGCGCAAAGGCAATTCTGGCGGCTTCCTGGACGCGAGACAACTTTTCTTCGCGAGGGGCATTCTCCCAGGGCGTGCCGACGAGACCGTAGGCGATATTGTCGTAGACAGAGCCTTGGAACAAGACTGGCTCTTGTTGAACGAGCCGCACGTTTTTGCGAAGCCAGCTGAGGTTGAGCTGGTCGACAGGTCGTCCGTCGAGCCTGATTGTTCCTGACAGGGGATTATACCACCGTTCAATGAGTCCAACAATGGTACTTTTACCAGATCCACTTTGACCCTGAGAAGCAAGTTAGAAGTTTGTGTCAACACCGGAAATTTGTGTAAATGCATACCACGAGGGCAGTGACCTTGCCAGCCGGAACGGAGAGTGTAAAGTCGTCGAGCACAACAGTGTCGGGGCGCGTTGGGTAGGCAAAAGTAATGTTTTCAATCTCGATCTGACCAACAGTCTGAGCAGGCTGCTCACCAGACTGGTCAAAGGGGTCAATTTCCGATTTTCGGTCGATTAGTGTAAACATTTGGGAAGCGGCAGAAGCAGCACGAGTGAATTCGATCGAATACGGAGCAAGGGCCGTCAAGCTAATAGCCGCAATGACAACAGAGAGCAGAACCCTGTGTGGTGTTAGAAGAAGGGCCGAAAAGATGCTTTTAAGATGACATACGTAAAGATCTGACCAGAGTCTTTGATTTCTCCTCTAGCCATCATGCCGATACCCTGCCAAAAAGCAAGGCCGAAGCCCAAGTAGATGATGGTGTACTCGGCGGAGAATAAGCAGCCGAAGAGCGGCGAAATCTTCTTTCCAAGGTTGTGAGCTTCGATGAGGTACTCGTCAAACTTGGCAACGAGCCTGGATCGCATTTCAAAGGCGTGAACAGTACGCGCACTGGCAAGGACACCTTCGGAAAAGGAGTTTGCTTTGGCGTATACGTCGAGGATCTTGGTTTCAATACCGGCTTCGATAATGGCGGTGACGGACATGGCAATAATGGTTGCGGGAGCGACACAGAGCGTAATGAGGGTGAGCTTCCACTGTGTGATGAATGCCACGATGAATGCAGTGACGAAAGCTGATAGGCCTTGGAATGTCAGGCCGAGCTTTTCGGATATTCCGCCTTGGATGAGGCGACCGTTGGACGTGGCCTGGGTTGCAATGGAGCCGCCTTCGCCGACGTCAAAATAGGCGACTTCTTGACTCAGAGCGGCTCGGAGGTAGGCCATTCGGATATTCTTGACAATTCGATATGCTGTGTAGGTCAAAAGCGTATTGTAGACGTAGGAGAGGATGAATCTGCCGATGCCGAGGTAGACAAAGTAGAGGCTGCAGAAAGAAGGAGTATTTAGCTGCCAATGCCAATCCAAGGAGAAACGTGGGAACTCACGCAAGCTGGGCAGCATCGGTGCGAAACTTTTCAGGCGTTGATTGCCCTGAAACAAACTGGGTCATTGCCGTGATGAAGCGCCCAAATATGAGATTCTGCAGGGCAATACCTGCACCAGATGCAATTGCAGCAACAACGGAAATGCCTTGCAGGGTGTACTCTACCTGGCCTGCATATGTAAAGATTCGCTAAGAATAATGGTTAGGAGTACCCAACTTGCTCGGAATCGCAAAAGGCGGCTTACAAAGTAAGGGTTGCCAGATTTTGGCGCATTCTCCTTTGCGCCATCGTTGTTGGCTTGCGAACCCGGCTTCTCGCTCAAGCCAGCAACGACAGCATCTTTCTCAGCTTCGGCAGCCATCGTGACTGGAGGGCTGGGCTTGGCCGTGTTCTCGAGGCTGTAGTTTCTTATATGTCTTGAAAGAACTAGGTCAACTAAACCGCTGGAGCGATTTGCAAGCTGGAATATCCTCTTGGGTGAAAAGGCAAACGCTTCTGTACTGTTGCGGACAATTTGGTGATGGTTGAAATTGGAGGAAGCCAAACAAGAAGAGCGAACCCTCGCCGTTAAGTACTTATCACGGCCATGACACTTCCTCAGCCGCCAAGAAAAGACGGACAAACGTCACGCAAATTCACGATGAGCAAGAAAAAAAAGGGAAAATCAGCCGCGAAATCAAGTTCGGCCCCGACACTTGGGGTGTGACGAATCGGTGCAAGTCAATCTGCAACAGCCACTGCAGCTGCCAGGACAGCCTTGGTGGAGCCCCCGTCAGACAGCACTGCACCACACACTTTACTAGTGGCTCGGGGTCCGAAAAGGCCGAGCTCACACAATGCGCGACCAAACGGAACCGGCGGTGGGTGCGGGCTACCAAGTCTTGGCAATTTTGAGAGTGAATCACTGCCGTTTAACCTTATTCAACGGGGACACGCGTTTCAAAAAAGAAAAACAGAGATGAGGCTGAGGCTGACCGGGTTTTCCCTTTTAATTACTCTGTGGCGCAATGCAGGTCACTGTATGTCTGTAGTCCGTACTCGACAGCACGAACAACCCCTGTCGGTGATTTGATGATTCTGGTTGATTATTAGGGGTTGTTTCTCCAGCTGGGGGGCCCCAACTATCCTTCGTGTAAGCCCGGAGTCCGAAGACGTGGGCGGCGGAGCCAATCTGTCACAGGGCACGGTGACGTTGCCTTGGTTTCCATCTGATAACGCGCCAAGTAAAAAATGTAGCCAGCTATTCGGGCACTTTTACTTGGGCCATTGTCTTATCTGTTGCGTGCATGTACATGCTGGCCGCATTGTTGGGTTCCGCGGGCGCCGACTGGTGATGTGCATGGAATGTGTCACAACGCACGCTCAAACGTCAGCCGCTCCCGCCAAGACACCTTTCGGGCCTGGGCACGGCACCATTAGGGGCCAGACAAACAACAGCACGCTCTGTAGGGGGGTTCATACGGGCTATATATCTCTCTTGAAGTTTGAACATACTGTGGTCTCCATGCGGCCGCCCTGCCGACGTAAGCGATCGTATTGAATCCGACCAGTGGCGGCGCCATCAGTGGAGTCATTCCAGTAATTTGAGCTTCACATGTGGTCATCGTGAATTGCCGCTTGTACCCGATATATTCATATAATTGATTCTATAATTACTATAATTACTGTTATTGTTGTTGTTGTGGTTGTACAGCCGAAGCATCTGGCATCGCAGCCGCCGGCGGCCCTAATACTCGATACACTACACTTTCAAACGCCTGCCTCTCAATTGCAGCGCCATATATCACGCAGTGCACAACCCCTCTGAACTCTTTCCCTAGAGTGTCGAGCACATCTTGCCGCAGTAGTATCTCAGGCGGGAATCTGCTAGCAAGCTCAAACCAAGCCTGCACCGGAGCAATTTCGAGATCGCTAGGGTTAAGAGTCTGAGCCAATCTGTATAGATTTTGTAGCGTCAGCCCATTCGTAGGCCATTCTAGCTCTGGACTCTTCCGTAACGGGTTATAAAAAGCCCATTTCTGATTGTATACAGAGTCTGGGGCTGTGGCCATGCAGTATGAGCTAGCCATGAGGGCATGGCCCTTTGCCCTGCTCGTTTCCCGCCCATGATGATGGAAATCTCCCCGGCTAAAGTGACCCCAGCAACCATGTTCAAGCCTGCATATATCCATTAAGATCTGTTTAATGTCCAACGCAGGCGGTACAAACTTACGACAAGATGAAATTAATTGCCATGTGTTCTTGTTCCAAGGTCATCGGTATCGTGCCGCCATAAAGTGCACCACTAGTTGTCGGCCTCGTACCAGGACTGGCTCCCCTGGGACTAACATGGAAGCGTGGTGACCTAAGATTTTCATCCACACTCAAGCTAACAGACAAGTCATTCGTGTCGGTGTCGCCAAAGAGCCCGGACGTATTCCCGGCCGCGACATAGCCTGCCATCTCTGGCGACAATTGATGCGGCTGCATCTGCGCATGACTACTTCGTGGAACCAAGTTTATCGGTGGACTATTCTTTGAGTTTCTTCCTGAATGCGTCTGGTAGTTCTGAGGCAATGGCGGATCCAATACAGCTTGGTTCTCTATCGGTCGTCCACTGTCAGCCTGTGAAAGAACAAACGGTATACCGAGCTCTCTCAGCTTAGCTTTTATGAGTTCATTCTCATGGCTAAGCGAGGTAGACTCGGCATTTGTTTGCGCGATCTTTTCTCTAAGCTCCGACGCATCCAGCTCAAGCTGTTTGACATGATTGGCTTTGCGCTGGCGGTGCTTTAGCTGAGCGCGCCTGACCTGCGTACGACGTATTTGGGCTCTCTCTTCTGAGGGACTAAGGCCTGAAGGTATGGAGTCCTCCGCCGCCTGCTGATCATTCGGTGAAACGCCGTTGCTGCCTTCGACTTGGCTGTTTGTGCTGGGGCTTTTTTGTTCAGATGAGCTACCCCGGCTAAACGCGGAACGCACAGCGTCGGACGCCTCATCAACGGCCCACTGCCCGAACAAGCGCAATTGCGCAGAATTCATAGTTGCGTCTCGATGGATTCAGCGTCATAAGTGGCCAAGCGTGTATTGAAGCGCGTGAGACGGCAAAACTGATAAGATGGTACCGTACGAATATGTCGGGGCAAACCTTCCGAGAGCGGCCATGCTTAGTAACCGAGAATGACGTCACGTGATGGCAACCGCTGCGGCAGAATGGCCGTTCGAGCTTGGTTATTCCATTGTTTTCGTTGAATTATTCTAATGTTTAATGCGTGGTATAGTTTTAGCTATTTCCTTGGGTCGTGTCGTGTTACATTGGCCTGCAAAAGGTCGTGCAGTAGTCAACTAATGACGTTTATGCACGGTCCCGCCGACTCGCACAACTCAGCTCGGACTACTAATAGCAGCTGGACCGAAACCCGTTGGGATACAACTGCCACGTATTTTCCTCTCGGGATTTCAAAGGCAGTCATTGATATTTGCATTGAGCTATTCAGCTAGCGACTCTTTTTTTTTTCTGTTTTTCTTTTTCGTACATGTTTGTAAGCGGTCATCATGTCTATTGTTCTCGGACTTTTCATCATTTGCTTAGAGTCCGATGCCCGGCCGAAAGTCCGAAGCTGGAGGCTTAGCAAAATACCCACTCGGCCGGGGCCGTGATTGTGGGCTCCCGGAACACGTTCCCAGAAATGAAAAGAATTGCACGAGTCCTCAGGCCAAGTTCATACGAATAGACGCCAGATCTATTGCATTACTGCGCGGTTGTACATACATAGCTGCAGGGTAGTCCACGTGTCATGATCAAGTGCCTTGTAAGGCTGGTGAATAGTTGCCAATGATTAAGTCTCGGAGGCGTACAATTTGACGTTTTTAGAATGCTGGTTCGTCTTATGACTACGGCGTCTGTCAATACGAGATTCGAGATGACTTGTTCCCAAACAAGGCAAAACTCATCATCTCAGCTTACTATGTTTAATTTCACTGCAGCATGTTCACTCGGCACTTCGTACTCGTATACCTCCATAACCCATGTCCTCATGGATCCCCGGCCCCATCGAGAAGCCCACTCTCAGCACACGAAAAAATCTTCAGCCATCCCACAATGCTTGACTCGCCAAGTTAATAAGAACAAATAAGCCTCCGATGCAGACATCCACCACCGGGCACAAGTTGGTCAATCCAGCTTGCAAACTCCTGCCCGGTTAGCTCAATCGGTAGAGCGTGAGACTCTTATATGAGAGATTTCACCATCTCAAGGTTGCGGGTTCGACCCCCGCATCGGGCTTTTCCTATGATTCGATTGAGAAAAAGGGTTCATTCCCGGTGGTTTCTTTTTTGCTCTTTTTGCTCTTAAAAAAACTTTTTATTTTTGCTCTCGTCGCAGTCTTTAACGATGCACATTTTCAAGTATTATTAATGCAATCAAATTGGTATCTAGAAACTAGTCTCCTTGCTCCAACTACACTACCCTACTTCATTGCGTGCGCGTCACCACTCCCTTCCTGCAACTGCGGCGGCACCTTAACCGCCTCATCAATCTTTACCACTTTGCACGCCGTGCCATATGCCGCCGTCTGCGCAAATCCGCCCATGTCTCCCGCGTCAAAGCGCAGGCAAATAATCGCATTGCCGCCTCGCGCCTTGCACTCGTCGACGACGCGGCTGATGGAGTCGTTGCGGCACGCGTACAGCATCGACGTGAACCAGCGCAGCTCTCCGCCTGCAAATGACTTGGCGACCATGCCCAGAGCGGCGGCAATGTTGCGCGACCGCACGGTGATGCCGTAGACGGTGCCGAGGACCTGTTCGATTTTGTAGCCGGGGAGGTCCATCATTGCTGTCAAGTTCCATGTTAGCTCCTCTACTTCTGGCCTGGGATGATAGGTGACGTACTGGTTGTGACGACGCCATCGGTCTCGGAGAAGCAGTGAAGATCAGAGAGTTGGGGCGGGATATTGGCCGGCTCCTTGTACTCTTGCGACTTTGACTTTTCCTTGGATGATCCAAAAGGCATTTTCTTTTCAACAAGTTTCGTGATCCCTTGTATAAAAGTTTCCGGTGTATTTGTACATGTGCGACTGCAGTCTATCTCGGTGTAAGTGATGACGGGCCAAGAATAGTTGTTAGCGGGTACAGAGCTCATATTATATGCTCCCAGCCCCCCTTGCCTGCCAATCACTCCCCAGCCGCCTTTCGGCACTCAACTTGGTCAGTGTAGGTTTACCGGTTGACAATAATGGCAACACAATGGCTTTAGGCGCACAATGTCTTGCCCGATGAGACAAGTTTCGGCACTGACCCACAGCCACGAGGGGGCTGAGGTCCCGTATCCGTCGTATTCCCCACCCCGAGTTACGTTCGTTGCCCGATTAGGCGCCCGGCAAGGCAGGCAGCTGAATCCAGACCGGGCACTAATGAAATCATACCGCAGGCACAGTTGAACGGGTTCGTCCTATGAAGCGCACGCATCTTATGAAACCCCAGCAGTGACGAAGTACCGTAGGATATGTACGAGCCACTCAAAATCCAGAATACCAGTTTGAGGATTGCGCGGCGTTTGATTTCTTAAATGAACAGTTAGCTTCCATGGTAGAGGTAGATCTTTATGCTTATAGGGAATAGCATGTTTCATTTTTGCATGCTCAACATTCCGAGTCTGCGCGCTAGTTTGCAGCAGTTTCCTGCTGCGCTGCTTCCCAATTCTCCAATATGACGTTTCTTCTACTGTCCAGTCGCTCTTGCGATGTCTCAAACGTTTTGGGAATGCCCGTGTTCTGAAAGCTTTCCTTGTCAATCAGCATCGACGCCACGCCTTTAGCGGACAAGTAAATCTGAGGCATGCCATGGCCAGTGAATCCAGCAAGAAGATATTGATTTTGCCGGCCTGGAACAGCGCCGACGTGTGGGCATCCGTCCGACGAATAACCCATTACTAGAACAAAAGTCAGCCATATCTTAAAGCACGTCAGAAACGTGAAGGACTTACTTCCACTCCACACGCTCGATGTACGCGCATCGCTATCCTCCCAGCCGCGATATAAGCGCTGCATATACCCGTCAAAGTAATTTTTCGCAGCATCAATCAGAGCGCCGTCATTGACATTATTGTACCAGCTATCAAGATCGTGGTAGTACGTTGAGTGCGCACCGCCCACAACGATGCCACCGTCGAATCTGGGAATGAGGTATTCGTATGTGCGGCCCGGCCAGCGTATTGCGTACGAATTTGGAAGATGTGGCACTGGTTTATCCCCAGGAGCAATGTGGCTACACACTCCTCGGACGGGCACAACCTTGTTCATGAACTCTGGCAGAAGGGCTGAAATGTAGGCGTTTGTTGCGTAAACAATGTTCTTGGCGCGCACAGCTCCTCTAGAAGTCGTTATGGCGAGATAGCCTTCTGAATCTGGCGGTCCTGCTACGTCAGTAACAGGTGTATGCGTTTGCAAGTTCACACCGGCTTCAACAGCCTTGGAAAGCAGGTGCATTATGAGCTTGTACGGGAATAAATGCCCCGAGGTGTATGTAATGCACCCTTTGGCGCCATGGATACCGGTGATCTATAATTTGGTAATCAATATCTGGCTTGGAAAACAAAAATGAGCAAGGATCAGAGGCGCAACGTACCCTCTCCGCCTCGACGCCCGTCGCAAAATAGAGATCGTCCATGCCTTCAGTGCCAGCGTTTCTTAGATTTTCGACAGCTGATTTCTTCATTTCTACTACAGAGTCTTCCATTATTGCTTCTACAGCTCGTGTCAGAACAAAGTCGCAGTCGATCTTCTCGTCCTCGACAAGCTTCTTGACAGCCTTTAGGTTCCGAGACTCGAATGCAGCGAGCTCTGACGCGGCATCAACCCCGTGGCTCGCAAGAAGAGCAGAAGGCCTATTATGTAAGTCTGGTTTGCAGTGTCCACCTAGAAATATGGTCAAATTAGCGGGTGGCCGCTCCTACGTACATCATGGCAATGACGCTCACCATTGCGCCCTGTTGCACCTGAGCAAGCCTGCCTCGCTTCCAGGATAACAATACTGGGGGCAGAAATTCCTCTGCTTTTGCATAGCTTCAGGATATGATGTGCTGTTGCAACGCCCGAGAAGCCAGCTCCGATGATGGCAATGCCGACCTCGGATGGTAAGTCCGGTGTCGATTGGTGGCTATCTAGCGGATGCGGAGAAGATCTCCAAAAGGAGTTGGTAGAGTTTGGGACGGGGAGGCAGGCAGGAGGCATGATAACTTCGCTATTAAGCAATATATGTGATTATATATATATATATATATATACATCTCTTTAGAAAAAATCGCTTGGAAAAGACTGGTTGGGATCATGTTAGTAGAGAGTTCTGTTGGTCGGCAGGACCACGAGCGGGGAAGCATTGTGTTGAGTGGGGAACCCACTGGCCTGAAGCTTGTAGCAACAACAGAAAGCGCCAATCACGGAATCGAGCGGTCATTTAGTGTATTCAAAGATTCTAACTACTCGTAGGTGAGGCTGTTTCGCCCCTTTATACACGTAATTACGTGTGGGCGCCAGGGAGATTTGGCTGGCGCAACTGCTTCGTAACAGAGGAAACCCTATGTAATCATCGTCATGTTGTAACAACTGGTTGCTCATTGTACGAACGCGACTCAAACTTAGGTAAGCCAGAAAAACGCCCTTCTCAAACTTTATAAAATAAAATAAAAGTCTTTAATTTATCCATAAGAGTGACTGAATTATTCTTAAACCCTACGAGGCTAGATTGCGGAAATCCACCATGTTTGCTATCCAAAGAAACAGATGACAAAGCAATTACATTAAAGGATATTCAAATGTTCCTTCTCGTGCTTCGTCAGTCACCCGCAGTTAATAGCCCCAAAAAGGCAGGATCCGACATACACACATACATACAGGAGCTGACCTCTGCATGCGGGGGTCCACAATGACAGGGAACTGCATGCTTTACCCAACATTCACCCACAAGCGCGATTTTTCTGTTAAAAAAAAAGGACAAAGCTTCCTCCAACCTACACGCGAGCCCGAGAAGCTTACTCAATAAAGAAAAAACTGTCTTGGAGCAGAGAGCAAAATGGACGCTTCTCCTGCTGCAGTCGTGCCTCTCATCATCAACGGCAACGAGGAAATAACCTCGGAGACTTTTGATGTAATCAGTCCCTACACCAGCAAAGTCTGCTGGAAAGCAGCATCTGCTACACCTAGTGATGCCATCAGGGCCGTGGAAGCCGCTGAAGCTGCGTTTCCAGCATGGTCACGCACCAAGCCTAATGCCCGTCGTGATATCCTGCTCAAGGCGGCGGATATACTAGAGCGCCAACTCAAGGAAAACTCAGCAATGATGCGAACTGAAATGGGTGCTGACGTTTTTGCTTCCGAGGGTTTTATTAATCCCATGGCTATCGGGATGCTGAGAGACATCGCGGGGAGGATCAGCTCTATTTGTGGAAGTGTTCCGGTGGTGGACCAAGAAGGGCAGAGCGCGATTGTGTTTAAAGAGCCTATGGGTGTGATTCTGGGCATCGTTCCATGGTAAGTTACTACTATTACTCCTTACAGGACAAAATTTCACTAATGAGAGGATAGGAACGCTCCGCTTGTATTTGGCATCCGCGCCGCTGCATCCGCTCTTGCTGGAGGCAACACCACAATCCTCAAGTCATCCGAAATGACTCCGCGCTGCTACTGGGCCCTTGGCAAAGCTTTTGAAGAAGCTGGTCTCCCTCCTGGTTGCCTGAACATTATATGTTGCAAGCCGCAGGCTGCCCCGGGCGTGGTAAACGCCATGATTGAACATCCAGCCGTCCGCAAAATCAACTTCACAGGAAGCGCCGCCGTAGCACGGAAGATTGCTCGAACTTGCGGAGAAAACTTGAAGCCATGCTTGATGGAGCTTGGTGGCAAGAATAGCGCCATTGTTTGCGCGGATGCGGATCTCAAGGTTGCCGTGCAAGAGGTATTGATTGGCACGGTGGCCAATGTGAGTAATTGAGTTTCGTTGTTTTATAGAATGCATCTAAGAAGCTAACTTTTTCTGCAGTCCGGTCAGATTTGCATGTCAACCGATAGAATCATTGTGCATAGTTCCATCGCTCCCGCTTTTACAGAAGCCATGAAGAGTGCACTTACAGCCATGGCGAAGGACTCTCCCACCCCACCCACGCTTGTTTCAGCAGCCTCGAAAGCTCGAGTCCAGAAAGTTGTAGCCGAAGCACTTTCCGCAGGGGCTGAAATTATTCATGGTTCCGTCGAAAGCAAGGACGAGACTCACCAGGAGTCAGGCACAGGAGTCCACATTGCGCCGGTTATTCTCGGCAAGCCGAATGAGGACATGACACTATGGCAAGACGAGTTATTCGCTCCGTTGGCCGCCCTTGTAACTGTCGAGAGTGACGATGAAGCTGTTTCCATCGCAAACAAAACTGGATACGGGCTATCTGCTTCTGTTTTTACAGAGGACCTCCGAAAAGGGTTTGCTCTTGCCAAGAGAATCGAGTCCGGGTACGTTTACACCAAAGTCTGTGTCTGGCAATGGCTAATGTTTCGCAGAGCTGTTCACATCAACAGTATGAGTGTGCATGATGAACCTGTTCTACCACATGGAGGAGTCAAAAATAGCGGATGGGGCAGATTCAACAGCAGCAATGGAATCGAAGAATTCCTCGCCACCAAGTCTGTTACTTGGAAGGACTAAGGTCACGAGTCGTGGCATGCTTTTCGCGCATAATAAGGGTCTATGTCTACACACTATTTACCAAAGATTACATTTGTCAGAATACTCTGATCATAGTTTCCTCCGCACAGCACAGCCACACTTGTCTGCCCAGCAACCTTGTCCTTGACCTTTTCAAACCCAGCAAGCGCCAACGCCGCCGCACCCTCAACAAGCATATTCTCTTTAAATGCCATAACCTTGAGTGACTCAACCATGTCTTCCTCCGTACACACAATAACCTCATCCACCACATCCATAGCCAGCGGCAACGTAATTGAGCCCTCATCCATCCCACCCGCAACAGCCTCAGCCAATGTGTTCAAGTGCTCCGTCTCCACCACGCGTCCAGCCTTCATCGACTCCGCCAAAGCCATGGAATTCTTCGCAGACACGCCGTAGATTTTCGTATGTGGGCTAAACGCCTTCATCACCGATCCAATCCCAGTGATGAGCCCACCGCCACCCATGGCCACAAAGACATTGTCGATGTGACTACACTGCTCCAGCATCTCGAGAGCGATAGTTCCCTGTCCCGCAACAATATGCGCGTCATTATACGGCGAGATGTAGCTATACTCCCCCGTAGCAGCCAACTTTTGAGCATGCTGCTCGGCCAACCCCGTCTCTGCCCCGTGCAGGATAACCTCTACGCCCGCAGAGCGAATCTTTTCCAGCTTTCCTTGATATACAGTCTCGGGAAGCACGACAGTCAACTTTTTGGATAGTGCCTTGGCCGCTACTGCAGAGCCAATGCCGTGGTTGCCCGAGGATGCCGTGATGAGTGCTGCGCCTTCGGTGGCGGACGACGACATTTTGGACATGGCGCCGCGGATCTTGAAGGAGCCTGTGAGCTGGAAATTTTCGGCTTTGAATAAGAGGCGGGTGCCGTTTTGGCTGGTGTCGTTGTACACGCGTGAGGGAAGGAGAGGGGTTTCGTAGATGTGTGCCTTGATGCGCTTTCTTGCTTGAACGGCATCGGCTGCTGTACGGAGGACTGGTGCGCTCATGGTGTCTTTGTCCTGATGAGCCATTTTGCTGTTTTCATATAATGAACGAATAAATGAAGTATTTGGCGTTGTCGCCTGCCAATCGCTCAATGGACACAATCTATTTTCAGCTTGGTGGAAGTCGAAAAGTGGTTGAACAAATGGCGGGGAAGGGGTCGTCTAGAGGATCCCCCACATGTTCACGAAAGGCGCGACTCCCATTTCTAAGCACGCTGACATCATATAATCCTGTAACATTCAAGAAATTTTCGATTGATTCATTAAAAGGCCTTAACTACATAGTAATTGGTATCAGGCAAATCATACATTAAATCATTGCATCAGAACCGGTCACATTTCACCAGTAGCATCTCCACCTATTACAGCAACTTGGGCGCTCTCATAGCTCCCTCAGCGCGACGACCAAACCTCTTCACACGCTGGGCGTCGCGTTGGCTAAGCTGGACGGCGCTCAAGCCACGCTTGCTAGGCTGGACATTGGCAGCGGTAATGTTGCCGCAATCAGGGCGCTTGAGCTCGTTACCAAACGTCTCGGCAGTCCAGATGAGAACACCATTGGTCCAGCCAAAGCCCTCGACGACCTCGTACTCACCACCGCCGCCGGCGTGGTTGGTAGAGTTGTCGTCGTACTTTTCAAACATGATACCGGTATCCTGCTCGCTGAGTCCCTGTAGCTGGGGAGTCTCCGAGGTCGAGCCGCCGGTCGCGTACCATGTGCAAAAGGTGGAATCGAGGTAGCGCTGTGCCAGACGAAGAGCAAGGTTGTGCACATCCTGCCAAGCCGGATCCTCTTCGCCAAAGGTAGCGGGAGTGTTGGTGAGGCCCTTCATGAGAATGTGCATCAGCGGTGGCCAGACATTGGGCTGGTCCCACTGCTGACCAGTTTCAAGGTTGCTAGAGGGAATACCGCCGGCCTTGAGATCAAGGTACTTGGCAATTCGAGCAAACGCCGTCTTTACAGCGTGGGGGTTCTTCGTAATGTAGTCTGGGGCAGCACCCAACCAGAAGGGATAGAACTGCGTGACCATGAAGATTTCTTGATGGCCATCAGGAGCGGTCGAGTTCTCAAAGGTCTGTGTGTCGTCATCTCGGGGAATCCAAATGTGTTGAGCAGACGAGGTCAAGTTGTAGTCAAAATAGCTGTACATGGTGTCATTCCAGAACACAGCGTTGATGGCCTCGCTACGGTTGGCAGCTGTCTCGGTCCAAGCGGCTGAAGCAGTGGAATCGCCAGTGAGGTTGTAAAATTCGGCAATTGCCATCTCATTACCATAGAGGATAGAGTTGAGATCCACGGGGATGATGTTCTTGGTATTGAGGGAGCGAAGGGGGAAGTAGACATCTCGCATGGCGTCTGACGGGTTACGCGCCCACTTGGCGACCGAGTAGTCGAGGCCAGACTCTGCACCAGTGGCCAAGTTGGCATATAGTTCTTCCTTTTCGGTGTCATTAAGTGCCTGAGTTTCGGGGTAGATGATGCCAGACTCGGCGTAGAAGGAGCTATTGCTTGCTGTGACGTAGTCCTCGCTGTAAGACTCAGGTCGGGGTTGAGTGTTTGCGACGGCATAGCTAGCATAAGGCGTTAGCAAGGGGAGTTATTTACTGAAGCTCGCCGGTTAAGGCTTACCGGTTAAGAGTATATGTCTTGTCGTCGATTGTGACGTCAACTGTGCGGTTCATCATGAAGAACTCGTGTTCCTTGACCAACAGTGGCAGCGCGCGTTCCAAAATGTCAGTGTCGTTTGTGTGCTCGACGTAAGCCTTGACCATCTGTGACAGCAACGGAGGCTGCGAGCGATTGAGATAGTACTTGCGCGCTCCATTGGGGATGAAGCCAAATTGCTCAATAAAGTCCAAAAAGTTTTCAATTGTGTTCTTGGAAATTTCAACAAACGACCCTCCTGTGCGAAGCAGACCCTCCACAATCCAGTACGAGTCCCAGTAGTAAGGCTCACGAAATCGACCGCCAGCCACAACAAACGTGCGATTCACGGGGATGAAGCTGTTTGGACAGTCGGTGCAGTTTGCAGATGATCCAGCGTATTGCCGGGTAAGGTCGGGCCAAATGTCAATAACTTTGCCAACAAACTCCCTTATGACTGTGTCGTTGAGGTTCTCTAGGAATTTGGGGTCGGTGGTCAACTTGTCGTTGGAGACAGCCTTGAGCTCGCCGCCAGCATCTTCAAAGTATTCGTCCAGAAAGTCGTTGAGCTCGGTATTGTTGGAAAGGGGCTTTGTGAGGTTGTCAAAGGCTTGCTGGATTTCAGAAAGCGACTTCTTTGCTGGCCTAGTAGAACGGTTAGATTGAGGAGGCTCTTGGTTGCAATATTGTGGATGGTAAAGGACAAGTCAATGAAGCCAATTGGATGCACTTACATGTCAACAAATGTCTTGGAATCGGTAAATGGCCTTGCCAGCTGAATCTCGGAGAGGATATCGCCATGACAGTAGATGGGAGAATCGCAGGGCGCAATTACGCTGCCATTCTGGTAGAGTGCAGCGGCAAATGGGAGGGTTGCAGCAATTGAAGCTGCAATGCGCTTCAAAGACGCCATTGTTGCAAAATACGGTAGATTTTAGCTGCAACGGCAGAAACTACAGATAACTGTGTGTGCAAAGATGGAAATTTATTAAAAACGGGTGGGCGACGAAAGCTTTATAGGATTGCATCATGGTAAACCTTGTTCACCCACGAACCAAGCCCGCCATGACAGCCGCTTTCCCCGAAACGGAATGGCAAGCCAGTTTTCTGGGGTTCGGTTCCAAGCTGCGCCTCTGAGAATTTAGAAGGGTGGGTAGTCTAAGGTATACTGCTAACTCGAATAATGAAAGCAAAGAGCAAAACACGCCAGAAGAGAGAGCTAAGAAAAGCTTGGGGTAGCTTGGGGATTGATGGAGTGCATTAGCGCAGTGCGGGCACCACAATAGCGCCTTTATTTTGGAGGATGCTCCACCCGGCAAGCCCGAATTACCCAGATATTGCGCCGATCGAGAGCTTGGAGACCCTGTAGCTGTGCCGAAAGCCCACCAAACAAGAATCCAGCCACATTTGAATGCCGCCGGCTAGGCTTGGCTGCTGTCGTCAACACCAATGTATGGCGGGGCGAGCCAAGACGTGATCCACGGAGAGCCATCATAGATGGAGTACAGCAGTCTTTGGCTCGTCTTGAAGGGGAACGAATTATTAGACGGCTACCGAAGAAGAAACTTGGGGGAAAAGGCCGCGTCCTCAATTACTTCTAGCGGAGAAGACGCCCCGGCCAAGAGATGTCCGACATCACAGAGAGAGCTGTGCAGCTGTGGCGCTGCGAGACCATCAGCTCTGGCGTATTAGACCCAGGTGCCAACAGCCCGACCAGCTTGATGCCCCGCACATCAGTGGTTGGGGCCGTAATAGTGCCGTTCCGCTCAGGATCCAGACCTCGAAGAGAGTGTTGCGTCGCTGGAGCCGCGCCATTGACGTAGACGGCTAACCAGACTCTGCAGGCTGCGTTGCTGCAAACTTGTTTACCATCCTGCCTCGTCCACAGCATCGGCTTAGAGCTGAAAGCTTTGGTTAGGCGTTTTACAAAGACGCGGGGTGTCTTGGAAGAGAAGGCGTAATTCTGCTTGCTTCGGTAAACATCGGCGTAGTAAACTGGCTGCTAATCCGAACTGGTCGGCAAGCTGTGTTAGGTGATTCATGCCGATTGATGTTTCTCAAAGGGAGAATACCTTTCTTCCGTTTCACGCATAGAGAAGGCTCGTTTGAATATGTAATTGTGGTGATGATGGTTGAATTCTCCGAGTGATGACTCTTGTCGGCGGACGAGACCCAAACGAGCGGGGCTGCACTTTTTGTTTTCTCCGGCGCAGCTGGCGGACAGCTGGACGCCAATTCCTAGTACAAACGCCCAAGAAGTTGTACGAGTAGAAGAGGCAACATTGCACTGATCGAATATCACTCTTTGCATTCCCGAAAATATGTTTTCTATACGAAAAGCAACGAGATCAGATGCCGCCCGGCTGCCAGACGTGGAATATTCCGCCGGCCAATCCTTTAAAAGCATCCCAGAGCTCGCGTGGATAGCAGACGACAATGTCCAAATACCAGAAACACACATATCACTGATGGAGCGCGGCGTGGCCTGGGTCGCCGTTGATGGCTCCGATGACCCAATTGGCTTCATCAATGGGGAGCCACTCGATGACTACCTGCACATATGGGAAATGTCTGTCAACCAAGACCAGCAAGGCAACGGCATCGGCAGAGCATTGATGAACCGGGCAAAAGACCATGCCAAGAGAAGCGGCTACAGGGGGCTTACCTTGACAACGTTTCGAAATGTGCCATGGAATGACAGCTTCTACATGTCAGCCGGATTTACGGTGTTACAGCCTACAGAGGTTTCTTCGGCCTTGATGAAAGTTCTGCAAGAAGAAGTCCAAGCTGGTCTTCCCGGGGAACGGCGGTGCGCAATGCGACTTGAATTCGGATAGAAGAACATCATAAAGACAATGCAACCGGACATTTCGAAATGTAGCCGCTGTCAGCCCAGGACTGGATGCCTCTTTCATCCAAGCGCTAGATTCTAGAAGTTTTCTGGCGTCTGATCGGCATACGACTCTATCCCACATGTCGTCATTCGCACTTAGCACCTCACCTAATAAAGCCACCAAGACAAACTTGGCTCAGAAACTCATCCATGATGACCCGAATCAGGGCAGATCCTTAATCAAGTTCCCTTTATAATTCCATATCCTCTCTTGCATACTACGACTTGGACTCCTCCACATCGCAACCTGGAAGCCACTTTTCGGCCACACCGGAAGATTGGTCCCCGCCAAAGCCGCCCCATTTCTTCACCAACGAACCACCCATCATAACGCTCACAACGCTGCAGGACCCGCCGCACCAGGGAAAAAACACTTTTGACTGAATCGTTCTTGTATGGATTTATCTCTGTCTGAATCTTCAATAACAACCATCGGTCGCGTGGCCAAATGGCAAGGCGTCTGGCTACGAACCAGAAGATTGTGGGTTCGATCCCCACCGTGACCTTGAGACGTTGTTTTTTTGCTGTTTTTTATCATTAGACAGCTGGGACTCTTCTTCATTTTTGCTGGCTGCCTCCGTGGTTGGGGTCTTGGCCGAAAGTTATGACGCGCCGTTGCGGTTTCCGAGGGTGGTAGTGGTTGTGCATTGCATAGCCGTTGTGCGTCAATCATGCATGGCTTCAGCTAGTCTACACGGAAATACGCCCTCTCTCCCTTACAAATTCCGCGGTTATCATGCGCGGCACAAGACAAAGAAGAAAACATTGTTTCCACACTGCTTTTTGGGACCGTTCGCTCGGCAATGCTTTTCTCAACCGTCTATGTCATGCTCGGTCCGCACCCGCCAAGCTGTATATTCCCCGGTTCTTCGGCCTCACTACCGGCGTTTCTTTCATGGCGTCTCAGGATATCCTTGCCTCAACGGCTGCCAGGCAGATGTTGGGGTTCGGCAATGCTGATCTACAATCATAGCGCGGCCTGAAAATTAACTCAATTCACGGAATATGCCGAAGTTGTCAGGCCACCCGCACAGACAATGTGGGTGCTGCTGAACGCGGACTCTGCTTGCACTGCACGTCGAATAAACGCATTGATGCATGCCGCTCCTGTCTATAATCGTATCTACAAGTCTCTAATTCTTTCCAGCAAGCACCTTTGTAAACACCCTTTCCAATCGAGGCAGCATCTCGTCAGCATTCTGCGCAATCTGATAATGCGTAACAAGTCTACCACCACCAACAGTCAACCCTTCTTCCTTGCACAACTCCGTAAACCTCTCCTCACTACACCCAGCAGCGGCGATATCCACCCACGCCATATTCGTATGAACAGGATGCACAAGGGTACCACCCAGCTTCGTCCACAGCGCCTCAACTTTTTTCGCCATGAGATGCGACTCCCTCAGTAGCCCGCTCTGTCCATCCGGCGTCTTGCCAAACGTCACATCAACCGCCACCCGCGCCGCAGCAGTAATGAGCCCAGGCTGTCTCATTCCGCCACCAAGCGACTTGCGCACCCAGCGCGAGTGCGTAAGCGTCTTCTTGTCACCGACAATGATGCTGCCAACCGGGGCACCGAGGCCCTTGGAGAAGCACAGGCTCACCGTGTCAAAGTACGAACAAAATTCAGGCAGCGTGCCTGCGCCGGCGGCGACAGCTTCCCACATCCGGGCGCCGTCGCAGTGCATCAGGATGTCGTGCTGGCGCGCAAACTCGGATATGCGCTTGACTTCGGAGAGGGGCATGATCATGCCATTGAGGGTATTTTCGAGGCTGATTACGCGCGTGGGGCAGGCGTGCACGTCATTGCTGAGGATGACGTTTTGCTTGATATCTTCGAGGGTGAGGTGGATGCCGTTCTTGGGCACGATTGGCTTCACACTTGCACCGGTAAGAGACGAAACGCTGTGGGAAAAGCTGTGAGTTAAAATTTTGTCCCAAGGCTAGTTTAACAAAAAGGAGTTTGAACGCACCCTCCAGCTTCGTAGACGATGATGTGTGAGCGGTGATCGCAGAGGACGCCGTGGGGAGGCTGCGTGAGCAAGCTCCGTAGAGAGATTTGGTTGCCCATTGTGCCGGAGACGACAAAGAGACCGGCCTCTTTGCCGGCCAATTGGGCGACGTGGGCTTCGAGGTTTGCCGTTGTTTCGTCCTCGTTGAAGACGTCATCACGGAGCGTGCAGGAACTGATGGCATTCAACATGGCGGGGGTAGGAACCGTCATGACATCACCTGTCAATAAATTGTCAGCCGACACTATCTTCAGGAACTCTTTGAGTTGATCTGCTTACTGCGCAGGTCCATTGAACCCGGGCCCTTGACGCCAACCCAGGCGTTAAATGCTTCTCCTTCGCGCGCACTTCCCATGGCTGCTGTTGACGATGGACGACTTGTCGCAAATGTAGTGTGGCGAGGTGAAAATGCCGCTATCGTAAAGCGCTGTGTAGACGATGTGCCTAGAGAAGCTGTTCTAATTGCAGATGAGAGGGATGAAGCAGCGCCGGAACGAGATACCACTGGACGGAGATGTATCATGGTTAAAGACGAAATGTGGCCCCGAGAAGTCCGCCCGAACGACGTACAAAGGAGGAGGCTAGCGCCGGTTGACGGCGCGGAGTAAGCGGGCTTGTGTCGTCCCCGCGCCGCCCGGCTCCGGTTCGGAGGACTAGCGAGCTGCCCTTTTTGGAGATTCCGGTGGGGGTTTCCAGCTAGTCCTACGTCGTACTAGAAAGAGCCGGTTGACACTCAATGCACAGGTAGTTACTCGTAAAGCAGAATCCTTGTATTTCGTATATGATACAGTGCTCTAAAAGGTCCTTAGAAAAAGTTGATGCTAACACCAAGGGATACAATAGCGAATGCAATGACTGCAGACTTTGACGCGTCTAACCCACCGGCAGTATTATCCTTGTCTTCCTCATTATCATCTTCATCATCTTCACTGCCTTCTGACTCTGTGACATTTCTGCTGTCTTTCTGGACCTTATTCGGTATGGCGCACACTGCCTGCGTATAAGGCTCCGTACCGGAGATGAGGACCCCTCGTGACCGGACGTTTATGGCCAAGAGCGTGGCGATTTGTTCCTTGAGCGCCGCGTCGTAGTATTTGTATGAGCTCAGGTTGAAGTTGGAACCATATCCCAAATCGAAAATGTTGAAAGTAAAGTAATTGTCGGGAATGTTGACACCGGGAAGTGTTTTGACGTGGCAGGTATCCTTGGAGAGTCCTTGTGCAGTTGCTAATTACACGTCAGCAGTCTGAGAGTGAGCAGACTAGACAAATCGACGCGGGGGAAACAACTTACGTCTCCATGCTATCGCAATTCTATCACCGCGGGCATCTCTGTTAGGGGGTGAGTGACATTGTTGCCCAGCAGACGCAGGCTTCACACTCGAAAAGGCCTCCGTGCATTCATCGCTGACTATACCGTTGCAATTTGCGTTTCCCTGGGTATTCTCCATGGACTTGTCGACGCCCTCGGAGGTGTACATGCAGAGAGATGTGTCCTTGCGGAATTCGCTCTCCATGTAAGACTTTGGGACGCGAAGCCATCGATTAACATACGGGCCGTATTTCGAGCCCCGTTCGTCCATCAGCGTCAATGAGTAGTACCAAGGCTCGCTCGCATCGTCTCCTAAGCCCTGGACGTAGAATTCCGTGGTGCCGGAGGCGTTGAAATATGCAGTCTCGGAGTATATTTCGTTTGGGTTGGTAGGGCAGTCATTCCCCGTAAAGGACAAGTTCAAGGTCCTCGCTACTTGAACAAGAGAGACGCTGACTCCAAACGGAATGAAGCATTTTATTAACGATATATTTTTGTTGATTTAAACAAAGAAAAGTATAGCGTCAACTGGCAAGTAGGATATTGCTGGTGGTCAAGAGGACACTAACCAAGCCTTATATCTGAGGAGATGGGGTGCTGGGGCACTGGAGATTGCGGCAACGTTGGCTCTCAGTGAACTTTCAAGGTTGCCAAGCCGGAAGCTCGGCTTTGGTAGACGCCCTGAACCATGTAAACACTGGAGCCGTTTATGATGTCTTTTAACACAAAGTGTGCAGTTTCTCCTGCGGGTAGTTTTGCGCACATTCCCAACGTGGCCAAGTATTGTGCACCCGTCGGGCGGCAGCAATTCCGAGGGAGACGGTTCTGGCGCTCCACATCGACGATCGCAAGGCTTTGGATCAGCACGCCAAGGCCTTAGAGCCAACAAGCAAGACACCGTCAAGAGAAGCTTGTGTAGAAAGTAACCATTGTACGGAACATTCTCCTGTACACTATGTGTAGAACTACTCGTAGCAATAACACTTCACGCGCTGGATGCAGATCTAACGCTAGACATCTACAGCTGGGGGAGCCAAGTTGAGGCGTTTCCTTTCGACAGCCTCAACAGTTGGACTTGCGAGGGTTAGCTACAAGATGGAAGAAACGGATCTTCCAATAATGTACAGGACTGAAATTGCCACTTTCCAAGGGTGCGTCATAAGGTCTGCATGTCGTCAGATTACTGAGAGTGGGCCCTTTCGGGTGTGCAGCGCTGTTCCTAGGACGCAAGGGTTACCGAGTCGGAGAGATGTGACTACATGATGTAGGGAAAGACACGGAATAAATGGGAGGTCGTTCAGCAGCAAACTAAGTCTTTCTGTGTTGGTCATCTCTGGTGTAATAATTGATTACATGCCAGCTGAAGAGCAACTAAGAAAAGGGCAGAAGTACTCTACTTCTATAGTTGGGGTGGCTAGCTGTAGCCATCTGACCGCATTCCGGGGGCGTCGGTAAACTTTGCTTTGGACAGTCGCAGATTGCGAGAGTATAGAAGCTCAAAAAAGCTCTGGTCGGGGCGATTAGAGCGAAGAGAGCTGAGGATTGCGATATAGCTTCTACCTTCTTCATTGCCAGAACTTGGTCTTCTTGCGACAGATCATGTATGGAACGGCAGTACCAACGCAGTGACGACGATGGAGGATCTATTATCACAAGCTTCGAGAACTTTGGGTAACGGGAATGACACTGTTTTCGAGAATAAACTGGAGACATTGCGCCTTGTTTTGTAGTAGCCCTGAGGAGCCCTGTCGGGGGGTCAAGGATTGGCCATTGGTGTTTGTCAGATATTCCTCCAGTCGAAAGCTTCGCTTGTACAATTGGTCTGAATAAACGCAGTACTCCCGCTTATGGTTGAGCCAAGTCCGGACTGTGGCCTCTATTTGTCACTTCAGATACTTGACATGGGTGAGGAAAATGTAGTTTTATAATTTCGACGGCGGGCTGAGGAGAGTTATAGAGTTGTGCGTAGGTACATACCAGCAAGTAGTATATCAGGATAATATAGAAGAGCGTTGAGTTTCTTTACCAGACTCCGTGTATGTCAAGAACAGAATATATTGATTGGTTCAAAGTCTAGCATAAACGTATAGATCTATATAAGTATTAAGAGTGGTAAAGCATCAATTGTATGAACTGCCTGCTTGGCTTTAAACGCAATGGAAAGTCTCCCCGTCTCCATCTAGGCTGAAGTAAGCCAACCAAGAATGGGCATCCACCACCCTCCCTATATCGCCATATCACGCCGACAACGCCCTCTTAAACACGAAACGGTTTCAAGACAATTATTACACGATATAAATCATCTTGGCATAAATCCCGGTAAAGTTGAACTTTTTCCAAATGCCCAAAATAAAACTCATCAGGCCACGAACCATCCGCTTTTTGTGGCGTTAATATATTGGGCACGTGGACATATAACGGCAACCATTCCCCCCCCCCCGGCATTATGAAGCAGGCATGCCAAATTCGGCGACTTGCTTGCTGTCCAGGGTTCAATTCTCACCCACTGCCAGCCATAGAAAAAGCAGCCTGTACGATGAGTTGGCACGGGAAGGGGTAAGAGAAGACGGCCATGGGCGGTGCATCCAGCCGCCAGGTTTCATTACTCAATGCTTTTTAGCCCTGCTCTCTCCGTCTCATAAACTGGTAGTTATCATGTTGCCATATTCGGTCTTAAAATATAGCCAGGAGATCTGTAAGAAATATATATAAAAATAATATCTTATAACATAATATAAATAAATAAAGCTGTAAACATATTTCTACACATCCGGACGGGAAAAGCACACTTTTCGCCTCGCTGTTGCAGCCCGCCTTCCAGCATGTAGACCGCAGCCCCACGTGTGCGCTGACCAAAATGCAGTGATGAGCTGGCAACTATGCAGAACCAGCTGTCAACTCGCCTAGGGTTTGAGTTGCATGTTGTGGCTGTTTTTAAGGGCTCGTCTACGCAGCATATTGAATAGTGCTCTTAAGAATCGGCCAGACTTGTCTACTTTTACGTCTTTTTCTTTGTTGTCAACTTGCGACGCCTCTTATCTCACACCGATACTTCTTCACCATCAAGCGCCTCTTATTCACTTATAACGGTAGCACACAATCATACAAAACAATCAGACACAAAAAAAAAAAAGGCAGCCTCCTATTCATCATTGCTGACATACGCTATAAAGGAAATTATTGACAAAAAGAAGCGAATTCGAAAAAAATATGCCAAGTCGTTATTCATATCTCGTGGCCCGGTTTAGTCCCCAATAGCTTGCTGCCGATATTCCCCAAGATGAAACACCCAAGAAGACCAACAAATCAAAACCACTCCTTTGATGATGCAGAAAGTCTGTCGCCCAGGCAAGGGAACCCCCATGGATACGGTCAACGGGAAAAGATGCGTCATTTAAGCGGTCATTATATCTGCGCCGTCGCAAATCTTCGTATTCAATGTCCGGTTGGCGACATTCAAGGTCCACGCTGTGAGCTGCGATTTCACAGCACCCGCCGCTTTCGACAGTGAATAAGCTCCCAGTCTTGGTTGCACACGCCGCGCCAGTCATCCATTTATTTGCCCGCCCACTTGACCAGAAAATGCACGACGGCATCCAGGTTTGTTTCCTCCTTGGCTGATATGCCATAGCAGCATACTTCTCGGCCTTGTATCGTCTTCAGATCGAGTGCATCAATCAGTTCATCTACTGAGAGCTTCTCTTCCAGATCCGATTTATTGCCAAGCACCAATAGCGGAATACCACCCAGAGACGGACACTCCATCAGGCTATGCAGCTCTTCCTTGGCTGGCTGGATCAGCTCTTGGTCTGCTATATCCACGATGAATACAATGGCGTTGACCCCTCGACAGTATCGCTCCCACATCGACCGAAAGCGTGGTTGGCCACCGAGGTCCCAGCACTTTAGTGTGACGTGGCCTTGTTGTACGCGCTTCATATTGAAGCCTACCGTCGGGATCGAGCTACACAAAACCCATGTTCGTTAGCATGGAGACAAATATAGGTTTGCGAAACGAAACGCTATTGAATACTTCGCCGTACCGCCTCGTCGGCATAATATTACACACAAATCTCTCGCAAAGGGGGGTGTTGGACTTACTCTAACGTAAACTCTCCGCCCTATGCGATACATTGACGTTAGTACCAGATGTTCCAGGAAGCCACAAAGCGGGAGGCGCTAGAGGTTGAGACATGCGCACGTACCGAAAGGACACGAAGCAGCGACGTTTTGCCAGCATTTTGGAGCCCGACCATGGTTACCTCCATCTCTTGGGCCCTTTGAGTGATGGGTTATTAGCTCTGAAAAAGGTGAGGACATTATGCTAGGTAGGTAGGCAGGCAGGCAGGGGAGCGACTTGTGAATGATACAGCCGCTCCAAGCATCGAGCTGGAGGGGAAAGGCCTCGGATAACTTTGCTCTAGCTCACAGGACAGCTCTACTTACCAAAATGTACGCATCAGCCAGTCGTATACTTTTCGAAATAGTCCCGTCATAATGTTAAAGCTTCCGCCGAGGCGGCTTAAGGCCGTTATAGCCCCAAGATGTGAGGTGTAGAATGTCGTGGGTCAGAGTCGGGAACGGCGCAACGGTGTGCGGGAGAGCTTCAGAGCTAAGCTCCCAAAGATGGCGTGGCGCGATGCAAACGCCGTGCTTCGGTATTGGGGAGGCTTGTGGCTCCCGAGGTGCACAGGTATTCCACGAGGAGGAACGGTTTGGGAGAGCTATTCAGTCGATATAGAAGCCGGTTCCTAGCCAGTCGCAGCCGAAGTCTGGCAGGCGGTGCGTCGTTTTTAGGTCGAAGCGTCGATCGTTGGTTGGTTCGGACAAAGGTCGATGTTGGAGACACGGCGACGTGCAGAGTAAGATGCGGGACAGCAGTTAAACGCAGGAGAAGCGGGATCCCAGAGAAGAGAAGCGTAGATTCTATATGCAACTGGCCTAGAAGCACATGTAGAAGCAGAAACAGCGGCAAACAGAAGCTTTAAAGCCAAGAGTCGTAGTCAGACGTTGCAGCTTTGTAAAGGAAAGCGTTGCCGCCCAGCAAAAGGTACTCGTACACACACTGTCCAAGGCCACCACTGAGTCCCCGCAGGCACGGGTTTGCCCACCAGTGCAGACCAGTGCAGACCAGTGCAGACCCCACCTTCGCCCATGGGCCAGGCGCTGGCGGGGGTTTCATTGCTCCCATGGTGGGCGGGAGCGGGAGCCAAAGCACCCACTGCAGCGCCCGCCGCTGCAGCAGATTCATCAGCCCTCCTCCACTGGCCATTGTCTACTTTATCCACAGGCGTCACACCCGAAGAAACCTCCCAGTCTAGCGCGCCAGGGGTGCAGCCGGGGAGCTCAGGGTACCTGATTATTTTCTTCTTTCTAGGTAGGCGCCCTACATATTATTGCAAAGTCGGAAAAGGGCGGCCCACGCGCATATAGCGGCCGCCGCTGTGGGTGCGTTTGACGAGGTGCAGAGATTTGTACTTTTGTTGCTCACGATGCCTACAAGAGTGCTTCCATCGAGATAGTGTACTATTACTTGAGCGGCCATCACGAGGCCTGCATCAGACGCGTCCGCTTTCTTCCTTTTAACAGGCAATAAATATTCGAATCATGTAAGGCATTGTGTCTTGGCCTTGGGCTCTTTTCACGGCCACACGACAGGTTGAGAGTTCAAACAACAACAACGAAAACAAAAACAAGCCCTCGAGACTCGTGTACGACAGCATCGTACGTGCTCGATACTCGACACTGTCATCATGTCGTCTTACATGCCTCCAACGGCCAACTTCAACGGTCAACACCTCAACGGAAATGTCAAGCTGGGGCTTCAGAGACATACATAACTCTGACATCACAGACATGCTGCTGCCTGACAGCGGAAGCTGCATCCTGCAAGCCTCGCCGTTGCCGCCGGCCGTTGGCAACGGCCCTTGAGCGAGTGCTGAAACAAGACCTTAACGGTAGATGGTAGCTGGAAAATGGTTTTGCAAAATTGCCCATAGAGAGCTACCCGAAGTGACCTTTTGCAGCCCAACGCCAGTACCCGAAACTTTTAGCGACTCTGTTCTGGTTCTCACGACGGCCAGCTACGATTCGACTTGACATTTGCTCGCTTTGAAAGCCCTGTCCTCTTATTCCAGGTAATTTTTTTTTCTTTCGAAGCAGCCTTGCACGTTACCGAACAAAGAAAGGAAAAGAGAGCGAGCCGCATTGTGTGAAGACGTCCCATACCTCCTTTCCTCGCTATTGAACAAAGTATCTTAGGCGAAAGCCGGCAGTCATTTTCTCTGTACCAGCCGCTGTTCCTGCAGCCACCTGGATATGCTGCATGTAGTTATGTACGATGCGAGTGCAGCTCAACCCATGTACATTGCACAACTCCACAAGCATGGCACTCTCCAACGTTCTTGACGAGAGCAATTACTATCAAAGTCAGACTCGTCACCAAACTTTTGATAGCCGAGGATCGCCGCCCAATTTAAATGAGCAATGAAACGCAATAGACCCTCCATTTGGAAATCATAGTGCCCAAATAGTCTGGTGACTTTGCATGACCAGGGTGTCTGGACGGACACTTTGACTGCTCAAGCAGGCCGTACGCAAGCATCTTTGTGCAAACGTGGGTTAGCGCCGTCGCCGCTTGCGCGCGGCCGGGTCTGTCGCAACGACAGCCGGAGACTGAATATTCTGAGCAGGTTTAAGACCATTATTCGGTCTAAAGTGTGCAAACTACTAATGACGCATTTTAAAATGCAATAAATTGCAAACTGTCCAATCCAGTCATGTGTGCCTTGTTGCGCTCGGTCAACCTCTGTGCTTGTCTGATATCCCAAAATCGAGCTATAATAAGCCATCCCCAGTCATAACAGACACAGGATAAACAGTAGGCCGGAAAACACGACCAGCACCAGCGTGATGAAGCAGAGCGCCGCTCATCACTCCGGCACCACTTTTCGATGCTGTACCACACAAGATTTGGCACTTTCGGTGTAAGTGCTGGTTCTCGGCCGTCTTCTGAGTCCCCGGATCATGACCTCGGCGCTAAAGCGGCACTCCTATGTACGTATCCCAGGAGCCATGCGAGAAAGAGCACCACCACCCTCTCTCGTCCTCACGCACGTCGCACTGAAGTACCTTGCAAGGGGTGGCTGGCCAGGATCCCGGTTCGCATCATCACGAGCACGGCAGAGTTAGAGGAACCCCGCCCTTTCCTAGAGCCAGTGGACGCCTTATGTGAGGCGTCCGAGTAATTACTCACTATCCGAGCTCTCGGTCGGCGAATGGGAGAAGAATAGTGCTCAGATAGCAAAAAAAATCAAGTGTTACTCGACATGTCATTCGAAAAAGAAGGCAGCCCAAGACACTTTGTTACAGATTCATCTGTCGGGAATACACACTGTGATATTGTCTGCCTTTTCTGCACAACATCGGACCGCCCACCGGGCCGCACGAAAGCCGGATACCTGTGTAACCGGTTGCACCTATTGAAACAAATTTCTGATCTGGCTGTAATAGTGCTTCCAAGGGGTTTGGCTAGTTGTGCAATGAGATATTGCTTCGGGCGGCTAATTCAGGCACTCCTATGACTGGTGCGGCCACCACTTTGATGGAAGAAATATATCTTGTTTGTGTAATGTTTGAGACTGAATAATATTTTTGATCTTGGTAAAGAGACGATCCAGAAAAAAGAAGAAAAAAGTCAAAATCCCATAATGGAATTCTGTTAACATCTCGAAAGTACAAAAAACTCAAGTTTAACGTCATGTCTTTCACTCCTAAGTAAGAGTCGAGTCGGGTTATAATCTCAGCGCGGCGCTTTAGGCCATCACCTGCCACCCCATTGGCGGCTACTATGTTCCCCCACCATCACTTATCGATAGTCTGTATCTCATGTGACCCGCTTTATCGCAACTTTTTTTTTTTTCTGTTCGTCCCTTTCGGCAGCAAAGCATTTGTCGGGAAGCTCGCTGTTAGCCGTTTACCAGCTTTGCAAAGAAAGCATTTGCATGCCAGCATTACTGGCCAGCAGCCGCGTTCATTGGCCTTTTTTGACTGCAATTGGACAGTCACCGGCCAGGTTGCTGCTTCGTTTTTAATCTTGTTTAATTGCATCTCGAAACAGCAACGGCGCAAACGCCTTTTGTCCGCTTACCGCTCTCCGACAAACCGAAATCTTTGACGGCAATCCTCGTCACCAAGCCTTCACAATGGCGCCTTCAGCAACGCCGACAGACTGGGACCATGAGTTCAATGTTCTTAGGCGAGAAGGCCTCTTTCGAAACCCCCCCAAGGACCGCACTGCTTACCCGGCTCTGCAACTCGCCGTCAACCCTCACATTGAGTCCTTCAATGGCATCTTTCGAAGCGATGGCAAGCCTGGAGTACTTGACCACGGCTTGGCTGATATTGGCACAAAGATATTTCTCGACGGCGATGAGCGCAAGGGCCCCGAGGGCAAGAACCGTTTAAGTCTTCGCATCAAGAATGTCATGCTTCAACGCCCTCAGGTACCACCTTCGAATAAATTGGCACGTAACCGCGAGATTTTCCCTGCCGAGTGCAGAGAACGCCACTCTTCGTACAGAGGACGTCTCTCTGCCACATTTGAATATTCAATCAACAACGGCGACAAGCACGAGTTTGCTCGAGACCTGGGACAGGTGCCCATCATGCTCAAGGTAAGATTTTGACGCAGCCGACTCGATGCTGCCATCCGCCGCTGACATGTATACTAGTCAAATCGATGCCACCTCGAAAATAATTCGCCTTCTTTGCTGGTTCAGCGCAAGGAAGAATCCGAAGAACTCGGCGGATATTTTATTGTCAACGGCATTGAAAAGATTATTCGTATGCTGCAGGTCAACAAGCGAAACTTTCCCATGGCCATCAATCGACCAAGCTTTCAGAACCGTGGTCCTGGATACACGCCTTATGGTATTATTCTGAGATCAGTCCGTCCCGACGAAACATCACAAACAAACGTCTTGCATTACCTCAACGACGGTAATGTGACGTTTCGATTCTCATGGCGCAAGAATGAATACCTCGTGCCCGTCGTTATGATTCTCAAGGCTTTGGTTGAGACTAACGACCGTGAAATTTTCGAGGGTGTGATTGGTCCCATGGGCAGCAAGTCGACACAAAACACCTTTTTGACCGATCGAGTCGAGCTGCTACTGCGCACATACAAATCGTACGGCCTTTACACAAAGTCAGAGACGAGAGCCTTCCTTGGACAAAAATTCAGAGTCGTCCTGGGAGTTCCCGAGATTATGTCTGACTACGATGTCGGCACCGAGTTTCTGCGACGCATTGTCCTCGTTCACCTGGGCAATATCGACGTCACCGCCAAGCAGGATAACGAAAAGTTTCGCATGGTTTTGTTCATGATTCGCAAGCTGTACGCTCTTGCTGCAGGCGACTGTGCCGTCGACAACCCCGATGCTATCCAAAATCAGGAAATCCTGCTCGGTGGATTCTTGTATGCCCAGATTCTTAAGGAGCGCTTGGATGAGTTCCTCAGCGTCAACGTTCGCCTGTCGCTCCGCGATTATTTCCGACGTCACCCCAGCGTACCATTCACCTCGGAGGAATTCCGCAAAGAGTTCCCAGGCAACATTTTCCGAAAAGCAAATGAAAACGTCGGCAACGCTCTGGAGTATTTCTTGTCTACGGGCAATCTGCAAAGTCCTTCGGGTCTGGACTTGCAACAAACCGCAGGTTTCACCGTTGTTGCTGAAAAGCTCAACTTTTTGCGTTTCATTGCCCATTTCCGCATGGTGCATCGTGGTGCCTTCTTTGCCCAGCTGAAGACGACTGCTGTGCGAAAGCTTCTTCCCGAGTCGTGGGGTTATATGTGCCCCGTGCATACTCCCGACGGTTCTCCCTGTGGTCTGCTTAACCATTTGTCTCACAAATGTATGCTCATGACGGACCACGTCGATGTTTCCAAGATACCGGCTCTTGTTGCCGAGCTCGGTGCCGTCGATACATCATCTGCTTCCACGGCGGAGAGTGTCGTCATTATGCTTGATGGCAAAATCCTCGGCTGGTGCAGGCCCAAGGAATCGCTGCGGGTGGCCGATTGCCTACGTTACTGGAAGGTTGAGGGCACCCACGGCGTTCCTCTGCACCTAGAGATTGGATATGTTCCTCCCTCCACTGGCGGTTCGTACCCAGGTGTCTACATGACGTCTACGCCATCACGAATGATTCGACCTGTCAAGTACCTTCCTCTGCAAAAGGAAGACATGGTCGGGCCCTATGAGCAGCCATACATGTCCATTGCTGTCGTCCCACAAGAAATCGAGTCTGGCGTGTCGACCCACGTTGAAATCGATCCCACAAACATCCTTTCTATTCTCGCCAACATGACGCCATTTTCCGATTTCAACCAGTCCCCTCGTAATATGTACCAGTGTCAGATGGGTAAACAAACGATGGGTACTCCGGGAGCGGCGATTCGATATAGAACCGACAACAAATCGTACCGTCTGCAGACAGGGCAGACGCCCATTGTGCGCGCCCCACTGCACAATACATACGGCTTCGACAACTTCCCGAACGGTACAAATGCTGTGGTTGCTGTCATTTCATATACCGGATACGACATGGACGATGCCATGATTCTGAACAAATCTGCGCACGAAAGAGGTTTTGGTCATGGTACTATCTACAAGACCAAGAAGGTTACTCTCAAAGACGATTCTCGAACAAAGGCTACCAAGAGCGTGACCAAAGCGTTCGGCTTTGCTCCTCATAGCTACGTCAGTGCGTCGTACCAGGGAATGCTGGACGATGATGGACTTCCACACGTGGGCCGTCTCGTCCAGGAAGGCGATGTCGTGTGCGCTTGGCATACAGTTACGCCCGACTATAATGGAAACCTTGTGAATCTCGATGGTATTACTCATTATGAGAAGTACAAGGACGGCGAGACCGGGTTTGTGGAAGAAGTAAGGCTGATTGGTGCCGAAACGGGCTCCGAGCCTCTCCAAACCATCTCCATCAAGTTCCGTATCCCCCGCTCGCCAGTTATTGGTGACAAGTTCTCCTCGCGTCACGGACAAAAAGGTGTTTGCTCGCAAAAGTGGCCAGCCATTGACATGCCATTTTCCGAATCGGGTATCCAACCCGACGTCATCATCAATCCTCACGCTTTCCCGTCGCGAATGACCATTGGCATGTTTGTCGAGTCCTTGGCCGGTAAGGCTGGTGCTCTGCACGGGCTCGCGCAAGATTCAACACCGTTCAAGTTCAACGAGGAGCACACAGCCGGCGACTACTTTGGCCATCAGCTGATGAAGGCCGGTTACAGCTACCACGGCAACGAGCCAATGTATTCGGGCATCACTGGTGAAGAGCTCGGTGCTGACATTTATATTGGTGTCGTTTACTACCAGCGTCTGCGTCACATGGTCAACGACAAGTACCAAGTGCGTACAACAGGTCCTGTGGTGCCGACAACTGGACAGCCGATCAAGGGTCGTAAGCGTGGTGGTGGTATCCGTGTTGGTGAAATGGAACGCGATGCGCTCATTGCACACGGTACAGCCTACCTGCTCCAGGATCGACTGCTCAACTGCTCCGACTTTACCAAGTCATGGATCTGCCGTCGCTGTGGCTCATTCTTGTCGGTACAGCCGACGGTGTCACAGTTTGCTCCGTCCAAGAAGAAGTCGCCCAGCATTGTGCGATGCCGAAATTGCGCTGTGAAGCTCGACAGCGCCGACGGTATCGATCTCACGGAAGTCCAAGGCGAGATTTGGGAAGATGGCCAGGGTAACTCGTGGGTCGGTGGCGACCAAACCACGCAGGTCGTTGTTCCCGGTGCTCTCAAGTACCTGGATGTAGAACTGGCTGCCATGGGCGTCAAGCTCAAGTATAGAATCACGCGGGACGACGAGCCTCGCAAGGGACCTTTGAAGCCATTGGCATGGAACGGCGTTAATGGAAAATAAATAGGGGTTTTTTTTGTTTTTGTTTTTTTGATTCGTTGATGAGGAGCAGTAGAATTTGCATTGTATGTATACCAGGTGTACAGGATTTTTTTTATTGAGCATTGAATGAACAAAAGCGATTTACAAACAAAATGGTTTATGAAACATGACTTAATTTTACAACACATGAGAAAAGACTTTTAACAGTTTCCTTGGTGATACATGATGGTTAGAGAGGACTGGGTATGGGCTCTCAAACTTTGTTGCACGAGGCACTTCGCCACACGTCCTTGACGGAAATTCACCTGCAGCTTCCCGTCGTTCACGTTTCCGGAGAAAGAGACAGCATAAGCAAGACAGTCACGCTCGTTCATTTCTCGCATTCAACGCCTGAAAATAGTAAAGCCTCCGCCTCCTTGGATGGCGTGTAGGACAAGGAGCATCACAGGACCAAGAAAAACTTGAGAAGTGAGAGGAAGCTGATAGCCACGTCAAATTAACACCTTTGTTTCTCTGCCAGCTGGCAGGCAGCTGCTGACAGTCCCTTCTCACGTTACCTTACTAAGTAGTAGTCTCGGCAGGTGGCAAGGCCGACACAAGCAAACAGAAAATGCTTTAGTACTATACAGACTACTAACCTTAGTAGTAGTAGCCTGGTAGCGACGTCGTCACTCCTGCTCGCTCTCGTCCTCCTCCCGTCCCCATGCATCTGTTGTTCATGGTTCGGCTCGAATACACGGCGTTTTCGGCCATTTCCTGCCGACTCGTACACTTTCAGATGTTTCGTCATTCTTGTTGTACTCGGTAATAAAAAAAAAAACAGTACGCCTGGGCTCTTGTGTTTCGTTTCTTCTTCACCTCCTTGTCATTCGACCCAATTTTTGCGTTATAAAGGAGACTTGGGCCCTTTATTCTTCTTCTTTTTTCTTTTCCTTTTCTTAAAAAAAAAAATTTGAGACCTACCACCACGTTTCGATATAGAGACGCTTTCTTTCTTTTCAAAAACCTGCGTCTATTGTGCTGCGGTACAGGATTCCGACAACACGAGTACTCGAGTAGTGTGCAACAGCGAATCACAACACCATTTATATACCCAACCATGCGGCGACTACTACTGTTGGCCGCAGCAGCCATAACATCGACAATTTGCGCTCAGTCGTATGACTATGGTATCGATGTAGAAACAATTGTGCGTCGACAGGACCCGTCTACGCGAATTCTTGTCGGCAGGCTGCCCTTGGCTCCTAACGGGAGCACGCCACTCCGACCAGAGCTGCGCGATATGAGAAAAGATCCGTATGCATGGAATCTGTACATTCTTGCTCAGAGTATGCTACAGTATGTCGGTCAGGATCATCCGCTATCCTGGTATCAGATTGCCGGTAAGTTTAGCTGTTGCGTTCTTGGTGAGGTCTCGACAGGCTGAGGGGCGTGGCAGGAATACACGGCGTACCGTTTGGACCCTGGAATGGCGTCGAATCCGTGCCAGGTGCCAGTCAATCAGGCTACTGCACGCACAACTCGATACTGTTTCCAATGTGGCATCGCCCATATCTGGCATTGTATGAAGTACGCAATCTGTTTCTTACTCGACGAGTGGCATGTGTGCTGACTTGTTCTAGCAAGAGATGTTTAAGCTGGCCAGCGCGATTGCTGGCTTGTTCCCTAACGAGACGGAACGATTACTTTACCAGCATGCTGCATCTCGTTTCCGCATTCCATACTGGGATTGGAGTATTCCCGCTCCAGCAGGCGAGACACACTTCCCCGATGTATTTTGGAGCCCTGTCATACCCCAGTACGGCCCAAATGGCATACAGAATATTCGAAATCCGCTGTTCTCTTATGTTTTCCATCCGCTAGATGAGAGCGCATTTATCTGGGATCCGGTATGTTATAGATACCCTGCTACTAGCTGTCGCTAACTGATTGCAGCTCAAACGTTGGAACGAAACGAAACGAGCCCCAGATACTGCAGTCAGCACGACAGCACCGCCATCCGAGAATTATCAAGTTAGTGCGGCTCTATTGTCAAAACTACCCGAGATCCAACAGCGGCTCTACATACTCTTTTCGAGCTATCGTGACTTCAACGCCTTCACCAACAAGGCTTGGTCAGCGTCTCAGCACTTAGCAACACTAGATTCCGTAGAATCAGTCCATGATATTATTCACATGTATGGAGGATCCAAAGGGCATATGACCTATGTGCCCTTGTCCTCCTTTGACCCTCTCTTTTTCTTACATCATACCATGACCGACCGCCTTATCGCCATGTGGCAGGTGCTGAACCCCAATGCGTGGATTACACCCATGGCATCCGGCGAGACGAGTTTTACGGCCTTGAAGGGTACCCTTCAAGATTCTACGAGTCCATTGACGCCATTCTACGCCTCTGATGACGGGACCTTTTGGACGTCAGACATGGCACGCAACCTTGAAGTCTTTGGCTACACATATGCTGACACCAGTCCTCATGTGGGAGACAACAGTGCCATCCGCCAGTCGCTGATTGGCAAGATTAACAGCTGGTACGGCAAATCAAGCCCAGCCGGCATCCGAGCGAAAGAATCCGACCGACAACAAGCAGTCTGGCGAACAGGCAGTTCGGGAAGCAAGTTTACGGCGTCTGGAAAGTTTCAGCCCAATATCAAGCTTACCGCTGAGGATCCTCCCGAAGACATGGTTGTACACAATGACACGTATGTCGAGTGGCTTGCAAATGTGCAAGTCAATGTGGAAGCACTTGACGGAGTGTTTGGAGTGCATTTCTTTATCGGAGCTACCCCAGCGGACGAATTGGATTGGAACAGCGCGCCTAACCATGTTGGATCGGTGAGCATCTTTGCCATGAATCGGATGACGGGATCGCAGTCCAAGATATCGGGGTCTGTGCCTTTAACGACGGCGCTTATGAAGCTGATAGCAGCGGGGAAGCTATCATGCTTGTCGGAGGAAGCGGTGGTACCATTTTTGCAGCATCACCTCGAGATTCGGGTTTTGGGCAGCAACGACACGTCGATTGCGTTGGAGCGCGTAGATGGACTGCACGTCAGTATCACCAGTGCGCAAGTCAAGCTGCCTGAGACGGAAACGAGCTTTCCAGATTGGGGCGACGTCATAACACAATGGGAGGCATGGAAGGGATGAAACGATGGGGAGCCAAGCGAGGCTAGAACTTTGAGGTGGATTACCTGCGGCAAGGCGGTTCCTTGCGCCGCCATTTTCGGTTTGAGAAGCCGGTTCGTTTCTTTTCGTTAGTTGTGCATGGGTTTGAAACGGACGCCAACTGGCAGTGAGGTCTGAGACATTGTCTATATTACCAAGTTTGAATTAGGGAATTTTGATAGGATGGCAGTTGTTGGCAGAGGCCGGGATGTGTATTTCTTGGAGGCATACGCCATACCATTGTTAGTTATGTGGTAGAAGAATTTTGAAAATTGTAGAGGTTAATTGAAGCAACGGGAACAATTGAGGACCGATGTGCGTAAACAGTTTCTCGAGTCGTACAAGTACTCGTACTTGAGGAAAGGTCGAGAGGTCAACGTCATTGATGGAGGT
Organism: Lecanicillium sp. LEC01; assembly: GCA_002242745.2. Taxonomy (NCBI): domain Eukaryota; kingdom Fungi; phylum Ascomycota; class Sordariomycetes; order Hypocreales; family Cordycipitaceae; genus Lecanicillium; species Lecanicillium sp. LEC01. The sequence goes on from NIWZ02000002.1 coordinate 640,960, forward strand.
CTTGTGGCATTTCATAGCGTCATTGGGGATAGGGATGTTTAGGTTGAGTTATAGTTTGTGGCCAGAGTCCCACTGTTCATCTGGCCGAAGAAGCACGGTCTCTGATGAGGTTGTCGATGAAACTACGGATAGCTTTTAGTAGATTGTAGCTGTTTTCTATCTGTGGGAATCAGACTTGATCTATCGGCCGTGTCGCTACTAGAAAAGAAAATTTGATTGATATTTGGTAATAGAATGCATCTACTGTATCAAATAACACATAGGCTATATGCCAGATCAGACAAGAGGGCACATATAATAAGACTGGCGTCTATTCTTTTTGTTTCTCTTCTTGCGGGGAGGATGGACGATGGACGATGAGACGGGCAGTCTGATGTCGCCGGAGGACCGGGGGTGGAGTGGGCCCGCACGGAGGGCAGACGTTCCGCGCCCGTGTCATTCACTCTCTGTGAAGTCACCCCTGCCGGATGAGATGTGTGCCGGGCGAAAGCTTGAATGACAGCCCAGACCCAGGGGGGTTGTCTACGAGTACTACCTCCGTAAGGAAAAGTAAGGTAAGGTAAGGTAAGGTAGGCCCCTTGTAGTAGTGGTTCCACCACACTGTCAATGTTTGCCTTTGCCCTTTTCTTTTGGGGGCGGCGTGGCAATTGCATTTGGAATCTGCCGTGTGGAGATGCTTGGGGACTGTAATTGGATGGAGGCGGGCTTGTTCGGATGCTTGAAGGAAGGGCTTTAGAGGGTGCTAGGCGTATGCTGCTAAGGCTTTCCTAGCGCCGTGGGATACATAGAGTGCTTTGGGACAGGGCAAAGGGGGTGGGAATTCTGGGGTAAGAAGGTTATGTACAGTTATGTCGCCTGTCTTTGGATCGACAAGTCATTACGTATGTATTTGTGTTTGGGATGATTACTCGCCAGTTATGCAACAATGTTCATCAATTGTTAATCGAGATGGCTCCTCTGTTTTGACAGCTGTGTTCGTTGCCGTTTTCAATTAGGTAGACCAATCACGGTGGCTGTATTTGACTCTCATACACTGCAGGAAGGCTGTCGAGACTTGTGGCCCTGAAACCTGTCAAAAATCTCGAATGCTACGGTAACACTCTTCCCTTTTTGCCGCGGAGCTTTTTTCTCGCTACTCGTAGACGTGTTTTCTTACAAAGTACATAATGTTGAGACACGGCATCGAGCACAACTGTACATAATTAGTGCCTGGCCTAACGTCAAAGACACTCGAGTCTCCGCTTTCTACGCATGGTGGCGGCGTCAGTGATGCAACTCTAGTAAAGACTAGACTAGACTAGTGGGGAAACATGTCGGCTCCGCAGATCGAGGATCATGGTGGTGTGCCTGCCTTGTGGGTGTGTTGTGTTGTGTCACAGTCTCTTCTTGATGCGCCAGTCCTCTTTGTACGAGCTACCTTGCCTTTCTTGTTGCTGCAGCACATTGTCAGCCTTCAGCCCCGGGTTGCAGCTGCAGAAAGCCAACTAAAGACCAGGGTAAACCCCCTTGTTTCTGTTACATAGCTGTCAAATTGTGGATGGAAACGTATGTACCTCATCCGCCATGATTCTTGGTTGCCCCGAGTGCCGAGTTACTTCGCCCCGGCCTGTACTCGTAGAGAAGCATTCATCCCGTTGAGATTCGGTAAGATGTTCGCCACTAACATATTTTCCTCCCAAACACCCGCGGCAACTCCTTGGGCCGGGGACACACTTGTTTCGTATCAAAAGGAGCTATTGATTGGCGTGGCCTTGGGGGAGTTTAGCTCCACAGTTTTCTCATACTCGATCCTTTTCGGGATGACGGGTTCTGCCCCCCCTTCTGCCTTTTCTTGCCTTTTGCTCCTTTGGGTAGGTGAAGCTTACTATGTAGCTGTGAGTCCAGACTAGTACTCGTACATATGTGCCGTGGGGTGTGACAGAGAAAAGTGCCCAGAGTACGTCTGTACGTATAAAGAAGAGCTGTGCTCCGCTCCCGTAACGGCTTGGTATCAAGCCACCGTCTTTTTCACAAACCTGTTGTACTGTGTTTTTAAAATCTCAATTCCTTACTTCACTTATTTTTGTTCTTTTATCTAGAAAGACTCCTTTTCTTCTCACAAGTCACAATGCATTTCACCACTGCTGCTCTCGCCTCCATCGTTGGCGCCGCCTCGGCAAAGACAATCCGCATCGATGCCGGCGAAGGAGGTCTAAAGTTTGAGCCAGCAAACACCAAAGCTGAAATGGGCGACATGCTCGAATTCCACTTCTATCCGCAGAAGCACAGCGTCGTTCGGGGTAACCCTGACATGCCCTGCCAGCCCGTGGAAGAAGATGGTTTCTTTTCTGATTTCCACCCCACCATGGACGGTGAAGCTGTAAGTTTTGTTGTCCGACAGCCATAATACCGCAGGTAATGGACGAATGTTGTAAACTGATGATTTGATAACGTATTAGAAAATGATGTTTACCGTCATGGTCAACTCCACCGACCCCATGTTCTACTACTGCTCTGCAGCCATGCACTGCCAAAACGGCATGGTTGGCGCCGTCAACGCCGAAGACTCTGCTCTCGAAAAGTACATGAGCGATGCCGCCAACGCAGACAAGAATGTCAGTCCCGACATGGTGTTTGGCGGTACCGTCAGCGAGGCTTCCAACTCGGACTCTGACGACGATGACAATGACAACGACTCGGACAATGACGAGAGCACAATGTCCAACACCATGAGCATGACTGACAGCATGAGCATGACCCCTACCATGTCCTCTGGCGGCGGCGGTGCTGACATGACTTCTTCTTCTGGCGGTATGGGCGGTGGCAGCGCTACCAACACTGACATGCCTGCAGAGACGGATGCGGGCGGTGCTGCTGCTGGTCTTCGCGGATCTGTTGTTGGTGCACTGGCTGGTGCAGTTGGTGCTGCTGCTTTGATGCTGTAGAGGCAGGTTATTTGGGGGCGTTGAGAAAATAGTGTAATTCATGTTGGCCATTGTAGATGGCTTTAATGACGACGAAATCTATAATAATACGAGTTATTGACAAGCTTTTGTTTTCATCATGTTGCTGTAGATGCTGTGTTGAATGATAATCTCGCCACCGTTCACTTCTTGCTCAACTGTGTGAAAGTGAGCCTACTAAACGCCTTGCAAAGAGTATGGTCACATCACGACAACTGTCGACAATCAATAGTCGTATATCGTCAACTCTATCATTGGCTAGTCACAAGAAACAATAAATAAAAAGCAGTTAATTCGTCCACCTGATAAACCCTCAGGAAAAAGAGGCCAGTACGTCCCCTTTCCCTTTCCATAATTAGCCCCAACGCCGATGCAATGAATCTGCGATTCCCTCCCTGTCATGTCGTGTTTGGCGTCTCGAGGCCGTTGTGTCATCTAAGATATCTGTGTGGGGTTTCCGGTCCAACGCCGTCCGCCGCTCCTTTGCGAAGCGGATGCTGAAAACTTGTTCCTTCTATAGTTGGCTGACATGGCTAATGTGAGGGACTAAGGAAGCCTTGTCCAGCCCTGCTTGATTCATTTCCATTGTTTGATATTAAATTGAGAATGTGTGTTGCATCTCATGAAGCCGTGTTCTTGGCCACCACTTCTCGTGCATAAAATTCGACTAGCATAGTCGCGTAGCCTTCCAGATCTTCCACTGGAATGGCAAGGCGAAAGTCGTTGAGGACGAGAAACTGCAGCTCGAGGTGGTTGAGCTCAGCCTGCGGAAGACCGCCGACCTAAGGGTGGATGTCAGTCAAAGATTGGTGGAAAGTAAAACGTAGAATGTAGCGTACCTTGGCATAGCGCGAGTTTGTGTAAAAGACATCGGAAAAGAACTTGCTCGCACAAGTCACTCCGGCAATTATTAATCGGTGGATATTGAAGCTGTCGACCACAAAGAACGTGGCAGGACCGTGTACTGATGGTCTGTCGTCGGGCACGGTGATGATGCGGCCACCTTCGCCATCGGTGCGGACTGGAACGGTAGGAGAGTCAACCATGGTGTCGTCGTCGTCATCGTCGTCAGCCAAGTCCGAGTCACTTTCGTCGGAATTCTCTTCCGCAGCTGCGGCGCTGTCTGGCATGTTTGTATCCTGCTGGCGTGAACCCGAACGCGAGTGCACCTGTGACTGCGGTTGCGACTGCGACTGTGATGGCCGCTGTCGACTGTTTGAAGATGCAGCACGCCTTCTAGCTTGCTCGCTCTTGACAACCAATTCGTTGACGCGCTCCGTCATGCGGTCAAAGTAGACGAGCAAGCTCAAAAACACTTCGTAGGTGGTTGGGCAGTACTTGTGGATGCGGGCGAGGTAGCTGAGTATGGTAATGGCAGGGACATTCTTGCCGTGAAAGGCGAGGACCGAGTGGCTGAGAGGACTCATGTGAGTGCTGGACTCATGGGTCTGGTTAGCCTGCTGCTGATGAGCGGCGTTGCGTTGCATGGCATCGTGCTGCAAGTCGTTTGTGCCCGTGATCTTGGTCAGCAAGGCGGCAACCATTTCAATGACATCGCCGATGGGCATGGCACTAATTTCATATTTTGTCTGGCCCGCTGCCCCGGCCGCCGTGCCGCCAAGGGCGCCTTCCTGTACGAGACTCTGCACATGGGCAAGATCGCGGACATGGACGACATTCTGCGGTGTCGCTCGGCCTGCGGGATTGCGCAAGCCGTGTCGGCCGGCTTGTGAAGTATTAGAAGAGCGCGCCAGGTTGTCCGAGGGCGGCGAGGGCTGTTGTTGCTGCTGCTGCTGCTGGTGATGCTGTGGTGTAGCGGCAGCAGCAGCAGATGGGGCGGTAGCGGGAGCGGGATTTACGACATGTGTTGAGGAAGCATTGTTATGCGTGGAAGAGACAAAGTCTCTTGTCTGGGTGGCCATAGACGCGCCGTTTGCATCATCTGCTGAGGAGCGCTGCAGAGCAGAAGGCGACGACGAGGGCGGAGGAGACGGAAAGTTGGCGGCAGTATAGGCAGAGTCGGGGTTTGGAGAGACGTGAAATTGAGTCGTGGCAGCGGATGAAGCCGGCGACGCGACTTTTTCCACGGGCGAACGCTGTTGTTGTGGCGGGAGGGTGGCGGACGTGGATGACGAGGTTGTAGGTGGTCGCGGACGGTCCGGAGAGGGTCGCGGAGAGGCGTGGGAGACGTGCTGATGCTGTTGCTGTTGCTGCTGCTGATGAAGCTGATGGTTTAGAGATGATGATGATGGGCTGTTGACCATGTTATGAAAACGAGATATGTCGGAAACGAAGTCGCCAATTACTGCTGCCATTTCATGATTTGCTTTGTCTTCTTCTGTGGTAGTTTTGGGCGGTCGAGGGCGGAGTGAGTTTGTGGACGGATTTGTTGTCGTCTTTTGATCTCGTTTGAGGCCGTCCGTAGAGCAAATAAACAAGGGCTTTTTCGAATGAAAAGCGGAGGGTATTTTGGGATAAAAGTCTAAATCGAAAAGAAACAAAAAAAAAAGCAGAAATTATTAGCAGCGATTTCTCTCGAAAAATTAAACAATAAAAGACAGCCGAAACGTGATGATTTTTCAAGGCCACGACAACCTGGCCACGCCGGAGGAGGGAGGAACAGAAGAACTTGTGGAAGAAGCGGGCAGCGAGCGGGACGGACGAGCGTCGTTGGGTGGAGCGTCAGGAGGGGGGGATGCGGATCTTGGGTCTTGACACGCTGCTGAGGTAATACTTCTCAGTGGTCCGGCGGTCCCTGGGACGGGCGACTCTCAGTGGCAGTGACAGGGCGGTTGTGGAGGCAAATGGTGGGAAATGGGGTTATCCAGCCGCCTGGACATCTGCTACCAGACGGCGCAGTGGGGACTCTTTCAGCGGCTGCTCCAGGCGATACGGCGCTGTGTGCGGGCCCCCGGCTAGCGACAAGAAGCCGGAACGGTGATGCCGAGCCGCCACAATGTATCTGACGTTGGTAGCCCGATATATCAGAGCATGAAGGGGGGGTATCATGACTAGTGAGGAATCGAAAACAAAGGACGGCCAGCTGCAGATACGACGCCATTGTTTAGCGAGCGGGCTTTTGATGGCCCAAAGAGCCAACTGCAGCCTTGATAGCCGCGTCCTCTATATCCGACTGGGCTTGTTCGTTGGCCGCACTGGCGGTAAGACTGAAACGACGGCAGCAACACAATGAGAGCTGAAGGCAGATTCCAAAGCCTGGGGTAATTTGCGAGTGCCGGCTGCCGCTAATGCTTGCTCTCTGGCCTGCTGAATTCTTTCTGCAGGTCTGCGTGATGCGCTGCAGGGTGCATGGTGGCGTTGGGCGCATCGTGACGCATCGTGCCAACGCATCTGCTTGACGTCACCCGCATAAAGTCAGGAAGCGGGCAGTTTGGAACCATGGGGTACACCCGGGTCATGGGAGAAGTAATCAGAAACAAAAGAGGAGGGAAGAAATGCGCAGTAAAAAACATAAACAAAGGAAAGATGTAGACATAAAACGTAAGACGAAGACGACACGCAGACGCAGACGCAAACGCAGACGGGAATTCAACAAGGCGCAACGCAATTGCAAAACAGAAACCAGATATAAATCAAGACCTTACCGAAAAGTAGAGTATCAAAACCCGGTAATACTCGCACAATAAAATTCCGTCTTTAGGGCGAGTAAAAAAAAAATCTCCCAATTCAGCGTTGACTCTTGGCTTGTTCAAAAAAAAAAAAAAATGATGAAGCTCAGAAAGGCTTGCAAGTTTCGTCGTCACAAATGATGTCAACAAGCTTGCCATTCCACACAAACATCAACAAGTCTGTAACGTCGATCACCAATCACTCCCCAAAATGAAAAAAAAAACAAGGGGTCCAAAATCTCTTTTCCCCACTGCTCTGCTTCGCTTCTGTCCAGGCTTTTTTTTTTTCGTATAAATTTTAGTAAATTGAAACAGACAGACAAAAGGTTCAACTTAAAACCAAGGAACCGGCCTCAGCAAAATTGCCTTGGATAGGAAAAGCCAAGTGGGCTCTCTGGCGGCAAGATCGGCAGAGAGGGGGCGCCCGCGGAGAAAAAGTGTCGTGGGCTTTTTTTTTGGTGACGACAACTGGTGTTTGAGTATATCCGGCTACTGTGGGCTCGTCGAAAATAATAAGAAGAAAATATAAGCTTTTTTCAAGTCTCGTGCACACGCGCGCGCGGATAGACAATGACGTGAAACTCGAAGCGTTGTCGACGGGGTGTGTATAGTATAGTATTATATCATTTGTCGGTTGCCAAACGTAAACGGTGTTAAGCGAAAAGGGCGTCTGGTCGGCGGGCTTTTTCTTTCTTTCGTTTTCTGGAAAGGGCAGAAGAAAGATAAAGAGAGGAAAACGAAACAAACAGAGATTGTTGAAAAATTGTTGAAATGGAAAGATAAGGGGAGAGAGGGGTGTGACAAAAAGCCACTGACTGCAAAAGAAGACTGTCGTGGCAGTTTTTTTTTTTTTTTTTTTTTTCTTTTATCGCGCAAGAGGGTTGCCAACACAGACACAGATACAGACACACACTCACAACGACATGCAATGTATGATGCCGTGCGTCGTCGTCTTGCGGAAGGAAGGGATGGCGACTGGCAGCCACTTTAACCTTTGGTAAACCACCAACAAGTGTATAAGATGGCGGAAAAGGGGAAAGATGAGAGAAGAAGAAGGGGGGGAAAAAAAGAAAAGTATCAAACAATGACGCCAGGAACAGAAAGAAAGAAAGACGACCTTACATGATTATTACCTACTTGGCCGCACCATTTCCATTTGACCTGAGTCTGAGATACAATCGTAGCCAAGTCTTGCCGCACGTGGGGTTTGGGGTTTGCGCTAAATAAGCCTGGGAGCGGCGGATTTACAATTTCGTACTCGCACGTTACGACTTGCGGACCGGGGGGGATAATACTATTATTATAAGGCCGCCAGGATAATAATAAATTGTCTCATAATCCAAAAATTGTTTGCATCATGTCAAGCAAATACATACGGAGTTCATACTTTATAATTCGTCATCCTACTTACCTCGTAGTAGCAACTCTGTTCTGTATGCTTGCGCCCGCCCTTTCCGTGTACTCATATACCATACTTACCCTCGGCTATTCGGCTCATCAGTCCTACATGATAGCCCTCTTTATAAAACCCGGCGCCCAATATATACCCCAAAATTTAATTCACATCAGCATGTAAATAATATCAACTAAAAAAAAAAATTACATCTGAATCAAACAAGTGCCCTCCAAATCTAGCCGTCTGCATCTTGTGTCCTTCAACTTCCTGCGAATCCCTCACCACGTGCCTCATGCGCCATATGCACACACTCAAACCCAGCATGCAAGTCAGCCCTTTCTCTTCTGCTGACCGCTCAAATCCAACAATCCACACTCCTCCTCCCTTGGACCATTTGTACATTTCTCTTCTGTCCAATGCGAATCTACGAATACGATGGCATCGACCCTAACCAAACCCAGCCCAGCTCAACGGCCCGTCCGGCCCGCTATCCGTCCAAGTTTCATGCCCAATTACATCCTGTGCATGCGTTGGCTCTTTTTCTTCTTGGAAAAATCTCTGCCCGCTGCGAGTCAGCTCTTTTGTAATTTCACACCTCACCGCCGGGATATTGAACCCGTTGCACGAAAATCAAAGCCCATTCGCGGCCGTTTTTGCTGACTTTGCTCGGCTTGACTTGCCCTTTGTCTTCACCGATAGTTTTTTTTCATTCAACTGCCCAGAAATCATAGTTGTCTAATGTACAGTCTTTCTCCTCCAATCACATTCAACAACAACAACAACCACTTCCGCCTCTACTCGTGGCGCACCTTGTAATCCGTGTCTGGCAGGTACAGGTGTCGGTCGGCTCCCTTCTTGGTCAACACAACCATGCGAATCACTCCTCCCGAGCTGCCATCCCACTTGATCGCCTCCCGCAGCGCTCCCTTGACAAAGTTGACCGCATCGGCCTCTTCCATGCCCTCCTTCCAGAAGGAATCGCAGTATCCGTAAATGTATGTTGATCCCGAACCACCAATTGCGTATGCTTGCTTGTGTAGCGAGCCGCCTGCCGGAATGGAGTAGACTTGACCACCGAATCGCTCGTCCCAGCCTGCAATAATCAATCCGGCTCTATAGTTCCCAGAATTAGTGCCTAAATCACAACTTTGCCATGCCTGCAATCGACTTGTCTGACTTGCTACTACTTACGATAGTCGGTCCTTGTTTGCATAGCACAGCTCCTGGAAGATGGAGGCTGCGTTTTGCGTCATAGGGGGCTTGCCGCTTTGCATCGCAAACATCCCCAGCTGGTACTGGACAATATCCGCCACGGCCTGCGTGTCGGCCGCTGACCCGGATCGGCAGCACCAAATCGTATCGTGTACTTGTGTCAGCTTGTCCGTTACTCGGTTGGCAATGTAGCTGCCGGTCGTGGTTCTCGAATCAGCGCCTGGGGGGAGGACAAAATCAGTCAGCAATGGCATTCGCATGGCGCGTAACTGCGTCGTTCGGTCTCTTACCGAGAATAACGCCATCCTTGAAAGTAGCTGCCATGCTATTGTATTGGTTAGCCGTCATGCGCTCCATGGTTCGTCAGATGGTAAATCGTACATTGAAGTTCCGAGGCTGCAACTTGTTAGCTGGCATTATCAAAATCAGGTCTGCACAGTTACTCACTTGACTTCTCCCTTCTTCAAGCGATCCATATCCACATGGACGCCATCTATTATCTCAGGTCAGCGACTATCGCGGCATCAAGGTCGCAGTCAATGTACCTTCGTTCAAGAAACCGCTGTGGCCAAACTCCATGATTCTATATCAAAACCTTCTGCAAGAATCAGTCAATGTATTCGTCGGATGAATGCAAAACCCGTCGTAGCCGTCGTTGATGCTTGTTGTCGCGGGGAAGGTTTGCAGTGATGAATCGGTTGGAGCTCTGGTGCTAGCTCAGGCAGCTTCGGACGCGCAGCTGCGACGTCGTCACAGCTACCTGGAGCAGTCACGTGCATCTGCACGTGCACCTACCGCATGTAAGGTTGACCGAGTTTTGAGACAATTGTGTCGGAAATTAAGGAGATGAAAATACATACATACATCTTTCTCAATACTTTGGGAAGTAATTTATCTAGTGGCCGTTTAATTATTATTCTACATGTGTTGCGCTGTGCTAAGATTGGGAGTCGTTTGAGGAACAACTATCCGTGGCGATCATCAGGGACGTTGGCAAAACGCCGCCCAATAACAACGGCTGCAACCGTTGCAATTGTGTAAAGGCAATAAACGACTAAATGCCATTGTTAAAGTCTTTTGTGGTGATTTGGAGGTGATGAAGACGACGCATGCAGTGTATCGTGCAAGGGTCATGAAAGTACTTCAATTCGCTAGTTATTATTCAAAAGTCTATTATCGATGCAACGCCAATATACTCAAATTCATGAACCCTTCTTCTCCTCCTCAGCCGCCGCCTCTTTTGTTTCCTCCTTCTTATCCCCCTGCTGCTGCTTCTTCTTCTTCTCGTCCTCTGCACATCCGCAGTCGTAAAAGTCGCCAATGTTGTTGCAGTCAAACTCGGGCTTCTTCAGGCGCATGTTGACTTGATTATGCGCAAAACACAGCCATCCAGCCGCTGCGTTTCTACTACTCGTCTGCGGAGGGTACTTTTCCAAGATTCCGCGGAAATGACGAGCACAGTCACCGCAGGGGTATAGCCTGCCAAACAGGTGCATGAATGTCTCGAGCGTCTTCCGTTCGTCTTGGGTCGGCTTCTCGGGGAACCGGGCCATCATTGTATGTAGGAATCGCCATGTTGCTCTGCCTAGTTCAGCTCTGCAAGAGAGAATAAGAAGAAGAAAGATTAGTATATTTCCTGTAAAATTCCGACGACTCTGCGTGGGACTAAAGGGGAGGGCAGGACAAACTTGAGCGTCGCATTCTCCAGCTTCGGCGCAATGGAATCGCCTCCCTCTTCTACCGTCGGCAGACTATCCAGATCAATAGAAAACGAAGACTCGGCGCTAGAATCTCTCACGGCTTCCTGCACCGGGTTCTTCTTGGCCTCCGCGTCTTTGTCTTCGCCGTCTGCTACTGGTCGTTCCGGGTTTGGCGATTGTGGTTGCTGATTGACGACGCCTCGTAGCAGATCGGCGCTCGTGGGGACCGACGGGCCGGAGAAGAAGTATGACAAGGTAATGAGGAAGAATACAATCAGCAGCAGCGAGAGCGTGAGATGCTGACGGCGCGCCATTGTGGCTGGATGCAAGCTGCCGATTTTGCTGCCCGCTGGTTGTGGTTTTTGGGGGGGATAGATGTGTCGTTTTAGTTGGCTGAGTCTACAGTAGGTGTCGTTGGACAGCTCGATGCGGACTAGCGGGTGGTGGTTGCAAAAGGTATAGGTCGTCTGTAGGGGTACTCCGTAGAGCAGCGTGGCGTCCCCACTGTCTCATGGTCGCTAATTATAGGCATATGCAGCTTGTAATCTTCAAACCTAGAGATAGTCTATCGTTGCTTTGAGGAAAGTAGGCGCCAGGCGTGCACAGATTGAGAGGACAAGATGGAGAACTACGTCGAGCATTTGCATAGGGAATGTCTTGCACACACGTTGGTGACCAGCCTCTTTCTGAAGGTCGCCTGTAGCCGCCGGCCGCCCTGCGGAGCAAGGCGAGCCATATGCGGCCACCATTGAGCCTTATGTATAGGATCGATTGTAAGAAAGACGAGCTTTGGTTAGTTCAGCCAATTTGCATAATGCATAGCCATGGTCGTGGTATCTGGGCAGCGTCAAGCTAGATGAGCCTTGGGCGGTAGCAATTTTGTTGTCGGTGTAAGGCTGGCAGACATCCAAGCTTGTTCTTCTGCTTCTCTACTTTCCTTATTCGTCTATTCTGTTTTGCTTCATTCCAAGAGCGTTGACAAACAGTCATGTTATCTCAAAAATGTCGAGGGAGTTGTCCCTACTTTACGTCATTGTCTACCGTGGTCGGCCGAAAGGCTTCCAGAAAACTCGTCGTGTTAACCTCCAGGGGCCGTATCATCAGAGCCAAACTACTCGGGCTGTTTAATCCGGGTTTTCGTCGGCTTTCTCTAGCTCTAGCCATTTATGATATTTCTGTCGCTAAATTTTCGTTATGTCAATCAAAGGCTTGTTGCTGAAAGGCACATCACTGATTCTGCCACGAGTGTATCCCAATGTATTGCACCAACTCATCAGGATACATTTGTGGAAAGATTTCGTCCTCCAAATCGTGCCAGCCTTTGACGCCACAAAACCCGTAAAAGAACTTGACATAGTCCCATATTCAGGGTACCATCCAGCCAGTTCCCAATCCAAGAGGCCAACAATCTGCCATCTCTGATGATGATGTTTCTCGGGACAAGGTCGCAATGCGAGAATACAATTCTGTGGTCTGTCCGCATCCGCTGCTCAAGCGCTTGTTGAATTGCCATGGGAATGGTGTAAGATTCTCCCCGGCGAGGAGAAACTTGTTGAAGGCTTGCTCATCTTTGCAGACTGGACAACGAAACACATCAATCCTGCGGGCGTCTCGAACTTCGTTGCCCGCTGCAGTCGCCAATCAAGCCCCTCGGAGGAGAAAGCAACCTCATGGTTTTTATTATATCGCGCAATTGGTGTGCCATGTCCAATCTCTCATCAGAGGACATGTTGAGCCACAAGGCTTCTAGCGTCTCTCCTGGGATGTAGCTCATCTCTATCTGGCGGAAACCATTCGGCATCTCTTCTGCCCGAAAGACCTGAGGGACTGGAATACCTGCTTTCATTGCTACTTGTATGGCACTTGCCTCATTGAGTATGAGTTGCCTACCGGATTTGACGACGCGGCCATTTGCACGTAGTGTGACTGTCCGCCACGGAGAGGCGAGTAAAAAGGTTTCCCCTGCAACAGGTTACCAATGGCCCTCTGATAAGTACGAGCGGTGGTTAAAAAAAACCCCTTCTTTAGCTGATTCGACGGAGCCGTAGTTTTCGTCGAAAGGTCGTCGTTGATTCTCTCGCGGAGGGACTTTATCCCTGGTAGTTCTTTTGGTAGCATGTCGATAATTTCAGATGTCCTCAGAACACAACGATATAAATTATCTAAATGGCTCACAGCTTAGTACAAGTAACGATTGACCATGGCCTGGTCGCCTTGGGCTACTGATGAGGCTTCATTGTGTACAGAAGTCAGGAGGGATGTGATGGAATGGGTTCGTGACCTCTCTTTGGGCTGCAGTGCAATCACGTGTCTGTTCATCTACGTAGTCGGTGATGCCATGTTTCCATGGACAAAACACATTGAAAAGGGTCCTAAAGCCCAGGGACCTTGATTTCTAAGTTTTATAAACGGGCAATCAAATATACAATAACAAGGATGATATTTGCGAAGTAACTAAGAAGAGCCGAGTTGGCTCCAGGGTAAGTCAGGAACCCATCCATGCCCTGGCACTTGAAATATCAACATTTGAATTTATATGAGTCGATTAAAAACATTAAACAAGTTAAACTGTCTCAACTAAAAGAATGAAAGACTTGTAATAATTGACCTTTTTATAATACCCGGATCAGTCGAAATTGTTGATACGGTTGCATCTTGTCAAATCGTAACCTACGCCCAATGCTACTTGCCTAATAAACCTGGCGAGACCAAAGCTTCTTCGTCAACCCGTCTAATACACCCTACTTTACAATGCAACAAACAGGTTTACACGCCGTTTAACAAGGCCATAACCGAACGTAGGGTTATGCAAGGAGGGGCGATGCAAAGCAAACAAATATACGAATAACGGGTAAAAGAGCGGTCGGTGGATGGATGGTGCCCGTTGATGCCCGTGCGCCGGCGGGAACGATGGTAAGCTGCAGCAATCCTTAACAAATTACGCCCTACAATACTACAGAGAAATGAGTCGACGGGACAAATCAAGGGCACTGGCTTTTGTTCTAGACTCTGCCACATGGGAGGCTACCGGATCGTCTGTGCGCCGCCGCCTTATAGATGGGCATTGGCTGTTTATGGTGAGAAATTACACAGTGCTTTGGGCTAATAAATGTGCCATGCTGGGAGCACTGGTACGGACGTACTTGGGAGAGCGAACGAGGATTGTTGCTGATGAGTACGCACATAGGAGAAAAATGTGTAACTTGCCATTCAAACCATCCATTCTTGGGAGAATTCGAAGATGTTTTAATGAATGCCTTGTTCGGTATCACGGTTTATTAATTAGCTGTACAGTGTACCTCGTACGAGTAAACACGTGGCGAGCCCAAGTCCCTTCATGGCCTGGCGCATTGGCGTCGATCATTATGCGCATAAAGAAACAAGCAAGGCAGCGCACAAAGTTGTGCGGAAAAGCTCTCCCAGCCCATTGAGTCTTCTACCGTTCGAGGCCCTGGCCTGCATGGAAGAGCCATCGGAAATGCCGGGATTGCACGCGGATGGCAGGCAACGGGGGAGCGCAGACGGGGAACCTGAAGCAAGGCCCGGAAGCTATCTGTCAATAACAAATAATCAGCCTGATGAATGGTGTGCTCTGTTCGTTTTCGCTGCGCTTGGATATTAGGCCCAGTCTATGGGTTACTGCCAAGCCCGGGGGAAATAACGCGTTTCTTTCTGATAGTCGAAAGGGTGATTACTGCTCCGCAAGTAAGGCCGTGACGAGCCCAATCAGCGAGATCTATTGGCGTACGGCAGCAAATTACACGGTAACGCGGCATAAGATTATCATTACCACGCTGACGCTGACTACAGTGCGTTCCGCCGCTGGCGGACGACCTAGTAATAACATCGTTAAACCAGAACGAAGCTCGTGGCTTTTGGAACCATAACTGGGACCGTCCGACTGGAGACTCTGTTATGGCAGACCTGGAACTAATAAAAGAAAGAAACGGCGATTGGTGCTCAGTGTCACGCAAGCGAAAAAGAGTGATCTGCTCCTATCGGACCATATGTATGTCTGCGATGGACGACCCAGAAATGATTTACAGGATGAAATGCCGTATTTAGCAAAAGATGGGCAGAAGTAAAGAGACTTTTCAAGGTCGATTAGAATTCTAGACTCAGCGCATTTATCACCCATCACGATTCGGTTTCGTTGTGCCTTTCCGTGGCTTGTAAAGATATTCATCGATGGGGCCTCTAATTTGTGTCCCAATTGTGTCCCCAGACTACAACAGGTTAGAAGAAGAGCGTTTTTGTGAGTGAGACATTGAACGATACCCATTCTTCGATGGCGAGGCGTGGCTGGGACATGCATAATCGTTACGACGTAAGAGTCGCGTAGTAGGCACAGCGCATAAATGTTTAAGCGAATTATTATGAGTAGACTGCCGAGGCTTATTACGGGTAGCTTTGTGATTTGCAGTGTACGCAACTAACGCGCTTTGTTGGTTGGCATGAAGCATTTGCTTGGAATGTGCAGAGTATTCCATCGCGAAATCCAACGTCATTGGTACTCAGACACAAGCGTGGCATTCTGGGCGATGAATTCTTTTTCTCCGCGCAATGCATTTCGAACCTCAAGAGACAATAATAGACTGAGCCGCATGAGGTCAGTTTGGTTCATCCGGGGACCCTAGGTGTCAAGCCAGGCTGGGTGTCATGGAGGATTACCCATGTGCATTGAAGATGAAGCCATGTTCGGAGCATTATCGGTAGGTAAGTACAGAGACCACAGAGTCAAGGCAAAAGCCGCCCCAAGCAGCCAGCCGTTGCAGGGCTTGAGAAAGGACTCGTCAAAATACAATTCTTTCCCAGCAGAGGCTTTCTACAAAGGCCAAGAAAAAAAAATAGAATCTGTGGTACCACCCCCATTGAAGGTGGGCTGCCTTATTAGCTGCCGCACCAAGTTTCCAAAACATTAAACGGGAGCGTGGCGCTGGCCAATGAGGGTAGTGGGATTGCGCCACAACCCCTGATGGCGAGCCACAGCGGGCGATTGTTCCTGACAGAGCTCTGAAGGTACCCAATGCATGCATATCTACATAAGGGAGTAAAAGGGGAAGACATGATGCCTACGAGTACACAGTTGGGCTGCATCGCCAGAAGGCCAAGAAAAGAACACTAATTGCTGGATCATTTTTTTTTAACAGTTTAGCTCGTAACGGTAACTATATCTTGACTCCCATTAGCAGCCTGCAAAATCTGGTACTTCTACCGAGTACTCCGTAATGCCGATACAGCGGGTTATTAGCGGTAACTGTTCGACGGCGCCGCCCGCACTTCACCTTCAACTAAGTTCTAAGAAAAGCTACAAGTTTAATTTCCCAAGAGGGGCTGCTGTGGCTCCACTCCCACCAACGCTCCCGGCAGCCTTTCGAGTACTATTCATGTAAGGTACTCGCCCTCTTCTCAACCTGGTGCGCTTTTCAGAGGTACCTTTGCCCTAAACAGTCCACTCAGCTGTACCTCTGGAGTATAGTACCTGCAAACCCCCGCCAGTGTTCCTGAATTTAGTGGTCCGCGAGGCGTCCTTTGAGTACAGGGGAGGGAACCCTGGCTTGGCTACATTACCAGCTTGCACTGGTCTGGTCGTGTCCAGCAGTCCAATACGCTCACACATGTCTCCCGTTCGGTGGTACTAGTATCGTAAGACTGTCAGTAGGTAGGTACTTTATTTGGGCTCCATCAGTACTTGCTTTTGCGCGTCATTTCCCTGCAAATGTCCAGTCACCATCCAAGTTTCTCACGTGTACTCTTGCATACGCAACGCGGCATATCCCATTCCGCACCACTGTTGTTCGCGCACTGCATTATGACGCTTTACTCGTACAGCGTACAGCTAAGTGAATTGATCTGATCATGATCATGAATGGACGCGCAGCCTGTAGCAATCAGGCCCGTGCCGTATTATTCGTACCCTAACAATTGTTTGCCTCTACCTTACTAACCCTTCCGTCGCAGTCGCTTTGCCGGAGGAGGTACTTGCTCCCGCACACTTTACATCACCACAGCCCCAGTATCCAAACACAGCCAATTCTGGCGCCTGGACCGCTAAAATCAGCCCGACCGGTACCTGAAGCAACCCACCCGCACCGCCGCCCGAGCCCAGGTACCCGTGCTCAGGTACCTCCCCAGGCGGCCATTGTTCCTGTAATCTGCACATCCTGTTGCACAACTCCACCGACCACTCTCCCCACGGGCCTCGCTCTCTTCTACCACATCCTCCCCCCCTGTTATCCGCCTCTTTCGCCCTCCCCCTCCCCTGTTGTGTTTCCAATCCACCCATCCTCTCGCTCTACGCCGGGCGTCTCGCATCTCGCCTCTCTCTCTCTCTCTCTTACCTTGTTTCTGTTTCTTCGCTTCCTCTCCTTCTTCTCACTCTCTCGTTTCTCGTCCTTCTCACCCCGCGCCGACCACGATCCCTCCCTTACTCGAGAGCAGCGCGCAACTCCCAGCTTGCGTCGTTAAGCGCCTCACGTTTACGACACCTTTTCTCGCGGCCAATCCGACAATTCTCCCACGCCAGTCGAGATCCTGCCCATGTCTGCGTGAGCCTCGCCGAGATTTGATTTCCTAAATGCCAGCGGTTGCTTGACGTCCTCTCCTTTTATACGAAAACTCTTGCCTACCCGCCCGCTCCGAACCCGCATCGTACAGGCTCTTCGACTGACGAGCTCCCTTGCCGGCCTCGGGACGACCAGTGTGACGGCTCGACTTTCACTTTGAACATTCTTTTTTTTTTTTGACGAATTTTCGTCAAGTCACTCTTTTGATCCAATCGCTCTGCACATACCTGTCGTTGACGTAAATATAATGTACGTCGACTTGTTCTGCGGTTCAGCGTCGTTCTGCCGGCGGTATCTGATCAGCTGGAGGTGCTGGACATGGCATGACAAACATGCGTCTGGACGCTTGATAAAGCACTGAAAATGGCTATAGCTCGCATCCAAGCTGCATTTTCTGGGCTTTGACAAAATGATCTATACCTTACCGTCACGCCATGCCAACACAATTCTCGGCTGGGATGTATCGCTGTCAATCTAGACCATGTTCCTCCAACATCCGGCAACTCATTTACTGACTCAACCCAGATTACACTCGTTGACTTTTTTGTCAAGTACATTCGCTTTCAGTATATCCTGACGGTAAATACGCCTCACCGAATCATCAAATCGGTTCCTGTTTAATTGAACCGCCAGCAGCATCTTGAACTGTCAAGTATCATTACCCTCACGGTCCATACACCTTCAGCATACCATCGACAAAGCGCATTTCGACAGACAAATTTCGTAACAATGCCTTCCAAGTACACATGGGTTTTCGGTGCCGCCCTGGCCCTCGCCGCTTCCGTCTCTGCCGAGGCTGACAGCCCTCGCATCTACTACCCTCAGCGTGTCAAGAGAGATGCTTCCTCGGACGCATCTGTCTCTGAATCCACCGAGATTAAGGATGAGATGAAGCGTGATTTCCTTGGTGATCTCGTTTCCGATCTTCTTGGCTCCGATGACTCTGGTGATAGCAAGTTCCCCGACCACTTTAGTGGCAACAATCCTTTATTCGGCGGTAACAACGACGGCAACAACAACAATAATGGCAATGACCAGGATGAAGTGACGACTATCATTGTTCAGCAGACAAAGTACGTTCCTCCCGGTGGAACCGGTGGCCCCAAAACCGTGCCCGAGCCTACGACGTCGTCGCGATCATCAAAGTCGCGTCCTGGTCCCAAGACGACCCGCTCCCAGTCTGGCATTCTCGTCGGTCCAAGTGGCATCATCTTCCCAGAGCCTTCGTCTAGCGTTTCGCCCGAGGAAACCAACGTGGCCAACTCGAGCGTTGTCCCCGACGAGACCACTCCTGAGCCCACGTCCACGCAGGGCGGCCTCCTTGATCCTTTGGAGACTCTGATTTCCGATTTGCTTCCCGAGCAGACCCCTTCGTCTGCTCCCAACGTTTCAGAGAGCGAAGTTCCCTCTCCTACTTCCATCCCCTCGGAAAGCGAGGCTTTTTCGCTTACTCCCACCGGTCCAGAGAGCGCCACTACTCCCGGCGGAATCCTGCCCACGGTAACTGATATTCTGCCGCCGATTTTGACGACGCCCCTTCCAGGGGATACCACCACGCCTGAGGTCCCGCAGAATATCACAACAGAGGTGCCCACTGAACTTCCTACGGATAGCACGCCCATCACGACACCAACCATTCTCCCGACGCCGACCGATGATGCAAACACGACAGCCATTGAGACTCCTACCGGGACTCCTACCGAGACGCCAACCGAGACGCCAATCATGACGCCGACTGAGACCCCCATTGAGACGCCTACGACTCCAATTACTGGGCTGCCTGGCGCCAACACTACTTCCGAGGCACCAATTACTCCCACGACGACCCCCACGCCTATCGTAATTGAGCCGACGACTTTGGAAAACACTAGCTTCGTCGAGACCACAACTCCTGCTGAAGTTACCCCGACACCTGTTCCTACAACCAGCGAAATCGTGACGCCGACTGAGCAGCCAGTTACCAGCATCAGGCCTGTCACCACTGAGACCAACACTGACTGGCTGCCCACGACCATGATTGTCGAGGCTACTTCCAAGGCTGCTCCCACGTCCAGCCCAACTGCCTCTTCATCGCAGGGTCTTCCTTCCAACATTCCCAAGGTCATTGTAGGCAGCGAGGAGGATCAAGCACCGCCCCCTGGCAGCAAGGCCATCCAGATTGGTTTCTACTACGCTCTCAATTACGATTTCGTGGCTGGCAACAGTGTTGCTGCGGCGCAAATTTTTGAGTACCTTCCGGCTGCCCTGAGCTTCAACGGCGACCTCAATGCCGAAAAGGTCAAGGTTTCCAAGCTTGTGCCCTACGACACCCGTGACGAGTATGGCTACATTACGACGATTGCCAAGCTCCACTACCCTGAGACGCTGATTGAGGCTCTCAAGGTCAACATGTGGGCGCCTAGCTCGAAGCTGTACAACAACCCGTCCGACCTGGTGAACAATCTCACTGCCATCATTAACCCCTCGATTGACCTGCTCGGCGACAACGCCGACGAGGCTATCAAGAATGGTGCAGGCTCAGGCTCGAGTGGAGATGACACGTTTGGCGAGGATACCGACCAGCCCGAGCAGTCTTCCAAGGCAAAGGCTACTACTGCCGGCATTGCTGTCGCCGCTGTTGGTCTCAGTGCTGCCTACGGTGCTGCCATGTTTATCGTGGCTCGCCGCTACAAGCGCAAGCGCCAGAACCACCGCCGCGCTAGCTCGGTCAGCAGCAGCCAAGGGTCTTCGGCAATGCAATACACTGGAGCTGGCAGCCCTGCGCTGATGGGTGGTGGTCTGCTTGGACAGAGCCGCGGAGCGTATGGAGGTGTTACTGGTGGCCGACACAGCCAAAACAGCGGTGACGGCTCTGCGCGCACTGCCAACATCTCTGCGCCAGTCGCCGCTGAAAACTCTCTTGGCTGGAACTGAGGAGGTAAGACGATGCGAGGTCTGGGGATGACAACCAAACTCCATTTGCCAAGCAACCTCACAATCTCTACGAATTTCTGTTTACTTTTTTTTTTTGCTTAACCCTTCGATACCCCCGGGGCGGACCTGGATTTGCCCCCTGCGGTTAGAATTCTTATCTGGGCCTTTTGCGTATGCGTACGATCTGTTTGCAATCTTGGAAAGACGAGACAAATTTGGGCAAGTCCATTTTTGCTTGAATTCTCTTGGGACAATTATCGGGACCATTGTGGAATGCGACCAAACTGATGCCGAGGCCTATACTTTATTTTGGATAACGATTCTATTTTTTCTTGCCTTTTGTTGCAGCGGGTTTGCTGTGAGCAACAAGGGAACCTTTTTTTTTTCTTTTACCACGTCATCTTAGCTATGGACACTACCTGCAGCAGGTGGGTGGACTTGCGAGGAGACGAGGCTTTTTAGTCAGAGCGGTTAGGGTGAAGTTGGAAGGAAAGAATAGAGCGATGTGGATGTGCGTTTTTGTTGCTATGAGCGTACAGCAAATAAAGTCGATTTACAAATGATGGTTTAGGTTGTTGTGACCAAAGTGAGATGTATATCTTGGACAGTGACTATAGTAAATCCCCAACACCTCTCAAGGTTGTCGCAAGCCAAAAGAGGAAAACGAGACGCCGTCTTTGCACATCTGTCAGATCTGGTGATGTAATCGTCCTTTGCCATTTCCCTTACCAAAAGCTGCTGCCTGCGCCACCACCCTTATTTCGGGCGGTTGCGGGGCCCCCACGCCCGTATTCATCGGGTTATGGGTTATACGCTGCGCAGCGCTGACGCTAGGTTCATCGTATGGAGCGTATTTCCAAAGAACGTGACGGGGGATCCGCAACACGAGGCTGCCGTAGCGGCACATCCATCCCCTTTGGGAAGTAAAACGCCCGGTGGGCTCGACTGGCCCTGCTTGACTGGCCATGCTTTGGCGCAGCTGCTTCGGCTTAGAGCGACAAGGCTTAGTTCTGGGCGGCGGAGATGGTCATCTTACGTAGTTGCGAGTTGGGGTGCGCTGATAAGGGTATACAAATATATGTATTTGATTAGCCCCCCATGATTTTGGATTATTGTGGTTGTGTCAAGTGTAGCCTTTGTTGCAATTCTGCTTGTGATTGTCGCTAATCATCAATCCTCTGCCGTTGAAATTGAAAGATACACGCTTCTAGGTCAAGTTACCCAGCGCGTATTCGACATCAAACCGACTTTTACGAAACTACCTTCTTCTTTATCGTCATCCCATTTTGACCTCCCTCAGTCACGCGCCAACCCGGGCGCCTCTAAGTCTCGCCCATAATGGATCTCTACAAACAGACCGTGGCGCTGCGGAACAAGACGCTGAGAATCATCATCTCGCGACACTTTACCTCGACTCTGTACAGCGCGCTTGTGCTCCCCGTCCTTGCGACTGTTTACATGGGCCTTGGCCAGAAGTTCAACAAAGCAAACGACAAGTTTGGCATTGGCGATCCTCAGGATATCCGATCTCTCGGTGATGCCCTCTCCAGTGCCACCGGTGGGCGTGATACGGTTGTCTTGGTCAATAACGGCCATGCGGGCGGCAGCATAGACAGCGTCCTTGACTCAGTCGCCGACATCGTCAACGGTGCAGGAAAAAACGCCACCCGCTTATCGCAGGAATCAGACATTGGCTACGTCTGCCAGAGTTCCGTGATGGGCACCTCATCCTGCTATGGAGCCGTCGTCTTTCATTCTTCCCCCGACGAAGGCGACGGGGGATACTGGAACTATACCCTTCGCGCTGACATTGCTCTTGGGAGATCATTCAGCATTGAAGACGACGACAATGCCGCGCAAATCTACGCTCTGCCTCTGCAGCATGCGGTAGACTCGTCCATTGCCAAGCTCAACTCGTCCACCTCGTTTCCGGACACGACGCAGCAATATGGCTTCTCGGCCTTGACAGAGGACGAGCGCGAGGCCAAGGTCCGAAGAGAATACCAGGATTCCTTTATCAACTACCTTTCTGTTGCCTTTATCATTGCTCTGATTGGTGTTTGCTACCATATGCCTGGCATCATTGCTTCAGAGCGCGAGATTGGCTTGTCGCAATTAATTGATGCCATGATGCCGGCTTCTGCGCCCTGGCACCGTCAGCTTGCTCGCCTTTTATCACATCACAATGCCTTTATCCTGACATATCTCCCTGGCTGGGTGATTGCCTCTGTTGTTTGCCGCGTCACCATCTGGACAAATGCTAGCTATGGCATCATGATTCCCTTCTTCGTGCTCAGCGGCATGGCGCTTACTTCCATGTCGCTGGTTGGCGCCTGTCTTTTCAAAAAGGCGCAGCTCTCTGGAATTGTCACCGCCTTGGTCTGGCTTGTTCTTGGAATCGTGGCTCAAGTTATTCCCGATCCCAGTGCTGGCGCCGTGGCCGTCCTGTCGCTGCTTTTTACTCCCTGCAACTTTGTCTTTTTCGTTACTTACATTGCTCGCTACGAGAGAGAGGCCTTGTCGACGAATCTGCTGCATGCGCATGATGGCAGCCCCTGGAAGCTTCCCGGCATTGTCTTGTGGGTGTTTCTTGCTGTTCAGATCTTGGTGTATCCCTTTATTGCTGCTTTTCTCGAGAAGGCCTTGCATGGCGTCACAAGTGGTGTCCGCCACAACGACTCGGCCAAGGCAGATGGCTCTGGGTGCACTGATGCAGTAAAGATTGCAAACATGACCAAAATCTACCGACCCAGTCTCCTCCGTCGCTTCTTCTCCTTTGTATCCCCGCCGCGACCTGAGGTCGTTGCAGTTGACAACTTGAGCTTGACCGCCCAAAAGGGACAGATTCTCGCTTTGCTAGGTGCAAACGGTAGCGGCAAGAGCACAACCTTGGATGCTATTGCGGGTATAAGCAACTTTACGAGTGGAAGCATGTCCATTGACACCTCTGGAGGCCTGGGAATCGCCCCTCAGAAGAACGTGTTGTGGGATGAGCTGACGGTTGAGGAACACATTCAAATCTTTAACCAGCTCAAATCTCCTGGTAAACTGGCATCACAGGAAGAAACTGACGCTCTCATCAGTGCCATTGGCCTCAAGTCCAAGGCTAAAGCATGGTCCAAGACTCTGTCTGGCGGCCAGAAGAGGAAGCTTCAGCTTGGAATCATGTTGACGGGTGGAAGTGCTGTTTGCTGCGTCGATGAGGTCTCCTCTGGCATTGATCCGCTTTCGCGTCGCAAGATTTGGGATATCTTGCTTTCGGAACGTGGAAGTCGCACGATTATTATGACCACGCATTTTCTTGACGAGGCAGACCTTTTGGCGGATAACATTGTGATTCTCTCCAAGGGCAGGCTTCGCGCTGAGGGCTCCTCGGTGCAGTTGAAAGACACTTATGGTGCTGGATATCGCGTTCATGTCCTCAATGCAAGGCAGGTGCTTGGTGTTGCGCCTCAGGTTGAAGGCGTGGACAGGAATGTCTCTTCTAATACCATTACCTATGTTGCGCCTTCGTCAACCCTTGCCGCTGAAGTGATTCGATCACTAGAGGCTCGGAATATTCCTTACAAGTTCTCTGGTCCTACTATTGAGGACGTATTCCTGAACCTTGCGGATGAGGTCAACGACCATGATATGCAGCCAGTGCAGCTTGCTCCTTCATCCAACGGAATCAAGGCGACGCACTCCAGCTCAGAATTACCACCTGAAAAGAACCTAGATGCGGTGTCTCCGCCTCTCTTGCAAGGGCGTCAGATTGGTCTTTTCAAACAAACACTTGTTTTTCTTCATAAAAGATGGACAATCTTGAAAACCAACTGGATTCCGTACCTTGCTGCTTTCCTCATTCCCATTGTTGCTGCTGCCGTCATTCAGTTGCTCATCCGCGACGAAGAGCAAGTCGGGTGCTCGCCGGTTCAGCGAAGCCAGGAAGCGTCAAATAAGGACCTTACGAAACTACTAGACGGAATCTTCATTGTTGGAGGACCATCCTCTAGCTTGTCGGAATCTGGAGCTGGTAATTTATTTCAGTCCATTGTGCCAAGTGCTATTGGCGGAGGTAACAGCGGAGCAGGCAACTTTACGTTGAAGCTTGCTGATAGTTTTGACGCCTTCCAGAGCACTGTCGAGGAGAACCGCAAAAATGTCACTCCAGCAGGCCTCTGGCTAGGTCAGTCCGGCTCGCCGCCAACATTGGCCTTTCGAATTGACGACGCCTCACTGTATACAGCGGTTCTCGGACACAGTCTGTTGAACACGATGCTTACCGGAACTATCCTGGCCACTTCTTACAAGCCGTTTGACTTTCCCGTTGCTCCATCGACTGGTGATGGGTTGCAGGTTATTGTATATTTTGCACTTGCGTGCTCTGTGATTCCTGGTCTACTCGGACTGTATCCCAATATGGAACGTCGCAACAGTGTTCGCGCCCTGCAGTACTCTAGTGGTGCAAGGGCATTCCCCGTATGGGCTGCACACGCCATTTTTGACTGGTCTATTGTTCTTGTGGCCATGTTTATCGCCGCGGGTATATTTGCTGGCAGCTCTAATATCTGGTACAATGTCGGATACTTGTTTCCAGTGTTTATCTTTTACGGTCTTGCTTCGATCCTCATGTCGTACTTTGTGTCGCTGTATGCGGGTACGGCGCTGGCAACGTATGCGCTTTCGGCTGTTCTTCAGGGTCTGGGGTTTGCTATTTACTTGATTGCATACCTCTTCATCCTCACTTACTCTGATCCTTCGGTGGTGCAGCGAGATATTCTCATTGGACACTGGGTCATTGCCATTTTCTTCCCAACGGGATCACTTGTTCGCGCCTTGATGGTAGCCCTGAATGTCTTTTCAACAACATGCGACGGCTTCGAACTGCGAAGCAACCCGGGATCCATGGCTGCCTATGGCGGACCAATTCTGTATCTCATTGTGCAATGCGTCTTTTGGTTCAGCAT
This sequence comes from Lecanicillium sp. LEC01, assembly GCA_002242745.2. Lineage (NCBI taxonomy): Eukaryota > Fungi > Ascomycota > Sordariomycetes > Hypocreales > Cordycipitaceae > Lecanicillium > Lecanicillium sp. LEC01. Next base: position 666,267 of record NIWZ02000002.1, read on the forward strand.
GGTGGTCTGGTGTGAGAGCGCTGACGGCAAGTTCCAGTCTGGCCGCGCCCAGATGACTCCAGAAGTGGACGATCCCGAGATTGCCGCTGAGCTTGTCCGCGTCGATGATGCGGGTGCCGATGCGCAGGGTCTTCGAGTTGCGCATCTCACAAAAGCGTTTAAAAAGTTTACAGCCGTTGACAACGTCACATTCGGCGTTGAGCATGGTGAGGTTTTCGCGCTGCTTGGGCCCAACGGAGCCGGCAAGTCTACAACTATTTCTCTCATCCGTGGTGACATTGCACCTAGTCGCAACGGCGGCGACGTGTTTGTCGAGAATGCATCCGTTACCAAGAACCGCCCAGGAGCTCGCGCAAACCTCGGTGTCTGCCCGCAGTTTGACGCCATTGATTCCATGACGGTGGCCGAGCATCTTGAACACTACGCCAGGATCCGTGGAATCAGCGACGTGCCGCACCAGGTCCAAGCCGTAATCAGCGCAGTCGGCCTCGAGCGATACGTTCACGTCAGGGCTCACACCTTGTCTGGCGGAAACAAGCGCAAGCTCTCGCTAGCTATTGCCCTAACCGGCAACCCGTCTGTCATCCTCCTCGACGAACCCTCGTCAGGACTAGACGCAGCCGCCAAGCGCATCATGTGGCGCACTCTCGAAACCATTGTCCCAGGCCGCTCTATCCTCCTGACAACACACAGCATGGAAGAGGCAGACACGCTCGCCAACCGTGCCGGCATCATGGCCAAGCGCATGCTCGCCCTCGGCACCACGGAGCAGCTCTGCCAGCGCTTTGGCGATACGCTCCACGTGCACCTCGTGAGCAAGACGGCACCGCACTCGACTGACGAAGAAATGAAGCATATTCACGATTGGGTCATGCGTACCTTTTCCGGTGCAGCGGTTGAGCAGGAGACGTTTCACGGACAGATGCGGTTTTCTATCCCTGCGTCATCTATATCGACAGCGGGTAGTGACGCGTTACCTAGAAACGGCAGTGCTATTGGTCAGCTTTTGGTCACGCTGGAGGAGAATAAAGAGCAGCTTGGCATTGCGCACCATAGCGTTAGCCCGACGACGCTGAATCAGGTCTTTTTGACGATTGTGGGCAAGCATGATGTGCAGGAGGAGGGGGAGACGGTGACTAAGACGAAGTGGTGGAAGAAGATGCTTTGGGGGATGAGGTGAGGTTGAATTTTTTTTTTTTTTTTTTTTTTTGTTATCCATGGAGTCTTGTCGGATATTTGTTCTCGCATATAGACTGTCTTTGCTTTGTTTATGTACTTGTATCTTAGGAATCACAGCGATAGATTAACATGCCACCCAATATATACCATCTGCGCAGTTATCGTGCAGGATATTGCTTTGTTACTGTCTGCCCCATAAGAGGTCCATACGAGATGCGCCAACCGCGCAGCCACCGAGGGTCCTAGTGATGTATTTCCCGTTCTAAGAAAGACAGTCTATTAATATAGCTACAACGGCTATATGGCAAATTAACGCATACCCATATATACCTACCCTTTTGTTACTTAAGCTTATTAAACCTTTTTTTTTTTAATTTTAAACCCAGATTGAAAGCTACATCTAAGCTGCGTAAAACTACAATTACTGTTTACGCTCCGGAGTCCCGGTGCCGAGGATGACGACGGATGCGCCACCCGTCCGCCGGTCCCGGTCCGGTCCCCGCCACCCGGCCTCGGTGCGCGCTAGCAGCCGCTTTCGTCGAGTCACTCCAACCACGTGCAAAAAAAATAACTCTACCTTTGAGTAACTCACTCAAACACCTCTTTGACTTTGCTCGCCCAACAACACGGTTTTTTTTTCTACCCAGCGTCAAACGCCAATTCATTGTTTTTCAATACCTTTTGAATATTACTTTGAATTACGTATCTAGAAAAATAGGGAGAGAGATATATGTTGGCAACCTCTTAACTTTTGTTCGTATTCGCCCATCATGGCCTTTACCATGCACTCTCACTCGGGCCAATTCTGCCCCGGCCACGCAGTCGACCAGCTCGAAGACATAATCAAGCATGCTATAGCCATTGGGTTCAAGACGATTGGACTGACGGAGCATATGCCGCGTTATGAGGAGTGCGATTTATATCCTGAAGAGGTACGTATATATATAACATACAACCGCTCCCCAACCAAATTCCCCCAAAAAAACCCATCAATCACACCTTCACTCTCATTACAATATAATATATATATATATATAATCAAACTCACTAACCAAACACCATCACTAGCTCGACGACCCCCAATCCTCCCTCCAAGCCCTCCCACCCCGTCACGAAGCCTACCTCCTCGAAGCCCAACGCCTGCAAACCCTCTACGCGTCTCAAATCCACATTCTCATCGGCTTCGAAGCCGAATTCATCCGCCCCTCATACACCCCGCTCGTGCACCGGCTCACCCTTCCGCCCTGCGTCGACTACTTCATCGGCTCCGTGCACCACGTCCACAGCATCCCCATAGACTACAACGCCACGCTCTTCCGCTCCGCCGTAGCCGCATCCCGCAACGGCTCAGAAGAGTCGCTGTACGAAGACTACTACGACCTGCAGCACGCGATGCTGACGGCGCTCAAGCCGCCCGTCGTCGGCCACTTTGACCTGATTCGGTTACTGAGCTCTGATCCGCACCGGGATGTCATGGCGCAGTGGAAAGGCGTGTGGGATAGGATTGTGCGCAATTTGAAATGTGCGAGGGACATGGACGCCTGGTTGGAGTGTAATTCTGCCGCGTTGAGAAAGGGCCTTGCGGAACCGTATCCTGGTCGACAGATTGCACAGGTAAGAATGACAACAACCTGCTGAGAAGAACAAACTATGATTTATGAATTACGATGGCTAAACGCTCTCTCTTTTTACGAGAATAGGAATGGCTTCGCTTGGGTGGCAAGTTTACCTTGTCGGATGATAGCCATGGCATTGGCCATGTTGCCACGGATTATAAGCGTGCCGTGGCATACCTGCAAAGTCTGGGAGTGCAACATGTTTGGACTTATAGCCGGCATCCTCACCCTGGTCTTGACAATTCGACAAAAGCTCAATTAGAGCCTGTCGCCGTCTCGTTGGCCGACATTGAGGCGCAGTTTCAATAAACCACTCACTGCACTTGTTTGGAGTTTGGGGGAAAAATACATAGAAGCATATGCCATTCATTCACACATAGACACTTATAAGCAGAGAAGAAAATTCAATAACGAAATAAACATACAACTTGACCATGACGAGGGTATCATACCATGTGCGCTCCGGCCCTGAAATGCAATGCTCTGCAATCAACGAATCGCAAAACGCCAATCAAAGCCATCCCTTGCTTGGCCGCCTACACTTCCCCATGCCCGTCAACTGATATCCTACACTCTAATAATAAAGCTACAAACTGCTGTCTTCAATTCTGCTATTTGCCTGGCGCCTCGGGCACTTCCCAGACCGACTTTTCCAACTTCTCCGACTTTTGCTTTACTGGCGACGTCTTCCCCTTTCTTGGAGAATTTGTCTCGTCTGCTTTTGCTCTAGGGGCAAATGGTATGCCCGATGTGTAATGAAACAATCCGTTCCCATTCTTTGGGTTCCTTGTCTTTGGGTTAGGCGTTGCCACGGGCGTGTTTGCCGATGGCGTCGGAATGTTGGGCGGCAGCCACTTCAGAGGCTCCTCGCATGGTCCATTAATGGGCTCTGGCTCTGGCCCTTCGGGTTGATATGTGATAAACACATCAGGCTGGCCGGCTGACACAGTCGGCTCTCCATCTGCATGAGCACCCAGTGTGTTGGAAAGTGATGCAGTGTTTCCCTTCTTTTCAAGAGGCGACGCGATATCCGAAAGCGTCATGTCATTCGGAGTTGAGAGTCCAGACTCTGCGGCACGGCTGAGAAAGTTTGACCCAGCAGGATCGAGCTGCAGAGGTGATGTTTCAATAGTTGTAGTATGCACTGGAGCCAACCGCGGTGTTTGAGTCGTCTTTTCTGCTTCAGCTGGCGCAGATATTGAGCTAGCGGCGTCCGATGCGGCCACTATTTCTTCTTGAGTCTTGAACGCTTCTTCGCTCTTGGCTCTTTCTCTTGCCTCTTTTTGCGCCTGAGTAATCAAATTGATTTTAATCTTCTTCGTGCCTGAAGCCATCTTATTCACAGGAGCAGCCGACGGCTCAGACGCCGGCATCGTCGGGCTCACAGTAGCGCTTTTCTGCCGCGCCTTAACAGCAGTCTTAGCCTGTCTCGACGGCGTCGCCTTACGTGGGTTCTGCGGAGTCTTTGGTGTGATTCCCTTAGGCGTCGCCGACCTCTGACGTATCTTCTTCACATTGAGCTTCCCGCTGTCTTGGGTTTGGTTGCTCTGGCTGGAGTCTGCGCGGCTCCCGTTTGCCGTGGCTGGTCTGTTTGCGGCGTACTCATACTCTGGTGGCAGGGGTGGGACTGGGACATTGTCATCTTTAATAGGACTGGATGGGCCTGGAGTACCACTAGACAGACGACGACTTGAGCGTCTGCGATATGGAAGCTCGGTGGTAGGCGTAGTTCGCCCGCTTTCCGAGCCCTTGCCCATGCCTTGCCTGGATCTAGATCTTCTGCGGGGCGTCGCGTACTTCTTAAAGTCTGCTGTTCCATCACCACCCTCGATAGAATCCATAATCTTTGGTTTGCGTTCACGGAGCGACATTCTCGACGTTGGTCGATCCGGTGCAGTTGGGGTTGGGGGAATGCCGAGAAGTGTTGACTGGCGATCCCTCCTAGCCCTCGTAGCTTCCGCATTCAAGTCTTCTGGCTTGCAGCTGTCTGTTTGGCGGTCAGACGGGATCAGAAGCTTAGATAGCTCATGAGCAGCAACTGTCCATGGTACATCAGGCGTTGTTGGAGACTGTGGTCTAGGCCGCTGAACCGTAGATGAGAGACCAGAAAGGCTGCGGCGCACCTTTGCAGGGTCGATAACCTTGGCATTTGATGCCTGTGTGGGAGAAAAGTATGTCGGCGGTGCGTTTGTTCGTGGCTTTCTTGGGGGCGATGGTATGTTTGTCCAAAGATGTTCAATGCTGTCTAGCTGAGAGCTAGACCACCATTCTGGGTTATAAGGCCGCGGCAAAACACCATTCTCCTGCTGTGCCAGCGAGAGCTCGGCTTCAGGCTCCGAAATGGTACCCAGCTTCTGACCCATCTCATATGCCAGGCCAGGTTCGGATATGGGTTCATTCTTGACCGGTTGACCACCGCTCAGCCCCGTTAGGTGACTAAAAACGCCCGAGAACAGCGCTCTGTCGCTGTATCCCCCTTCCAAAACGCTGATAACTCGGCCGTCCACAGCAAGCCCTGCTTCATCGGCCAACTTGACCACGTCCTCGGATAGCCTGGCGTAGAATTCAGTTGGCACGTTGACTTGATGTCGTTGCATTCCAGCGCTTTCCCACTCGCTGGCATCGAAGCCTGCCGAGAAGAAGATGGCTGCCTTTGGTTCCTGATTGTTGGCTCTGAGTGAGTCGGCTTGGGCCTGTAGATAAGAGCGCGTCTTAACCAGAATGGCAGAGTATTTGGACTCATAAATGTCCCAAAACTCCTTTTCCGTCTTCCATGGTTGGAGATGGACATTCCAAATGCTCTGTCCATGGGCATTGTCAATGCATAGAGACGCATTCTTCACCTTGTCCGGGTCACCCATCTCACAAGGGTATGAGTTGATATCGTGGAGACTAAAGTAGCCTATTGTAGTTTTCTCCCAGGCTGGGGCATATTTACGAGCAGCAGCAGCTCTCGCATTGTGCTGCCACACTACGGCCTGTGAGCCGTCGCCGTGGTGCAGGTCAAAGTCGATAATGGCGGCATGGGTAAGATTGTGCACGAGAGAGGCATGCATCATTCCAACCAAGACATTATTCACCCAGCAGAAGCCAGAGGGATGAGACGCGGAGCAGTGATGTCCCGGAGGACGAACACCGACAAACGCACGGCGTGGTGCCGGACTTGGGCTGAAGACAACATCAATAGCATCGCAGACAGCACCAAGAGCGCCTTCCATGGCATCCAGAGACTCGGAGCACAGATACAAGTCGCCTTCGTGGAGCTTCTCGGCGGGCGTGGTTCGCTGCATCTCTGGCCGTTGCAGCTCGCGTCCTCCCATGGCCAGCTTTGTTTCAGCAGACTCACACATGAGCTTGAGCTCCTCCATCCAACGGATGCCGTGGACATTTGTGACTGCCGGAGAGGTAAGGGGGATCCTTGTAGACGATTTTCGTATACGAAAAGGGATATTAGGTAGTTGGTGAATATTCGTCCGCGGGTGCGCAGGGAAAGCACCGTCGCAATGGCGCTCGCCAAGTCTAACATAGGCCATTGACACGCCAAGTACAGCAGCCTTGATGCGCTCGGGTCGCTCAACAATCGTGCTCAAGGCGCTGCGGGAGGTTCTAGGGCGGGAGAAGCGGTGTCCGTAGACGGCATCGTGCAATATAACAATCGTGTCTGTCGGGAGCGTAGAGTCGGGTCCATGATGAGCTTCCAACTCGTTATGGAAGAAGCTGTTGGCGACGGAGCTTGCAGTCGGAGGCGCAGGCTGCTGCTGCTGGTGCTCCTCCACCACAGCTGAGCCTCCATAACTCGCAGAGCCGAAGGTTTTGGGCGACGGGAGCTGATTGGAGCTTGCACGGCGAGATATTGGTTTGCTATAGCCCACGCCATTGGTAGAATGGAGTGAGTTCATGGAAGCCTTGCGCAGCAGCGGCGGTGTCGTGGGTCGAGATCGGGGGCCATGGGAGGGGCTCCTGGACGGCAGACGGCGGCTCGGGGAGCGAGAAGTTCGTCGAGATGCAGCCTTGAGTGGTCGCGGCGTTTCGGAATGGCGGCGAGGAGTATTGTCATCATTTGAGTGTGCCAGGGACAGCTGGCTGAGAGACTGCGTCAGGCCAGAGTCGTCGTCCTTCATCGCGTTTGTTGACTTTCGCCGCAGCGGCAGAGCCGACGTGGGCGATGGATGTGACATTGGCGCTGGACCGCGAAGCGGGTCATGGGACAAGCCCAAGATTGGTATTGCAAGTGACAAAGGGTATAATCCGTACGAGATTCAAGAGTTAGCAAAACAGAAAATGAGTGCGTACTGTTGTGGGCGGGCGACAAAGGGGAGGAGAGGGGGGTCAGTAAAAAAGCATATTATTGCCCTGCCAGATCCCTGAAGCTTGACCCTTGACCGGGGGGTTGCTGTTGGGGGCAGTTATGCGCCAGTCGGTCACCGTTAGTGCCTGCTCTGCGCTACACGTCCGTGTTTGGAAACTATGACATCGGCGCGTTGTGGCAGGAGGTACGCGCTAAGGGAGGCCCACACGTGATGGAGCTGGGCACCCAGCGGAGGATGGTAGAAGCCAGTACTAGGAGGGATCAACGAATGTTTTCAGTGGACGTTTTGTTATGAGCATTGTCACAAGGGTTCTTCTTCCATTCGGCTGTCGCTATTGTGTGGGAGCCTGATATAATACGAGTATGGTTTGGTGGTAAGGCGCATGGATTCATGCAGGATAATAGGGGCATATCATGATAACATGGCCGTGCTAGTCCTAGTGGAAGGGAGTGGTGGTTTGTGTTATTTGCCGGGAGTCACTTACACGCTTGACTGGTGGCGCGGCAACATGCTTTCATCCCTTTGATGCAGTGTGCACGATTTGCCGCGGTATTATATTATGCAAGTAGATGTTTTGTATACAAACCATAAGTCACTGGATTTTAATTATTATTTTTTTATTTCGTTGAAAGCTGAGAACAAAGTGGCATCGTCGTATATACCTCTAAACTGCTACCAACGAGCGCGTGCACTAAAATGTTGGAGAAATTTCACACTCACGCATACTTAAACTCGATTTTCACGCCGAAACTCGACTTCCCAACGTGTGTTCTTCTTTTTTATTTTATGTATTTTTTTCTTCATTTTATTTTATTCCGTTCCGAATACACAGTCACTTGTACCTGTATTCCCATCTCATCATCAACGTACATTACAGGGTAACCAAACGTCACTGTAAGTGCCCGTCAGGGTAAAGTCTGCTCCACGACGCATCATGTCCTTCTATAATTTACTATATCATGTCTAATTTTTTCATCTATAATATACACTCTCTATGAATCCATGAGATCTACATTCACCATCTTTAACGACTCAACCGCCCACTCTGGGTAGTCCTGCTTATCTTGATACAGTCCCGCAAAGAACTTGCGGATATACGCCGGAAATCTATCCTCCAGGATAGATGCTCGCATCTCACGCATCAGGTTTAGTTGATACCATACATTATGCATTGTCAACAGATGCGCCGCCGCTGTTTCCTTGGAAGCATTGTGATGTACAAACGCTCGCGTAATTCCCAGTCCGCCTTCCCGACAGCACTGGCAGCCACAGCCTGTCTCTATAGGTCCAAAGTCGGTGGCATATCTGGCGTTGCGAATATTTAGAACGCCATTTTTCGTAACGGCATTGCCGAATCTGGCGGTTCTGGTTGGCCATACACAGTCAAACATGTCCGCACCGAGTGCCACACTGACTACCAAATCCTCTGGGTAGCCAATGCCCATAACATATCGAGGCTTAAGCTCGGGTAACAGAGCGGTACAAGTTTCGACGACGCGGCAAAAGTCGGTTTTGGCCTCGCCGCCACTTAGCCCACCAATGGCGATGCCCGGAGTGTCTCGCGCAACCATCTCCCTGCAGCACTCGCGTCTCATTTCGAGGTCCAGTCCGCCCTGGATAATGCAAAATAGATTTTGCGTGTCGGGCTTCTTATGAGCTGCGATGCAACGATCTAGCCATCTCACACTGCGTTCCATTGCCTCACGCATCCGTGCCTTGTCCGGCGATGTGGTAACAAGTACGTCGTCGAGCTGCATCATGATATCACTTCCAATGCTGTTTTGGAGAGACATTGAGTGCTCTGGCGTCAACAGCATGGGCGAGCCGTCGTGAGGACTGAGGAAGCGAACGCCGTCTTCGGTAATAGTAGCAAGCTTGAGAAGACTGACCATTTGGAAGCTGGAAAAGTTGTCAGTAATGGCCATGACCCCAGGCCGAATAGAAATTACGCACCCTCCGCTGTCTGTAAGAATATTATGCTTCCACCCTTGGAGTTTATGTGCCCCGCCAACTGCATCTAAAACTTCCTGTCCTGGTTTGAGCCCAAGATGATATGTATTGTTCAAACAGAGACGACAAGTGCTCTCCTCCAGCTGCTCTGGAGTAATGCCCTTGAGTGAGGCCTGGGTAGCCACAGGCATAAATATAGGCAGCTGGACATTGCCATGTGGTAACCTTAGATTCGATGCCCGGGCTCTTGTCGTCTAATTGCATTTTTATCGTCAATGAAAATGTCCTCCAGTATCATGAAAGCTGGTTCAACTCACGGAGCATTTGCCAAGCAGCTCAAATGTGAGCGCCGGCGATGTATATATGTTGGATGCCATTCTGCGGGCTGCTAACATACTCTGCCAGCATACAGCGTACGAAAAATTCAATATTTTTTGCGATTGTACCGTGCAAACTGTTCTTATACCATGATTTGTGCCAGTCCACTAAACCCTTTCTCACTGCGGAAAAAGGTAAACGTGAGACTTTGAACCCTGGCCCGCCAGAACTTTTAAGTGGGCCGGCTGTCAGTTTGGGCTCCAACGCTCGCTGCCAGGCACATTTTGCGACTTTGCTGTCCCCTGTCGGGCTAACTGCGGCAATTTGGCTACAGCAGAGCTCCAGCACTGGCCCGCGAAATTTCCTGGACCATCCACGAACCTCACCTCGACCTCTCGACATCCCGTCACAGACCGCGCTTCACTGAAGCCTCTATTGTCGCAATGGGGGCTCCCACAATATCGCCTGGAGGGGCGCTGCTGAGGAGATCGCGTATGTTCTCCGTACCAAAGGCCCTGCGCCAAACCCAATCGACAAATCTTCAAGCCCAAGTCGCCGACCACAAGTCGGACACCATGACGAAGCAATATCCCCAGCAACAATCCATTACCTCGCCGCTGTCATCGCGAGAAAAGGGGGACTGGGGCTTCAAGCGCCCTCTCCCGCTCAAGACAACAATGAACACATCGACTCCCCTGATTCGCGTCAAGAGCATCGACGCCGTCGAAAACGTGACGGACTTTGCATCGGCGGCCGACCACTCGCTATCACTGCAGAAGTTCCAAGAGCTCAACATTGCCATGACCGTGCCTCGATCCAAGGATAGGAGGGACGCCCGCTCAACAAGAGAGAGCTTGTTTCCCAAGTCAGTCTTTGAGGAGGAGCTCGATGTTACCGACTTTACGAATACCCGCCCAAGCGACCGCCGCTGGAAGTTCCGTGGCCCTTGGCTGGCGAGAATGACAGAGGGCGATTTTAATCAATATCTTAATAAAAGTGTGCGCCCCAAGCGTGCTGAGTTCCGTGCACTGCTGAGGAACAAATTGGCCGACGACATTACGGCCAACCAGAATGCTGCAGCCATGGACCAAGGCAACCCTGCACCGCCCAAGGTCGCCGCAAAGGATATTACCGATGAGCAGTTCACCAAGTACTTGTGCTCATTGCGAAACGACCGCGTTACACTTTACGCATTGGTGTCGAGCTTCCTCGACCTGGCTCCTCTCGGCCAGCCAATAGGACTTCCGACCCTGGATTCCATGACGACTCAAATTGCTGTGACCGACAGCCCATACGGAAAGGCTGGACCACCACCCAGCCATCCGTCTGCTGGTATCAGCTACCTGCGAACTGGCTCTTTTATGGAAAATCACCCGGTTTATGGGCCGCAGGCGAAGAAGTCGCCCGTCCTTGCCCGTGTAGTGTATCCTCGGTCCGGCGGAATGGCGCCCAAGCTGGGCGTCGGCGGTTTCGTGGCCAACGCTCCCGCAGGAGACAATGAGTTTAGTGCCAGAGTTCACAAGTCTGGAAACAAGACCGGCCTCAAGGGCATCCAGCACTTGGACACTACTACATACGGTGGTGCCAAGGCTTACGTTGAGCCAACTGACGCCTCCGTGGACCCCAGCGGCAAGGTTGTTTTGCGGTTGAAGGAGACTAGCGCTGAAGCTCAGGTTCTCGCAAAGGAACGCGCAGGCACCACCCAGGTTTATCACGACAGTCCTGCTACGAAGGACGCCGACCAGCAAACATCTGCTGCGGCTGATCAGCAACCTCAAGGCAACGAGTCACGAATTAGAAAGATTGCCCAGGAGATGTTGCACTATGAGCCTCGCCAATGAAAAAATGATTATTGCGACTGGAGGACACTTGAGGAAAATGATAGGCGACGGGAGCTTGTAGCATAATGTTGTATATCCTCGGAGGACTGGCGTAACTCATATATCAAACATGTACAATAGAAAGTCTGCTAGACTACAATACATTAAAAACGAAATTTTTTCCAATTGATATTCTCCAAGTATTGCTTCTCAGGGTTGGCTCTGCCTCGTCAGTAAATCCACCAGTGCCACAAGTGGTCCATAGGAGCGGTACTGGGAACATTTTTTGTGGGTCTCCCTGCCGTTTTCCACATTGGGAATTTGGAGACCATGCTCCCTACAAAGAATCACGTGTCTAAGCATGTGATCCAACTTTATTCTAGCCCTAATCAATTGGGGTGCCCCACCAACGGGGCTCACCACCAATTTTCTATTACTGGTGATTTTCACGAACTACTGCGCTCCTTTGGCTTTTCCTGACAACCTCCCACCCCAATCCCCCAAAGCAGTACCACCAGCCAAATACCGCCAACATGGGTCGCGTTCGTACCAAGACCGTCAAGAAGTCCGCCAAGGTCATCATTGAGCGTTACTACCCCCGCCTGACTCTCGACTTCGAGACCAACAAGCGCATCTGCGATGAGATTGCCATCATTGCCTCCAAGCGCCTGCGCAACAAGATTGCCGGATACACCACCCACTTGATGAAGCGTATCCAGCGTGGTCCCGTCCGCGGTATCTCCTTCAAGCTTCAGGAGGAGGAGCGTGAGCGCAAGGATCAGTACGTCCCCGAGATTTCTGCTCTCGACCCCAGCCACAACGAGAGCGGTCTCCTGGACGTCGACGGCGAGACCAAGGACCTCCTCAAGCACCTTGGCGTAAGTTTTTCTTTTATATACATTCCCCACCCTGGGATGTTTTTCTTTACTCTTCGTCGACGAAACAATGCTGACTTGACCTTTTTTCTTCTTCACAGTTCGACTCTATCCCCGTCAACGTCGTCACCGTCTCCCAGACCCAGGTCCCCGAGCGCGGCAACCGCCGCTTCGGTGACCGTCGCCGCGACTAAACGAATACAAAAAGCGAATTGTTATAAAGGTTTATTTTTCTTGTTTTTGGGAAAATTGGGTTGCATGGCATTTTTTCTTCTATTTGTGAAGAAGGAGGACAGGGTGTTGTTTTTACGTTAACGACTTTACCGGGCGTCTTCTTTTTTTTCTAAAAAGGGACGGTTATAGTGAGCGTGATTTAGATCTCGAAAGAAAGATCTTTTTCGCCCCATCTTAGGTGTCGCCAATTTTCTACAAGAAATTGAAATTCTTTTTTACAATTACTTGAAGAAGTTTGGCTCGATCGCCAGTTTCCCTTTTTGCTCCCCTTTTGTTGTTGTGGTGTGCTATGTTTGTGTGATTCTTGGCTACGAGGACCACGGATAACGGAACACCCCGAACATACCCTCACTCGATCTTGCCATCCACGGCATCTAATGGCTTCACAAAGACCAAAAAAAAGAAAGAACCGAAGAATAACTCTTTACACTTCAGCATTTCATTCCTATCAAGAGGGTATCTATCCATGGTTGTTCCGTCCGTATACGCCAACAGTAAAAGTAAAAACATGTAACCAAAACGCCTGTAGTCTTTGGGAAAACTCTTGCAGACTAACGCATCCTTCCAACGAGTTCGTAGCTCAAGCTGGAGCAGTCCGGCCAAGCTTTGTCTTGTGGCCCTCTACTCGCAAGTGGCCGTCTTCGTCGTCGGCTGCTTTTGCATCGTCTCCAGCATCTGTGCCTGGCGGTAGAGTTTCCTTCTCCACGAGGGTAACCTTGACCCTCTCTTTCATGGCGTCTTCCTCACGCTCGCCACGCTCCCGGGCAAGAGCCACTGCATCTCTATTCGCCTGCCGCTGGTCCTCAATCTTCAAATCAGCCAGCTTGCGCGCAGTCTTGTCAGCATCCGTCTCGGAGCTGCTCTCGTCCAGCAAATCAATATGGATATCCGGTATCCCAGCACGTTCCCACGCCGCCGTCTCGTTGAGCTGCACCTTGACGTAGAGCGCGCGCTTCGCGCACTGCTGCGAGCACCACTTTTCGAGATCCCTGCGCTTCACAATCTCGCCGCTGCCTGTAATCTTCCACTGGCCACCGGAACCAGTCTTGCGCCGCGGCTTTGCGCATAGTGCGTACCCGCACAGGTCGTTTACGTTGCGCTCTTCGATGAGGTCGTCGTAGTCGGACGGCTGGAAGAGCCTAACGTGCATTTTGAAGCCTGATGCGTCGGAATCGGCTGGGTTGGCGGCGCTGTGGGCCGGCGTCCGAACGAGAGGATATTCGGAGAGGAGGATGAGGCTGTCGAGGATCTCGGCTTCGAGGTCCTTGCGGTGCTGGAGGACGCGAGCATGTTGCAGGGCTATTTCTTGCGGGTCGGCTGGCTTCCTTTGTGATGATGTTAATTTCTTGAGGATGCTCTTTGGTGGGACTGGAGACTCGTCGGATGAGTCGTCTGCCATGATCTCGTAGCTGGAAGATAGTGATATGCAGATGGAAAGGAAGAGGTCGTCGAGATGACGTGAAAAGCGTTGAAGCTGTCGCCCCGCTGCGGTGCCCCACCACCTGCCACCAGTCAGACGCTGGCAGGGAAAGTTTTAAGCCTGCCTGTTAAACCAACACTGTTTATTGTATATAGTAGAGAACATAACGATGGTTGAATGGCTCAAACTCAGGTGGATGAAAACTTCACACTACCTGCGTAAACCCTGTAAAAGGAGTACCTGATTTGCCACAAGTCCGTGGACAGTGACGTTTATTCACTACTAACATTGGCAAATGCTGTCGGCTAGTTCCGTGTCTGGCTGGGCCAAGGTTGGAGTAAAATTCCGCCTGTACGAAGACATAGCGAAATAGTCTCCATTCTACGGACGTACAGGAAAAAAAAAACATTCTCCCAGGCGCCACAATCAGGAGATTATGGTTCTATTTAGAGCTATAGTGTGGAAAAAGTCCACACTCAACCAGTGTCCCGCCCGCTGCCGTGGCCGACTAAATATAAACTTTGGAGCTAGCTTGCCCGTTTTGCGCGCAGAAAATCCAGCACAAGTCTTGGCGAACTGACTCGACCGGTAGGCTCAAACTGGAAATTGGGTGACTATTCCGGTACTGAAGCGCTTGGTAAATCTTTTTTTCCTTTAGTGTGCGCTCTGCTGTGAGCCGATGTGCCCGGGTGAGCCGACGGAGACAAACCGGAGTTTATATAGGGTGTTTTGATCATATATAATTACTGAGCTTCCCATTCGAACTTACATACAGAAAAGATATGTGTTTTTAAAGTAGATTTACCTACTAAAGAATCATACATACATGTCTCGGTGTGCTGCGGTTGTCATACTGGTCTGGGCCGTATTGGTCTGGGCCAGCCCATATGAGGCAGCCATGACTATAACACGAACATCTACTCGCTACTTGCCTTGGAAGACAATTCACACTGCTGACAATGGAAATTGCTACTGTATTGTAGGAGAATCCAGAGGTATATTTCAGTCAATTCTGGTTTAATGGGTTTGAAGCTGACCAGGCCTTTCGCAGGAACACTTACACCGATGGTGCCCGTACCGCAGTCAACGACAACACGCGCGACGGGTACGATGATAATCCCAGCTGTTAAAACCACAGAAGCGTGTGCTACCGAGACGAAAACTATTGCCGCGGAGTTTGTATATGTGGAATCTTCACAGAGAACATCCGCGACGTTGTCGCCTCCCTTGGCAACCCTCAAGCCATCTACAACGCAGCCTGTATCGACAAACTTAAGAGGGTCTTCTACGCCAAAACCGGATCCTGGGACCGTTACCGACTTTAACAAGTTGATAACTTTTTCGAAAAGCTCGGTAGGCAATACTTCTACGTCGCTCACAACTGTACCCACGCAATGCAACTCGGCTTTCGGAACGAAGAGCGAAGCTTTTACCTCTTCAGAGACGTCGAGTGTATTGCCAACTTCGCTTACATTCTCTTCGTCTACAATATACGACACTGCATCTCGCGTTGGACAGCCCTCTTCAGTAGAGCCGTCATCGTCCACTTCCACGCAGACGCAACGGGTGACGACGCCTACATTGTCGCCAACTCTATCGTACACGAGCCATTTTTCTGAATCGCTACCCTCCTCACCGATATCGAAAAGCTCAACCAAAATATCTTCCATGGAGAAATTGACGTTCACTACAAGTTCATCTCCGACAGAGACGGCTGTCACTGAGATGACAACTTCTACAGAGGTATCATCGACGAAGACATCTTCTTTGACGATGTCTACTACTAGTTCGACCTCGAGGGAATCTACCTCACCTGAAGAGCGTATTTTGAAGCCTTCTACATGGCATTCACACTCTAGTGAATTGACGTCTTTGGCAACACCGTCAACTTCGTCATATCAAACAACGCCAACCTCGTCCAAATTGTCTTCCTCGACGATGTCGTCTTCTACAGCTGAGTCGTTTTCCTCAGCTGCATCGTCATTTACAACTACGTCTTCTTCTTCAAGTACATCTTCGTCTTCAACCACATCCCTTTCGACGACGTCTACTTCATCTTCGGCTACCACATCTACACTTACTTCAACAACATCAGTTTTAACATCGTCTTCCTCGACGACATCCCCTTCCTCGACGACATCGTCAACACCTTTCTCCTCTACACCTACTTCATCAATATCAACATCAGCTTCAACGATGCCTTCCTCACCGTCGCCTTCTTCAGCAACATCTTTTTCGTCGTCAACTTCCTCATCGACACTTACTTCTTCTACCCCTGTGTCGTCAGCATCTTCATCACACACAACCTCTTCAACGACATCTCACTCGTCGACACCTACTTCCTCAATAACTGCGAGCTCAACCAGTACGGAGGTCCCGACAGCGAGTGTGAAATGCGCACCAAGCGCTTATTCGCTCAGTGACTCCATTTTACTGTCGATGCCAAGGCCTACAGATCACGTCGCCCACAAGATAGGCAACATCAAAAGGCAAATGGTGCATGTTCGACGGGCTGAGAAATGCAAGCCAGGCACGTTTCAATGTACCGCGAGCTCCACCGGTTGGGAGGTCTGCAATGTACTAGCCGTTTGGCAAGTAAGTTTTTCCCATGATATTTGGGAGTAATGCAATTTACTGAGAGTTGACTAGTTTGCCGGTAACTGCCCCGGCGGCACTCATTGTGATTTTAACTCTCTTACAGGGAGTATTCTGTGCATGCCAGATTGCTAGAAGCAGGAAGACGATGCGTTTGATTCAGGCTAAAATCATAAAAGTTAATTATAAAGGACTCATTTTAATGGCATAATTTTGGCAGTCATTTTTTGCATGGTCAACCTGTCAGAGTAGTATACTTCAGCTTCTGGTTGCCCAAGAGTGGCTGGAGTCACAACCATGTTATCCTGATTCAAGCGACGTAGATGTCTTATGTAGTTAAACGATGTTTGAGTCAAGATAAACTAAATCAAGAAAATCGATTTAGCCGTGTAAATATCATGTGCCATTGGTGAAGTGCTTTTCCGCAGGGTGCCATCACGTGTAAAGTGCATCCCACTTGGCGCGTCTCTGCGACGCGCCACCGCCCCTCGTCGCGTCTCCCTCGCAACGGCGACATTACCAAGTTAAACTCTTTTTGTCACCTTGTAGACAAAATCCTCCAGCAAAATGGGTTCTGCAGCAGTACATGAAGAATATCAATATCTCGACCTTGTTCGAGAGATTTTGGAAACCGGCGAGCGTCGGCCGGACCGGTAAGCCCATTAACGCTCGCGATTCACATGGCGACGTTTGCTAATGTGCCTTGCGCCAACAGCACAGGAACCGGAACCCTCTCAATCTTTGCTCCCAGACTCAAGTTCAGTCTCAACGACAACGGCCGACCGATCCTCCCCCTTCTTACGACAAAGCGCGTATTCACCCGCGCCGTCATCGCCGAACTGCTGTGGTTCATCGAAGGCAACACGTCGTCAATAGCACTGAGCGAAGCCGGCGTCAAGATTTGGGACGGTAACGGCTCCCGCGAGTTCCTTGACAGCGTTGGTCTCTCGGACCGCGAAGTTGGCGACTTGGGTCCCGTTTACGGCTTCCAATGGCGGCATTTCGGCGCAGACTATGTTGACTCCAAGACCGACTACACCGGTAAGGGTGTTGACCAGGTCGCCGAGATTATTCACAAGCTCCGTACGAACCCTTATGATCGCCGAATGGTTCTGAGCGCCTGGAACCCGCGGGACCTGAAACTCATGGCTCTGCCGCCATGCCACATGTTTGCGCAATTCTACGTATCCTACCCAGGACGTGGACAAGCGGCCGAAGAGCCGGCAGGCGAGAAGCCCAAAGGCCATCTACACTGCCAATTGTACCAGCGATCGTGTGACATGGGACTCGGTGTGCCGTTCAACATTGCCAGCTACGCACTTCTCACTCATATGCTGGCTCATGTGTGTGACCTGGTACCTGGCACATTCTCGCACGTCATGGGCGATGCGCATATCTACGTTGACCATATTGACGCACTCAAGACGCAGCTGGAACGTGAGCCGCGCGCGTTTCCGGAGCTGGAGATTGCACGACCCAAGGGTGGAGAGATTGATGGCTGGAAGGCAGAGGACTTTGTGATTAAGGGATATGAGCCGCATAAGTCGATCCCCATGAAAATGTCTGTTTGAGGAAAAGGAAATTGCGTGGTTTGTGCTATGAAAGCATTTTAGACTAATGATATGAGATTCGCCGTCTTGCATTTCTTACTTCCGGCACTTTGAGTGAATACACTGGGCAAATTACATGCTCGTACATTGATCTTTGACAAACTCTATCTCAAACCCTGTCGCTATTCCGCCAGGCGAGGATGCGTGTTGCAAAAGACATTGTTAGGATCATACTGCTTCTTGATACGCTCCAGCTCACCATAGTTATCTCCATAAATCTTGCGCACATCGAAGAACTCGGGCCCTGCAAGTGGAACATAACTCGACTCCAGAAAGGCATCAAGAGCGCCCATTTCCTTTCTAGCATTTGTCGCCCACTCCTTCATTCGCTCTGCTATCTCTTCATCCGGACTGACTCCCAGAATTTCCACCATTACATGCGGCTTGCGGTATGGTGATACAGCCTCAGGAGCTTCATCTGAGCAAGAGGGCGACTCTTTGGAGATGATAAGCACGATGAATCTGCCGGAGCCACCTGCAGGCTGCGCCGCAGCGTGCTTTGCCAAAGCAGCGATGGTTTCCTCAGAGAAGTGCGAAAATGAAGCACCATGAACGTTTCCTTTCACTTGTTTTGGGACACGGCTTGACAACTGTTTGAGGAGCTCGTGCGGCTTGGTGGACATTATGGCTTCCGGGAAGCCCGGGACACCAGGCATTGCTGGAGCGAGTGAAGCGACCTTTCCGATCCATTGTCGCTGCGTCTCGCATGCTGGCCCTGCCCAGACGCAAAGTACCCCGGGTGTAACGCCAAGCCCTGGAATGTTTGTTATCAGAGGAACAGTAACGAGTTCTCGTGGAATGGCGTTTTTTGAGAGGGCTTCAAGTCCGGAGAGTACGTCGGTGATGGTCTTGACAAGGTCAGAGTTGTCAAACATGAGAAGTCCTGCTTGGATCTTAAATCAAGCTTGTTAGCGCAACGCTGACATATTACGTGTGAGAAACTCCATTCTTACCTCTTCCAGCGGGTATACCTTGACGGTAAGCGAAACAACTACGCCAAAGAGTCCACCTCCACCACGGAGGCCCTTGAGAAGCCTCTCGTCTGCATCAATCAGCTTGCCCTCAGCATTTACCATCCTTGCCCCGACAATCTGGTCTGTTCCCATGCCGTACAGCGACGAGTATAGGCCATATCCGCCAATCATTGAAGAACTGCAAAACGCAACATCCTCACAGCCTCCTGAAGCAGCGTTAAGCCCATATGGGGCAAGTTCTTCCAACACCTTGAGGGTGCTCGTCCCGGCGCCAACAGTAGCCGTTTTCTTGTCGTCTGAAACAACAACAGAGCTGAGGTTGCGCAAGTCAATGCAGACTGAGCCCTGCTTAGTGAAACGTCCGAAAGAGTCGTGGCCTCGACCGCGCACAATCATTTCCTGCTTTGCGGCAACGCATTCTGCCACGACTGCGGCGACTTGCTCGTCTGTTGAAGGCAATGCGACGATGGAGGGGATCTTGTCCTCGTGTATGAAAGTGAAGCTTTGCAGCATGGGGCGGAATTCTCCGTCTTGCTCTGTTACGAGTGAGACTCCATGCTTTCGGAGGTTGTCAATGAGTGAGGCGGCCATTACGCTCGGGCGGTAGATGTAAAAGCGCTGTCAGTGACGATGTTAGTGAAAGCAAATTTATGTTTCCAGTCCATGCGGCACTTTTGTTTTCCTCGGAACACCACTGGGTCTTATATACCCCATGACACTTACCCATGATTATCTATCGTCAGCAAGGTGTGAATCCGACCAGGGGCGCTTACTGACCATCGATGTAAGCCTGGTGGGTGCCGCTGGTTCCGGTGGCGTAACGCCCCCTTTGCTCTAATAGATCGTCGGTGAAGCCTTATTCTGGGCTTTTGCTTACACTATTTTAGTGGCGGAGCTCAATGCGGACCTATTACAGTTGCCGCTGAGCGACCTTTAGCTGACTGAGGACCCTTCCGGAACAACCCCGATATACCCCCCCGTGCTCCGCACGATGATGCCAATGAAAAAGGCCCAGGTTTCGACAGAATGATATTGTTTGTATCAAGGCTCAAATTCTCTGGTCTGTTAAAGCCATGGAAATTATGCTTAAAAACAGTGGCTAGAAGTTTTGCTTTGCTTTCATCCAAAGGGGAGTCCGCGGCGAAGGAGGTCAATGGATGAGGCGTGGGAGAATGTTCCGCATGGTGCTAACATCAGCAACCGTGGGCTACAACCTAATCGATTTCATGGCATCTAATCACTACTTAAGTGATACAGCTACGATGATTAATGCTATCAGCTCGTTTTGGTGCTCTGAACAATAGCGCAGTTGCGACATCTTGTAAGGAAATGTAATAGAAAGCGAATCTTTCCTATCTATTAGGTATAAAATATATGTACCTAATAAAGAATATGCATGCAAAGCTAGTAATTCACAAACATATTACCCGACTGGCCTCTTAGCTGCAGTTGGGTATTCCAAGCGCTGCAGCAGTTGTTGAGCCCAGACCAACCCATCCTCGCATAGCATTAATGATGCTCAGATCGCGATGAACACGAGTGTACTTGCCAGGCGTGAGTCTACCTCCACTATACCCGCACTGTATCGTGAGTTAGCTGTCAGGACTTTGTAATACATTTGTTTTATAACAGAAAATTCTTACCGCATCAGCCACAAATGCCTTGTCATATCCAATTCCAAGACATTCGCCTTCAGGCTGGTTGCCAGTACGAAGGTTGCAATTGCTCAATCCATCCGGGAATCCGTTGCCGCCTTCTGCAGAAAACATGTAGCTGCTAAGAACATTCTTTATCTTCCAGTCTGCATCCCTGCGCGTAAACAGCTGCACCTCAAACTTTCGGTGCTTATCGATATCCTGCTCCTTGATCAAAACGCTGCCCTTGTCGCCCATCTCTCTGCCCCCGGGTCCCGGGCTCTGCTGATCATGATCATCGTTCTGAATAACAAAACGAGATGCAGGAATGACCCAATATCCGCAAGCAGGGAAGTTTGTAGGATAGTCAGCGGCCCAGATCTTTACCTTGGCGATGTCCTTGTCGGACAAGCCGGCAGAGGAGAGCAGATTATTAAAGTTTGTGTACCAACTCCATTGGCCGCCACCGCAGGCAAGCAGGTCTGTTTCACCACCGAGAATTACTTCATTCCAGGTAACAAAATCGTCGGGGAGTTCACCGCCGAGCTTCTGGCGAACACGGTTGTAGATTTGGGCCATGGCTGCTGGGCCCATGTGCTTGGCGGCGTCAACGCGGAAACCTGACGCGCCGAGAGACAGGACATCGACGAGGTAGCTTGCAATGCGGTCTTGTACGTAGGCTTTTTCCGTGTTAAGATCTGTGAGGCCGACAAGCCAGCCCTTGGTGATGGTTTGGCCGTCGTTGTACGAGTTTAGTGCTCGCTCGCAGTGGAAATCTGTGGGGCCGTAGGGAACTGCTGGGAACTCAAGAGTAGGCCGAGTATTGGTAAACGGGTTGATGAGGAATGATTGACCCCATGTATAGAATGGCGATTGGGCGGTACCGTTGTGACCAAAGTAGGTGTAGCAGTCGTTATTGCGATGGTTCTGAATGTCGTTGCCGTTGCCGCTCATGTGGTTGATGACGGCGTCAAAGTAGACACGCACACCGGCGCTGCGGCAGGTTTGGATCATAGAATGGAGCTCATCGCGCGTGCCCATGCGAGAGTGAAGTCGGTAAGACACGGGCTGGTAGACAAAGTACCAAGGTCTGAACTGCCCGTCAGGTTCGTAAAAGTAGGTAGTGTCGACGGCTTCTTGAGGCGGCCAGATCTTGACGCCCATGTAGCCAGCCTTGCCCAAAAAGGCACATTCTTGGGCTACATCTGCGTATGGCCAACCAAAGAGCTCAACAATGGCACCCTTTTGTCCATTTTCGAAAGAAGATTGGGCATTGATGCCTACGTTTTCCCACATAAAGTGAAGGGGGTCTAGCTTCAGCTCAGATCCCTCGCTACCGTAGACGGTGATACTGAGGCCGCCATTCGTGGAGGCAGAGTCAGCCTGATACACGTTACTAGATTGGTTGGCACCGTTGAAGCTGTAGGTCAGTTCCTCTCCAGTTCGTGACAGGCAGTTGACAACCACGGCGGCCATAGTTCTTGACGAGCTGTATTGAATGTCGGCGTAACCGGTCAGGGAACGGTAGGATTGGAACGAGTCGACATAGTCAGGATCTCCTTTTGGTGGTGTCTGCCATCTTCTGTTCTCAGCAGAATCCGGTACGGTGTATACATTTCCGCCGGAGCACGAGTCCTGGCCATTATAGTTGCACCCGCTTGGAGGAGAGGCAGGAGGCTCGTAAGGAACGTTGGCAGAGTAGAATGGAGGAATGGGGCTGACTGATACGGGACCAGAATCTTCGGTAGTAGTCGGCTTTGGAGGGTTTGTCGTCGTGGAAGGAGAAATGTGGTAGTTTACGTAGTTTCCAGGGTCATAGTACCTTTTATAAAAGTCAGCACATGCAACTACTTAGAACTTGGCTCCTTGGACTCACGTTTGGCCTTGTACCTTGTAAGAAATATAAAACTCCGAAGCAGACGGAGCGTAGCCGGAAAAGGTCCAAGTTTCATAGCCATTTCCATCCGGGCCATTCGAGTATTGGGCATGGATGGGAGTGCTTTTCCAATCGCTCCCAGCTGCCCAAAATACATCAACTACCTTTTCGTAGGCAATGTTTTGAACCTGATTTAGAGTTAGCGATGCTGCCGTGTACGCTCGGTGTGCCTTGACTTACGCTAACGGATCCAGACAGAGTGGAGTCTTGGTAGTTGAAATCAAGCAGCTTCACTTGAGTGGCTCTTTTGTGAAGACTCGGCTCGGCCAAGGTGCTGAGTAGTAGGAGGCTCCATAGAACAATAAGCTTAGTCCACAATGCCATTGTAAGACTGAAGTTGCAAGCAAGCAATGGAGTGGAACAGACGAGCAGCAAAACTTCGTATGGAGGCCACAGGCAATATATATATTACGAGTATATGCATGTGTGCCCACAAGCGAAGCCTGTAAGACCTACTGTGTATATAGATAAGGCGTTGGATACTACAATGGCGGATAGGGCCGAATTTGAACAGAGCCGCCTTCTAAGTATGGTATGGCGTCGGCAGAGCTTATGATATTGCGGGGTTCCATGTAAATAGTGCAGGGTATATTCGCGCGGAGACTCCGCGCTTACTCACGGAGTACGACATTCATATTGCGGTTGGCATGAAGTCTGCGAATAGAAAACGTCGTTTCGAGTTTGAGCTTCGATAGCTTGGCAAGCTGGTGGCTGACAGTCTCATCAGCATCTATATAAGTCTTGTCGGCCCGACACCATACCTTGACGGAGAAGGGCCGATGCACTGGCACACACACTTATTCGGCGTCTGGGCGTAACGCCGGAGCTGCTCTAACGCAGTCACAGACAGCTCGCAAGCAAATGCAAATACCGGCAACATGGGGTTATATAGGCGTCGAGCTAGTTGGGCTCTGCGGCCAATTCGGGAGGGGGTCTGAGCGGTCCCCGGGGTGTGGGGAAGATGTGCAGTATTGGCAAGGGATCTAGTCTGTAATAATTGGCGGATATGAATACTCGTAAATCGGCCGATTCTTATAGTCTGGGCGTTTCTGGTCCCCAGCGTGTCTAATAAATGATACGCGTATGAGCTGCCTTAATGCGGAGCCCGCCAGTGACTACTTACTCTGATATGACGAAAGCCATCGTCACATTTCGCCGGCAACCTATTACCCTTTCAGTTTTTTTTTATTTTTTTTTAATTTTTTTTTATAAACTGGAGTTCCTTTTGATTTAGCATATAACAACACTCCACGCAGCAATGGTTCTTTACGCTGTACTTCTGCTTTTCTTAGCGGACCCTCGTTCCGGCTGCACCAGTAAGATTACCCGGAGGTATCTCCATGGGAATTTTTACTAAACACTTCAGGTACGAGTAGTCGGACATTACGGAGTCCTGTAGCTACCAGGGTCGCCATCCTAGTGGACGTTTCCCTCCAGGGCGGGCGGTACTAGGTCTGGGTTGCGGCTCAGAGCAACAGCCCCGCCTTTGCTATTCGCCTCACTCACTGAACAATGGGAGACATGTCGCCAACAGGACTGGACCTCATTCGCTTACGACACTTTCAACGCGAAACAAGAGGAAAGGAGCATGTCGCGCCAGTATAAGACTCTGCTTCCTAAAACAGAAGCTCCTGAAAGAACACCGCGCGAATGGTCATCAGAGCGACTACTTCCCAAGAGACCCAGAATAGGTGTCCAGATTGCCTGCAATTACTGCCGAGCCAAAAAGGCAGCTGTAAGTCCTGCCTTGTCTGCTGTTGCTTAACAAATGTAGAAGAAACTTTCGGGGCTGATCAATTTCTTTACAGTGTGATGGCGGACGACCACAGTGTAGCAGGTGCAAAGCCCGAGGCATCAACGTTTGCAATTACGAATCTACCGACCGAACGAAGCGAACACAAGAGCTGGGGCGCGAACTTGGCTCGCTCAAGCAACAACTTACTGAACATGAAACCTTTTTCGAACACCTCCGAAATCTACCGGAAAAGGACGCGCTACATCTTCTGAGCGTTTTGCGCAGAAGTCCAGACCCTCAGAGTATTATACAGGACGTTTCGGGCGCCATGAGCGGACGACAGCGTCCATCGGATATAAGCACTGCTGGCGCGATATTGCCACGGACTGAGTCGAGTCTCGAGCTTGAACTCATGTTAAAGCACTGTACTGCCTACCCGCAGTTACCGCCTATAAGAGCCTCATCTATAAAACTCAGCAAAGCCGGCGAGTCTATTCTGAACAGTCTAGGCACCAGCCATGCTGCCATGATGGCAACTTCCCCACGTGATGGCGACTATGTCTCGGGACAGTGGCCTGTCGACGGAGCGCTGCAGCCGTTTCTCCAAGCATCGCTCGGCGATACTGGACAGCCGGAACTTGTGATGCTATGCGACAGCCGTCTTCTCGACATTCACCTCGAAGACTGGACGAAGGTCCCAATCAGCAATGATCTGGCTGCAAAAATCATCTCGCGTTTTCTTCAAACCGATCATCCCATTGTCGGGGCCTTCGACGAAGATCTCATCCTTACGGACTTGGTAGAGAGACAAGGGAGACACTGCTCTTCGTTCCTAGTGAACTCTATCATGTATTTTGCGTGCGTAGGTATCCCAGCGATATGTGCTCTACCGAACAAGTCGCTAAGCTGAGTGACAGCAAGCATACACTGCAGTAGACAAACTTCAAATGACGGCTTATAAGATTGCTTTTTTCACCGAGACGGAAAGCCACTGGAACAAGCAACGGAAAACTGATTCAGCAATTAACGTTGCGGCCATGACCATGTTTTCGATGGCCTGCGTATGTCATGGAAAAGCCGAGCTTGGCACTAGGATTTTACAAGAAGCACGTGGTATGGCGCAGAGTCTAGGTTTACTCGTTTTTGATTACAACGAGCACCAAATCAATAAAGAGCTCTTCCGCGAAAGCTCTGCTACATGGATCAGGGCAGCGTCCCGCGCTGTTTGGGCGTTGTACTGCTGGGCAGGGTATGTCTTCCTTACTACGCTCGCTATTTATGACAACCTCGAAACCGCCACTGTAGGTACTGCAGCGTTAACAAATGAATAGGCTTCGCAGACTATATTTCGGCGATGAACGCATCCCTTTACCGCCAGTCCTTCCCATACCTGGCTGCAAGGACCACGATGACAAATCGCTGACCAACCCTGTGCCAGAGGTTATGACGGCTATGAGCCAGACCTTTTCCTCTGTATGCAAGTTGTGGGTTATTTATCAAGAAGTGGCCGCTATATCTTACAATCTGGACACGGCAGCCGGCGGAGAGGAGCACTTTAGAGCTGCAGAATCAAAGTACCAAGAGCTCCTGCGATGGACCAACAGCCTTCCGGCGGACATGGCACGAAAGCCTTCATGTCCGGCATATATAATATACCTCCAGTCAGTACACTTTTGACATTTCTGAGCTGATGAAATCGTCTAACGGCATGTGCGACATTTCTAGCTCGTACTACCATTGCGTAGTTTTAGATATTTTCAGGCCTTTTGTTAACGCCGCCAACAACCCAGACAAGCCGAGAAGCATGCGCCTAGAGACATTTACATCTCGCGACAGTTTCGCAGACGTTGTCTTCGACGCGTCTATAAATCAGCTGAAACGAATTGTTTTTGACTTTTACTTCCTGTGGTCAAAAGAATCGCACACAACTTGGTTCAACGTCGCACTGGTGCAGGTTGCAGATACCTGCCTACGGAGTCAAGCTGACTGTGACTGGCGGCTCTATTTCCTCCTATGCGTCCGCTGCTGGGAGGATCTCTACATCAACTATCCTATCTGCGAGGAAATTTTAGTCGCGTATCTGTCCATTGCCCTGAGAAACGGTGTTTTGACCACCCAGGAGGCTGAGTCGCTTCGGCGAGAGCTCACCGCCATGGGTAGCCATCATGATGGGACTGCCAGGACGAATTTCTTGGCCGATTTTGAACTTGCTCTGACGGACCGGGTCGAGGCAGATTCGGGTGTATTGGCAGAAAGGTATAGTGAGCTAGGGCTGTTTGTGGATGTGACACAGGGCGAATACGTTGCTCCGGATGCTGGCGATACTGGGGAGCCAGCGTAGTACACGAGCGACTCGTGCGAAAACTTGGTATAAATGAATGAGCGACGACAAAAAGTCCGACACTGCAACTTCAGAATGGGAGATGCTTGCGTTGTTAGTCGGTAAAGGGAACGGCGAGAGAAACAAACGGCTATTAGGGTGTTGTTGTCTTGCAGAGTTGCCGTATTGAACGGCTCTTGCTACCTGTCAACACCGTTGGGCAAAAACAACCTAGATGTTAACAATGTGACTTTGACTATATCAATACCAATATATTCTGGGGGACTTATTATCTCAGTGAAACACACCAGCGATTGTACGAGTTAGTCCAGACAGTATTTTCGATCATTGTTGGTTTCAGCGACACCTTCGGGCTCAGACAAGCTGGCGATGCGACTAAAATAAACCAAAAAAAAAATTAAAAAAATTGGAAGTGCATACGAGGTTTTATCTAGCACGCTGGTGCTGTCCTCGTTGCCGTCATCCAAGATGCTTCTTGAGTAGAGAGAGAGGGCAGATGCAAGAAAGCAGGAGCTTGGAAGAACCCCACGTTTTGCAGTATTCAGCCCCCGCTGCAGGACAAAGGCACCAGAAACGGCTACTTTTCGTTATGTGGGAATCTCCTGCTAGCAGTATGTACCCCGCTCCGTCCATCACCAGAGGGAGCTCTCGACGGACCGTGGCAGGAACGACTGGCTCAAGTGGCTGACGCATCACCGCCTTCCTCCTCCGCTGACGTCGACACCTCCACCCCCCCCAAAACAAGCTCCGAGCCCCAGCTAAGCCTCCTCACTTGGTTGCTTTGCCTGCCTTGGCCATCTGATCATCACCACCAGCCAGCCTTTTGCCATCCCGCACACCACCCATCCCTGCATTGACCACGAGTAGCTTCTTTTTGCAGCTGCAGCAGAGGATCTTGCAAACGACACTGCGACCCAAGACTAATACTAACAGGCCAAGGCACACCAGAACTGCTCTGCTGCCGGCCTGCCTTGCTGCATCACAAGCTGCATCGTTGCCCCACCCGAGGCGGAACCCCGGAAACACCTCCCCAACGCTACGAATCTGCCAACAAACATCACACCGCGGTGGCCGATTGCTCGACAAACGAATCGACAGAGTAGCCTTGCTCTGCGGGACATTGCACCATGTCTGTCCCCTTCAGAGTCAAAGCTCTTTACGAGTACTCGTCCCCGCACGAGGACGACCTCAACTTCCCTGTTGGCCAGGTCATCACCGTCACCGAAGAGGAAGACGACGAATGGTATGGTGGCGAATATCTCGACGACGATGGCACCAAAAAGGAAGGCATCTTTCCTCGCAACTTTGTCGAGAAGTTTGAGCCTGTTCCCCCTCCGAGACCGACCCGCACGAGAACGAGGAAATCGGAAGAGGTCCCTGCTCACCGTGAGCCTGAACCCGAGCCAGAGCCAGAGCCAGAGTCAGAAACCACCGCTTCCGACCCGCCACCTCCCGCTGCATCTGCTCCTCAAGAGAAGCCTGCACCCCAGCCAGAGCCCAAAGCCGAAGGGCCTCGTGAACCAGAATCAAAATCAAAATCGCACCAGCCAGCTTCCGTGCCGGCTGCAGCTCCAGTCAAATCACCCGAACCCGCTGAGCCAACTCCAAAGCCTGAAGTCCGGCAACCTCCGGCGCAAGAACCTGCTCCGCCGAAACCCAAGGCGTCTGGGCCACCGCCGGTAGCTGAGAAACCTGCTTCCAGCTCGTTCAAGGATCGGATCGCCGCGTTTAATAAACCCGCTGCTGCTCCCATTGCACCATTCAAGCCCGGCGGACTCTCTTCAGGCGGCGGCTCTGGCGGTGGCAGTGGCGGCTTCATCAAGAAGCCATTCGTCCCCCCACCTCCGAGCCGTGATGCTTACGTGCCGTTGCCTCGCGATCAGGCACCGCAAAAGGTATATCGACGCGAAGAAGACCCTGAAATCAGAGAACAAGAGGCAGCGAATCAAGAGCAGGCAGAAAAGGCTGGCCTTTTGCCCTCTGAAGACAAAGTGGAAGACGTAAGAGATGAAGATGGCCACAAGCCGACAAGCCTAAAAGAACGTATTGCACTGCTTCAAAAGCAGCAGATGGAGCAGGCCCAACGACATGCAGAGGCTGCAGCCAAAAAGGAAAAGCCGAAAAAACCTCAGAAGAAACGCTCCGATACCGCCATTGGACCTGAACCGGGAGATGAAGCTGCGGAAGACCTCGCTCCACTGGAGCGACAGGACACGGAGACGACCATTGGCCGACCCTCTACGGAAAGCATGTCGGCTGTCTCCTCGCCTCCACTGGCACCTCGTCGCAAGTCCTCCAAGGGACCGGCGGCGGAATCTCCCCATGACGGCAATGAGGCTGATCTATCTGGAGCTGGCGATACAACCGAAGGCCAGGATGACATGACAGATCCTGAAGACCGTGAACAGCCTCAGCGTCTTTCGCGTGTAGCTACAGGCGCCTCCTCAGCATCTCGCCCTACACCTGCGCACCCCGAAGAACAACTGGAGGAAGAAGACGAGGAAGAAACGGAAGAGGACGATGTGGATCCCGAGATACGGCGAAAGGAAGAGCTCCGCGCCAGAATGGCAAAGATGAGTGGTGGAATGGGTTTCCACAGCATGTTTGGCGCGCCCATGCCACCCACTGCTTCTGCATCTAAGAAGAAGAAGGCCGAAAAGGTTGAAAGAGCGGCGCAAGAGGATGAAGGCACTTCTGCCGACGCTCAACGCTCTGCGCCTCCTGTTCCGACGCCTATGGCGCTCCCCGGCATGGGTGGCATGCAAAGAACGGAAGAGGTAGAACCCGAAAACGATGATAATGACAACGGACAAGAACATAAACGACCTCCGCCGCCCGCTGTGCCTCCAAGACAAGCCCCAGCAGAGGATGACGAAGAGAGTGACCATGATGCAACGCCCGGCCCGACCACCACTGCGGATGTGCGACCGCCTCCGCCAGTTCCAGCTGGACGACCTGCTCCACCGCCTGTTCCAACAGAATGTACGTTCTTCTACAGCGAGTTACTTTGAATGAGTCAAGTATACTGATCAATAAGCAGCTCGCCCTCCACCCGCCGCCCCAACCGGCGCTCCAGGTGCACCGGCTTCTGACACAGAAGGATCAGAGTCCGATGATGAACTCTCAGGTGAGCCCAGAGACCGGCCAACTTCAGCATCGGATGTCCCTCGCTCGCCGCCCATGCCTCCACAGCCTGTTCAACCACCGAGTCTACCTATTCGATCGCCACCTATGTCCCCACGAGAAGCAAGGGCTTCTGAAGAGCCGCTTTCGAAGCGCAATAGCCGTCCGCCGCCGCCCATCCCAGGATCGGCTCCGGCGCCACCCTCCGCTGCAAGCCGTCCTCCGCCCCCGCCTCCCCCAGGTGGTCTTAGCAGACAGTCCACAGCGGACAAACAACCTCCAGTGCCAGCCAGACCTTCCCCAGCAGGTGACGATACCGAAGAAGAGAATGTAGAGTATGAAGGAGACTATGACACTGACATTGCCTCGTCTGTTCCACACAAAGATGCACTAAAGGCTCATGCAAGAGATTCGAGCGTTGAAGAGAGTTTAATACAATCTCCAACTGCGGAAGCACCAAGCTCCCCGCCTCCTGTCCCCAGCACCGCAGCTCCTCGCGCGATACCACCACCAGTACCGGCCTCAGGTCCTACGACGACAGAAGGCAAGAGGCGATCAACGGATGTCCCGCGCGCTGCTCCTCCGCCGCCGCCAGCCCCCAAGGAGCCTTCTCAGCAAACCGAAGAATATGATTCACACAGCTACGTGTCTCCGTCAGCTGGCGGCTATTCAAACAAGACGCCAAAGATTGAGGAAGAAGCATACTTTGCTGGAGCAACACCATCTCTGCCTCAGTCTCCCACAGAACGACGACCACCACCTCCAACTCCTGGGGCGCGCTCTGCACCTAGGACGTCCATGGATGCTCAGCGAACAAGTACAAGCAACAGACGCTCTGTTGATATTACTCGCCAATCTCTGGAGACGGGTTTCATTGCCAACGATATGGACTTGGCTGTGCAAAGTGGATGGTGGAAGCAAGCCAACCAGCTTCCACCTGTTCTTCAGGGTCGACGTGACATCTTTTTCGAGAGTGACGAATCGACCACTACCAATCAAGGCGCAAAGACTGTGGTTACTCGAGAGATTTTCGTACTCTATCAAGACTACTCCCAGACTATAATTACAGTGCGATTTGATCCATATGATCAGACAGATGTCGAGCTAGACCAAAGACATCAGCCGCCGCCACGAACTCTGCGCCAAGATGAGATGGAAGAGTTTTACGACCGATACGGCCGCGAAATTGGGGAAACTGCCACGTCAAAGAAGGACTCTGTTGTAGGGGATGGTACTCCGCAAGGCCTAGTTATGGAACTGCTGCGACCGCTCAAGGGCGCCCTGCTCCCCGTCGGTTCGCGGTCATATGGAGCGCTGGTATACTCTAATATGGCCAACGCTTCTACCCAACAGCATGATGTAATTCGCGCAGGAGACATTGTGTCTTTCCGCAACAGCAAGTTCCAAGGCAAACACGGGCCCATGCATGCCAAGTACTCGGCCGAGATTGGCAAACCGGATCATGTCGCCATTGTTGCCGAGTGGGACGGATCTAAGAAGAAGCTGCGGGCATGGGAGCAAGGAAGAGAGAACAAGAAGGTCAAACAGGAGAGCTACAAGCTAGACGACTTGCGTAGCGGTGAAGTCAAGGTGTGGAGAGTCGTACCGCGGACATGGGTGGGCTGGAACATTCAGCCTTAGTTGTGCTGGGTGGGCAACGAGCTAATTAGGCAGCACGAGATGCCTCAATTACATTTATGTTTATAGTGGTGATGGAAAGAAGATGACGCGCTAGAGCAGTGCAAAGCGTGGCGCCCTGTGGAGGAACTGTGGTGTTTCTGTCTGTCGAGATGGTTTGTTAAAGAGCATAGCACAGCGTACAGCCCAGGCAATATAGTGACTGCGTGTATAATCCAACAAGTTTGTCTCGATTGTGTCTGTTTGTTTTGTGCTGGTTGGCGTATGATGTTTTACGGCCGAGTATGTAAGCGGGGTGTAACACTGGCTCGCCTCGCGGGTGTATAGACTGTATCTACTCCAC
The DNA here is from genome assembly GCA_002242745.2 of Lecanicillium sp. LEC01. Taxonomy (NCBI): domain Eukaryota; kingdom Fungi; phylum Ascomycota; class Sordariomycetes; order Hypocreales; family Cordycipitaceae; genus Lecanicillium; species Lecanicillium sp. LEC01. The sequence continues at coordinate 697,918 of NIWZ02000002.1, forward strand.
CGAGATGCTGTAAAGCAGATCTGACAGTGAACAAATGTTGAATAAAATCCTGTAATGTCTTTATACATTGCATCGCTGGGTAACACAGATCTAAATGGCTGCCATACCCGAGTAGATGGAGCTTCTTTGGTCCTTGCACTATCATTTCCCGAATAGGCAATTGCGTACATGCAGGCCTGACTTTTGGCTGCTGCCCGACTCTCGCCACCGTTCGTCACCTGGGCAGCAAGACCCCGAAAGAGTCCGCTCTGCTTTACATCTTTCTCCGCAGATGATGCGTATCGTGCGCAAGGTGAGCTAATGACGCGGCGGAGTAGGCTGTGTTAGTTTTGCTTGGGGGACTCTGCCGCTACGGTCCTTGCTGTGACGGTCATCTTTGAGTAGGAGCACACTCTATGTTATATTCTTTGATCTTTTAATGGCATTAAATATATTTAGCTAGGCTCATCCGGGAAAGCTAAAGATAAGAACACTGTTTTTAAACCCACAGCACTACAGCAAGCTAAAACACACAAGAGCAACGTCTCGACTCGCCCAGATATAAACCGTCGTCAGGCAGTCATTAATATTACGCTTGCGTCACACTGAAAGAAATCATATCTGACCGGCGCTACAGGGGGTAAATTTATCGCCTAACTTTTTGTGCAGTATTGGCCAACAGAGGCTCGACACATTGCGTGAGGCGCTGGAATCACGCGCTCGGTCGCATGGCATATGATATGTGAGGGGCAGCCTGCATATATCCCCATGTCGCATCACATCACGTTTAGGATACGGTTGCGTCTTTTTCTCATTTGGCCTTTTTAAATACTTTGCTGAAGCATATTTCGCTTTGCATTCATTGTATTTGCACGTATTTTTTTTTCTTCTTTCGGGTATATAAATCTGTGATTGCATTCTTCTGCGAGCCTTATTGATTTAGTATTTTCCCTACATATATACGTTTGTGCTGCATACACCATCATGACGAGACGACCCGCCGTTCACTGGAACGACAAATGGGAAGATGCCTGGATAGACGGCTCAGAATTAAAGCGTCCGCCGTCCCCAGCTGCTATAATTTTCTTCCGAACAACGGCGCCGTCACCATTCACCGCACCCAAATCACCACCAGCTATCAGCGACCATGATTTCGAATATATCCAACCAGACGACTTTTCTCCGAAACAAAACGACCTGCAATTTACAGTTGTCCGCTATCCATCTTCATCATCGTCGTCTTTGGAAACATATACATCCAGCCAGTCAAGCGAAACAGACTCAACAGCAGCACTCGACGACTACTCGGACAAAATCCAGCACTTACACCCTTGCGAGAGCGGCATCCCATCCTCCTTGCCTATAAGTCGACGCGGTTCCGTCACAGATCCAACAATTCGCTCCTCCGACCCGCGCGCATTCAGCAAGTTATTCCCGTCCATGGACCTTCTATCCATCCGACACGACGACCGCTCTGTAGACGGAAACCTAAATCTCAGGGTCGAAACCACAGCAACAACGATGAAGAAACGTCCAGTTACAGTACAACTCTTTCACTTAGTCATGTACGACCTCGTCCAACGCGACTTTTCACTTCTTCGCTACGGACCAGATTCAGGACGGGAGGTGTGCTCTTCCAGACGATCTGCCTCCGTGTCTAGACCAGGTCCGGCAATGCAGCAAATATACTCGGCGCTCCAGAGTCCATTCCTTCGATCTCGCGCAAACTCCTACCCTTCTCACGAACCTGATCAGGCTCGTATAGGTCCTCCTCATCATGCACAACCCGTTTCAAACACACGTTCCACGCAGTATGAAGACACGAGACGCGTTTCTATCCCGAGCCCAAACACCACCATCACCACGCACGAAAGAGAAAAGCCATCCAATACAATAAAGCTCGAATTCAGCAACTACGCAAGCATTACTCTCCACCACAAGCACAAATCCTCCAAAAAATACACCTTTGACTGGTGGGGACACAACTACACCTGGCGCCGCGAAACAAACAAGTCCCTCAACGCGGCATCTTTCCACCTCATTCGCGACGGGGATTCTGCCGCACCAGTGGCGCATATTGTGCCCGAGGTGCAGAGTCCGACGGAAGCACAAGCCGAGAGGGCGGCGGGTGGATGGGTGCCGCCTTGTTTTATGTGGATTTGTGATACGAGTGTTATCGAAGCTTTGACGGATGTGGCAGAGTATGTTTCGTTTCCTTCTTTGCTTTTCGTTTTGATCTTTAGGGAAGAGTTTGCTGATTTTTTTTCTAAAAAAATTAGTGTTATTGTAGCGACGGGGCTTATTACCCTTGTTGATGACTCTATTCGGCGACGTTGGCAGGTTGAAAAGATCCATTCTCGACGTATTTCTGCGGTTTCAGCCCATACAGACACGCGGATGAACAAGCCAGGGCCTGCGAGGCTGTTTATGAGTAGGATGTTCCCGAGGCGGCATTCTATGCAGCAGCCTAACAGTCCCGTTGTGTAGGGCTAGGTTGTCTAGCACGTAGTTTGGTCGCAGCATCTATTTGTGACGTGGGATCCCTTTGGAAAGTTGAGCTATGTATTCATGAATCTCATTATAGAGGCATCGTATAAAACCGGAAACCTTCCTCCCCACCACAGATAATACAGGATTCGTCATGTCATATGCACACAGGTGCAGGGCCATTGCTACTGGCTGCCAAAGTTGAGTTGCATCAGCAACCTATTGATACCACCAATACGTTCAGGCCGATACTGCTCGCTCGGACTCAAATCATCATCAACTTCTGAAAATGTTCTATCCCCTTGCCACTCCGCAATAAAATCATCGTCCAAAGACAACGTCTCTAGAGCCGCGACTACTTCGTCGATACCCTTGCGTACCTTGCCTTCGACGCTATGAAGCTGTGCTATGACTTGCGACTGTTCGGCTTGCAAGTCTGTAAACTCATCGACGACTCCTGAGTCGGTTTCGAGGTCGATGGATGTGAATATCGAGTGTAGACGATGAACAAGCGTGACTAGTTGGTCAATGTACATTATAAGTTGATAGAGAGGGTGTGTAAATGTTGCCGATGTGAGGAGAAGCCGATGTACCAATGTTTCGAGATATAGTGTGTGACCGTTTGCTAGCGCCTGCTGATCATGCTGGTTCTTGCCTTTTGCTATCTTCGTGCGAGTATTGCGCCTATTATCGTCGTCATCCCCAGGATAAAATAGGTCCTCTTCTTCGCTCTTATTATCGACATCCATCGAACCTGGCGACATTGGCCGACTATTTGGAGCAGAGCTCTTGGGGCGGCCGCCATCGTCTTTAGAATCGCCAACTAGCCAGGCATGAAAGCTGCGCCATAGACCCTCGACGACCTCTGTCTGCAGAAACGCCTCTGTTTCGCCGAGAAAGAAAATGGAAGCACTGGCAGTTGTCCAGCAGCTACGCAATGCAAGAGACCGCGATGACCAGCGTTGCCTTAATTCTGCTGCATGCTCATCAGCACCCCGTGGGCAGGGGTAATGTCGCCTAAGTGAAGTAAGTTTCCACAAGTCTGTCAGACGGATGTGTGCGCGGCGCAGTGACAGAAGATAGGCGTTTATACAGCTATAAATCTGCAGATCGGATGGCGAAATGACCATGTCTAGCGGAGATGGAAGCTGTATGGACATATTGACCGGAACTGAGAAGAGGGTGGTGTTGAATGGTGAGTTGAACAGGAAAGAAAGTGCCCTTTGGTCAAGCTTGGATGTTCCATGTGCATGAACTTCGGGTTTGCTCTTTACCAAACGCAGCCGTATCAAATCTCGTGCTCTATCTCGCAGGTCGTCTTCGCTACCACCGTCCTTTTCAAGTGACGACATCGAAGCCCACGCTCGGGTAAGCACGGCGGCAGTTTCGCCATCCTTGACCGTGATACTCTGAAACCCGTCTTTCTCATGGGCAAGGTTACCTGCCCGACGCCAGCGATTGCGAACTTTTTCGTCAGCTTCCTGGGTCAAAGCCATTGCAAACTCGCCACGGCCGAGCAAGAGAAACTCTCGTAGTAGTTTTACCATGTCAATGACTTCGGCGAGAGGCAGGATCCTTTCCAGGGTATCCCTCGAAAGTGATTGGCGAATCTCGCTTATGACTGCCGCAAACCTATTCGAATTGAGCGGTGAAGAAAGCATGGCAATAGATTTCAGCTGAGCAGTGACATTATTCAACCCTGTAACTGCGGATCCGCCATTGCTTCGCGAGCGTATTTGGTTCAATGATTTGCCAATGAAGAGCATTGAAGTAGCCGTGGCCGGGGTGGCAAAAGACGGCAGCAATCCTTCGACATTAATATAGTCCTGTAGATTGTCAGCAAAACTAGACACATCACTGCATGGCATCAGCACATACTTCATCCGGCCCTGGAATACGACGAACAAAAAAGTCATCCCCGCCCACCGTCGGGAGCCGTCCATACAGGACCCAAGTAGAGACCTGCCGCAACCACGCAGTTTCCGCTGCCTTGATCAGCGTCAAAGCAGTCTCTTGTATATCTTTATAGCCACTCTGCAGCTCCAGGCGCAGCTTATCAATAGCCTTGGAACCCCAGCACAGTCGCGAGCTCGAGTCCTTTTCCTCCATAAACTGCACCACCTCCCACAGCCACTCCATTCGCCGCGTCCATGGCTGAAACTCTGCCATGACGGCAGTCAGTGGGACAATGTTGTATGCGCCAACCAGCTCCGGGTCGTCTTTGAGTATGCTCTCTTCTACCTCGAGCACCTTGCGCTGAAACGCGGCGAGGTGCGTGGACTGTATTGCTGTTGCGATGGCGCGGCATATTGTCGATGGGTGTGACGAGGATACGCGCCCGGTGTGTTTTATTAGGTTGATGTGGACGTCGCTAAGGTGGGCGGCTGAGGCGAGGAGTTGTCGTTCAGACGGAGTTATGATGGAGGCGGCGGAGCCGTTGGAGAGTTCGGCTTTGAGGAGGGGGGACTGGTGGCCGGAGAGCGAGAGGAGGATTTCGTGCAGCATTCTTGGGGGTTTCGGGTCAAGTGCTAGCACTGTAGTGTCATCCGTGGTATTATCTCGTGTCGGGCCTGAAGGCGCATCGGGTTCGATCCATGGAGGCCTTGCCGTTGATGCGAGATGCTGAGTATAGTCTCCTCGGCGACTGGAATGATAGTGTTCGCAGGTGCCAGCGATGAGAATCGACTTCTATTGTTGGAATTAAATACACAAGAATTCAGCCTTGGGAATATTTGGGACTCAACGTCGTGTCATTATTCAGTGCCGTTGTGTAGACTTAAAGATTGGCGGGGCTCACGCGACGCGCGTGGTTGGACGGCCGCGGTCTCACGTGTTGGTGCTACTATATGTGTTTGAATAGATTGGACACGAGTGAAGAACCCAACTCATACTAATCAGCAGAAAGACAATGTTTCTTGATTATTTCAATTTCATAAAAAAAAGTAACCTCTTTATTTCATAAGAACTATACATCAAACTTTTCATTACTCGTTAAGTAAAGCACAATTCATAACTATCAACAAGAGCTGTCACTGCCACACCCGTAACCGACAACGACACAATCAGTTCTTAGCTGGCTTCTTGCCGTTGGGATCCATGTCATTGACAATACTGGCGCCATCGCCATACGTATCATGAGCAGACTTTCCAGACCCATTGCCTCCAGAAACAGAAGCGGCGTCAGCACTACCACCATCTCCTCCGCCAACAATGACCTGACCGCCGCCAGCAACCTTGCCAACAACCATGCCCTTTGCCACGCTCTTGAGGATAGCCCGACGGGAGACGCCGGCAACATCAATGTACACAAGACCGACGTTCTTGAAACCACCTCCGATATGCTTGGCAGCTTCACCAGCTTCAGCGCCCCAGCGGTGGCCAACTACAGTAGACATGCTAGAGGAGCTAGTGGTCAATAGATTTCGGCCAGCCTGTTCCATGCCATCAACCACAGTGTTGAAAGCCATCAAGCTCTTGTTCAGCACACCAGGCTTGTAGCTCTCAATGACGTTGCCATCTTTATCGTAGCCGCGAGATCTTCCGTCCTTGCGTCTAGCCATGTTGGCACCAAAATTTTGGGCATACTTGGAGATGGAGCCCACGGTAGCGGCCGAAAGTCCTGCTGCCTTTGTTGAGAATTGGTTGATTCGTCGGATATGTTCCTGCGTGCTGGGATTAAATGTGACTGGCTTCGCGGCGGGTTTTGTGCTGTGAGTGAAGCTGTCTGCCTGGTTTTGCAGGACTTTGCCGACATAGTCAGTGGTGGTAATCAGGAGTCGGGATGCCTTTGTAGCGTGGCCAACGAGAGACGATTTGCGGTATGCCGGGTGCATTGAGTCTTCAACGTAGTCGTATTCGGCAGGAATAACTGCAATGTTTTGAGAGCCGTCGGCTGGGAGCGTAATCTCGACGGGATCTGATTGCCACTTGTTAGCATAGGTCTGAAGTACGAATGGAGCAAAACACAAACCCTTGGAGCCGGGCTTGACTGCACCGTCTTCCTGGACTTCAAAGCCTTCACCTAGCTCACCAATGACACTACCATCTTCCTCATCCACAAGCACAATTCGGCCACCAGATTGGGCGCTACGGCTGCCTTGCACGTAGCCTTGGCCAGCGTCATAATCAGCAGGGTTATAGGGAGGCAACTCTTCGCCAGCCGCCTCACGAGCTTTGGCTTCAGCCGCCTTGCTGGATCTCTGCTTGGGCGCCGGAGCTCGTTCGAGAAACGCGGTGCATTGCGCAAGAATGGTCTCAAACGTATCGAGGTCTTCTTGAACGCCAGAGCGGCTATCGGCAGCAGGGAACTCGATGCGCGTAAAGGCTCCGCTATCTCGTCCGAGGTCCCATCGAGGGATCAGGTAGCTGTTGGGAGGCTGGTGATAGATCTGGGTCGTCGCGGGCAAGGGAAGATCGAGCTCTGGGGGCAGATGCAGGTGCAGGTAAAAGTCTTCTTCTCCGGTGCTGATTCCAGAGGGATCGGCAAACCCAGAGGAAGTTGGCACCATCAGCAAGGACAACGTCTGTGGTCCTGCTGAGGTGAGAGCTTCTTCGTTTCCATTGGCGATATGGTAGGCATTGATGCCGTCGATGGCGTAAAGAAGCTTCGGATCCTATAGAAAACATAGAAAATTAGTGTCAGGATATGTCACTATTCCATCTTTCTCTCGGCCTGGCAACCACATACGTTGTGTCCTGAAGCCATGATGAAGAGTGACGTCTGCGGTTGGCGGGGTAGAAAGAGGCGAGACGAGAAAGGCGTCAGAGTTGAGATATATCGTCGCAAAGGTCGGTAAACTAGAGATTCCAGAGAAGAATCGCTCCGAAAGACATGCGATCAAGCGCGTTGCAAGAAACAAACTTGAAAGAGGGTAGGTAGATTGAGGGGAGAAACAAGATTGGTCCAGTAAGCGCCGATGAGGTACATGGTTGTGAGGCCTCTGAGATGCGGGCAAGCAACGTCATTGGTGGCGCCAGAAACGCCTGTTGTGAGGGGGCAGTCGTCGGTTACCCACTGGAAACATGGGAATCCGCCACTCCTTGGCGCTTCTGCTGCAGGACGCTTAGACTGGAGCTATAGGTTGCAATGGAATGTGGAAGCTTCTTGCATCTTCCTCCATTCTTTTTCTTTCTTCACGTTGAGCACCGAGTCGATGTGGCCGTCCGACTCTGATCATGGTCGAGTCGGTCTTGCGGTTTATGGCGGCCTCAACTTTAATGTTCCAGAGGATGGTCTTAAAGATTGGCGGCAGGTTACACGCAAAAAAAGGGTCATGGAAAAATATGGTAATCCGTTTTAAACTTGTAACTTGTAAACTTTTTCATTTCTGCTTAATGCTGGGTAAACAATGTAAGCGTGTTCGTGTCTACGAAATCGGTATTTGAAATCGCCTCTCTCAACTACCAAACCAACCACTCCCTTAAATAGCTCCCTCTCCTGCAGCTTGCACACAAAAGCAAAAAAGCAAAACTTTGCCCCTGATAAAATACAGTATTATACATTCCGACGAAAAACAAATCCTACCAACTAACAACTCTCAGCATCAGCTTCAGCGATCACCGTGGTCGTAACAGTCCGCATAATACCACCATTCCCGTACCCGCCAAACGACGTCAGGTGGACTTCGTCATCATTTACACTCCTTTGTATTTTGAATTCATTGCCAAAAGACGACATATGTCTGCTGGTCTTGCCTGCCATGTCGGGTTTCGTATACGCGCTACGGCCGTTTGCATTGCTCCTCTGGACGTTCCTGTTTGTATTATGGCCGTAGCTTGAGCCCACGTCAGAATTGCCTTTAACAATCTTTGCAATGAATGCAGCCATCGTTAGCTCGATATTAAGCTTTACAATGTATACGACTGGTGCAAACTGGACATATCTTCAACGACGGGTTTGTCAGCACTCTATACTCTTCAACTATTGCAAAGCATTTGAAAAGCTACTCAAACAAACTTACAAATAAGGATTCGGAAGGCTCAACATCCCCAGAAGCGCCGCATCCATGGCCGTAGCGATGCATACCAAAGCAGCGTTCATGTTGAAGAGTGGCCAGTACTTGGCCAGGCCACCGGCAATAAGACGGAAGCGCACAAGGTATAGAAAGAGTAGGTTCAGACCCAGGTCAACAACCAAGAAGAACGACTTTTCAGCCTTTTCAAAAATGTCGTTGAGGTGCTTCTGCTCAGGGGTCGCGTTTGGTAGATAGGCGGATGTCCATATGATATAGACGCCAATATTAACGCAGCCTATTGCGAGGACAAGACCAAGCTTCAGCCATTTCGCTTTGCGTCTATTGACCATTATCAGGGACACGCGGTTAGCGATGATTTGTGAGAGGAGCTGCGTCTGAATAGCCCATAGCGTCACTAGATATCACAAGTCAGCTGTGAGGTATGATTTTCATAATATCCGACACTGAACCTACCGGTGCCGATATAGAAGGCGAGGCCTCCCGGAATAACTTCGTTAAGGTATAAATATGTGACAATGGCGAATGCCAGATTAACGGCCGCTTCGACCCATATCATGTAGAGGTAGGCATTGCGAAATGCTTGTTGTCTCTTTAGAATCTTGCGTGTCTGTTGCACGACTTTGATAACAGTGAAGGGAAACACCGCCAGAAAGACCCCAAAGTAAATGGAAGCCAGATCCATGTCTTTGATTAGGCAGTTGTCCAAGTAAGGGATAAACAGAATAAAAAAATGAGGTACAATGAGGCATGGTCCGGCGCAGGTTATGGCTCTGCGGTGGTTCATATAATTGTAGCAGAACTTCAGCTCCCTCTGATACTGTTAGTAACATGCCTCGGCTACTAAAGGTAAAGACTTTACGGTCTTCATATTTTTTTGCGTCTTCTAGAACTACGCTCAGGCAGTGCCGGTGCGAGATGTTGAAAATGATGTGCATGTTAATCCACTCGATACCCCTGTTGCACTTAGACCGAGGCTCACTACCTGCAGGTCCGCTGCCGTTTTACTTCTCGGTCAAATGCCACTAAGTGAAGGCGCAACGACTATGAGAAGAAGGATAGACGAGGCGGTGGCGAACCAAACAGTACTTAGACGGATGCGGGGCGGTATACCAACGTTCAACCGCCAAGATGACATGAAACTTGAAAATAACGGACGGAGCCGTTGTTACCAGCAAAAGTCTGGGGCACGGACTTTTCTTCGCAGATCTCTTCCATTGTCTCATCTCCCGAGCGTCGCCAATTACATGCTTGGCTTCTACACTATTGTGCATTGACTTTTGTGTGCTTAGACGCGATGTCTCCACAGTGCTTTGCCGAGAACCGAAACGACCAAGCACGGCCTTACAATTCGGTAACTCAACGGCTTTCAATCGACAGAGTTGCTGCGGATATCGCTCATTCGTGTCAGCTGCCAACGGTGGGGTTCAAAGGCGAACAATGCAACGTTCCTACTTAAGCGCACATTGCCACATGCCGCTTGGACCGCCTTGCCGAGTAAGTGCCTGTAGATCACCAGGAACGCATTGTCTCTGTGGCGTTAAGATTGAGGAGCGAGTGTGATGCTAGAGACTTGCTAGAAAAAAAAATTGAATGTCAGGCACCACGGGAAGGATGCAACCTTAAATTCTTAAAGCGAGTCTTTAGCTGAGTCTAGGCCCAAATCGCCAATCACGACTTACGAGCCGGTGATCGTTTCTTAAGTGTAGATTTAAAGTCAGTGCTTAGCAATGAAAAACATCTCATAGCAGTAATTTCGAATGCCATACTTCTGCATAACTCCTCATCTTTTTTACGTCTTTCTTATCTGCGAACGGCCATTGTTCCAAAAAGTCTTGCACAATGCCCAGTCTTCAGAGGCCTGCTGCTGGCGTCCTGTCCAGCCATGTTGGAAACTACTGTCCAGCCGGAACCACGTTCCATGTCCTTGAAGTAGGCTGGCTAGAATGTGACGAAGGTTTCGTTCTTCGCGGTGGCAATTCCAGCACAAAGTCCACGGAACACTTCTCAACCATCAATAAACGGCGCGAACTGCCCATGTACTGCATTCTAATTGACCATCCGCATGAAGGGCTTATTCTTTGGGAAACAGGCTGCGGCAAAGACTACCCGCAAGTCTGGGGCCCCGCACTCTCCGATGTCTTTGCACGCATTCGCTACGAGCCGGAGCATGAACTCCGAGCAGCCATCGCTGCTACTGGGCATAGGATTGAAGATGTTAAGAAGATTATAATTGGTCATTTGCATCTTGACCATGCAGGTGGACTTGACGAATTCTTTGACCGGCCTGACGTCGAAATATGGGTGCACGACAAAGAATTGGTGTCGGCATTTTGGTCAGTAGCTACAGGCGCAGACTGCGGTGTCTATTTGGAAAATTACCTCAAGCTTGGCTTGTACGAACCCCGCCTCTTGGTAAATCATATCTTTATCTAACAACATACATACAGGAATTGGAAAACATTTGACGAACAGACATTTCAGTTTTGCCAAGGCATCACGTTGCACCACCTACCAGGACATACGGCCGGGCTTGTGGGCATGCAAATCAACATGCTGGAGACGGGTACCTTTTTCTTTACCAGCGACCACTTACACGTTATCGAAAATGTGAGTCTTTCTATCTCTTTAACTAGATCAAGATCCAGATCATTTAGAACTGACAAGTTTGTACTTAGTGGCGAGACGGTATCCCGCAAGGCTGGTTAGCCAGAGACCACCCTGCTTGGTTTAGGAGCACGCAGCGACTAAAGCACCTGCAGCGCACCACCAACGGCCAAATTATTCCTGGCCATGACAAGGAAACATACTTGAATTTACGAAGACAGGCAAAAGTGTTTATGTAACTTGAAATTAGCAGAAGGCGGCTCATGCATATGAGTTCAGGCATGGCATAGCTCTTTGCAAACCCATAGACGGATGCGATTTTGCGCACCCATTGACTGGAGTTGCGAAACAGGGGAGCAGGAACACATTTTATAGTCATCGGGCTTGCGGGTTAGTGTTTAAAGGCTACACTACTACCGCGTTCGGCATGTTAGGGTGGAAATCAAATATACTTGCTTTATCAGGTTGTAGTATCTACTAAGACATTTAATAGCGAGATTATGAATCGAGATTCAGGACATTGTAGCCCTGCGCAACCAGCTCAAAATCATAAGTATAGTTCTATGACTCGAGAAAGTCTCAACAGGTAATGATAACTATTTTAATACATGACTCAGGGAGACGGGCATGTTCGATTGGCGTAATTATAGTCAAAGGCATCCAATATCCCAATCAAGTGAGTCACAATGGCAACGACCACCAGGATGTGGAAGAATTGATGGGAGGAGCCGAATATGTCGAATCTACCTGGATATCGACTCTCGGGAAATTTTGTCTGTGATTATGTTACTAAGTGTCAATTTCCATCATGTGCGAAATCCATAATCTTACGACATAGATGAAAGCCCCGAGGAGAAGGAATCCTCCTTCAACCAGATAATAGGGCATTCCGGATTGTTTCATCATTTGCGAGAGGCCAAACATCTTGACTCCATGTATCAAGGGTGCAAAGCCAGATAAGCCTGTCCCTACAAAGGCAAGTGTTCGGAAAAGGCGAAACTTCCTGCCGTGGAAATTAGGGATTAACATGATGAAGACGGTAAGTGACCCGAGAGTTCCAATCTGCCAACCAAAATAAGAGTTAAATAAAAGATGAGAGGGAAAAAAAAAAAGGTAAACTGATTGACTCACCATAGACCAGTATATCTTGCGTTGCAAAGGGTCACACCAGAAAACCATGTATATACCCGATACAAAGTCGCCCAATGTTAGGATTACTATGCCAGTCAGGTCAAATCGTAGTAATAGTTGTTCAACCTTGGAAGAGTGGTTCATCATGGTGTGGTATGTTGTTGATAATCCGAGGCAGACGAATGCAGTCAAGAGGAAAAAACTGAAGATGAGGAAATCTGCTACAGTGAGATTGGAGTATTTCCTTTTAAGATGCTGGCAAATATACAACTCGCCGAGCAGAAAGATGATTGCTGGTACTAGGTGAGAATATATGTTGACCGACTCGTTGTGGATGTAAGACCAGCTGCGGAATGACACATGAGCCGAGCCAGAGACCCGGCGATAGCCCTGAAGGATGAACTCATTATCTTGAAGCCAATTCGGCAGCTCGTCAAAGGATAGAAGAGCGTTGCGTGCTTTGCGCACGGTGGGTGTGCTTTCAAGAAACCGTGGCCCGAGTGTATCGATATTGTTCTTTCCCTGCGCCTCTGGCGGCTCCGGCGGCGAAGGTCGAAGACGGCAAGGAGATGATGCCATTTGATGCTGGGTCGTAATGCCGGTGTTGGAAGAGAAGAATGGCGAAATTTTAAAGAGAGGTTGTAAATTGCTTTGTTTCCTGCTCTCCGCCCTTTCTCTTTCTTTGTTTCTGCTGGACGCCCGCCTTACATCTTTGTGCAACTACCCGTGTCACACCCCCCACCAGTGTTGTACAATGTGATGTGAAGGGGAGCGAGCGAGAAATTGAGATCAGTTGATTCGTGGCAGAGCACCATGTTATTCAACATCACTGCTTCTTACAGCTGTCCATGTGCTTGTATATATACTTCATGATGGCGATCTCGCCAAGCAGTGGAAGTCTTGGTGTCGCTCTGAGATCTCAGGCAACTCAGCTAACCCTGTCCAGAAGCTGCTTGGCTTCATGCTGCCCAAGCTTTTAACATGCAGATTGATAGTTGCCCCGAAAACATGATTTGGTCCGCGAAATGGCAGAAAATAAAAAGGGTTGAGCTGGAAGATGATCTTGTATTAACCTGAAGCAAAAGTATGTAGGTCAACAGTGAGCAAATCAGTGGGGTAAAGTGCGCACCATGCATACGTCTCTAAGCGCGCGCATAACACCAGACAGCTTTGTTGTCCCCCTCACAATTCCAACACAATTGATACGCCTTTGCGGGTTCCTATGATGCACCTGCTTCGACTACCTCCCGAGATACTCAGGCAAATCTTTGATTACTGCGGTAGTCCATATTTTCAACAAGACCTTCGTCGTCTTACCATTAACAGACTCTGGCATCAATATGCAATTGCCGCCTTCTGGAATCACATCTCCTTGTCGCAGAAAGCCCTGTGTCGGCTCATCGACACTGGAACATTGCAGGATCTATCAGAACTCCAAAGTAATCTAGAAATACTGGAAATTTAGCTAGGAGGAGATCAGAACTGGCACGCTCAAAACGACCAAAATACGAACAGGACTGCCCCCGAGCCCCTGGGGAGCGAAGCGAGAAATCTACCCAACAACCGGATAAAGAAACTAAATGATGACCTCTCCAAACTTGCTACAATTTCTAAGCAAGGCCACAAACTACACACGTTGAAAATACAAGCCTGGCCGTTTCCTCGCGACACCTTTGCAAACCCGGACGCTTATCTCTCTCCAACCACAGTCCAGGCATTTTTGCCTCTGCGGAATCTACGCATTCTGGAATTAGATATCCCAAATAGTTTTTTCCAGCTTCCAAACGACCAAGAAGGTGGCATACACTTCTGCTCGTATATCAGACCGCTTTTGGATGCACTCACAACTCTTCATCTCTGCTTACCCGAAGTCTGCCCCGATGTGTTAACACCAATCGCGTCAGACACTATCCTGTCTCTTGAGAACGTCATTGTAAATCTCAGTCTTTACAGAGATGTACCGGAAAGAACTGCGGCGCCACATTCAGGTTGCTGCAGCGGGTATTCCGATACGGTTGGTGGCCGCGGAGGCGGCGGCGGTGGTCTAGCTCCATTGATGCAGACGCAGGCGCAACGCTTGGTAGAACAGATGTCTTCGCCGGTAACTGTTCGAGTGCTGGATCATACGCTTGTTGATGTCAAGCTGCGGTCGCCTGATGTCCTGTCTAGCAAAACTATGCTGCTGGAGCGTGGTGCGGAGTGGGACGATGATGGCAGGGCCGAAGAGGAGTTTGATCCGGAGTCGGAATTTACAGACTCTGATGCCAATGATTCGTTCTTTGACAGTGACTGAAATACGTCTCGTTAATTGAACGATTTACCTTGAAAGTTTGCTCAATTTCATAAATGGCAAAACGTTGCAAAAGTCTTGGAGAGATGCTGCAAGTGAGATGATATCTTCATTGTACATGTAGAGTGGCGTAGCGTTTCATACTACCAAGCCAACGTTCTTGTATAAAATAACATACATGTCCCATTATAATACAGGTATCCTACACAGTTTTGTTTCCAAACAATACATCACTATCGGCCTCGCGGGTTATACTTTCGCTTCTCCAATTCCTCAATCGCATCAGGATCCGCAACCGCCTCCTCATCCGCCAGGATTGCTTCAGCATCGACGTCATCTTCGCCCGCCGCAGGCATGGGGCGCATCTGACTTTCCATGAGGTTATTAAACTCGCTCTCCGGATTCAAAGACAGCTGCTTATACGTCCCCGTCTCCGCGACTTCGCCATTAGCATTGAGCACAATAATTAAATCGGCCTTTTCAATCGTAGACAACCGATGAGCAATTGAAATCGTCGTCATGTTGCCTTCAAACAGCTTGCTGAGCGCCTGGTTGACGAGCGTCTCCGACTCTGCGTCGAGAGCCGACGTAGCCTCGTCCAAGATTAAAATATCTGGCTGCTTGAGCACTGCGCGCGCAATGGCTACGCGCTGCTTCTGGCCCCCAGACAGCTGCGAGCCTCGCGCACCAACTTGCGTCTCCATGCCTAGCGGTAGGTTGTCAATAAACATGCAATTTGCGACACGGGCAGCGTGTTGTATTTCTGCGGCGGTGGCTTCGGGACGTCCGTAGGCAATGTTTTCTGCGATTGTGCCGGAGAAGAGGACAGGTTCTTGAGCGACGACGCCGATTCTTCGTCGCAGCGATTTGGCATTCATGCTGGAAATGTCCATGCCATTGACTGCGATGGACCCAGACACGGGGTTGTAGAAGCGGAGCAGAAGAGTGCCAATGGTTGACTTGCCGCGTCCAGACGGCCCGACGATGCATGCATTGGTGCCTGAAGGAATCTCAAAGTTGAGACCTTTGAAAATCTTGACGTCTTGTCGCGTGGGATAGGCAAAGTGAACATTGGTAAACTTGACGGCGCCCTGTGCTGAGCTGACAGGATTTCCAATAGTCTGCTTGATGCGCGGTTTTGTATCCTGCAGCTCAAAGAGGCGGGTTGCAGCACCTGCACCACGCATAATGTCTGTATATGTGTAGAAAAAGTCCATGAGTCCAGATGCAGCAAACATTGCATACATTACAAAGGACGTTAAGTCGCCGGTCGTCATGGCACCAGACTGGATAAAGCTGTTGCCAACAGCGAGCATAACGAGGAATGAGACATTGCCAGTCCAAATGGTTGAAGTCAAAAAGGTCGAAGTCAATATGGACTCTTTCTTCTTGAGTTGGAATATTTTTCGAATTTGTTTGTTGTATCGATTCACTTCTTGCCGTTCTCCCACGAATGCCTGGCTGGTCTTGACGTTGCCAAGTCGCTCCTCGGCAATTTTGGAAAGCGTGCCAATGTTTTCTTGAATCGTTTTGCTCATTTTTTGTAGCATGCCGCTGAAGATTATCGATACACCGCCCATAACTGGCAACACGATAAGCATCAGGCCCGTCAACTGGGCGCTGGTATAAACCATGATGCTCAGTCCAGCGACAGTATTAAAAGTGGCGCGTACGGCATACGCGAGGTTTTGAGTCACTGAATCGCCAACAATAACAGTGTCAGAGCCCAACCGAGATATCAAGTCACCGACAGGATTGACGTCGAAAAACTCGGCATCTTGCGTGTACGTGCGCCGGTACAGTGTTGACCTGAGACGCGCAATCACTCGCTCGCCAATGATGCGCATCAAGACATTCCTCGCAAAGCTAGCTGCTGAACCGACCGTCAAGACTAGTGCAAGACCCGTGAGGAAATGAGGAAGCGTGAGGCTCAATGATCCAACATCGACAAAGCCTTCCTTCCCGGCTGCGTCAATGATGCGACCAACTGAAAAGGGAATCGTCATATTTATGCTCGCGGAAACTGCAAGCAAAATCACGGCAAGACTAAGCCATCGAGCTTCGGGGCGAGCAATCCGAACTAGTCGCTTCAAGTCGGCTGCAGTTGTGTTCTTGTCGACAGCCTCCTCGCTAGAGAGCTTGCCGGCAATCTTTTTCTTAGTTTCTTGGCCAGAAGGGCTTTGCCTCACAGATTCGGCATGACCATCTTTGTTTTCAAGCGTCTTTTTCGAATCTTCTTCCGTCTCGCCCTTGTTTGTAAACGGAAGCTGAAATCTGGCTGTGGCCGTGCTACTAAACGAACGCACCAGACGCGGCAAGACGTGGCTTCTACCTCCGGGCGCAGAAGAAGGGTAGGTCTCAAGAAGAAGAGTTCGGCTACTTGTCCGAGTTATATTAGGCGCCGATACAGAGTGGAATAGCCTTCCATGCTGCGCAGCTGAGCAAGTGTCGCGAATCTTTGACTGCGGCTTTCCAGGGGATCGCTTGGCCCGCGGTATAACAGCCCGGCTATGAGCACGCGCTGCGCAAAAGGCCTTTTCCACCCATGGTGTCAAGGCGGACATATTGCGTGGCACACAAAGAGGACGTACTCAGCTTCGCATCCTCGTCAATTGATGAGAAGATGCGCCGATGCGTCGAAGAGAAGGGGTGCGTTGGTTCTGCGCAAGTGGATCAAGCTAGGAATCCACAGGCGGAGCAGTTGGAGCAGACGAAAAGGGCAATTCGGCTTATGCAATTGCACTCAAAATGGCACACGGGACGTGGTAATTGAGGTATCTGGATCGCAATACCTTCGCGGCGCTAATCTTGTTTTTTAAACTATGCACGGGTGACGACGCTGACGATAAGCTGTTGCAAGTTCGTGATGCCTGTCTTCTGAGGCGTCCACCACGAAACGTTATATAAGGCTTCAAAGGATCGTCCTTGGCAAGCCACAGCTTTATACCGGATTGAGGCAAAAAAATGTAGCTTGTGATTATAGATTGTGAGTCATTGGTATCGAATCGCTTGCAAAGTGGACATTCAGTTCAAAACATTCATGACGTCTAAACGAGTTCATTCATTCCACGTTTCAGCATGCATGTACACCCTATAGAAAGCCACGTCAAGAATATGCATGAACCTCTTTCCCATCCTCATTCATAACTTTGCCATCTTTGATAGCTTGCAAATTCGTCTCTTCAGCTGGCATATTCTGGCGACTCTTCCGGCACTTGTACGACAAGCCAGCGCACCATATAGCCAGTGCAATACAACAGGCAATCATTGCCCACATACCGCGCTACATACAAGTTAGCTGAAAGAATTTTTCTCACGTAATTAGGAGAGCTTACAATAAACCACGGTGCCATTGAAGCACCATAAAAGATGATGCTCCACCATGCATTGATTGCATTATTGCCCAAATTCATCCCGGCGAGAACCACGCCTCGGAACACCGGCTGCTCAAAGCGCATCGCATCGTTGCACCACGCAAAGAATGTAGCTTGGCAGGCATAGACAGTTCCGGACCAGTAGTATGCTGCAAACACCACTGCCGTCGACGTCGAGCTTGTTGGATTTCTCGACGCTACGAGAATCATGATGGATGCAGCGATCCCCGTGACACCGATCCAGTACCCGACAAGATATCGCCTGCCACCCAAGAAATCTGTCAATGTTGCCCAGAACAATGTTCCCACAATACCGCAGGCTGGAACGCCAGTAGGATAGTTGTTCTTCTCGGCACGGGTATATATATTAATGGGATGGCTGTCCAGATACAGATTAAGCAGGCCATTGCTGCTAAACGACTCCGTCTCTCCGGCAATTACCCAGAGCATGACGAAACCCCACCAGTACCATGACGAAAGGACCTTTTTCAGAAACCCTAGAGTAAGAGGCGACTTTTCCGCGTCTCTTATGGGCACACGAGCGCGTGCAAGCTTTCGCTCATCTTCAGAGAGATAAAATGCCGTCGTTGTGTGCGGCGTATCAGGAAACAGCAGATATCCATACACCGCAACAGGGAGCGTTATCAAACCATCCACGATGAAGAGCCAGCGCCAGCCACTCAGACCCCCGCGGCCATCGAGGCTGCTATTGATACCTGTCTGGATAAATCCGCCAATCATGGTACCTGCCAAGCCGGAAGACGTGAATATACCGCTTCGTTTACCAAGTTCGCGCTCCGTGTACCACGCTCCAAGGATATAATGCGTGCCCACAAAGGTGGAAGCCTCGCAAATGCCCTGGAAGAAGCGAATAACCATTATAGATTGTGGGTTATGCACCGACGCGGTCACCATTGTGAGGCCGCCCCAGAGCACTATCATAAGTGGAAAGAATATCCGCGGTTTAATGTAGTGGAGTGAAAGATTGGAGGGAATTTGCCCAATAACGTAGCTAGAGACGAACAGTTAGTGGCCTGAAAAAAATCGATATCAGCATTTCCTTAAACGTACCCGACTGTAAAACAGGTATTGATGACGTTCAGCTGGTTGCCCTCGAAGCCCAGCTCCCCTTTCATACCAGTAACGTAGGCGTTGAAAAGATTGCTTCGATCCAGCTAATTCATGGCCTATTAGTAGTCTGTCTAAAAAATTCTCTTCGTGCAGACTCACGTAGTTGACAAAGTAACTAAGACAGCAAAATGTCAGGATGAAAAAGTCAATCTTTTGAAGAAGCTTGCGCTCCCCTGGCTGGTAGGCATTGTGGAAATAATCGTGAACACGCGCTCGCAGCGTCATTGCAAGAACCCGTCGCGGCGCGGGAGTCGGCGCCGTCGCGACTTTTTGCTCTTAATTCAAGACTTGAAGCGAACCGAAGAGGAACTAAAGACTACTGAGAGCAATCGCGAACTTGAGTAGCGAAAAGTCGTTGTGCTAATCTAGCGGGGCGGCCCCGTTACCTTATTAATATTTGGAGAAAGCTGACAGTGTACGAGACAACAGATGGCGGAGAGTCTCCGAAACTCGCTCCTATTAGTGTCGGCAAACATGGCTAGTGCTGTCTATCGTTTCCTCTAACGCTTATTGCTTCTCGGGGTGTTTTGATGCCGCAAAAGCAAATGCCGTTCCTTGCTGGTTGGCCAAGACAAAAGCGCCTGGTCCGGAAACCGGACATAAGACGCTACTAGCCACCGGCGGACGCCGGCCAACCTCCAGGGTGTTAAACCGCCGTAAGGGTCCCCTGTATTTCCCCAGACACTCGGCCTAGAAGGCTGAAAGTGGCTTACATGGCTGCGCCGAAAGTGGGCATGCCTGGGAAACAGAACAGTTCTTTAGGATTGGCAGTGTAGAGCATGTAGAGGGCGCTTACCGGGTATGAAGGCCGGCAAGTACGGAGCTTAATTGCGTTTGAACGGCGCAAGTCCGTAGACATCTTCTTATCGCGTGTGCACAATACGCCAGCTTAATAAATATTGCTTGTTGCCGTTGTCCTGAGCGACCACACATCCCGTGTGCCATTGTGCCGAACGGCGTTGTAGTATCAAGGACGGCGTCTTAGCCGACACCGCTATGGTCTGATGCGGGGTGTGTCAAGGGACCGGACTTTTAGTTCGCGGCAAGATTGTAATGTTGGCGATGGTCGGCTATGGCTGAAGGATACCCCTCACATGTGTTGAAATTGCTTATAAGTAACAACTAACCCTGCTAGAAGCAAGACCACTACACCAGAAATGTGTATTGCACTTATAACCGACTTTTGTTAAGTGCAGCTGCTTATAACTTACGTCTCTCCTAAAAGACACTATTTCACAAACATCAGTATCGGATTTAGCCTCCACTAAAGTAAACATGTCGGCGCAGAATTGGGAAGAAATCGGAGCAAAGAAGCGCGCAGCTCTAAGCGAGTCCATACCACAAGAATGGCGTGTTCCGGCCAACTTGCTGCCTCCAGACTCGCAAGATAATGTCACTAACTGGCCGGCAACCTCGGGTTGGTTTACCAACAAGGAGCTCGAGATAACGGAACAAACCATGTTGCAACTTCTTCCCAAGCTTGCATCGGGCGAACTCAAGTCGGCGACTGTCACCATGGCGTTTTGTAAGCGAGCAGCCGCTGCTCACCAACTTGTATGAGCTGAGCCTCTAGCGACATGTTCATCTATAATCTTTGCTAATATTTATAACAGACAAACTGCCTCTCTGAAACTCTATTTGACCGAGCCATGACTATGGCACGGGCACGAGATGAACACTTTGCGAAGACGGGCAAAACAATTGGCCCGCTGCACGGACTGCCCATCTCGCTTAAAGACAATTTTAAACTAAAGGGCTTAGACGCTACAGTTGGCTTCTCAGCACATGTAGGCGATGCCGCCGCCGACGATGCTGCTCTTGCGAAAATCTTGGAAAAAGCTGGTGCGGTGTTTTATGTCAAGACGAACGTGCCAACAGCTATGATGATTGCGGAGACTGTCAATAACGTGTTTGGACGGACACTGAATCCTCTTAACCGACGTACTACTTGTGGTGGAAGCTCTGGCGGTGAATCTGCGCTGCTCGTCATGAAAGGCAGTCCGATTGGTGTTGGAACAGACATTGGTAATAACAACAACGACAATTATTTCGGGGATTTGTTTTTAACCGTATGTGCATTTTAGGCGGCTCTCTTCGCATCCCTGCTGCGTGTACAGGAACATATACCCTTCGACCCTCAGGCGGACGCTTCCCCGTCCGAGACTGCCGCTCGGGTTTGCCGGGTCAGGAAGCCGTCATGTCAGTAAACGGACCCTTGGCGCGCACTCTCGAAGATGTCATCTACTACAGCAAAGTGGTCGTCGACAGTCAGCCCTGGCTCCATGACACCAAATGCCACCCGATCCCATGGCGCGCAGTTGATGTCCCAAAGAAGCTCAAGATTGGTGTCATGTGGAACGACGGCCTCGTGCAGCCGACTCCGCCCATTGCAAGGGCTCTTAGGGAAACTGTTGATAAGCTCAAAGCTGCTGGGCACGAAATCATTGACTGGGACCCAATCGACATCAAACAGGGTGAGAATATCATTGTCAATTTCTTCGTGGCTGATGGTGGTGAATCCATTGGGAGGGAGCTCGACAAGACTGGTGAACCGTGGAGGCCGGAAATGCTCCAATTCAGAGATGCGAAAGCACTGAGCATGTACGAACTGTGGCAGCTACAAGCAGAGAGAACCGATTTCCAGAATAGGAATATTGATCGCTGGAATGAGACGGGTATTGATGCCCTACTACAGCCGACGATGGCATATGTTACTATAGAACATGGTAAAGCGAGGCACAGTAAGTGGACGCTGAAAACTTATGACGGAATTGCTCGCCGCTGACACTTGATGTAGTTCCGTACACATCAACATATAATGTATTGGATTACTCGGCAGTGTCCTTCCCTACAGGCGCTGTAGTGGATAAGAACGTTGACAAGCTTGACGCGTCGTACACACCATTTGGCGACCAATGCCAGAAGATTAACGAAGAGTGTAAGTGCAGGCGCGAGCTTGGTGGTGGTGGGGCTTACTGACAAAGAATATTTTAGATGACGGCGAATTACTTGATGGGATGCCAATTAGCTTGCAACTAATTGCGCGCAAACTAGAAGAGGAAAAGGCCCTGGCAATGACGGAGCAAATTATCAAAGATATATCCTAGGTCTTAAGTGAATCTTTGAGTGGCAGAAACGACATGACGGACAGGGCAGAAATGTATAAACCTTGCCCTTCGCGTCGGTAACTGGCCACGACAGCTCGGATTAGTGATTTATAAAACAATCTTGCGTTCCTCTTATAGCGTATGAGCCTTCGCTGCCTATCGGACAGAAGCCTGGTCAAGTTTCAGTTCCTGAAGAGAGGCCACGTGAATCCACGACAAAACGCCCATGTTTGGGACGAGACCGCGGCAGATGTATTCGAGGCTGCAAGTATTAGGCAGGCGCCTTTGTCGTCATTGCGCAGGATAAAACAGGCCACAACAAGCCCGCTCAAAGCATGATGTTCACCTGTAGGCGGCCTGCGTTACCCCAAAACTAATATAAACTGCCTTGCCAAATTCACGAAAGTCTTGCCTATTCGTATACACCAACGTCACCGTTGCTTCATTCGGCGCCGCTTCGTGGCATCTCTGACGAATAAGAAACGATCGCGCCCCATCCTATCAAAGCATATCCCTTCTCCACGGCTGAGTAACATTGGGGACCACGGGAAGTTCTGGATTCGCAGTTTTCCGGAACAAGGAAAGAGGGGTCAAGTAATAGCCGGGCAAGCAAAGAAAAAACAGCATGAGGTATTTAATTGCATGTTTCGAACATGTGGCTTTCTCCTCTTGGTTGCCTTTTGCAGCTCGCATAACGCAGCCGTTTTGGAGTCTGCTTAGAAACCCAAAACCTCAATTCACACCCTTGTTACTCGCAACGGCTTGCGCTATGATTCCAAAGTCTATGCCCCCCGCGGTCGCAGCTTTTACCTATTGAAATGCTCCGATGGCCCGCCCACGCCCTTTGGCTGCCCAGGATCGCGCTAGAGGCAACTGGAGATCGCCTGTAAACTATTCCATAAAGGGTAGCTTCTGGAGCCTACAGAGCCATTACTTGCATCATCACGGCGTTGTTTCGGTGGGCTCTTATTGGCGCCACGTCGAAGCTCCTTTCTGGGCGAGATTCCGGGACTTCCAGATACTTCTTCTTGCCTCCGGCCCTCCACATTATACCAGGTACCTGCGTTAACGGTGCCTTTGTACCCAGAAAATAGAAAAATAGATGGGAGGGGAAAGCATCCTGACAGGTACGAGAGGCGGGGCGGGAGAGCTACATAGATTACGTAGCTTTTGCTGTTATAGCTCGTCTCCAACAGCTATTACCAATCCTTGATACAACATACATCCCAAGCCTCTTGCTATCGAATTATAAAGTCCGCACACTCGCCTCCCCGCCTAGGTCTTTCTCATCCCTTTTCGCCCAGCTCTCCCCCTTTGTCGCGCCGTTGCTGTCGCCAAAAACGAATAAAACAACTATGCCCGCTGTCAAGGAAGCTCTCGCCGCCCAGCAGCCCCAAGAGGCGATGCCGCCCCGCAAGTCTGCGCGGCAAGCTGTTGACATCATGGATATACGCGCCGACCGTGCGGAAGTAAATCTGAGAGATGAAGTCATCAACATGGTCAATCCGGAGGAAGGCAGCCCACGAATGTTGCCGACGCTGTTGTTGTATGACGAAAAAGGCCTGCAGCTGTTTGAGGAAGTACGTCCCGCTGTTGCCGTTTTGCCGCCCTTGATGCCACATGTATGAGACTAGTTTGTCGAATTATGTGTGTGCATAAGCATGAATTTTTCTTTTTTCTTAAATAGGAGTGGAGCATTTTGTTGGCGTCACAAAAGAAATCTTAACCATTGAATCCAGATTACCTATCTGGACGAATATTACTTGACAAACTACGAAATCGAACTGCTCAGGAAGCATGCCTCTGAAATGGCGAGCATGATCCCAGCTGGGTCTCTTGTCGTCGAGCTAGGAAGCGGGTATGGGTTTCGTGGTCATGTTGTACAAGTTGACTAGCATATTGACTAACACGCTCTCGAACAGTAACTTGCGCAAGGTCTGTCATCTCCTCCAAGCTTTCGAAGACCTTGGGAAGCCAATTGACTACTTTGCTCTTGATCTTTCTGAGGGAGAACTTGAGCGCACACTGTCCCAGGTACCCAATTTTAGGCATGTTCGCTGCCACGGCTTGTTGGGTACATATGACGACGGTTGCGACTGGCTGAAGCAGTTTGCAGGTTCCAGCAAGCCGGTTAGCGTCATTCACCTTGGTTCCAGTATTGGTAAGATCTTTATGAGGATCGCTAAGGAGCTATTTGCTGATTGTATAAATAGGAAACTTGCACCGCGATGAAGCGGCTCAGTTCCTCCAGAGTTTTGCGAATGTTTTAAAGCCTACTGACTCCATTATAATTGGCGTTGACTCTTGCAACGATCCCGATAAAGTATAGTGAGTAGTAACAATTCACATTTCTCTAAATTTTTACTAACACGATTCAGTCATGCTTATAACGGTGCGTTTTTGTCTCGGCGTGGTCAAAGGCTCTTCACACTAATAAGCTGGAAAATGCAGATTCCAAGGGCGTTACACACGAGTAAGTTGTGCAAGAAGTTTCAGCAGACTTGGACTTATATCAATATAGATTCATTCTTAACGGCCTTTCTCATGCCAATGAGACATTTGGAAAGCAAGTCTTTAACCTGCCCGAATGGAAGGTTATTGGCGAATATATATATGACGAAGATGGCGGCAGACACCAAGCTTTCTTGTCTCCAATCACCGAAACTGACGTTCTCGGCTCCGTAATCAAACCATTTGATCGAATCAAGATTGAGCAGAGCGTCAAATACTCACAATTTGGTGCTGAGAAGCTCTGGAAAATGTCTGGCCTCCAGGAAGTGAAACGCTGGCGACGTGGCGACGATTACGGTATGTATCCTATGCGTTGACTAGACATACTTTGTAACTAACAACTGTCAAGGCTTGCACATGCTTCAGAGAGCAAAGCTCCCCTTCAGCACTGTACAGACTCAATACGCCGGCCACGTCCTGCCAACTCTTGATGACTGGTCGTCTCTCTGGGAGGCTTGGGACATTGTCACCAAGGGCATGCTCCCGGACGAAGAGCTCCAGGAGAAGCCGATTAAGCTGCGCAATGCTTGCATCTTCTACCTTGGTCATATTCCCACTTTCCTCGATATTCAGCTGAGCAAGATGACCAAGGAGCCTCCAACCGACCCTGCAGCGTACTACACCATCTTTGAGCGTGGTGTCGACCCAGACGTCGACAACCCGGAGCAATGCCACGACCACTCGGAAATTCCCGACGAATGGCCACCAGTGAATGAAATCACTGCATACCAGGGGCGTGTGCGCGCCAGGCTACAAGCTCTTTATGACAATGGCCAGAACGCCATCCCGCGTGATGTCGCCAGAGCCATTTGGATCGGCTTTGAGCATGAGCTCATGCACATTGAGACCCTTTTGTATATGATGCTGCAGAGCGACAAGACGCTGGCCCCGCCTCACACTGTAACTCCAGACTTTGCGGTCATGGCGGAAAATGCGCGCAAGGCTAGAGTGCCGAACCAGTGGTTTGACGTGCCAGCTCAGACTGTGACGTTGGGATTGAATGATCCTGAAAATGGCACCGATCCCAATGTCCACTTTGGATGGTAAGACCTTCAATGGGTATATTGGCTTCAAAAACTAACATATCTTCAGGGACAATGAGAAGCCTCAGAGAAAGGCCAACGTCCAGGCGTTCCAGGCTCAGGGTCGACCTATTACAAACGAAGATGTAAGTGTTGACCTAGCATCATACGCTCGAAGCCATACTGACCTATAAACGCAGTACGCCAGGTATCTTTACAACACCAAGAACAATCAGCTGCCCGCTTCCTGGTCCACATCCGCAGGGAAGCTGGCCAACGGCATCTCGCACTCTTCGAGCGCTGACCTCCCAGAGTCTTTCCTGCAGGGCAAGACTGTCAAGACAATGTACGGCCCTGTGCCTCTCAAGTTTGCCTTGGACTGGCCAGTCTTTGCCTCGTACGACGAGCTCGCCGGCTGCGCGGCATGGATGGGCGGCCGCATCCCAACCATGGAAGAGGCCAGGAGCATCTACGCGTATGTCGAGAAGCAGAAAGAGCTCTCGAAGCGTAGCAAGCTATCAAACATGGTCCCGGCCGTCAATGCGTACGTACTACATACAACCTACCGTATTTCCGCAAAAAGCCTGCAAATCTAACACAGCATACCAGGCACCTTGTTAACGAGGGCGTCGAGGAAACCCCGCCTCTTGTGCCCTCCCAGCAGGTCATTGGAGACAGCTCCGCACAGGAGCAGCTTTTCACTGACCTCTCGGGTGCCAACGTAGGCTTCAAGCACTGGCACCCCCAGCCCGTGACTGCCGACGGCGGCTCCCTAGCCGGCCAGGGCGGCATGGGCGGCGTGTGGGAGTGGACGAGCACTCCTCTCGCCGAGCACGAGGGCTTCGAGCCCATGGCGCTGTACCCCGGGTACACGGCGGATTTCTTTGACGGCAAGCACAATGTTGTGCTTGGTGGCTCGTGGGCGACGCACCCGCGCATTGCGGGACGCAAGAGCTTTGTCAACTGGTACCAGAGGAACTATCCTTATGCCTGGGCCGGTGCGCGCCTTGTCCGCGATGTTTAAATGGAATGAGATATTTGAGATTTGTCTTATCAGAAGGTTGTTAATGACTTGGGGGGAAAATGGGATGAGACGGAATGGCTACAGAGATTGGATTCCGCTTTATTAGTCACTCATTCCCAGGATGTGAGGCTTTTATGCCTCGGAGCCTATTTTGCGATTAATTCTTGAATTTGACTTTGACCTTGTCTATAAACGATAAATGAATACAATCCTTTTGCGCCTAATTTTCGCATGTAGCTTACAGCTGTGCCTTTGCCTCGTTTAGCATAATTTTGGTGACTCCTATTAATTGTGTTTCCTAAAACGTTTCTTCTCTTCTTTCATATATTGGTGCGTAAATTAACCATTCAGACTGCCATAGATTTCGAGCAGTTGCTCAAAAACGTAGCTGGGCAGATGGACGCCATTCTCCGTGACGAGATTAGAGATGAGCTCGGGAGGCTGCAAAAGTTAGCAAATGTAAAACACAATAAAAACGGCAACAACAGCAAAAAGTAAAGCAAGAAACTAACCGTATAGTCGACAGCATCCGTCGGCTGCTTGCTCGCCTTCTCAACACCAAAATCCAACACCTTTTGCTCAAAGCCAATATCGCGCTGATCCAGGGGAAACTTGCGCACAAACTTGTGCGTCTCAGCCGCGACGTAAAACGGGATATTAGCCTGCGACGCCAGCTGGGCAATTTGAAAGGTTCCTATCCTCGAGATGATGCCACCGTTTTGCGTCACGGCCTCAGCTCCAACAAATACCATGTCCACCTGCCTCAACAAGCCCAGGACATGCGCCACAGAAGCGCAGTGAATCTCGGCAACAGGGATGCCCATGTCTCTTAGCTCCTTGACGACCTGATCGCTCTCCATTGCACGCGAATCATCCCGCACGTAGACAACGCGGAACTTGCCCGCGGCATTCTTGGCCGCGCGCTCAAGCAAGCCCGAGACAGAACGAGACGCACCATGCGTGAGGATGCATTTGCCCTCTGTGACGAAGCGCCAGCCGGCTTCGGCGATGCCGTTACGCGCGGCAATGGCACGGCTGGCAAAGAGGCGGCCGTTGCGGAGGAGGTGCTGGCGGACGGCGTCGAAGCTGCCCTCTTGTTGCTTGAGCGAAGCGACGAGATACTGCAGGAACAGGTCTGTGCCGGCGGTCAGGGGCACGGGGTTCTCTACGGAGGCTTTGAGGCGCTCGCAGTGGTCTTTGACGGTGTCGAGGGTTTCGAAGACGGTGGTGGAGGGAACGGTGTTGAGGAGGACGATGAGGGATTCGATGGCGGCTACGGGCTTGGTGAGGTCGGGGTCGGAGTCGAGGAGGTTGCGGTAAGTAGAGACGATGCTGGAGAGGGGAATTAGCTAATAAATATTCGGTTGATGGGGGGGGAGAGAGAGAGAGAGAGAGAGAGAGAAGAGCATACTCAAAGTCGGTACGATTGGGCTGCTTGCGCAGAGGCAGCGTCGTGGATTGCGCATCGACTGTCGCGACGAGTTAGCAAGAGCCTAAGAGTATCAAGAGGTCAGATGCGTACGCGCTGGTGAGCTGGAAGCCATCATAGGCTGTGTCTATAAATTGAGAGGCGACTTGAGAAACGCCTTCCAGGCTTTTCAATACCGTAGATGGGTCGGATGATTGGAGGTTGACACTGCAAGGGTAAATAATTTTTGGCTGAGTCACGACGTTGCCCGATCTGGTGTCGGAGGCTTTGGCGGGGCAGCTGCCTACCGTGGCGGGAGTTTAGGGGACAGGAAGCCCTTTGGCGGGGTACTCGTAGGTATAAGAGGTGACCTGGCCGTATGGCCTACTCTGGTAGTCTAAGCTCGTCTTCCTTGAATGACAGTAATCATAGGTATTATCCTGGATCCTCTAGTCATGTCAGAACAAAGAGTCCAGATACACATTAGCGTACTCTGGGGAATATCCAACCATTGCGCACCATAGTCCTCGTGCACACAGCGTCGTATCCCGGTGGCACACCCTCTCCCACAGCGAATACTAGTGACGTTGGACCGCTAAAAAACGCCCGCGACCCCACGCCATACGAGCCCCGCATAGCGCCGCGCGTGCTGGAATTATCTGCCGTACAGCGCCGTTGACCGCTTAAGTAGGTAGGCAGCCTCCTCAACTACGTACGAGTACGGGCGACATCTCTGAAGATACCCTCTCCCATTTTCTTCTTTTTTGGGGGGTTTCCTCGTCTTTCCTTTATTTTTTAATATCCTGTCCTCATTTGACTCCTTACAATGGAAGTCCTCGACCCCGCCACAGGCCGCACTCTCCCGTCAGACGCAATCCAGCGCGTCCTCCTCATCGCCAACAAGCTTCATGTCTACAACATCCCGCCGTTGACCTCGATGCGCGGCCACAATGCCTCAGGCTGGACGACGGATCCTAGCCGACATATATTCACCGCTCGCTTACGCGTAATCGAAACATCCCACGACTCCTCTTCTTCCTCCTCTTCCTCTCCAAACCTCAAAGTCGACATCGTCCTCGAAGACCCCTCAACAGGCCAGCTCTTCGCCGCATGTCCCTATACAGATCGCACAGCTGTCGAGCCAGCCGTGGATAGCAGCCGCTTCTTTGCGCTAACAGTGCGTGACGAAGCTGGCCGGAAAGCTGTGCTGGGCATTGGCTTCGAGGAACGGCCCGAGGCGTTTGATTTTGCGGTTGCGCTGCAGGAGGCGCGGAAGAGCCTGGGCTGGGAGGGACAGCCGAGTGTCTCGGGAAAAGAGGATGCAAAGACCAATGAGCCGGCAAGAGACTACAGTTTAAAAGAGGGTGAGACGATAACGGTGAATCTGGGGAGTAAGTTTGGGAGAAGACGGCCGCAGCAGGAAGACCACCACCAGCAACAGCAACAGCAACAGCAGCAACCGAGTCTACAATCTTTTGCTCTGGCACCACCACCGCCGCCGTCACCATCAGCATCATCATTATCATCAAGGACAGGGTCCGCCGGAAGTGGCTCGGAAGGCGGAGGCGGGTTTGCGCTACCTCCTCCGCCGAGTGCATCGGATGTGAAGAAGAAGCGGAGGTCGCTCATGGAAATGGGCTTTGACGATGGACAGTTTGGAGAGTTTGCATAGGCGTCACGCTCTCACGAGATGAATAAAGAAGTCATTTACAATGGGAAACAGTTCTAGTATACCATAATGCATAATACTAAATTAAATGTCAATTAATATGGCAATATATGCGTACAGAACATGCCTATGCGTACCGTACGTGCCTGCGTACAGTACATGCCTATGCGTACAGTACATGCTTATTGCGTACCGTACATGCCTATGCTAATCCGTGTTAATAATACAAACCAAAGACTCACTTTCGTGCTGTTTATTCCGTTGGCCAGATATATCTCATCACCGGCAGGCTCCATCTCTTAGTATAATGTCCGTTTTCTTCCGTATCCGAGTCCTCAGACAAAACTTGTACGTAGTGCCATCTCTCGGCATCTGTTTCCGTTTGTAAAGCCTCGGAATCTGCTGCTGCATCGCAAAACGGCTCTTCTACAGCGGAAGTTTGCGTCTCCTGTTCTGTCGACTCCAATTCATGCTCCGAAGCGCTAGCTGCGCATGCAGTTTCCGCAGATAGCGACTCCCTCTCATCTCTCTCCTCTTCCTCGACCAACTCCGGCACTGTTTCGATTCTCGTGACCCTTTGGCGCTCAGAAGAATTTTCACGACGGCTGTGCTGCTTAGTTTTTGGTACAAAAACTGCAGCCTCTGGATTCAACGACGAAGAGCCGCGGGTGAGCGCTTCCGGCTCTGCATCCAGCGACTTCGTGCTACCGTCCGACACTGCCGAGGCTGGCCGTGGAGTGCATGGCTCGTTAATCTGCGGGACTGACGTTCCCGACCATCCTTGCGCTTGAATGAATGCAGTATTCCAAGCATCACGGCTTTCCAGCTCCAAAAAGACCTCTCCCAGCCTACTAAAGGCAGCTCTTTGTTGTTGTGATGCCTCGCTTATCCTTGTTCGCAACAAGCCAAGCTTCTTACGCAGCCTGCGGCGAGACTTTCCATAGGCTCCTTGGCGTAGCTTGCTTTCAAAGTTGGAGTAGTCGCGGATATAGTCGGCAACTTTTGTCGAGCAGTTTTGAATCATCGATGAAAGGTACGCTCGTTCGACGTATATATCTTCGTATGGTCGGGGTGCAAGGACGGAGCTACCCCTGTATGCAGAATAGCCATGTTGGGGGTAGAATGGTTGACTATAGCTATAAGACTGGGCATTTTGCGGCAAGTGGAATAGATGTCTATTTTGCGGTGATGGCTGCAGACGCGGCTCTCTCGCCGTCGATGTCGCTGGATATGTCAATTTTGGCTCCTGTTCCGGCGGAGGTGTCATCATCAAGTCAATCGACGAGAGAAAAGCCCCAGCGGCGGCGTCGTGCATTTTCTCTCTTGTAAGCGGGGGTTGTTATTGTTGGTGTATCGTACGTTGGTTGGTTGCGATTCGTTTGTAATCTGTATTCGGGCCACTTCTTCATATTTCAGGCTACTTGCCAAGAGTTTAAATTCTACCGGATGATCAAACTGTTCTCTGTCGTTCTTGTTCTGTTTCTGTTACTGTTCTGTTCTGTTTGTTCTTTGCCCTGAACAACGGCTGCTGCGCCGCGACCAACCAGCGCCCTGAAGGTTCGGGTGGCTACCCCGCCAGCGGTTGAGCCTGAATAGAGCCACACCCTCTTCAAGATCTATTGTTTCCTCACACAACCGTTGTGTGGTAGCACTGGTTGGCCAGTACAACAACAAAACTAGAACAGAATGTGGGTAATCATTGATACTGTTCCATGAGATCCGGGCCCGGTGCTCCGGGGCGCCGTTGCTGAACGGCTCCCCCCTTTTTCTTTCCCTTACCGGTTTACATGGCAAATCCGTCATGTTTGGGGGGGTCACTAAAGCGCCACAAACCAGCATCAATTGCAGCCTTGCGAATAAAGGAGATTTCAGAATCGTTTACAGCGCGATTCAAGTCGGCGTACCGTACCTGGTCGGCCGCATTGCCTCGTCTCTTCTTCCCAACATGCGCATCGGGATGATACTGTTCCATGATGTTGACGAAACAGTCGAACGATACTTCCGATGCAAGGAACTTCATTATTTGCACTCCTTCGTCTTCCTTGCCTGGCATGACCAGATGGCGAACCAAGACCCCTCGCTTCGCGATGCCATCGCTGGTGAAGCACAGATCACCCACCTGCTCGTGCATGGCTTTGATGCTCTCCTTGGCAGTTGTGGCGTAGTCATCCGATTTGAGCAGTCTCTTTGATGTACTTGGCTCCCACACCTTGAAATCGGCCAGGTAAATGTCCACAAGGCCGTCCATTAGCTGGAGTGATTCCAGCGAGTCAAAGCTCGATGTGTTGTAAATGATGGGCACCCGCAGCCCATGGTCCCTTGCATGCAGAATGCTCAAGGCCACCTGCGGCACGACATGCTCCGGCGTAACAATGTTGATGTTGTGCACGTTTCCCACCGTCTGAAGCTTCATGTACCAGTCCCCCAGCTCCTCGGGCGTGAGGTCCATGCCATTGCGCTGATGGGAAATGTCCCAGTTTTGACAAAACACGCACCGGAGATTGCACCCACTCATGAATACAGCACCACTGCCGTTATGGCCCTGGATGCAAGGTTCTGCGTTGCACCGTGTCAGCTAACTAATAGTTGAAGTTTGATCATGGCCAAGGCGGAGAGCCGGGGAGGGGGAAACATACCTTCACCAAAATGAGGCGCTATGACGTTGACTTTGGCCTTTTCGCCAATCAAGCACATCCCAGTTGTCTCAAACCGATTGACTCCACACATTCGCGGGCAAAGATTGCAGTTGCGCAGGTGGGCGTATGCTTTGGAGCGCTTCAGTGCAGCATCGCGGGAGCTGAGCTTCTGGTATCTCGGGATATAGTCGTCTAGAAGAAACGGCGGCGCTAGATGCAGCAGCCGCCGGGGGGTTACCGCGGAAGCGGCAAATGAAGGCGGCTTGAATGCATTCGCCCGCTTGACAAATGCAGACATGTTGTTTCATGCCATTTGTCTACTCATCGCGGCAAGATGCTGATGATGTTCTGCGAACAAACGGGCCAACGGCGAATGGTCAGCATGTGGCAACTGTGGGTCGGGTCGTCTCGATCTTTACACCACCAAGTCCCACACGCTCAACCTCCGATCTTACATACTTAGGAAATGCACTATGTTGTTTGAATGAATCAATATAAATTCAAGTTTTTTCATTCAAGGTATCAACCAAGTCCCTGATACCAATAGCACGGTACAATCTATCCTACCCATTTCATACCAAATGCACCAAGGGCTCACCAGTTCCGGTCATCTCAAAAGCACGAACGATAAGCCTCGGGAAACTCTTCCTCAACTCGCTTCAGCTTGTCCTCATACTCTCCAACCGTGCGAAGTAGCTCCTGCATCTTAGTCTTGTCATCCTGATTAACACGAGCCTCAAAGAACCTCAGAGCCTTGGTCGTCTGATTCAGCTCCGCGTCCTGGGCAGCAAGCATATCGCGAAGTTCCGCGACCTCCTCAGAAGCCGCACCACCTTCTTTAGCTTCTTCGTTTGCCGCTTTCTCCTCTTCCAGCCTCTCTTCATAAGACGTCATGCGGTCTGTCCACTTGGGTGCCACCACCGAAACAATCTTGGGCGGATACTCTATTCCCCGCGTATAGCTAACGCCAGGGTGAGCCTGGATAGCGGGCAGCATGTAAATGGTATTTCCTCTCCCCTTGCCCTTGATGCGAAAAAATCTCGTAACGAGATCCATTGGAACCAGGCCCTTTGTGTACAGTCTTCCGCCTCCCTCTTCTTCCCAGGATTTCTGGCCAGTCACGCCGCTCTCCCACCAGATAGCCTGCTTTCTCTCAATCAGACCCTCTGCTTTGTCCATCATGTCATGCACCTTGTTGAAGACGTCCTCGCCTGCATTCATCAAAACGAATCGCTGTTGAGGTTGTGGATTCAATCTCCGCTGCTTATCGAAGCGCTCGTCGATGTGGCCTGGCTGGAAGTGCATGCCGGCCACCATGTCTAGAGCGTTGGCGTAATTAATCTCTAGCTCGTGCAGTCTTGCAACTAGGTGCTGATGATGCAGAAGCCACTGGCCGAGAAACGAGTTTCGAGCGCCTTCGAGTTCTTTTCTGTCGCCCTCGTACTGCGTTGGTAGGATGGACATGAGGCCGCCTGTTGCGCTATACTCGTGATCGAGTACCTCCAGGCAGTCATTCGCATGCATGACGAGATTCTGGTGCGTTGCGTACCGCCGCTTCTCTGTCTTGTCATCACCATTCCGAACCCTTTTGAGGGGACAGTGAGTTTCAATGCCAAAGTCATCTTCTGCTTCAACTTGATTTGCAATGGCCCAGAGCGGCAGATGATGGCTGAGATCGTCGTTCGTATACGGCACATCCAGCACATTCAGCCAATCAAAAGCCTCATTCTCCTCAAACTTTTGGTCTGCACCATCGTCTCCTCCACCTACGATGCCAAATGTCGAAGATACTGTAAGCTTTCTAATGAGGTTTGTTAGCGCCTGTGCATGTTGCTTCAGCGCAAGAAGCGTGGGCGGTCGGCCAGAAGACAGGTACGAGCAGTTGACGTGAGCCAGCAGCTGCAGATCGACGTTAGACAAGATTCCGTGCTCTGGGTCAGTCCATGGCGAGCACCATGCAGTAGCATAATCCGTTGCGGGCACAGAGCGAAGACGGTGAAACCGATATGGAGGTATATGCTGTGACGTTTCGGGCATGACGAGTAGCTTTGAAGAAATGTAAAGAAAATAATGTCTGCGTTGTGTGTGGAGGACACTGCTTTTACAAAAATAAGAAAACTTTTGGGTCGTGAATTTTGCTTTATATTGAGGCTTTGTACCCCGTTATAGAACAAAGAAAATACGCCGGGGTCCCTGCGCTGGCTTACACGGGCGGATGAGCCGATGAAATTCCAACTTGAACAAAGAACGTACATTGACACGGCTTTGTATTAAGCTGTAGTTTGCATTGATTCTAATTTCTCGGTACATGATCTTCTACGGAGCTATGATTCACAGGCATAAATGCAGTACCAGACAAGTTTCGGCTTTGGCTGTTGCTCGATTCACAGGCCAGTGCCGAGCTCGGGTGGCGGATCGGGTTGATGCAAACAGCTCGGTCATGCCGCCTGCAGCAGTGTAGAAACACTACTTCACGGAAAACTCGACTCATCTGGATGATTTTATACAGTTGTTCATTATCCTGCAGTTTAGTTGCCTTGGAATAATCACGTCGGAGCTCGGCATCGGCATGCCAGCCCGCGGGTCGGCCCCACAAACAATACGAGAGGGCGTCACTTACGAGAGATTGTCCGTGAATCAGCTACATTTACGTTTCAACTCAACTACCGTCAACTTAGAATCTTACTCTCAATTTATAAAGACATACTTCCGCAATCTATAAAGAATATGACACTGCACATGCGCAAGGCAACCGAGGCCGACCTGGAGGGGATCGCCCGGGTCTGCTGCGCCGCCTTCTCCCGCGACACCGACGCCATTGTCCGTCATCTATTCCCGGACCGCCTACAGCCTGCGGTTCCACCAGCGGAAGACCAGGTACTTAGATGGCGACTCGCAAGGAAGGGCCTGAAGATGAAGACGGAAAACATTCTGCTCATGGTCGTCACGGATGATGAGCAAAACGGCGAAATAGTCGGGTTCTCCATGTGGGAGCTCCCGGCAGAAGCGGTGGTGGTGGGCGAGAAGCAAACAGAGTACAAGCCCGTCGTACCGTGTCCGACATTGGACGTTGATGCGTATAATGTCTTGCGTAACGACACTGCGGATGCGACCAAGGAGTGCTTCGGGGAAAATGGAAGCAAAAAGCTGTGGTGTAAGTCTGCGCTCCTCCCGCAAATCATTTAACAAGCTTGCGGACGCTGACATTGGCTCTAGATTTGGACTACTTGGGTGTGCATCCCAAACACCAGCGCAGGGGCATCGGCAAGATGCTTTTGGAATGGGGTGTACAAGAGGCTCACAGGGAGCAAAAGGATGCGTTTCTGATTGCTACACCTGCTGGTGTGCCGTTGTACCAAGCGCGCGGATTCGAGGAGATGAAGACGTTTCCGCTGTTTGACGCGCCGCATGTTGTAATGATTAGACGGTTCGACGCACAATAGAAGAATGTATATTTTCTTTAGAACTAGAAGTTAAATAGACCTCTTACCGTTTGTTGTACTAAGCGCGGTACCGAATGAAGACTAGTTACGCGTTTTGTTTACTAGTGATAAGAAGCAACCGAGTATTCAGGCTCTGAATCATACCGCACTGGCGCTACCACCCCTTCGCTGTTTTCTTTATTCTCTTCATCTATCTCAGATGCCAACACAGGCTCAGGCGTCCTGATGCGTCGTCCCGCTCTCACCTCGTCATGCAAGTCATGTGTGATATCTCCTAGTCGAGCTCTCTTTCTCAAATGGCGGCTTTGAAGCCCTTCCTCCTGTTCTCGCTTTCGTTTCTCGCCCCTAACGCCATCCTTTGCAGTCAATCTCGCCTCTCGCTCCTCTTCTTCCACCACGTCCAGCTCTTCAAGAACCCACTGCGCACGTTTGTGCTGCTGCAGAAACTCTCTTCTCCTCACTCGAAGATCCTCGAAACAATTGTGGTGCTGTCTGTATCTCATTTCGGCAATTTGCTTCGCCATAATCTGAGCCTCGAGCCGTTGTATTTTGGCATACGCGGGTGGAGTAGTTCTCTTAGTATCGGATAATTCCCTTTCCAAGTCATTAACAGCGTCGTGCAATCCGTGTGGCATGTCTCCGCTATCTTGATCATCGCGTGGGTTGGTATATCCACCGTCAACCAGCTTTTGCCAGGCGGCCCGGCAGCGCTCGCGGGTCTGGTCCCGCGATTCTTTCCGCCTGTCGCACCACCAGTATTCGTAGTTCAGATACTCGATCCAAGTCTCCCGGGCAGACTGCTCTTCCGGGTCCTCGCGAAGCTCAAAGAGCCGGTGGAATCCATGTCTCTTCAGACGGTCTTTGACAGCTTCCACGTACTCCGGGAATGGGCTTCCCTTTGCAACTTCTCTGTGGTGCCGACGCTGGCTCTCGCGCAATTGACAAAAGTCCTCCCACTTCTCTAGCCGTTTCAATGGAAATCGCTTGGACGCGGACGAATGTGGGTAAATGAGGTGCCTGCTCCGGTTCCCAAATGCTGACTTTGCTGCTGAGGAGAGACTTCCGTCGTCCATTCCACGATTATCGTACTGCCAGTAGCGAAAGTTTTCCCAACTATGGAGTTGCAGCTTGTAAATATCCTGAAAGTCAAGATGCTCCAATAAATCCGCATTGCCATCGGTAGCTTGCTGCCAGGCAGATCGGCGATTTCTGTATCGACTGGGATGTTCTTGCGCTCGAGGAAGCACCGGGAGCGGGATTAAAGCCCGCCCGCCTTGCATGACCAACATCGCATAGTCCTCACAGGCCATCGACTGGTCTGCAACAGAAAGCGGTGTTGTTGACTCTGAGGATATTTCTGCCTCGACAACTTCCGCTGGGTCTGGCATCTCCCAGGCTTTCTTGTCATGGGAGGATTCTATAGACGAAATCGTACCGGCTAGCCTAGGGCCTACTTGATTGTACAATGGATTTTCGCCATCATCTTTGTGCTCATGGCCACTCTGCATAGGGTTTCCGTTTTCTGCTCGTTCAAGCCACTGCTGGGTATTAGGCTCTTCGAAGACGAAAACCTCCTGACTTTGGCATGTGGGTTGCAAAGAGTGACTTGTATCTGCGCACAAGGTGGTGGCCACAGACGGTGGGAACTATGGTCCTCGAAAATCTGAGATTCGGCTCGCCCCCTGTTCGCGGTGTCAGACTTTACTACTACTAATAAACTCAGTAGCCCTCTGAATGATATTTACCGAACGGCTTCAAGGAAAGAGACCGGGATGCCGCGGTCACGATCTTCTTCAGCCATAATGCATAAAGGGTCGATCTGCTGTTTCATGAGGTTGGCGGCTCTTGCGATGACTGTCTCCTTCATATTCGCCATGTCCTGGTAGGTGATTGGCCTGAACATGTCGACGGTGGGCAATGGGTATTCCCGAGCCGTTGCAGAGGTCTATTTTTGCTGAGATGACTTTGGAAGATGTAGTTGATAAAGGATGAAGAAAACATGGAAAGTCGGGTGCCTTTTAAAAGCATTTCTTCACGGTTGGGAGAGCCGACAAATACCAACGCCTTGCTGCCCGATGCTCCTAACCGCCCTGTGCGCTGTAGTACCAGCAAGCTTTCCGCATCTTATAGCTAATAGGCATACACTATATGCCGTCTGCGGGAGTATAGCCGCTGAAGCATGACTTGTGCAACCTCGAGGCGCGGAGGATGTGCCACAGAAAGGGCGACGCGGCCACAAATGCCAAAGACCCAAAGGCATAAGCCTGCTTCGTCGCGAAACATGCCGTTTGATTATAAGCTTGTTCCTAAATAAAAGTCGACTGACCTGCGACTAGGGCAGCAAACTAAACCCGTCACGACAAGTATGGTTCTCGTCGGTCTAGTCATGTCTCTTTGTTTGAATACATATAAAATAGTAACACATGCAACAAAACCAAGAAACTAAATATACCATGTCAAGATAGAGTTGTAAGTATTAGTTTGCGTGTAATACCGGTAAAAGAAACAAAGCCATTCAGTAACAGCCATTGTAACATGATAAGTCAAAATAAGAAGATTAGTTATCAGTAAAACTGGGCTAGTGGTCTAGGGGTATGATTTTCGCTTTGCACTTGTGTGCTCTCTGTATCCACAGAACTTTGTGAAAGGTCCGGGGTTCAAATCCCCGCTGGTCCAATTTTTTGCCTCCAATCTCTACAGACGTATTGTTTCTTGTGTTTTTTTATAAAACGTTTCTAATGAAACCAGACTTTTTCCTTGGCCTTGTTTTTTTTCTTGGTATGATGGCACGAGCTTCTCGGTATATCTCTTTATTTTTCTCTCTCTCGCCACCGTATAATCTGCTGCTTTGGTGTGCGGATTGGCAAGAATGCCTGCCCCTTGGCATCGTCATGTATGATGTGTGACGAGCGTACCTTGTTCATAAATCCTCCACTACTCGTAAAGCCAAGCGGAACATTGTTACAACGGTTCGGTCGAGAACAAAGTCTTGTCACGTTTCTACAGTCTTGTCACGTTTCTACAAACTAATAATAACAGTGTATCGCCAATGCCAATTGCGAGCGGAAATAGAGTTTCCGCTCCCTAGCGTACCTTGGAGCAAAATTACCCAGGTTGGAACCCTCCACGACAGCCTAAGAGCCCACAATAATACGGTCCGTTGGAAACTATTGATTCCAACCCGCACCTGCAGGATTTCGAGTAGTTCCATAATAGCCTAGTAAGCCAAGTGTAGATATCCAAATTTAATAAAAAAAAAAAAAAAAAAAAGTAGTCTACTGTATACAGTGCAGGATTCGAAGGAACTTTTTTCCCTCTTCCTTTGTTAGTTGCGCATTTGCAGGCTGAGAATGGTGTAGGTATGACGACATGAAGAGGGCGGCACACTGGCGCTGCTTTGTTCCCTTGCGCTAGTTCCTTGGTATTATCAAGGTTTGAGCGATCGTCATGGCAAAGGTGCTGAATGCGAGGCTTGATGGTACCACCTAGGTTGGAACGGCCCAGGTTAGAGTTTGACCCGGCAGTCGGGCTGGGGAAGAGGGGGGAACCCTTGGTGACGATCTGCACTCAGGGATTTATAGAAGCCGAAAATGGCTGTAATTCTCCGTAAACTTTTTTTTTTTTTGCTTGTACGAGTAATGAGGTCCTGAAGCATAGGGAAGCCAGGCCGGGATGATGATAGTTTGCTATACTGTGCCTGTCGTACGAGGTACTCGTATGCAACTCGATCGAGATATAGCAGGTGGTTGGGTGGCTGTCTCACGCCGTCACAGACGTTCGTCGTTGTACTCTTTTAAGTGTACTCGTACATGCAGCCAGGGGTACTTGACATCACAGGCGGTTTAACTGCGTGCGCCAGATCACAACGCATTCGATATCACGTATGTACGGGAGAATGATGGGAGACAACTGGGCAACCTTTTTTCGTAGCAATCCAAGTGGACCATACTTCCGAACAACAACGGCACGTCTTGCGTGCAATGCCGGATGATGGACTTGGAGCATCCCCATTGTCCAAATTGCATCGCATCTTGACCCTCATCGGTCTATCACGTTCAAGATTCGCGCTTGACAGGTACTCACATCTCTTCGTTTTGCAGGTGGTGCTGTGCATGGCGTTGCTCAGCCGGCTTGGTACACACCCCTGCCGCCCTGAACCTCGATGGAAACTGACGGACGATATGGTATATTAAATCTGGGCTTTTCCCAGCTTTTTGCATGGCAGCCGAGAAGCCTGCAGGCATGGTGGGAGGCCGCAATAGGAGCGGGGGCCTTACATATTCTAGCTCGCCTTGATACCAGAGGTCTGGGTCATCGTCACACAGCCCAACCAAGCCCAGCCCCAAGAGGTAAGGGGGGAAATTCAAATCAAAATGAGGTCAGGCCTTGTCGGCGGCGTAACAGGCACAGCTGGGCAAGGATGTGCTGGTGGGGAGCGAGAGCCCATCCCGAGCTGAACAGGGGATACTCTAGTGTGTTTTTTGCCTGCTGAGGTGTTATACAGTGAGTGGTAGTAGCCCATTTTAGCGGGCAGCTGGTGTGTTGTCGTGCAGCACAGCGACAAGTAGAGGCCAAATGAGGTGGAGATGTGTAATGTCCGCGATGGTGGAGAGCTTTCCCACAGTATCTGGCAAAGAAGATTGGATGGGGCTATCAGTACGTACCTGTACTACGTCGTAGGTAATTGGGTGCGTCAAAAATCTCCAAGTATTTTCAGGAAAAATAAATAGTTCTTTTTGTTTCTTTCGGTTTGTTTGTTTTTATTTTTATCTTATTTTTTGAGATTGACAGATCCAAGACCCTTGGGGTTTGCACATGACCAACGGTTGCCAGGGTCCAGGACTGGAATGCGGATGTTGTGCTAAAACGCTAAAAACATGGTGTCGGCTAGCAACAGTCAGCTGGTGTACACTCATAGTATTGGATCGACATTCAGAGACAAACACGGGAAGGGAAAGGCACTCGTACGGTACTGGCCTTGCCGTACTGTACTATATCGTACGAGGAAATATCCGCCATATATCGCAATTGTGCTCGTTTGGTAACGTAGACGCCGGCACTCTTTGAAAGCTATCGCGACAAGCTACTCCTCTATCGTCCTCATTGCTTAGAGTTGGCATGCACTAGTGATCTTTTTCGAGTCCTTGCATCATTCTCGAATTCCTTTTAATTTTTTTCAGCAACAGTCTCTCGTGCCCATCCCACCTCCACCCTGCCCGGCCAAGCTCCAGATCGACGCCACTAACAAAAAGCCTGGTCTTCGCCCTAGCAAGACAATGACTTATTACGTCGTCCATTTGCCATTTGCTCCATATGTACGTCGGTAGCAGCTGGTGGCTTTTCCCCCTGGTAGCACGCCTCAACAAGCTAGACTCGGCTAGCACGACTCTACTCGTAGCCAATACAACACAACACATGGACCTTGTCGACCTGTACCGTAATGCAACTCTGCACCACTCTTGGGCTACGACGTACGGTATTACCACCACCTTGGCAACCTGGACATCACACCCCCCCTCTCCTTGCTCCGCCCGAAACAAGCGTGCATACCACGCTTCGACTGCCGGTGCCGGGTGTGGTGCTGTCACCAAGTAATGACCAAGTAATATTTTCCTTCTTCCAGGCCGGCCTTGATGTGTCTTCCCCCCAGTGCCAGTACGAGTAGAGAACTTGACCTACTACTAAGTACCTAAGGTAGGTACTAAGGTACTAAGCTGTGGCAGCCAGCTTGTGCACGGTACCTCTCGTAGCTTGGGCGGGGCCCCGATGTAAACTTTGTTACCTCGCGTATACAAACTCAAACACGCGTCTGTCCCTTGCCAGCTCATGTCAATCTTGGGTCGTTTGGTTTCACAAGCCGAACTCTATCCGTACCTTCTACCTACCCTGGCTTTTTTTGCCGGCTGGAGCTCGCGCCTCACCTCGATTGGGTTGGATTGGCAAGACCTCGATGTGACACTGCACTGTGGACGGCCTGACGTTTTTATTTTATTTTTCTTAGTTCGTTTGCTGGTGCTTGGGGACGGACACACCTACAGTACATTAGTCCATCCACATCCCCTTTACCTTCCCTCCCACCTCCCGTTCCGTTTGCTCTTCTGTCCCAGAACCTGTCTTCCCGGCATCTTCGTTGACTTTCTTCGACAGTCTGTCACTGGAAGAGCAGCAAAGAGCTGTCGCTAAACACCATTCTTAGTCGGCTTGACGACGACTCAATCGCCTTTCGCCGCATTGCACGGCTATCTACATACCCGGCACTGATAACAACATCACTTAGCGTGTCAGTCGGTCGCCTTTCTGCGACCACCACCTACTCATCATGGGTGCCTTTATTTCCTGGCTCAAGGAGGCTGGAGAGCAAGGCGAGCAGACGGACAGAACCAGTAAAACGGAGAGTTCCTCGTCGCTATCGGGTTAGTACTTCAATCGTGCGAGTTTTTGCTTGAAGTCCCGTCGTTAACAAACTCTAGGCATGGTTTCTACACTTGTGCCTGTTGCGGCGGTGAGTGCTGTATACCTCGTCATCTTCCTATATTTTCGACGATCGCAGCACAGGTACTATCAACCAAGAAGTTTCTTGACGCGCAGAAAGTATGTCCACTACAGTTCTCCCTAGGATGCTGATCCCTGA
The DNA here is from genome assembly GCA_002242745.2 of Lecanicillium sp. LEC01. Classification (NCBI taxonomy): domain Eukaryota; kingdom Fungi; phylum Ascomycota; class Sordariomycetes; order Hypocreales; family Cordycipitaceae; genus Lecanicillium; species Lecanicillium sp. LEC01. Next base: position 740,340 of record NIWZ02000002.1, read on the forward strand.
AGCCATTGAAACTCAATACTTACGACTTTGCTTTGCAGAGAACAAAGCCCGTCCCTGCCCAACGGCTGGTTCAATTGGATCGGGCCTTTCTGGAAAGTGCCAGACTCGACCGCGCTTCGCCAGCAGAGTATCGATGGGTACCTCTTCGTCCGCTACATCAAGATCTGCACAATCATCGCCTTTGTCAGCGGTTGCATCACTTGGCCTATCCTTTTTCCTATCAATGCGACTGGTGGAGGCGGTAACTCGGAGCTTGATATGCTCTCATTCGGCAACGTTGACGTCAACACACATTCGCATTACTACTATGCCCACGTCTTTGTCGGCTGGGCTGTGTATGGCTTCGTCATGTACATGATTACTCGCGAAATCATCTTCTATATCAACTTGCGCAACGCCTTTTACAACCACCCCAACTATGCTCGCCGCATCTCTGCCCGCACCGTCCTCTTTACCAACGTCCCAAACGACTATCTCGACGAGGCACGGCTCCGCACCATGTTCCCCAACACTGTCAAGCACATCTGGATTGCTGGAGATACGACGGAGCTCGATGAGACCGTTGGTGACCGCGACGATACCGCCATGAAGCTTGAAAAGGCAGAAATCAAGCTTATCAAGGCTGTCAACAAGGCTCGTTCCAAGGAAGCCAAGAAGAATGGTGATGCTCAGCAACAAGAGCAGCCGCCTCAGCAGGGCAACGATAATGCCGAGACTGGCGACATTGCCTCTCGATGGGTCCCTGACAACAAGCGCCCCTCTCACCGTCTCGGTTTCCTTGGTCTCTTTGGCAAGAAAGTCAACACCATCGAATGGGCTCGCAACGAGTTGCAAAAGCTCATCCCCCAGGTGGAGTCGCAGCAGTCGGAGTACCTTGCCGGCAACCGTAAGACCATCAATGCCGTCTTCATCGAATTTGATTCCCAGCGCGCTGCTCAGGCTGCCTATCAAACCGTCACCCACCACAAGTCTCTTCACATGGCTCCGAAGGCTATCGGTATCACTCCTGATGACGTTGTTTGGAAAAGCCTTAGCATTCCTTGGTGGCAGATTATTATCCGACGCTATGCAGTGTATGCCTTCATCGCTGTCCTCATCATCTTTTGGGCTATCCCCGTTGGTATTGTCGGTATCATCTCGTCCGTGGATACACTCAAAACCCTGCCCGGCCTCACCTGGATTCAGCAAATTCCGCAAGTAAGTATTCCTGTCCTCCACGCAGCGTCCCAAGCTAACCGAATAGGTTGTCCTCGGTGTTGTTTCAGGCCTTCTCCCAGCTGTCGCTCTCGCCATCCTCATGGCTATGGTGCCAATTGTTATGCGACTCTGCGCCAAACTTGCCGGCTGCACGACAAACTCCCAGGTGGAGCTGTTCACCCAACATGCATACTTTTGCTTCCAGGTCATTCAAGTCTTCCTCGTTCGCACGCTGACCAATGCCGCATCCGAGGTACTTCCAATGATCGTGGGTAAACCCGGCCAAGTTTTCGAAGTCCTGTCTTCCAGTATTCCTAAGGCATCGAACTTTTACATCTCTTACTTCATTGTGCAAGGTTTGACGCTGGCTACTAGCGTTCTCACGCAGGTTATTGGCCTGGTCATCTTCAAGCTGCTTTATAAGCTCCTTGCGGGCACTCCTCGTGCCATGTACAACAAGTGGACAACTCTTGCCGGTGTTCTCTGGGGTAGCCTGCTTCCTGTGTATACAAACATCGTCGTCGTTAGCATCACCTACGCGGTTATTGCGCCATTCATTCTCATTTGGGCGACTATTGGTCTTTTCCTCTTTTACGTTGCTTTCCGGTACAACATCCTCTATGTTGCCAACGTTTCTATCGACACAAAGGGCCGCATTTACCCTCGTGCTCTCAAGCAGTTGTTTGTCGGTGTGTACCTTGGCGAGATTTGCATGGTTGGTCTGTTTGCAGTCTCCAAGGCAGCTGGTCCGGCTGTACTCATGTTTGTCTTCTTGGTCTTCACCATCCTTTTCAATATTACTCTTCTGAAGACTTTCTCTCCCCTCATCGATGGCCTTCCGTCCAGCCTTGAAGCTGAAGACAATCACAACGCGGGCAACCTGGCCTTCCCAGGCACCTCCGCGACTGGCAACAAGCCTGACGTTGAGAAGGGTACCAACGGCGAGCGCAATGGCACAAACGGCGAGCATGCCAACGGCAGCTCCTCTGCGCCTAACGCAGATGCGTCCGGCAAGAAGCCTAACTTGTTCCTCAAGTTCCTTCAGCCGTGGATCTACTCCGACTACCATAAGCTTCAGAGGCTCGTCCCTGCCGATGACACCGATCTGGGTGAGCAGTACTCGAATAATGTCGATGCCAACGCGTTCTACCCGCCATCTGTCACAGCCGAGGTGCCGCTGCTCTGGATTCCCCAAGATATTGCCGGAGTTTCTAAGCAGGAGATTGCTCAGACCAACCCCGTCATTCCTATTACGGACGAAGGCTGCACTTTGGATGAGAACAACAAGATGCACTGGGACGAGGAGCACGGCAGAGCTCCTATTGCAGACGAGAAGATTGACTACTAAGCCAGTGCGCGTTTTCTATTGGTTTCGAGATATGATACCCTTTCCCTATAAAGGCGCCGCCCGTTGGATTACTGATTAGTAATTTGGAAACTCGGAAAAAAAAACAGACTGAAGAAGAGAAAAAAAGAAGAAATGAGAGGCAAAGTGAAGAATGGTTTGTGTGCTTTATTTCTGGTTTGAATGTGTCCCAAGCATTCGCACGAGCAAAACCACTGCGTTTTGTGTATGTCAAGTTATGCAGTGTTAATGTTAATGCAATATTTTTAAATGAAATATATGAGTTTCTTTCTAACTTGACATGTGTATACTGCCCAAAGAAATCTTTTGGGGTGATCCTGGAAGCGGTGAGGGCTGTGGGAGATCAGGCAAACACTGGCTGTACTCTTCCTTACAGCGCAATTACAATATGTCTAATTTACAAATACTACATAACTCGTAATTATACTCGTACTTCATAATACTGTAATGGGAACAACCTGGAGGCCAGAAGAAGCAAGCCACAGAAACCACGTTCAACTCTCCCACCTACACCCACCAGCAAAAGCGTCCGAAACGTCCGACCCCACCATCGCCGTTACCTGGGCAACGACGTCACAAAACAAACCATGTGCACATGAAAATGGCACCCCCAGTCCAGGTGAGCCAGACAATGCGTTCTGGACCAGTTTGATGTGCGGGCTGTTTTTTCTGCTAGACTGCGGGACAGCTGCATGTAACAAGCTTGCCGTTGACATGATTGGTGAAACGCTTACCCATCTGAACCAGTAATCAGGGCGGGTTGCGCAGAAGCTGCATGCAAAGCGCGAACTACCTTGAAGAGGTGTGCGCAAACTGTTTGGTTGCTCCTCCGCACCAGAGTTTGCTTCCCTTGGCTTACGTTTCCCTTTCCCCCTCTCACGAGACGTTGCATTTGCAAAAGACCCTCTCTCTCCCTCAGCTTTCTTCTTTCTGCGCTCTTACTTTTGGATTCTAAATTCTTTACATTCCCTTGTTGCGGCCGTTTCTGATTTGAGAAGTACTAAGGTTGTGTGGTTGTTGGATGCGGCCGTCTCTAAGCTTCACACCACTCTTTGCCGATTTGATCTCGCGACGAACCGCTACAGAAACTCTAAGGACAGTCGTTTCATTGCAGTTCAAAGGGTCTGTTGCTGCTCTTCTCGGAAAACTCGCTTAGTTGTCCCAAGTTGTGTACGGACATTTGCCTGGCAGACACAAGATACAAACAAACGAGACTGTTGATGTAATCAACTTGAAACTGATCCCACATCTCCAATCACAATGGTCTAGATTACAGTATCGACACATTGACCCAAAGCCGAGACGATACGACTCAAATCCCTTGGACATTCTTCGACGCTACCCCGGCGCGCACGAAACATATTTATGCCGGCATTGCCACCGTCGTCGACAATAATGCGCGGCGGCGCGACGAGGGCGGCGGCTGGTGCTCTGCTCGCCCTCGCCTGCACAGCTACTACGGCCGTCGCACACAGCTTCCCCTACGTGCCGACTCAGATGCTCATGCCCTCTGCTTGTTTCAACAAATCAAACTGTCACGGAAAGCACGCCGCTTACATCTTCTCTCAAGAAGACGACGGCGTCCAGTTCCTTACGCTTGATTACAGCGGCGACGTAAGCGCAGACGTTTCGCCAAAGCCTCTTACTACGAAACTGCCCTTTTTGGACGGTAAAGGTCCGTCGACAGCCTTTGGCGCAACGAGAACGCAAAATGGCACTGTGGTTGTTTATGCCGGGGAATGTGGGCAGGGTGCTGGCGGGATGTGGACGTATTCAGAAAACGACGACGACGACAACGGCGACGACGAGAAAGAGGGCGAATGGGTCAAACAGCCTACGACAGATCATGTGCAGAGTAGTGGTGGAGGGCCTTACTTTCTTGGTGGTACGCTGGCGTTTTCTGCTACGCTCGCGCCGCAGATGGACCAGCCAAGCATCTACATGTATGGCGGCATGTGCTCTGAGCCAGAGGAGGACGGTGCGGACTGGCAATTCTCCGCCAACTATACCAAGATGATGATGAGTCTGACGCCGAGAGATGAGACCGATGGTACGGAGTATACTGCGGATGTTGCATCTATTGCTGGGCCCAAGTCTCCTTTTGCTGGGTTCACGCTTACACCGCTTCCGCCGTCGATAACAAACATTTCCGGGACTGTTACGCAGCAGGCTGGCTATGTTTTTCTAGGTGGGCATACGCAAAAGGCGTTTATTAACATGAGCACTGCTGCCGTGTGGCATCTGCCACAGCAGTCATGGTCCTATGTCGATATTCAACTGCCTACCGATGTCGGTGCCAGTAGCGAACTACTACGGGTCGAAGAAAGAGCTGCTGCGGATGAAGTTACCAGTCGCTCTGGCCATACTGCGATCCTTAATGAGGATGGTACTTCTATTATTATCTTTGGCGGTTGGGTCGGCGATGTGAATACACCTGCCGATCCACAGCTGGTAGAGCTCAAGATGAGCCAGACGTATAGCTCGTGGCAGTGGAGTGTGCCCAACGAACAGCCTGATGGAAACGGTCTGTACGGCCACGGTGCAGCATTGTTACCTGGCAATGTCATGATGGTATACGGTGGATGGACAATCGACTCTACAGCGCCTAAGACAAAACGCCAGTCCGGATCGGCATCGGCCCAGTTCTTGAACTTGACGTCCATGTCATGGAGCTCATCATATACAAATCCAAACAAAAATTTGCCCGACAGCGACCCAGACGCTCCAGATGCAGGCAAAATTTCAGATGAGAAAGCGAAACGATTGGGATTAGGCCTCGGCCTGGGGCTCGGGTTAGGTGTCATCTTTATTGTTGGAGTCATTGGTGCCTTCTGTTGCCTACGCAATAAGAGACGCCGTGAGCGCAATGCCCGAGACGAAGCGTCTCAAGCAATTGCTCGTGACGCCGAATATTTCAACGACAACGATGATATGATGTACGAGGACGGATATCCAGCTTGGGGAGCGGGCTGGTATGGCAGCCGCGGTAGCTACGGGCAGAGTGAAAAGTCAGTTGGTTACGAGTCTCTGATGAGTGGCGGCGCTGCACCAGGGTCCATCCCGAGAAAGCCAGTCGGTCGACAGATGCGTGGAAGTTACATGCCTTATAACCCCACGACGGACTCACGAATGAATAATTTTTCGTCTTCACCAGGACAGATTCATCCTATAATGGAAGATGATGAGGAAACCGGCGGAGTAAACGAAAAAGACCTTCTGACGCCAAGCTCAGAAGTACATTCGGACCCTTTCTCAACACCCATTGCTACGTCTGCACCAGTCCTGCCGCCTATCAGCCGAGCATCAGCAACTCCTAGTCCCGAGAATGGTCGACGGTTTGAACCAGAGTCGCAGGAGGGATGGGCATCTGATGGGGACGCCGCAGATGCTCTTTTGTCTCGCTTCGGCAAGAATCGTGGCCGCGTGTCACCTACCCGACGAGGCTCGCACCGTTCGGCTGCGCAGCGAGACGACGATTCGAGGAGCGGTTCGAACTTGTCCGAGTCGACTCGCAGTCAGGCAGATAGCTTATGGCGACCATCGAACCAAGATCAAAAAAAGCCCGGTAGCTCATCTGGCAGTAGCTACATTACAGCCAAGTCTGGATTTGGCCCTCTTCAGGCGGAAGCTCCCAGTCTTCTTGGCCGTAGTACGCCAGGTAGCTACGAGGATGACGAATGGCGCACTATGCCTGGATCACCGTCGAAATCAAAGCCCAAGCGATCATGGCTCGGGTCGCTGCGTCGCGTCTTTTCTAGCTCCGAGTCTACAACTCCAGCACCGTCTACGAGGGAGATATCTCCTCACAGGCCATCACATGAATATGCCAGTGCTGATTACGAGCCTGCCCTTGTCGGCCTTAGCGGCGAGATTCTTAGAAGGAAGCAGGGCCGATCGGACTGGAACGTGGGCGATGGTGCAAAGGAGACGGCCGAGACTGATTGGGACATTGAGCGAGCTGTTGAGCAGCGCCTCGTGCAGGTCATGTTTACCGTACCCAAGGAGCGGCTGCGCGTCGTCAACGCGGGCGACAATGATGAAAAGGATGATGATGATGTGCCCCCATCGAAAGCTCCAGCCGCCGCAACACATATCCGGGAGCCGCAAGCAGCACAGATATTGGATGCTGATAAGGTCAGCAACATCTCTTCGCTGTCTTCGCGCCAAGGAGGTAACGGTGCATCACTATACGCGCCGAGTGAGCGTAGTCTGACGTCTCACCGTCCGTCTGCCGCAGATGCAGACCGCGAAGCTGTTTTGCAGATGAGCCGGACTGGTGGGTTAGAGGAGCCAAGATTTTCACCCGAGCCGCGTCTTTCTCATTCAACAGACGGCGGGAGTGCGTATAGGTCATCTGCGGCGGTGTACACGGCCGAGGCAGTGACGTTTGAGCGAGCGAGACCGAAGTCGAGGGTTCTTCAGATGGTGGACACGATTGAAACCAGGGGAAACAGTCCTGAACGCCCGGAAAGGCGCTAGCTGATGGGAACGGAGTTCTTCACAGCATAAGTGTATTTTTTTTTTTTGGATCCTTGTTTTTGTTTCTGAGAAAAGGGAACTTTTTTGGAATATTTGGGGGTTTTTTTTGGATGGATCTCGCATTTGTTTTTTGCATTTTGGGAAGTTTTTGTCTGTATTTTATGATTATGTTTTGCCTGATGTAGGATGTTGGATGTCGGATGGATGATGTGAGTATATATGGATTGCCAGGGCCGTGTCTGGGTCTGGATGTGTACATGGTTAGATATATATCTATGTAGTAGCAATCTATTCTTTTTTTTTTGAAAACACTTGAAATATGTAATGCATCGTGATGATGGTTCCAATCGAAGCTTATGTTCCTTATGTGAGTTGCCTCAGGTATGTCTTTTAGGTAGTTTCATTTTCTGTTTTGCATTCACTGCAGTATCTTATTCCTCTCCAACACGGCATCAATAGCCCTCTTTCCCGGGAAATCAAAAATCACCACTCCCGTCCTACCACTAACCTCGTCGCTCTCCAACCACCGTCCCGTCTCGTCATTCATGCCGACGACAGATCCATTCTTAGGCCCAGCAGCAGCCTCAATCGGCAAGACGCCCACACTCGCTGAAATATGCCCCAGATACAACGCCTCATTATCCATTTCATCCGTCGCCGCGCGCGTCAACGCCTTGCGAATAGCCTCCCACTTATCCTTGAGGTGAAACACGTCTGGAATCTGCCACAGGTCCTGCAGCACCATCTGCTCGCCCTCCCACGCAATGCCATACTGTGCAGGTCCCTTGTCCGACGGGAAATTCTGCAAAATAAAGACCTTGGAGCGCAGCTCGCCCAGCGTCGGCAGCGGCGCAGACGCGTTGAAGACGTGCATGTGCTGCGCGGCTTGCTTGGCTGTGATGCTGCTATTGTGCCAGTAGAAGTTGAACGCCTCCTCAAAGGTGCGCGTTGCGGAACCCTCGCCTACTGCTGGACCTTCCTGCTTGAGGCGCATGATGATGGCTTCGGATGGGTTCTCGGCTAAAAAGGCAAACATGGCGAGCAGCACGTCTTGGTAGTCGAAGCCCGTGTCGCCGTTGCCGTGGTAGATGTACAGCAGGTCGTCGTCTGTGTGCAGGCGGGCGCGGATGTCAAAGTAGCGCATGCCGGCTGTGAGCTGGGTGGTGATGTTCCAGTTTTGGCACTGGAGGACTTCGTTGGTGGCGAGCAGGCCGTAGGTCATTGTGTCGTGCGTTCCTGGCACGGAGAGGCTGGTGAGAGGGACTGTGTCGGGGAGGAGGGACATCCATGTTGGTTGGTGCGAGAGGTGCGCGTCGAAGCTAAAGGGGGAGTGGAAGCCGTGGTAGCAGGCTGCGTTGACGGTGCAGCTGGTTGAGGTGAGGCTTAGGCCTGTGAGGAGCGCGTAGAGGAGGAACATTGTTGTGATGGTGAGGATGGCGGTCAGGATGGTGGTGAGGGAGGGGATGCGGTAGGGGTTTATGAGACGCTTGAGCGGCGGTGGTTGGTGCTGTTGGTGTTGTTGTCGCGGCTTGGGCATTACCGCCGGCCGGAGGGGGGGGCCTTTTTTTCTTTTATATATGGGGATGTGAGGCTGTTGAGATGTGGTTGAGTGTGGATGGTGGATGGTGGATGAGCTGCTTTTCATCCCCCTGGTCTGGACCGCTAAACGAGGTGGGCTAATGCCGCTTTTGTCGTTGATAACGGGTCGCAGGCAGGCTAATGAGATGTAGAACTGAGCTAGAGAGTATGATTATAGGCTAGGACGGGGGGTGCGTGGTTGATGGATTGCAGTCACCAGTGCGCGTTGGGAGGCGAGCACGTGGGTTTGACGTTGGTGTTGAAGGTTTGCTTAGCTAAGTTGCCATGTCATTACATCATCAGTACAGAAATTGTTGACGCGATGGAGACGGGTACTGAATTAAATGTGCTCGATGAATAAAGTATTCTGTTCGATTTCGCTGATTTGGCAGCTTCTCTGATTTTAACGGATGATTCTGTTGCCTAGTTGGGCCATTGCTACGTCGTTATACAGTAGCGACCACACAAGCTTTAGTCGCTTCAACTACGTCAACGAACTGTCGCAAGCATAGTTGCCAAATCAGCTTTATTTCCGTTAATAAAACGACTGCAAATACATCGTCTGTCAGAATCAAAGGACTGTTAATCTTGTTAACACAATCAACCCTCCCTGCCCGTCACAACAATATTGAATCAGTGTCTAGGGTAGCATGAGGAACGCGATGCTCGTCCAACACAAACAGAACAGTAGCATGGACTTTACCTTGCCATATTTGTCAATTGATCGGGCTTAGCAATACTCATACATACAGAGATTAGCACTTGTCCCAGACAATCCGCGATTCGGTACCTAGTCTATCCAACACAGCCGAGCCCTTCTGCGGCAATCTCACCCGTGACTAACTCGGCCGTTGCCGACACAACAACGGGGGAATTACCCATTTCAAGAGACATACCCCATGTCAGGAAAAGTCTGTATTCAGCATCATGTAAACACGAGAAAGACTCACATTTCAAAGCTCCCTGTACCTTTTACACGCGGCATACCGAGCACCGAATTTCCACAAACGTTGACGATCGCGCTCAGCTTTACATTCCACAGCATCAGCGTTAATTAAACCTTTTTTCCGGAGCCCCGGCAGCGTTCTATTGGCTGAATGGAAGGAAACTAAACAATAACAATAACATGCCAGGCCCGAAAAATCGGTCGGAGAAACCAAGTCCACAAAACCAAGGCGGCTCGGCTGATACTAGTTTAGCATGGTACGGCCTAACGCTGCGCGAACAATGAGATTGTTTTCTGGATGTTTGATATATGTGGTCCTTTTTAGCACACCTTGCTACTTAATATGACTATACTTGGATATATATTGTTAATTGGCGCTGTTGGCAGAAACTTGTTGATCGTTGAAGGGCAGTTCAAGCCTCATTGCCGAATTAGGAAATTGCACGTCTGGAGGCTTGCGCTCGGGCTGGCTTTGTTGTCTGTCACACCCTCCTTGGCGGGCTGCCCGGGAACAAAGCTTCCGGCCGCTGTGCGTTTTGGTGGGCTTTAGATTAAAAATTTGGAAACATTTCTTGGCTTTGCAGTGTTGATCTTTGAGCTGAAGCCAACCAACCTGGGGTGCTCCGCGGAAGGAGCAGTCTGATGAAAGCTTAACGCTGCTTAATTGCTGTAGTTGGACCCAACTGAGTTTTTAACTGCACACTGCTGTGCGTATTTGCTGTGTATATCCATCACTTTCCCTCCCGAGGATCTCGAGCTACCGGGTAAAGAATCGTAAAACAACGTCTTGTAAGCTCAAGAAACGGAGACGCCGCTGGGTGGGAATAGACACCGTGCCTTGGAACACCGCGAACAAAGTTTTAGCCGTTGTGGACCGCTGTCCAAGGCATCTGCCGGTTCCCCCACATTTCAATAAAGGTAAGAATAGTGCATCACGGTTCTGATGAGAACGTTGTGTTGATAGGAAAGTGCTCGTTAGGGCTCTACTGAGAGTTCTTCTTTGATACGTTTTTCTTCGTAGGGCAATGTACCTCGTAGACATTAGGTTCATGCGTGCATACACGCTAAGGCAAAGGGTCCTCGTATTAAAAGGTCACGCATCGTGGTGTAGGCGATGCCCTGCAGATGCCATCCACACAGTGGCGGCTAATGCGAACACCAGTCCTTTCTACTGAAGGGTAGCCACAATCTCGTGTAGCACCAAAGATGGCGCGATTCGGTTGAGCACTTGACGGGTTGTTGGCTGTTGTGGCACTTATCGTCCATTGTGTCGTTCGATTACGCTTGCTTTCTTATTTTTAACCAGGCAGGACTCGGTACACGTTGAATAACACCATGGCGATCTTAAGGAGTTGTTGCCGAGAACGGACCTATGAGCTGACAAGAGGAAAACCAGCAGAGTTTGAAATGAGGGCCTCATGCACAGTTGCAATAATCTTATTAGGACTGCTTGTGGAAGCGCGGCGGTTTGCTCGTCCTTCGATTACAAGACGACGGATGGCCGTGGTCCTCTGCTAAGCGCGCAGATAACGGGAGTGAGATGACAGCAGGGTTCCTCCCCGGCTTTTGGGAACAAGCTTTTGGCCCCGACTGTTGAACTCGGGAGAACGTTGGGGCGGTCAATTGTGCTCGAAAAAGAGACTAAACAAGAAACTCATGCCTACTTGCAGTGCCCGTCCAGGCGTCGGCAGATAGAGCAGCGCTGGCAATCTGTTTTTGGTTGGCCATTCTGTCGCATAGTGTTAGTGGTAGATCGCCGTCGATTGTGTTGCAGTCACACATTAATAAGGTGTATCATATCACAATATGCGCTCACGGTGTATATCAATAACGTCGCATCACGTCTCAGTCTTCCCTGCAAGTACTGCACAGCTGTGGCTGTACTTTGCAGTGGTGCATCAGTAGGCGCTGGTAATAGCAAAAAGGAGACGTTTGCTCCACGCCATTGCGCCATGGGCCAGGGGTCTGCGACAGACTAGCCACGCACCAAGCAAGGCGCTAGCTCCTCTTCTGACACGTTAACACGAGAAGGGTGCAACAAAGCTCGGTACGGTAGAGAGGCCAAGCCAGCGATGGACCATTACCCATTCTTGAATTTCCCCGTAGCCATTGTGAGCGGGGATGCGTGATCACGACTTCGTTTTTGTGTAGACATAGTCCAACGTGACCAAGGAAATGGTGTTTTGAGTGCAATTGAGGCGTGTCGTAGTTTATGTCGTAGTGTGATCAGTGAATACGATAAACCAGCAACGCCCAGTCGCGCGCATGGCTACAAGCTCCACGTACAATGCAGAACGGCATTGTTGCGGGATTATTGATATGGGGCTACACGTAGACGGTCCACGAGACACTGCAGACGTAAACCATCAGTGTTGTACTACGAAGTACACATGTATGTCTGATAAATACCAACCATTGTCGAGTCTTGTAGTCTGTATGGACCGTGATATGCCTGTTGTGCCCCCTTGTCTGCGTCTGCATGGAGGCGCCTTCTGCAGCGGTTTGCCTCTGCGTGTTTCTAGTCGTACTCGTAATGGTGTACTGTACTCAGACCAGCAGCATGGGTGTCAGAGAGGGAGCCAGGATTGTCCGACGACGATTCTCCGCTTTTTGATCGTGATTGACTGGGACAACGTCCACTGCTTGCGGGAGAAGGGGAGGCGGGAAGAAGAGGTGAAGCATGGACGGCGGTTGTTGCCATGGAGGCCAAACGACGCTTCACTGCCGTACGGTAGGACCCGGAAGATCTTGGAAGACGAAGACGTACGCAGGCAAAAGCGTAAGAGCACAGTTATTCGTAAGATAGCTAATGTACTCCGTAAATCAGGGAGACTTTGCATTGCCTCATCGTACCGTAGTATCCGTAGTTAGTGCCAGACAGAAGAAAAGAAAGACGCTTCGTGGTGGACTCTTCGCATCCTTTGTCCCGGGCCATGAGGGCCTTGGCGGCCAATGGCAATGGCACGTACCCCATCAAGAGGGTACCTATCATGTACATGGTGTGCCTTTCACAGGGGATGCATGACGAAGGGGAGATTTGGTGGTAGTAGGAGTGCCATTCTGGGGGCAATCATTTTTGTTTGAGCGAGTAAAGCTTTCCAATGGAGTCTGGGTAGCTATAGAATGATATATATCTAGACTTTTTGCCATGGAAAATTTCATATAGCCGCTACGCTATACTTGGGCAAAACTATCATACTGTCAACAAGCCAAGTACCACTGCTTGTACCCAGCTCCCACGGTTTGGCCGAGTCTCCACTTGTTGCCTTGGCTGCTCGTGTCCACTGGCTCACGCCGCGGGACGCCAGTGCGGAGCTTGCACCGCAAATGGGGTAGAAGATTAGTAGTAGTACGTCGTAGTACGGAGTACTAGAATAATAGAGTACCGAACTTTCCAGGCGCTGGCATGGGATTTATGTACACAGAGTACCGTGCTTTTCGCCCATCCTTGCGCCGCATTCGGGGTACATTGTGTCCTAGGTTGCTTCTGCATAATCTACCTAGGTAGGTACCTGGTGCTCTGTGCAGTGTGGGCAATTTCCTCTCCTCTCCTCTCCTCTCCGCCGCCCCAACTGACTTTACTACCACTTTGCCTCTCTTCCCCTTACCTACCCAAGGTCCTCTTGTCCACCACTCACCTTCTACTTTCCATCACACCAAAACATCTATCCCAAGAACAGTCCATCCCGCCGTCTTCCGTTTTCCTTTCTGCTCTACTCCGCCTTCTTTCTTGGGATTGTTCTTTTTTTTTTTCTTCTTTTCTTTCTTTCGGAACCGACGCAGCATTTCAGTCGCCATAGTATCATTTCCCCCCCAACCGACCGTCGTGCTCTCGTTCCATTCTCGCCTTTTTGTTGTCTGCTGGTCGGAATTCTCCCTCACCCGTCTTCGTCGCTCCGCAAAATTCGATCATCTTGCCGCTTGCCGCCTCAAGACACTGTACATTCCAGTCGAGGACGTCTCTTTTTTTCTCTGCTTGACACACAACAAGAGAAGAGGCCCCTTTTACCCCACATCGCGTCTCGCTTGTCAATTTTTGTACTTGACGGCTTGTGTTTGTGTTCGGCAACACTAATCGACTTCCGAGTGAGCTGCCAATCCAACGTCACCGACAAGCGTCGTCGAAAACACTTTTTTCTTCGACTTTTCGATACCCGGTCGTACTCTATACCCGACGATAACGACGCCGACGCTGTCTCAATTCGACGTTTAGGACGGACCTGAGGCCCGACTGCTGCGCCCGACTGTTGATAACTCTACTCTGTCTGGGCGTCTGCATCTTCCGTTGACGCAGAATTCTTGTCAACATCCCAGACGAGATCGACCCCTCCCCCCAAAATCTTGTTATGGCCTTTCTTCTTTGAAAGGGCACGTTTCGTCTTGCATATTCAGAATATTTCATAGAGACGGAACCAGAGCTAATTGCTGAGCTCTTGTGTCAACATCGTTTCGAATCACGCTGCTTCCGTGTTGCGTGATTGCCAACAACTCGCCACTATGCCGTCACAAATAGCCCCTGCGCCGCTCAAGGCCAGCTTATTGCTCTTCCTATTCGCTTGGTCGCACCTCGCCCTGGCCTTGGCTCCCGATATTTGCGCCAGCTTCAATACTGCTTCAGGAGAGTCCCAGTCGAATACACCCCGACAATCCAACGGTCTCTGCTCAGACGCTTGCAGGGGCACATATGCCTACGCCATTACACAAAATGAAAAGTGCTGGTGCTCAAACTATACGCCAGATAAAGGCTCTACCGTCGGTGGCGGCCAGTGCAATAGCCCTTGTCCCGCATACCCATTCGAGTCTTGTGGCGGAGACGGTGTTTTCAGCTACATGCAAGTTGGTCAGCCCTCTGGTACGAAAGGCCCTGGCTCGTCTCCAGACCCAGACCCGGAACCATCACCATCACCATCACCGGAACCAGAACCAGAACCAGAACCAGTAAGTGCTTGATCTACTAGCCTGTGTCGTCTTCTACGACGTTCTGTCTCTCTTTTGTTTGCCCCCTTCTACTAGCAATGTCGCCGGGCATCAGTCTGGCGTCTAAGCTCCAGCATGATTCAGTGCTTGGTGCGGTGTAGTAACCAAGATTGCAGGAAACTTCCTCTTCTACTTCTACCTCTACTTCTACTTCTAATGATCCCACGACCTCCACAACTTCTGTATGGACCCCTTGTTTGCCCTTTTCTGTTTTTTTTTTTCTCTGTGAAATTTCTTTTATTATGCTCTACCTTCTGCTTTTCTTTCTTTTCGACTTTTCCCTTCCCTCACTGAATGCGGCATGCTGACCATTTCTTTAGTCGACCTCGACGTCCACCACCAGCAGCAAGACAAGCACCACGGAAACGCCTAATCCCACCCCATCCGTGGTCCAGACCGTCACCGCCGACGGCACTGTCAAGACGGTCACTGTCGCGGCCACAGGTACCGACCCTGCTGTGAACAAGCCCATTACCATGGAGGATGACGGAGGTGGTCTAAGCACAGGAGCCATTGTCGGCATTGTCATTGGCATTGTCGCTCTGGTTCTCATTGCTGTGGGCATCTTCCTCTTTTGGTTCCTTCGCCGCCGCAAGCAGCACAATGACGACTACCAAGATGATCCTAGTGTGCGCGGTAGCTCGTCTGGCATGATGGGCTCACATCACCCAGAGATGAGCATGTCGGGTGGCTCGCCTGGATCTCCTGGATCTGCCGGCAACCGGAATAGCATGCTGCAGATTGATCCTCGCATGGATCCGTTCAAGCAGGCCTACGGACGAAACAGTACCGAGAGCGTCAACACCCTACGGGACGACCATGACTACTCGCGCAGAATACAACAACCCAAGGTACTGAGAGCAACGAATCCCGATCCGTAGGGATAGTTAAAAGCATTTTTCTTCTCGCATTGCCCGTTTCACCTTGTTCCATCTTTTTGCTTTTACAAATGATACATCTGCCAGTCTTCTCTTGGACAAAGGATTATTACAGGGGCCAAACATGACGACGTACACGAATCTCGGATTGGTTGTGGTCCGGAAGACCTTACATACTTTTCGGCAAGAGGGGGGGAGTTGGCTTGGTTTTTTTTTTCTTATTTTGTTTATTGGCCCCTTGTTTTGAGATACCACGATTGTGCGGACGGTGCAGGCTGTTGGCCGACAGTTGCGCATGGACCGAGGCAAGGTATGAGCTGGTGTGTTTGTGCAAGACACGTCTCAATGAGGCGGGGGAGCAACGACGCACCACTTGGGATTTAAAGGGACTTGACGTTGTGTCGTGTTTTTTTTGTTGCATTCATAGGGCGGAATATTTCCCCCGCACCGAGTTTCAGACGGCTCCCGACAGCCCGTGGAGTTTTGTGGTTCTGGAAGGTTGGTGTTGTACATAGTGAATGGTGGATACTGTTTGGTACTCTGCGCAGCGGATGCAGACAGCGGATGCAGCGGTTGGATTTGTAGTTGCATCTTGTAAATGAATCAATTGAATTATCCCGACATTTGTTGTTTGCGTGATGCGAGGTGACATGAGGCACTATATATTACGACGAACAGCCAAGTTTCTACCATCCTAAAAGACATTTCGCTTGACAAGTGTATAAATAACAACGCAACACTGGGTATATTACATTTTATCATGGGTATAAATTAATTACATTATAAGGCTATGTACGTTTTAAGTCATGTTTGATATTATAGGTAACTGTTGAGTGACGAGGAAGTAGTATGTATAGAGTAGGGAAGGTAGATAAATGCATTTGCCTCGCCGTCGTCTTCATCAGGAAACCTCCAAGTTGCCGAAAAATAAAAATAAAAGAGCCAGGGCGAATGGTTTAGTGGTATAATACTCCCTTAGCATCGCCCACTTGTCGAGCTGGGATTGTTTGGGAGTGGTCCGGGGTTCGATTCCCCGTTTGTCCAGCTTTATCTTTCTTTTCTTTTTTTGGTTCTACGAATCTTGATGATTTTTGTTACTTAATTTTTTTTATATCAAATTTGATTTAAAAACAAAAGAAGTTGAGAAGAGGGCTATATACTCTTTGCAGATTCACATATTATAAATTCATTATAAGAGAAGAACGAAAGTTGTTGAAATGGTTACTGAATATTACTGGCTGAATGCAGCAATTGTCTTTTCATGATTCTACTCTGAATTATATATTTTTTAACTCTCTGCTTATTCTGGTATCTTTCATTACATGCTCGTCATCGTCTCTCGGGGGGCGCTGGCATAGGCTCCCAAATCGCCTGGCCAATCATTCCTTCCTCAACCTCCTGCTGCCCAGGCCTCGGCAGCGACGTGTTTGAATAGGTGTATGGGTCGTTGTCATATGCTGACGCGGGTGGTGCGTAGGGGGTCTTCTGTGCTTGGGGACCATACTTGTCGCGACGACCTTGCGGTGATTGCGACGGGCCGCGGCTGTTGGCTGGGTTTGGCTGGGCGTGTGCCATTAGACCTATGCTTTCATCGCGTAGAGCCGGGTGTTGCTGCATCAGCTGCTGTTGCGTCATGTTACCACCTGGTCGCATGACGTCGTGGGTGTTTGGTTCCGTGGCCTTCATTTCTGTGGCTGCTGAATCGACGGCTTCATTGCGGCCGACGCGGTAACTTATATCCTCCTTTCGGCGCCGGACGCCACAGAATAGCCAGCGGACTCCGCGGCCAAAGGCTTTGACAATGTCCCAGACGTTGAGAGCGTCAAAGACGGCAGACAGTCCGACGAGACCACCAGACTTGGGCTCGCGTTCATTTTCAATGTCGGTGCTGCCGCCCTTGTCGAAATCCGGACTGGGATAATAGACTACTGGGGCGCGCGTCTTGTATGGTGCATATGGGAATGCCCAAAGGTGTAGCACCGCAAAGAGGGCCATTTCGATGCACAACAGGAGCGCAGGGATGCCGACTTTGATGTCCGGGTAGGCAAGGACCTTGTTGGGGTGCACAATGTTGAGCGTAGAAGTTCCGACGGAAATGGCGGATGCTTGCCAAAAGGAGAGGAAGACGACTAGCTTGATGGCGATGATTTTCATGAGGAGGTTGTGCTCTGACAGTGCTTCACGGAGCTGCACGTAGACTTGGATGAGGCAGAACATGGCGATTGTGACGGCAAGGGCGTTGATGACAATAACCTGAGAATTCCGTTAGCGGACGCAGTTCCTTTGATACAAACGAATGAGTAGATGTACCCAGATGTGCCCAAAGACTGGGCTGTTGGAACTTTCGCAATAGTGGTCAAAGTACTGCGAGATGACGGCAGAAATGGTCATGGCAACGCGAATAAAGCAGTAGTGGTAAATGCCGATCCAGTTAATGTTGAACCACGTTAGACCGCTCTTGGGAGTGCGCCAGGGACCCCGTTGCTTGCCGCAGCACGCCGCAAACCAGTTGACTGGCCATACCCATGGCTTGATGGGTTGCATCTCACGGAAAAACGCCTTTTGCGAGTGGAGATCCGGCGCAACATAGTGGCAGAGGAGAGCAAAAAAGGACGCAATGGCGAATGCTTCGTAGCAGTCGGCAATGACTTGGAAGTAAATGGCGTGCCAGTACCATTCAACCTGGAGATATGAGGCAATGGCGTATACGGGAACCATGAAGAGGATGCGAATGACGCTGTGGCTGATTAGATGCTGAATCAAAGCTTTTTGTTGACGATGAACATACTATCGCTGTTCTCTTGGTTTGGTGTAGTGCAGAGCATGCATCCAAATAAGATAGAGGCTCATAACCACAGCTATGAGGGTGCATCCTGCGCTGATGATGCGGGCTAGGTTGTGAAAGTTGAGGGGTCCAATGAGGATGATTTCGGAGCCGGGAGATACTGGGGTTGAGTTAGCGGGTGATTTCTATATACAAGAGCGGTATACGTTGGAGAAGGCAACGTACTCCTCATGTGCTCAAGTGTATTGTTGCATGTTAGATTCATGCTGGGCAATGTCGCAGGCCAGCTGGCGCAAAGATTGTATGGGTGGCGGCGGCTCTAGCTCTGGCTCCTGGCCAATTTGTTTGTCCAGGTATATATGTCCTGTTCTCGTTATGTCCCCGACCATGGAACCATTGAAAGATCGGAGCTGTGGTTCCTCGGCGCATCAAGCGCAAGATCGGCAGCGAGGCAAAGGCAGACTGCTGCTGGTCTATCTCTTGAAAGACGGGCGTGTGGCTGTAGGCAGTCGTTTGTTACGGTCGAGGCTATGCCGACAGTAATAAGGCCCGTAGTCAAAATGTCGTAACAAGAGAGGCTCAGCTGATCGTAACGGTTCGCGCCGTTCAAGTGTCGTCGTTTGTATCCGTCGTGGCGTTTCGACCCGCGAGCGTTGCAAACGTGGAATATCGTGAACCAAGTCCGAGCGGCGTTATGGGCAAAAGATTGTCTAGAAACACAAAAGAAAATAGAAAGAGAAATCGCCAGGATCAAAACACTCGCTTCGTCTGCCCGTGCACCGGTATGAAGGAGTGTAAAAGTGCAGGCTCAGCAAGGGCAACGATAACCCGGGCGACGGCGGGTTAAACAGGTAGCGAGATGGCGGTGCAGAGATAGAGATGGTATGACGCCAGAGTGCAAGACTAGCTAATTAAAGAATTAGCTTACCGGCGGATGAGACACGGACGGCACTGTCGGCAGGGCGGTAGGTAGTACAACCCTGCACAAGGGATGTACAACTTTTACTTCAAGGTTGTGCCTGATGCAGAAGTGCACAAGTTGGCGTTTGCACACTGCGCAGCCTCTTTTGTGTCCGATGTGAATAGTCATAAACTTGTGCACATTTATCCTTGTCTACATTTATTCACTGGTTATTCACCCTTTCAATCCTTATCAATCTCTTCCCTGGCATCTCCTTTCATCCTCCTTCTCCCCATGCTCTCTTCTCATTCTATTCCCCTTCGATCCTCGACAAAACTCAAGGGGTGGCGTCTCAATTACCCCTGGCTAACCCACTCCTTGGCACAGCCCAGCCAAGCCCTCTTCTGCTGGGCTCACCTCCACCACAGCTAATGAAGTGTGGAGAGCCCTGGACAGCCCCCGAGGCCGCCGACTTCTACGCGCCGCCCGACCTGCGAAACACCCCAGCCCCTCTGCTAGCTCCGTCCTACACCCGCCCAAAAACAGGGAATGTTCACGGGACCCCACAAGCGCCGCCCCCTGTTTCCGTGGCTGTGTCTTTAATGGCCGACTGGGCGATGCGTGGCCATATCGGGATTGTGGTAATTACAGGCCTACTCGTATAAGAAGGGCGGCACGAGAAACAGATGTACAAAATACGCCTCATCTATTCAAAGAGTCTTAGCTGGTGTAAGAAGTCAAAGAGTGTCTCGTATCTACTTGAAAGAATCACTATGCAGCGCTTAATGATCTCTCATCTACTTCGCACGTACATACCTCGCAACGTCAGCCGCTGCTGGAATCCATCCCATCCCATCCCGCCGTCGGGCCATGATTCAGCCAAGATGGTCCAAGTTAGGTTCCCAAATGAGCCCTCAGAGCAAACTAACAATGCTCGTGATAAGCTGTGATTGTTTGCCTATAATATTGCAAAAACGACTGGCTGCTCACTTGGCTCGGCTTACTTTTCTAACAACTCAAGATCTCTCAATGGTTGAAAACGCTCATAGCGGCGGCAAAACACAAGCTATATTATAAAACCTTAGCTGGAAGCAACGACTATTAGTCAATACAAACCTGTTTGGCAGGAGGGGTACTTGGCTAGCTGTGCAACTTCCATCGTCTGGTAGCTTCTTTAAGCAACTTGTCTATCACAGAGCGCAAGCAAATGGCTACCAATACACAAGCAAGCACACTCAACACTGCACGACAAATGATTTGCTATCATGTTGCTTTGTAGGTTTTGTACCATATTGTTATTTTCTAAAAAGTACTCAGAGTCAAACGTAAAATCGAAAGCCAAATTCAATATCACGCATCGCAAGCCGCACAATACTCCCAACTCAGCGTTCTTTCTACCTAGATTTAACGAGCCCGCCAAACCCTGTAGAAACTATTCGGGGGATGAAAGACGCGTTCGGTAGAAGCTATCAGCCCCAAGCACCATTTAGCAAGGGACATGGATACAATTAGTCCTAGCCCTCGAATCCGTAATGCACCCACCAGTGCCGTCGTCAGTGAACCAAGCAGCACCACCGCATGAGCGGCTCTCGTGGAATCTAGTCCTAAACCCGTTGGCATAGATCAATCTGATAGATTTGATAGTAGGTGAAAGAGGCGTCGGGTTATTGCCGCATCGCAAAGTTCCACTGCCAACGAGTCGACCTGTGCAGCCCTCACCGGTCCAGTACTGGTAGTCCTCTGCCATTGCCAAAGAGGCGAGGCCTAAAAGTGCGATGAACTTCATTGTAGCTTTTGTAATTGTAAGTAAAATAATGTTATTTGTGATGAATGTTTGGCAAGTGGATCAAGTTAAAGGCTTACTGATGCTATGGGAGGTCATCGAGGCAGAGCAGTGCCTTTTTATACCTTATCCTCTTCGGGGTTAAGTTTCGTAATACTTCATATTCACTACAAGTTAGATACCAGTAAACCTCTTTTTTTCAGCTCCCTTGGCGTCAAATGCTACTGCACCTAAGACGGAGCCCCCCAAGAACGCTGTTACAGTCTAGAACATACTTTCTACAAGAGACAATAATGCCGATATCAACGAGTACCGGGGCCACACATCTCCTCAATCAGTCGTTATTCGCCTATTTCATCGGGTCAATTGCTAGCCTGTTAGCTCATGCCAAGTGTTCCAATGCCCGTAAGCCGGCATCGATTCTTCCGCTCCCGCCTGACCAAATCGCATCACGAAGACTCACTTTTAACAAGAATCCAACAGACCACTGCGGGTGAGGTAGCATCGCCAAACTCAGCCGCGGCTGGTGAAAAGGCACTTGCGCTGGTTTTGCTGTTCAATACGCCCTTGAATTGGGAATCTCATCATTACGGCTGAGGGGCCTGCATCAAACCATTGCGCCACACTCTGCATCATCCTATACGGCCGAGAAGCGTCCGACTCAGCCAGAGCCTGATATAGGCAGGCAAAAGCTTTCGAGCTATTTTACAATATCTATGGTGCTGCCCTTCCTCCAATGTTCCACAAAATCCCTCTCCCACTCTCAATAATCTCCTCGTGTTCATTGTTACATATGTATTACATGGGTATCGTCCCATACGACGTCACAAAGGTATGCGGCCCGCCTGCATCCAAGTCGGTAAACTGCCTGTTCGCCAATAGATTGTCCGTGGTAATGCGGTCGGTATAAAAATCGTCAAAAAAAATTTGTTGGTACAGAGTAGTATAATGCGGCAAAAATAAGGTGTCAAAACATAAAAAAAAAAAGTCTGGATGCCGCAATGCGTAATTGTCCGAAAACGCCATATATCCCAAGTGTCCCCCGCAACCACATCATCTAATTGCTCCCGTCGAAATGTCTTTTAGTTCCTTTTCCGGTCTGCTCGAAATAGTCCCCTCGTTTCTTGTCCTTCCACATTCATCCTAACGTCTTGCCCGCTTCTCTCGATCACTGGACAAGTTGCCCACACCTTCCTCGCTACGGCGCTTGCGTCCGCGGTCCTCTCTGCCGTATCGGTCTTCTGGTCTAAGTCCTCCACCTCGCCCAGGCCCACGACCGCCAGACCAATCCTCGGGTCTTCTTCCGGGTCCGCCTTGCCGATCTCTACCCTGACCTCCTTCCATTCCAGCGCCAGATCTTCTATCCCGGTGGTCACTGCCGTCTTTGCTTTCACGTTCGCGGCTGCTACGTCGTCCGTGTCGATGTTGGCGATCTTGGCGGTTATCCCGCCAGCGATCCTGATCGCCACGGCCATGGGCGTTCTCGTCATTGGCAGGCCCTTTCGGCGCATCAACCCACTGTCGTGGCTCTTGCGATGGAGTAGATGGCTGCGAGCCGCCAGCCAAGACCTGTACGTCAGAGTTACCTAGCATCTGTCGCGGCTGGTTCTGCCGCATGTTGCCGCGTCCAGTCTCCGGCGTCGATCCTGATTGGAGCGTATTGTTGATACCAGCTAGTTGTCGCCTGCCACCCCGTTGTCTGTCATTTGACGCAGCAGGACCCGTGGGGATCCCGCTGTCGGGCATATCACGCCGGCCCTGGTTAGGAGGGGCGCCAGGGGGCGGTGGCGGTGGAGGGACTTTGTTGTTATCCAGGTTAGCCAGTCGATCGGGGTGGACACCAGAAGATGGTGTGCCCTTATCGCCGCCAGGTCCTTGGTTCCTTTGCCGGTCCTGTTGTGGTGCCGCTGGCGAGCCCGAACTAGCCGGCCCATTAGGTTCGTGACCACGTCGGCCCCGTCCAGATGCTGGGCCTGTAGGTGGCTGGCGTTCTACTGATGGCGGTTGCGAGTGGTCATGTCCTGGACGACCGTCTCCTCTCGAATCAGGTCCCGTCGGTGTGCCGTGGCCGCCTCTAGCGGCTCCACGGCCGCGTGGACGGGGTCCAGATGGTGTCTCAGGACCTGTAGGAACGGGGTTCAATCGCCCATAGTTTGGATCTTGATATGATGGATGGTGTCGTCTGTCGTCAGGTCCTCGAGGTGCCCCTGAGAAGTCGCGGCTCATATTCTTGTCTCCACGATACTGACCAGGGCCTTGTGGGCGATCATCCCGCGGCATCCGTCCGTCGCCACGATGATCCGGCGGATGAGGTCGGCCATGCCTGTCATCAAACGGAGCTGACGGGCCGAAATTGTCCTGCTCATGGCCATGGCGGCCGCCTCGCCGAGGGGACTGTGGACGTGGACCACGATCCCGGCCATCAGGTCGTACAGAGCGCGAGGGGTTATCATCGCGTCGATCGACCAATGCGGCTCGTTCTGGATTGACAATATCCATTGTGCTTGCGCTTGCCGGTTCTGAGTTTCGAGGTCGGTGTTGCTCAGCATTACTGGGGCCTTTGGATGGACGTCCGTCGTCTTGCGCAAAGAGCGCAGCCCGCTCTGGATTCATCATGGGCTCGATCTGTTCTGTCTGTGGGGCTTGCGGAGCTGGCGATGCCGGTGCTCCTTCTTCCGGTCGATCGCCCGAACGACCGTTTCTTGAGTCTCGGCCTCTCTCCTGATCGGACCCTCTAGGTCGGCTGGGTGGCTCACCTCCTCGATGGTTATCGTCGGTGCGTCTATCGTTGTCACGGTTTCGCTCAGGACGTTCATTCTCTGGGCCCTGTCGCGCGTTCCGCGAATTCCTAACATCGTGCTTTTCACGAGAATCGCGATTATCGCGTTGATCCCGAGAGTCACGTCCGCGTGGTTCGCGGCTATCGCGACCATCTCTCCTATCGTGGCCGCGGGATGGGTTGAACCGCTCTGGAGTGTAGTGTGCAGGAATGGGGACGTCAGGGCGAGTGGGCAGATTGTGTGGCCGACTGTCTTGTCTTGCCCCGCCCATTGGCGTTGAAGGTCGAGAATGGCCAGATACTGAGTTGTTTTCATCTCTACCAGGCTCTCTACCGCCCCGCGTAGGGCGGGCGGGGAGTGATTCCTTTCCAGGTTGGACCGAGGAACCAGATTGCTGTAGTTTGCCATCTTGCACTTCGCCATCCTCCTCTTCGGCAACCTTGGCAGGTGACGGTCTATCGTAAGTTAGAAATGATTGTTGATCTATTTTGGAGAACCGCTTACTTGGAAGAGCCAGGTGTGAAATCAGTCGCCGTGGGTCGTAAGTTAGATGGTTTGTCCGCGTTTGGCTTGGCACCGATCTCCTTTAATCAGGTTAGTTTACATCTCTCCTCGAAGGCAACATAACTACTTACAGCATTCGTTCGGAAGACCTGAACCAGGACCCATTTCGACTTCCGCCTTTGAAGCTCAGACAATGCGCCCTGAGCAGCGACAGACAAGTCTACTCGGTCACCAACTTCGCTCTCTGGCGATGACTTGGCTGCTGCCTCAACTTGAGTGATTTTCTGCAACTGTGTCGAGAATTGGGTCGCCATGAAGTCGACAGCCGGAAAGAAGTCAACCACAGTCTTGAGAACAGTAATAGCGTTCCTGATGTGCATCCATTCGCTTCCAGAAAGACAAGACTTTAGTGCATTGTTCAAGTTCTTATGCCAGCCAAACAACAGATCTCTAAACTGCGCATGCTCGACAAATGTCATTGGCTTACCCTCCTCGTCAAACGTGAGAGCGAACCCTAGGCGTGGCTGATCGCGTGCACCGATGCCCTCTTTCTCATACACACCAAGTTGCGACTGGGCTTTGGCATCTCTTGCGCCCTTTTCGGCTCGAACAGGAAGGTTCCTGTGCCATCGCGACAAGTCCTCCAAGACCAATTTCAAGAAGCGACCAAGATGCTCAGTCTCTCGAACAGTGCAGGTAAAGATGAGTGACCGGAGTCGGTTGGCATTGAAAAGACGGTTGTAGAGAGACATGAGCTTGAATCCAGGAGCATTCCATTCGTGCAGTGACTTGATGAAACGGAAAGTAAATTCTGCATCTCCAGGTGACATTGAAATTCGGGGCAAGAAACACTGCTCCAGAAGAAGATCCGAAATAGCATCAGCCTTGATACTAGGATTCGGGAAAGAAGACTGAAACTGTTTGGTCAAGAAGAGCTTCCACTTTGCTTGCCGTAAATAATGCTCTTTTCGCTCTTCCAGGAGCGCGACTTGGAGCTTCATTGACTCCTTTCTCTTCTCGTTGCGTTCTTCTTGACTGCGACGAGATGTATCCGATCGATCTCGAAGTAGAGCTAAATCTTCTGCTTTCAACCTGTCGCCTTCTTGCTTATAAATATCATCTGGGCAGAAGATGTCGCCGAGCTGAAGGGCCCAGAAAGCTGTGTAGAATTCAGGTGTAATCTTCTCCCAGATATCTGGGTCAACAGTCTCCTTGACTGCTTGAGTCAAAGGCTGCAGTGCACTTCGAATAAGAGATGGGTCCTCTTTCTGCTTCATGTCAAAGTCAATAAAACAGCGGAGGGAAATAGCTGGAAGTTGGCTTACCTGATCTTCTACTGTAGCAACTGCTTCTGCCAGCTCATCTTCCGCGTTGGGCTTTTCGGACATGGCAATGTCACCTTCCTTGTCAGCCTCGGCCTGGGCACGTTTTTCCTTGTCTTTGTTGGCGTCTTCTTCCTTTGCGTTCCAAGGGAACATCCTCTGTGCAAGACTAGCTCGCCCAATTAGGAATGCTAAGCTGACATCCAGCCCGAAGTCTTTCATCAGCGTTGGGATTGGTGGCACTGAAGCGTCAAATGCTGATTGTCCCAGATTACTCCATAAGAAATCCAGATACTGGCTGAATGTCTTGTGAGAATCATCGACGATGGTAGAGAGATACTTGATATGGGCTTCATCTTCAGGGACCTTGTAGATAATGGCTTGTCGGTATTGGGCAAGATTGACAAGCAAGCGGGCAGCAAGGTGGGAGTCCGCCAGGGCTTGGGTCAGGCGACTAGAGCTCTTCACGTTGTCGAAGCGCTTGTCTCCCGCCCGGATTAGAGTATGCTTGCGCAGCGCCTGCCCTCCTGCCATGGAGAGGACTTGGTAGTCGGTAAAATCGATAGAATCAACAATGCCTCCCATGGATGAGATGAGCTCTTTGAGAATAATAAGGTCGGTCGAATTTCCACGAAAGAGCTGGTCATTCACATAGAGAAGTACTGGCGTGGCGTCCAGCAGCGAGTAGCGACGGAATACTTTGCCAGTAAATCGCGACAAGGCTTGAAGCCATTTACTAGTTGTCAAAGCGTGCTCCGCTTGTGTGCGGCTTCTTGATTTACCCAACGAATTCATCAAGGACCAGACTAGTACGTCATACGACAAGTCTGTAAAGTACTTGGCGCATTCGACGAATGCTTCGATAAGATTGGGATATGACTCGAGTTGCTCAAAGGCCACGCGAAAGACAATCCCGGGAGATGAGTAGCTTGTTTTCGCAAGCTGTTTCGCCATTTCGCTTAGGTTAGTCAACGAGACTCGTTTCATCGTTCCACGAGTATCGGCCATAGCCCGCGTGAATACAGCTTTCATTGCTGGGAGACGTGATATTTGACCCTCGAACCATTCGGCGTACAGCGAGTAGCGTGTGGTGGTGGGGAAATGCTTAAGTAGCTCCCAAACAGCATTAACTACTGATGCGTTTGCCTTGGTGTGGCTAAGCGAAGGAAGAAGGAGGCGCTTTAGCAAAACATGCCAGCGGCTGTGATTTTCCTCTGAGCGATCCTCAGCCATGCTTTTCGAGCCAATACTAGCCAATTTGGCGAGGAGTGTTTCATCTTTTCCGATGTTTACCCCAGATATGTTCAGGAACGTGTTGCAAAGCGTAAAAATGTCGTCGACAGTCTGACAGACGGGGATTTGGTCTGCCCATTCGTCCCAATAAAACCTATAGGTTTGATTTTCATTGGTGTCGTACTTGTCGGGAAAAGGCCAGCGCCATATCTTCTTTGCAGGCAGTCTTGTAAGCTTGACGCTCCCCTTTGGTACACCACTCTGATCAATTTCGGGGATGAACTTGGTCGGGCATTCCATGGAAGCTGTGCCTTTCGGGCGGCTATCCCTGTAAACCTTGTCTACTGACACGTTGAGGATGCGGTGAATTCGATTTAGAACATCTGGAAACGTCTCAGGGATCCAGGGAAAACGGCCCAGGATAAAGAGTGATTCGGGAATGGCGCCAATAGTCAATAGTTGGGTGAGTAGAGACACCTTCTGCTCCAGAGGCGCTGGAAGCTTGGGTTTCGTCTCGGCCTCCTCAACGGCCGTCTGCGTCTTTTCACCCTCGACCTTTTTCGGGGCTTGACTTTTCGGCGCATTCGGATTATCATCATCGCCTTGAGGAAGAACGCCAGCCATCAAAAGCGCGTTCATTGATCCGCCTTTTGATGCTCGCTCTGCCAATTCAGTCTTTCTCGTTTCTTCTTCACGGACTTGCTCCATCTCGTCATCGGCTGGCGAAAGGTGAGGGTAGAGGTCTGCTAGTGAGATGAAGCCGACTTTGATAAGTAGGGCAGCGAGGTACAACAGGTTGGCTGGCAGGACGTCTTCCGCGGCCCGCAAATCGGAATTGTAATATCGCAGCTTGAATCCAAGCAGCTGAGCAGCGACTCTGTTTCCGGGGGGAGGGAGAGTATTTGTTTCTTTGATCCATTGTTGTTCGAAGTCGAGGCTGGAATTGGTAGATTCGCCATTGGCAGAAACATCTGCTGAGCCAGCCCTTTGTCGTCCGCCGAGTTCAAAGAATGCAGCGAGATGTGCCTCTCTAGCTCTGTCCCAGAACGCTATGTCGCTTGCCAGCTTCCGTTCGGCTACGGCAGCCTCGTCTTCTGGACTCATGTTCCAATCCGTGGAACTGGGGTGCGCCCATGCCGGAAGGCCTGCCGAGTAAGCGGGGTCGCTCGACTTGGGACGCGAACGTGGCCACCACGAGCTTATCCTCAAAAACTTTATAAAGAACTTGTACTGTTTAATCAGAACGGCAGCTGCGACATCAAGCGTCACGTCCAGCACACGTCCAACATCAAGGTCAAATGTTCCAATCAAGGCCTTGACCCTCTCAAAAGTGTGCTCCGCAAGCTCAGGCGGTGGCGGCGGAACGGTGCTTGTTGTGAAGAGCTCACTGATGAGTTTTGAATATCCTTCGGATTCTTCTCGGAGAAGGTTGTAGTTGGCTTGTCGATAGAGCAGATTCGTTGCTTGCCTTACTCCAAGTCTCGCAAAGGTTTCTCTGATCAGGCCCAAGCTCTGGAGGATCGGTGCATCGAGTACTTGACGCATCAACGCAGGTGAGACTCCTGTGAACATGAGAAAGTCCCGAAGGACCGGGTGATAGGCGTCCGGCTCGTTCTCCATAAGCGTCGCAAGCGAGTCGAGGAAGAGGGTATGAGGGGCAAAAGTGTATGAATCCTTAATAATGTCTGACTTTTCGTCCCCAAGAATCTCTTTGACGCAAGCGCCGGCATCTGAGGGAGAAAGGCGGCCATCCAGAACAGCATGGATAAACTCGAGCAAAAGGCTCGAGAGCTCGGTTATATCGACATCCTGGAGCGCCTGCATTCCATGTTGGATAACCTCGGCGCGGCTTGACTCAGCCCATTTGTCTATGTGATCGTTCGTGATTGTTTCGTAGTGATAGTTTGAGGTTTTCAAAGGCGGGTACCCAGATGATGCGGCTGTCGACTGCTGCTGAGGCTGTTGCGTAGGAGTTGGCGCTTGTTTCGTTGCGGACAGAGAAGTAGAAGGCGGAGGTTTCATCGTATTCTGTTGGTGATTTTGAGAATCCGACTGCTGGGGAAACGAGTTGGAACTCTTTCGCGTGGGCGATTGCTGTTGTTGCCCATGACCACGGCCGTAGCCTTGGGAAGAATCGCGGCGTTGCAGGCCTCCTCGGTGCCGTCCGCGACCTCTAACACCACTATCGTCTCTTTCATGTTGAGCCATATTTGTGTCAGCGGGTCGGTGTGGCGACGGTCTGCCTCCTTCCGTGGACGGTCTGTCGGACCTCTTGCGCTTGGGAGGCATGGCAGCTTCACAGGACTGAAGATGTGGGAAGCTTATATCATTGGCGCATGAGGCTTGGAGCCGATGGCGTTAACAAAACCAGGCTCAAAATTTCAATGGCGCAATGATTGCGTGCAAGCCAAGGCAGAATGTGGCTGCTATGGGAGTCGGGGCAAATAAGCAAAGGCAAAGCGCGAGCCGACAAAGAACCCTAGACGTCAAGAAAAAGCCAGAACAGCGTAAAAGAATCGACGTAATCGGTGTATGCTTCTACGCTATTGTATGTTGATAACGTGAGTCTGCTTCCAGCGCTGTGTATGCCGGCGGCGCGGCGTTGCAAAGGTTGGGTTAGGCGGTTGGAGTGATTCGAAGCTCTCACGATGCTCTGGAGCCTTAGCCTGTTGTTCGCGACGCTGGAGCTGTACAGAGACGCACAGGCCACATCAAACGAGCGCACGCTGGCACGTGATCTGTAGCACCGAGTGGTGGGTGTTCCTAGCCGAAGCAACACTCAGTAACCGCCCCCACTTCATTGTGTCCCGAGTAACCTTTACAACTGCTCTTGTAAGGCGTGATAGGGTGACTACTAGGTTGCCTTAGTCGGTCTTGTAATTGATTCGTGGGTGAATAAGCGTGGTGTCTGATGCCTCTGCGGTACTTCGTGAGACTCAACAGCCAAGTATAGCTCATAAGACGCCTGTTGCCGGTCTTGCAATACAGCTGGTGGATTTAAACCCGACCTACGAGGTATCCAAATTCATCCATAGTATGAAGAGCGCAACCAAGCCTAAAACCCAATTCTAAGAAGTAGTAGTGAATAGCAATGTGCATAA
Source organism: Lecanicillium sp. LEC01 (assembly GCA_002242745.2). NCBI lineage: Eukaryota > Fungi > Ascomycota > Sordariomycetes > Hypocreales > Cordycipitaceae > Lecanicillium > Lecanicillium sp. LEC01. The sequence goes on from NIWZ02000002.1 coordinate 770,170, forward strand.
TGGAGCCACTACACTCTATCGTCGGTTTTCCACCTGAACTTCGTTCTCTTCAGTTCTAGGGTAGGTTGTGGGCGGGCCTAGTGGCCCAGTGAATTGGGCTGAGATTGGGGGCCGCATTAGTCATAATTTTGGCGGCTGCACCCAATCTGGAGTGGCGGCACCCGATAGGAAGCGGTGCCGATTGCGCAATAGTAGTCTCCGTAAAATGCAGCCTCTACATCTATTTGATTTGACTCACAGTCATCACCACTTCTCAGGCCGTATCCGTTGAGCTTTTATATCTTGGATACTAATTCAGAGCAATTACATGGTTGCCTCGCAACAGGAATTGATACACCATTGGCCGCTTTGCTCGAGCCGCAATTGCCTCTGATTCGCTCTCCCGGTCTCGGTGTTAAAAGTCGCCGCGGCGCATAAACGGGGTCGTAATGACTCAAGATGATGCCAACAATGGCAGTCAAAAGATAAAATATGGTCAGTACTCGGTGCCCTCCAATGAGATGAGACGAATATGTTTCATCTCAATGCTTTTGAAACTAGTGACTGAATACCTGTAAGAAAGAACGCAGTCTCAGCCGGAGAACCCATTTGCGGCGTTGATTCCGGAACAGCAAATAGCGATTATTCCTGAATTCACCCTCGAGTCGGGTACCACGCTACGCAATGTTCCTGTTGCATACACAACGCGCGGCATTCTCTCGCCAAATGCTGACAATGCTATGGTCATTTGCCATGCCCTCACTGGAAGTGCGGATGTGAGTGATTGGTGGGGGCCTTTGTTGGGCGGACCTGGCCGGGTCTTTGATACGTCAAGATTCTTCATTGTTTGCATGAACAGCCTAGGTAGCCCGTACGGCACTGCCAGCCCAGTCACTGCCAAAGATGGTGACCCTGCCAATGGTCGTTACGGGCCAGAATTCCCCCTCACAACCATTCGAGATGACGTCAAGTAAGTACCCGCCATTTCTTCGCTTATCCCCATCCTTGGCACTGACTGTTATACAGCCTTCACAAACTTCTTCTAGATGAGCTAGGAGTCAAGCAGGTTGCTGCCGTGATTGGCGGCTCACTCGGTGGCATGTTTGTACTGGAATGGGCCTATTTTGGCAAGGACTATATCCGTTGTATTGTCCCCATTGCTACTTCGAGCCGTCACAGCGCTTGGGGCATCAGCTGGGGCGAAGCACAGCGACAGAGCATCTACGCAGATCCCAAGTATGATGACGGCTACTACACCTTTGAAGACCCTCCCACAACCGGCCTCGGCGCCGCACGCATGTCTGCGCTGCTTACATACCGAAGCCGCAACTCGTTCGAGTCTCGTTTCGGCCGTAACATCCCAGACCCAACCAAGGTGCAAACGATTCGCGAGCGTACACGGCCCAGCACCCCGTCCGAGACGCATTTCCACATCCACAACGACGGCCACATTGTCAAGCGTGTTGCCGTCTCCCGCCAAAACAGCAGCAACAGCGCCCAGCAAGTGCCAGTTGCCAGCAACGGCAGCGCCAATGGCGGCAGTAGCACCAGCAGCACTCCCGCAAGCGCCCAACAAATCGTCGCGGATTCCCCCGACCCCCAATTCACCGGACCCAAGAAAGTCAGCCTCACCGGCGGCGACGAGTTTCCGACCTCTCACTACTTCTCGGCCCAATCCTACCTTCGCTACCAGGGCACCAAGTTTGTCAAACGCTTCGACAGCAACTGTTACATTGCCATGACGCGCAAGCTCGACACGCACGACGTCTCACGCGACCGCGCGGAGACGATCGGCGCGGCGCTCGAGATGATTGAGCAACCCGTGCTCGTGCTGGGAATTGAGAGCGATGGCCTATTTACGTTTGCTGAGCAAGAGGAGATTGCGCAGCATGTGAAGAATTCACGCCTAGAGAGGATTGTCAGTCCGGAGGGCCATGATGCGTTTTTGCTGCAGTTTGAGCAGGTGAACAAGTACATTTTGGAGTTTCTGCGGGAGGTGTTGCCGGATATCATGTTGAAGGAGGGCAATGCGTCGGTGGAGGACAGTGTTGGCAAGATTACCAAGTCTAGCACGTTTGGTGAGGCCGAGGTTGAAGATATTACCGCCTGGTAGACATAATTACGGTTTAAAAGTTTGATCAAACAGCATGAGTATAGACGAGGTGAATTACTAATAAAAGAGAAATTGCATCATTGAAATAGATTGCTTATACGTCTTGCCTCCTTTTTTTCCTTCTTTCCCCCCCCCCCCCCAAGATTAACACCTTAATCGTGCTGCCACGTATAGGCTGCAACAATGATCGCCGTTCAGTCAGGATAACATATGACCATATTGAAAATATATCAATATGAGCTTGACTAAAAATCAGTCGGATCTATATATTTAAGTCCGCGTGCCGAGAGCCGTCTATTTTGTATAACTGTGGGTAGCAACGGGCGGCCATGTATGCAGATGGGGCTAAATCTAGCGTCTGAGACAGGGCAAGTGTGGCGACAGGCTGCACTGCGTCATCGACACCCTTGATCAATAAACTCCAGCAATGCAACGCCGCTGCCGTTGCGCCAAAGCTTGACAAAATATTGTACAAACAACATTTCAACTAGTTTGATGAAGTGACAACATGGCAGTCGCCTCAAAACCTGCCAGAGCCCAGGCGCTCGTCGCCCCGCGACGGTCTCTCCGATCTCAAATGCGCATCACCAAAGCTTCAACACCATCAGACAAGAGTATCAAGCAAGAGCCCAAAGAGTCAACGCACGATGACATTGTCCCGAAATCAGCTGAAGCAACATCTATACTCAAACAAACGTCCAAGCCACGCAAGGCGGTGAAGACGCAGCCACCAACCGGCTCACCGTTTCCCAACTTTCCACATCCAACGCCGCAAGAATGCGAGGATGCTCACGCCATGCTAGTTGAGTTACACGGCCCGCGCAAACGCCCGGAAAAGATTGTAGCGCCAACGGATTTTGCCGGCTGCGGCAACTCGCCATCGGTATTGGACGCCCTCGTGAGGACGATTCTGTCCCAAAACACCAGCGGCAAGAATTCCACACGGGCCAAGAAGAGCATGGATGATGTCTACGGAGGCTGCGATAAGTGGGACGAGATTATCAAGGGCGGGCAAAGCAAGCTCCAAAAAGCCATCCATTGCGGTGGCCTGAGTGTGGTGAAGAGCAAAGTCATCTTCACGCTGTTGCAGCAGGTACATGACAAGTATGGCGAGTATTCACTGGATCATCTATTCAAGGTCTCCGACGGAGATGCTATGCAGGAGATGCTATCGTTTCAAGGCGTTGGTCCCAAGACTGCGAGCTGTGTGCTGCTGTTTTGTCTGCAGCGGCCGAGTTTTGCCGTCGACACGCATGTATATCGACTTACGGGATATCTGGGTTGGCGGCCGGAAAAGGCTACGAGAGAGCAGGCACAGGCACATCTTGATGCCAAAGTGCCTGATGGGCTGAAATACGCACTTCACGTTTTGCTTATTGCGCATGGAAAAACGTGCGAGAGATGTCGCGGTCGAGGAGGAGCTGGAGCATGCAAGCTGGCCAAGGCCTTCAACTATTGAGGGAATTGCACAGATTAGGTATTCCCAAAGGCGGCAACGATTTTCAATGGCTAGATTCTGTATTAGCGAATGAAATTCAGCGAAAATGTATCATAGTACAAGGGGCGTAAATTGGCACACATTTTCATCCCAAAATGCAGCCAGACTTGCTACATGTCGTGACCGAGGTGTCTCCCCTGGTTCCGCAAAGACTTTCCCAACTTGACCACGTTCTAGAATACTGCCAAATTAGCGCATGGAAGAAATCGATAATAGCGGAATGTTCCTGCAGAGGGTGGGTGGACACGCCCGGGCTACGGGCTACCGTCACCGAGCGCCGGGTCAGGAGCAGAAACAGTCCCAAGTCGATGGGTGGGCTCAGAGGAGCACGTGGGCGCATCGCGAGATGCCAGTTGCGCAGAGCATATTCGTAGAGTACCGACGAATCCACCCACACTGGGCCCTGGCCTGGTATTATTTTTGGGCTAGGGTCGCACTGATGCCTCAAGTAGCGCAACCTAGATGGCTCGAATGACGAATTAACGTTTGGCGTTGCGTAAATCCGGTGCGTGCAGAAGCTGTGCACGCGGGCATTTTGGTTGATACCTAGTAGCGCTGCGTTTCTCCACACAGTTCACTGCCGAGCGTCGTTGGGAGTCGGGCTCGGCTGGTGGGCGTAGATTTCTGCAAGGCCAGGGGAAGTTTCTCTTTTCTTTCTTAATAAGATTCCGTTACTTCCGTTGTCTTGGCTATTTTCTCATCCCATTCGAGCCTAGGTAGAGTGCTAAAGAGTGAAGTGCGTTGAAAGGGTCCAAGCAAAAGATCTGCCTCGGACATCATTTTTGGCTCAGACAGTTGGCAACACTGCGAAACCAGGTGAAACAGCTGCCGCCAGCTGCCACAGATTTTTGTCATCTGCGGGCGAGACAAACGGAACTTAAGCGACGGCTCCATCTCCGGCATGCGTCTCTTTTCAAATCCTCTTCCACCTCTTTGATTACATTGCGACGTTAACCAAGAGCCTGCCCGCGGGCAAGGCAACGACGACACTGCGCTGACAATTTAATATTGCGCCTCAAAATGCCTGGATCCGTCGATCATATACTCCCACCACCTGCAGAGCGAGGTGTTCCTCGAAGCCATGCGCCTGGTGGAAATCGCGCCTTTCACAACTACTATAATGACTACTCGCACATTGCCGACCCAAATTTACGCAGACGATTAGCCTTGTCCGAAGTGGACAAGGTTCCTTTTGGCACTTGTCGTAGGTACCTACCTTTTCGCAAGTCATGACATGCTACTGACACATCCAGATGTTCGAGCTGTGCTGGTTGCTGGAGCTGGTTTCCTCTTAGACTCGTACAACATCTTTGCCATCAACCTCGTCACGACACTATTGGGTCTCGCCTATTATAGTGACCAAGGTGGGACTGGGCACTTGCCGTCCAATATCAGCCAAGCGCTCAAGGCTTCGACAAGCGCCGGTATCGTCATTGGCATGATATTATTCGGTTGGCTTGCAGAGTAAGTCGTCCGTATGTAAGCTTTCTCAAGTTTCATTGCTGACCAAAAACAGTACATATGGTCGCCGGCGAATGTATGGGATTGAACTTGGAATCATTATTTTTGCCACCTTTAGCTGCGCACTCGCTGCTGGCAGTGCATCGATTAGTGCACCAGGAGTACTGATATTTTGGCGGGTCATGATGGTAAGCCATCTCGGAAAAACGCTTTGTGCTCGACTAACAGCTCCTAGGGCATCGGAATCGGCGGAGACTATCCGTTGGCATCAGTCATCACTGCCGAGTTTGCTCCAACTCGATGGCGAGGAGGCATGGTGGCTGCCGTCTTTTCGATGCAAGGCCTTGGCCAACTCATGGCCGCAGTCGTGGCACTAATCACCACAGTTGCCTTTCAAGAATCTTATCAAGGTATCGAATCCAATGGAGTCTGCAACGATGCTTGCAAGGCTGCCGCGGACAGATCTTGGCGAATCATTGTCGGTGTCGGAGTTATTCCAGCATGCTTGGCAATGTATTACCGAATTACGATTCCCGAAACCCCTCGATATACCTTTGATGTGCAGCACGATGTAAATCAAGCAGATGCCGACATTCGTGCGTATGTACATAAGCATGAACAAAACGAATCAAACCAAGACACGCGTTATCCCGGCAATACCGCGCTTCAAATACCAAAGGCATCTTGGGCTGATGCGCTGGCATACTTCCGCCAGCCACAAAACTTGCGTGCAATTATTGGCACTACTCTGTCGTGGTTCTTCTTAGTGGGTGATATTGTTATTCTGATATAGCGATGGTACGCTAACGTTGAACAGGACCTTGCATTTTACGGCCTTGGACTAAATAGCGACGTCGTCCTGCATGCCATAGGCTACTCAACAGGCGACACATTATATCACCAGCTCCGAAACCAAGCGCTAGGCACCATCATTCTTGCGTGCGCCGGATCATTACCAGGGTATTGGACGTCTATACTCACCATTGACACGATTGGTCGAAAGCCGCTCCAAGTGTTTGGCTTTTTACTGTTGACCGGCGTCTTCTGCGTCCTTGGATTTGCTTTACACAGCCTGACTGAAGGCTCACTACTGGCCCTCTACGTCATTGGCCAATTTTTGTTCAACGCAGGTCCAAACACAACGACGTTTATTGTCCCCGGCGAGTGCTTCCCAACAAGATACCGCGCCACTGCCCACGGTGTCTCAGCAGCAATGGGAAAAATTGGCGCCATCCTTGCCCAGGGTATCAGCATTCCCCTTTTAAACCGAGGAAAGTCGGCAGAATGTCACGGAAACCACTGCTCTCCGTTACTCAATCGTCTGTTGCAGTTATTTGCTCTCTTTATGCTTTTGGGGACTTTAGTCTCATTGCTCATACCAGAAACCAAGGGCGTTACTTTGGAGGAACTGTCTGGCGAGCCTCACACGAGCTACAATGACGGCTGCAACGGCAGCGTTCGACACCATTCATCGACCTGGAGTCTATGGAGTCTCTTTGAAGGCGGTCAGCCTGCTGGATTCAGCTATCCGCGATCGAAATGGGGCAGGTTTAGCACGGGAAAGAAGTCGCCTCGGCTAGGCATCATGGCATCGCCAGAGCTGCTGGCAGAAAGGGCCGAGGATGGCAGAGACGGCAAATTCTGGAAGAGGCATCGTAAGACGAGGCTGAGCAGCAACGGCACGAGTGATATTGCCATGACGAGCCGGACAACAGATGATGCGGCGTCGGAAGAAACGGCATATGCGCAGAGCGCGCAGCAAGCGCCGAGTTGGGGCGCGGGCTGGGGCCGTATAGATCGGGGAGGACCGGCGCCGACGAGTACGTCACAATTACAAGATGTTGGAGCGCTGCTTCGGCCGGCGTAGATGCTGTTGATATAAATGTATACGGGGACACACAATATATGGATGAATATAAAGACGAGACAATAGAAGTACATACTTGAAGTTTATGACGCAGCATTTCTTTTGCGATATATAATGATTTACAAATGGCGTGTTTGTGTTGGTAAATGCACAGACAAAGTACAGTCTATTGTGAAATGTAAAATGCAGACAAAGAAGAGTCAATTGCGAACGGTAAATGCACAGACAAAGAAAAAGTCTATTGTGAAACGGAATCAATCTCTCATTGCCTAATTCCCCATGCGCCTAAAGCTAAACAAAGGAGAAAATTAGAGATGCTAAGAGAAAGAAAAGCCTTATTTTGGCTAAAAATTACCAAGTAAATGGCTGTAGGTATTCCTCCAGTATCATCCACTCCCATAACACAATACAACTCGAGTAGTCATACACCCACTGACCCTATCCATGCGATACATTTTATATATAGAGATTTTTTTGGGGGAATTTCCTTGTCGATTTAATAGCAGCATAAAATAATCAAGACATATCAAGACATTATAGCATAGATTTAGCAGCTACATCACAAAAAGACAAAAAAGTTAGCAAGAATATGATATGTAACATTTAAGAGTTTTTAAAAACGCACCTGCAGTATCGGCCGCAAGTATCCTGGGCATTTGAGCGGAACTGGCCATCGCTCGTGCAGTACGAGTTAATGTTGGAAGCGCGGCAAAAGCTATCGACGCGGGCTGCGCAGGTAAATCTGCGCTGCAAGTTGGGCGCGGGGGCAGCGACGGCGAGGCCGATGATGGAGGCGAGGATGAGAGAAGCCTGGATAAGATGTTGTTAGTTGCGGTTTAAATTGATATGGTATGCGCGCGGTGTGGTATTGACCGTCCACCGCGCGCTGCGACGAGAGAAAAAAAAGTCTTTGTACCTTCATTGTGAAATGGATATATATATGCAAGTTTGGGATTCAAACGTGAGAGATGTGAGAAAACGGTGTCACAAGTTGGTTGATCGACACGAGGGACGAAGATCAGTATAGATAAGGTAGGAAGGAGACAAGGGATGTGAAGAAAGAGAAGTGAATGGCAGAGCAAAAGTACAAAAGAAACCGTTTTAGAATCGGGCGGACAACGCCCTTCTTATTTTCTACGGAATTTACGAGGATTCATGTCTTACATGCCCGTGCCTGTTTCTAAAGGGGGGGTGTGAGTGTGTGAGTATGTGGGAGTGGTGTGGTGTGGTGTGGTGTGGGTGTGTGGGTTTGGCATCAAAGGTTAATTTACAAGGTAAGTAGGCTTGGAATGGCACGAGATGGATGGGCCCGAGAAAATGGCCGCCGAAAGACAGAAAGAAAGAAGGAACAAAGGATACCAAAAATAAAAATCAAGTCACGCTCTTGATTAAATTCGCGCGTTGCGTAGAGAAAAGAACCAATTAGAAACAAGTATCAAAAAGCAAGGGGCGGAGGAGTTTGGTACGAATAGAAGGCGGGAGATTACCTTTGTCTTAGACGGTGCGCCATAACTGAGACATTGGGGGAGCGCTTTGGCTCGCAAACGACGCCACCAGCTAACAAGGTCGTGATAAAAGGAAATCAAAAAGTCCAACGAAAAACTAATAAGAATTTTATTTAAGAAAGAAACAATGGGATTTTACAAAATGCTTGGGGTTTGGTTCAGTCGTGACTACTGTTGAATGTGGTATACATTGTCAACTATAAGCTAAGCTGTGTTGGTCAACTAACTTTACAAAATCGACTATCCCGTCTGGGGGTGGTGAACCCTTTGGCACTAGTGTGGCAATTTAGTGACGCCTTACCTCCTCCCGAAGCAAGGCAAGCCCTCTTGGCAAAGGGGCGAGTCGGGGAGGCTGGCTGAAATATGTACTCGACGCTTGGGTTATGAGTTCCGGTGAGCCAGACTCTGACACGGCACGGATGATAATGATGATAATGCCAAGAAAAAAACCCCCCCCCAAAGGAGAGAAACAAAGCTCGAGATACTACCGTAACCTTGGGTTGTAATGTACACGTACAAGCATGAGTTACACAGTTGATCGTGTAATAGATTCAGCCCAGTAGATCAGGTTTACTTGTCTTTGCGAATCTATGATCAGCAGTGTCTTCTTCTTCTTCTTACTCTGTGTGACACATGGACTACAAAACTATCCTATTCGTATTCCCGTCTTTTTCCAAGTACGAGTACAACATCAATCCTCGGCCAACACATCGACCACCACACGCACGCCACGCCCCTTGCATACCAGTGTCTTGGGTTCCATGCGGGGCAAAAATGTTACTATAATAAGCAACAGCAAAAGTTGCCAGACACAAAACTGGAATGCTAGGTTTTGCCCGTTTTGCTTTTTTAGCTTCCTTGCCTTTTTTTTTTGCTTGGCGGGTAACGAAAGTACTGTAACGTATATCCCACCCTGCAAGGTACAATCGTCGCCGGAACTTGGAAGTCAGTCGAATCGTGATATTGCGGCCGGCTTGAGTGATACGACTAGTAGTATATACGCCCTGGCGATTTTTTTCTTCTATAACAGTTTGAAGGGCGTTTATTGAAAACTACGTGTTAAAAATCCCTTTATATTTATTTCTTCTTTGTCTTCTTTTTTAACGCTTGGTAACCTGCGTATAGCTATAATAGACACCCAACTGCCGATCCGGAAGGGGCTAGAACAGTCGCCCGTCTCACATTTTTGGCTAACGGCCTCTTTAAATTAACCCACAGTCTCATACCATTCTACGTACGGACGTCGTTTTTTTTTTTCTTTTTCTATTCGTCTTTATTCCTCCCTTTTTCTCTTCTTATCATTCCAAAAATAGCATCTTTTTTTTATAACTTCATTTCACAGCAGATGTTTTACTCTTTTCTTAAACTGTGCTGAAGAGCAAAGAAGGGTGCTAGACTCGTTCTGATTCATTTATACCCCCCTTTGAATCAAGCCGAACATATGCACTAGATGTAAACCTGCGTAGTATTTAAATTATAGATGATAAGCTGCGAATGGTCTCGATGCGTCTGTTTCAGCGACATGGAGGGACAACTACAGTCCTTTATCAAAACTCCAACTCTATCCCATCAGAAAACTACCAATCACCACGTCGGTTCAGCTTCATTGGGTATAGTGACTAGCACATGTATTATAATATATACCTACCCTACATATAAACAAAGTAAAAACGCTCAAAAATCCAATCTTATCCGCTTTGCAAAATATACACCTCTTCTCCTTTTACTCATCAACCCACGGATCCCCTCCACTGCCACCACCTCCTCCACCACCACCGTCATCATCAACCTCGATCGTCGTCCCCAGCGCCTCCTTGCCTTGCCGTATCATATCCTGCAGCCGCTTATTAAACGCCGCAATCCTCACATCAGCGTCCCGCTCCTCCATCCTGCGACGTGCAGCCAGCTGCTTTGCCTCCTTGTCTAGCCGCGGACTATTTTCTGCTGCCATTTCCTCTCCGCGACTCGACGCTGTTGACGCAGAGCTCTGTGTGCGTCTGTGGCCGGGCGTGTGCGTGTACGTGTGCGTGTTTGCGCTGCGACGGCGGCGGTGGCCGGACGTGTTGCTGCTGCGTTGCGGCGCGGGTGACGCGGTGCTGGCTATATGTGCTGCGGGAGCAAGGTTGGCGTGGGAGGGTGAGGAGCGTGGCGAGGCAAAGGATGCTGTAGAGACTGGCTGGCGAGGTGGTTGGGAGGGAGAGTCGATGCGGTATGAGAGACGGGTTGCGTTGGCGGGGACGGATGAAGGTGTCGTCGTTGTTGAGATGCGTCGGCCGGTCGTGACAGAGGGCGCGTGGTTGCGGTTTCGTGGTGATGGGCGGTGGTACGAGTTGCTTGTTTTGCGTGGTGTCGACATCTGGCGTGATCCATCATTCACAAGCACCCAGTTCCTACCTAGATCGTCTGCCTGTGCTGTCTGTCGTCTCTTTGCGCCCGGTGTAGACGGCCGTGAATCAAACTCTTCCTCGAATCTTCCGGCCTTGTATGTATAGTTGTAGTTGTAATCATCGGCCTGCGATGATGCGGGAAACCGTCCAGGTATGCGGTGCTCGTAGTCGTCAAAGTGGTAGTGGTAGTTGTATGAATATTCATCAGCGCACGGCATGCTCGCATCCGCAGTCATGCTTCCGTCCTCCGCTATGGCAAACCCGCGTCCACCGCCTGCATAAAACCCCTTGAATGCACCGGCTTTGCAGAATTCCCACACGCGGCCCACGACGCCTCCCAGCGTATTCATCGCCAGACTGCCCCATCCGTTTCTCGGCGAGGAGCTATCCTGCGAATGGAGGCTAGATGCGGTGAATAACGACGTCGGCGCAGTGCTATCTTCCTCCTGGTCCTGTCTTGACCGTTTCGATCCCAACGCTGTCCGGAAATCCGAGTCTGAATACATGCTCTCCCCCAGCAGTCCGCTATCAGCACCAGGCGTATCTAGCCGTCCAGCGAGCGCATACACTTTGGATGGCGTATGTTGCGGCGGAGCAGCAGCAGCAGCAGTAGGACTACTTCCTAAGAAGCCTCTCGAAGCCGGTCTTGTATCCCCATCATTACTTGCATTTCCATTTCCATTTCCATTTCCGCCCCCGCCAACTCGTTTTCGCTTCACGCTCGCTGAAGGGTCGAGATAGCCAGAACTAGAAGCAGATGCCGGCCCAGGTGAACCCGGAGGCCGAAACAGCGTTTGGACAGCCGTTCCGCCATCGTTGTGAAAGGCGCCCGGCATCTGGAAGCCCGAGTACGTCATGTAGAAAGGGCTTGGAATGGTCTGCCGGGACTGGACTGGACCTTTGGAGGAGGGGATGAGGAATGCGGGTTGGGTGAGTTCTGCTTTTCGTTGTTTCGCATACGCGTACTTTTTTCTCCGTTCGGGGCAAATGTCGTAATTAGATCTAGACCCGTTACAGTATGTTATGTCGACAGTATCTGGGGTATACCCTCGTAGCAGCTCATAGCACCAAAGTCGACTTCAACCAGGGGGTATCGATGTGGTTTTTTTAATTTTTTTTTTGTTGAGAAGACTCGGCGACCGGGGTTGGGCAGATTCACGGTGAAAGCAAGTGTGTTTACACCGGCAGCAAGCCTTAGCTCGTGACCCCACCAACGCCGGAGCTGGGGTTACTTTCAGTCAAGTTGGCTGCGACTGGATGGCGTCTTTGCTGCCTGCTGCCACTGTCAGATGACGCACGTGAAGAGTGTAATTAAATGAGTGGTTGAGTTTTTTGAAGCCACAATCTTGAAACATGGTGGCCATGGAGTTGATTTATTTTGTTCTTTTTTATTTTTCATAAATATGTATTAGCAGGCAAACGGGTCCTTGTAATGGGTACAGCATCTCTCTCCATAAAAGAAGACCCTTGTCACTACCTAATAAGTTAAGGTAGGTTAGTACTAAGGTACTGAGCTTCACCGCTCGAGACGGTTGCTGGGGCGGGGGAGATGGGAGTGACAACAGAGTGCCTGATTCGGTTAGCGCCACTGACAAGGCGGGAGAGGTTGCGATGCTATATTTGTATGCAAACGAGAGCAACAATGTTAAATTCTCCGATGTTCTATGCATTTATCAAGCACAGAATATACAGACTACTTGGAAAATATGAAACATCATATTAAGCAGCCTCACGGTGTTTGTCATACGTTCTTACACTCACAGCTACGTTGTCCCAATACAGCAGTCGTTGGACCTACATAAAAAAGCACTATATCAGACCGTTGACAGTCTATGTATCCGTATCTATCTCGACTTTTACAAGCCATGCATGCCATTTCTCTCTATTTCCACAGCATTAAATATAAACCTAGCCATCATCACATCGCAACACATGCCCAAAAAAAAAAGTAAACTCCCAGCTCCCAAATCATAAATCAGTAACCCGTCTATCCTGCAACCACGTCAAGCCATAGTTATTAATCCCGCTCGTAATATTCATCCTGCTGCTTCGTCCTCGTCTCCGAAATACCACCATCAACCCCATTCTCGCCCTTTAGATGCCTCTTGCCGCCCCAAAACTGCTCCCGCTCCTTGAGCAGCTCGTCCGCCCACTGCTGCAGCTCCGGCAGCGTGATTTTGCGCGCAACACGGGCAAACTCGCCCAGGTCTAGCGCGCCGTCGCTGTTGCGCTCGTACTCCATCATCTGCAGCAGCAGCTCCATCTTGTCGACGTCGTGCACGAAATGGCTGTCGAGCGTCTTGGAGTCTTCGTACTCTTGCCAAATGGCGCGCATCTCGTCGCCCGTGACGCCGCCCGCGACACCGCGCAGCAGGTTGTTTGTCAGGTAGTCCATCGTTGCGGCCTCGCGGCGGTTCTTTTCAGTCTTGGGGACACCGTCGACGGGGGTGATGTCGCCGACTAGCAGCTCGGCCATGTCGTGGATCAGGCACATCTTCATGCACTTGGGCAGGTCGAGTTTCGGGGCGAGTGAGGGCGGGGCGAACATGGAGATGAGGGACATGCGGTACATGTGGTCGGCAATCGATTCGCCTCTGTTTTACCAGGAGAAATGGTTAGCTTCTGTTTGTTTTCGTTTTATTCGTTGTCCAGGTATGTTGGGCTTACCTGTCGATGCCGAACCGGCGCCAGCCCTCGCGCTTTGTCGTCTTGAGTCGCTCGAGCATATGGAAAAACGGCAGCGGTGAGCTACCTCCTTCTGGAGGCGCATCGCCAGGAACCTCCTTCATGGCCTTTTCAACTGTCCAAGGCTCCGAAACCTTTATGATCGGGGTGAAGCCGAGGCCTGCGCCTGTCAGTATTCCGTCCTTGAGCTTTATTTGCTATCGGTCGAAAACATACTGGCAGCACCTTCGCTAATGGTTCCATTCTGTTCAGGTTGCGAACCCATCTTGATCGTGTCGACAGCGGAAAAGAAAAAGGAGAGTAGATTTCGACAACGGCACTCCAACGTTGAGTTGCGGTCGGGGAGGGGCAAAAAAAGGGCGTCGTCAACAGTCTCAGACAAAGGCACAGAGACGGGCGGTACGCATCAAATAAAAAATGGCAAAACTATTCCCCAGATCAAACGGGAAAAAGGAGTGAGAAAAAGGAATGATACGGCAAGTTGAAATTAACTTGGGCCGCTAATTAGAAAAGACGAGAGACTGGCCGTGGTCCAAGGTTTGGAGGCAAAGGTGAGAGAGAGAAAGAGCGAAGACGTTGGGCCGCTACAGAGGGGTTTACTCTGGGGGGCGAAAAAAAATAAAAAAATGCTGCAAACAACAACTGAATGCGCGCCCGGGTGTCCAAACAAAGCACAGACACAAACAGCTGCCCGCCCACTCACCGAAGACGGGGCCGGCCGGGCGCCAATGTGAAGACCGGAAATTGTCAGCCGGTCGGCGGGGCCCACGTTGATTGACAATTGGGCAGTCGGTAATTGAAGGTGAGGTGATGGTCGATAATAGCCTTACTCATAACTTGTCGTGATTTCTTTTACTTGGTTTTTTTTTTTTTTTTTTTTTTTTTTAAAATCTGACTGGAGACGAAATGATTACCTGATAGATGTACTTTTACAAATGTCTTTGTTTTCCAGGAAGCGAATCGTAGCGTGGCGTAAAGTACACGACAAGTACACGGCTCTTCCCGTCCATATTTCATGCTTGCAAGTAACTGTTACACGACATTTGCATCATACGGGCAGGAATTATTAAAAAAAAAAAAAAAAAAAAAAAAAAAAAAGGTCTGGTGCATTCATATTTGAGTATTTGCTATAACTGTACTCTATGGATGCGTAACTCACTTGAAATCCTGCTTTTCGCCCTTTACCACACCAAGTTACGTGCCATGTATATATCGTTTTTCTTCACATCCCATCCCTTCGATATACCTTTAAAAAAATCTCTTTTCCTTAACCACTACCACCCAGCCATACAAAAATATACAGACTGCCAGATATTTCTTTTCGCATTCTTCACCTTATTGGATAGCCTGTAAGTTGCACCCCCGCAGCAATCCCAACCCAACCAAGAGGATCCAAAGGATCAGACATATGTATAGGTGTATGCCGCGCAACCCGAAAACTCTCCTTCCGACGCCCACCGCTGTAATTCACGGGCTTTGGCTTGCGAATGCGCATCTTCCTTGGTCGTAACTGTCACTTCAGGTTCTGCATCCAAAGGCGGAGTACCATCACTGTCACCTCGGCTGCTCCTATCTGCTACCGGTGACTTGCTCGGAATACCCTCATAGGTAGCATCACCAGGTATCTGCCTCTGAACATATTTAACAAGGGTATTGTTACTAGTCTGCTCCTCAAATGCCCTCTTCTTCTGGCCCTCCCTTATTCGTTTACCTTCTTCCGTTGCCTCAGCACGCTTCCGGGCTTTTCGTCCCATCCTTCGCGGATCGTGTGTGCTCGTTCCTTGACCTTTTTGATGCCAATTCTGGCGTAGAAATAAACGACAAATATGGTGAGACTGAGAAGGGCTATGCCAATAACTACTACAGTGACAATGAGTGGTTGACGACTGGTGTTTTTGATGTCTTCGGCTGACTGTTCGGCGGAGGGTGCTGCCCCGGCTTGTCCTTGTGGAAGGGGCGCCATGTTGCTGCACTGAATGATGGTCTTAGCACCTTGTCTATGAAGAGCTTGGCTCCTGTAAACTCGTTCTTGTATTCTATACGAAACCAATCGACAAAAAAGAAACTTGTAGATGAGAAAACGACCAAATCAACCGCCACGTGGGAAAAGAGACTGTCTTATACAGGTAGGCTTTCGGCCTTTAAAGTTAGTCCTGGTCTGATTCCAACTTTGAACAAGAAAAAAAAAAAAAAAGTTAGTTCAAGCCAATCCATATACGTATCTATTCCCAAATCTAAACCTTCCCAGTCATCCATCGCCCCCAATATAGCCATACATCCCCAAATCCCAAAAACATTGTTAATAATTCTCCCACAACTCCTTCCTATACCCCTCCGTTATCCTCTCATCCCGTCCATACACCTCCTGCCACCCCACAAAGCCGCGATCAAGCACCACAACCTCCTGTCCCTCCGGCGGATTGCCCTCGCGCAGATACTTGAGCGCCGCACTCGGGCCCCGCTGCTGGCTAAGCGCGCAGTGAAAGACGACCGTCTTCTTATCTTGCAGGCGGCGTCCAAGGGTGGGAATCATGGCGTCGAGTTGCTGGCTGGGTGCGTGGATGCAGCCTTTGATGTGGCCGCCAATGTAGTCTTTTTTGGGTTGCAAAAACATTTGAAGTTAGCCGTGGCTGTATACGTTTTCTCCAGACTTACTTCATATCAAGAAGATACTAGACGGAAATTGGGATATGTCAAAAGGCAGTTATTTTGTTTTTGGTCAACGTACCGTCATCTCGCACATCGATAATTGCCACGGTCGGATTCGTCTCATCTAATCCGGCAATCAGCTTCTCTGATAGAGCCTTTGCGGAAATCCGCCCCAACGTTGCGATATTGGCCATGCTGCTGGGTGCTTTGCTTGGTAGTGTTCGCAGCTTGGTCGCAAACATGTAGTTTCAATGCAGATTTTATGCCGTATGGCCACCGTGGTATAATATAAAACAAGGTTGATGAAGACGGTGAGTTTGAGGCTGTGGTTGCTGAGGCTTATGTTCCGTGGCGTAGGCGCAGGGGGTCCACATTTGATGTGCGATGACAACACAGGTGAGACCATGGCTTGAGCCAAGAATAGAAACAGTTTAGCGCACATTTACAACCTGGACTTCATGTAAAGAAATTGGATATCATATTCGCTGTATAAAAATGACGGAAAAAACAAAATCATTTGACACCATGCTCCTATACAGTATTCAATGCTGCCGTCCGTTACACCAAGACCCCTCGCCCAATTCTAAGCCTTACCTAGCCATCCGGCATTAATGAAAAAGTCAAAGATTCTCGCCCCTTTTTGCGTATCCAATCGACATATCTCCTTAGCTTGCTTCTTCTTGAGCGCCCCATTCGTCTTGAGCGCCTCTTTGAGTATCTGCTCTTTAATCATCAGGTATGGCTTTGGCTGCAGTCGTATCGCCTCGCACAGCTTGGCCTCGTCTGGCGTCAGCAGGTGTAGATCCGGAGCGTTATCTTGAGTAAGCTGGAGCGGCTGCACCCCCGAGATGGGCTGCGGCGTGTATTTGCGCTTCGACGGTGTATGGCCATTGACCACCTTTGTACCATTCGCTTGGCCATTCGCAAGCGCCTTTGCGTCACCATCCGCAGTGGCCTGGCTGAGCGGTCGCAGTGGCAGCTCCGGCGTGATCAGAAGCGCAGAACCATTCGGAGGATCAGGAGGCGCTGCTTGCTTGGACCTTTGATTTGAAGCGAGGCGTTCCCTATCCATCGAACCCATGGGAATAGCCTTTTGAATCCGTTGCGACTTTTCGTTTTCGTACTTTTCGCCGCTCCGTAGATCGCCAATCTTGAGACCCCGCCAGTCTTGCAGCTGAGCAATTGCTTGCCGCAGGTTTTGCTCATCCACCAATCCTTGACAAAAGTCCTCAAAATCCTGACTGTTCATCATACGCGCAAATGGCTTCGCCTTTTGTACCAAGTCCTTTTCGTCCTTGCTCCTCTTCTTCTCCAGTTTTGTATTTTCTCTGTAATCCAGCAAGTTGTGTTCAAAAATGACCTTTTTGCGGTCTACTCGCTGCGTGAGTCGGCTATTGTAAATGTCCATGACGGTCATCTTGAGCTCCATTTCTGGCTCCAGCTCGCCCGTCTTGGGATTCAGGCCATCGCCTGGGTCAAACTGCATATGTTGCACCGCCTCTTCGGCTTCGTTGGCAAATTCGGTTTCAAACTCTAATCGACCCGGCATAAATCCTTGAATCTCATGGCAGCTAGGTACACTAGCTGTGGGTTTCGTCTTTGGTTGCAGTGCCGGCGCATTCTTTGATGCTTCCCTACGTTCCTCGATTCGACGCTTCTTTTGCGCTTGGAATTCTTCTCGCGGTATTTCGTTGGCAAGCTCGCAGTCGTGTGGGCTGCAACGCTTTGGGAGGGGAAAGTTTGGCGACTCAACATATGTTTGTAGGTAGTGGTCACGGACTTCGTCCTTTTCTCGGAAACCGCCAATGTGATCGGCAATATCTGCCCATGAGCCGAGACCATACGTCTCAGCACCTTCTATAAGTAGGAGTTCTTCATCGGCGCCCCAGTCGCGGTCGAATATGGGAAACGAGTTTTGTTCAATCACTCGGAAGGGATGTGTCGCTGGGTTGTGGGCGTTGCGAGCCTCGCCTTTCGCGAAGCACGAGACGCAGAGATCGAAATCTGTACAGGCCGGGTCTGCACATCTAATACGGACCTAGAACGACAATAAGCAGTTAGATGTCTTCACTGCACTGGCATTGTCGCAAAAGCCGACGTCGCGAGACTCTTTTAAGTAGGGTCAACTCACCGTCGAAGTTATGTCAACAGAGCACACGTCACAAACGTATTTGACACCACCCTCGCCACCCCGATTGGCAGTCTTTTTGCGAATGACGCCCATTGTGTCTGGGGCAATCGATGCCAAAGCTCAAAACTGCTGTGACACGGTCCTCCCCGCAATGGTGCCACAAGGCTAGTCCGAAGGTCGGCTCTGGCAGTTTGCGCGCGGGTTGAAGATTAATTATGAGTCGAATAGCATGCTAATATAACGAGAAGAAAAACACGACGTGTTGTTTGATGACGCCAGTCGTCGTCGGGGTGTATTTGATGAAGCTCTGACTTTATCGGCCGGGCGATTCAAGGCTGGCGCATTGTCAGGCTGTCGCGATGCGATGGAGCCGTGTACCAGGCCAGTTAGCGCCAAAGTCGGGACAGTGGAGCTCCCAGTGAAGCGTCATGTGATCACGCACGTGATGTCAATAATAAGTGAAGTCTTATATCGTCGAAATGAGCGTCTAATACATGCGGCTAAAATCATCTATAATATAACTGAGTGGACAACTAGCTTGCTATTTATCCTGACATTACAACGTTGATTTGCATGATTCGTAGGAGGTCCTATGATCATTTAGGCTAATTCGGCCATAACAGCGAGCCCGACTACGATGGAACTCGCGCATAGAGTTACTTGCGAAGTCGGCAATAAACATATATATATAAAACAAGTTACTACGACGTATTCCTGGAAGTATAGCATAAAACGCGAGACAGAGAGCCCTTTTCTTCGTATCTTTCGGGCAGATTCACTATTTCGCCGAGAGATTCCCCCTCTTGCGGGCCGACAGTACCCACTGCGCTTTCTGGAAGCGGCAGCGAATGCCGCCTGTCTCAAGATATCATTGGCGCGCTTCAATCGCAGACAGCAACTTGCTAGCTTTTCATATTGACACCTTGTGCAGGTCAGGGTTCTTTAAAACATTACCATTTCCTCTCTTGACCTTGACGAGGCTCTCTACACTTTCGTACCATTTACGTTCGTTTTGTGAGCTCCCTTTTCCCGTGAGGCGAGCGTATTACTTCCCGTCCATAGCTTTCCGCCAGAGCTTGTCTGCCCCGCCCCCGCCGTGATGCCTGACAAGATTCTCGACGACATTTCGCATCGGCGATACAACCCGTTGACAGATAGCTGGCTGCTTGTATCGCCCCATCGCACGAAGCGACCATGGCAGTATGTCGATTCAGAGCTACGTCAAGATCATGCACTGACAGTTTTACTCAGAGGACAGCAGGAAGCTGCCGTCGAGGCAAAGCTCCCCGAGTACGACCCCAAGGTAAGCAGCGTCAGACCTGGATTGATGGAATATGCTTTGGCTCATAAAGAATCAGTGCTACCTGTGCCCAAACAATACCCGTACATCAGGCGAAAAGAACCCCGACTACCAAAAGACGTTTGCCTTTGTCAATGACTTTTCCGCCGTCAAAGAGCAGCAGCCCGAGTACGAAGCCGAAGCTTCTTCTAATGGTACGTAATGAATGCTTGTATGGTGCGCCACTAGACAGACGTACAGTTAACCTTGGTAAAAAGACATCAGTTCTCTCCTCCTCCGCGCTCAGAGTGTCAAAGGCGTCTGCTATGTCCTCACTTTTTCCCCGAAGCACCACCTGACGCTTGCCGACATGCCTGGCGCCGACATCCTGCCAACCATTGAGCACTGGACGCGCATCTATGCCAACCATCTTTCCGCTTCCAATCCGCTCGCCGAAGTTGCTGGCAAGCTTGACCTGCCTCTCGCCAAGGAGGACGCACCGGTCCCCCGGGACGAGTACCGCTACATGCAAATATTCGAGAACAAGGGCGCGGCGATGGGATGTTCAAACCCTCACCCACACTGTCAAGTCTGGACTACGTCGACCATGCCCGAGGAGCCGGGAAAAGAGCTCGTGCAAATGACCAAGTACAGGGCCCAGCACGGCCGCCACCTCTTGGCCGACTACGTCAAGCTGGAGATGGAAAAGGAGGAGCGCATTGTGTGGCAGAGCGACGCATTCCTCGTCGTCTGTCCCTGGTGGGCAATCTGGCCGTTTGAAGTCATCATCATCCCGAAGCGACATGTACGAGCACTCGTCGACTTGACGGCCGAAGAACGCCTCCAGTTTGCAGAAACGATTCAACAAGTGACACGCCGCTACGACAACTTGTTTGAGTGCAGCTTCCCTTATAGCTCTGGCATCCACCAGGCTCCTCTCTCCGGTACACAGGAGGAAATGGACAATTCCTATCTTCATATGCACTTCTATCCGCCCCTGCTGCGCTCGGCCACGGTGCGCAAGTTCCTTGTCGGGTTCGAGCTAATGGCTGAGCCCCAGCGAGACATTACGCCCGAACAAGCTGCAGCGCGATTGCGAAATTGCGCCGGAGAGCTTTACAGGAATAAGAAGAACTAAAGCCAGGTTCCCATTTTTACTTTGTAGCATTTATTAGAAATTATATATATATATATAAACTTTTTCGTCTCCATATCGGTTTTGCGGCATCGAAATTATTCGCTCAGCACCCATTTTCCCATCCAATGTTGGAAGCCAAATCAAGCCTGGACGTAGTAGTCCCGAACCAAGGTCATCCAGACAATAGCGACCGATGCAAACGTAAATGGAAACAGCTGCGGCGGGCCAAACGACATGGTCTTGAACACAAACAGCTCGCTACCAAAGTGGCACAGGGCAACAACATACGTCCACAGCGCAATGTTGTACACGGGGCCCAGGTGCAGGTTATACGCCGCATAGAAGCGGACAATGCTTGTAATTAGCGTCCAGGTGCCGAAAAGGCGACCAGCCAGCGGCGAAAGCTGGTCGGCGGCCTTGGGGTCCTGGGTGTTGCTGGCTGGCACGAGCTTGTCGACGCGGTCTTCTGGGTCGGGCTGTCCGGCGGCTGACGCGGTGCCGACTTTGGGGTTTCGGACGAAGCGGCCGTTGTAGACGCGGCGGGAAAAGTGTAGCGTCGTGTAGGCTTGGATGCAGTTTCCGATGGAGATGGCGGAGAGCTGTGATGGGTTGAGTTTGGTTAGCTTTCGGGGGCTTTGGAGGGATGGCGGATGGGGACAGGACGTACGATGACCATGTAATAGGGTAGAATTCCCTTGGCAGGTGGGAGAACCGATTGGAGGAGATCCATTGTGCACGATATTGGGGTAGTTGGTCAGTAGTGAGGGCTTTGCCGATGGATACTCGTACTAAGGAGTTGTGTGAGCTGAGCTGAGGTTAGCTGTGGTGTGGGTGATGCGGCAGGTTCTGGTGGGGCCCGTCGTCGGCCGTAGATCCCTGGTACCAGCCTGGCGTCTTTCTGTCGAACATGGTGATGGCCTCAACTCGATTATGCATTTTTTTAAGGTCTCATTCGTGGGATGTGCCTTCAGAGGACCGATTCGTTGGATAGGAAAATAAAGTCATATATGACCACAGTATCGTCCCTACCCAACACAGGAGCTACAACTTTAGTAGGGTGAGCTTTGAAGAAGCGAAACAGAGCAATGCCGCATCAAGTTGCAAGATGGTCGAAATTTTGTCATACTCTGAAACGACCTTCTACAAACAAACAGTTTCTTCCAAAGTTTGTCGCATTACTAAGAGAGCGAGTAAGATTACGGGGGATCTTGACGGCAACACCCGCCAGGGAACGCTCGCCATCATTTTCAGCTCCGGCAGTGCCTCTTGCAGCACGTGGTATACATTTTACGCGTCTAGGCTTTAGAATCGCGGTAATACGGCAGCGACGGCATTTTTCTTCGAATTGTGGTCGAGTGCTTGACCATATTAGGAAGATGGAAACGCGGATATTCGGCACCATGGCGAGTAATGCCGGCTATTTGACCTTCCCGATCAGGCATCACAGTTCCGCCGACTTATCGGCTCCGGTTTTACGTAAATGGCGCCCTTTGCCAATGGGGTTTGCCAGTGTACCTTAAGGCAATACTAATTCCTTGCTCTACCTGTATAAAGAAGAAACAAAAACAAAACAAACTTAAAGGAGAAATGTTAATCTGTATACGAAATTGAGTCGAGTCACTGTAAATCCTTTGCGACGATGGCCGGTTAACAGGGCAAAGACAAACCATACAACTTATCAATGCTCTTTTATCTACGGATATACGGGCCCCTCGAATTGCCGTCCGGTAGTGTCTCCGACTTGGCAACGTGATGGATGCAACACACTAGCCGCGTTCTACGCAATTGCCGATCTTCTGCACATGGTGGCTTCCAGACTGGGATTGCTAATCAATAGCTCGCGCGATGTAACTACAACTTCGTCTATTAATTCTTCCGACGGTTTCAGACTTGCCTGTTTACGAGTAGTGCCAGATGGCTTCCATGTAAGATTATCCCCGCGATGGGGCGGCATCTAGTTTTGCCAACGGCACTTTTCTTAGTGGTCCCGCAACGAGGTCGGCTTTTGGGCTTGTGCAGTCTTGTTTCATTGCTTCCCCGGTTGTTGTACGAGCAACAGGCTTGCATACCCTGCGACTACCGTTTGGCGTATACTCGTAGCGTAGCATATCGGTCGATATCGAGTGGATGCCCTTTTGCGCTCGCTTACTAGCTGGGTAACCTGTCTCTAGTCGGGCCCGGCCACCGGCCTCGGTTCAGCCATTGCTGCAGTCATCCGCCTGAACCTATTGGATATCTTGAAGATCTTCAAACTGCTGCAGCGTACCATTCGCTTAGAGCTCGGTCCCGCCTCGAGGCACATGAGCCCAGGACCCCTCGACTGGATCTATACTAGCCACTCCCCTTGTTAGTCTCCATAAACCAACAGAAGTCAACTGCCTCTTTGAGCAAGTAGAAGCCAGCTTATAACATCAGTGGAGAGATACTACTCCAGACGGTTCCTTAGCAAGCCGGTAATCTCTCCGATACTGTCAGTAACCGACGGCGTGAAAAAGGGATACACGATGGTACCCAAAAGACTAGAAACTATAAAGCTGCCCAAGTTTCCCGTAATTGTAAACTATCGAAAGCCCAAGTCACCAAGATCATCACAGAAATACTTTATCAACAAGCCAATATGAAGTCTTTTGGAGCTTTCATTGTCTCCCTCTGCATGGGCAGCCTTGCTGTCGCAGCACCCACCGAGAACCCCGGCGAGACCTTCTCCGTCAAAGCCGCCCGCAACCCGGACCATATTCCCGTAGGTCCTCTGGCTTTGGCCAAGGCCTATAACAAGTACAACGTTCCCATGCCGGAAGACCTCATCAAGGCTGTTGAACGTATCACTGGCGAGGTGCTTGCCGGCCGTGCTACAGGAGAGGTCGCTGCCAACCCTGCTCCCCAGGGCTACGACCTCGAGTACATTGCCGAGGTTGACATTGGAAGTCCTGCGCAAAAGCTCTACTTCGACTTTGATACGGGCTCAAGCGACTTGTGGACTTTCAGCGAGAACACTCCCAGTGCCCAAGTCAATGGCCACCCCAAGTACAGGCCGAGCCAGAGCTCTACTGCTAAGAAGCTCAGCGGCTACAGCTGGTCAATCAACTATGCTGACGGAAGCAATTCCAAGGGCGACGTTTACACGGACAAGGTTACAATTGGTGGTCTTACTGTCAAGACGCAGGCTGTTGAGACTGCTACTCAGGTCTCTAGCCAGTTCAGCAACAACCCAAGCAGTCAGTTTACGGGTCTCCTTGGTCTTGGCTTTGACAAACTCAACACTGTTCGACCCACGCAGCAGAAGACTTGGTTCAGCAACATCAAGAGCAGTCTTGACAAGGCGCTCTTCACTGCCAACCTGAACCACCAGTCGGGTAAGTCCACCCCGTCCTTACAAGTACGCGAGAAACAGAGCATGGCTAACTACCTTTGGCAGACGGAAACTACAACTTTGGCTTCATTGACGACACTGAGCACAAAGGCCCCATCATTTACACGCCTGTCGACAGCTCGCGCGGCTACTGGGGCTTTACCTCCACTGGCTACTCCGTCGGCAACGACAACTTTGTCTACACCAACACTGACAGCATCGCCGACACCGGCACCAGCCTGATTCTCCTGCCCAACAGCACCGTCCAGGACTACTGGAGCCATGTCCGCAGCTCGTACTACGACAGCAACATTGCTGCTATTGCCTTTGACTGCAGTGAGAGTCTGCCCGACTTTACCTTTGGCGTTGGCGACTCCTCCATTACTGTCCCTGGCCCGCTCATCAGCTATGGCTACGCTGATGACCAGGGTCAGAATTGCTTCGGTGGTATTCAGGCCATCAGTGGTCTTACGCTGTTTGGCGACGTTGCTATGAAGGCGGCGCTTGTTGTCTTTGATGATGGAAACAAGCGTGTTGGCTGGGCTCAGAAGTAGTGGGGGCGAGTTTAGTCAGGGCGACCGCTTGAAAGTACATATTGTACATAGTCAGAAAAATCGAATGAATTACATACGTTTTATGCTGTCGTAAACCACCTTGTAGAGAGTGCGGCGCAAACGGAGAAGGCGCCGAATGGCTCGAAGTGAACTGAACTTCACCCAGACTTGCACTTTTCTCTCGCTTCTTCTATTTCTATGCTCTTTTTATCCTCACAGCTAGTTTATCTCAAGCAAACATTCCCTCGTTCCGTTTTTATTGCTTTGTCATATCTTTATTTTCAACATGGCAGCTCAATCCAAAGTCGTTACCGAAGCAAAGACTTGTTTCTTGCTGAAACTACCGTCTGAGCTTCTCACTGCGATTCTGGCCAGCGTCGACGACTGGAACACTTTAAAAGCAGCCATCTTGACTTGCAAAGTGTTACATGCTACATTCCAAAGCTGCCCAGGGACTGCTTCGGCATTTTTACACAAGATTGAACCACATTGGTGTATGCCGTACTTCGTTCATGACCATTGCCTGCGCTACCGCCCAAACGAGTGGGATAGGCTTAATGGACATCGGGACCCGAAGCAGCTGAGGATAATTACGGCGAATTACTGGAATGGAACTGATGTAGCTCACATGTGCGAGACTTTTCGCGTAATGTCTGAACTTGGAGACTGGGTTCTCGACAAAATGCTGATAACCTTGGGTCTTTTACTTCCGCGGTGAAGCCGTATTCTACTAGGGTCAGAAACTGCGTTTTAAAAGCCTGTTACCGGATTGAAATGCTTCGACTTTGCCTTGGGCGGCCGTTCTCAGTCTTGGGAAGCACGCCATCGTCAAACTTCAAGACCCTTTTTAATGCAGTCCCACCGTGGGTCAACGAACAGATGTATTCCGTTTTGGAAGTTCTGCAGGACGCTATAGCTACAAGTAAGCAGATTAATCTTTAGCTAGAAACATTGAAACCGCTAACTTTGCGGATGACAGGCATCAATGATTTAAAGCTCCAAGCGGAACGCCATGAGCTCGAGTGGACCTGGATGCCGCTGATAGAAAAGGCGCAGCGGATTGTGAGTTGCTTCTTCTTCTTCTTCTTTTTTTTTTTTTTTTTTTTTTTTTTTTTTTTTTTTTTTTTTTTTTTTTGGGTCTCAAATAGCTAATGCTTACTATGATGAGGCGGACGTCGGGTTATTTCCTGTACATCAGTTCTTGAAAGCAAAAACAGCGTGCCAGAAGCTTGACGTTTTGCAAGCAACGGACCTTGACAAGCACCTCCTGCTTAGCTCAAGATTGGACAGCTGCTCCTTAATCCATGAATACTGGTTAATAAACGACAACAAAGCTATCCGGTGGCTGGAGTTTCTTCTGGAGCGCGCTGCTGGGCACCCAACTAGAGGTATGGACTTCATGCAGTTTGTGCCATATGGCGCCGCCAGGTCTATGCTACATGGCCAATATGAGATGCGGAAAAGTTTCCCACGAGGAATACATGGATTTAGAGTGAGCGGCTATGTGATTTGGGATGTTCGAAACGCGGGACACTGGAGACGTAGCAACCTTCTCGCCGGGCTTGGATACTAGCATGGACGGCGACCAGATGATTTGCAATTGTTACGGGACAAAGGCGCATAGGGTTACGAGAATACCGCGACATTATTTGGGATTAGAATTTTAATACTGGCAGGAGGCAATTAAGGAAATAGGCGTTCTTGAAACGGGGCTGGTGTTATTGAGGAAGAGAATTCGAGCGAGTTTTGCAACAGCGCCGGGCGTTAAAAGAGAGAAATAAAACGTTAACAACGTAATAAACTAGCTTAACTTGATTTGATAGCTCTTCCTGGCTATGGGTACAGGTATTGGCAAATTGTTAAATATTGCACCCTTATTCACCTTCTCCTCGCCACGTCAAACGCGGCGTCGCAAACGCACGACACTCCCTTTTGTGTCAGACGCCCATGTGTCTCCATATAGAGATGTTTTTCTTTTCATGCTCCTGAGAACAAATTTCTTTTACTTTGCAACATCATATCCTGTCCATAGGAGCAGTCAAAATGCCACTTCCACAGGCTATTGGAGCCGTGTCTCCTGCACCAAACCTCCAGTCCATGCCAGTCGAAATCATGGCCGACATCCTACGAGGCATCAAGGACTGGAAGTCAGTCTACGCGGCTGTTCAATCCTGCAAGAGTGTCTATGAAGCGTTCTGTCAAGGTCTCGGCATGGCAGATGCGTTCCTCAAGGCCCTACTGCATGAACCAGATTTGATTGCCATGGGCTATGTGCATATATCGTCAAAGCCAGACGGCACCTGCGCTACTCTTCAGAATATGGAGGGCCCTGCGGAAATAATGAACCACTTTAGCCCACGCTGGACTGGTGCCGATGTGGCTAAGCTCTGCTATATGAGACGTCTGATGATACAAACGCGGAGGGAGCTATTTAGTGATCTTTCATCTGGTCTTACGTGGATCTCTGGTGTACGCACACCTCTGACGGACTCTGAAAGAAGAAGATTTGCTGCTTCAATCTTTCATTTCATGCATCTGCAGGGCGCATTCAAAAGTGAATACATTGACATTGAGAACTTGCCATATTGTCCACTTCAGCACTTTCTTTTCGATGATCCGTGGCTGAGTGAGCAGGTAAATTGCGTGTATGACTTTTTGCATGCAAAATCGCAAAAAGGTAACGTCCTTGACCCCGTCAGAGGCGACAGTAGAAATTTTCCTGAACTAATACATAAGCGATGCAGCTATCGCCAAGGTGATTGACGAAGGAATGCTTCATCAAAATGAGAATCGTCATCTGCCTGTCGCTGAATGGCCGCATATTGCTGTAAGTACACGTTAATTTCTACACCGAAATATCGCGCTGATGAGTTATTGTAGGTAGCAGAAGGCATCAGATTCGTCAACAAACTCATCAGCAAAGCAGCCACCATAACTGAGAAGGCGGCTTTGCTGCATAGTCTTGATCTGACGCAAAGGCCGCAGCTTCCGGATATGCTTGAGCAAATCTCCAGGGCGCGACTCCGGCCCGGAAAAAACAAGAAGTTACAGCATTACACAGCTGATGAGTGTGCTGCTCTGTTTCAATACCCTAGCCCAGAAGAGAATGACGGCCCTTCTATGTGTTGGCTGGTCTCGCATTCGCACACCACATACTCAAACCACTCGCTTGGCTTTACGTTCCGGCCAGAGTTTCAGTGCCTACGACGCGTCGGTTATGTCATGTGGGACGTGAAGCGAATAGAGAGTGAGCGATTGTTGCCACAGTCTAAGGAGATTTTCAAATGTTCTAGTCCCGAAGAGTTTGCTCAAGACCCGGGGAATGACGAGGATTGGGAAAAAGACGCCATGCGCAGTCTGGAACTTAGGAGATCTTTGCTCGGAGGAAATATTTGAGGGTGTAAGTAAAAAGGTGAATTTTTGTTTCCATAGGTACGGAACGATTGATGCACTGGTCTCGGCAAGATGGTTGGAGTTGGCATGGGTGTCTCGTGGTCAAGTTGGCGAAGTTAAAGACTAGGAAGTCGGAAAATGTATGAGTTCAATCAGTTCACTAGGTTCAATAAGTACGTTAAAGAGAAATACCGTCATTTAGATTTGTTTGAACGGAAAATACAGCAAGACAAACAGCCAAAATGCGGTTTTGTAGCATGTGAATCATCATCGCGAAAAAAAGATCGGTTCAGGGGTAAGACGCCCCTAATGCAGTGCCCTGCCGCGGCACGGAGTGAATATTGTGTGCCGGTTCGCGCCAACGATCCGAACTGCACCACCTTTTCTCTGCTCTGCCCACTTTAAGCTCAAGCTCAAGCTCAACATTTCCATCCGTCTCGCTCAACGACTGCGCACATTGACATCCGCGAGCAAAATCATCATGGACAAAATTACGGAATACGTCAAACGGGCGCCCGAGGTCCCTCAGCCTATGCAATGGGCCCTTGCAGGCGTGGGCGCCATCTTTGTCTTTTCCAAGCTTTGGAGCTTCCTGACACTCGTCTTGAGCAGCTTTGTGCTCCCTGGAACCAACGTGAGTCGCACCCTGGCCGCCGTTTCTGAGGCATTACATGTATATTAATTATCGCTCTTTCCCTTAGCTGCGCAAGTATGGAAAGCCTGGCACTTGGGCCGTCATCACCGGCGCGTCCGATGGTCTCGGCAAGGAGTTTGCCTCTCAGCTCGCCGCCAAGGGCTTCAACCTCGTCCTCGTCTCGCGAACCCAATCGAAGCTCGATGCTATTGCCTCCGAGATCACAGCCAAGTACTCGGCCAAGTCTATCCAGGTCAAGACTCTGGCCATGGACTTTGCGCAGGACAATGACGCCGACTACGATGCCCTCCGCGAGCTTGTCCAGGGTCTTGATGTCGGCATCTTGATCAACAACGTCGGCCAGAGCCACAGCATCCCCGTTTCTTTCCTCGAAACTCCCCGAGACGAGCTCCAGAGCATCATCACCATCAACTGCATTGGAACGCTCAAGGTTACCCAGGTCGTTGCGCCGATTCTCAAGCAGCGCAAGCGCGGTCTTATCCTCACGATGGGCTCCTTCGGCGGCTGGACTCCCACTCCATACCTCGCTACGTACTCTGGCAGCAAGGCTTTCCTCCAGCAGTGGAGTAATGCTCTGTCCTCCGAGCTGGCTGGCGACAATGTCGACGTGCAGTTGATTCTGAGCCACCTCGTTACCACTGCCATGAGCAAGATTCGTCGTGCCAGTTTGCTCGTACCCAGCGTCCGCCCTTGGGTCAAGAGCGCGCTCGGCAAGGTTGGCCTTGGCGGCTACCAGACTGCTCCCAACACTTATACTCCTTGGTGGAGCCACGCTTTCATGTTGTGGTTCATTGAGAATACGGTCGGTGTGAACAGTCCGATTACCATTTCCATCAACGGCAACATGCACCTGGACATTCGCAAGCGAGCTCTGCGCAAGGCGGCACGTGAGGCCAAGAAGCAGTAAATCGGCATTGGAGATGCTGGTCGGGTAGAATTAGGCGAATAATGGTGGAAAAGAAAATGTTAAGACGCGCATGGGAGACTAAAAGACTATTCTTTCTCTGAGGTGCACTTGATGCGAGTTTTAATGATGCTACTTGTTGGTCTTGCTCCGCTGCACAGATGTTTCGCAACATATAGTTTCTCAATGATTAATTTAATGAAATCATCAGTTATTATCTGAGCTCTTGTAACTAAAAATACCTTGAAACACAGTGCAATTCCAGGAAAAAACATTCAATGGCAGCTCTTTTCTATTTTCAACCATGTTGCGCATGACGGAGCTCTGCTTGGCTGTTTGACCCAAATTAGGCTTAGCGCCACCAACCACCCCCTGGTCACGAAAAATCCCAAGCTCCAGTCCACCTTTGTACTACGCCAGCCCGGCAAAGAAAGCAGAGGTTTGAAAGCTTCCAACTGCTTCTTCCGCATCCAACGGCGCAACGCCACGCTCATACGCCCATCCTATCCCACGCCGCGCACTCGTGACGGGATTTGCTCTTGGAAGTGAGCTTCATTCGATATTCTGCGCGTTCTACGCCCTGCGCATTCGCGCTGGATCGCCCAAATAACAGAACCGTCCGTCCCAGCCTCGCCTCGTTGCACCTCTTGATGAGCCGATAGCGAGCGCGTCGCTTCCCTCCCCCCCCGTCTTCTTCGCCGGCTGCTTGCGACGCTGCCTCACCCGACCTGCGGTCTGAAACTGAAGAAGCAAAGCGCCATTGAATTGTCGTCATCATGTCGTTTCCTCAGACCACGCCGATTCGTCCCGTGCCCGGCGCGTTCGTCAACACGCCTGCCTTGCCTTCAAAGTTCCAGAGCAAGCATGATCCCGTGCGTAGGCAGCTGTTCCCTGTATCGGAAAATAATCCTGATGGCAGCCAGGCACCTTTGGGCAAGGACCCTGCCCCTACCCAGGCTGTTGAGAAAGCTGGCGCCAAGGATGCAGCAGAAACCAAGAAGACTGAGGAAAATGCTGAAGGTGCCGCCGAGGGAGCAGACTCTAAAGATTCAAAAGAACCAGAGAATATTCCACCTTTGATGAAAGCAGCTAAAGCTATCAATACGTCTTTGAAAGCGGATGAGAACTTTCCTGAGCTCGACTCGTACTGTAGACGTAAGTCACAAACCCCAACATGATGGACCCCGAAAGCTTTACTGACAGATGCGCAAGAAGGCGCCTCATCCGAATATGAGCAGCCGTATGGCGACAGTGATTGGGCCCCGTTCAACAAGACGCAAATGTATCCGATACCGAACCAAGTCTTCGACCACTACAATACTGGAGAGCTGCAGACACTCATGGGCCTGTTTGCCGAGATTAACCATGCCTGGGTCGTTATTGACAACTCGCTATTTCTCTGGGACTACACTCATCCCGATCCTGAGCTCGTCGGATTTGAAGATCAGCCTCATACGATTCAAGCCGTCGCTCTCGTGCCGCCCAAGCCTGGCATTTTTGTCAAAACCATTACTCACATCCTAGTAGTCGCGACATCGTCCGAGATGATCCTTCTCGGTCTCTCCGCCACTGCGACGCCTGCTGGTGCCAAATCTGTATCTCTGTATCAGACGAAAATGTCCCTCTCCCTCCGCGGTAGTGATGTTCGCACTATTGCCGGCACGGCAGACGGCCGAATCTTCTTTGGCGGCACGAGCGACGTCGATATTCACGAACTATACTACCAGTCCGAAGAGAAGTGGTTTTCGAACAGATGCGGCAAAATCAACCATACCAATCCAGGATGGTCATCAGTAGTGTCCGTTCACTCCAACTTTTGGGCAAAAAGAGAACCAGAGCACGTTGTGGACATTGCTGTTGACGACTCGAGAAAGCTCGTCTATACTCTGTCAAACAGGTCAACAATCCGCACATACCACATGGATGGTCCCAATCGTCTGAACAAGGTCATTGTAAAAGACAAGATGCAGTGTCTTCGCGACATTGCCCACATGATTTCCCAGTCCAGACTATTGACCGACCGCATGCGCATCGTTTCCATCAGCCCCATCTCCGGATACGAGGCTTTCAAACTCCATCTCATGGCGCTCACTGACACAGGGTGCCGCATATTCCTTAGTGCAACCAGTGCGACATCATATCTCTATGGCATGCAGCCAAATGTGGCTCCTCAAAGCATGCAGGTCACGTTCATCAAGTTCCCTCCCAGCCCTAAAACCAAGCGGATAGCCCAGCCGGCCCAGCCGGCTCAAGCCCAACCTACCGAAGAGAACAATATTGATCTTCATTCAGCAATGCTGGCCCCTAGTCGACACGGCGCACGCTTTGCGCCAGGCTATTTCGTCGACTTTGTCGGCAAAGAGACTGATGCAAACTCGGACATCTTGTTCGTCACAGGACCGGAAGGAGCCCGCATCAAAAACTATGCCGCAAATACATCACCAAAGTTCTATGAACAAGGCACTTGGATTGATATTGGAAGTCGCGCTGAAGCTGTTGGGCTCATTACCGACCCGTTTGCGGCTTTTGCACATCCGACAGGCTTTGGAAACGAGTTGGCAGCGCAGTTTGATGAGCGGCCGACCGAAATTGCCATTCTGACGAATACGGGAGTCCATGTTATTCGTCGGCGCAGACTTGTTGATAACTTTGCTGCCGCCATTCGCGACGCGCCTGGTGATGAGGCTTTGGAGGCGCTATGCAGACGCTTGGCAGGCCTCTACGGTCGTGTCGAGACGATATCCACAGCCCTTGCAGTTGCGTGCGGCCATGGAGGTGACACGCGACCTGGTGCGGCTCGTGCTATTGACCAGAATACCGAGGATCGGGCCCGTGGGCTATTTGTAGATTTCGGCGGCGCGCCGACTATGGGCGAGACTGATGGTACTGCTCCGACTACAGAGTCTGTTAGACTTTCCTTCAGACATGACGCCCTGGCCCTTTATATATCTCGACTAATTAGAAAACTGTGGAAGTTTCCGGTCATCAGGCAAGGCGTCTCTCCAACCGGCGGCCTGACAGTCGATTCAACTGTGCCGTTGGCCAAATTGGTTTCGACGCAAGAGCTCTTGGAGCGTTTAAAAAAGTTTTTGGATTCCAACAAGGGCCTTATTCAAGGCATGTCTGGGCCAGCTGATCTGCAACGAGTTGCAACACGACAAGAAGAACTTGCTCTGCAAGCGGAGCATCAGGCTTTGCATGCTCTTCAAGAACTGATTGAGAGCATCTCGGAAGCCATCTCTTTTGTTCTCATGCTTTTTGACGAGCGCGCAGCTGATGTGTTTTCCCGCGTGGACGAGATGTCTCGACTCCAGTTCCGACAACTCACATACGAGAAGCTCTTTACCTCTGTCGACGGCAAGGAGTTGGCCAAAGTTTTGGTCAAGGCGATTGTTAACCGCAATATTGAAAGCGGCTCCAACGTTGAGACTGTTGCAGACGCGCTGCGTCGGAGATGCGGCAGCTTCTGTAGCCCCGATGACGTTGTCATCTTCAAGGCACAAGAGCAGTTGAAGAGGGCTTCGGAGCAACCGCTATCCACGAACCAGTCTCGGACCCTTTTGTTTGAGAGCTTGAAGCTTTTCGAAAAGGTTGCTGGGAGCCTTACGTATAACAACTTGCAGGACGCTGTTGAGCAATACATCAACCTCAAGTACTATGCCGGCGCCGTTCAGCTGTGCCTTGTTGTGGCCCGTGAAAAGGATCGCGGCAACACGGTATCGCTATGGATTCACGATGGCAAGCCGGAGAACGACCCCCGCGCGGTCACCTTTGCGGAGCGTAAGAAGTGCTACGACATGATTCACGAGGTCCTCCGTCACCTGGACAATGCGTCTAGTAAGGAGCCGGAAATGATGGATGGCAAGCCGACTTTGATAGCAACAAAGCGGGTTGAAGCGTATGAAGTTGTCAACGGATCTGATGATGAAGTGTTTCACTTTGACTTGTACGAGTGGTATATTCAGCAGGGCTGGACAGATCGCATCCTGGCCATTGACTCGCCCCATGTCATCACCTTTTTGCAGCGCTTGGCCGAGACGGATGTGACGCATGCCGACTTGCTGTGCAGATTCTACACTATTAGAAGCCGCTTCTTTGACGCAGCCGAGGTGCAGGCAGGCTTGGCGCAGTCGGAATTCCAGATTAGCATCAAGGACCGCATCAAGCTCCTCAGCTTAGCCAAGGCTAATGCCAGTGTCGCGACCGTTGGTGTCAGCAGACAACAGCAGCAGATGCTCAACCATGCAGTCTCGGACCTTCTAGACATTGCAAACATTCAGGATGATTTGCTCGGACGCTTGCGCATGGATGAACGCATCGACGACGAGAGGAAAGTTGAGATTAAAGCCGCGCTCGACGGGCCCATACTTGACCTATCCGATGTAAGTCTACAGTATAATATAATTTCATGAGTAGCATGTGCTAATATTTTGCAGCTGTTCAACAACTATGCGGACCAAGCGGGCTACTATGACCTTTGTCTGGTCATCTACCACACGGCAAACTACCGCAACCCGACTACGATTTCGTCGACATGGAGCAACCTTATCCAGCAAACGCACGACGAGATTGTGACGAGCTTAGAGAACATGCAGCCGGGTATGCCAGAGCCCCCCATGCCATACGAGGTGGTGTCGAGCAAGATTCAAAACATTGCTCACTACACGTCTCTCGACAGCTTTGTCTTTCCCATCCAGACCCTGCTGCCCGAGGTTTGTCGCTACGCTGTAGCTTACCAGCAAGACGGCACGATTGGCGCGGATCCGACATGGCCAGTGCAGCTATTCCTCACACTCGGCGTTTCGCACGACATGATTGTGCGCGTTCTCGAAAACATTTTCGATACGCAAGACTATGGCTTTAGCGGGATGGTGCGCAACCGCATCATTGAAATCATAGTCTTTGTCGTCAACGACTGGGTAGCTGATGTTCGACGACGCGGCGGCGCAAGCAAGGGCGGCAGCATTGGCCAAGGGGTCGGCGAGCTTCTAGGACGATGTGAGGCTGCACTTCCGGCGCCAGGGCACGGCAACAACAATGGCGGTGCAGAGCTAGCGGATATTAGACGTGTGTTGAAGACGCTGAGGAGAGAGGTTGCAGGCTTGGTGGAGCGAGATCCTACGGGAAGTATGCGATTCATGTAATGGAGAACTGCTGTTATGTACATCAGGAGCAGGGAACGTCATTTTTTTTTGTTATTTTTCCGTATTGATAGTATTACAAATTCAAGATGGGAGAAAATGGTTGGCTTTTGGTTTAAATAGTTGTGGTTTTTTTTTTTCGATAGGGATAGCAAAAGAGATTTGTTACTTGTGTTACTTGTGTTACTTGTGTTACTACAGCGTATCTGCAGTGTGAGACGCGTCACGAGTAGGAATGAGTCATTTGCAACACTATTTTATTTTCCTTCATGTTAGAAGTCTTAGCTATCTTTAGCGTAAACCTTGATGGCGTATTGCCGCTCGATTAGGGCGTTGTAGTCAGCGCCTGCTGGGCCATCATGGTTGCGTGGAAGTCGCCGCCGGAGACATTCCGGAGACTTGGGCCGAAGATATAAGACGATGATCGAGCGCGGTTAGTAGATCTATGTATGCTGAAGCTTAACATTGACCCGGAAAGAAGGAAAAAATATATATATATATATATATATATATATATATTCTCGAAACTTTTTGTTTTAAATCTAAAACTCGTTATTTATTTATTTATTTACTTTGAAATTTGCTTTTCGGCAAATCGTCTTCGTAGTGCTTCTACCAAACGGCACTATGTCAGCCACCAACGCAGCAAAAATGGCCAAAGGCCTGACAAGCGCGTTTCAAACAATGGGAGATGAAATGAGCGATACGTTACTATACACTTCCAAAACAATCATAAAGCTCCTCGCTTCGCCGCTCATGCCGATGATGGGGCTTACGCCACAGAGAAACGAGGCGGTGCAGTTGTTCGATAACGCGTGTGGGAGTGCCGTGTTTATGCAGGAGATACAAGGAAGGATAAACGGTTTGAAACCAGAGGTGCTTGCTAAGAGCGAGTTTCTTTGCGCGGATAATGCTCAGGGAATGGTGGAGTTTGTTAAAAAGAGGATTGAGAGCGAGAAGTGGGTGAATGTTACGGCAAAGGTTCTTGATGCGCAGGTAATGTTATGCTATGCTGTGAAGATGTGGAGGGATGTTTTGCTGACGACGACGGATTAGAATACGGGCCTTCCGGAGAATTCTTTTAGTCATGTTGCGGCTTGTTTGGCACTTCACATTACATCTGATCCGGATGCCGTTGTCAAAGGTGAGATTCATTTATTAAAGAATTTACAACCAGAGAGAAGGCTGATATAGAGTATCGTAGATGCCATACGCATCCTCAAGCCCGGCGGCGTCTTTGGCGCAACCACGTTCCCTCAAGGTGCCAACCGAAAGTTCTGGTTCCGAGATTTACGAGACGCCTTCGCGGCGCTACCATACGACGGCAGACTTCCTGACGATGTTCCGATGCAGATGCACTCGTCTGGCCATTGGTATGATGACCACTGGATTGCAAGCCACTTGAAGGAGCTGGGACTGAAGAATGTTTCTGTCGAGGTCAAGCCGGGTTCATACCATATAAAGAACGCAGACGAGTATGTCTTGGCTTTTTCCGCAATGTTTTCGTTTATGATGAAGACGTTTTGGAGCCAAGAGGTTAGGGAGGCACATCCTGTGGGAGAGGTTACCGAGTTTGTGAGGAGGTTTTTGGACGACAAGTATAAAGGCGAGGGGTGGGATATTGAGTGGGATGTTATTTACATGACGGGAACTGTTGAAGAGTGATTATCATACCATACAGACTGAGCAAAGTAAAATCAAAGGATGGTTGAAGCGTGCATAAGAAGTATTATTAGTGTCTCCCCACATCGACAGCCGCCAGGTGAAGATCTGCTCTCCACCCCCTTACACGTGATGCGACTGCCCAGCAAACGAACACCCTTCTTGAGCGAATCGCGACACTCCACGACATTTATATCGCCCGGCACCAATTTCGTGTTGCAGGCCACTGTGGCTTTTTAAACCTGAGAGTCGAGCTTATAAAATTTTTATAAGCTCATGGGAATGACGGACGAATAACGACCCTTTCGATGCATGTCTAATCGCAAACGCCTCCCTCGATCTCCCGTTTCCTATAACCATCATGATGATGCTTGCTGCCATTGCGGCGCTGGCGACTATCGCTTCAGCTACCGCTTCGCATGCGCATGAAGACGGCCTCCCCTCATACCACTACGGCGCACCATTACACGTCGAATGCATGAATCGCAGCTCGTAAGCTTCCCCCTCCCCTATCTGTACCGTGCGTTTGCAAGCAACAGCAACCTTCTAACAAACCTTCCGCAGAGAAACCGGCGAACACATTGAGAAAGACAACGAGCTCCAATGGATCCCGTTTCCAACCTGCCAAGAAACCAACAGCCCGCTCGAATTCCACTACGGCGTCGAAGGCGAAATCAACTGCACCATCCCCATGGTGTCGGACCCCTTCTTCCACCTCCTCCAATTCTACATCCACAACGACGCGCCGCTCTCGTGCCGCCTGCCTGCCCGTCCGCGCGCCCAAGTTACCGTCGTCGGCGAGACGCCGCCCGAGCAGGAATACGTGCCGCTCGTGTTTGCCATGGCCGGCACCCTGCAGCTGAGCCACATGCACATTAGCACGCACATGAATGTGCTGCTGCACTCGGTCCCCAAGCACCATATCCACCACCACGACTCGGGCGTGCTCGACTCGGCTATTTCGTACAGTACCAGCCCCATGAGCCATATGGAGGGTTCGCAGTCTACCAAGCTGGTGATTGGGGAGCCGCTGCCGTTGGGCTTTTCGGTGCGCTGGTTCCCGACGCCGCATTTGCCGCATTCCGAGGGCAAAGTTGAGTGGCAGGGGCTCGGGGGCCATATCTATGCTAGTACGTTTTTTTACTGTCTCACTTCGTTTATTGCAGGCCTGCTGCTGGCTGGCATGTATACCATGGGGGTTGTGCTGCCGAGGAGACTAAAAGGGAGGGCGTTGGGAGGTGCGACGCCGTTGGGGTATGGGCTTGGTAGTGGTGGTGTTGGTGGTGTTGGGAATGGCTGGGGATATTCAAAGAGAATGGAGTGATTTTGTACGAATTATAGCTTGTTTGCAAGGTGAAAATAGATTGATGAGGGAGGATATGGGGCTGCTGGGCTATGGAATATCATGGGAATATATCGGAGTTTAGGTCTTTTGTGGCCGCGAATATACTATAATTTGCTGCAAATCGTCTTCTTTTTTCCTTTTCTATATTGACTGGTGAATTCTATTGAGCCTTTATCTTTGTTGGACCCTCAAGACGGCGCAAGAGCCGGATATACATGTCTCCAGCCAGCACAGCAGCTATTCCTCAGCATTAGTGAAAAATTTAGCGATACCTGGGAGTGACAAACTTACGAATAATGACAAACGGCAAATACGTCCCATAAAACAAACTGCTCCATTTCTCTGCACTCACTACATTACTCCCCATATACCACAGCTCCGCACAGCATGCCACAGAGCCCATAAACGTAAGACACCCAAACACCAGGCCCGCAAGCTCACTGGATCCATTCAGCGCTGATGTGCGAGCTAGCTTGAATACCAGAAACGCAGCGAGCGGAAATTGAACCAGGAGCTCGATCCAGAGAAACGCGGCAAACCATGGCTGCTGCTGTTGGTGAGCTGGGCTGGAGAAGAACGGGTCGCCGGTGGAGGAGATGTAGGTTTTGCGCAAGGTTATTAGGAAGTGAAGTGGTGCTGTTGGTTCCTGCCAGAGAGAGCGAGGGTAGAAAGAGACGAGGTCCAGGGCTGAATTGCGCTGTTAGTGAGGATTTTGAGTATGAGAGGGGGAAAGATATAATTTACCTAGCATGCCGAAGAGTTGGATGGAGATTATGAAGAGGTAGAGCCAGTCGCGGGTTTGTTTGGTGGGCATGTTGGCGATTGGGGAGTGAGAGGCTCGATGAGGTGTAGAGGGGTGTTTATGACGGTTAAAATTGATGAGATGGCCAATTGGATGAGTTGTGCGGCGAGGGTGATGTGATGATGGCAGAGGTAAGGAGGGTGGAGATTGATGGTCTGATAGCGGCCCTGTGTTGAGCCACACACTCGGGCGCTTGTAGATAAATCGGGTTCAATGCAAATGCGGCGAGTTTACATAGTCGTTTAAAATATATAAAATATATAAAATGTTGAAATTTTTTTATATTGCTTTTTAATATTGTAATTCTCTATTATTAAACTCGTTGAAAATACATTGCAGGTAGATGCTGCAAATACCGCCGGAAACATAGTCTTTTATATCTTCATCTATATTCTATAAACGCATCTGCAGCTTCTTCATCCAGTTGACCACCAACTAATCATACGAGCTTCCTTGCCGTCCATACGCGGGATGCCCCCTCCCTTTCCTCTCCATGACCGCCAGTCCAGACACCCCCCGCTGACACTCGATAACATCCATGCCCATGAATTTTTCGTAAAACGGC
Source organism: Lecanicillium sp. LEC01 (assembly GCA_002242745.2). NCBI lineage: Eukaryota > Fungi > Ascomycota > Sordariomycetes > Hypocreales > Cordycipitaceae > Lecanicillium > Lecanicillium sp. LEC01. The sequence goes on from NIWZ02000002.1 coordinate 809,232, forward strand.
ACGCTCCGGTCCCAGCCCACGGTAAAGAGCATGCTCCGGCGCAGGTGCGGCATCTCCTCTACCACCTCTTGCACGCACTTGATGAGCAATGTGCCTAGGCCCTTGCCTTGCTCTTCTTGATTTACCCACACATCTGTGACGTAGAGGAATGTGGTAAAGTCTGTTACGCAGCGGGCTAAGCCGAGGAATTCCATTGCTGCCGTTGCTGTTTCTGTGTCTTGTGTTGGACTGTTGTTGTTGGAAGCGTTGATATTGCTGTCGTTGTTGCTGCTGCTGTTATCTCGAAAGAGACCAAAGCATAGTGAATTTTGGAGCATTTCTCGCATTGCATCTTCAGGAAGAGGATTCGCCCAGTAGAATTCCTTACGGGCAAACATTTCGATTAATTGCGGAATGGGAATCAATGAAGAATTGGTGGACACGAGGTAGTTGTCGCGCCGCCATTCGCGATTGGCAAGCCGCGATGTTATAGAAGGTGACTTTGTCATGTTGAAATTGCTTGTATGTGAAACTGGGGTTTGCAAAGGAGTTGAAAGTATTATTGATCGCGCTGACCTTCACGGTTTTATGCCCTTTTGCGTCTCTGAGGCTGCGGCAGCCTTATTACTATGTGACTCAAATCTTTCGTACAAGTGGATTTGTCATGGAGCGCCGCCGCCGCCCTCTCTTGTCCGATTGCGGATTCACGTGGGTGGTTTTGGTAGAGTCACTAATTATACCGTGGCGTAAAAGTCGGCATTTTCAGCTGCAAGTTATGCTGTTTAGATGAAAGTTCTGCAATATTATTCATTATATTTGTAATGACGTATTATTGCGGTTTGGCATCAAATAGTTGTACATACACATATGCAAGAATACGCGTGAGCTGACATGCCGCAGCACCAACTTTACTCTTGACAAAACTCCCGCGCAGATTTTCTCGTAATCTTGTACTTAACTTGAGAAATTGCTTATATATGGAAAACTTTTTTTTGATAAGTACAAAAGGTCAAATTATACAATAATACAAGACGTGCCCATAACAGACAACTTTGAATAAAAGGGTATAAAACGCAAACAAAGTTCCACCATGTTCAAATTGCCCATTACCATACTTGATTCACCTCAATCCAAAACATTACCGCGTAAACATCCCTCCCCAGGTCTTAACTAAAGAATGCTAAACCGTGTCGGAAGCGCTGGAAGTGTCAAACGAGCGGCGCTGCTTGATATACTTGGGCCATGTGTTGGTAAGCACCAGGTACTTGATGCTAAGTTCCGCATCCTCAAAGACACGCTCATCAAACCCGACAGGCAAGTCACCCGTATAACGGATGGCGGCAGCGGCATTGTCTCCAGGTGCGCGAGGCACATCATTGAATGGCGTCGCCGCGTCGTAATGAGCCTCGGCGCCAATGACGAGTTGAGCAGCCTCCTCAAAGACACTCTCGAGCCTGCGAAAGTCTGGAGACGACAGGTTGATTTGGAACTCGGCACAAGTTGCACTGACAAAATCGAGGTAGATGTGCAGGGCACCCTCAAAGCACTCACGCGACATGGTGCGGCCAGACGCCGACTTTTCGTCGTCGCTGGACTCGCGGTCTCTGGCGACCGAGGCCGGTCCAAAGTGGGCAAGCTTCCAGTCTCGGACGCGCATCAAGAATGCAATATTCTCTCCGGAAAAGTCCTTGAGGGCCGAAAATGCTTGAAGCGGCTCGGGGTTCTTCTCCAGAGTGTGCTCGAGGGCATCCATGGTCAAGATGCTGCCACCAGAACTAGTGGTGACAGAAGCAGCTCGGCTCATGCGTGATGCCCACGTCGTTCCCGAGATCTCAGAGTTGAGCGACTTGGCTTCCTTTCCGCCACCCAGGCGTTGTCGGGATTCCCATCGTGCAATGGACTCTAGGGTCTCTTGGTTCAGGCTGCGCTGTTTGCACACTTCCAAGCACGGAAGGAAGATGGTAAAGATTTCCAGGAACATGATGGACACGGCAATCCTAGAAAAGTTAGACCGTGTAGCTCAAGGGCCGATGCCTGGACTCACCATTGAGGAGGGATAAAGTATTGGTTTACTGGAGCCATGCCAGGAACATACAATGCCATCAGCCACATAGGGGCGGCATGGAGACTACATCATGTTAGTGAACTCTTGATGGAGCTAGTTTCCTTCAGACGCACCTCGAGAGGCAGCAGCCAATAGTTTGAATTCGCCAGCCCTGGGTGTCATGGATATTGCGTGCGCGCCAAAGGATAATGGGAGCAACAATCCAGGCCCAGAAAATCTGCCAAAAGATCGATGGCCACCTATAAAGCTCCAGTCAGTCACTGCCAATATAAGGGGACGCTCACCGACTTACCATTCCCAGCCACGACCCTGGGCAACCTTTTTCTCCATGGGCGTGCCGGTGACTTCGGTGCCATCGATGCCAAACGAGTCATGAAATTTGCGGGAAATGAGAAACATGAAAACCGTCAGAAACAACTGTCACGTATTAGTGTCTACTTGTCAAATGTCGCGCGCCAGTAACTAACATGCAAAGTCATGCCAGTGGCCACAAGAGAGAGCGTCTTGTTGGTATAGTCGAGCTGTTTCCACCAAAGCTTGGCAGATTCCCGGAGCGAGATGCGACCAGGTCGACGGGTAAAAATGCGATAAGGCTCCGTGGTGCGGCGAGCATACTTCTTTTGCGCGTTCGCGACGTACAGAAATCGCGAGTTGGAAGCGTGGAAGAGGGCGATACCAAAAGGAAGCCAGAGGCCCATGATCCAAAACTCAGCGACCTCGGGCATCAGGGGACCATAGACGTAGCCAGTCGATACACATATCCAGTACATATGAAGCAAAAAGACTGCACCGAAAGATAGAGGCAATCCACGAATTCTCAGGACTGGTGTGTTTCGCTTAATGTATAAGAAGGCCATAGCAGACGCCAGTGCAACCGTCCAGCCCGTGGCAAAGGTAATCCAAAAGATGCCCACGCCATCAAGCCTGGCCACCGGCTTGGTGTCTGCGGTGATACCCATTTCGGAACCCATGATGTTAGAGCTGACTGTTGATGCCTTCAAAGTACTGAAAGACGGAGCAGGTGACACAGGCTGTCAACGGTACAGGTTTGGCCTAGGTTGGGAGGTTCCTAGGATGGGGATCTGGACCGTTGATATAGGTCGCGGTCCGTCCGTGACACAAAATAGATGACGGCTCAAATTTCGTCTGAGCACAGTGCTACCACCCCGGTGGCGATCAACAAGGATGTGGAAATGGAACGGAAAAGCAAATACATAAACGTTTGCAACGTTGAAAAACGTTAAATGCCCCGCGATTCCGTGGATGAAGAGAAAAAGCAACGTCTTTAATCTAGCTGAGAGCGCCTCTCATTACTTGAACACTAGGACATGCAGGGACACGGCCGTAAACATTTCTTTTGCTTGTTGAGGTGGGAGCATCAGTACCATACGAGTATGTGCGGAGGGTGGAGAGTCCGAGTACGCCGATCACCAACGTTCAGCCAACGGCGGGCTGAGACAACAATTGTGATGAGACCACTCCGCAGTGGTGTGCCTGCTGTTTCTTAGTCTCGCGCCATGCCGGGATTCTTGAACCTGGAAAACGCCAAACTCTCAGAGCTCACACTTGAACAGAGGAGGTAAATATCCTTTGGGCTGTCTTGAACCGCTGCGTCTCTTGTACGGTGATTTTCACCTGTCAGCCAAGTCCAGCGTCGGCCAAATCGATCGGAGTTCGTCCAGAAGAGAATGAGCACTCTTTCAAGTCCATCTTGGTCTACGAGTAGCCTGCTAGCTCTATGACACCATACTATATGCTGCCCAGTAACGATGCGCGTATGTGTGAATGTCGAAGCTCAGTGGCCGCGATTGCTCTCTGCCAAGGAAAACGTGAACAGCGCAGACGTTAAGAGAAATTGTTGTTAAACAAACTGATGAGAATGGAGCCGATCGGAGTGGGCTTCATAATCTGAGGTTAGCCAGCCACAAGCAGCGACTGCGCTCCGCCAGGGCGGACAACCAGCCGGCCCACGATGCTGGCTGCGCGAGTAATTGTGGCTGCAGCAGACAATCCAAACGGTTTCACACCCTCCCAGTCGTTTGTTTCCTTGCCCAGCATCCAAAAGCAAGTGTGTCCGTAGGTGTTATTGGTTTTTAAGGACGCAAATGAGAGCTGAAAACTGTAAAAAGAAAAGAAAAGAAATTTTTCGAGTTGTCGAGTGGCTAATACGGCCGCCGGTGCATAAACCCGTTGTCGATGGACGAGCGTGCATAATTAAAGTTGCATCCGAGAAATGCGTCAACGACGTCAGGTCCTCTAGTTGTTTTCTCACAGAAATGTAACAAGCAGACTTTGCGCTCTTTAGAGACAACTGTGGCGCAAGTGACTGGCATAGTACGCGTTCACGTTCAGCAGCATTTCGACTTTTCGTGCGCGCGAACACCTGAGTTTCCTATCACTCGCGCACTGAAACATGATAAACACATATAGCTGATGGCAGAAAGAGTTGTCCAGCTTCTTCTCTCGCTTTATATCTGTACTTGCTGTAGCGATACGAGCAGGCGAGCCTTTAAAACCTGAAGCAAAGTGGCTTTCTCATGAAAAGGAGCGATTTCTTATTTCTTCCATCCAATAACATTCTCCTCCGGATCATTTTCAACTGGGCAGGGGCGGCTGCGAAAATGTGACAGTTCTTGTGGCGCACATGCCGCCGAAAGACAATTGGACGATGAATCTTAGACTGAGGGGTCGCCCGCAGTCACCCGTCCCGCTTTGACGCAGACAAGGGGGGAGGCAGGACTCGCTTGGGAGGATGCCTGCTCATCAGAGTGAAGTTTTCTCTTCGGACGGAATAAACCAGACACGTAACAATGCCACTTGAGTGTCAATTAATGTCGGAAAAAAAGTAAGGTTATTGTATGCGAATGTTTTGGTATATCGCGACGCTTGGACGAGCACGGCAGAGGCGGTAGGCATGGTGCTTTAGCAGTGTTGCATTTGATTTCGGCTCAACGAGGAGACCCGGCTCTGATCAACAATGTAATGATGATGCTCGTTTGTCCGGATCAGTCGGTGTGAAGAGACAAATAGTACGCGCATCTGACCAGTAATTAACACAAGTTGCACCAAGCTCTTTATGATCGCCTCATAGTCTCCGGATACGCCATATCTCTTTGAATCGAGTAACCCTCCACCTACAGGTTGATTGATATGTAAAAACAGGTAGATACTTGTTGAAGCTGCTTGGCATGATCTAGCTGCAACCTGGGCAAAGTCGCCTTGCGGGCTGAGGTCTAACGTGATAAAACGCCCCTCACTTGATTTATACTGCGGCGGCAATCATGGCTTGAAGGTCCAAGAGCAAGAAAAGGTGTCAGAAAATGCGTGGTCTTGGATGAATGGTAATGCAAAATACAGCCAACGCGGGTGGAAAATGCTCATCAGCACTACTTTAATGGACGAAGAGGGCTTTTTGCAACCAGTTTGTTAACAAACGAAGTCTGCCAGCTGGAAGTGCGGTCAAGTTCCGACCTGACAGCTGCCCGCTTCCATTCCCAGTCAACCAGAGCACGACATTTGTACAGCCACAGAAGAATTCTTCACCTTTCAACAACCACTTTTGCGATATCTTGCGCATCAATTCTGCAATGCGGACAGCCGTTTTGCATATGCAGTGTTGCATTTACTGATGGCAGGTCACTCGCCGCAATATCGACCCGGCCTCTCGCTGTCCACCACGTATTGCTGCTCGTCCTACCAAACTACCTGTACGAGTAAAGCCTTGTCGTCCGCCCAAGGCCTGGGCTGCTCGGTTGTGGCATCTCCATGCTCGCTCCGATACAGATGTGCATGATGGGTTGCGCCATGGCCACCGCTGGGATTATTCCTGATTACGATGCTCAGAACTGTCAACGGGAGGGCGTGACAGAAGCCAGCATAGTTTGTGTCAGACGATAGATACGAAGGCTTGAACAAGTATCGCAGCTATTCCGATCAACCGAGTCTGTCGTTGTCTTCCTCGTTTCACTACTTCAAGCTGGCCTTCGTCGTTCCTCCGCGCCCAGCGAGAAGTCTCCTTTTGGTCTCCTACAAAGTTTCATGAGCACCAATTATAACGGCTGCCAGGACTGGGTTCCGCTCCCCACATCTTCAGCCGTGTCAGGCCCGTTGGCCCGCTGTTCGCGTGGCTCCGCCTGCCGCAGCCCGGCTCGTGCAGCGTTCATGAGGCGGCCGCAAGCTTCGCTGTGGTTTTGTTGGCATTGTATTTGCTAGTTTTGTGCTGCATCCTGGTGGTCGTCAGCAAATCAGAAGAGTGCCGCGGCTGTGCTTGCTTAAAGCAATACAGGCAAGACGAACATCCTTGCGAGACATTTAAAGAACCTCTTCCAGAAGACTCACCTAGCTTCCTTAAAAGACATCAACATTATCAACCAACGCCCCTGCTCATTGCGGAGGCCGTGTTGCCGCATCGCGACATCCACTAGGCGTCTTGTCAATTCCCCGCCAAAGAGACTCTTCCAGCCGGAGGATCAAGGGACCACCCCCATCATTAGCGTGACAGCTAGCGCCAAGCGCCATTCCTTTACCACTTATTCCCCACCAAGTTTGCTGCTTGAATACGTCGTAGTTTAAGTCCGCTTTGTCCTAGCCCGCCTGAGCTGACGAATTCGTTGTGCTTGTGGTGTCGCATAATCCTTAAACGCCATGAAAACGACCCAAGAGGACGGTGTTGTCATGGAGGAGCCGGCTGTGAAAGCCTCTTTCGGCGAAGTGGAGAAACCCTTTGCGACAGCAGCCCATGCAGACTCGGCAGTGGAGCTGCAGGAGGCTCTGGGCGAGGATGGCAGAGATGTGAAGAATGTCTCAACCCCCTTACAACTGAAAGAAGGCGGACCTGCAGGTAAGTGTGGAGGTAAAGGTGAAATGCCTAAATATTCAACTGTTTTATTATACTTTTGTTCGTCTACACCGGCATGAATGCTGATAAAGACGTAGTCGAAAAAGACACCGAAAGCAATACCGATGCGACCGACCCAACCCTGGGCCACGATGAGGAGGAGAGCAGGGGTTTACTTCACGGCGATACCTTAATTGAGCCAGGAGGCAGTGATGAAGACGGTGAATTCTCGGCATCCGACTTTGACATTGAATCCATATTGGACAGTCGCTCAGACTCGACGTCGCTGGGCTCCAGCATTCTTGAACACAGTTACCACAACGGACGAAGATATCACCGCTATCGACATGGCCGCTATCCAATTCCAAACGACGAAGCCGAACAGAACCGCGAAGATATGCTGCATACAATGATGATGGAAGCGACAGATGGCCGTCTATTCTATGCGCCAATCGACCCCAATCCGCAAAAGGTGATTGATTTAGGGACGGGCACCGGTCTATGGGCGATCGAAAGTACGTACTTTCTTCGCATCAAACTGATGAGCAGCATTGACAGAAGCAGTGGGTTATCGTTATCTTAGTGCCGAAATCATAGGCCTTGACCTAAGCCCTATTCAGCCAGCCTGGGTGCCGCCAAATGTCAAGTACGCCAGGTTTCCGGATTCTAAATAAAATCGGTCTCGCTGACGGCTGAATAGGTTTCTTGTGGACGATGTAGAGGCTGAATGGCTCAATGGCGATGATTATGATTTTGTTCACCTTCGCAACATGATACCGATATTAAAGTCTCCAGTTGACCTGTTGAAACAAATATACGAGTACGCAATTCTGACAACAGCTACAAATGAAACATCTCTGATATTCTATTCTAGTAACCTGAAACCAGGTGGCTGGGTTGAGCTACAGGACGTCGATGGTGAAGTCCACTCGGACGACAATAGTGTACCAGATGACTGGCCTGTGAAGCGCTTTACCGATCTCTTGGTCGCAGGCTTTGCCCAGTTTGGTACCAACGCACACGCGGCGGCCTGTGGAAGACAATACCTCGAGGAAGCGGGGTTTGTCAATATTCAGCACAACTATATCAAACTCCCATACGGCACTTGGCCAAAGGATAAGTAAGTCTGTTGCTTGTCAGAAGTTATCTGTCGCTTACATATATCTCGCCAGACTCATGCGCCTCGTCGGAATGTACTATCGCACAGCATGCGAGGACTTTTTTCCAGCCGTTGGGGCAATGCACTTTCCCATGCTCGGGTGGCAACAGGCGGAAATGGAAATCTTTTTTGCAGAGTGCCGCCTCTCGATGCGGGATCCCAAGGTCCATGCATATGGAAAGATGCATTTCTGGAGCGGGCAAAAGCCGTGAATAGCGACATGATTTTACACGCTTTGCCCTTTGCATTGATCTTCTACAAAAAGGTACAGAAGTATACATCCATATACGGTTTACCATGAAGAAGCTTAAAGATCAATCTGTTTTCGCATCTTGTGCCGCCTTTCCGCACCAACAGCACAATTGAGCGTTTTAGTTTAGTTCACTTTTGCTACATTTCTTTTTTTAGCGGATTTAGTACTTCAAAAGTTCCGGGACGTCATGAATGAATGTAAAGACCAATTTTCTCCACCTAAACTCCTCGATGCATATATATATACATATCACGTACCAAAATATCTTAAAAAATCTACCTCCTTCCTTTAACCCGCTTCTTCACCCTCCTGTCCCCTTCATCCTCTCCAGCTTCCCGTCCACGCCTCTTATTTCTCCCCTCCTCAAGCAGCTTCTTCATACCACTCGAAGCCTTGAATTTAGGATTCGACGGATCAATCGCATACTCATGGCTATCAAACACAGCCTGGAATCGCTTATCGTCCACATCCATCTCAAAGTCTTGCTGCAGCGCGCTTTCATCCGCCTGCTTACCCTTTGCTTTGCCCTTGCCCTTTTTACCCTTCTTTGCAGCTTGTTTCTCTGCGCGCAGAATCTCATTCATGTCAAAGTGGTCTAAGTGCTCAGCGCCATTTTCGTGACCAGCTTTGCCCATGACCTTGGCTAGCTTGGCGCGTTCGGCGGCAGAGGCTTCTTCGGCTGCTAGACGGGCCTCGCGTTTTTTGAGGCGCTCGGCTTTGCGGATGGAGGATTTGGAGGCTGGGGTTGGGTCTTCGGTTGTGAAGAAGGGGTCGTTGAAGCCGAGGTCGGCGTCATCGCCGCCTGTTGTGTCTTGTACTAAGCCGCCATCATCTGAGTCGTTTTCTTCTTCTTCTTCTGCGTCGGCGTTGGCGTCGCCACGCTTAGCGCGGACCTTTTCGCGCTTCTTTTCTTTGCGTTCGCGTTCCTTGCGTTTGTATTTCTCAATCGTGGTTTCTTCCTCGCCTTCTCCAGTGGGTTGTTTCTTGGACTTGTTGCTTTCGGACAGGGCGGGCGTGAATGTGATTTGCATGCCGCCGACGGCGTTGTTGTTCTTTGACGAAGAAGCCTTGGCAGATGGCTCGTCGCCCAGACCGAGAGCTTCGCGCATTTTCTTCCTGGCGAGTTCCTTCTTTGACAGCTTGGGCTCCTCTTCTTCGGCTTCGGAGTTTTCGCCGACTTGGTCCTCTGCTACGTATTCTTGTACTAGGTCGTCGTCGTCGTCGTCGGAACCTTCGCTGTCGCTGGCGAGGTATGCGCGCAAGTCATTCTCTTCGAGCTGCGCACGGCTGCCGTTGAAGGCGCGCTTGATGGACTCTTTTCTATTCGTTTCCTCGGGGTGTGTGTCCCATGTGAGCTTGACCTTGGAGCTTTGCAGGGCTGTCGTGACGAATTCGACGGGTTTGTATGAATCAGGAACACGATCGCACTCGTCGCGCGGCTCGTCGTCAAAGGTGACTTCATCCGGTATAAAGCGCAGGTCGATAAAGTTGGACGAAGACTGGTATTCCGTGCCATCTGTAGCCTCGTAGATTTTCTTGGCCATGTCCGGGCTGGAGCACTCCATGACGGCGTAGTAGTACCGCAGTCGATCAAGCTGGTATGCCCGCAGCGCATCACTATCGAAGTCCTGGTCGTCGCCCTCCTGCATCAGCTGCTTCCTAATCTTTTCATCGCCGTCTTCGCTTGCATCCGAGTCGCTGTCGTCATCATCGTCCGAGTCGGAGTCGTCGTTCTTTTTCGAGTTTTTGAAGAGCGCCTTGGGCGGGCCCTCGACTTCTTCTTGCTGCATGCGCTCCTTGCCGAATTCGCTTGGGTATACGGAAATCTTGTTGATGCGGCCGCCGGCTGAGTCGCCGATGAAGCTGGAGAAGAGCGCCATGAGGTCGGTGGAGCTGACGTGGTCCCAGTCAAGGTTGACAATGGCTATGCGGTTTGTGACTTCGCCGGCTTCGACGCCTGCCTGCTCGTCTTGCAGCTTTTGTATGTCGCCTTCGGTCTGCAGGCCTGCGCCGCCATCTTCGTCGTCAGAGTCCGAGTCGGATTCGGATTCAGATTCGGACTCTGAGGATGAGAAACCTCCGCCTCGGGCTGGATCGTATTTTGCATCAGCAGCACGTAATTCACTGCGAACAACGTCATCATCTTCGACTTCAATGTCGTCTTCCTTTGCCTCTTTATCCTCCTCCTCATCCTCCTCGTCAGAAAAGCTCTCCTCGTCCTCTTCCGCTTCGTAGAGCCGCTCAAGGGCCTTCTTCTTCGAGTCAGACTTGAGCTTGCGGCCGTAACGATCAACTTTAGCGGTAGCAATAAAGTCATCATCGTTGAGCATGCCAGCAAATCGCTTGTCGAGCTTCGTCTTGGTGTTCTTCTTTGAGGGCAGGCGGAAGCGTGGATCTGTCTCGAAACTTGCGAATCGCGCGTCGGTGATGGGCTTGGCCGCAGGGCCGTTGCCCTTTTTTGCGCCCTTCATGGTTATTTTGTAGGTCCGGTTTTGTACCTAGAGCAAGCTTTCCTCGCGACAGTGGCGCTTTCGTGGTTGGAGATGTTTGCGATGGGTGGTGGTTTTCAATTTTTTGGCGGTGACTGTTTTTCTGCCATCCGGCCTGGCGGGGCGAAAACCCGCTACCGGCTGTCACCTCGACCCACACGGCGACTTGGCTGCGTACCAGGCTCAAAGATGACAGTAGCTGCATCTGACCCGTGTTTGATTGGCCGTTATAGGTTACATTTTCTTCAAACTCTTAACTGAGTCTATTATAGATCCACGAGGAACATGCTTCTGAAATTTAAGAGAGTAAGCCTATTTGAAGCCTGTTTGGTAGAGGCTTTGGCAACCTCGCACGGCGTCTATAAGTGACCCAAGGTCCCGCCGTGCATCTAGATGAACATCGCAGTAGTGGTAGGTAGAAAGGCATGGTCCATTTGACTACTAACAGGTCTCAACTCTTCTTGAGTTGTTGGAAGGGTATCTATTACACATCTATAGACAAATTTACACCTAACCAGCCAAAAGCCCAGTAGCAAGCGCCTCCAAATCCTCCAGCGTCTCCGGCTCCTCATTGACCTCAAACACCTTGGCCTTCTTCTTACCTCCCTTCTTCCTATCTTCAGTATCATCATCATCTTCGAACCACTTCTTGGCCTTCTTCCTAGGCGGTTCAGCCTCGCTCTCACTTCCAGACTCATCACCCGCAACAGGCAACGACCGCAGTAGCGCCAACGGGTCCTCTGCACCCTCAGTGTCTACGAGCTGCGGCGCCTCGTCGGGATCAAGACCCTGCCGCTCGAGGGTTTCTCTAGCTTTACGCTTCTCCTTCTTGTCGCGCTTCTTTTGCTTCGCGAGCATCTTATCATCTATATCTGCGGCGCGGACGCGTGCGCCCTCGCTATCAAGGAACTGCTGGCGCTGCTCCTCTGCCGGACCGGCTTCGTCAAAGTCTTCTTGGCGCTGCATTTCGTAGATTTCGTGCGAGTTGCCCTCGTCGTCGAAGACGAGTTTCGATGGGTTGCCCATAAACTTGAGCATCTTCTTCTTGGACTGGAGTGCCTTTTCGCGACGCTTCGAGTCTATTACGTATGGCTCTTCGCCGCCTAGGCCGTGGATTACCTTGGGCGTGTTGATGCCTGCTTTCTTGGATTCGGCGTCTAGGTCGTCGTCGTTGAGGCGGCGCTTAACGGATAGGAAGTCGTCGTCGTCATCAGAGTCATCGGCGTTGTTTCCTTGGCTGTTTTGGTCGCCTACGAGGCGGGAGTAGTGTGATGAGAGGACGTCTTGATTTTGACGCTCAAACATCTTGTCGTATTTGGTGCGGACTTCGTCCTTTTTCCTGGGCTTCTTGACGCCGTTAATGTCCATATCAGACTCGGAGTCGCTTGAAAGACCCTGTCTCGAAGCGTTTTTAATTTTCTTAATATCATCGCCCTTTTGGAATTTGATTTGTGGCGTTCCAGGCAGACCGAGGCTGGCTGCAAAGGCGTCCAAGTCTAGTTTCTTGAGGTTGAAAATATCCTTGTCTCTTTGCAAATGAACGGACCGTGTATAACTGATAAACGCCTTTTGTCCCAGATATTTCAGGTCGGGGTTCTGGAAACACATATTTTGCAAGTCATTTTGCACGCTGCGTTTCTTTTTCTCCTTGACGTGGATCATTTGAATGGGAATCTTCTTTTGCTCCAGCTTCTTCAACATGCCCGCTTCCTCACTTGGTTCGAGGAAAAGCACCGCTCGGCCGTTGCTCTGAAAGCGCGCTGTTCGGCCCACGCGATGGATATATGTGTCGACGTCTTCCGGGCAATCGACTTGAATAACCCAATCGACGGCAGGGAAATCAATACCACGCGCGACAACGTCGGTGGCAAACAAGCATGCCTGCTTAGCTTCAGTAAATCGGTTCGTAATTTCGAGTCGCGCAACCTGTTTTTGTCGGCCGTGGAGATGAAGTAGAGGAATACCAGGCTGGAGATGGCGGAAACTCTCATAAACAAAGCGCACCTGCTTTCCAGAGCTGAGAAATACAATGATTTTGCTCTTCAGCGAAGCTTTGATGAAGCCGTATAGAGTATCGAGTTTCTCCGGGAGAGGAGTCGTGATATAATGTTGTTGCAGATTCGTCGGCGTCGCAGAAACAGCAGACTCGTGCACCGAGACGTATTCAGGATCTTTGAGACTCAATCGCGCCAGATCCGAAACCTTTTTACTCTGCGTAGCGCTAAACATGAGCGTCTGCCTCTCTTTGGGCAGGTGCTCAACCAGCGCATCGACTGCTGACTGGAAACCCATGTCCATGATTCGGTCCGCTTCATCTAGCACCAGCACCTGCAAGTTATTCGCATCGAAGCCAGCCGTCTGGTCCAAGTGCTGGAGCATACGGCCCGGCGTACAGACGAGAATATTCATGCGCACGAGCCGGTCAGCTTCTTCCTTGAGGTTCTTGCCGCCAATGACTAGACCGGCGGAGAAGCTGTGATATCGGCCGATTTTGCGGAGGACTTGGAAGATTTGCACCGCCAGTTCGCGCGTTGGCGAAATGACCAGCGCACCGAGGCCGTCGTACTCGGTCCATTGAGCGCGGTGCAGCTTCTCGAGCATGGGAATCAGAAAGGCCAGTGTCTTGCCGCTGCCAGTCTTGGCGGCGCCGAGAATATCATTGTTTTGGAGGGCGAGGGGGATGCCGCGGGCTTGAATGTCGGTGAGGGTCTGGAAATGCGAGGCCGAGAGACCCTTGGTCGTCGCCTTGGATAGGGGGAGATCGGAGAAGTTTTTAATATCTATATTCTTCGGGTCCTATACATTGAAAAGATCTCGAGGTTAGCACATAAAAGTCTTTTCGCCTTGATCTCGTAAGACTGTTGTCTACTAACCAATTCCTTTATCGCATCCTCTAGCTGCTGGAGATCGTCCAGGTCGCGCTTTCGTTTCTGCTGGCGAACATCTGTTTTATTCTGCTTCTGAGCACGGCCTGGTCGCCCGGCGGGACGAGCGTTGGCTGCCATGATTGCGTATGATCTGTTTTGGCTGGTGCTGCTGGTTCGTGAGCCAGGAAAATGCTGCACCAGAGCCGTTTGTTGGTGGTTGCACTAGTATTTTTTTTTTCTGCCGCGGGCGACTGGCAGGAAAAAAAAAAAGGCGGTGGTGCTCTGGGGATCTGTTCGACCCCACCATCTGCGGCTTGGTGGGGGGTCTGCTGCCAAAATGGGTAAGCAGAGCTATAGACATCGAATTGTTAAGCTCGCAACGCGATGATTAGGACGGCGGTAATAAGCATAGAACTATCTTTGAGGAAGAAAAGAAAATGTCATTCATTCAACTATAGAATTTGGCATCCCGCCGGCTTACTCCACGCTGGCAAATAAAATCAACCCCAACGCCACCCAAACGCCAGATGTATCTCGAACATCGATACTATATATATTCTCCTTTTTGTAACCAGTTCTAAACAAACAATGCCTCTCCGTCCTATTGTACCTTTTGTCCGTACAATCGTACACGGTAAAAGCATGTATGATCTGTAGCGCCGTAATTACTTACAGCTCGCACGATAACGTGGTCGGTAGCCACTCCTAGGTTGAGCAGCTCATCGCTCAGGCGATGGACCTGCACTCCGTCATGCGGCTGTGTTTCCTCGTACACAAACTGGCCAATCTTGACAAACCTCTCCGGAAATTGTGCAGGCGTGAGGTTCCAGTTGTCGTCACCAACTGGATAGATGTCGGGAAAGTGAGTGGCCGAAAAGTCACGAATCAAGTCGCGCAGCTGTGCGTCCACGTCGGCGTACACTTCAATCTCCTTGGGTCTTGCGCCAGGATCGGTAGTAGCACCGGAAAGAATGTGCTCAATGACAATGTGCTGGGGAATAATGCGATGGCCTAGCTGTACTGCAAGTATCGCCCCGTGTGGATTGCCACGATGGTTTATTGACCTCGCAGCGCACCAACGATCAGATTCGTCGCTCCAAGGTTTCAGTGCAGTCCGCGGGAGGGGTTTAAGTACAGCTTCTCTTCCCTTTTGCAGAAAAATTCTTGACCCTGCTGGTGCCTCCCAAGTGCTAGACGTATGGGTACCGTCAATGGTTGCACCAGCACCTTCACCAAAGTAGTTGACTTGATGTTTCAGCACGCTATCCCAGTGGGAGTGAATCTGGCCCTTTGCCATGGCTTCTAGATTCACGTCTGCCATGGCTTTGGTAATGAGGCCATGAACAAGGGTTACGATTTCACCTTTGGACATGCTCTCTGGCCTCTCTTGAGCTCCGAGCTCTGCAGCTTGACGAACGAGCTGATCGAGCTGTGGTTGCAACTCGGCAAGCTCTGCGCGAACTTCAGCGCGATGTGTCGCAAATTCATTCTTGAAATGCCGGAGAAATTCGTCTCGAGTCACGACAGTTGAATGATTGTTGTTGTCTTGGATGTGCTGCTTCACAATCTTGTCGAGACGTTTATCAAATTCTCGCTGCGATCCTGCTGACTGAATCTGGTCCAGAGCAGAGCCCAACATTTCGGCAATCTTGGCGTCGTTGTTCTTTATCCAAGAGTCCCAGAACCCGGCGGCTCCGCTTTTGATTCTGTCCTCTACTCCTGTAAATGTGGCGTTTAATTGCTTATTGAACGTCGGGTCGCGAGTCAACTTGGATGCGATTGCTTGCCAATGAGCCTCTGACGACACCTCGTACGAGTTTCCTCGTTTTTCCAGGGTGAGAAAATCCCCTTCTCTGTGTATAAGGTCACGTAATGCGTGCCAAAACTCTTGCGCGACGACTGGCCGGCCATCTTCAAGTTGAACATGCACTAGCTTCGGTACCACAGCCTCGAGTTTCTTTAGCGAGGTTTCATGAAGCTTTCCGGCTTTTTGAAGCCGCTCAAACTCTTTTTGGTACCGGGAAAGGTACTCGTCCAGTCGAGACAAATCTCCATTATCCAGCTGCGTCAGATCAGGAAGCAAGCTAGATCGTCCAATGGAGGGCCATGAGAGTGAAGGAACCAAATCGCCGACCTTGTCCGTTAAAGTATCAATGCTTGGCCATCGTACCCGCGGTGATGTCATCCATTCACCTATACCCGATTCGACATCGGAGGTCCCAAAGATGGCAACATGCGCCAAGCTGAAAAGGGTAGCGAGGGCAACAACAAATGCGCTCAGATACAATAGCTTTTCCAATGACATCCAGAAACCGTCACGCAGGGATGGGGGAAACAATATGTCAAGCGTATCGGTTACAGTGCGGTATGCTGCCGATATTAGCCACCACATGGCTTGGAAGTAGGTATAGGGGTTGAGAAATTGCAACCAATTTACCCCCGTAGCATAATGTCCTTCCTCGCTCAGTAGCGTTGTCTCCTCGTCGTCTTCGTCCTCCACCTCTTCGGGTTCGACCACCTCGAGTTCTGGTTCATTTCTGTAGAAGAAATTCCAAGACTGCAAAGGTTTCGACCAACCCCAATTCTCGTTCAAATTGTCCGTTTCCGGTGCCTCGACATCTTTTTGGATAGCATCATCCGCCTCACTATGGTCAGATGGACTGGATGAGCGGCGGCGAAAGGGACTAGCTGCTGCAACAAGTCGTTTTGCATGTGTAAACAGACTTGGCCGATTAATGTCTGGGGTTGTTTCCTCGAACCAAGGGTCTCCGCCATTGCCGTTTCGGGACGCCAATGGCCTCCGTCTAGCAGGTTTCCCTTTTGTGGCTTTAGGGGCTGGGGCATGTGTTGGCGGAGAGCTTTTATTCTGCCTTCCTGAGCGTTTCAAAGGGTCGTTAATTTCGTTGTATTCTTCATCATCTTCCGATTCTTCGACGTTTTTATAGACGGCGTCGCTACCAGTACGCGTCTTGGACCTCAACATTCGGCGTGGGCTACTGCGTAGTCCCGGAGTCTCTTCCTGTGCTGGTGAAGAACTTTGTCGAGCGTTGGACCTCTGTGGGACAGGTTTAGGGGTTGCCTTTTGCGCGGGAGCTGCCTTGGCCGCGCGACCGTTTTTCTTGGCTGGGGAACTACCAGGTGTCGATGCTATCGTCGCGTCACCGTAGTAGTCACTCTCAATGCCAAAGCTGCGGGCATCATCTGTGTCGCTATCATCACTTGGTTCTAACAAAGGCGCAGCGGGCTTCTGTGGAGCGGCCTTTTGCTTTGCAGCGGATGTATCTGTTGGATTATCAGCTGTTGCGCTCATAATGTAGTGAGGGGTGTGATACTTACTCTTGCGCGGCGTGGCTGCACGCTTGGCCCGCGTTGAAGGCTGGAGGCCGTCATTCTCCGGAGCGAACTGTACTCTTGGCTTCTTTTGCCTTGCGTAGTAGTCGTCGGAATCACTCTCGGCCTCCCTGGTCAAGGCCTCATTAATGGCAAGATTAAGATCCACCATTTCGTTTCGTGAAAGGTTGCGCATGGAAGCGACGGGGACGGGCTCAACTTCGGCGCCGTATGAGTACACGCGCCGCGCAGGGGTTCCACGGAGAACAGGAAGCTGTGGTTTGAGAAAGCTCGTCTTGGTAGCTTCGTTGTCGTCGTCGTCTTGCGAGGCCGCGATGCCCATCCTACGACGAACAGCCGCTGATTTGGGAGCCATTTCTGCGCGTTGTGGGAGGGCAGAGCGGTGATGTTTAAGTATTCAAGTTGCTTGTTGGAGTGAGATGGTGATGCAAAGGTGAGAGTATCTTGAGTGAGTTCAAGTTTCGCCCTCGAGTTGTAAAGGCGAAGGGAATAAAGAAATAACTGGTCTCGCAAACCGCTCCAAGGTTCAGCATACGATCCGACGAGGGACTATTGTACTAGGTTTTAGTAGCTGCCTTTGTTTCCCTTTGCGAAGCCAACCAGTTGCAGTGGCTTCGCCAACAAAGAGCATCTTTGTGGCGCTGCAACAAAGGTTGAGCTCCGAGGACGAGTGGCGCGTCTGCTTCCAAATATAGCCAATGCAGAGGACGAGTCCGGTCTTTCTTTGTCTTCTTAGATAAAGTTCGGAATGATTTCGGAGAAAAAAAAAGCAAAGTATTATGGTCGTCGTGATGAGTGTTTCTTTGTTCTGGTAGGTAATATCGCCATGTTTGGGTGACCTTGGAGGAAGCGCGACTGTTTGAGTGGCGTGTCGCGACCGAGGATTTAGCGGCGTGGCTGGGGCCGTTTGTCAGCCACGCCTTTCTGCAGCGGGACAGCTCACCGTGGAGTGTGTTCAGTGGGAGGTCTTTAGGCGTCAAAGTGTTGTTTTTGGAGAACAAAAATTAATTAATTAAAACTAGAAAATAATAATAGAGAGAAAGGGAGGGGCCGAGGGATAAATGATTTTTTTTTAAGGAGTTAGCACTGCCAGACGTTAACTACTATACGCGTTTGGTACATCTTTCAGCGATGGTTTCATACGTCTGACTGAGCCCTTGCCATTCGATTTTCCGAGTGTCAGTAACCTGCAAGTCACTGAATAGGTTCTTGGGCAAATTCTTTTGAGAATAAAATGCCGCGTGGATAATTGCAAATCTATCTATTATTCTAAACACAAACTGCAAGGTGTGATGAGTGGGAAATAACACCGAAGGCTCGTGGTTAAGCGCCGACGCCCCTCCTCACCTGGAAGCACGTCTACCATTCATTGCCCAACTTCTGACAATTGGTTAATAGGCAGGTTCATACTTGCAGCCTATTACTTGCTATTACATGACAACGATTTTACTCATTGTCTACCTTGAACCGAAGTCACATTTGCAACGCTTAGAATGAGTTCTTCTCCGTCGCCACCCAAATACTCCGTTGCCCAGAACCGTACGCGACGGAGAAGAGAGGTTTAAACCGATCCTATCACCATGTGAATGGGTAGAAGATTATCGTCCTGGAGGCTACCATCCTGTTACTCTTGGTGACATCTTCAAGGACTCTCAGTACAAGGTCATCCGCAAGCTTGGAGACGGAGCTTACTCGACAGTATGGCTGGCCTGCGACACCATGTAAGTTACGCTTTCGTGAGCATTGATTCGTGCCGACTCTGAAATACTCACGCTTGTCATAGAAGCAAAAGATATGTTGCATTAAAGATTCTGGTTGCAGATGCAATTGAACAGAAGAAAGAATTGCAGATTCTACGTAAAGTGTCTGCAAGCTCATCGAAAGAAAGTTGCCACGTCACGCAACTCCTCGATGAATTCATTCACAAAGGACCGAATGGGCCTCACAAAAGCTTAGTATTTGAGCCCATGGGACCTACTGTCAACTCCATGGTTGAAGAGCTCCCTCAATTCAAACCACGCAAAATCTGGATGGAAGTTCGCTATCCACCGCAAATGGCAAAAAGCATTCTAAAACAAACCTCGCAGGGGCTGGTATTTCTCCATGGTAACGGCATTGCTCATGGGGATCTTCAACCAGGCAATATGCTCTTCGCCTTGAAGGGTATTGACGCAGAGGCAGAAGACGTTTTGCGGCAAAAGGAAGATGTAGACGGCAACTCCATTTCTCCCCCAGTCGAGAGACTTGATGGCAAGCAGGACCTTTGGGCCCCGCCGTATCTCTGCATCGCGCAGCCGTTGGTGTCTCTTACACCATTTCTGGATGATTTCACAATTAAATTGTCGGACATGGGCGGTGGTAAGTTTTCTTGCTTTTCACGCTTGTAGTTCTGCATCTGTCGTACAATAGATATTCTAATCATTTGGACAGCCTATTTTTTTGACGATCCGCCGGAGAAGCCCGTAACACCCGTCGGCCTTCGAGCGCCTGAACTGGTCCTTGCTGGAAAGGTGACCAGCTCACTAGATATCTGGAGCTTTGGATGTCTTGTTTTCGAGCTCATCACAGGACTGCCGCTCTTCTGTGTACCTGGCAGTGGACACGAAGACGACGACCACCTTCTCGCCCTCACGGCAGCCCTTGGTCCGCTTCCCGACGAGCTGTTTAGCCTCTGGAAAAACTCTTCACAGTATTTTACTCCTGAGAGGAAGCTCTTCAATTCTCTTATAGATGCAGCCGCATACGGTTATGAGCCTCAGGTACTGGAACAAGACTCTATGGAAGAAATGTTTGATGAAGCTGAACCTGATGTCAGTCAGGATGAGGGGCGTAAAATCAAGCAACTTATTCGTTGGATTTTGCAATATGATCCAGAAAAGAGGCCGTCGGCTAGTGAAATATTGCAAGATCCATGGTTTTCTCGTATTGAAACTTAAATGGCATCGCAGGCGAACAGGCATGAGCGTCCAAGAGTGAGACACTTGGACTCCCCACGTTCCATTCTATCTCCGTAGATATGGGACAAATTTAGCTTAGCTCTCAATAAAAGCTTGGTTGAAGCAAGTTCCGTCGGTATTTCGAGACTACATTAGCAGAATTGCAGAGATGAATTACAGGTTTGTAGCGAGGGCAGAGATCGAGAGGTATATAAGAAACAATGCAAGCAGAGTGGCTCAGGTTGCGCGAGGAGGGGCCTCATAGATTTTACTCGTAGTCGTACATGTGTGCAATTGACGCAACATGTTTGAGGTATACCCACAGTCTGGAGTCTTGAATGCAGGTCGTTGCCGTTGTCGATGTATGGTAGCGTCGATCGGTGCAGAGGCGGTGAGGCGTAAGTGATTGCATACTCGTACTCGTAGACGACATGGGATATCGTGAAACGGGTATCATCGCGATTGCTCTTAAGAGGAGTTTAATGATCCAAGACATTCGATGACGAGATTGAAGCTCTTAGATAGCCATTGGTGACAGTGGGTGTCTCGTGCTTAAAGGCCCGAATAATTTCCCTTGAGAGCATGATGAATTCTATGTTGTCGTAAGCATCCTCGCAGCAGATTAGGCTGCGCAACGAGGCCCCTTGCAGACCCATCATTCGCCCCCGTGGGCTACTAATTTTAGGGTGCGTCTTGCGCATCCCACTCAAACCCTTTGGATGGCGTAATTGGTGCGGATAGCAGCATGAGGAGCTGGAGGGGCAGCCCCGCCCCCTCTAAAAGGTGCAGTGCCTCAACTCGTAAAAGTACGTGGCGTACTCGTAATTAATTGTCGCCGTTGAGTGAGAGAATTCACCGTTCCTACTAGTAGCCCATACTCAAAAGCTTCTTCATCAACCTAATTTCTTGCAGCGTTTTTTTTTTTGCTCTGCGAGAGAACAATCTACCTGAATCTTTCCTCTTAAAATTGCCAGCGATACTCCAATTGCAATCAAAAATGGCCGTCGGAACTGTTCTTGTCACCGGGTAAGCTGATCCTGTTGTTCGTCCAGCCTCGTTGCGATAGAACCGCGCACAAGTAAACAGTGGCTAACAGTCCAATCCAATCCAGAGGAACCGGCTACATTGGCTCCTTTACCGCTCTGACTCTCCTCGAAAACGATTACGACGTCGTCATTGTCGACAACCTCTACAACTCGTTCGAAGTCGTCCTCGACCGCATCGAGAAGCTTTGCGGCCGCCGTCCTGCCTTCCACAACGTCGACATTACCGATGAAAAGGCCCTCGACGACGTCTTTGACAAGCACCCTGCCATTGACAGCGTCATTCACTTTGCTGCTCTCAAGGTAACAGCTCCATTGCCCCCTCGGCTCCTAACCCGCTACAGAGCGCGCTAACTCTGCATCATCAACAGGCTGTCGGCGAATCTGGCGAGATCCCCCTCGAATACTACCGCGTCAACGTCGGCGGCAGCATCTCCCTCCTTCGCTCCATGGAGCGTCACAATGTCAGCAACATTGTCTTTTCTTCCTCTGCCACCGTCTACGGCGACGCAACCCGCTTCCCCAACATGATTCCCATTCCCGAGACCTGCCCCATTGGTCCTACAAACACCTACGGCCGAACCAAGTCCATGATTGAGGACGTCATTACCGACCACGTCACTGCCCAGCGCAACAACCTGCAAAAAGCTGGCAAGCCTCACGACCAGTGGAACGGCGCCCTGCTGCGTTACTTTAACCCTTGCGGTGCTCACCCTAGCGGCATTATGGGCGAGGACCCTCAAGGTGTTCCCTACAACCTGCTGCCCCTGCTTGGTCATGTCGCTACCGGCAAGCGTGAGAAGCTTCTCGTCTTTGGCGATGGTGAGTTGAAATCCCTTTACATCAGGCAAGGAATATGCTAACCCTGCCTCCCTAGACTACTCTTCTCGTGACGGCACTGCCATCCGCGACTACATCCACGTCGTCGACCTCGCCAAGGGCCATCTCGCTGCCCTCAACTACCTCCGCGAAAACAAGCCCGGTATCAAGGCATGGAACCTAGGCTCTGGTCGCGGCAGCACCGTCTATGAAATGATCAAGGCCTTTAGCTCCGTCGTGGGTCGCGAACTACCCTACGAAGTCGTCGCCCGCCGCCAGGGTGACGTTCTCGATCTTACTGCCCACCCTAGCCTGGCCAACCAGGAGCTCAAATGGAAGACGGAGATGACAATGGAAAAGGCTTGCGACGACCTGTGGCGCTGGGTCAGCAATAACCCGCAGGGCTACCGCCAAGAGCCTCCTGCTGAGCTAATGTCTGCTATCCAGACTCCCAAGGCTTAAGTTCAGAGGGTGTTCAACAAAAGAGGTGGAAGGAGATGAGGCGACCTTTGAAGTTGTATGGGCCGTTAGTATAGAATGAAGAAGAAAAACAAAATCCAGAGCACACTCATAGACACTGTGTTGAGACACAGCTTAAAAGTTGATAAAGATTTAATGAGAAATAATAATGACACATGAATCGTTCAGATTCGTTTTATTTTCTTGTGCTGAATATTTCGATATTTTATATTTCACTCAACATCACAAATTACAGCTTGAGCAGCAGCTTGCCCTTCGTCTTGCGGCTCTCAATATCGGTATGAGCCCGTCCAGCGTCCTTGAGCGGGTATACCTCGTGCACGACAACATCAAGCTTGCCGCTGCGCACAAATTCAAAGAGCTCTGCTGCGTACTTTTCCAGATCCTTGCGAACGGCGACATAGCCGTTGAGAACGGGGCGCATAAGGCGAACATTCTTGGCGCCGAGCTTCAGGATGCTTACTGGCGGAACAGCTCCAGACTAGAATAACGGTTAGGTCTTTTTCCTGTGACAAGTATGTGTGAGCATGATTTTGTATATAACTTACAGCATTGCCAAACGAGATGAGGTTACCCTTCATGGCAATCATTTCCAAGTCAGCGTCAAAAGTAGCTTTACCAACACCATCAAAAATGGCATCGATGCCATGTCCGCCAGTAATCTCCTTGACCTTGGCCACGACATCATCATTCGAATTCACCGTGTAATCAGCACCATACTTCTTCGCCAGCGCAAGCTTATCATCCGAGCTCGCCGTCGCAATGATCTTTGCCCCGACACCGCGCAGCATCTGCACCAGCAACGAGCCAACACCGCCCGCAGCAGCATGTACAAGCGTCCACTGGTCCTTTTGCACATGTGCACTCTCGCGAATGAGCGTCCACGCCGTAAGACCCTGTAGGTACGCTGCCGCTGCCGTCTCGGTGGATACGTCGTCTGGAATGGCAACGACATTCGCCGCGCTGATGGCTGAGTACTCTGCGTACGCGCCGGGCTCCATGTACACGACCTTGGTACCCGGTGCAAACGACGGGTTGGCTTCTGCGCCGCAGGCTATGACTTCGCCGGCGGCTTCGCGGCCGAGAATGAGCGGGAATTTGGGCGCTGGGTAGAGACCTGTGCGGAAGTAGGTGTCGATGTAGTTTATGCCGGCGTACTCGTTCTTGATGAGGACTTGGGTTGGCGAGGGCTTGGGCACGGGGATGTCGACGTGTTCGAGGACGTCGATGCCGCCGTTTTTGGTGATTTGGACGGCCTTCATTGTGGATGGGAGCGGTGCCATGGTTGGTGACTTGGAGGTTGTTGTTGAGAATGGACGGGTTAGCTGGTGATGGCGGGAGAAGGCGGAAGAGGAAGAAGAGAGGGAGGATGAGAGTGAGAGTGGTGTTGATGATGATGATGGTGCGATCAAGGTGGTGGGAGAGGTTGATTTGTAACGACGTGGGGGTCCTTGCCGACGATGACGGTGAGGGGCAGCTTGGAGTGATGAGCTAGCTGTGCAGCTGAGGACAGGCAGGGCGAGCATTTGTGGTGGGAAGCTTGCGAAACGAGTCAATTGCATTGCCATTGGAGCCCTGCGGTCTATGTGTCATATGGGTTCGTGAAATTGGTTTGGCAAGAGGAAACAGAAGCTCCGTAACGAAAGAGCTACAGCTTGAAGATGGCTGTGTATTCCGCCCGGTTATATGCTCCGTTGATTGTGGGGTTTTAGTGAAATGCGGTTTCTCCCCCCGACATTGGGCCATCATCACACGGCTCGGGGTGAGCTCCGCTAGGGTGGCGTCGCGCGACCCGCCATCTCTATGTGAGCCAGGCATCTTTGCATGCTATACATCAACAAACCTAATATTTACCTAAGTCTATTTAATGCAAAGGAAAGAGTTAAGCACATTAGAAAGGCAATAGCTAATTGCGCAGGTCCAAAGACACGTACTAGTTCTGGGTGACTTGATCCGCTAAGAGTTCTCGTTACTACAAAACGACATTCTATTATAGCGTTAGACGGAATTTACAGGGCAAAATCTCTAGATGCGATCGTAACCTTTGTTTCATAACGGATGTTATTAAAAAGACTTCTGCTCCTCTATAAGATACCTCATTACAAGCAGAACGTCTACGTAAGGCGCATATAACGCGTTCCTTTAGTCACTTATTATAGCGAGCCGATACCTCCCTACGCGAAACCCTTTAGAGTCCATCAGGTAACCGACGAAGGGCAGAGAGTTGGGCAAATTAGAAAGCTAACGCGGAAATCATGGAATGGAAGTAAACAAAGGTATAAGACAGTACGAGATGATGGCGAGACTAAGATCAAATAGGTGAAGCCCCTAAAGCTTCAATAGCGTCCAGTTCCTGTGGACCTTCAACTGGCATTAGGTTCAATATTCAAGGGCCTGTTTATTCGGACCCAGCAACTCGGTCTATTGCGCACAAAACCTCCTCACGTTTTGAATCAGGCTGTGTCTGGCCCTATTATCATCAAAAACCTGTCCGTGATCCAACTCAGGGAACCACAACACATCCAACCCTCCACTTTCATTCGCCGAGCCTGTCAGATACTCTCGGATTACTTTTGTGTTGGTCACTATGTCTCTCCCGGCCAATGCCACAGTAACCTGGTGACCGTGAATATCATCTTTCCACAGAACGTTATCAGCCCAGAAGAAGCGTCGAAACAGGGTATGAGAGATGCCTATATCCTTGGAGCCAAAGTAGGAGAGCAGATGCTCATTAGCTCTCGTTGGTTTCCGACATATCTTGAGCGCCACACATTAGCTGAGAACATTGTCTGGAGTTGGGGAAGATTTACAAAGTTATACGCTACATCGGGGTGATGGAGAAGAAAGGAAACAGGGTCAACAAACAAGACTGGTCCAATCTTTTGTGCAATTTCAGGAGTGCGCAGGAGATACGTCGCAACCACGCTCCCATAACTGTGTACAATGAAAGTTAGTATGGGCTCGAAATGTCAGAACGTGTGACCACTCACGAATGCGATACCAGAACAAACTTTTCCCACCCATGTGCCTTTAATATGCAATGAACCTCGCTGCACATTTCGTCCTTTAACAAGGCCTCTGCAGTGATCCTGGAGCTTACCGACATAATCTCTATAGCTATTATCCCGACCTGCCCATCTGATGAGTCCTCGCCGGCATTGACGTCTGCCAGGAAATTGATATAGGGATAGAGGCCAACGCCGATGCCATGGATAAAAAGGATGGGCAATTTAGTCTTGGATGTATGCGGCCGATGCCAGTAAGTGAGACTTTGCCCAGGAGAGCGATAGTTGGGAAAGAAGTTGAGAGGGCGCAACGGGAAGATGGCAAGAGAGCGCACAAACGATGTGCGGTAGTAGTCGAAGGAGTGGTATCTCATATAAACTGATGTCAGCACATCAACAACAGACACGCACTAGCAATATGAATATTAGCAGCTTGACTTATGCGGCATGAGCAACACCAATGTAAAACCTTACCAAGTACCATGTCAGGCTCCGATGCAGCATCTCGACCCTGTTCAGCGTTAATTTGAGGCACTCTGCGTTGCCACGACCTTGTTCAAACTTCTTCCCCAGCAATTTCTCCATCTCTCTAGTATACTCCTCCACTTCCTCCTCTACCTCTGGATCGAACTTTCCCGTGTTTAAGAACGCCCATCGGAAAAACTCCTTGACGTTCTCTCGCTTGATCTCTGTCTCATCCGCTCCTCGGAACCACATTCTTAGGTATAGGGCTGGGTCAGGAATGGTATTGTGGCAGCGCCAGAACAACTTTCTGCGATCTTCACGACAGGGAGGCGTCGGATGCTTCGCGGGCTTCTGTAGATATTCTTTGTACGGTAGGTAGATGGCGAGATAGAACCCAGCCTCTAAAGCGAGCCACCCGTGAAGGAGCCGAGGGAGTTGAAAAGGAAGGCCAATCAACACATTGGCCAAAGAAAAAAGGATGCTTGCGGGTGCAATCAAATGTAGCAAGAATATACAGGCCCGAATGAAGATGTACTCCGCCAGCGATGTTCCTATCATGATAGGCAAGAGTTATATAGTGCCACGGCACTTGTACACATGAGTTTTTCTGCTGTTTCAAATTATCACGAGCTCCGTATATGTTATAATAATCGCCTGAAAGGTATTGCGCAAAGGATTTAGAGATAGTATTTATTTTATTGAAGAATTATACGTTGTGGCGAGTAAGGTGGCTCCATTTGCACTACTCTATTTTGTTGCGGAATGAGAAGCCGATTTTGTTGGGGCTTTCACATGCTTTAGACATGAGGAATATCTAACATGTGGCGGGGCGATTTTGTACGTAAAGGTACGTCCGTAGCTGCCGGGAAAACAGCGCCACAGGTACCGCTGTTCCGGATCTGGATTGGGCGTTGCCGACCGTACGTCGTAAGCTCGGTGCAGGCGTGCTAAGATGTTCGACAACGGTGGTGTGGTAGCGTGGTGGGTCGAATCAGCTTTGTCCCTTTCTGGTGTTGTAGACTGCATTTCGCCGTCAAGTGATGGGGGACGCTACCATCCGCGGTCGCTCGCTCGCACATACTCGAAAGACAAACAGCGTACCCTATATCAACTGCGTAAACTTCAATCCACGTAACAGGTTCATGTATTTGTAATGTGAAACGATATTGATTGAGTTGAGTTTGCTGCCGGTGATCAACTTTCATTAATAATGATTGAGAAGAAGATGGTTGATAGATCATGATCATTATCAGTCATTTCTCGAAGGTCTGGCCTATATAACCATCATTATATTGCTGGGCGGCAAATAGCGAACCCAAGCCTGCTCTGATGCTAGAGGTGCGACCAAGTTGCCAAAAAGGCTCTCATATAACCGGTTTGTTTTGTGAGAGCTTTCTTCACTTTTATACATCCAAGGTAGCATGAGTGGTAGTTGCTGGCAATTTAACTTTGCGTAGGCTACATCTTCTGCACACGGACGGCGTTATACTTTCCATGCTCACAAGTCGCAACAATCTGGCCCCCCTCTGCCTTCGTTATGATCCCCCTTAAAGTAGCTAGATTCCGTCCTACCTGGACAATTTCGCAGGCAATGAGAACTTGCTCCCCGGCTCGGACAGGAGCCATGTACGTTATGTTGAGGGTCCGGCTGACACCCAGCATGTCCCAGCATCCAGGTCGCGCGACGCATGCCAGGGCGAGTGTCGTACAAATGTCAAAAATGGTCGCTGTGCAACCCCCGTGGAGGGTCTGCATATTGTTGCAGTGAGCTCCCTGGACGGTAAGACTGAAGGTGACGGGCGGATGCGGTTTGCTTGCGCCGATGGAGTGTATTTTCAGGAATGGGACAAGAGTATTCATCCAATCCTGGCAGCCAGAAACCGCGAGCGTCAGCCAGTGAAAACGAAATGCTTGTGTTAGGGGAGGTAGCCAGGGTCTGCCTGCAACACTTTCCAGCGGAAGTCTTACCTGTCCCTGTGAGCTATCGCTAATGGCGTTCATCCATGCTTCGATCCTTCGGGTTGGGTTTGCATGATAGATGTCACTGTCGGCTGCCACATTGCCATCTTGAGACATTTTCTCGGGAGCCAAAAAGAAAAAGAAAAGAAAGAAACAAAGGCGCGGATAACAATTACATAGGTCCAGCCAAACATCTTATAGTTGGGTACTATCAAATGCTGACAAATGCTTAATATTTTTCCCACAGAGGATTCACGCACGCAAATGTGTCCTTCGTTGGAAATGGCGTTCAGCTGTATCAACATCCGTGAACGTCGACGTGGAGTAGCCAGCCAGGGGGGGAACGGCAGGGTTTGATGCCATCCGCTGGACGAAAAGGGCGGGCGGTATAAAAAGTAGAGTTCGTTCAGGCCCTCCCTCGCACACCTCCCAATATATATATATATATATATATTTCCCTTGCCTCCCCGCTGCGCCTGCTGAACCACAGGAGAAAAGACTATGCGGCCCGTCCCTTGGCAGCTCCACCGTCCGATACTCATCGCGACTCTAAACAATCCCAAAAAATAATGACAAAAAAAAAAAGGAGAAACATTCCATTTACCATCTTCACAGGTATGGCGGCGTGATCTAGGATGTATCTCATCGTGGCGACTTCAGTTCGCACTTTCTCCTCGGGAGACATTGTCCTGCCTGGTTTGGCAAACCGTATCACGGTTAACGGCGGAATCAAAGTCGACTACTTTTAGTCTCAGTGTATTTGACTGGTTCAATCAGTATCTTAGGTGCCAAAGTGATCGTTTTTGTTTGCTATCGACTAGTCGCTAGCTACATAATCTGCTAACTAGGAAAATCGGTTCTCCCTTAAACGGGAATAGCTTTACGAGAATACAGCCGAAACTTCCAATGGTTCAGCATTTTGAAGTAAAAATAGACTCCTGCATAACAGGCCACCATTGCTAGGAAAAGAAATATAGTCTCTACTGATTTGCCTCAAAAGCATTTGCGGTGGACAATAGAAGGCCCAGTCTCATCATACTCCTGTTTCGAAATCCACATCTGTTGGAAACTAGAAAGCGAAGCCAAAATCGATCCGCCAATCCATACAGAATATTTGCGTTCCGGGGGAGCAATGATTTTCACCTTCATCGATGACGGAGCGAGAGCAGCTATTTCTTTCTGCATGCGGTCCGACAAGCCAGGATACATGGTCGTTCCACCAGACTAGAAAGGTTGTGAGTTCAAATCATGACATCTCACGCCATGCAGTACGTACCAAAACAATGTTACCATATAGCTCCTTTCGGACATCGACGTCGCATTTGATGATGGACTTGAAAGCAGTCTCATGAATGCCACCTCCCTCTTTACCAAGAACAGACGGCTGGAACAAGGCCTCGGGAGCGCGGAACCGTTCATTGCCAATAGTTATGACCTGACCATCTGGGAGCTCATAGGATTTTTCCAAGCTGGAGCTCTGAGCAGCCGTTTGAAGTTCTTGGTCAAAGTCGAGAGCCACGTAGCAAAGTTTCTCCTTGATGTCCCGGACAATCTCGTGCTCGGCCGTGGTTGAAAATGGATATCCGCGCTCGGCCAGGATTCTCACAAGATAGTCAGTCAGGTTACGCCCGGCTGTATCAACCCTGGAAATAGCATGAGGAAGAGCAAAACCTTCATAAATAGGTACAATGTGGGTGACGCCATCTCCTGAGTCAAACACTAGTCCTGTGGTGCGGCCGGAGGCATATAACGATAGCACAGCTTGAATTTGAACGTAAAACGCAGGTACGTTGAACGTTTCAAACATGATTTGTGTCATGCGCTCGCGATTAGACTTTGGGTTGATCGGTGCTTCGGTAAGGAGCACTGGATGGTCTTCTGGCGCGACTCGTAGCTCATTGTAAAACGTATGATGCCAGATCTTCTCCATGTCGTCCCAATTAGTCACGACACCGTGCTCAACCGGGTAGTGAAGTTCGAGAACGCCTCGTTTGGATTGCGCTTCGTCGCCGATGTATGAGTCTTTCTGACCCAGGCCCACCATGTAACTATTTCCCCGGTTCAGTCAGAGAGTAGAGGACATCTTGGGAAAATGGTGATGAATTTTTTTTGGAGAGCTTACCTTTGATAACGAGGACGGCCGACAATCGACGCTATTGCACTTGGTCAGCCTTTGTGCCGACATAGAATTCCTTTTCGCGGGCCATTTTGAGCTTTTGGCGTTCGTTGTCATGTTTGTTGAAAAGATACAAATGCTGGACGTCATTTTCAGACAAGTGAATGCGAATTCTGGGAAAACTCACGAAAGACGGCGCGGGGTGCATCGTCACCCGCAAAGCCAGCCTTGCACATGCCCGACCTGTATTTCATCAGTTTAAATCCATTGAGAAAAATCGATGAAGGGAATTTTTGCTCCATCTCAATCGGAATGGGGTCTTTGCGACGGAGTGAGAAATTATATAGCATAAGGTACAATTGATGTTTTTCAGTCGGCTTAGTTATAGGAGACAAAGCTTACCCATTGTCGATGACGAGGGATGCTATTCCTTCTATCATAACAGTAACGATTAGCAGCTGGCTTGAAACTGGCAAAAAACATGTCGGGGGTTGGCTTGGGATGTCGTGTAAGCGGCGGTGAGACTTGAATCATACCATCCATGATCACGGACTACAAGAAATTCAGTAGATTTGACCACTTCCAAAAACAATAGGCGGACTGATTGTCAGTAGGTAAAGTCGTTGTAGGATGCTAAAACCAAGGAAAGAAAACTTGCAAAGGTAAGAGCTCAGTTGGCAAAAGTTGAGGTCGCCGCGGCAGTAAATGGCTTTTTTCTTATTAGAAAACACGCTCCGAACGGGACCTCGTTCCTGAAGTTTCTACGCTGTCAATAGATATATATTTCCAGCTACAAGAGGCAGGGTGACGTGGACAGAATACCACTTTCTGCAAGTGTACAGCATTTCGCCAATGCGAGCCCGTTGTCCCACATATTACAGTATCTCGGCGCCTGGTGTATTGGGTACAGGCAGCAATATTACACAAAATAGATGTACAAGTTGCAAGGCTTGGCGAATGTTAAGTAAGAAGGGTCTGCAGGCACCGACTTAAAACCGAATATGGGGACGTTGGCTCGCATGGACAATACTATCATCTTTTGCGATAAGGCTGTCGCATTTTCGACAGGGGGAAAGAATCACTATTTTAGCGAAACTGAATTCGCCCTTGCTGGGAATAGAGGCAGAATCCAATAAAATTATACTGTAAAAAGACTGTACAGGTGCAGTGTCTCTAGGGGTTTGTATTCACGCCGGGCTGGAACCACGAGTAAAGACAAATGGTTACAGGATACTTCCCGCCCACGGAGTTACGGACCGTATAAACGTCCGGCTTACATTTCCACAGAAAGTATATGCTCCACTTGCCTAGAGAAACTCTTTGCATGTCTGTGTAGGACTCGAGCTGACCGTACTGCACTGGTCCAAGTGAACCAGAGTGCCGGGTTTGTAAATGTCGGCGCCTGATCGGCGTTCAAGGGGAGAGCTATATTTGGAAACCTTTAACGCAATAAAGGCCATCAATTGTTGCAGTACTTGCCGCGATGCGGATACTTTTTCTCATCACAAACCACGTTGTTGCTGCCTGGAGCGTCCATGAGACTCGCTGACTTGATGCCTAAGTCTGAAGAACACCACACACAGCAGGCAACAACTATACAAAAAAAGAGAATTGTTTGAAACGTTATTTCGTCGGCATCTTGATTTTAACAGCCGTTACGTCAAGCAAGGAAGAAAGTCGCTTGCGTAAGAATGGCGGCTTACCAGTTCGGAGGACCCATCAACTACGTGAAGCAGGAGATCCGAGGAGTTTTGACGTGTGTATAAACAGTTGCATCAATTTCTAAAATGACGAAAGTTAATCCGGGATATGGTGAGTTAGTACCTATATAAGCACAGTAGGACAAAGGCCTCGCCGACGTTAAGTATCCTGGCCCAATTTTGCACACTGTCCACGCTCATGAACGCCAATCCCCTTAGCCCTGATCGGAGGTGGCGATTATAAAAAAAAAGAACCGTTTGACGAAAGTTGTCAGCGGCTTTACCTTGTCTTGTACGCGGTTTGATGCCGTAGTTCTCGCTAGACCAAAACGTCCAAAATGGCTTTGACTACGTCGTCGGGCACTTCCTCTGGAATATAATGAGACGATTCCACCTTGTACCCATCAACCTTTACCTTGGAATCCGTCACCTTCCTCCACTCTTCGACGCAGCTATACCTCTTCTCAATAAGTCCCTTACTTCCCCAAATCACCCGCAACGGACACTGGATCAGCCTTCCTGCCTCCAGGTCCGCCTTTTGCTCTTCGAGGTCTAGCGTAGCGCTTGCCCTGTAATCCTGACACATGCCGTGTACAGTGTCATAGTCACCCAAACTCTTTGTATACTCTGCAAAGCACCTGTCGTCAAAGCTGCCCAGCGAATTGGAACCCTGTCGTATGCCCATGAAGCTCTTGGCAAACAAATCCGGGTCGTTTAGAATCATCTTCTCCGGCAGTGGCTCTTTTTGAATGAGGAAGAACCAGTGGAAATACGCCGATGCAAACACAAAGTCAGTTGTCGAGTACATGGCTAGCGTCGGGCATATATCCAGGAGAATAGCTGCGGCGACACGCTCGGGAAAGTCGACGCATAGCTTATGCGCGATGCGTGCGCCGCGATCGTGCGCACAGACAAAGAATTTGTCTTTGAATCCTAGGCTGTCCATGACGGCGATGCAGTCTCTTGCCATGGCGCTCTTGGCGTAGTTTGCAACGTCGGCTGGTTTAGACGATGAGCCATAGCCGCGAATGTCTGGCACCACAACAGTGTATTTGTCTGTCAACTGTGGCGCGACGCGGTGCCAGATGTGATAAGTTTGGGGAAAGCCGTGAAGAAGGAGCAGTGGCGGAAGTGACGAAGATGACGCATTGCCGCTTGTAACCCCCGAGATGGTTACCTTGGGGTCGGCTTGGGTGGTGATGTTGAAGGGCGTAAAACCGTCAAACATGGTGACTAGTGACGAGAACAAAATAGACTAGATGTGAGGTTGTTTCTTGAGGAAGTTAGAGCCAGAGATTTAAGCTAGATGGAAACCGTAAGCATTCTCATAAGTAATAAAAGGTGATGATGTTGGAAATCGAAAGTCAGCCGAATGACGTGCGCTGCCCATGCGGGGTTCGAGTTGCCGACTTAGCGTAGCCGCAGTTTGAAGCCTTATCTATGGTGAGTCACTACTATTTTTGCGATACAGTACAAGGATTGGTTAATAGGCGTCTATATTTCGTAATGCCTAAATCTATTAACTTTAATACGTATATATAAAGTGAGGGTGAGCGTCTCCCAAATTATCACCATCTTCGCTTAGGAAATTGTCTCTCTTTCCAGCTCGCTTCTGCTTATTTTCGTACCATAGTCCTGCTGTGTATAAGCAGATAAAGCCAGCAGCGGCGCACATGAGAGAAAAGGTCGTTTTGAAACCGGTCCAGTAATATGGCGCATCCTTGCCTTGAAACGCAAGTGAGGCAACAAAGCCGCCGGCATTTCCCAGGCCAATTTCCATGCCAATAGCAAAGGCAACCTTGTACGATCCCGAAACATTGTTCAGCAGTAAAATCCATGCTGCCGGTAGAACTGCCAATGACCCAGACGTGATGAGGTAGAGTGCGCCGTATCGAGCGTTGACGGAGACATGGTTTTGGTTGAGAAGCACGATGTAGCCGATAATGGCAACGAAGCAACCAAACAGCGCAAAGCCAGTGCGATGTTTAAGCTTGTCGGATAAGTACGCAATTGCCAGTGTCATCACGGAAGCTGCCACGAATATCGGGATGACAAGGGCTTGAACCTCTTTAACCGAGTAGTCTGGCTTCAAGACACGGACAATTGTTGGTGAGAATAGAGTGCAGGAGTATACAGTCGCAATGTTGCAGACAATGATGAGCGAGCTAAACGATCTGTCAGTTAAGTGTGGCGAGGCAGAGCAACAGAAATCCTTACCTCAAGTAAACTTTCCAGTCCGTCACGCAACGAATAATAGCCTTGCGGTTCAACACGTCCATCCGGCCAATGATGCCTTCCTGTCGAATACGTTCTTTCAAGACAGCTCGCTCGTGCTCCTTCAGCCACTTTGTTGATGTTGGCCAGTTGCTCATGAATGGGTAGCACAAAACAGTGACGGCCACTGTAATGAGTCCTTCAATGATAAAGATCCATCTCCAGCCATTCCACCCGTTGGACGAGTTGATGCTGGCTACGCCATATGCCAACAAGCCACCAAAGGCGTTGGAAGTGGCATTGCCGACGTGTAGCATGCTCACGCGCCATTGAAGCTCATAGCGCGGATAATATGCTGATAGAAGGAAAATAGAACCGGGAATAAGTCCGGCTTCAAGGATACCAATGATGAACCGGCAGGCGACAAGACCGGCAAAGTTGGTTACCAGACCCTGGGCAATTGAAAAGATGCCTAAAAGGTGTAAGCCACTACGCATAGGAAAGTGTTTTTAGCTTTCGAGGTCGTTACCAAGTAAGAGGCATTCGCCGCAAAGTACGAGAGAGGGACTAAATCGTTTCACTAGCCAGTTGCTCGGGACCTGCTCATGTTAGATGGATATTGCCGGAATGTAAAACCCAAGCCTTACCTCGGCGAGAATCAGACCAACAAAGATGACAACTGCAAGTAATGGTAAGTCACGATTGTCACGGTCGGCGTGCCAGTTTCAGAGGGGGTCTTACTAGCAGCAAAATTGAACTGGTTACTCCGAGGGTCCATGCCCAAATCCTTCTCTAGATCCTGGATCCTCGCCGTGCCGATATTGACACGGTCAACAAGCGAGATAAACCATAGCACAAAAAGCGGTGGTAGCAGACGGACGTCAAGCTTCCAAATGAGCTTCCGATATTCCGCTCCCTTCATCGTATCTGAAACTCCGCCTTCTTCTTCTATTGCCAAAGGAGTGATTGACCTAGGGTCAGCCTTTTCCGTGGCTACGTCTGAGGCTACCTCCATGTCTGATGCCCGTTGCCTCTGCGCTAAAAATACCACCAGCGGAGCTATGTGGTGCAGCACGGAACGCTACCGTATGCTTGGGACAGAAAAGAGAAATGCCACTGCATCAGAGAGGGAAAAGTACTGTGATGTAGGGAGAAAAGAGAGGTGACATTGGAACATGAAACAGGACCAGGTCATCCCGGCTGGCAGCGCCGGCTTGGTTGACAGACATATCCTGGCCGCTAGTCGAAAACAAATTTTCAATGGTTGCAACTTTGCAATGAGTACATAGTAGTATTGCGGCCTCGACTAGCGCTGCAGGCTAGCTAGAACTTCTGTAGTCGTAGTTACGTAAATGCAGCAAAGAACTAGGGGTACTACAGCAAGATGCGACCAGGCCACAAGATGTGCGCTATTCACTACGAAATGTGGTTAAGACCGGCCCCATCCGCGGTATCGGATAGTCCACGCCGGGTACAAATGAGGCTTGGGCTGACGCTGTAATGCCGCGCCAACCATATTAATATCCGGCCGCTGCAAGCAGTTTTCAGCTAATGCAAGAACGGCTCGTAGCGCCAAACATGACCCCATCCTGCCCAGTGTGGCGGGAGGATGGAGGTGTACGAGTACACACTAACGCCACTGGGTTACCATGGAAGGGGTGAGTGAGGAGGGATTCTGATACCGCTGTCTCAACTTGAGTCGGTGTTTATTCGAGAAGTCGATCTACGCGGCTGAAATATGCGCGCGTTGAAGAGTTATCTCTTGTGACGCAAAGGTTCATGTTTCGCTGATTGGCGTAGAAGGAAACAAAAAAAGCAAAATTGCAAGCCACACAAGCCACATCTCTGGAAAGACCCGAAAGGTGTGGTGATGGGGGCCAAGCCGGCACGCTCTACCGCGCGTGTCGAAAGGGTACCTTGATACGGACGGTCAGGTTTTGGGCAAGGTCATAACTGGAAGGAACGCACTAAGAGAACTATCCCTCACGAGTACACTTAATGCTTAAGTAAGTGTTATGTAGCATCGCCCTGGAAAAGTTACGCCTTATACCCGTTTTGTGTCTAGAAATTTGTTAGTCGTTCTCTACCAGACACTTTTAAAGTGCGGCGGAGGAACATTACCCGCCGTGCATCTTTGTTTTTTACTGCTCATTATCGGGAAAGTGGGCTAATGTGTTTTATATGCGTACCGTACGGTGTCGCGATCTTCGATAGTATTGGCCCCAACTTCGCCATTTGAAAGAATACTGTTGAAACTCTTTACGTGCTTTATTGCCATTAGCCAAAATTGCAACAATGGCAAGCAAACCGATAATTTCTAATACGCCAGACACGATGCAAGGCTACAATTTCGTATACGCCAATATCCCGCTACTCGTGTTTTGTGTCGGCATCGTTGGCTTTCGTGTCTGGTGGCGCTGCATAAAACATCACGGCGGCGCACTGAATAGAGCAGACATTTGCGTTGTTATTGCCCTGGTGATACCAACCTTACTCCAGAATATACTACGTCGGGTGATGCTAACATGAGTACAGGTATTCAATATCATACAGGTGTCGGCCGTCTGCACAGCTATTCTCAAATGGGGTTTCGGCCACCATGCTCCCTATCTATCTGCCGAGCAAAGATACATGTCACTGCTATACTTTTTTGTATTCCAGTGTTTCGTCAAGAACACGGTTGGAATATCTAAGCTGTCTCTTCTCTTTCTATATCTGGACATCTTTCCACAGAAAAAGTTTCGCATAATGTGCTGGACACTTATTGTGCATATCTCTCTTGCGTTGATTGCCCTCAATATTGTGACAATTCTACAGTGCCAGCCCATCCAACATTCATGGGACAAGAGCTTACAGGGAAAATGGTATGTTATTGAAATATATGCTGCACGGTACGTCTATTGACGCCACTTTGCCATTTAGCATTAACCTCAAAGTATTCTGGTACGGGCAATCGGGCTGGAATACCTTGATGGACGTCATTGTGCTTGTTATGCCCATCCCGCTCGTTATCAAGCTACAAATGAACCGACGCGGTAAGCTGGGTCTATTCGCGGTTTTTCTTCTCGGAACGTTGTGAGTCTACACCGCAGGCACGGCATCGCTGATAATTTCCAATATCGTACTAACCTTTGCCAAGCGTTTGCTTTACAAGTATCGAGCGCATGATAAGTCTTAATTTCAACGCGACTTTTGCAAAGGACTTTACCTGGGCTACTGGCGCATCAGTTATCTGGACGCAGGTAGAGTCTACGGTTGGCGTCATTTGTGCCTGCGCTCCATCTCTGAGAGTACCGCTTGCCCGATGGATCCCATTACTTTTCGGTACCACGAACAATGCGAATTCGTACGAGCTTAGCGATGAAACACCACATCATCTTGGTCCTCGGTCTGGAAATTGGGGTTCGAGAGGGTCCAAAAAGCGCAGCTAAATCGACACTGTCCTACAAAGCCATTATCAAAACGAAGAACTCCAAGAAAGCCAGGAAGCGATAAATGGTATTGAAAGGAGGGTGAGCGTGGATGTGACTCTTGCTGAGCGCCCGGCCGACATTAGCGCAGATGGCAGCAGAACGTACCAAAAGCACCAGGTTGAACGACATCTTGTGTAATTAGAACTTAGCTGTGGATCTACGAGATACTGGGGCATTTCGACTATAGCTGCATAGCCTTGCCATTGATGAAGAATTTTCACCTTTCCTACACAGTGTTGCGACATTACATACAGACGTACGGAGTACTGTACTCGTATTTAAAAACATCATTTCGAAATTAGCGCTACATGAAATTCTACCAATCAGCAGCCGTTTCCGGTGTTGGAAAGTCAAAAAAGTTCATTGCGACGGGGACTTTTGGGCTAAACACCAGGTTCAGGTCTCTTAAAAGGGTGACAAACGCTAGCCATGAGGCTAGCAAGGATGAAGACCAGATGACAAATCCACCAATTGCGGCGCCTTGCCGAAACCACGAGCTTAACACCGGAAAACTATCTTGGTTAGGAATAGGCGCAGCAGCACGCCAGAGGCTTGACCAATGTAACCTTGATGAGGAGTTCGAGCCAGGGTTATTAGGTAGCAGAAAATGTCAGCAAACAAATACCTACTATATACGGAGTACTACTGTGGTCAATGAGAGTGAGTGGTAGCGGAATGCATGCACTCCTGAATCTGGTGAAACAGAACGCTCATCAGTTATTAGCGTCCTCTTACAAGTTCCCGTCCCGTGTCTTGCCCCACGACTCCCCAACACGGGTAGCCTTGCGAGAAGCAAGGTACGGACTTTTTGTGTTGCAAAGTCCCGTCGGTCAGGGGTTCCTCGCCTTGTCTAATT
The DNA here is from genome assembly GCA_002242745.2 of Lecanicillium sp. LEC01. NCBI lineage: Eukaryota > Fungi > Ascomycota > Sordariomycetes > Hypocreales > Cordycipitaceae > Lecanicillium > Lecanicillium sp. LEC01. The sequence continues at coordinate 847,298 of NIWZ02000002.1, forward strand.
TGGTTACGATACTCAATCCTGGCCGCCTGCCGTTGCATCCTGCGCAACAGAGTTCAAGATAGAAAAGCGAAAATGGGGTCAATTGAAGACAAGCAGGCAATTGAGGTGGCCATAATCGGGGGTGGTATTGGCGGCCTTTCATTGGCAATTGGGCTACAGCAGTACCAGCATGTACGGGTAAAGATCTATGAGGCTACGTCTAAATTTGCGGAAATCGGTGGTAGGTATACGCTATTTTCAATGCTACAAAGCACATTCCCTCACTGAATTTCAAGGCTGGCATAGATCACTAATAACTATGTTGCAGCGGGAGTCTTCTTTGGCGCAAATGCTATCCGGGCCATGTCGCTGATCCACCCCGCCATTGGAGAAGCATATGCCAAAATCTCAACAACTGCTGGGTGGGAGTCGAAAAAGGACACATACTTTGACTTTATTCTCGCTCATGAGCTTCATGGCTTGCCATCAGGGTCACCCATCACCTCCCCGAAGCTCTCTTCTACGGAGCGACATAGCACAGCTCACCGGGCGCACTTTGTCGATGAACTCATCAAGCTGATACCCAAAAACATTGCCCAGTTCGGCAAGCGTCTCACAGACATTTCGCGAGATGAAACTAAGCAGAAGACAGTAATGACATTTGCTGATGGCTCTACGGCGGAAGCTGACGCTGTTATTGGCTGCGACGGTATTCGGTCTACCTGTCGCGACTTTGTATTGGGCAAAGATAACCCGCTGTCCAAGCCAGTGTTCACAGGGAAGCATGGATATCGCGGACTGATACCTATGGAGAAGGCTATTGAGGCGATTGGAGCCGAAAAGGCCCAGAACAGATATATGTTTCTTGGAGTCGGGGGACACGCCCTAGTTTTCCCAATAGCAGAAGGAAAGACTATGAATGTCGTTGCATTCAGCACGACCAAAGGCGGTACATGGGAAGGCGACTGGGTCAAGCCTATGAACCGGGCCAACATGGATGCCGAGTTTGAAGGGTTTGGGGGTGAATGCAAAAAGATCTTTTCCGTGAGTTTAATTCTATAGCCCTGATATATTCAAGAAAATTACTCATGTTCGGCACAGATTATGGAAAACACCGATATATGGGGCATCTTTGACCTGTCGTCAGACATTCCGACTTTTTCATCCAGCCCTCTACGTCTACTGCTCCTCGGAGATAGTGCTCACGCCTGCGCACCGCATCAAGGTGCCGGTGCAGGCCAAGCGCTGGAAGACGCTCACATTTTGTCACATATCCTTGGCGAGTGCCGTTCGCCATCTGACCTCCTTGCGGCATTTGCTGCCTTTGAAAGCGTGCGCATGCCGAGAACAAGGTTTGTGCAGAGATACGGGCGAAGACAGGGTGAATTGCTGGATCTGCAATGGCCTAGCGTCGGCGACGACCTGGAAAAGCTGAAAGAGGTTATTGACGTGCCAATCCGCGAGATATGGAACTGCGAACTCGAGGCAGAGCTAGAGAAGGCGAGGGCCGTTATGAGAGAAAATCTTGCCGAAAACTGAAGACAGCAATCAGCGAAAGACTAGAACTGGCCACTTCTGTCAGCTAGAGTGTTTTGTAACAGATAAAAATAGCGATGACTACACGGCTTATAGGTGCTTTGAGAAGAATGCGCCAGCTTGTTCGTAACCCCGCTGGAATTCCTTGACATTCTCCTGATCCTTGAGATTGGCGCGCGCTCCCATCCAGCCATGGTGTATGTTCTCGTAAGTAGTGACCTCGATGTTGGAGCCCAGGGCCGCTTGGTAGGCAGCAACAACATCTTTAGGCTCGTCTTTGGAAGCAAGCAGCAGATGCGGCGCGGTCTGCGCTTTGGCAGCCTTCTCATCCAGTAGCCTGCTTGTGATTAGCTTCCTTGTCTCGTATCACCTTGTCTCGTATCACCGCATCAGCACTTACCCGGGATGTGCGGTACCGGTGGCATTCAAACGACGGCCAGGGCCCTCGTTACCCTCACCACCAGCCAGAACGGCAAGCTTGCCGCCCCAGCATGGACCAAAAGCGCCGACATGGCCTTCGGCCTCAGGGAATCGGGTTTCAATTTCCTTGCGGACAGCGACCAGCTTAGCAAGGTTGGATTCGAGGTTAGCCACTCCCTCAAAGAACTCGCGAGTTATCTTCTTCTTCTCGTCCGCAACCATAGGAATGGCGTCTTGCGGAAGACCGTCGCCTTCAAAGAAGTCTGGCACCAGCACGGCTGCGCCGGTATGGGCCGCTAAGCGGTCTGCGCCTTGGAGGGTCTGTGGCCAGATACCGAAGATATCATAAATGTGAATTATGACCTTGGTTGGCTTTTCGGGCCATGACATCTATGGATAGTCAGAGCTGTGTTTTTCTTTGCTGTCGGGGCTGCGGGAATTCTTGCATGTTTTCAGACCGGCAACAGTCTCGTATTTGCCTTTAGTCTTGTAGTCGTCCGAGACGGGACTCAGCTTGCAGCACGCTTCACTAGTCATTTTTCGAAGTTGTTATTGTTTGAAGCGCAGAGAGATATCGAAACCGTAGCAAATCTTATAAGATGTTAGATTCAAGTCCCGGATTTGACGGCCGGAGTTAAGGATGAAGTCCACGTCACACTAGTCGCCGTAATGTATTGTGCCCCACGTTCCGAGGTGGTTTCAGAAGGCGGAGAGTTGCGTGTTGCCGATGACCCGAACAAAGCTGGTCACTCAAGTCACGATATTTGGCACATAAAGCTTACCAACTAATTATCTGCTACGTTGTTGCTACAGTAAACCGCCTAGGAGATGCACGATATACAATTTTCCTCATACCAATAATGTCCGTAAGGAAAGGGAAACCGCTTTTTGTTAAGGAAATAAAAAGGAAAGGGAATCAGCCAACGCTCCGAGGAACGGTAAACGACATAATTGTTTTGCGTTTATTTATTTACCTTATCTGTCTTGTCCACTCTACCATATAGAGTTTCGTACATTATACTAGCCTTCGCTTATCGCTTAATTTTGTACATATGCAAAATTGCATAACCGGCATACTGTGTGGTTTAACTCTAAACAAAGACGTTTCCATATGCGCACAAATTCTTATAATTTCTTCTGTATAAGAAGTACTGCGGCTGGTATGCCCAAGGGTCTCGCTTTGATCACCTCGAGGTTTAGCCGCTATGCCAACTGCTTTGAGTTGGTTAATTGTCTCGGTGAACCTTCCGCGTCAATCCCAAATTAGGCAATCGTGGCGGCCTCACCCCACAGTGAATCACACCTCATTGGCGCGCTTGAACAAAAACAACACCCGGTACTCGTACGAATAATTTGGTGTGCCAAGAGCTGGGCCTTTGTTGTTGGGAAATATTTCACGACTCAAGTCGGCTGTAAAAAGCCGCAACTCAGTCAATTCTAAGGGGGTGATCTAGGTGTCGGCATCTGTTCGAACGGAGAGGGCCTATTGTTGGCGAGAAGCGTATCGTGCCACCCTCAAGACTGTCAAAAACCTTGTATTGACAGACTTTCCGTTCAAGTATTGTCGTAACAAGCCCATGGAAGCAGTGTATTATGAAACAAAGTAGAAGACTACTGTTGAAGCCAGTGTTGAACGCTCAAAAGTTAAAAAGTTCCATAGAGGTGCCAAGATTGTCTAATAAGGGGCCTTGTTGGCTATTACCAGAGTCCGGGGAATGTGGAGACGCACTCTGCCCTGTCTGTCACTAATTTCGCGGGGTTAACGCCACGAATCAAGTCCACTGGCGCAATCGAAGTGACTAGTATTAGAGGGCGCGGCTCTGCGGACATGACCTCCGGATACAACTGCCGCGTTCCCAAGGGCAACTGCTTGGCCATGTCTATCGCGCTGGCACCTGCGGTCACGCTGTACATATAAGGCTATGGCCATCCTGACTGACTTACACCTACCGCTCAGTTCATCACCCCTCAGAAACGCACAGTGCCCCCTCGTTATCTAATCAGCATGGCGCGAGCCTCTGGAGCAAAGAAGCCATACTTTGGCCTTACGGGGAATGTCCTTATCTATTGGATTACGTTTGCATGTAGCGTAGACATGCTCATGTTTGGCTACGACCAAGCCGTCTTTAGCGGCGTCATCGTAACGGATGATTTCCTTGTGCTGCATGGCTTGGCCGGCCCGGAGCACACTACAGTCTTGTCTACAATTACGGCCATCTATGACATTGGCTGCTTCTTTGGCGCGATCATCGCATTCACCATTGGAGAGTGGCTTGGGAGGAGAAAGTCTATTCTCATCGGCACTACTATCATGGCAATAGGGGCTATTTTGATGACCGCATCATACAGCCTGGAGCAAATGTTTGTCGGGCGAATTGTACTTGGGTATGTCAGCGCACAGTAGCTAAGACTACAATGATGTACTAATGGTGCTCAGTATTGGCAACGGCATCAATACCGCTACCGCGCCTGTCTGGCAGACAGAAACTGCTCCTGCAAAGTGGCGCGGGAAGCTGGTCATGTTTGAGATGTGGATGAACATTCTCGGATTTTCCCTCTGCAATTGGATCAACTACGGCTTATCATTTGCCGGCGGTGCTGTTGCATGGCGGTTTCCTATTGCGTTTCAATTCGTCTTTATCTTCTGTCTTTATGCGACTGTACCCTGGCTGCCAGAATCGCCTCGATGGCTATTATACCACGAGAAAGATGACGATGCACTTGTGATTGTAGCTGCTCTTGAGTCAAAAGAAATTGACGACGCCGCAGTCATTGCCAAGCAAAATGAGATCAGGTATAGTGTGCAGTATGAGAAATCGCACAAGATTCGGTGGCGGGACCTCCTTCGGCCACAACCCGAGGCTACCAAACCGCTTCGACGACTCATACTCGGCGCGGGCACCCAATTCATTCAACAGTTTGAGGGCATAAACATTATGTCATACTACCTTCCTACCGTCCTAATCTCAGCCGTCGGCCTGTCCAACGAAATGGCACGTCTTCTTACGGCCATCAACTCAGTCGTCTACCTAATTTTCACCGCTGCGTCAATCCCACTGGTTGAGAAATGGGGCCGACGAGGCTTGATGATGCTTTCAACTGCAGGTCAAGGTCTTTCATTTCTAGCCATTACCGTGCTTCTTCGCTACGGGAGTCCGCCTGACGGAGACAAGCAAGCCGCAAAAGCGTCCATTGCATTCTTTTTCCTGTTCTTCATCTCTTTTGGACTTGGGATGCTTGGCGTGCCGTGGCTTTACCCGACGGAGATTAACTCGATTGCTATGCGAACAAAGGGTGCAGCTGTCGCAACGGCCTCGAACTGGTTCGTTCGCTGTGAAGCCAGACTACGGGCATATGCTAACTTATCAATAGGCTTACCAATTTTATTATTGTGGAAATTACGCCAATTGGTATCCAGAATATTGGCTGGAAATTTTGGATCGTCTTTACTGTGTTTAATGCTGCTTTTATGCCGGTCATTTACTTCTTTTACCCAGAGACTGGTAAGTGCTTGGCATCTTTTGACAAAAGTTGCGCTCACCATCTGACAAATGCAGCGAATCGTACACTCGAGGATTTGGACGAATATTACCGAAACAACCCACCTCTTATTGTTACGAAGGATGAATTGGCAATCGGTCGCCGCCGACCATTAAAATACATTGAGCGAGAGAATGCACATGTACAGAGAGCGGAAAAGCGAAGCCGAGATGTTCCTGGTGAGGTGAGCGCTCAGCATATTTATTAGAAGTAATGTTGATGAAATCCCAAATATCATAATATCTCCAATTATGCGTACATGGCTTTTTCTGACCTCTAACGATCGGTCAGAGTCCGCTGCGGAGTTCTCGTACTGACCAAGGTCGACTACTTTGTTACTGGTAGGAGATCGGCTCTTCGTCCCCGACGATTTCAAGGCCAGCTCATTGACCACTAATAAGAACATATATAATATGAAAAAAAAATTTATATTTAAAGTCTATGTAAGACGCCAATGGTTTGCTGGCTTAGGGTACCAGGAGGAATATACTCTGTGTACTCCAATCAGTCGACCGAGCTGAAACTCCAATGGAGAACTATACAACAGCTGATGGCTCTCTCCGTCACAGCTTTGCCCCTTAAAGGTCCGGATAAGACCTGGAAGGCACGTTTTCTGCCTGAAGCGGGTATTTGGAGGTCTATTAGAAGGCTGATCATCGATTAGAGCTCCGAGGATGTTTTGTCCAGTCCTAGTCCAGTATGAGTAGATATATCAACGCGACATTCATAGGACCCTCTTCATTTTCTTTTCTATCTCCTTATCCCATATACCAAAATATCTTACCACGGATAGATTACGCCCTTTTCACTGCGTTGAAAGCATACGCGAAAGGGTGGGCTTTCGTTGACTCTGCGTTGACCATTGGTGTGGGATATTGGTCGCCGCCGAAAACTTGCCCTCCCACGGCGCTCGGCTTAAACATCTTGGCCGCAGTTTCTTTCGTGCAGCCATCCAATAAGAGAGCAATGCGTCCCAGTGGGCTATTCGGGTGCGCAGCGGCGTATGCCAGTGCCTCCGTCCTCCACGTCTCAAACGGCAAGATCTTCTGTTCCGCACCCGCTTCGACTATCAATTGGAACAAATGATCAAAGCTTGGCGCGCTTGAGTTTCAAAAATCAAAGACTTGGCCAATTTGAGACAGATTCTGTGTCCCAACCGTGGCCATAGTCTTAGTCAGGTAGTCGATGGGCATTACGACGGGCAGTTTGGCATTTATAGATGGGAAACTGCCAATCCCGATCCCCCCGGAGATGAGATTATGCAAGAAGTCGCCGCGATTCTGGCGAAAATGTCCCGTTGAGGCTGATGCAGTAACATACGGGAGGCGGTAGATGGATACCTTGGCTCGCACTAAGGACAGCCCAATAGCCGAGACAGTGCTAGGGCGGTTAGACCCTCTGTGAAGCATTACCAGGCGCCACAACGGAACTTCGATGCAGACGATCGCATCTGGCTTGGCGTAGGAAGTATAGAATACGATAGCGGCATACGTACGACGTAAGCTAATCAGTAAAAACAGCGGGGCTAGGCAATTGGGTGTTTGGATCATGCGGAGATGTGTGTTACGAAGTCTCGCTGATGTACGCAAATTTGTTTCGCACCTTTTGCTCGAAGTAATGGGGCTTCGGACACAGAATGATGATAATAAAGTGTCCAATCTATTAGACTCGACCTTAGCGTCTGCTGACTCGGCTGAACTGTGATGTTGCTCACAAAACTAGTAAAAGCCCCGTACGCTCAGAGTCCTGCTCTGGAACAGTGTCTTACCATTAGTTTCCTCGGTAGAGACACGCGCAGGTGGGCAGTATCAGCTTGACAGCTTGCATTTATTTCGACGAATCTCCAACCATGGAAGTTTCGCGGTTCTATCTTACGTGTTTTTTTTTTTCGCATCAGGGTCAAACCTCTACACCGTTTGAAATCATGGGGTTTGGCCGCATCTCGCAAGCTAGCACACGTCATTCCTCCCATGCCGCGACAGATAGGACGCCGCTGTTGGGGAGCGGCCGCTCTGAGGCTTCTCGGAAAAGGAGCGCCAGTAAGCCGCTGCCAAAGTGGCAAATCATCATCCTCTGCTATGCGCGTTTGATGGAAGGCATTGCTTTCTTCTCTGTATTCCCGTATCTCCCACATATGATCCAGCGCAACATGCATCTGAGTGGCTCCCAAGTTGGATTCTACACTGGACTTATAGAATCCGCGTCCTCTGTCGCTGAGGTGGCGGCACTGCCGCTCTGGTTTGCTCTTTCAGACCGCTTTGGTCGTAAGTCGGCGCTTGCATGGAGCCTTGCCGGCATGGCTGTCGGACCAGTATTATTCGGCCTGTCCACGTCTATCGCCGAGATGTTACTGTTTCGCTGCCTTGCCGGGTTCTTTTCTGGCTCCGGTCTCATAATTAGAACCATGATAGGCGAGCATACCACGCCTGAGACGCAAGGTGTAGCGTATAGCTGGTTCTCTATGGCCGATTCCCTGAGCTCATTTATCGGGCCTCTCCTCGGTGGCGCTCTTGCCGACCCTGTCAAACATTATCCTCTATTCCGCGGCATCAGTTTTTTCAGACACTATCCTTATGCGCTTCCAGGAATTGCTATCGGTGCTATCAATGCAATTGGGACCGTCTTGTGTGTCATTTGGTTGGAGGAAACGCTTGACAAAAGAGAACAAGGGGTAGACGACACTACGAATAAGAGAGAAACTATGAGTGCTCGGGCAACGTTCTGGCGCATTACCACGATGCCTGGCTTTTTCGCTGCGTTATGGGTATTTTGCCAAGTATGGTTTACTGGGAGCTGTTTCGTCTCGGTTCTCCCTGTGGCACTTTACACACGAGTAACGTTGGGAGGAATCGGATACACAGCCTCACAGATATCGCTGTACATGAGCGCGCAAGCAGCAAGCCAATCTCTGTGGTTTCTGATCGCGTTCCCGTGGCTGCAGCGGCGGATTGGCACGAAGGGGGTCTTGCACCTTTGCTCAATCGCTTACCCGATATTCTTCTTATGCTTTATCGTCATGAATGCATTGCTCCGGGAAGGCAGTGAAACGTCGATAATTTGGTTCTGGATCATCACCTTTTTCAGCGCATTCGTTGGTCCAGCTGTTTTCATGTCCAACAGTGCTGCGCAGCTCGTCATTAATGACGTCTCCCCGGATCCACGTATGCTGGCCAGGGTGAACACCATCGCCCTCATGTTGATGAATATGATACGAATCGCTGCTCCTGGTGCTGCAACTGCTGTGTACGCGGCGGGAGTTCACGGGCAGCTTCTCGGTGGGTATCTTGGCTGGCTTGTTTTCAGCGTCGCCTCTACTGGTCTCTACATAGCCCACAAACAACTTCCAGATAGGTCACCGTCAAAATCTGGGCATTAGCTCGGTAAAGGTGACAGATGAAGACGGAAGTGAGAGCGAGGCGTGGAACTTCATGCACAATTTCGGCGGTGTACTGGCATTGGAATTCAGTCTTTGCTACTCATGACGACTCCGCACAGATGTAAGATAGATGCTGTAATAAAACATGTTACTCAATGCGGCGGGCATCCCCAGGTGTCTTACTCTATCCTCTTATTGCGGCTGATGCTTTCGCACATCGTCCTACCGTCTTGACTCTTTGCGACGTGCGGCACTGTTTTACCACGTTGCTTATACGACTTTAACCTGGCTGTAGACCCTGGTAAAGATCTGAGCTTTGACTGTCGATGCCCTGTTAAAATACAACTTGGTGCACAGATTCGCCGTACAAGCACCCATTAGGTCGCGCAATTCACTTGTTCGCATGCAGCACCTTGCCGAGTGTGTAAGATGTCTCGAAAGAGGGATACCAAAAGCATGGGCACAGGCGTCTGCTTCAGCGGCGCGGAAAGGAAAGAACTTGCGCCACAATGTATAGAGTAGAATATATCTGCCCCCATCGGCTGGCCAAGAGCTCAAACTAATAGGAGACGTGTCCGGCAGCAACTTACTGTAACAACCACCATGACGCCATCACTTGTACTTGATTCAGCCCTACGAGAACTTTACAATCTGAACGGGGACCACGCGGATATTTATCTCATTACTTTTTTTCCCACGTCGCAAATTCAGACAACTCGAGGTCTACCTATTTGCACCAAGTATGCCTATCAGGATGGCCTCTGGCCTAAAGATATCAGTTTCCAGGCGCTTATTCACCCAAGTTCTGCCACAATGGTTTGCCATGATTGCTGGTAAAGTTAACCTTATCATGATCGATCTTGAGCTACCAGGAGCGGATGGAGTCGACCAAGGATCCCAAGGGGACACGGCAAATGTCCTGGGCCAGATCTCTGAGTGCCGTTTGAGCAGCATTATCGTGCGCTCTCAAAGAGAGATTTGTCACTCTCCAATGTGCCGACCCCGCCGTCTGTGGTAATCGACACAAATCTCGATGCAGACCAGGTTCAGGACCGGCAGCTGCGGGAGGCAGAGGCGCATCGCATGCTGCTTCCCGTTGAGCAGAGAGCCCTGCCTTTCGTGGTGAAGCTCCCTGAGGCGCGCGCTGGATTAGGCGTCTTCATCGTGAAGACCGAGGAAAACCGAAGCGAGACCTGTGCCGCCCACTATCCGGAAGTTGATAACATGTTGTTGCAGTTGAACCATACCAACGCCCATCTTCAACCAGCGAGCATCATAGTGCAGGAAATAGTTGAGGGCAAAAATGTGGCCGTGCCGATGTTCGTGCCCAAGACTGGATCGCTGATCATGCTCTGCTGTGTAGACGCTTGTGCGGATGATCAAGGACATTGGGAAGGTTCCTACATTGACTTTTCGCAGCAGTCGCATTTCAAGCAACAGGATGCGGCGACGATCGAGGCGGTTGGGGTTCCCCTGCAAAAACTTGGATACTATGGACTGGCAGGCGTGGACATCATGACAGGCCTCAACGGGGAAGATTATATCATCGATCTCAATGCCCGCCTGACGGCATCGCATCTCCATGGTCTCATGAAGGGGCATTTCAGCGTCGACCGGGGTTTCAACAATGTAGCCATTATATCACCGATTGTTGATGGCAACTTGGACCTGGACCATTTTAAGAAGAATTTTCATGCCGAATTGGATGAGGGAAGAATCGTCATAGTAGGTTGGTGTTATGGGCAGGATGGCGGGAAGAGCATGACGGCGATAATGGTAGGGGGTGAGGACAAGGAGCGACTGCAGAGCTTAATTCAGCGCATTAACGCGTTGAAAACACATAGCTACACCACCATATCTGTTTGATGGCCTGAGTTTAGAGGGTCAATGGTATTTAGACGTACGACGTTTCCCTCCCTTGCCTGCCGATTGGCATATTGGCTTGGAAATAGACTAGACAGCATTTAACTATGCTTCACACCACGCTTGCAAAAGATATATTTCCACCCTGATGCAGAAAAGATGTGTGGAACAGTTGCGCAATGGACACGTACCATCAGGAAGTAACCATCGGATACAAAGGGCGCTCGAGCTAGAGCAAGTCTAATACACTGCGTTGTAGGCGTCACTTCTCTATCAACACGACATAATGGATCCAACATATTGGTAGTAAGACTAGTTTAGAGCTTGTTAGGTGAAGACGTTACAGCCTGACGAGCGTGGAAGTTAGATTACAATGCATTGATATTTGAATCCGACCCCCATGCCCCAGCTTACTGGACAGCGACAGGTGAAGCAGTGGGAGAACAACTGACGCGTTTGGGAGGCTATCTTGGTCCGTGATCTGTGTTGCTGGAAATAGCACGGGTTACAATGTTCGTCCTGAAGAAGCGCTGAGCGTTCGGATGTGATGGAATCATTGCGAATGCGAGTGGATGCGACGTGTGTATGGTGGATATAGTAGACAAAGGCGAAGGCTGTCGATGGTGTCATGACTTGCGTAAGCTTGTGCGGGCGACGTGGTAGGGCAGTGAGGCTGTGCGCTGCGGAGCCCACCACTCCGGAGCCGTATCAGAGACTGCTGAGATGATGGATTTTACGACGAAAAGAAATACATTTGGGGGTGAAAAAAAAATATTGGCATTGAAATTGTCTCTCTAAGACGATATCTGGCTCTAGCTGCCTCCGTTTTACAATATACTTAACAACATAAATTTAAGTTCTACATGCAGTGTAAGTGCTCGATGCACAGGGCTTAGGCGCCAGGAACGGCAGCCATCGGGCGATTGAGCACCTACTGCCGGTGGAGCATTACAGTGGACTTCTGCCCTGTAATGGTTCCCCGAACCCCTGTCAGGCTCCCCGCAGCAGCGTATGCAGCGCTCCATTCCGATGGCAAACGCATTCCATTTTTAGACTGCTGCCAGCGCCCCCACAACGCGGCACTTGGCAGCTGCTCGATGAGTAAGAATTCGTAATTAACTAACCCTTTCCGTACGAGTGCGACCCGAAGCCACCATCGCCTCGGCTTCAATAAAATCATAACAGCCATCTTTTCTTCCATCTCGGAAGCGTCAGCTCCATCGAAGCGCCTTTCTATTCAGGAGTCTCTCTCATACCATGGCTTGTTTGGGTTCTCACGCTCGTTGCTTTCCTCTTTTGTATTGACACGTCGAAGTAGCCCGGTATCGACGTCATCTGGCCTCGAGACCCTGCTGCATCTGAACAGCTGAACATCGGCTCATCGAGATAATCCAGACGGACTTCACACTCAATGTCTCACCGTATCTGATAGCATGTCTACAATCGCGCCAAACGAACGCCAAAGGCGGATTCTCCAACTCTCCCATGATTGGGGTGTTACCTTGCCACCGGCTCCGGTTCCTCTGTCACGGCCTGCCCAGATACCCTCTTTCCAATCACCCGGAGACGATGAAGCTGCCGAAGGAATCTTGCAAAGGCGAGCTACTGAGGCCTCACAATTGAGACCAAAAAGCAGCCTGTCTCGAGCTTTTTCATCCAACAATCTCAAGCGCGGAAAGAATTGGGACCCACGCGAAATCGTCGATGCATTATCTACGCACATCGCCAATGCTGGCTCCCCCGGCGTTGCAGAGGCCCTCATTGGAAAGCTCTCCGCTGCCGGTGTCGATCTCTCCGGGGCACAAAAACAGAAGAGTGGCCTCCTTAGTCGCCGCCGTAGCGTCGACTTTCTGGCTGATCGCACGAAGCTGGTCCGTCTTGCGGTGGATGCCGGGAACGTTGACATGGTCCATGTGCTACTGCCCCATGCAGACTCTTTCGCTCTTGATGCCTCTGTTCCTGCTGCAATTCGCAAAGGAGATTCTCAAATTGTTGAGCTGCTGCTTCGATATGGTGCCAATACGGGAGGGACCACGGACGGCCAAGATGCTTTTCGTCACGCTTGTGCTATTCACGGCCAAGATCAAATGATATCCATGATCATCAGCTCCGTTGGCCCACCATCACCGCTGCTCGTATCGCAAGCCATGTGCGACGCGTCTCGTTCCGGATCTCTGGAAAACGTAGTACAGCTTAGCCGATCAACAGCTGATGGAAACCACAATCAGGCAGAGGCTCTCATATCTGCTGTCAAGATGGGGCGCAGAGACATTGCTGTCGCCATCATTATGGGCAATAAACCTCCCCAAGCTCCAGGTTTGAATGAGGCTTTCAGAACACTTTACGATCACCCGTCTCTCAGCCCAAGAACGAAACTGGAAATGGCAGAACTCTTGCTATGTGCTGGTGCGGCCGGCGAAACGCCTGCTCGTGCCCTTGAACAGGCTTGCAAGTCGCAGTTTTACGAAATGGTTCAGGTCCTTGCCAGGTACCAAACATCGATAGAGTATAACGATGGTGCTGCTCTCAAATATGCAATACATAGAGGCGATATGGACCTTGTCAAATTTCTGCTGACTGAACAAGCGGTCCTGAATGCTTCTCTGGCTTCATCTTGTGTACCGCTCATTCCCAAACAGTCGTCGCCTGAGATGCGTCATGCTATTCTACTGCAACTACTGTTCAAGGGTGCCAATGGCTCCGTTCTCGGGCGCAGTCTTGTTGATGCTGTGGAAGCAAGCGACCTCAAGACCGTTGACTTGTTATTAAATCCTCAGGTCACGCTCTCGCCTAGTTTGGGTGGCACAAATAACACGTCACTATCCAATTTTACCCATGCAGTTGCTTCACCGGACCTACGCTCTGGTGAAGCATTACGCACTGCAGTGATTCGCGGCGATTTATCCCTGACTCGCAGGTTACTGGACGTACGACCTTCCCCTCAGACAATCACACACGTTTTCCCGCTGACCAAAAACCTGCCTACTCCCGAGCGTCACAAGATTGTCGAACTCTTTCTCGGCAGTTCGCTTTCCGGCGAGTGCCTTCATGCAGCTCTTCAAGATGCCATCTCTCCAGCTCCATCACAGCGTGACAATAACCTCATAAAAGTCTTGCTACAGCACGGTGCTGATATCAACTACAATAATGGAGAAGGCCTTGCTCCGTTGATCAAGCAGATGGACCTTGCTTTGTTAAATGTCATGCTGCAAAATGTCTCCCCGCAGACAGCGGCAGCCCGAGTGCCCGATGCAATGCTTGTAACTGATCACCGAACGAGATTCGAAATTATGAACATGTTTCTACGGGCAGGCGCAGTTGTTGGCACTGCAGAAATCGCGACAGCAACTCTGACTACACTCTCTGAGAAACCAGTTGATATGTCGCTTCTGCGTTTGCTTGCCGAACCAGGAAGTGCGGATATAAACGCTCTTGATGGTGCAATAATAATCAGCGCCGTTGCAAATCCAGATCCAAAGGTTCTGGATCTTCTTCTTAAATACTGTAATCCGACAGCCAAGACGATTTCACTTGCGCTTGATGCCCTGGCGCCTCAGTTTTCTGGCGACAGCAAGTGCTGGAAACTTGACGCTCTTCTATCCAAAGGTAGTACAAACCTAGATTTGAGCCGCTTGTTGGTCCTTGAGGTTAAGTCACTTGTCGACAATGATGCTCATAAGCCCAATGTGGCAAGCCTAAAGCGCTTGCTCGAATCCAACGCCGATCCAAATGCACTTAACGCGTCCGCAGTTTGTCACGCAACTATCGCAGGGCAACAAGACGTTTTATCTCTCCTCATTCAGTGTCGACACCTTCCAACCCCGGCATCCCTCGGTTTGGCACTGCCGCATGCATTGCGCATTTCAAAGGCCAAAGACAGACTGGATACGACAACACAGATAGTGCAAGCTGGTGCTCCACCGCGCGAAATAGGCAGGGCCTTAGTGCACGCCATCAATTCCCATCCTGGTGATCTGACCCTTATACGTTTATTGTCAAGCAAAGCTGATGTCAAAGGCATTGACACATTGTCGCATTCAGTTGCAAAGGAATCTGCTGATATCTTGAATATTTTACTGGAGAATACCACCCACTCGGTGGAGGAGCGTAATTCAGCTCTTGGTAGGGCTATGGACATCAAAAGTCGTGCAGCAAGGGGTTCTATATGCAAGCTTCTTCTCACCGCTGGTGTCTCGACGCAAGTTGCTTCTGGTGCTCTCCTAGTTGCTGCGCGCGATGGAGACGTTCAGCTTGGTGACATGCTCATGGTGCATGGTGCCAGCATTTCTAGTAATAACGGACAGGCCATTATCGAAGCAAGCCGTGGCGGGTCTGTTGAAGTTCTCAAAGTCCTTCTTAAGAGCGACGGCGGTTCACAGAAGAAAACCCTCCAGGCGGCGTTCCAAGCTGCGACAGAGGTCGGTGACCTGAATAAACGTGCTGTTATCTTTGAAGAGTTGCTTCAACTCGGTGTCTCAGGCGAGCTCGTTGACGCTCAGTTGCTGTCTGCGGCCCGATCGGGGGAGGGTGGCGAGGGTATCCTCAAAGTTCTCTTAGCTGCTGGCGCAGATCCAAACTATAACAACGGAGAGGCGGTAGTCGCTGCCACAAGAAGTGCGTTTGTTGCAAACCTTGAGCTGCTTCTCGGGTTGTGGGCTGATGGGCATAGTCAGGTATGTTTACTGATTCCTTACAAGAGCAGTCTTTTGCTCACACTCTTTATAGAAGACTGCATCGCATCCAACATTGATTCGCGCCCTAAAAGTTTCCTGGCCACTTAACAGGGACACCCGTTTTGTGATTGTCGGCGATCTTCTCAAAGCCGGCCTGCCCGTTTGCGAGGATCTGCATATTGCTCTCAACGACGCGGTCAATGAAGACGATGCAGAAGAGCGCATGGTCAAATTGCTTATGGAGCACGGTGCCAATCCGGCTGCAAATGGCTGCAAGTCTCTCGTAGACGCCGCGCAGAAGGCCGCCTCATCCTCACTTGCAGTACTTCTCCAAAGGCAAATGTCAATCGCCGACATTAATCGAGCATTTGATCAAGCATTTACAGCGGAAACATTTTCAACATGGTTTACGGAGAAAGGCCTACACACGGCGAGGATGCTTCTTGACAAGGGAGCCAAAGGTGATGCCCTTAGCTCTGCGCTTGTTCTTGTCATGCAAAACTATAAAGACGAGTCAGAGGTATTGGCTGACCATTTTGTTTCCGTCTTGGTTTCTCATGGCCCAGATGTCGACTTCAATGGAGGTCAACCACTACAACTGGCTGCTTCACGCGCGAATGTCCACTGGACAAAGAAACTACTCGATTGCCATCCCACATCAGACACGTTATCTTCGGCATTCCAGTACATTTTTGACACAGTTCTAGATCAAGACGAAGTGCTGGATCTGTTCAAGTTGTTCGCTGAATACCGTGAGGGTGATGCACGCATCGACGTAATGGCTGCACAGCATGGACCTGAACCGGTATTGATCCGAGCTATGAAGCAATACCCAAGATCTCCGACCATAGTAGCCACGTTGCTGGATGCGGGCTACTACCATGACCAGCAAACCATGTGCCAACTGGTCGATTCTGCTGACGAAGAGGAAGTAACACTTCTCGCATGGGCAATCGCACAGCCTCAGAAGAGAATCAGCACAGGAGTCATTGGGCTCCTCGTTGAGCGAGGTGGTGAGTAACAATTTTTGCTTTCTTCGTATTCCTTTGCGACACTGTTCTAATACCAGCTAGCGAACATCAACTTTGTCTCGCCTCACTCTGGATCAACACCATTGACGCTCGCTGTCCAAGCTCGTCGCCAGGACGTGGTAAAGCTACTACTAATTCATGGGGCTGAGGTGGATGTCGTCGACAGTATTGGACGCACGCCTTTGTCTATGGCGACAGGCATGTCTGGTGAAATCGCTGTCCAGATGATGACGAGCATATTGGCTGCAGAGCCTTGCAGAGATGATGGATCCCTCCACAATGCAGCCAGGGAACTAAACCTATCTGCAGTCAAAATTCTTGTCCAAGCAGGTCATGATCCGGACTTCCCAAGCCCACTGCACAATGGCCGCAGTGCTCTTGGGGAAGTATGTCTTCATGCATCGAGCGCCGAGGAAATGACACCTGAACGCGAGAGATTGATGCAAAAGGTCATGACGGTTCTCGTTGATTCGGGTTCTGATCTGGCCATAAAGTCTAACAACAAATCAATCTTGTATCTTGCATTCGATGCAGCTGAACCGGTCATGGCCACTAAATCTCTCCTCAAGGCAGGGATGTGGAAGCACATAAATAAGCCGTTCAACCGCTATACAGACGAAAAGCACACATACTCACCGAGTGCGTACGTCTCAAGGGTCCTCTCCTCTGACTACAAATCCGAAATTCTCGCTGTCCTACGCGCAAGCCGAGGAACAGACATATTCTACGCTAATTCAGGACCCCAGCCAAATGATGCAGTTGGTCTGCCGGATGACATGGCAGCGCATGAACGTGCCCGCAAGGCCCGCCTGGAACGTCTTAGCCAAGAAACAGAAGAATATACGATAGCCCTGGCTCGAAAGCGGGAAATCGCCGGCGTAGAGCAGCAGATTCTCACACAAAAAGCCGAAATGGAAGATGCCCGCCGCCGCAGACAGCATAGTGAGGAATTAAGCGCAATCCGCGCCCGCGCCCAGCTAGAAGAATCCATCGCCGGCAACGCGCAGCAGAAGCGCCTCGCGGAACAGCGCGCCATTACCGACGCAGCGCTCAGTCGCTCACGAGCTATTGCTGCGGCAGACCTCGAGACTGGGGAGATGAAGCAGAGAAAGGCAATTGAGTGGGAGGGCAGGATGAACAAAGAGCGCGTGGATAATGCACGGTCGTTGAGTGCAGTGAAGATAAGCGAAAGAGAGCAGGTCGAGAGGATTGATCGTGGTGCTGAACAGCGGATTGCAAGCCGGCTTGAAGCGCAAAGAAAACTGGTAGAAAGCCAGGAACGGCTTGCAAAGCGAGTGGCAGAGGGGCCGAATGGTAATACAGCTGATGCGAGGAGGCAAATTGGATATGTGACAGAGTTGAACTAGATAGAGGCTGTAATGTAATGTAACGGAACAACATATTAATGACAGGTGAACTTTTTTTTGAATAATTGTATTCTAGTCATAGCGTCAACACGTAAAAGTGTGTCTAAATCCATATAATCATGCATCTATACTTATACAAAAAAAAATGCAAACATTTAGGCCTGACTGCCTTTGAACTTCATCTTGATTGAATCCGCACCAGTTTCCACAACCAGATATCCCTCCGTCTCCGCCACGTCGCCGCTAGCAGCCTTGTCATACGCCGCATCACTGCGATCGCACAGCACCTCCAAATCTTCCTCACTTAGCACGCGCTCACCACCAGACGTTTCATATACCTGTCCATCCTTGAGCAGCAGCGCCTCGAGAGTCTTTTGGTCGACCTTGTCTTGTTCGGACTCGTGCTCCATCTTCTGACCCATGGTCTTGAAGCCCCCTTTGCGAATGACTAGCTTCTCCAGACGGCGCTTGGCGTCTGCCGAGTGGAGGAGTGTCTCTTCGACAGTTGCGCGTGTGGCGAGGCGGTAGACGATTACAGGCCGCGTTTGCCCGATGCGGTGGCAGCGGTCTTGTGCCTGCAGGTCCTGCTGCGGGTTGAAATCCGAGTCAAAGAGGATAACCGTGTCGGCGGATGCGAGGTTGATTCCCTGCCCGCCTGCGCGGGTGGAGAGCAGGAAGATGCGGTGGTTGTTATTGTGGTTGAATTCGTGGATTTGGTCCCGTCGGCTTTGCTGCGAGACGCCGCCGTCGATGCGGCAGATGTTCCAGCCGCGGAGCTCGCTGCAGTAGTCTTCTAGGATGTCGAGCTGCATTTTGAATTGCGAAAAGATGAGTACTTTGTGGCCTTTGCTGAAGAGCCTGGGGAGCAAGCGGTCGAGCAGGAGCATCTTGCCGGAAGCTGTGACGATGGATTCGTCAACGGGAACGTCGGTGGATGCTGCCCAGGGATTGTAGAAATGGTGTGGTGAGTTGCAGACTAGGCGCATTTGGGCCAGAGGGTTTCCGAGGCGTTTTGCGGCGATTTGCTTTTCTAGAGAGGCGGTTTGTTAGTATGTAGCGCTTTGCTTGAGTAGGGGATAAAAATGGGCTGATGTACTGGCAAGGTCCAGAGTCTCTGCTCTTTCGATTTCTTCGGGAGATCGAGTCTCGACTTGCGGTTCGTCTGATTCTTCACTTGTGGCCATTTCCTTCGCGAGCCTGGCTTCGAACTCAGCGTCGGATAACCTGTCGTCTTCATCCGAGTCCGCCTCGGTGTAAGTGCGGCCCTTGCGCTGGCGGCCACGGGTTGATGCAGGCGTTGAGTGTCTGCTTGAGCGCGCACTCTTTGGCTCTGGTTCAGACATAACGGGTGCACTTTTTCTTTTTGTTGAAGCCGTAACTGGGGTGGTGTTTTCTTCCTTTTTGGCTTGTTCTACCCTCGCTGATGAGCGGCGGTTGGAGCCTTTGCCCATCATCCTTGCAAAGGCGTTTGGTACAGGTGAAGCTGGTCTGTCTTCTGTTCGCTTGCTTCTAGGACTTTGGCGAACGGGAAGGGACAGCTCTTTCTTCTTGGTTTCTTTGGCAGCAGATTTTTCCTTTGGCGTGCGGCTACCTGCTCGTGACGACGTTGAGCTGTTGATCTGCTCTTCGACCTTCTTCTCAAGGTATGCGCGGGTGTCAATGTTTTTATTGCTAATGACATTGTACAAGTCCGTCTGCTCTTTAGTCATTGGTGCAAATAGGACGTATTCTCGCTTCTTAGGGAGGTACGCAGCAACATCCTGTTTGATGCGGCGGAGGAGAAGAGGCTGCAGAATCAAGTGCATCTTCTTTACCAAATCCTGCTTCATCTTGTCGCCAATAAACTCTTGAGTGCCCTTTTCATCCTCGAGGCCGGAAAAGTCGAACCACGATTCAAAGCTCTCCCAGTCTGTAAAAATGTTTGGCAACAAGAAATGCAGCAGAGACCACAGCTCCCTGAGGTTATTTTGTAGCGGGGTGCCCGTGATGAGAAGACGAGTTGCGGAAGTGAACTGGCGCAATTGCTGGAAGAGCTTTGCATCGGCGTTTTTCATGCGGTGGCCCTCGTCCTGCCTTTTGTTAGTATTTGGCGGGTACGCAATGAGCGGTAAAGGACCTTACAATAATGATGAATTCCCAGTTAATGCGCGACAGGTTGTGCTGGTCTCGAAGCACCATTTCGTACGACGTGCAAACGACGGGAAATCTTTCCGTGGGTCTATTTCCCTTGAGATGCTTCATCATTTTCGTGCTAAATATTGCCTCTCGCTGGGAAGCATTCCCGTGGTACATGATGACGGGGATTGAAGGAGTCCAGTGGTTGAACTCGTCCATCCAGTTTGACAGCGTGCTCAGAGGAGCAACAATAAGATGAGGGCCAAGATAGTTCTCTTGTTCGCGTAGTAGTGCAATGAGAGCGATAGTCTGTACAGTTTTGCCTACATCCTGTTAATTTGCCGCCATCTCTCGCGGGAGAATGATGAACATACCAAGTCCCATTTCGTCGGCCAAGATACCGCTCATCCCTTGGGAGCAAATCTCAAACATCCAGGTCAAACCCTCTAGTTGGTAGTCGCGCATGGTACCTCCAACCATGCACTTGGGCTGCGTGGCCATTTGCAAATCATGCTCGCCGAGCGCTTTGCCATCGAGAGAGCTACCAACTCGACCGAGAGCCTGTGTCTTCTTGGTCAAGATGTCGCTAAACGCAGCGCTCTTCATGAGTAGTTCGTCTAATTCACGCGCCTTGGCTTCCCGCTCGGTCTTGGTCTCGGCCTTTTTCTTCTTTCGCTTGCGTGCAATTGCTTGTTTTCTTTGTTCCTCGGCAGCGTTGTTTGCAAGGCGAGCATCTTCCTCCTCTTTTACGAGCTCGTCTTCATTCATAGATGCAGACGTGGGCGACTTTTCGGACGGCGGCGAGCTGGGAGGGCTCTCGGCTTTCGCGGCGCTCGACATGACGGATTCAACGTCTGACGACGAGCCAGCATCCATTTTATGGCAGATAATTATTGATATATGTGTAGTTTTTTTGGTCGGGATCGTCTCCTCGTAAGGTTGTGCGGTAAAGGTTCAAGGCAAAAGCTGCGTCGCAGCTGTTGAGGGTGCGTGAAGGGCGCGTGAAGGGCGCGTGAACGAACGATCAATTGCCACTCATTTGGCGTCGCAAAGCAATATCAAGGTGAAGTTCAAGCAGACAATACCAGGGTGAACGTAGCCTGCAGTATCCAAAAAGCCAATTGGCTGTCTAATGATCGCAGTTACTCCCTGGGCAAAGTAAATGCAGCCCGCCCAAGTCTCGCCGGGCGCTGGCATGCGTGTGGTGGCGGATGCGGCCCGTGAATGACGATTCGGCGACGCGATCATCGTCGCGAAGTCACGTTACCACTTCCGCCCTGCATAGGTGGTGCTGCATGGCCAAGCTACCCTAAAGCCTAGCTTACCATACGGAATTGTAGATTTCCAAGTAAATTAGATATCAATTCGAGAACTGGGCATCTCAATTTTAATAAACTAAATCTAGGCTTGATTTTTTACTTGTATAATGAACCTGTGGGTGGTTGCGTCGCCCGAAGGACTGGAGCTGTTATTAGGGGTGTTAAAGTTGGCTATCTGCTTAGCCGGACTCCTCCGGATTTTGCTTCGTCAACTATGAACATATTCTGGAACCCTTCCAAAGCCGCCGCAAAATGGCTTTTTGTTGGGCCAATCTCGGATTTTCCAGATGTTGGAGACGATGACGGCAATGTAATTCAGTCACGGCGCTGCGACGAAAAGCTGCAACCTGGTTGCAGAATTTTCCACGTTCCAAAGGCCGATGTTTCTCAAATGTCCGAGGTGGTGATTCCAGCGCACAGCATGTCTTCGCCAAGCTCGGGTGCAGAGTTACAGGATCAAGTAATGGTTTTTCGATATAAAGGCAAGCTTCATGCTATTGACCACGTATGTGAATCGAAACCGAGCTTATCGTTCAACTGAGCTAACCAGCCTTTGTCCAGTCGTGTCCGCACTCTGCATATCCGCTCTCAAACGGGATACCATTTGACATTGAAGATTTTGGCGTCGTCTTGAGTGCTGGTCTTACTTGTCCCAAGCATGGATGGTCATTTGACCTCTTTACTGGCATGTCAGATCGTGGACAGTACAAGCTGCCAGTCTGGGAAGTCCAACTACGAGACACCGACGGGACAACGCCTCTTCCGAATGTATTAAAGGATATAGATGACTTGTCAAGCAAGACAATATGGATTAGACGGAAGCAAAGGATGGGCTGAACGAGGCTATGCTCTGGCGACAGTGAACATAAAAGTTACGGATAATACCCGCTCCGCATAGAAGGAATAGACAAGAATCTGGAACAACGATGGTCCAGAACAAAACATACATACAATAAATACACACACAGTATATTGCGAGTATTCAGATACTTTACAAGGGTCTCCAAGTGGCCGTGTTTACAATCAGCTTCTAGTTGGATGCCACCCCTTACCCCGCGCGTGAGTCACAAACTTTCAGCCTCAATAGCTGTGCGACGAGTTCAGCCGTGGAGGATATTTATCAAATAGGAGCAGTGAGAGATGAGTTAAAGATTAGCATGACAAAGAATATCGACATCGATTCGCGCAAGATAGCAAGCGGCCTGGCAAAAATGGAGGAGCTAAGTGTAAGGACCTCCCACGTATACAATAAAACATTTCACTTATAGCCGTGCGTTGAGAAAGTATACTAATTACTGTTACAGCGACACGAGTGAGCTTTCCATAGGATGCATGACTATGACCAAACAATAGCTGACTTACATGCTCCATATAGCAAAGTCTACCTGGCTCGCCTTCATGGACAAATGAAGAGATATGGAGCCATGAAAAATTACATGATGGACGCATTACAAATGGGAGGTGACCCGTCTGCAGAAGAACAGCGACTACTCAGCATTTCGTTCAGTAGGCTTGAGCATGCTCTCCGCGATGCATGGCATCTGGCAACTTCCAAGCTTGACATCCCAGGGGAGAGCTCCACCTTGATTGAGCATTGCCGCGATACTATACGTAACGAGTTGGAAGTGCTCTGCTCAGAAATGCTCACTCTTGTCGACAAGGACATTCTGCCACACGCAAAGTCCACCGAAGTGAAAGTCTTTTGCAACAAAATGTGACGACAGAACCGTCTTGGGCTAACATGCTACGGCGGCTAACACGTTTTAAAAACAGGAGAGGAGACTACAATCGCTACATTGCCGAGTGCACTATGGGTGAGGCAAAAGTGATGCTGATGAATTGTGCTGAAGCGGCTTACACGGTAAAGTAGAACCGGGCAGCCGTGGAAATTAGCATCACTAATATGAAGTGCACAGGACGCATTCGACATTGCAACCAAAAAGCTCGGCCCCACCGACGCTACCCGGCTTAGCCTGGTTTTGAACTATTCGGTGTTTTGTTACGAGTTTAGGGACCGAGACAAGGGTAAAAGCATTGCCCGTCAGGCTGTGAAGGATGCGGAAACTGAAAGCAAGACTTTGGAAGAAAAAGACGACAGTTTTGTTATTCTGAGGCTTCTTCATGCTAATTTGGACATGTGGGCCAAAAAAGAGCTCGAAGAACATTGAACTGCTAATGCGGCACCAATCTATGAGTTGGCAAGCAACCGACAGCTGCGCCCCCCTATTCACTTCCATTCAGTCTCTACTTACACCATAATTTCCTGCAAGAGTACGCAATTGTTGTCGCCGTATTGTTACTTTTGATTTACGCAATTTTCATTAATCGATTTTTGTTTCTTTGGCCGTTGCCTCAGGTGAGAACTTTCCGCTGATTGCGGAGCCTCCAAGTCTGTCGGCACATGCCGCGGAGAGCACTCCACATAACACCACGAGGAGGTGACTTAAACACCCAAAGTTGATTTGCGCCCCCGGCAAACCCTGTCATATTAGTGAGCGCTCCCAAAAAAGGATGAATAAAAGCCGTTTGCCATCAGGGGACTTGGCTGGCTGCTGTGCGCTTGCGTGGCCAATCGCTCTCCCTACCGAATAAGCGAATAAGACTGTTCATCCTGCGCCCGTGCTCAAATGTCATCATACAAGAAGCGATGCTCGTTATTTATATGATGGGCTGAACGCTTCTTGGCTCCGTCAGACTTTGCCAGCAGAAAACTTTCACTGCTCAGTGGATACCGTACGATGGCGTTCTGGAACCGCCCACTTACACGACTATCTTCACATGTTGGTGTTGGCGCGACCTCACTGGGACCCGCACGTGTATGCACCAATGTATGCCGACTTTTGCAAGAATTCTCCATGGTAGATGTAAGGGCTCTTTTTGTCTTAGAAAGTGACTCGTACTACAGCATTACGGGGCTAGCTGCCGCAACAAACAGAGTGTCCAACACCAAACTCGGCGTTGCCGATGCGTCACAAGAGCTACGCCGTATCGGCTTTAGCCTCCTAAAATGAAACCTACTGATAAAAGGCTGAGCCAAATCAGACCTGCCAGAAAAAGTCTCCACTGAGCCATGACCTGAGGGCGACGCAAGCTCACATTACAGCCCCATTACAGCAGAACAGAGTCCAGAGCGCCGTACGCAATTTTATTCCTCGCATATCTTGGCAAGGATCATCGAACCAGCCAAATTCTGCCCTTGTCTTTTGGCAGTCGCCCCATGCATGTCTAGCGTAGCCTGAAGTTCTACGGAATACCGCCGAAACGAGGCTGCGAATCTGCACTAAAGTGGCTTGAGAATAAACGCCACCGGCCAATTCCACCAACCATCTTACTGCATGGTGTGAGTCGCCAAGAGGACATCGGCCGTATATCGTAACGCGGTCCGGTGCCGACGTGGTAGAAGCTCAGTACCTACCTTTCTGCTGTTGCCGGTCGTATGTCACAGCAGGAAAAAACAAGAGAATGAAAGCTAAATTGATTTGCACGTGGACAGGATATAATCTGTAGCATGTCAGTGACTTACTCGTACCGGCTATCCCCGGCTTTCACGTGGGCAAGGCTATTGGCCCGGATAGTCCCTTCCTGCAACCCCAAGGGTGGGCACGCGACAGCTGGGGGAATCGCGGCTATGCGTATTAATACAACCCGCCTATCTCGGGCATCCCTGTAATTTTTTTTTTGACAAGGGTCGAGGAGCTTTCTGCATTGCAAATTGTGAGGTGCACGCCGCTTCCCTCTAAGTGGCTGCTTTCTCTGTGAAAGAGTCAACTTACATATAAGCAGAGGACTTGAAAGCGATTTCTTTTTTCCCTTCTCCCCCTTTTGACTGTACTTTAGAGATCACTTTCAGCTGCTTGACCCAGTCAAACGAGATGGATCCAGTTGACAAGCGCGAAGACGAGGCCCGTCCTCAAGACGAGCTTCAGACAGAGGAGGCAGCTTCCCGCAAAACCTGGTGGGAAGTCATGATGCCGGTTTTTGCCTGTGGTTCTGGCTTGTTCTCCGATGGCTACATCAACAATGTAAGGAATTATGCATATCACTAGCAGTACGGGAAAAGGACTAACCTCGGCCGCTCCAGGTTATTGGATCCGTGAACACTGTACTGGGGACCCAGTATGGTGACCTTTACAAGAAGTCCCAGGCCGCCAAGTACGTCGCCGACATCGCATTTGCCGGTATTGTTGTCGGACAGCTGCTATTTGGCTTCTTGTCTGACCACTGGTCGCGCGCCAACTCTCTACTCATCTCGACCATTATCCTCATTGTCTTCACGGCACTGGCGACCGGCTCATACTACAAGGGCGACACCATTGGCATGTTCAACATGCTCGCTGCGTGGCGTTTCTTTGTTGGTATTGGTATCGGAGGTGAGTTTGACTGACGCGTCTTGAGAAATTAAGACATGCTAAAACCGGTTAGGTGAATACCCTGCTGGAAGTGTCGGCTGCGCCGAGTCTACCGGAGAGTTGAAGAAGGGAACCCGTCATCGCTGGTTCATCTTGTTCACCAATACCATGATTAACGGCGGATTCGTCATCGGCGCATTTATCCCCTGTAAGATATACTACATTTAAGCACCAGAGTTTTAGTCACTCACGCTTGCATAGTTGTTGTTGCCTCTGCGACTCGAAATTACACTGTGATCTGGAGAACCAGTCTTGGTGTCGGTGTCATCTTCCCGCTCGTCCTCCTCGTCCTCCGTTTCAAACTCAAGGAGCCCGAAGAATATAACAAGCACTCCATGAAGAAGAAGACGCCGTACTTGCTCGTTCTCAAGTTTTATTGGTTCCGTTTGCTTTGCGTCAGCCTAATCTGGTTCCTTTATAACGTGAGTATAGGTATCCGCTAAAATCGTACAGTCACATCGTGCTAAACTTGTCTAGTTTTCGGTATACGCCTTTGGCATCTATTCCTCGTCGATTTTGAGCTCAATCTATGGCAAAGACGCGAAATTGAGCACCATTTTTGGCTGGAATACCCTCATCAACTGCTTCTACCTGCCCGGGTCTATTATCGGTTCTTTCATCAGCGACTGGATCGGCCCAAAGTACGCACTAATTTTTGGTGTCTCGGTACAAGCAGTTATTGGCTTCATCATGGCTGGCGTCTACGATAAGATTCTCAAGCAAGTCGCCGCTTTTGCTGTTGTTTATGGAATTTTCTTGTCTTTCGGCGAAGTCGGGCCTGGAAACAACATTGGACTGTTGGCTGCCAAAACTTGCGCTACTGGTGTTCGTGGCCGTTACTACGGTATTGCCGCAGCCGTTGGTAAGATTGGTGCTTTTGTAGGCACCTGGGTCTTTCCATACATCCAAAAGGCGGGAGGTAACGAGACTGAGTCTGCGCAATATCCGTTTTGGGTGGCCTCGAGCCTGTGTGTTTTGTCTGCCGTGATTACCTTCTTCTGCATTCCCCACGTTGGCCAAGACACCATTACCGAGGAAGATAGGCGATTCCGGGCTTATTTGGAGAGCAAGGGCTGGGATACTACACAGCTCGGTATGAAGGAAGAGGGAGCGCATGCAGTTGAACAGGAAGAGCACGCTGCCGCAATCAAGCAGTGAGCAGGCACTTTGGGAGACTATTAGCATGTATGTTACGATGTAGTTTTGAAGAAAATTCCTAAATCCATTATCTGGCTCGTTTTGGACTGGTATACGGGTATTATTTCGACGACCTCCGCCCCGGTGGTCAGCGCCTCCACCGCTTGTCCACTAGTGGCCTCCGTTGAAGACTCACTTGGTAGTCCGGCAGTCATCGGGACTTGTATTCATCCTGTGAGTGTACTAAAAGCCATTAGACACTGGAGTATTTATGACAAATGGTTGTTATATTTTACTACTGCTGACTCTATAACCTGGCAGCATTTCTAATACAGCCGCCGCGCGGGTGTAAACAATGGCTCTCGTACCCCGTTGTAAGTGGTGCCCTGTATCGAGTGTCGCAAAGGAACGGACCATGTGGAGGCCTAAAAATAACATGGTGGTCTCACGCTGACGGCATGGGACGTTTCTATTCGTGGGAAAAGGCCCGAATTGAACAATGGCGGCAACAAAGATTTTACATTGTCCCCCAGACTTGGCTAGACGCGATGTTACAGGAGCAGTCTTTGTGGAATTGACGAACCTCTCAAGAATACTTATCAAGAGTGTAGAAATACATAACATATCATGCTTTAACTACCCCGCCCCATATGACTCTTGGGAAAAAGAAAATTACATAGCATAATCTAGACTATATCACTACTTGAATAAGTGAAGTGCTTTGTAACGAGTCTAGCTCCATCGCTTCAGGGCGGAAGGTGGACCCGGCATTTCAAAAGGGGGAGACAAAGGTTCAAGATCGCTGACAATGCTTTCGAAAGACCAATAAAACAACGCGCAAGGCACCGTGCTTGACTATGTAGATGAAGGGCTACGTGGAGTTGTCTTGCTGACTCTTAGGAGCTAATTACACACAAATAGCTGCTTGACCTCTCGAGTCGACCCATTGCGAGAAACTGGGCATTGTACTAGTGCGAGGCAGAGTGAAAATGTTCTGCAAGTGATGCTGAACAGAAATCGAGACCAGTTCCTACCAGATGCGGACATTTTCTTTGCCGGTGGAGGGTTCTATGCCGGCCGAATGCTGCTCGACCGATGCTCCGCGATCAGCTACTGTGTGGATCAAGGCTGACATGCGAACTCGGGATTATATTCTGGCACGAATAGTAACTAGTACGGTTGATGGGGGTATTTGCCTAGCATGCTAATACAACTGTCGCATCGATGCTAATGTTACCTGCCGTATCAGGGAAGTCTCCCAAGTCTGTCAGCAATTAGCTGCAGAGGCGAGGATGGAGCTACAATCGCCTCCAGAAGACGGTGAAGTTCTTATATAGCGGCAGTGGTCCTCACCTTGGGACACATTTCGTCCTTATTAGCAATAATCACAAAACCACAACGGAAAATGTATTTCACCAAGTCTACTCTGGCTCTCGCCGCCTCTGTTGTGTCCCTGGCATCTGCCGCACTGGACAAGCCTGTCATTAACCCACCTTTCCCAGGTGGTGGTCTTGACAGTCTTGGCCAGGGTCTCCTGGAGAACCTGAAGCCTACCTACTCTACAAATGACGATTGGGGTGCTGGATACATTCCCAAGGACTGTAAGACCATTGCCGACGGCAATGGTTTCTCCCCCTTTGACATTACTCCGTTCAACATTCACTACGAAGACTGTGGGGATGTTTGGATTTTCTGCCGACACAAGGACTCGCCGCTCAGCAAGATTGATATGATTGACATTTTCGGCCGCCTGCCAGTCCACATGCGTCAGTTTATTCGTCACATTATTGCTCTTCCCGGTACAAAGTCTGCCGGTAGCAGCGGTGACAACATCCAGATGAATGGCGATATCGGTATCACCGTCTACGTCCACGAGATTGGCCACTCTCTTGACTCTCACGCTTTTGACCCCAGTTACGGTGCGCCCTTCTCCAATAGCAAGGTCTGGATCGACAACTATAACAAGGACTCTGCCGTTACCGATTCGTACGCGCAGGTTTCTCAGCAAGAGAACTTTGCCCAAGAGACTGTTGTCTCCCTGTACGACAAGGTTGTTCCCGGTGGAATTGGCACTATCCAGCCTAACTGGCAGGCCATCTTCCACCAGTACGCAACTCTCCAGGGGTACATTGGTGATGTTATTATCCCCGGAGGCAGGTGCACTCACCGTCTGGCCAACAGTGAGCCCGTTCTCAAGGGCAACTCTGCCAAGTTCCGCCTTGCAAGAGAGTCTAAGCCCGATGTGTCGCTGAGCAGCGACGTCATTGAGATTAAGCCCATCCCCATGGGTGAGACCATTGAGCTTACTGAGTACGACGACGCTGGCAAGGTAGCTGGTAGTAAGGTTGTCAACATCACCAACTAGGTTTTGATAGACTAATACACTGTTTAATGTTTGTTTAAATTTTACCTATTTCGTCTGAGACAAGTGCGGAGCGGGCGCGGGCACCCGCGGACACGGTTCCACAAAACCGGAATTGCTGCCGGCGTGAAGCCCCGGGATGTAGCGTAGAACAGCTAAAATTTTGATGGAATAGAAATGACGCCTTACTATTTATTGTACTCAAGCCTTTAAGAATCAGCTTTATCACCCATAACAAGAACTCTTAATGGTTCCAGTCTTTGCCTAGCATTATCTGTAGATATTGTCTCCCAGTCTGCCCCAGCAGCTAACAAACAGGACGCCATTGCAACGAATTGTTGTTTTGCCTCATCGCAACCGTTGAAGGAGGAAGCTAGGGAGTTCAAAGCCGAGCCTGGAGCAGCACCAGCACCTACCAGAGCTTCCAACGCCTTCAGTCGATATCCATAGTCGGCGAATGGCATGACACCGTTACAGAGGTCGTTGAGCACACCAGGCGTGTTGACGTCAACGCCGGCCATAATCAAAGCCCTGATAGAAGCTACTTCCTTTTCGCCGTATTTCTCTTTGCTTGCATGCGACGCCCGTATCATCGGAAACTCTGCTCTAGAACTGCAGATAATGGAAAGCACCGTAAAGGTTGCTAAAGGCCCTTCCCCGACGGTGTATTACCGATTGACATCTACACCAGCATTGGAGAGGAGCTCAATGAACTCAGCGGAGCGACTTGATAGTCTCCCATGGCCACATGCTACCATTAATGGCGAAGATGTACCAACAACGAGCATCTCACCAAACTGGTGCGAGTCGTCGACCTTTGACTTCACTGGCACCTGAACTCTGTATCTGGTCGTACGTTCAGCGTCGGCTTTTGCACCACGCTTCAGAAGTGTTTTAACTGTTCGAACTCCTGACGCGAAATTGTGAAAATGAGCGGCGTCCAGCCATATTGATCTGCGACATTTACATCGCCGCCTGCAACATGAAGTGCCGTTTTGCCGCCGTCAAACTGAGTATTGATGTTAACATCGCTGCTTGCTAAGAGCTCGACCAGTTTAGAGCCCTTGGTGGCAGCAAGGCTGAGTGGTATCGCAACGTCTGTCAGCGATGGGAGACCTGCTTCAGGCTCCCTTTGCTTGGCCGCTCGCCACTCCTTTTTATACCCCAGGTGAACATCAGCGCCTTGTTTTAAGAGATATTTCGTAATTTCAGTTTGTTCGTATATAATGGCAGTTGCCAGAGGAGTGAAACCTTGCGACGAGTGGTCGGTAATGTTGACAGAAAGGCGCGCAACCAGGTCTTGCACTACCGATATGTCGCCATTCTCTATGTGTTTACACAACTCGTCCATTTTCGATAACATCCAGGAACTTGAGTGATGGAAGGATACAGTATTGGCAGAAGTTGAGGTCTTTGCTGTGAAGATGCGACTGTGAACAAGGGAAGTTGGTAACCCCGCTCACAACCAACGCGAAGGATCTATCTAGCGCCACAGTTGGTGGCCCATTGCAGAACACAACGTAAGGAGAGGCCGATGGATTAAGACGATGGAGCCATTTGTCAAATTGGAATGCTATCTGATTCTAACATCAATTTACATTTGCCAACGTACCACCAGCTTCGAAGCTTTCGTACTTTGCTTAGAGTCTGGCTGACCGCTCAATGCCGGCGGCTTGACTCGGAGTAATACATTGCTGTGGTGGCACGTCCATAACCGGGTTGCTGGTAAAGAAATTCCGTGGCCGTAGTAGGACCGTCATTGGTTCAGCAGGCATAACTGGAAAGTCTTCTGGAGACGGGAAATGCACTAGACCAAACGTGTGCCACAATACAATGTCCTCGTTGTCGATAGACTCGGAGCCATCGCCAATCCAATCCGGCAGCCCCACGTCCGTATCACCAGATGTTTGCGGGACATGTCGGCCGGCGGGCCAGAGTTGGTCATCTCGGTCTTTTCCAGGATATTAGCACATTAGAAGATAAGAAATCAGAATGCATGTCAGCACTTACACTTTGTGACATGAACGGCATGTCTAGCGAACCCGGCTCTCTTCCAGACCAGAGATCCTGGCTTAGGCAGAAGGCTTGGAACTTCACGACTCACCAGCTTATAGCTAGCTGGCTTCTTGCTAAAGGGATGAAGCTTGTTCATGTTGCACATGTCCCATGTACGGACAGTGGCGCCGTTATAGTCTGTTACGGCATCCCCAGTAGTAGCCAGCTTCGTTCTTTTGGCGTAGAAGGCATTTCCGTATTTGTTGTTTGGGCTACCAACAGGTTCGTCTGATGCCTTAGCATCCACCATAAAGGCAGTGTTCTCCGGTCCGTCGATATTGGAATCAATACGAAGACAGAAAAGATGTTGGTGATTGTGCGCGTTGACGCCTTACGAGCATTAGCCATCGGAGTAGACAAGCCACTCATTTCGTATTCCTTACCTGGTGCTACTTCTGTACCCCATCCGTCGGTGTCTTCGCCTGGCGAGATGGCATACGTGTTCAAAATTCCGGTCAGCTTGATTTCAAGCTGAATCGTTCCATCCTGCTATAGATACGTCAGTTGCATTGCCTCCCTGAGTTAGCACCGTTGCCACTTACATGGAAAATCCACTGACAAGCCTTGTTAGCAATGAACTCCATACTACGACTATAAACATTGTGCTTACCTGCACAGCATACTCGTAATTGGCGGCCGTAAATATCTGCTGGATGATCAGCTTGCGCGCCCTCGTGACAATTACTGAGTCGTCTCTAAAGTCTGTATGCTTGAATAATATGCCGTTGTCTTCCTCGTGAATACAAATGGCATTCTTGATGTGTCGTATGCTGCCGTCTCGAGCTGGGAACTCAGCATCCAGGTAGCGAATAGACCCTTTACAGTCGCAACCAAGCTTGAGGCTATTTGTCATGTATCCAGCACCATATTCACCAAGATCAAATGCATGCTTCCTCTGATGAGGATGCTCGGGATTTCCACTAAACACAGTAAGTCTTCTTTAAAGCCACTTCCTTTAAAACACGTTGAGGACTTACTAAGGTACGACCATCTCAACGAGTGAAAGGCGGTAAAAGATGGATCGCAAGGTACCCTTATCATTGTACCCAATATCACTCAGCACAATACCTTCGCGGTAGTTGAAGCCAATATGAAACTTCCAATTCTGCCATTCAATGGTGCGTCCATCTAGCGTGAAAGAAGGCCCCTCCGGCTGTGTGATTTCAAGAGGTTTCAAATCACGGCGATAGCCGCCCTGCGCTTTGATTGCGGTAGAGTGGTAGTTAATTGGGTCTTCTCTGCGCAAGGGACGTCTCTTCTTGGGTATGTCGATTTGAATAATCTTGCGTTGGTCTGCGTCATAAATGGGGCAAAAGTCCAATGGGTACTGATACTGACAGTCGTCCAATTTTGGACGAAAGTACATGA
The DNA here is from genome assembly GCA_002242745.2 of Lecanicillium sp. LEC01. NCBI lineage: Eukaryota > Fungi > Ascomycota > Sordariomycetes > Hypocreales > Cordycipitaceae > Lecanicillium > Lecanicillium sp. LEC01. The sequence goes on from NIWZ02000002.1 coordinate 879,848, forward strand.
GAGCTTGTTGGAGGCGAACCTTACTGCCGAAGCGCTCATCGTATCCAATAGTCCATGGATCGCAGTAGACTTTATGCATCTCGTCTTTGGAAATTCCACTTATCTCACACTGCTCGATAACTTTGGGGTCAACACGGACGACATGTTCAACTAGCTGAAGCTCCTCAACTGTGATCTAGAGGAGAATTAGTTTGGTTTGAAAGACCTTTTTTACCTTGGCGTCCGCAACTTACGATTGGCTGCATGCCTGAGATCCAGTCCCACTGCACAATCTTCTTTGCCTCAATGTCAACTACACCATCTCCGACTTTACCTCCAGGTGCAATGACACAAACATCAGCCATACGGTGCGGTCTTGCAGCGGAAGATTTGTTCGCCAGCCACTGTGACATTTCCGCTTTGCGTGGCTCGTGAAGGGATACAATGTTGAAGTACACATTTTGATGGGTTGCCCTCACAATGGAGACAGTTTGCTGAATCTCTGCGGCTGAGAGAGGGTCTAAAGGATGTGAAGTCGGCGCCTTGGAAGCCATGGTGGTTTGATCACTTTACGCTAGTTCGAAATATGAGTCGTCCAGCACTGAGGTTCAGACTGCCGGGAAACCGATGCCTTTTGAGACGTAACCTCAATGCATTCAAAAGTCGGAACCACACAGTGTGCGAAGTGCATTCCGACCTTCTTACAAATATGGCCGCTTCTCCAATCGAATCTATCCTTCTGACGTTGGAGGTAGTGGCGTTTCCATTTTGGGTAATTTTTGCCGGCGCGCAGGAGGAGGGGTTACCGTGAGACAACTCCCCTTCGTTATCAGCCACTCAGACGGAGCCCGTTACAGACAGTAGGCAATCTTCATCTCCAATTACTTTGAATTGCCACAGTTTTCAGCTGACTTACCCCTCTTTGAACCGTGACGGGTTACACGAGAGGGGTTTGAGCTATAGTCCAAGATGAACATAACACAGCATGCGTTGACGTGGCCGTAACGTGTGTGGAGCGGGCTAGGTGTGACTTACTATGTGGCAAAGTGTTGATCTATTACAAAGCCTTAGGGTGCGCTGCTCACGTCCTTTTGTGGCCAAATATGTTCCAGTTAATCCTTGGTACGTTTCAAATCACATCATCGTAATTCCCACTTGCGGCTTGCCACAGTACCAAACCAATAAGTAAAACAATTTGGTATTATCTAATGTATATCGCAGTCTATAGTAGACGTTACCAAGGATACTTCCTAATTTCTTCTTCCATGCCCAGATCTAAACCCTTTAACAATTGCTCCTCGTGCTTCTTATCAAGATACTCCAACAAAACGTCCCCATATTTGTCTCGACCCTTGTATGTAGAGACCCAATCATCCCAGCTGCGGACTGCACTGGCTAATCGCCCTGGCACATAATCCTCCTCGGCGATATCCGTAATCGGGTGGAAGTATGTACGAATGGTAAAACATACCGCGCCAGACTTTGGTAGCCTTCGCAATGTCTGCCTCTCCGAACGAAACCAATGATGGTCAATTATTTTGTTCTTTTCAGCGGTACCCCAGCTGACTACCTTGTCATCTTCGTCCCCAATACTGTTACTCCATGGCAGACCATCGTCGACTTGGATGAAGTAATTGTTGCGAGCGTAGATAGTTTCGGGCTTAATTCGTTGGAAAAATTTCTTCATTCCCGATTCGAGCTTTTCACGAAAATGTGGCACATCACCGGAAGTGTGAATGTTGGAGAGCGTCATGCCGAATTTGTCAGACAGCCTCCAAAAACCCGCTAACAGTATAGCTCCTGCAAGCAGGCGGTACTGGCCGTCCGGTTGTCCAACCATGATAGCTAAATCATCTTGAACAAGGCGAGCACACAAGGCCATTGGATCTTCTCGCAAGGGTCGCTCCTGGATGTTAAACGACTCGCCAGACCAGAGGTTGTCAATTCCGACTTCTGTTCGTTTGTAGAGGCTTGGATATCGTGCAGGCAAGTAGTCCGCCAGCTCTTGAAGTAACTCTGTTGCGGCTGGATACGCATCAGGATGCGTTTTGACGCATTTATCACTTCGTTCTTCTAAGCGAGCCGATTTATCGCCGTGGTACTTTGGGTAGTGGCTATCAAGCTCGATCCACTCTATCGGGTTGACTGATCGAAGGCCCATGGTGACATTATATTTGGGGCCATGTCGAAATGCTCTGTATGGCAAAGGTTTTGTTTTCTCGATTGACCAGTCTGGATAAGGCGGTGGTACAGGCATTTTGAAAGTGCCGGGCTTAATCTTCGCCGCCTCTGTGGCTTCGTTGCTCGGCCTCTCTGTGACATTTTGCCGTGACCGTTGTGACCGTAGCTTTTGGTATACGGCAAATAGCAAAGCTAAAACTGCACAGAGAGCTGCACCTTGAGCTCCATGGTGATAAAATGTCTGTATCAGAAGTGCCATGTTGCCTAATATTGAGCAGGGACGCAAGCTGTAAATGTTCTGAGTTGGTTCGAAATACCTGCACCTCCGGTTCCGCATAGCTCATCCTTCAGGTTTCTTTAAGAGTAATAATAAAATCATACTCTAAAACACTACCGCCTCTCGTACTAACCTTAACCGTTCGTCTTGTCTGCCCATCTCAGCAGATTCCCACATCGACGTATCGATTTACATCCCCACGTCACGATCCACACATCCACAACCCCACCACAGGAAAGCATTGCCCAAATAGGCAATCATATGATTCCGGCTAAATGGCCATGATATTTATCGTTACTCGAACGAGGATATACTACCTACGATCGGAAACTTAGTCTGATATGCGCAATGAAAGCCGTTTGTCCAATAAACTCATTTCTCGGTCATGTGGATGTTCGTACCGGCTAGCATTGGCAGCCGGCATTGTCGAGAGGAAGTTAAGTCTAGAGTACATAGAGAATACAAATACTAAATTGACCCGGCGTGACTCCTGCGTCTTTTAAATCAGCGTTTCGAAAAAATATTTTCTTGGAACACTTACTTAATTATCTATAAATCGTTTGCAAAATGGCGTCAGACAAACCTGCATTCAACTTCTACAAGCACGCAACTACAAAGTTCGACATCCCGCTTCTTGCGGGCGACAATGCATATCTCGGCGACCTCTTTTCCAGCGAAGGCATGTCCGACGCTCCAATTTCTTCCGGCCTCTTCCGGCTGAAAAAGGGCGAGCCGTTGACATATACGTACAAATACGACGAGATGAAAATCTTCATCGAGGGCGACTTTACCATTACCGACACGACTGGGCAAACAAGTAAAGCAGAGCCGGGTGATGTGGTGTTTTTTCCTAAAGGGTCAACAATTACTTTTGAAACTTCGGATTATGGTTTAGCGTTTTATGTCGGTCAAAGAAAGAAGAATGATTTTTAGATTGAAGGAGACGGGCTTGCTAAAAAAAAAAAAAAAAAAAAAAAGGTAGCAAAATAATTAGCTCGGCGTTTTTAGTTCCGATCATGGAAACCGCAATGATAAAACTCGCTGCCAATAAAGCATTATCCGAACAGAGATCGCAAATCTTGAGCCTCCATGACATCCAGCCAATGACCCAACTTGCAACCACGGTTCGGGTCATCGTATGCAGCCCAAATAGCCTTAACAAGCTCCTTAGCGACTGCAATTGGCCTTGGCTGAAGACTACATTCTAATGAGTCCAGCCTCCGCATAATAAAGTTGCGAGCATCCCCTATTTGTATTGCAATCTCCGGAACAGGAGTATCGTCGGCCAGTTCGCCCCCTACGTCATCCATTTGATCAATATATCCCAAAATGTTAAGAGTGGCACAAGTCGCAGGGAGGGAGCTTGTGTCCAAGGTATGCAAAGAGCTCGATGCTGCTGACTCCGAGGATATATTATAACAGAGACCCGTGCTTGCACAAATGTAGAGCAATGGTTGTATCACGCGGCTCCCTGACTCTGATGGAATCTGCTCCAGAAGCTCTATGAGTCGCAGTGCTAACGGTATAGTCCATTTATCGCACGTAACTGGTTCCGTCGGCTGCCTTGAGTCTAGAGGAAGCCGCATAGCAACGAGGTCTGGAAAAGTCAAGTACAGCTGAAGCAGTGATGCCAGTTGGTACGCCTCCGCCACATAAGCCAGGTGCAGCAAAGGCGTCTTCTCATCACCAGTCTGACTAATTGGCGCTGTAGCAGAGAATTCCAAGCTCATTAAATGCTCTTCAATCTTCTGAGCCTCTTTCATCTCGTCCATGGCAGCAGACATGGTAATCTCCGACCCAGAAGGCTTTGCGACTCTTCGTCGATAAGACCGGCACAGGCGAATCGTTCTAGCGAAGAGTCGAGAGGTCCTTGTAGATATGCCCGTCCACGGGTGTAAGAACATATCAGTACTGCTGTCGGCGGCATCGCAAGCTGGTGCGAGTAGAAGATTGCACTCGTTATTTTGCGAGGAGTCACCTGACGGGTCGTAGTCGTCAGCAAATGATAGAAGCATTTCCCAATACACTAGACTTTTTCTAAAGAACGCGAGCCGCTCAAGTTGATCTTCGTCCACGTTAAAGGTCTGCCAAGAAAGCCGATGTAGTAGCTCCTTGGCTTCCTTCAAAAATGGAAGTCCAAGGCGCTTTGCGTCAAGCCAGCATACAGAAGTTCCCAGACAGAAAAGTGAAAATAGCAAGCCGGTAGGAACAGTGTCGAACACAACATTCTGGCGCATAGTCTCTGCTTCGGTCATTACTGTTGTGGCTGCTTTTCTGAGCAATTGAAGTGCTTGGCGTCTCAGTTGTGGTAGTCTCGCTGACAAAAAGCTGGCAGACATGCTTTGCAAAGTGTCAAATACTGGAGGGGAATGATGCATCAGCTCCAAGGCTATTTTCCTGTTCGGGTTCAGACAAGAGTCAAATGCCGACCAAGCGGGACAGACTTGATCGAACCAACTCTTCATAAGCGCCTCTGTAGCTTCCGGTCCACCGTAAATACGCCCCGGTAGTGCCAAACTCTGTCGGAAAGTGCCAGGACCATCAAGCCATGGAACTGGGGACAGAGCAGTCGAAGTCGTCACTTCGCTGTTGGTGCCAGAAGCCGGCTGATTGAGAAAAGCAAAAACGTCATCGTTAAATAATATATCCGCGGTTTCCCATATCTCGGAAGCATCTACCTGAAAGCCGTTGGAAGCGTCATCAGGCACCATGGGGCTGTTCGGGTTTTGGATAATGTCGGCGCATAACAGAGATGGTGACAGCTGCTCATCAACAATGGCTGATTGTCCACCATCCAAGTTTAAACATTGGAAAGACTCAGACCCGCCATCTGTAGACTGTGATAGCCTTCGTGTAGAATCTCGCGATTTCCGTCGTTGTACTGGCTGGTGCTTGTAAGACCATGTCAGGGCCTTCGAATACCCAGGACAAGTGAGTCCCTTTTGGCCGCATTTTCGACAGGTTGGTCTTGCCTCGTCGCATTTGATCTTTAAAATATTAGTTAGCCTATCAAACACTTTTCCAGCGGCGCCGTTGTTGTACATGTTTTTGCTTGCAAGTTAAGCACCCTCCTCGAGATCTCTGCTTTGCGGAAGACTTGGAAGCTTCTTTCTCCCTAATAGAAGATCGCGCGGTTGTGTTCATAATGGCGGAGGCCTCGCCTATCTTTCATGGTATCCTTCTGCTTTAACGAGCATTGGCAACAAAAGGAACTGATTGATTCCTGAAATGATTTTAAGACTGTGCCTGCCCTGGAATGTCTACTGTGGCGTGCTTATCTGCGGGGAAGAGGCACCTGACCAGACTACCTCAGTGCACGGCAGCGCCCTCTACCATACTATACTCAGCAATGATTTGTGGAAAGGCTAATAATTGGAGGCTTTTATTATTGTGATATATCCGTCGTAAAATGCCATTTGCTATCAATCGAAGTTATCTATAATTGGCATCCTGAACACGCTACCGAATCATATGGAACATGTAGTGGACTACTCTGCAACAAGATTCGTGATGTTTTATTGAGTATGCTATGTTTCCTTATTTACTGTTGATCCATGTCTTCCCTAGATAAAGGACGGTTTAACCCGCACCAGTTAATCCATCCGATGCTGGAGGTCCCTTATAAACTGTGTCTGCATTAGTAAGACTCTAAATTATAGTCAAAGGCGAGTAGCCTACCATGTCTCGCATGTGCAAAGTACCAAAATGCGCTGATTGTCATGAATCCGACAAAAACAACAATGGCGTAGTTCATTGTCGACGGGGTCACCGGAATTGCTGGCGGCATTGAGAACAGAACAAGCTCAAACATGATCCATAAAAGAGCCAAAACGTTGATGACCCACCCAATCTTGCTTCCAAACGTCCAGGGAGCTGTATTCACGCCGGCCCGTTTCGTATACATTGACAGCGCGATAGGAATACCGTACGATACTGCCAAAGCAACAACACCGACAGAAACAAAGGCATTAAAGGCAGAGCTGGATCCCAGATAAATCAGACCCAACAACATCTCTACGACTGTCGTAAGCGTCAATGCCCAGATTGGTGTTCCGTATCGATCATTAACTTTGCTCCATATCATGGCCATGGGAATAGCGTTATCGCGAGCAAATGCCCAGGTCGTTCGCGACGCAGCGACCGTAATCGAGATGGAACAAAGCAGGGTAATTATGAGCACCAAAATAGTGAGAGCCAGTGCACCGGCCTGCGATCCGAAAACTTGAAGGAAGATGTAGGGGATGGCTTGCCCTAGGGGTGCCTCTAATATGTCCTCCAAGTCTGGTAGCGTTGCACAAATGGGAATCACCTGTACGCTCGTCAGCAATTGAGCAAGAATTATGAGACTCGATACCCACGAAGAATAGACCAGCAATACATCCTACAGGTACAGCAAGCGAAAGCGCCCGTGGCAGCTTTGTTGTTGCGTCGCCGCATTCTTCAGCCATGGATGTAATCATCCCAAGGGCAGAAAAGCTAGCCTCTAAAGTCAGTAACTAGTACTGTAAAATTTGTCGTCTGGGTAGTCTCACGTATAGGCAGGTGGTAGGGCGCCGATAAAGAAGGAGAACCCGTTCCATCCGGATAGTGTTGGGTCGTAGTGTCCCTTTTCGAGTTAGTCCATTGTAGTCTAGGGAACAAGGAATCAGCTTACAAGTGTGTAAGCGGCGGAGTGTCTACCATCATCCGCCTTGACAGACAGATAGATGCAAGCAATTACAATAGTAATGGCTGTGAAAGCTGCGCAGAATGTATCAATGGTTGGTAGAAACTTATTGCCAAAGGCAACAATAATAAATGTCACCAGGCACAAGCCATAGAAAGCGAGGACGAGCTTCCACGGCTGCCACTCGTAGCTCGGGTAGTAGATGTTAATCGTGGCTGCCAAGAGTGATGCGAAGCCAAAGTTCACAGACAAAGTAATGGTCCAATTCCCGATTAACCAAGTCCATCCTGTTATGAATGAAAGTACTGTTCGGTATTTTGGGCCAGCAATTTGGAAAGACCAGTAGTAGGGGCCAGCGGAGGTAGGATATTTTGCGGCGAGTTCAGCGAGCGACACGGCGATGCACTCATCTAAAATGCAAACCATGATCCAGCCAATGAACATGGACAGTTGACCTATGCAATAGTAAATTTCATTACATGTATTAATTTTGCTAGGCGTAAGCTCACCTCCACCGTAGACTGCGTTTATGAGTGTTGATCCGAAACCATATGGAATCTAATACTATCAGCCATGGATAGTAAACCATTTGGGAAACGACAGGATCTATACCGCGGCAATTGCAAGGGATTGAAATAACAACGTGAACATTGATCGATTACGTTGCAGCTCCGGGGCATACCCCAAGGCATTGAGGTCTTCGGCGTCGTTGATACGGCCGGTCGGCGCATGCTCGTAATGTTTGCATTCCTCACTGTCTGTCGATTCTGGCTTGTTCAATTGCATACCCATCCTGACTAACCAAGAACCAAGAACCAAATCTGTAAGTTATTCAAATTACTTGGAAAGAATCTGGAATTTCTACTTGTTCTACGAGTGATGGGAAACAAACATGGTTTTAGTAATGCTACCTAACGGCGGCCTCACGCCCATCACCAGTGACAGAGTCTCAGCTTGTGCTTCTGTACTCACATTCGCAATATGCAGCGCTGTAAGCTCCCGACCTATTAGAAGGTTTGTTCGCGGCCGGGGGCACGCCGGCAATTTTTGCCACTAAGAGCCTAGCGTATAGTGATCGGCTCGACGCCGTGGAAGTGGCGTTCAGGGCTGGCATCTTCGGCAACCCATAGAGCTGACTATCCTAAATTAATTTTTATAGTACATTCATAAAGACGCTATAGTATAGCACCCCGCTTTTATAATATTTACTTTTTCTCTTTTCCTTTTCTTCTTCTTTATATAATACTAATATATATATCTTACCTATATACTCTAACTCGGTGAAATCGAACTCTGCCGCCGATTACCCCGGCCGCTCCACTTATCTATTACTCGTAATGCCAGCGTCTATCTGTAGTGTGATGGCTTGTGGAAGCAGACCCGCAAATATCATGGTGAGGCTACTCGTGGGGGGCGCGTAGGCTTAGCCCTTTTCAACACGACTTCGGCGTCATCATAAATGGCCTAACTCATCCTGGGTGGCAGTATCAACGGGATGAAATCTTTCAGTACCTTGACATCTTCCTGGGGATCCCTGAGAGCCATTCACCTGTCCAAAAACAGCCAAATCAGTTTACTATCGCCAGCCAGACGGCTTTCTCTTCATTCAAGCGCAATAATGGCAGAACAGGTCCGCCACAGGAATACCGCGACCAGTATCACTGGATTGAAGGAGCAGAGTGTCTCGAAAAATACAGACGTGGTGGCTACCACCCAGTAATGATTGGGGATGTACTTAACAAGCGCTACCAAATTGTCGATAAGCTTGGTTACGGGGGATATTCAACTGTTTGGCTTGCCCGCGACGTCCAGCAAAAAGAATATGTCGCCCTCAAAGTTGGCATATCGGATTCCAGGCTCCACGAGACCACGATACTGAGAAGTCTCGTAAACCTTAAACCTGCCATCTCCTCAGGTCTTGTCGCTTCATCGGGTTACGATGCAATTCCTCCGCTCCTTGAGGAATTTACTGTGCGTGGCCCCAACGGAACGCACCCGTGTTACGCAAGTGCTCCAGCGCAATGCACTCTCAGGGATGCTTCTTTTTATTATATGTTTAGACTAGAGGTGGCAAGGGCTTTATCTGTGAAACTTGTGTCGGCGATTGCATATATACACGGCCAGGGCTATATTCATGGAGGTTTGTCCATGCTCACCTCACCCGATCCGACATCACTATACTACTCCTAATGCCTCATTCTTCCTAGATATTCACGTCGGCAACGCAATGCTCAAACTTCCCTCTAGTTTAGACAGCCTTTCTATTGAGCAGCTGCACGACAAGTACGGACAGCCAGAGACCGTCGCCATCTCGCGCGTCGACGGAGGCCTGCTGCCGCCTAATGTCCCAAGTAAGGCAGTTCTGCCACTCTACCTCGGCAAAAATGCCAATGAGATATCTCTGGCAGACACGCATCTAATTCTCGCCGACTTTGGCGAGGCATTTGCACCCGCCTCGAACATGCGCCTTTGTGAAGACTGTCGATCACCGTTGGCTGCCCGACCACCAGAGGCGCGCTTCGAGCCGCTATCACCACTTTCATTTTCCGCCGACATTTGGAGCCTTGCAGTCGCTATGTGGAACCTTGTCGGCATGAAACCCCTCTTTAACGACGATTTCGTCACGCCCGACTCGGTGTTGGCACAGCAAGTGGACATATTGGGTCCTATGCCACCCCAGTGGTGGCAGCGGTGGGAGCAGCGAATCAGTTTTTTGATGAGGGCGGAAATTCAATTCAAGGAGAAGATGCATCACCTCCCCTCGGCGAAGCATTCGATGCCTGGGTACAAAAGTACCGAAAGAAGCACGACGTAGGCGTGTTTTCAGAAGGAGAAAAGACGGCATTTCTACGTTTGCTGCACCGAATGCTGTCGTTCGATCCACAGAACCGGCCAACGGCCATGGATGTTTTAAAGTCCGATTGGGTGGTTAAGTGGGCAAAGCCGGACTCTGAACGGAGCATGAAGGAAGTATAGGGGCGCGTAGAATGGTCCAGTCCACTCCTGACATCACCGGCCCTGCCACGACCATATCCCCGCCATCCGCCACAGCTGAGCACAGCCCTGGCTTGCAAAACGAAGTAGACGAGCTGTCGACCGATGCTGCCAATAGCGATGCTGCCCACAATGATACACCACAAGACGCCGATCTGCCTCCTTCACATATCAGGCGCTCGCTGCGTCCGCACAACAGTGGTATATCATATGGTGTCGGATTTGCTGATGCTATATCAGGTAAACGGCGTCGTACACGAGACAACAAGATAGAAAACCGTGCACAGGAAGGAGTCGATGACTTGTCCAGCCTTGGTAAAGACAATGGATGGTAGATCTGAACCTGGTGAACAGCATGATCCCCCAGTTGCCGAGGATTGTGAATGTCAACGATAAGCGATTTGCCAGAATTAACGAGGCAGTTAGCTCTATAGGCTGCCGTAGCATGGGCATCGACTAACCACGAAGCACTTTTACCAATCTCAGTATCGATGGGGTGAACGGTAGCCAGTCTTGATGTAGTAAGGCAATATGAACATCCGCATGTCTGCCTCACGGCCCCGCGGCAGCTATGGAATCCCCCTCTTTTCCAATCATAAACTCGCATTTTAAGCGGCAATAGCAACGGTGTATAAAGTGAGATCAATATAATACTAGGTCAAATTTATCAAGCGAAGTCTATGAATTTATGTATTGATTCGTCGCATCTTCAACGATCTCTAATACTTATCCATTTATGAAATCGCCTCCACGCCACCACATCTGCACTCGTCTACTGTGTTGCCGCGTATTGTCTCTTCCTTCGACCATTTTACAGCCAATATAACTCGTTGCACTACCATCTTGCTCACTGAGGGTTTTATAAGCCCCAACCTGTCTGACGGCACTGTGACGGAAACCTTTTGTGGCGGCGCTGTGTCTAGCCAGCGGCATATACGAGGATGCAAACCAGCTTCATGCGTCACAAACGTGGCAAATGCTAGAAGGCGCGCTGAGATGCATCAAATCCGTCGCATTTGTGTACTGATGGGATATTTGACAGCGTAGAGACCGCAAGTATGGACTTGGGGATGATTCATCTCTACGCTCGGTCTAGACTATCGTTACCCTATCGTTACCCTATCGTTTGCAAGACCACTAAAGAAAATGCAGCCTCATTTCTTCCCATGAACGGATGCGCCGGTAACTTTTGGATGCTAATATGTGAAACACCAAGTATATGATAGGCCGCTGTCCCCGCGGACGTTGCATTGCAGATGGTCTCGTGGGGCGATGTGGCACTACATCGGCGCTCGCTACTTTGATGAGACCGATGCCGAGATCATGATTCTAACCGCTTGAGGCGCCCAACTCTCTCAGGTTCCCGCTGCCGATTTGCGCGAGCTGTCCCATATATGGCTGTAGGAGTACTAATTCTTCTGCGCACAGCTAAGCATGCCTTGCATATATGCGTCAACGGCCGCTAAACACCGACAAGACCGATGCTCCGACGTAGCATCGAGCTTGAAAGTCCCCAACGTCTTGTGATGCAATAGGGGTGGGCATGTTGAGTACTAGAAGCCAGATTCTACGTTTCCCTAGCCTTGTTGTGCTTTGTAAGTATGGTGTGTAGAAACCAATATAAATTCTGTCAACCCTTCGCCTTGGCTTACTTGCCTTAACCTGAGAATTAAACTGCTTTTATTCAAAGACAGCGTGTTATCATGTTTGAAAAGCTACTAGTCAGCCATTTAAACCTCCTCGGTGGCATCTTATTGACCTTCGTCTTCTACGTATGTACAACGAATTATGTCGCATCCCATCCCATCACTCACAATGTTAGCAAATTTTCCGAGTCTACACGAGCCCGTCCTCCCAGGTTCCCGGACCTTGGCATACCCGGTGGACAAGGGCAGCTTACGTCTACCACTGGCTTAGAGGTGATAATCATGTATACATACACTCACTACATGAGCAATACGGTATGAAACCTCTCTGATCTACTGCTGCCCCTAGTCTAAGAGTTTACCTGTAGGCCCCACCGTGCGATATGCCCCAAACTTAATTGCCACTAGTGAGCTTGAAAGTGTCAAGGCGATATACACTATTAAAGAAACGTTTCGCAAATCAAAGTGGTATCGCGATGTTAGCGCCTCTCCCGTTCACAGCATCTTTAACACAGATAATATCGAGATTCATCGCCGACACAGGCGGCTTTTGGCGTCGCCAATGTCTGAAAGCTCTCTTAAGGCTGTCATTCCCGAGGTTTGTAATCGTGTCACAATGGCGATTGACAAGATGGAAGAAGAAATGCAGAGCCGTGGTGCAGCAGATGTGTACAAGTGGTTCTTTTTCATGACTACAGATACTATCGGGGAGCTCTCATTTGGAGACTCATTCCACATGTTGGAGCTTGGCAAGGAAAGTTACCTAATTCTGCGCCCGAAGACTTACACGACACTAACACAGACTTGCAGAAGAATGAGTACGCCGAAGACTTGCAACAAGCGGCAGCTTCAAGTGCAATTCGTGTCATGTTTCCACGAATCGTCGACACGCTAGGCTACCTTCGTCTACCGAAATTTAACGACATCAGGAAAAGAATAGATCGTCTCAAGGGCTACGCTATTACTTCTATCGAGAGGTACGAGAATCTTGTCAAGGCAGACTTGAAGAATGCCCCGCACACCATATTTTCCAAAATGTTTCAAGCTGGCGCCGACGATAAAATGACGATTGGTGAGGTCACCATCAGTGCGCAGTCTCTCATTATTGCAGGGAGTGACACAACCGCCAACACACTCACTTACCTGACGTGGGAAGTCTGTCGCAATCCTGATATTAAGCGTAAGCTTCTTGAAGAACTCAGCCGACTTCCAGAGGACTATAACGAAAGTCATCTCAGAGAACTGTCGTATCTGGATCATGTCATTGATGAAACTCTACGAGTTCACTCTATAGTTCCGGGGGTGCTGCCGCGTGTTGTTCCACCAGAAGGTGCCAACATCGGTGGGTACTGGTTGAATGGCGGTACTGGTGTTGCCGCACAGGCGTACACGATGCATCGCAATGAGGACATCTTTCCTGGCCCTTATACGTTTAATCCCATGCGTTGGGAGAATACGACAAAAGCGATGAAGGAGTCATTCATGCCTTTTGGAAGAGGCTCGCGCAGTAAGTTGACAAACCGCATCCGTGGACATATCTTTACTAACTGGTGGTGAAGACTGCATCGGAATGCATTTGGCATTGATTGAGATTCGACTCGCCGTTGCGCGGTTCTTCTTGAGATTCCCAGATGCCAAGGTTTCATCGTTAGAGGGCATGTCTGACGAAGATATGATGACAAAGACATTCTTTTTGCTGAGCCCTGCGGGTGATAGGTGTTTGATCCAAGCACACTGAAGAGAAAAAAGCAATATGAAGTATTTAGATAGGATGAGCTGTAGCGTCTTAGTTTGTGGTTCTGTAAGCTGGAGTATTGACCGAGACGAGTGGTTGTTAATGGGCATGCTCTATCACCACTAACTGGCAAATTTTGTTAGAATTAGTAGTTTTTATCAGATTTCCCTTCGCAAAGTACTTTTACAAGAAAAAGTTTTCAGTCACCATAAATATATAACACAGTAGGCTCTGAGGTCGATTGTATAGGTTAGGTAGCCATCTCATCATGGTGGTACTCACCGCCTCACCCCGCTGGCAGAAAACCTCCCACACCGAAACCCCACGCTATCAAATTCATCGAGTCACAGCCCCAGCTTCAACTGTGACCTCACCCCCAACCAGTCTTCTTTTTCCCGCAAAAGGAAGACAAGCATCCAATCCTAACCGCCAATCTGTTTGCCCTCCGATCTTTCCGCGCTCCCCTCCGGAGTCCATCTCTCCTGCGCCAATTGCAATCCACCATGGCTGCCATCAGCTCTCAGACCTACACTCCCACCGAAGAGACGGAGATCCAGCAATGGCTCACCACCTCTGACCGCCTCAAGACCGCCGGCGACGACAAGTCTACTATCCTTGATACCCTCAACGGCCACCTCTCCAGCCGCACGACCCTTCTCGGCAGCAAGCCCAGCAAGGCCGACGTCGCCATCTACCAGGCCCTCGCTCCCCTCGTCGCCAAATGGACGCCCGATGAGCGCTCAGGCGAAAAAGGCCACCCGCACGTCGTCCGCCATGTCGACTTTGTTCAAAACTCTCCGCTCTTTGAGCTCCAGGTCGCCGACGCCGACAAGGTCCAAGTCGACCAGGAGGATGTCCGCTACGTCAAGCCCGTCGTCGACGCCAAGGCCGAAAAGGAGCGCTTGAAAAAGGAAAAGGCTGCTGCTGCTGCCACCGCTGCCGGCGTTGGCGGTGCCGGCGCTGCTGCTGGAGGCGCCGCTTCTCTCGCCGACCGCACTAAAGAAAAGGTCAAGGAGGCCACTGCCGAGGCCAAAGACGCCGCTGCCGCTGCCGCCGGCAAGGACAAGCCTAAGAAGGAAAAGAAGGAAAAGCCAAAGAAGGAGCCCAAGCCCGCTCCCGCTGCTGCCCCTCTCTCGCCGTGCCTGATTGATCTTCGCGTCGGCCACATTCTCAAGGCCACCAACCACCCCGATGCCGACTCTCTCTACGTCTCGACCATTGCCATGGGCGACCCCGCCGGCGAGGACACAACCGAGTACGAAGGCCAGGTCTGCCGCACCGTCTGCTCCGGTCTCAACGGCCTCATCCCACTTGAGGAGATGCAAGGCCGCAAGGTCGTGGTGGTGTGCAACCTCAAGCCCGTCAAGATGCGCGGCATCAAGTCGTGCGCCATGGTACTCGCTGCGTCGCCGCGTGTAAAGGAAGGCGAGACTGATGACCACAAGGGCCCCGTGGAGCTGGTTGCTCCTCCCGAGGGCTCCAAGGCCGGCGACCGAGTCTTCTTTGATGGTTGGAAGGGTGAGCCTGAAGGTGTGCTGGTTCCCAAGAAGAAGATTTGGGAGACGTTCCAGCCTGGTTTCACGACAACGGATGATCTTGAGGTCGCGTTTGAGGCTGCTGCTGTGGAGAAATTGGATAGCAAGGCTGTTGGAAAGCTTGTTACGGAGACTGGTGGTGTGTGCAAGGTCCAGACGCTCAAGGGTGCTACTGTTAGGTAAAATGGTAAATCCCTGTCACGTATGACAATAGTTAGACAAAAGTTTAAATAGAAACTGATACACCGCAATTAACTACTACTTCAATCACTCCGAGATATTGTAAACAGCATGTCAATGGTATGGTATCAATTGTTTGGTATTGTTCCTATATTCAACAGGGAAGAGTACACCCATCGTACAACCACACAATATTTGCCCCTCGTACACATACATATACATACAAATACTCCCATCCATCTCGCTTCAAATGCGCCGTAAAGAGAAAAACGCCATGTATGTTTTTAAACCCAAACAATAAACTCCTTCACGAAATGCATAGTAAAATGCTGTTTATACAGTCCTCCTCTAGGTGCCTGCTTCCTTGCGTAAGAACAAATAGTTGTAGTTGTAAAGTGAGCACCCGCTCATTGGTAATAGTACAGTATCTCTTTAAGAGAAGAAGTATTTACTTTCACGAAGGCGGCTGACGTCAAAGTCCCCCTTCTTCGGGATAGAGGGAATGGTGAGTGGCAGCCATACTGGAACAGCTGCTCGCTTCGTGGGTTTCGACTTCTTGGCCGTCTCCTTCTTCTCTTCGGTCAACGTTTGCTCAAACAACGACGACTTCATCGCTTCCATGAAACGGTCAGACATGGCTGCAGCCTCGGTGCCCGACGCGCTTTCTGCCTCGACTGCACTGGCGTTTTCGTCGGCATCAGCCTTGGCTTCCTCCTCAGAAATCTCGCCAAGTCCAAAATCTTTCGTCTCCTCCGCAATGACGATGTCTGCTTCGAAACCGGACATCTCCTCGTAAACAGCAGCCGGGGTGATAATCTTCTTGGCGGTTTCAAGATCCCACGGGTTGCCAGACAGCTGAAGAGACATGCGCTTGTGCTCAAGAAGCAGCTCTTCCTGTGGGGAAAGCTTGCTATTCTTTCGAATTTCCTTGATCTTCTTAGCTACCGGTGATTCCGCATCGATGTGTGCGAGATACAGGGATCCCTTGTGGCGCGTCTGAAACTCGGCAGCAAGCCGGCCAACAACGTCTTCTTCATGTATCTTAATGAACGCATCGCGAATGACATCATTCATAACATCGACGTCACTGGCATGTGTCCAGAAAGAGTCGTGGACAGCAGCAAACTCAAGACCGCGCTCAGCACACTGCAGGGCGGACAAAAGCATGTGGCTGGCGTCGAGAGAGTGGATGAAATTTGGTGGGAAACCTTGTAGCTGCTTTCTTCGATTGACAGGGTCGGTTTGGTCATTCACGGAATAGACGACAGCCTGGAGACATGTCCGCACTTCCTTCAGTGTGCTCTTGCGATAGGGTTGAGCAACAGGCATGCGAAGAGGGGTAGTCCAAACAACAGTCGATCGGAATTGTTGCGTCAATTCGTCAAAACCACTTTTCGAAGACGCCGTTGCCTTCTTAGATTTCCTGGACTTTGTAGTTTCCTTGGAGCCCTCGCGGTAGGAGTCGGATATTTGCTGCAGCTGGGCAGGCGTCAGTGCTCTGCAGACACGGCCGCCAATTTCGCCAAGCCAATACTGAATGTCGTGAGCACCACGGAACATTGAGGCTAGAGCGTCGAAAATGTGGCGTGCAATGTAAGTAGACAAGAGCAGATTAGGAATACCGCATTCCTTACCCAGATTGGGATAAAGGGCGTCAATCTGCTTGCAAACCTGCTTCTTGGCTCCTGCAAAGGTGACTCCATAGACGTTTGTCATAACTGTTTGCTTCACTACTTTGCGCGTAATCTTTCCGTTCAGTATCTCTCCGAACCTATTCTTAGCCGCGGCATCTTTGGCAACGGCCTCTTTAACGAGGTCGGCCACAGCCGAGTACACGTCTGCCGGTCGGTCGCCGGGTTCGAGGTTGACTTGTTTCGCTCCCAAAGTGTCACCGCCAAGAGCTGCATAGTGCTGCAGTCCGTTGCAGGTACCATCCTGCTGAATGGGTAACTGCGAGACAAACTTGGTAGGGTCTGGTAGGTCGAACGCGGCCTTGAGCTCGAAGCACGCTGCCAGACACTGCCACGGGTCTTCTGCACTGAGCCACCACCGGGAGCCGTTAAGGGGGTTTGTCACGGAGTCCACAATATTCGCCATGTTTTCATCAGCAAAAGCCTCTCGCTCGGAAAAGCTCGCTTTGTCTAGTCCAAAAACGTTGGCCAAGTGAATCTTAAGCCATCGAAGTCCTCGTACGCCAAGTTCTTTGCCATTGGCAAACTTGAGGACGGCACGAGCATGATCGGCACCCATGTGGTTGAGATATGTCGGGATGGGATATGCACGGCCACGGTAATCGACATTGTGTGGGAAGTAGAGAGTTTGATTCCTAAAAGCTCGAGCAATTTCCAGCTGAAGGTTCATGTAGCATCTCTGCGAGTGCAAAGACGAGCGTTCGTTCTCAATACTTTTTATGGCACGGATCCACTTCGAATGCTCTATTGGGTCTGTCGATTGATCTGGCTCGGCGGGCATATCGAAGTGAGGGTTCAGTGGCGGCATGTTAGCGATCTCTTGTCCAGAGTTCCATGCGTCCATCATGACTTTAAGCAGATCCTTGTTGACAACCCATGCTGTCTTGCCAAGCACGTCGAGGCCCTTGAAGACTTGCTTCATATCACCAGACTTGATGGCCGCCTTTGTGTAAAGTTGTTGCTCAATATCACCCGGCTTCACTCTGACCAGGCTGGTTTTGCTATGCATAAAGCCGCCTTCATTGAACTTGCGCCACGGCTTGGGCTCGACAATCATCGGCAAGTGCTTAGCTAGGAAATCACCAGTAGGCTCGCGCTTCATCTGCTCAACTAGCTGAGGATTCATGAACAGAACACCTGTCTTTTTGCCCCTGCGCGGCTGCTGCAAATGAGTAAAAGCTGCTTGATTCTGGCTAACGATCTCCCCACTGGTTGGATGTGTCTTGGTGACTTTGACTTTTGCCGTTTCAATTAGCGCCTTGAGAAGAATGGCGCCCACCTGAGCCTTGATTTGCATTGACCAGGGTCTGCGCGATGAGTCGTCCAGCCAGCGTTGCCCATTCTCTGCGTCGGTGAGAAGTTGTGGGTTGGTAGTATCGGCAGAAGCGGTGCTCGAATTGGCAGCCTCATCGACGGCTGCATTATAGGTAACTTTGCGACGACGGCGCGCTTCCTTTGCTTTATCTTTCTTTTGCATTTCGATGTCCTCCTGGGCAAGCTTGGCAATATTTGAAACCAGCTTACTGATGACTATACCCTTATCCACACCAAGGAGAGAGCTAACGTTAAGAACTGACAATATCGTAATAGCTGCCAAGCGTGCTGGGTCACCCGCCTGCAAAAAAGGACCATACAGGCAGCGTTCGATGTCAACTTCGGACTTGACTGCCTTTTGCTCGGAAATTTCAACGAAGGCAAGCTCTTCTTTGATTCGGGCTTCCATGGCTTCAAGCCAGGTGGCCATGTTTTGAGACATGGAGCCTTCCTTGGAAGATGCGTTGAGCGCAGTATTGATGCCCATCTTTTGGAGGTTTTCATTTCCGTGTCGCCACTTTGCAAGCGCGGCGCTAATCGAGTCCCGCTCTAACTGGAATTGCAGCTCTTTTTTGTCTTCGTGGGAAAGTTTCGACATGTCCAACTCCTCCAGAGTCGTAAGCAATTTGAGACCCTCTTTTAGTGTCTTTAACCCTTCACCACGCTGAGGGGTGGGAACGAGTTCGGGAACGGCATCCTGCGCTGATGAGCTAAATTCGGTTGGTTGAGTACCCTCAGCCTGCGCCTCAAGGGGAGCAGGATCGGCTTCCAAGTCACCACCATACTCCTCTGCATCAACAGCGAAATTGTAGGTCGGGCAGATGCCGGTGATGACAGCGAGGTCTTGATCACTGAGGATATCAGCCATGCTCAGCACTCGCAAGCCTGATTCGCCGGGGGCCATGCCCATGTATCGCATGACAAGGCGCTCCAATCTTGCACCTCGCTCAGAGAGTAGCGATGCCTTGAGCATGCAGGCGACAGTCTCGGCCGTGTGTGGCAGGCCAGCATTTCGTATTTGCAGCTCGTACAATTTATGTAATTGGTCGGCACGCTTTCGGTCGGGATTCGCTCGCAATTGTTGCAACGATGCCCGCAGGTATCTGTTATGTAATAATATTCTTTCCTCGCCAGAGAGGATACCGGAATTATTGCATCGCTTTAGCACGAGCGCAGCTCTATCAAGCTTACCGACGCGGATGCAGGCATCAAAAACAGGGAGCATATCCTCGGTGTCGCCCGGGACGCCGTATGAGTTTGTTTTGCTAGATGGTCGAAGTGGCCCCGGTTCGGGGATGGTAATAGGGGATGACGGATCGAAAGGCACGTCGAAGCCATGAAATGAGGGTCGGTACGAAGGGGAAGATGACGGAGGAACGCCCCCATACAGCATGTCGCCAAACTTGAAGTCATCGACGGCGGTGGCAAGTGTCCTCTCCTGGTAAGGTTTCCGGCCAAGCTCTGAGCTGATAAGCCTCCAGGGGGCAACTTGTCTCGTGACGACATGGCGACGGCCTATCGATGATATTCTTGATCGGGCCGGGGGACTTCTTAATTGAGGTCGCACGAATCTGAGACCCGCCACGCCATTCGACGAAACGCCGCAGCGGGCGTGTCGGGAGAGCATCGTGACGGTCGTTGCAAGATCTGCGCAACCCGTTCAAAGGGGCCAAGCGGAGCAGCTTGCTACCGAAATCTTGCACGGAAACAAGAGGTAAATGAGAGTTAGAACATAAATGCGAGTAAGCCTTGAAATAAAGAAAAAGACACAAAATCAATGCGAACCAGTTTCCCCAACACTGGTGCAATTCGCCTTCGCAAAGGTTGAACAAACAAGACTCGGATGGAGGCAAAGATGGAGCTGGACATATTTTTTTCGGCGCTACCTCAGGTTGCCGTCGTCCTCTCCCATGGCGGTCACGTGCGCATAATTTCTTCCAGGCGACCCGGCGACCCACCTCAGAACTTCATTTTGGGGAGCGAGACCTGAGAGAGAGAAGCGACATTCATTCGTCAGATCACATAAAGCGGCGTAATTTTTTTTTTTAACCCTTTGCAAGGCCGTCCTTCCCAAGCTGCTTAAAATGCTTGCAAGGCCGGCAGCTGCAGTTTTGAGCTGCTGCGGGTGCAGACAGGCTCTGTTCCGAGCCGTCGCCGGCGCCAGTACGCATAAATTTATAGCCGGCAGCATAAGCCAATCGACAGCACCTCGCCTGCCGATAATACCGCGAAACTTTTCGACGACGCGGAGCAGACGAGCAGACGAACATCAGTCAAGGGTGTTGAAAGAAGAACCTAGCCCCGAAGCCAAAGATGAATCACAAAATGACGACACGCCCTGGTTCTTAGATGAAGAGCCACCTCGCCATCCGCCGAGCCAGCACCTTCAACCGCTGCCGAAGATACCAGAAGATGCACCGGCTGTGCTGGAGCCAATGCTGAAATATGTATTCGAGGATATGGGATTGGACGACTTGGCGCTTCTAGACCTTCGCGATCTGGACCCGCCGGCTGCCCTAGGACCGAATCTTTTCATGCTCTTTGGAACGGCGAGAAGTGAGCGACACCTTCACATCTCCGCGGGACGCTTTGTACGTTGGCTGCGAAAAGGTCACAAAATCGATGCACGTGCAGACGGTCTTATTGGAGCAGGAGAGCTTCGAACGAAGCTACGAAGACTCAGAAAGAAGGCAAAACTGATGGGGACCAACGCCTCCGTTGTACCACGAGGAGATCATGGCATATCTACGGGGTGGATCTGCGTCAACTTTAGCGCCGAGGATGGCCTTACTGGTACTTCTGCTAGTTTCGATGACAGCGGGCGTATGTCTGGCTTTGGTGCATCTGAAACTGGCACCACAGTTGTTGCACAGTGTATGACGGAGTCCAGGCGCCATGAGCTAGACCTGGAGACGCTGTGGCAAGGTATCCTGAAGCGCAGCATCCAGCAGCAGAAGAAAATCCGTAACGAGGCTGTGAGCGCAGAAGCGCTCTCATCAACAGTCGCGTCCAAGATACAACGCCCCAACAACCCATCTGCTTCACAATGGCAGGCATTGGAAGAAGCCTGTCAGCAACGCCGATACTTTTCAACTAGCGCTCGACGACTGACAACGGCAAACAGTCATACGCAACAACCACAAGCTGCCGAACCAGACCAAACCACCCCAAGCAGCACCTTGACTCTAGACTTTGTCCTCAGCCACATCCACGGCATCCAAACAAGCGGCACACCACTAGATGAGAAGTCGCTCACCAAGCTCATCAGCGCCATCTTCTCCGCAGGCCCTGCCGACTCCCAGGACACAGCCAGCATCCGGCTCGAAACAGTCGACCAGCTTCTCCTCTCAGCCGAAGAGCGCAGCCTACCCGTCTCATCCAGCGCCGTCCTCACAACCCTAATCGAATCCATCCTCCTCTCCCCAGCCTACGGCCCATCCCTCCAACGCGCACAACAGAACCTCGAATTTCTCCTCGCCGAACGCCGCGCAGCACCCAACACGCCGCAACAACTCCGACTCATGCTCGCCTACGCCCAACGCCAAGACTGGGACCGCCTCTTCAACACCTTTCGCATCCCAGCACGCTACCAACAGGCGCGCACAGCAGAGCACTACGACATCCTCTACCGCGCCGCTGCAGCAAGTGGCAGCGGTAAAATCTGCACAGACATGTTGCGCTGGGTGTACCCGGAGATGACGGCCGAAGAGACCCCCGTGCTGCTGAGGGGCGCGGTCTACGAGTCGCTCAAGGCGTGTATACTAACTGCTGACCCGGCGGCTGAGCAGCTGCTTCATCACCCGCCGGCACTGGACTCACTGGATCTTATTTCACAGCGAAAACTGCAGAATCGCGAGTTTGTCAAGATGTTGAGGGAGGTGGAGGATGTGCATGCTGGGTTGCGGAGGGATGCTGCACAGAGGGAGACGGCTAGTGCTGTTGAGAGGATGGCGGATGCTGAGAGCCCGATGGTATAGACTGGTATTTCGGGTGATGTATTATTAAAAAAATCGGACATCTTGTAATTATCAAACGGCGTATATTATTGTAACAATTGCACAAAAAGGGGATGAGCATGTAGAAGGATAAGCGAAATGGGAAAAAAATACATTTCTTTTATTTCTTAACCACTTACTGCCGTAGAACGCCTAGTAGCCTTTCTTTTTCGTTTCTACCTGCTTCGTTTCCCTTTTTTGATTTTCTTGTCTTCGCAGCACAGTGTATACCCTAATCCAGCGATGTAGCTATATTCTACAAATTCCCATTGGTGCCACGAGCAACCTTGTTCATAGCCTCTCTAAGCAACGGCGCAACCTGTTTCCGACTGGCAGCGAGCTCATACTGTCTCCATGCAAACCGGCACGCCTCCTTGTCTAGTTTGCCATCACTCCACTGCTCCAGCTTGAGTTTCTCCTGTGAGTCATTTACAAACGTCTGCGTGGCCTGCTCTCCCTTTTCGGTGACGCCCCAAACAAACAAATGTCTCTGAAACTCATCTTTGGGGTGAGATGTGGTCATGAGTGCAACCATGTCTAGATGGCGCTCAGTGGCCCACGACTGCAATTCGTGGATCATGGCATCGACGCTACCGGCTTTGTCCAGAAGGTAGTCGAGGTTTTGGACGGCACAGCTAATGCCAAGCAAAACGTCGCCGTCTTCCCACTCCTTGTAGTCCTTGCGGAAAATGTCGCGGAAGCTGAGCTTGGAAATGTCTTCTTTGACAGCGGTTATTTTGTCAAAGTAGGCCGTGTGCGAAAAGGATGGATCGGCAATGATTTCGTCAAGAAGGGCAGCAGAAGAAAGATCCTTTGGCTTGACTTTTTCTTTGGAGGTTAGGTTGATGGTGTCAATGAGGATGGGGCCGAGAGCAATTTTAGCAAGCGCCGAGTCTTGCGCATGAATAGCTTTGGACGCGTTGAAGCGAGTTTGCTGCTTCCAAGAGTCTTGGTATTGGTCCACAACAAGACTCATGCAGCTCCCGCAGGGCTCAACCACGCGAGGGCTGACGTCGTTAGGAACAGTGCCCTCGTCAACGTGATGGTCGACGCAGCCAATGACACGGCTTTGGTATCTTTTGAGACGCCCCGTGAGGGCATTGTGGTCTACTAGAACCCATTGAGTATCTTCAGGCTTTAGATCAGGCAGTTCAGTGAGGGTGAGTAGATCGGAGTGGTCTAGGCCAGCGTTGGTGAGGACAGGCGAGAGCTCAGTTCGGAGCGCTAGATCGGGGCGCGGTAGATTAGATAGGGGAATATGAAGTGCCTGCGAGGGCGTGTTGGAGCGGATATATGCAAGCACGAGAGCTGAGCAGAGCGAGTCCAGGTCTGGAGTGATGTCAGCAGGAAAGCTCAATTAATTCCTGTGAGACTGGGTTATATCGAGTGGGACCGGTGACAGACCTGCAGATTCATTGCCAACGACAAAGGTCAGTGGCCGGGGTCTCTTTGCAGCCGGGGTAGCCAGTAGGGCTTTAGCCGTGGCAAGGAAGATTTTGAGAGATGATTTCGGCGCCATTGTGATGACTCTGTTTCTGACCGGAGAAAAATAAGGCGAAGAGAAACAAAGAGAGATGGCGGCGAAGGCAGAAGGGAGTGCAAACGGCAGATATCTTATGTGACGAGCAAACGCCGACTTTTTGAAGGGGTAATAAGCGCACTTGGTTCGCTTGTACAGCAATAACATCTATGGACGCATTGACGGATCAGTCGCACGCCCATGTGACCGCTCTCAAGTCATACAAGCAGGCAAAGCTGGAGAATTGCCAATCACGAACTGACGTTTGGTGGTTGGTGGCTTGATTGCGCTGGCCGGTATGCGACAGACTGGCAGGGCGGACTGCGGAAGTCGCAGCAAAACGAGGGCTGACATTGGCTGGCAGTCTGGGCAGTCGCGGTGGACAGCTCTTGCCTTTGTCCACTGACAAGAGCTGTCGTCACAGGCCATTGCTTTTTACGGTGGGGCGTGTTTTTAAGGCGACAATGGCAGTAGTAATAAAGGCGGTGATGAGCTGAAATGGCGGCGTTGTTGGTGGCATTTGATAAGGAGGATCTCTTAGAGATGGAAATTTATGTGACGTGACCCCCTGCAACCGCGTGGTCACTCCTCAAATAGGAAGCAAATTGCATAGGTACCTACAGATTCATGCCGGAAGCTGACAGTTCACATGATCTATCCGTGGGGGAACGAGTACCTCTGCTTGTAGCACGACATACGGGGGAATTTGTGCAACTAGATTTTTTTGTAGGTATAAGAGTCCTGGGAGATGTGTCTATTGGGGCATAACCCGTCGCAATCTTAGAAAATTGCCGCAAAAGAAGGCCCTAAAGATGGGAATCTTTCGGGGTAGCTGTGGCGTCACTTCCGGGCCGCGATTCATACCCCAAATCGGTCCGCGCTGCTAGTCAGAATCCAAGCAACATGATAAGCACGCTTGAATGGTGCGCTTTTACGCCAATTTCCAGGGTACGACATACACAATAGGCCTCATAAAAGCATTGTGAACTGTGCCTTTGCATCAGTCACACCGCTCCCAGTGCATGTAAGTTTCAAGACGTATTACAGCTCTCGTATTGGCTAGGGTCGCGGCAGGCAGCTTCAGGGCAGCGTCGGTGAACATGGCGACGGGCACACGTGTGCTCTCGTCAGGGGAATCAAATGTTGATCAATTATATTGTAAGGAACTTCTCAAAATGACGGTTGACAAAAACACTTACTAAGCCAATTGGACATCTATTCTAGTAACTACTAATCTCAGAGAACCCAATGTGTCGTAGCCGCGCTCGTTTGCCCTACTTCCGCCGCCAGCTGTCCGCCAAACTGCCCGCCAGCCGCCCCGTCGCTCCCCACATCCCCGCTCTCGGCGGCGGCGGCTTTCCGGCACGCGCACGCCGTCGCGACCGAACCTCCTACAGCGCCCTTCTCGCGCCTTCTCTGTGACGCAACCGCGCTGCTTGTCCTGCCCCATACAAACTATCGGCCCCAAACCTTCCGAACCGCCGTCGCCGACTCCGATATAACCGCAATTGATCCCCCTTCCGCGCGAACTATCTTTTTTTCTTCTTATTCATGCCTCGTCTAGTCCGCAGATTCGTCCTCCCTGCAATCCTCGCTGCTGTCGTTCTGCTCTACTTCTACCTAGCCGCGTCTTCCCCGTCTCCTCGTGCCGATATGCATTCCGCCGCCGACACCGCCACCGGAGGCCAACGGCCATTGCGCCTCGCCATTCTCGAAGCCGATACGCCGCAGCCGCAAGCAAACGATCAGTATGGAGGGTACGGTGGTGTTTTTAGAGCGCTGCTTACTGCCGCCTGCAAAACGCTTGAGCCGCCTCAGGAGCTAGAGCAGCAGTTTACCCTCTCGGCGCACGATGTGGTCGACAACCTCGATTCGTATCCTTCGCTCGATGATATAGACGCCGTGCTTATTAGTGGATCGCGGCATAATTCGTTTGACAACGATCCGTGGATCTTGAAGCTAGTAGAGTATACGCAAAAGGCGCTGGCCACGAATCGTATTCGTATTGTGGGCATTTGCTTTGGCCATCAGATTGTTGGCCGTGCTGTTGGTGCCAAGGTTGGACGCAGTGACAAGGGATGGGAGGTTGCTGTGACAGAAGTTGATCTTACGGACAAAGGAAAGCAGGTTTTTGGCCTGGACAAAATGGTAAGTAGCCAACACTAACCAGGCTGTAGCGAGTATGGCTGCTAACGTACTTTGACAAGCGCATCCATCAAATGCACAAGGATATCGTCTTTGACTTCCCTTCAGACGCCATACCACTGGGTGGAAACGACAAGTGCGCCGTGCAGGCCATGTACAGCCCTGGCAAATATATTTCCGTCCAGGGCCATCCCGAGTTTACGAGCGAGATTGTTGCCGAGGTTCTCACAAACAGACACAAGTCGGGTGTGTTTGATGATGCATTCTACGAGGATGGAATGTCTCGAATGCCACTGCAGCATGATGGTGTAAAAATCGCCAGGGCGTTTATCAAGTTTTTGCGGGAGTAGTTGAATATATTTATTGGGCTGACTGGAGTCGGGCCTTAAAATAGACACAAACGAGCAAATAAGCATGGCGCTGCCCATAAAAAACTGGAGTGCTCACCCCAGTTGCTTCTCCTCTGCTGAGTGACAATAAATACAAACACAGTCAGCCTTGCAGGATGATCCTGTACTCGTAGTCCGCCTGCGCCCCGTCGGCAGGGTTGTCTTTGCTGGTTAGACGTCTGGATCTGCAAGACCCAGGATTCAGCGGCTGCGGCGGCTCCCTCCATATGTACTGGGGTATGGTCCGAAAAGCGTCATTGGCCTCGGTACCATAAGACTGCTCTGTGGTAAATTTAATAGTCTGTATTACCAAAGTAGGGTATATTCTTGGCATGGGACGCCGCTCTTTGTTGCGCGTTGGGCTGCCAACCGGCCCGAGACAAAGACATTACGAGTAGTCGAACAAAGGGCCCTTGCTGCAGGTGGCTCAGGCGTCAGCACTCAGACATACTTGAGTAACACAAAAATTGACGTAAATGCGCCATTGAGCTACGTCTAATGAGGAGTTTGTATCACCAACACCAACCTATCCCCTTATTGTAAATGCCGCACCTCGCTTCTCTCATGTCAAACTCTCCATCGGTTTCCACGGTATCACAACATGTTGAACGACGTAATTGAGGAACTGGGTATCGATTGCCCCAAAGGCGGCGAGTTCTACGCCATTGCAGACAAAGCATCTGGATTTCTCGGCTGCTGTAGCCTCGACCTGCTTGGTTCCGCGACCGGTGACTGCCCGCTTGAATGGGTTACACCCACCACCTTTGACGAGGACGCGTACGACAAGATACCACCACAATCATGCGGCGGAAATGACCCTGATGCGCTTTGGTATACATGTGCGCTTTCAGATCCGCCTTTTATGGGATGTTGTGCGCAGAACCCATGCTCCATAGGAGAGTGCCCTGAAGAAGCTCTTCGGCCTGGGCGAGTTAGTGGCGACAAGAAGAATGCGACAGTCTTTATTGGGCCTTGGACAATAACGACTGCTATTACACCGTCAGTTACTCCTACTTCTAGTAGCAGTACTTTTTCTACAATCCCTACTTCTTCTACTTTCACAACGCAAGCGGCTTCTTCTACGCCGACAAGCTCGGTTACTTCGTCTGGAAACGGCACACCGATTGGAGCCATTGCGGGAGGAGTAATTGGGGGCATTGCAGCCTTGGCTGGCATAGGAACTTTGATATTCTGGATAATGAAGCGAACGAGAAAACAAAAGTCGGAAGCGTCTCCCGCCCCGGAACAAACGTGTCATCACTACCATGGGGCTTGCGACAACACCTATGTTGGCCGCGCGGAACCGGATGCTTACTCGCCGAGCATGGCTATGTCTAGTCCACGTTCTTACTATAAACCGCAGTATAGCTATCAATCCGAAAATGTCAATCCGGTCCTTGCTGAGCTTCCTGGAAGTCCAGCAGTAAGCTCGCCGGCGAGTCCACCAAGGAGCTCTCCAAGCAGTTTCGGAGATGCCTTTACGGCACGGCACCCTACATATACCCCTGCGGAGCACACAGTAAACGAGCTGGATGATCAGGGTAATAGGTTCTAATCATCTTACTTTGGGCGGATATGATTTCAATCATGTCACTTGACGAGGATACTTGGAGTTTTGAGAGTTCCTATAAATATTAATTCTTAACCATTTCTTTTTACCAACGTCTATTCACAAATTACGTCTTCAACAGACGTTGATATTCTATGCAAAGGCCTATTCCGTCGGCTTGGACGATACTCAAGGAGCTCAAATGGAGGTGGCCAGGTGTACATGGCATTTTCAATGAGTTTCAACGCAGACTTGACATTCGGGCCGCGATAGTGCACTACCGATACACAGTAGCGCCGACCTCCGTAATTAGTTTCGCCGAACTTGAAAAATTCCTTCTCTGAATCAGGGACTGTATTGCGAAGCGGGCAGTAGAAGATGGGCGTTCCATTTCGGCCTCCCGTGCCCAGCACTTGGCACCAGTTTATCGTCACCGATTGCAGAGCATGAAACTCCTCACATAGAGCCTCGCAGACAGGTTTCCAGCTACCACGCAAAGCGACAAAACAGAACTGAATAGTTTGTAGAGATTCTTTGCACAGGGATAGAAGTTTGATAAGTATAGTGTCGGTTAATTGCCAGGTATAGGTGAGTCGTAAGTGTGTAAGCGCTGGAAACTGTGCGGTGGCGAGCAAACCGGGGTGAAGCTTTTGTAAAAAAGAAGCCTGTCCGTCTGGCGCATCTACTAGAGATAGCCTCTTGAGGCCTTTAGCTCTCGTGATCATAGCCACTGCTGTGGCGGCGGCGCTTGCGCTTCGAATTTCGCAGCCAAGTTGCAGAGCGTGGACATGAGCCCACTGTGTGTCCAGCATACGCCCTTCTTTAGAGCTGGCAGATCCCAACAGCCATGGCCCAGCTATTTCACGGTAATGCGAGTCAATAAACACGGTTTGGATGGCATTGGTACCGTGGGCGATGCTTGAGAAGAATATATCGACAGCATCTTCCCACTCCAGTTCTGTCGCATAGTCTTGGAAGCGAAGCTCTTGCGGCTTACTCCCACTTATATTTCTAACGCGCAGCTTAAGCGTCTTACAGTTTGGAAACTTGCGCGCCAGCAGATCTTGAGCCTTGGTCACGTTCATGTCCTCCATAATCAAGGCGCCATCTTCATCGCGTTTCCATCGCGTGCCATGGCCAAATTTAGGCTTTCGCTGTGACGGGCAAACTTGAATGCACTGCACATTTAATCTAAAAACATCGTCCTGTGCTAGTTTGTCGAGCTTCCGTAAGCTTGTCTCGGACAAATTCGTGTTCAGGGTGCTGAAGAACGTGGCTGCAAAATGCACTTTAGACGCTTCATTCAGGCGGCGACAGGCAAGACGAGCGTCTTGTAAATCCCTCTTTCCCAGGAAGGAAAGAATGTGCGCAATGATTTCATTTGGAACGTGAGAAATATCAAACCTCATGTTTGGGAGGGTTTTAAAGGCTGATGTTTAGGTATTGCTAGCTTCACCGTCTCTTCATAGGCAGCGCTCAGTGGAGTTGAGCGAGGTCGTATCAGGCAGCGCTTGTAAGCCACCAATAATAACGCTCAGCTCCAGCAGCCTCACGTTACATTTCTCAAAGGCAAAGCCTGTATTCATCACAATACTTATCGATTCATCACATTGAGTTATATTGAGAACAGTAAACGAGAGCCCGTAATATTTGCCACGGGGTGCCCGCTGGAACCTAGGCTTTTCCCGTACTTAAGCGAATCGAGCTCAAAATAATGGGAACTCTATAGCATTTTGACTTGTGTCAAAACTTCAATTATCCTGCTGGGTGTTCCGCCATCGGAGCAATGTGAGACTGTGTTTTCCAAAAGTAAAATACCCTTTACCATCCCATGACTCCTCGACGATCCCCACGTTTTGCCTGCCCTCCATATTGGAGTCTCTTACATTAGTGCTAGTGACTGTATGAACCTCGATCTCTTTCGTGGCAGCCAGCATTCCGATAACCTCTGTCTCGAAATCTCGACTTTCATGCACATTGACCACCATGAGATTTACGAAACCGTCACCCCCCAAGGCAGCGCTTACATCTAGCCACGGGGTCTCGATTGCGCTGCGAATCCATGCTGGCTCCGTATCACCTTGGTACTCGCCGCAGCGAACATTGCAAGCTAGTGAAGCCCCGCGCATGAACTTGCTGAAGAGCAACAGCGGCCACCATGTTGTTTGTTTGATAATGCCGTCTTTGTTCGTCATGAGGGGAGAAATGACATTGACTGTCTGCGCAATATTGGCCATGCCGATGTACTTGGCCTGTCGGATAAAAACATTGAGCCAAATGCCAACAGCGAGCGCGTCCGACAAATCATATTTTGCCTCGGCGCCAGATTCCCCTTCAGCGCGTATGGGGTCCCATACATTCCATTCATCGAAACAAATTGTGTGCCTTTTCACCGATGGCGACACGCCGTTCTCTGCTCTGGCAAGGTCGATCAAGCCTGCTGTAATTTGAATGGCGCGCTCGGCGCTTCTTGGGGCTGCCAGTTCTGTGAGCGACATGTTTCTTGGTATACGTTTTTTCTTTCAACTTACCGGTTACGTTTTTAACATGATCCTGGGAGGCAGTGTAAATGTGAATGCTGTGCATGTCAATCAGGCTCTTGGATACGTCACCACCCAGGCCGTGTGCGTCTACCTTTATGCATTCCTTGAGAACATGGTGATCCCACGAGCTGAAGCCTGTTTCTCCGCATAGGATCAACTCTACCGATGGATCTAAAAGCTTGATTGCTTTGGCCCATTGGTATGCTTTCTTTGCATAGTCTTCCTTGGTCATCTGCTCTACTTGCCACGGCCCCCAGACCTCGTTCCCAAGTGCCCAGTATTTAACCTATGAGACCAGTCAATGGATGCAGTCACTGTTGAGAAAACTTGTAAGTCCACTTACATTATACGGCTGTTCGCGACCATTTTTCCTGCGCATGTTTGCGTAGTACGTATCTTCTGTGCCATTGCAATATTCAATCCATCCGAGAGCTTCGAGTGATGATAAAAAAGTCAGTCGTCTGCTTTTCTACACGCAGAGTTTCACTCACCTTCATCCAAGGTTCCTAATCGTTGTTAGCTCGCTCCTTACTTCACTGAAAGGTGTTGGCTTACCTGTGCCAAAATTCAGACAAAGAAAAGGAGCGGTGCCGACAGCTTCACACCATTTCATAAATTCATCGGTACCAAATTCATTAGATTCGGTATTGATCCACGCCAGGTCACGTCTGTTTTCGGGTACTCAATATTGCATTTCTTCCATAGCCATTGATTTCTGCTTACCTCTTTGGTCGCGTTTCCTTTGGTCCAACGCCGTCTTGCCAGTGGTACGTCGCCACAAAATTTCCACCAGGATACCTGACAACCGGTAATTTCAGCCCTTTCAAAGCCTCAATCACATCCTTTCGGAAACCATTTTCGTCTGAAAGAGGGTTGCCAGGATCATATATGCCTCCGTATATCGCTCTTCCCATGTGCCTAGTGAAAGACGATAAGTACCGGCACCTATTATTGCCTCCTTTCGCCGATATAACTTACTCTAAAAATCCTCCGTAAATATTGTCCTGGATTTGGGCTGTGACATACCGAGGATCAACAGAGATACTTGGCCGCTCATCATCGCTAATACGTGTAAAGGTTGTCATTGTTTTGTCGTCTGAGGCCAATTTCTCACAATGTATGTCCGCCGCATAGGCTACAACATCAACAGCGCATTGGTTTAAATATTGTTTGTAAGTCACATGAAACCTATAATAATACTCCGTAGCCGTGCTCGGAAACGCCAAGAATATCCTAAAAGCCTGGGGCATTTAAGCGCTGCCTTCTCATTGGGGCGCTTGAAACGATTTACGCCACTGCATCAGATCGGGCAGAGGGCCGCGGGGAAATGCGGAGCCTACCCCAAACTAGATTGCAACGCTACGGTATCATGAGAGCAAACTGATAGAATGAGAGTGTTAACCGTCCCAATAATGTTTAAGGATTCGGGGCATCTATGGCCGAAACTGTAGGAGACCCATTATTGGGAGGCTTAGGTGGCTTTCGTTCGTACTGGTTGCATGGACACTGTTGTATCATCTATAAGACATTCACCGTCCAGCCATGTAGACTTAAAACACATGGCAGTGTTTCGGTCGAGTTCAGTTACAATCTTCCAGCCTTTCAAATTTACAGTTGTACCGTTTTACGGTTGGAACCAGTCAAATGGCCCTGCCACCGAAAGTATACCAATTCCTTGTGAGCGTGTTCGCGTCGCTAGGCTCATTCCTCTTCGGATATGACCTCGGCGTGATTGCCGAAGCCATTGCCTCGGAGAACTTTGTCCGCAACTTTGGAAATGACCCAAATGAACTGTCTGTACTGAAAAAACATCCCAAAAATAATATATTGCTGACCATAATGCAGCGGTGCTGTCGTTTCAATCTTCACCGGCGGCGCCTTTTTTGGTGCCATGTTCGCCGGTCCGACAGGTGATGCTTTGGGCAGGAAGCTGACGATTTTTATCGGTTCCTGGGTATTCTGTCTTGGAGGAGCTCTTCAGACAGCGGCACAGTCGCTCAAATATCTTTACGCCGGACGCTGTCTTGCTGGTGTCGGGTAAGTGCTGTGTACACGAAACTTCTCAAGGTCATGTTTAGCTGACGGGCGGCTGTGGGAAGCGTTGGCTTTTTGACAATGATTGTCCCGTTGTATCAAGCAGAATTGTGCCACCCTAGTATTCGTGGTCGAGTTACCTCTCTCCAACAATTCATGTTGGGCGTTGGTGCTTTGTGTGCGGCTTGGATTTCATACGGTAAGGGCCTTCAAAACGCTTTTGATACCGCGCAAATAACTGACAGATGCTCTTCCAGGCGCATACATTGGCTTTGCTGCAGACGACTCAAGGCAATGGCGTGTGTCTCTGGGTATCCAGCTCGTACCTGGTGTTATTCTGGCTGTTCTCATCCTCTTCTTTCCCGAGTCCCCACGTTGGCTCATTGATCGCGGCAAGTCCGACAAGGGTCTTCAGGTGCTCGCCAAATTACACGCGCATGGAAATACAAATGATGCCTGGGTAAGGGCCGAGTTTGAGCAGATTCAAGAGAGTATCACTGTTGAACATGAGCACGAGGCCAAGAGCTATCTCGACCTTTTTACCGACAAGAGCTCGTTCCGTCGCCTGTTCTTAGCATGCTCTCTCCAGGCATCCGTGCAAATGACAGGCGTCAGTGCGATTCAGTATTATTCTGTCGCCATTTACGGAAAAATTGGAATTGCGGGTGATGATACTCTCAGGTACCAGGCCATCTCCTCTGTGCTTGCGCTTGTGGCAGAACTCTGCTGTATGTTGTTGATTGACAAGACTGGTCGTCGCTGGCCACTTATCTTCGGCAATGTTGCAAACATGATTACTTTTATTGTCGCGACTGTCTTGCTAGCCAAATTTCCACCTGGTTCTGGTCCCGACGGTGGAAATAGCTCCGCCGCTTGGGGCTTCATCGCCATGACGTGGCTGTACAATTTCTCGTTCAGTGCGACATGCGGTCCTCTGTCGTGGATTATTCCGGCTGAAATCTTTGATACGAAAACACGCGCTAAGGGCGTCTCTCTTGCTACAATGACATCGTTCGCATTTAACACGCTGATTGGCCAGACAACTTCGGTTGCACTGAATGAGAAGACGGGGATTGGCTGGAAATGGTACATCCTCTTCATTGTAAGAATCTTTTCGAGTATTCAGTTCCCTACTTGATGCTCGGTCGCTGACGAACTGCAGGTTTGTAACTTTACCAATGCAATATTTTTTTGGGTCGTCTTACCGGAGACTGCCCATCGCCCGCTGGAAGAAATGCGATACCTATTTACCGAAGCGCCTTTGTTTGTTCCCCGAATGGATAAGTCGCAGTTTATTGGAGCTGGACAGAGCGTTGAGTTCAGGGTAAAGCACATGAATGAAGAAGATGGCGAGCCAGGTACATCCCGGACGTAGGGATTGCTACGACTCCCGATGACCATATCTTCCCGGTGCAGGTGGTTTTCATTTTCATTGGAGTAAAGCTTACGTCGTCATTGCTGCAAATGTATTCATGGCCTATATTTAGAACTATATTTCTTGCAGTGCCTTTGTCATGTTCTGCTGTACAGTGGAATGGAGCAGACCTGTGACGAATGCTGACCCAAGCCGTGGAGTAACGTGGCGTTGCTCTAGCGCTGTGTTTTCCTGGTAGACAGGCCCTGGATACAAAAGCAGGAAGACTGAAGCTTGGATTGTTACTCGTAACTCTGACCAAGGAGCCAATTCATTAGCATACTTATCAGCCAATTAGCAGTACAGATGTTAAGCCACAAGAAAGCTCCAGTGATGTCAATAGTGAGAACTAACGCCTCGCGACAGCGGTTTCAGTAAGAAGACACTAACTTCTAGGCTCCAGAAGCCAAGTCTGTTGTCTATGCGGAACCGTTTATGGGGGTGTGGGGAAGAGATCATCAGTTTTCCCCAGAGTTAATGGGGGAGAACTTGGAAACCAGTTGGTGTGGCTTGCATAAGAGGAGGGGTAGCAGGACGAGGAGAGACTCGTAGTGATTCTGTGCCGTGATTGACCTGTCTTGCAGTGTCTTGGGTCTGTTTAGAATACTCTTGATTTATCCTTTTTACGCTGAGCCAAGAATTGGTAGGGTATAAGTCCAAAAGCTTGATTTGTCTCAAAGAAGACCGATCGGCGAATGTGCCGCGTAATTCAGAGGTGAACAGCCCGAGCTGTAGTACGAACTACTGAACGTAACCATAACAAAAGGCGTTGCGACTCTGCTGATCGATCGAAATAACAAAAGGTCCCGCGGGCGGGCCAACGAACCTATCTTCGCTTTGTGTCTCTCTGCCTACAAATGGGCCCCCCAAAACAGTCCACTTGTCGCGTGCTCACAAAAAATCTTAGACGTCATCCTTACCCCCAGCATCCTTACGATTTTCAAGAACCTGCCTCTTTAGGACAAAGCCACGATGTACGAGGCCGGAAACGGGGCTGGCCAACGGGAGCAGGCTGCACGGCGACTTGTAAGCTACTGCTGTCGATCACCTCCTCGCGGTTGACAGAAAGAGCAAAAGATGTTCATTCCATGGCTTCAGAGTCAGGACAAAGGGATGAAGAGAGCGAGGAGGAATTGGCCGGCACAGGAAAAGCTGAAGGCCATTTAAGCCGCCCCGTCTGCTGTCGTCGCGTGCGTTCCCTTCTCCGAATCTTTTCACTACAGCTCTTTCTGGCATAACACAAAAGCCTCAATTAACATCAATTGCATCTGAAAATTGTTTCCCTTCTGTTTCACTACTAAAAACCACCGCCATAATGAAGTACACTGCTGCCATCATCGCCCTCGCCGCCATTGTTGCCGCGCAGGCTCCCGTCCCCACGGACACTCCTATTGTCGACCCTATGCCTACGACTGGCGGCGGAGGTGCCTCGGAGACAGAGATGCAGTCGTCAATGCAGTCTGAGTCCTCAATGTCCCAGTCCAGCATCTCCTCTGAGTCGACCCCTACTCCCACGCCTACTACTATTTCATCCGTCATCACCAGCGGCGACATGACGTCGACTTTGCTTCAGACTACTGAGGTCACTCCTAGCCCAAGTGACGGTGCTGCACCCACGGCTGGCGCCAACTACATTGCACCTATCATGGGTATCGCTGCCGCCGTTGCCATGCTCTAAGGGGCGCAATTGATCTGTTAAAATTGCGGTCGCTACATAAAACATGACCAGCGTGTTTGCGACCTGTACCACAAGTCAACACTGTTTACAATTTGAACGGGAAAGAGATTCAAGGCTATCATAATGTTAACTGGGCTTTTTGGATTGCTGGAATACGAACTGGCCAGGAGGTTGGCGGTAATACTCTTCAATTAGTCTAAATTAATTCAATTTGGTTCTTCATCAAATATCTGTACCTTGTCGATTTGCTATCAACAAAAGCGTGTATTGAACCTATCTTCTCGAGGAAACTCATCCGATGGTAGCCGTCAGTGTACGGGGTACCTTTAGATCGAGCCAGTTAGAGCCTATCACGAAAAAAAAAGAGGAATACACCCATCCACAAATCCCTTCCTTGGCTGGTACGTGAGACGCTGTAAGCCGCTACGTTCCCGAGTTCTCTGTGATCGTTTCAAACTTCGAGCTAGACAATCTTGCACAACTGCAGCACGGGAGACAGGGTCCAACATCCAACATCTAGAAAACATTGCTTCCAGCCTTCTTCCTTGCCGCATCCACCTTAATAACGTTAATGTTCTTCCAAACAAGCACACACACAATGCAGGCTGGCAAGAAGCAAACACCAGTGATGACCATCAGCCTCTGCACATGGCCGTACGACTCAATGATTGCATCGCGGATTGGGCTGCCTAGCGGGTAGCTCAGCTGGACCTCAATGTCAGCGTAGATAGCTTGGGTGAGGTTCTTTGCATCAGCAGGGAGGTTCTGCTGAAGCTGCACAGGGAAAATATTTGTCCACAGAGCACCAGCCAATGCATTACCAATGGAAGCGCCAATGGATCCAAAGAGTTGCCAGAGGGCGATAGCCACAGCCAATTCCTGGTGACCGACAGTGGCCATGATGGCAAGTTGTGAGGTCAGAGACCACACACCGCTGTAAAATCCGTTGAATATCTGGCACATGACGAGGTATCCGACGTGCGAGCTGGGAGTTCGAAATTTGATCAGCAGAGCCGTGCCGAGAATTGCGACTGGCATGGCGCCCATGGAGAGGTATTTGAACTTTCCAACATATCGAACAGCACTGTGTGGTGTTAGTGAAAGGTGCTCAGAATAGCGTGGGGTTATCCTTACAGTCCAATAATTGGGCTAATTATTGACGAGGTCAAGCTCAAAGTGTTCAAGACATATCCGGCATCCTCGAGACTGAGATTGTGGACCACCTGCAAGTACGAATTGTAATAGGCGTCCCAAACGCTGTACCATGCGGTTAGTTAATCAAAGACGTACAAAGGGAAACTTTGACTGGGAACGAAACTTACAAAATGGAAAGGAACATGAAGGCATATAGCAGAGAAGCGCCGAGAACAGTTCTGTCCTTGAGATACTTGAATGGAAAGTATTGCACTGGAGCAAAGAACTTCTCCCAGATGACAAATGCAGCCAGAAAAATAACACCTAGCACAATCATGGCAATAATGTAGCCAGACTTCCAGCCATCGGGTGCCTTTCCAGCCAAGCTGAAGGGGAGCAAAAGCAATGACCAACCAAAGATGGTAAGACACATGCCAACCACTGTTCAATTGCCGTTAGCATCGCAGTTGCCTATTACTGTACTTATCTATGTGCGCTAGACTTACCATCAAACTCAACGACGTGGTGCTTTGTAGACTCCCAGTAGGAGCGTGTCCGGATCTTCTTCGAAAACTTGCCCTCACGGAGACCCTTGCGTTTGGTCAAGATAAATGCCACAATGACAGGAACGGCAAAGCCAACAATGATGAAGCAGAAAGACCCAAATGCCCATCGAAAGTTGGAATGGTCATGAAAAAGCTGTGCAATTCTGGGACCTGCAAAGACGGAACAGATGATGGGTGTCTGTTGCAGCCCAAACATTATGAGACGGTTTCGTAGCGTGGTCATGTCGGCAAAAATAATGGAGATGACGTATTGCACGCCAATGTGGCCAACCCAATAGATGGTGTTTGCTGCGGCGTACATTTCGACATTGATGCAAGTGGCCTTCATAATCATGCCGATGACGATGAAGAAGATCATGACGGCAAAGCCTTCACAACGACCCCAAATGTCGATGACTTTGGCAATGGCTAGATTGCATACACCGCCTAGAATGGTTGCGACGATGCTGGTAGTTGCCAGCAAGCCATGCTGGCCGAATGCAGACGTCACGTATGGGGTGAGGGAGCTTTGGACGGACTGAAGGAGGCTGTCGATGAACGACACGAGGTACAGACTGTGGATGAAGATGTTAGTGGAATGCTGGCGACTAGGTGGCCGAACCAGGGGCAGCATCGTAGGATTTGATACTTACAGAATGAACATGACTATCATTGCCTTATCATCCCATACCGTTGTAAGCGCTTCGACCTGCTGGACACCATCTTGCTTGTGGGTAGAGCTAGAATCGCCGTCTGACTGCCGCTCGACATCGCCAGCATCGTGGTGGTCATTTTGGTGGATAACATGGTTACTGTCAGTAGTGTCGGGAAGGCTCTCTGGGGCATCATAGGTCTTGTTAGGCGTGGTAGACGAGGCCATGACAGGCAGGGTATAGTCTGGTGTTGTCGAATAATCGGTCTTGGCTATACTTATACCGCGTTACCTGGCCGCATTTATCAGCCAATCACAACGCCAAAGTCTTGGAGTAGCGAGGAATGTTAAGCAGTACTGCACGAGAAAGGAAGACAAAACTGTCGACGAAATAAATGAAGGTGGGAAAGGGGAATTTTATTCAACGTCTTCGGATCAAAACAGGGTCGCACAGTTCAACGACTCTAACTGTGTCGCGTGGCACTCCAAAATGCTCAGTGGGCGGACAAGAGCAAAATGAATAGCCCCTAAAGAGAAGGCTGCACCTCGGAACATGGGTCTCAGTCACGGACTAAAATGGGGGCAGTTCCGTTGGCATGAGTCTTTTTGTTGGCTGTGGAAGAGCTGAATGGAGCTGCGCAGGGATGAGGCATATCCACCGGTAATACACCAGGTATTCTGCGGACAGCAATAGCGAAAACCTTGTCTATTGCTGGAGCAAAGGTCTAGGGCGTTCCGACTCATACCGTAAAGGCGGAACTATCACCGATAGCGACGAGCATTGCTTCTTGGGTTAGACGAGCAGGTACCGTATATCTACACTTGTATGGACTCGCATTCACAGCTGAATAAATGTCCTTGGCTCTGCTATAGAATACGATACTGCTCTAGGAGCTACGTTACCATGAAATCTTGCTTCTCTGTGAGCTTTAGTCCGAGCAAGTATTTTATCAGATGCAGGATTTTTATCTTGATCATCTGATAAAGGGTTGTTGTGGGCCGTCTCACACACTAGTACCTTAGACCCTCACTCGCTTCGGAGATGCATGGCGGCCCATTTAAAGTCTCCGTACTCGGCCATTCCACGGATCAATCGGCACAGTTTCAGGGAACTACTCCGTATACGAGCAGTCGAGAATCTTTGGAATTGAATACTTGAAAAGTGGTGCAGCTCCGTCTATCGTGGATGGTCGGAACCTTCTCCTTGCCCTGGTTTCAACTTAACTTTTTGTGTTCGTGGCGTCAAATATCTGGGAACGGCTGGTCTTCTGTCTTGTTTGCGTCAGACATGGTTTATTGGATTCGGCTCTCCTCGGAAACCGACAGCATACGATGACATTATCCAAGCCTCCCACATTCTGCGTATTGAACTTGTTCAGATAAACACACCGCATCGGAGCTTCCAGCGGCTGAGAATCAAAAAGACGATTTACTTCTCATACTGAGTAACCCCTGGCTAGCGTAAGATAAACTTTCCAGTGGGCAGCCAATTGATCGGCGTATTCCTCTTATTAGGCAACATGAAGGGTCTGCAATACCAAGTCTGCCAAAAACTCTGCAAGTTGCGTTTTACACACGATCTCAGTCATCATGCATTACTTCAACCAAGGCGTTTTTGAACGTATAATATGTTCCTTATCTCGCGTCGGATTGACAAATCATGCCCGAAAGGCGAAGACTCATGGCGGATGTTTTCCCCGAAGCGTTGTTTTGACCTCTTTAAGGATGGAACTAGTAGTAGTCGAGCCTGTATGGGCTCTTGAAAAAAAATAACTTTTACTGCCACAGGTGATAGCTCAGCTTGTAGGCGACCTGAAGTTGCCTACTAGGTTAGTTTCTTGGGGACTGGCGTCGAGACGAACGTTTCCCATAGCACTACGACAACAATACTTGGTGCCTAGGTATTAAGGAGGTAAATGCCACGCATCATGTGACGCCCCAAACAAAAGGTGCACTTGTCAGCAACTTGAACGAGATCATTTCGACATGGACTCATGTATTTGCACACTTGGCGATTTCTGTGCGATGAAGTCAATCAAGGCATCCTTAACAAATGCAAGGTATCAAATCTCAAAGCTCCTTGCGCCCACATCTCAGCTCGCGTCATTAGCGAAAACGAATTTAGTTGTTGAAGAACGCAACTATTACAAACCTGGCGGATTTCATCCCATTTCGCCCGGGGATACGTTTCATGACCATTATACCATCTTGAGAAAATTGGATTATGGTCAATATTCCACAGTTTGGCTGGCCAGGGATTCAAAGTATGATTTCTGTCGCGAGCGTATACACAAAGCTGACTGAAAGCTAGATGCCAAAGGTATGTGTCACTCAAGGTATTGAGAGCTGATTGTTACGGTGGCTCGCATGACATTTTTGAGACAGAGATTCTCTCAAAAATCCTTGAAATTTCTAAGGAGAAATCTCATGAAGGTCGCAATTATGTCTTACATGTTCTCGACACATTTAAGCACAAAGGACCCAATGGGGAACATGTTTGCCTTGTGTTCGACGTACTAGGACATCATCTAGATTTCCAAACGGCTAAATACGAAGACGAAAAGCTACCAGTGAAGACTGTCAAGGTACTTGCAAGGCAGCTTCTTTTAGGGCTTGACTTTCTCCACAGAGAGTGTGGTGTTATACATACCGGTATGATAGAAGAAACTGTGTGCACTCCCTGGCTCTGGCGTTGCTGATGTACCCCTTCTCCGTAGATCTTAAACCAACAAATATACTCTTGGAGCTAGACAGCCCGGATAAAGTCATTTCCCAATACCTCTCGGTAGTTCCTCCGCGGATGACCGGCCCCCAAAATGGTACGCCACTTCGAGAGGTTATCACGACACCGCCATTTTCAGGAACCAGGGATCCTCGGATTAGAATCATTGACTTCGGTGTTGGTAGGTGTTCCCGTTCCTAATCATCAAATATGGGACTCATCATATTTTAGCATCTTGGAGAGAACATCATCTATCAGACCTGATCCAGGTACCGGCTTTGAGGGCGCCGGAAGAAACTATTGGCGCTCCCTGGGGCACTGGTGTAGATATATGGAGCCTCGGATGTCTTGTAAGAGCATCTCAATATGGTTTTGTATTGTACGAGCTATGCTAATGCTTAGTTAACAGATTGTGGAATTTATTCAAGGAATAGTTCTCTTCTCCGGCGAGGCTTCAGCGAAGGGGACATGGACCGCTGAAGATGACCACCTGGCAAAAATTGTCGAAGTTCTCGGCCCATTTCCTCTGCATTTCATTAGTCGAGGAAGTCGCACGTCACACTTTTTCGATAATCAAGGTATATTCTGTTTCCGATAGAGATATTATGTCGCTTGCCTAATGCCGGTTTGTCTCCAGGAAATCTTGTCCGAATATCTACTTGAAGCCCACGAGCCTCGAACGCTTGATAAACGGCACATCGAAGCCTTTTTTTAAAGTTGATATGTTTATTGATTTTATTAAGGGAATGCTTACCATTGACCCGGCCTCTCGAAAGTCCGCGGCAGAACTGTTGCAACACGAGTGGATTCGCCCTTCGTGGTAATATAGCCACGAATTGGAAGGAATCACATGCATACATAATCATAGCTGTCCAGTGCATAAGTACGGGCAAGAGCAGGCCGGGTATTACTAAATGGTAGCTCGGTCGACATGCATGTGGTAGAGGAGTGCTCCGATCTATTGGGTAATAAATCTGCCCTCGTCTACTCCGTCTACCATTCCATGAAAGGCTGGGAGTAGCACTCAATCACTGCGCCATCCTCATTTGTTAAGCGCCAATCCCCTACAATTTTACGTAGGCTTTTCCTTATACCCAATCGATCGGGAATGCAGGGCTCTGGATAAATCGCCAGAGAAGCTCTGAAGTGTCTGAACCAGGTGCTGTGGTTGACTGAAGGTTAGCCAGTCTGACCTTGAAACCCACCATCGTCCTGGCTCGCAGCGATTAATTGAATAGTTATATGATTCGGCAAGGTGTGTGTGTCGTTCCTGCCAATTTTAACGCCAGCTTCCTTACCAAGAGTAGCCAGAAGCAATGGTTTGTGGACTTCAAGAGAGCAGACGACTAGAAAGAAGACGCTGATGCCGGGTTATACGCTGGGAAGTTGCGTTGCCTCTCTCTCCACAGATCAGAGCTCAACCTCTTTTTTGCAGATAATACGTGCGGGCAAATCTCTGTGGCTAGTGACGTGACTGTTCAATGCGTCATCACTCACCAACCCAGAGCTATGGTTGCACCAACTGCGCGCCTACCTAATGCGAAATTCATTCCAGTTACGATTCTCGTAAAAATAGGTGAAACTCTACTTCTTGCTAACAATGCGGCTATGATGCCGTGATTTGGTGAATTGCGTGCTTCGCTGCGTGGTTGCGCGGGCGCACCGCGAACCAAAGGCTAATGGCGTGATTGTTGCTGTGGATAACATCAACCGTGCACCAGTCTGAGTCTGTGTCAGCACGGAACCGAAGCACAGAACACAGCGACTCCCGCAGTGGAATACACTTTGGCTTACATGATCAACTCGCAACAGTTGAGCTGATTGGATGTTTCAAGATAGATTCGCAATTATGGTCGTGGGACATGTCATTGCGGGGATGGACGGGACAGCCTATTCAACGTGGGGTGCGTTTCAGTGATCCAAGTCTTGATGGGAAGTGTATATAAATCGTCCATTTCGCAGCCCATTACACTTTGTTCTTTTCATCTTTTCTTAAATCAATAATAGTGATATTCTAGCAGAGGCGAACTCTCTCACATATCCTTCGTCATGGCTCCCTCAGTGACACAAACGGTCACAGGCACCGACTACTCAGCCAACTCT
Source organism: Lecanicillium sp. LEC01 (assembly GCA_002242745.2). NCBI lineage: Eukaryota > Fungi > Ascomycota > Sordariomycetes > Hypocreales > Cordycipitaceae > Lecanicillium > Lecanicillium sp. LEC01. Next base: position 922,468 of record NIWZ02000002.1, read on the forward strand.
CTCCATAGGCTTCACCTTGGCCAATACAAGGAGATTGACGGAACATATTTGAATAAGGAGGCAGAGGAGGGCAAGACTGGCGAGCCAGCTGCCAAAGTATGCACAGTTTTATGACGGTATGCGTATAGCAGGCTGACTTACACTTACACAGTACCCTCATTACCTGCCTACATGGGACCCGAGCCAGAGGTACGGCCATCTCGAGCCCTTCGAACACTATGAACATGGCAAAGATGCCGATACATCATTCCCAAACCTGTTTCCTACCGGGGCATCTATCACGGAACTTACTCCCACCATTGGGAGCGAGGTAAAGGGCATCCAACTATCTCAGCTCAACGACGCTGGCAAGGACGAGCTTGCTCGATACGTCGCAGAAAGAAAGGTTGTTGCTTTCCGAAACCAGGACTTTGCCAACCTTTCTATTCCTGATGCACTCAAATACGGCTCCTACTTTGGGCGCCACCACATCCATCCTACCTCGGGTGCGCCTGAAGGATATCCAGAGGTCCACCTCGTTCACAGAGGCGCCGGCGACAAAGGCCACGAAACATTTTTCCAGGCTCGTACCAGCTCGGTCGCCTGGCACTCTGATGTTTCTTACGAGGAGCAGCCCCCTGGTACAACTTTTCTATATATTCTTGATAGGCCTGAAACCGGTGGCGATACTCTTTTCGTCGATGCTGTCACGGCTTATAAGCGCCTTAGCCCTCTGTTCCAGGAGCGATTGCATGGTCTTAAGGCAACGCACTCGGGCATTGAACAGGTCAACGCCGCAGCTGCCCGAGCCAGTATTAAGCGAAGAGAACCCGTTGTCAACGCTCATCCTATCGTCCGCACACACCCTGCCACCGGTGAAAAGGCTCTCTATGTTAATCCCCAGTGTAAGTGCTATGTTTCATGTCAAGGCTTCCGGGGCAAACATTTCTAACAAAAATTCACAGTTACTCGTGAGATCATCGGTCTAAAGAAAGAAGAGTCGGATGCCATTCTCAAGTTCCTCTATGATCACCTTGCATATGGCGCCGACTTTCAGGCCAGAGTCAAGTGGGAGGAAGGCACCGTGGTTGTCTGGGATAACCGCGTTACCCAACATAGCGCTATTGTGGACTGGCAGACTGGCCAGCGCCGGCATCTGGCGCGGATTACACCGCAAGCGGAGATCCCTTACGAGACTCCCTTTGTTCCTGCCCAGTAAACATAATATGTTCAGAGTAGCCTGAATGATGAGGTGGATGTTATGGCCTAGCTCCATATGGAATGTAGCTGTTGGGAGGCCATTGATTTCAAAATAAATTTAGCATACATGCTACAAGAACAATAAACGGTCATGAAATTAAGCTCAATTTTTACATGCAAAGATTCTGTCTTTTGAAGCTGCCGACATTTCACAGTCATTGCCTGCAGATAAGTCGCCGAAGCTAAGGCGCCAAAATTCCCCAATAAGGAAACCCCCCAGAGTCGGTACATCTGTCCTTTAAACCGATAATCATAAAAGTCAGCGTATTACTTTGATGGATGAATTGTTTGTCATGAGTAAATGCATTCGCTTGATGACTCTTGCTTGCTCTCAACAATTGGAGTCGTCATGTCTCAATACAAGCTAGTGGGCTGTGCACCTGAGGATAGTGCCGGCATCGCCAAATGCAAAGTATCCGCATTCTGGAGCGAAGACTGGTGGACAGTCGTCTTTTCAGACAAGCGTCCCGGTGCATTATCCAGCGCAATGACTGCTCGTATACCTCATGGGCTTGTACAAGGCCGGAGGCTTCAGCGTCACCAAAAAGTCGTTCATGTACCGACTGGCGAGATTGTGGGCTACGCTCGATGGATACTGGCAGAGGAGGCGGCAAATGAATGGCTTGATGCTCAGGTTTGCGACGTCAGTGACGAAGAAAAGGCCAAACATAAAAAGGCCTTTGATGAGACTGTTTGGGAGTTCGACGATACTAATCCCCAGTCCGATGACCATATCCACGTCTGGCAACAAGAGTTGTCTCCGAAAGCACCACACCTTGGTACGTGCAATATCTACTGCAAATGCTATACTTGTCTTCTTTGGAACCATAAGATCTCTCATTTTAAAGGATTTACCGATGCTAACAGCTACAGTACTCGACTATCTCTGCTGTCGACAGGACCACCAACGCAGAGGTGTGGCCAGCATGCTCCTTCAGTCAGGAATCAAGGAAGCTGATAGACTCAAGATGGATATCACCATGGTAGTTATGGGCCTCAATGCCATGGCACTGTATAAGAAAAATGGCTTCAAGATTAAAGCTGAAAACCAACAAAATCTTGAGCCGTGGACAAAGGGCATCTATTATACGTACTGGGTCGTCCGGCATCCGCAGTGAGGCAGCGCCGCATAGGGATTATGCGACGTATGACAATTCGAATATTAATCTTTCATAATTATGTTTTAAGAATGCACTCAATCAACAGCCCTTTTAATACATTATATTAGTCCACGTACTAACATATTGCCGCTGCATGCAAGCCATCTCTCGTAATACAGTGTTGAGGATAACGTAATGACCAATCCGCACAGTGCAACGAACCGCTGAGCCGGGTCACACCAGCTCTGGGACGACGTCAGTCGCCAACTCCTTTCCTCTTCAAATACCAGCTATGTCATGTTTGAGCATCTGAGAAGCCTGTAACCAACGGCATGTGGCATCTATAGTTGTCTCTCTTCCGGTTCCAGGCGCCGTTTTGCGCCTTTTTCTGCTTCACAGGTCGCCATGGATGAGTTTTCCCCGTCGCCAACGGCGCCGTTGCCGCCACCAACGGCTGAGACCGTTGTATCATGGCTTCGTCTCTTGCTCGTCCCGGAAATATGTCGAGAGCCGGAAGAATTCTTCATTGAGAGGAAGTTCATTGCCGAATATCGTCAGAGAGCCCCTGAATACTCAACCGCCGCGGCACGCTGGCCATCCCACGCGGCGGAGTTTTGGGATGATATTCACCCGCTTGTAAGCGAGCTTTTTGCTATTCCTCGTACCTTCAATTTTGTTCAGTGGATGCTGGAGTATGCTCGCCAAACGCTCCCAGGCCAGTATGGTTCCAAAGCTGGATTTTACGACGACATACTGGATCTCACTGACGCATTATGCGACGGGACTGTATCGCCGCTTCATGCGGCTGCTGCCTTTGGCTTCGAGTCCATCGCCCACAATCTTATAACCAAAGTAGACGATACAAACAAGTCCGGTCCTTTTGGATGTCCACTGCTCTGTGCGCTGTGCGGCCCTGAAATATTTCGTCGAGAGTTTAATCAAGCCCGTCTCTGGATCGACATTGATGCCCGTCAGAACAATCGCGCCATTTTACATGCCATCCTGCAGGCAGACGCAAAAGTCCCAAAGCCTTACTCTCACATGAGTACACAATGGGAACCGTTGATTGCCTTTGGCTTCCGGGCTTCTCTTACATCTGGTGATCGTTCGTATATCCAGAGCATCATTCGCGGCGGCGTCGACATCCACCACCTCCACACATTCCTCGGCAGTGATGAGCTGGCGTCTCTTCCTGTAGAATACTTGCCCAATGTTTCGCCAGTATTAAGTGGGATCTTGGATTTGGTTCTCGTTTCATCAACACTTGGTCTAGGGGAAGAGGACCGTCAAGACACCATCGGTCGCTTAGCCGATGCCTTTAACGTCATGAAGGCTTCGCATACGCGAGAAAACCTCGACCTCACGGATGCTGAGTTTGAAGAGGCTCTTCAAGATGCCATGATAGAGGATAACGTGCTTTGTTTTTCGCGGCTGATCCCGGACGCCAGATTTGACGCCAACTCTGCGTCACGGACAACTACGAGCAGCGGCACTCTGGTTCACAGTGCTGTGTGCGACAACTTGCTGGATATTACCGACATGTTGGCTGATGCGGGTGGCAGTCTCGACACGCGTGATAACAAAGGGCGCACTCCACTACTAGTTTGCAACTCCAGAGATATGCTGTCTGTGCTTGTACATCAGCACGGCGCCTCAACAAAGGCTGTTGATCATGAAGGTCGAAGTATCTGGCACTACGTTGCTGCGACCGCTGATTTACCCCTTCTCATGTGGCTAGTCGCCCAGGACCCCTTTAAGAAGGAAAATATGAGCGTGAGAAACCATGGCGGATACACGCCTTTAGATGAAGCCTTTCGGTACGGCCTGTCGTCCATCGAGACAAATGACAACAGGACAGATCTCGGAACACAAAACACTGCCCTGGCTATCCAACTTCTGTTGGTGAATGGCGCCAAGTACTCTGGCATTATTAATGGTCTGCCTATTACACACGTTGCCGCCATCTGGGGAATGCCCAAGATTGTGGAAACCCTGGCAGCAAACGACGCTGATTTTGGAACCACGGATTCACAAGGTCGCTCGGCCCTCCACCACATTACGTTGCTTGCCTCTGTCGAGCACGTCAAAGCACTCCAGCGTCTGTGTGCTAGCACTCCTATTTTGGACAATGATGGAAACAGTCCTGCTGAAAGCATCTTCCTATCCACTGCGGTTCGGGGCTCAGACGGGCGAGTGAAGAGAAACGCATACCCATTCCTCTTCTCAGACGCAGTATACGACCGCCTCCTGCAGCCTCAAGTGCTATCAAGCCGCGACGCCCAGGGCCGTACACTTTGGGAGCGTTTCTGTGGCAAAGTGCTCCCATCAATTTTCGATTGTGGCGATCCCGGAGAAAACGTAAACTTGTTGCAGGATAAATGGAACATGGGCGTCTTTGAAGCGCTGTTAAGACTTCGCCGCCATGGGGCCCACCATGAGTATCAAGAAGCGACCGGGAAACCTGCCATGGCAGCGCTGGAGCTAGGCATCGGACCACACAATTATCAATGGGCTTTTAACTACTTTGTTCTCAAAAGTTGTGTGGATGACTGTGATCCGCAGGCCCTGCAAACATACTTCTCCACTAGCCCTGCGACTGCGCGTTATCTTGTTGCAGCAGTCTTGAGAGACGTCAAGGACGCCATCATATTCCTCATCGACAGGGGTGTCGCTGTACATGTCCCTCACGAAAAACTAAACGGAACCGTCCTGGAGCATGCTATAAGCCACGGCAAAAGCGATCTTGTTTCAATTTGTCTCGCACGTATCGGAAGAATCGCCCTAAACTCTCGTCGCGAAGAAATATGCCGCCTCCTCGAGTCTCCAGACAGGTCCCAATTCGCCGAATCATTTCTGCTGCGCCTCATCGACAGTGGTTTTGCACCACAGCTGGCAGAGTCTGGCTCTCAAGATGCAGAAGCAATGCTGAGTCTCGTCAGTCGAATGATGGAGAACAATCCCTCAAGCAACATCCTCTCACAACTGCACGCCAGAGGCTTAAACGTAGAATCCCTAGACTACGACGTTTCCGCCGCAGAAGCAGCGTCCGCAGCAGAAAACACACCACCACCGCGAAGGGCCACAGTCCTAGGTACTATTACACCCACAGCTACGACAAATGTGCAAAACATGCTACGCCGGCTCCCGCCTGCAATCGCAGCCCGTGTACTCCGCAGACAACCACCACCAGCCGGGACAACCCTCAACGAGGCCCAGCGCGCTCGTTTAAGACGTCACAGGGCTCTTGGCCGCGGCCCGTTGCATATTGCTGTTCTTCAACGCCACGGCCACATTCTGCGGTACTTGCTGGATTTGGGGACGCAGGATATCATGGACAATGAGGGTAGGACGGCTAGGGCGATTGCTATTGAGGAGGAGTATGATGACATTGTTCGTATATTTGAGGAGCATGATGCAGAGCGGGCGAATTCGGCCAGGGCTACTTAGCTTACTTTTTTTGCGATATTCAGGACATAAAATGTACCAAGTTTTGATAGCGAAAAATAGGATTCCATTATTTCAAGTACACTCTGTATATTGTAGATATGATTGATACCTATAAAAAACCCCATGCGCCTTTTCACCCCTACCATGCTATATACCACATAATTGGCTCCCCCCCCCCCGAGCCAAAGCAACCCAACATTTTCTTTGTATGATGTACCTTTTATCCCCAAGTTCCACCACCGCCACCACGCCCACCTCTCCTCTGGGCACTAAGTCTCCAATCATCCTCACCCGCAAACTTATTATACAACGGCTGAATCCTCTCCGCCGCCTTGCGCTTACTCAGCTTATCCGTCGGCGCAACCTTGAAAAACGTCGGCGCCGCCGCCACCAGCCACTTGGGCTCAATCGTCGTCGTCCAGTGCATGTACTCCTTTGTCGTGAGCACCAGCTCATGATAAATGACCCATTCTGCCTGCTTGCCGAATAGCGCCGACGACGGGTGCAGGTACACCGGCGTGCCCTCGATGAGCGTCTTGTAGCCCTCCTGCGGGTCCTTGCGGGCTGCGCTGCGGAAGAAGCCTGAGCAGAGAGCCTGCCGGACCTTTTGCGTGTCGCGCCCGCAGGAGCGGATTGAGTGCTTGTAGCGCTCCATGATTTTGAGGAGTTGGCCGCGGACATCCTTTGCGCGGCGCATGGCGCGCGCTTGGATAAAGTTTTCAAAGCACCATGGGTTGGAGAAACCGCTCTGTTTCCACGAGTTGTAGATGTTGAGGAGGGTGAGGTGGTCGCCGCTTGGGTCGTGGAATTTGGCCTTTTTTTGGTCGGCTTGTGTTTGTTTTTCTTTCGGACGGTAAAAGACGTTGACTTGGTTTAGCATGGCGACGATGCTGAGCATTTCTTCTGAGCAGCCGTGGTCGACGGCGACAATGAGCACTTTGGAAAGAGAAGGCTGCATGGGAAAGTCGGCCATTTTGCGGCCAAGACGAGTGAGAAGGCCTTCGTCGTCGAGGGCTGCCAGGGCGTAGAGTTCTTCCAGGGCTGTGAGCATGGTGTTGATGGGCGGCGGATCCATAAAGTCAAAGTGCAGCAAGTCGTTGATGCCCATGGCTTTAAGCATGAGGATAGTGTTGGACAAGTTTTGGCGTTGGATATCGGGAATGGTGGTTGGCAGCATTTCTGACTGGTAAGCGGCTTCAGTGTATAGGCGGAAACATTTGCCAGGTCCAGTTCGTCCAGCACGACCAGCTCTCTGGTTTGCTTGAGCCTGTGAGATGGGTGTCACTACGAGAGAGTCCATGCCCAGCTTCGGGTCGTAGGCATTCTGTTTGACAAATCCGGGATCGACGACATAGTAAATCTGGTCGATTGTAATTGACGTCTCCGCAATGTTGGTAGCAATGACGATTTTTCGGGAGCCGGCCGGCGCCGGGTCGAAGATGCGACTTTGCATTTCAGATGGAAGCTGTGCATATACAGGAAGGATAAGGAGTTCAGGGACATTCGGTCCAAGAGCTTTCATTCGTTCAAATAGTACCTCACATGCCGTGTCAATCTCCTCTTGCCCCGTTAAGAAGAGGAGTATATCTCCTTTGGGTTCAGTAAGATGGATCTGCATGACGGTGACGAGAGCTGCATCAAGGTAGTCCGACTCGGGCTCGCGGGAGTACAAGATTTCGACAGGATATGTTCGACCAGGAATCGTAAAGATGGGACACTCGTTAAAATATGAAGAGAATTTATCGGCATCGAGGGTCGCCGACGTGACGATAACTTTGAGATCTGGGCGTCTTCGAAGAGCCTTCTTCAACAACGCAAAAAGTACATCAGTGGCAATAGTACGCTCGTGAGCTTCGTCCAGCATGATGACTGAGTAGCGCCTCATATCCGGATCCATTAGGATCTCCCTCTGCAACATGCCGTCCGTCATGTACTTGATTCTAGTAGATGCAGATGTCATGTCGTCGAACCGCACAAGATAGCCAACTTCGTCACCCAGCTTGCAGCCGACTTCTTCGGAAACACGCTTCGCTACCGACATGGCGGCGACTCGACGTGGCTGAGTGCAACCAATGATTCCATCGTTGGCGAAACCACCCTCGGCAAGATATTGTGTCAGCTGGGTTGTTTTTCCTGAGCCGGTCTCTCCGACGACCACCAGTATCTGGTTTTCGCGGACAGCTTTAATGACTTGGTCTCTGAAAGCAAATACAGGCAGCGACTCTCTTTGTTCTTTCATGCTCAAATTTGTCCGCTTGCCAAGAGACTCGCCCTTGGGAGCGACGACCCTTTTCCATTCCGGAACTTCATCCGATTTGGCATTCATTCTTGCGTTGCGAAGATCGCTAGCAAATTTGCGCTTGTCGGGGTCTGCCATGGGATCCTCCCACTGCGAGGAGATATTCTCCTTGGACTCTTCCTTGGCAGCTGCGTCGGCCTCTTGCTGTTTCAGCTCCTTGCGTTCTTTTGCCAAAGAGGTTCCTGACATGGCCGCGCGGTTCATCGACCCGTCGGGAGCCTTGACTACGCGAATGGGCGACAGCTCCAACGATTGTTTTGTTTGACCGGCAAGAAATGGTGGCTCTTCCTCTCGCACTTCGATATCAACATCCTCCTCCAGCTCTAGCTCGCCATCACCGTGTAATGTCGCGTTGTAATCTTCTTCCAGGTCAGGATAGTCGGATGCCTTTGCGACGCCGGATGCAATAAGTTGGCGGATTTCCCATCTCTCGGGCGATGTCATCCGCTTCTTCTGCTTCCTCGGCGGTCCTATATCGTCGCGGGGCATGCCTGATATGGGCTCTTGGTAGCCTTGGCGTCCACCACTACCAAGCGCTTCCATGTTGGCACCAGTTGTGAGTCTTGCGGCTGGCTCTAGGTCTCTGCCTGAGGACTGATCGACGTCCTTCATGGACAAGCCAACTCTTGAGCCTTCTATACTCGTAACTTTGACCCAGACCTTTTGGCCACGTTCTAGCAGGTCAGAGGGGTGGTTTACTCGCTGGCCCGCAGCCATTCTTGAAACGTGCACTAAACCATCCACCTTGCCCTGAACGTTGTGTAGGTTCACAAAAGCGCCAAAGTCTTTTATGCCCGTGACGTGGCCATTGTATATTTTGTTCATTTTCGGTGCATCGTCGACCTCGGGTGCCGGAGCACGTCGGAATTCGTCATCGTCTCGATCGTCGCGGTGTCTCCTTCGACCCTTGCGTGAGTCGCGATAGCCGTCACGCCAGTCCTCATCTCCCTTATCTTGCGACCGGGATCGTGAGCGGAATCGACTCTTCCTGCGATCCTCTCGCGACCGTGATCTATCGCGCCGTCTGCGTGTGGACTCGGATTCTTCGTGGGGACTGCGGCTTCGTTTGCGCGACGACGCAGGTTTATCTTTGCGTGCCTTGCCTTCGAGGCCCTCAAGCAACGCCAGTGTATCATCAATAGCATCCGCGCCTTCATCGGCGGGCACCTCTTTGTCCGGCAGCGCCAGGCCGCCAAAAGCCTTTTCCTTCTCTTCGAAGGTGCGCGAGTGTGATTCTTGCTCATGCGCAGCACCATTCTTGCCCATGCCCTTGAACTTGGGATGCATAGTAAGAACAAGACGATCCAGGCTGTCGACCAAGCTGGGCGGGAAGTCGGCGCCGATACCATCAAGCTTCTTGCGAAATTCATCGGCAGACTTGCTCTCGAGGCGCTGGGCGATGAGGAACTCGGCGAGAGTCTTGTCGCTTACGCCTACATGGTTTTGAAGTTCTGAAGTCACTTTGGACACGAGCGAGAGCAGCTCGAGGTTCAGAAAGTCATCCATGGCGGCGGTTTATCCTGCGCAGTGCAGGGCAGGGGTGTTGTATGTTCAACCGCGGCGCAAAGTGGATGGCAAATGGTCGGTTCAAACTTTTGGTAAGTTGGAGATCTCAAAAGGCAACAAGTTTGAGTGGGTCCATGGTCGAAAGCCGGTTCGTTGCCGCTCTCCGGTATTACCCTGGACTTTGACCGACGGCGGGAGATGTATTTCGCTACTTTGGACTGTCTTATTTTAATCTGAAAAAAAAAATATCTTTTACTCGAACTGAATAATATATCGCTTGTTTGTTAAAGCGATGTGTAGCGGCCAGAACGGACCTCGTGTTGTCGCAGACTGTCGTCTTCAGCCGATTGATTGAGCCTTACACCACAAGACTTGCTTGGATGCAATTGACAGTGGGCCACCTGCTTATCGGCAAACCACATGATTATACGGAATCACATTTCGTCGTTGCTAATTACCGACTATATTAGAAAAAGGTTACAAAATTCACTAGGCCAATGTATGCCAAGTTGCAACAGGAAAGACTCAACCACCGGCTAAACGTATGGCGGTAAGCGTCGTCCGGCATCTCTAATATGTTTATATTAAATACCCATAAACTTGCATCTGCATATGCCAAGCAAACGCATGAAGCTCAGTCGGCTATTGCTTGAACTGCATGCTGGATACCGCATTTGATGTTTGTGCGTTGTTCTTGGACTCGCAGATCGTACCCGGACGTGGGCAATTGGACCCGCGCGATGTAACCTGAGACCAGTCAGCCTGATCTTTAAAGGGCCCGTTTCTGTTAGGCTCTGAGGATATTCCACGACTGACTAACTGCCGTAATATGCAATCTACAAATGAGGAGAAATGCAGCGCAGCCAGTCGTTTAGGTGCACTGTTTCGGCCGCTTATCCCTTCTTGTCTTTTACACACAGCCTTGTCGCGTGCATAATTACCCATGCTCAGATTTAATAAGGGAAGTCTCTCACGTAACTGTTTTATGAGAATGTAACATTTAAAGTCGCTTGCCCCCCCCTTCTGGTGCAGCTCAGCTCACACTTTTCTTCGGGAGCGTGTGCTGGAATTTATGCTGTGCCGATAGTCTTGAGGTAGCGACAGTCTTCAAGTAGTGACGATTGCCATCCCTAGGTCTCAACATGGGCAGCGAAAAGGAAATTGCCAAAATGGGCACTTCAGTGATGGCCAAACCTTCAAGGTCATCGCCGCACGGTAACCCTGACGAAGCGTTAGCGATTGATCCCATTGCAGAACGCAGGCTGGTGCGAAAGCTTGACCTCATCGTGTATCCCACATTCTTCATCATCTACATGATGTCGTTCCTCGACCGAATCAATATTAGCAACGCTAAAATCCAGGGCCTAGTTGAGGATCTCGAGCTGTACGGTAACCGATTCAATGTGGCTCTTTTTGTGAGTATTCATCTAGAACCACATGTAGCCCAAACGCATCTGTATAGCTAACCTGTATCAACAGGTCTACTTCATCTCTTACATCCTAATGGAAGTCCCATCAAACATGATTATTAAAAAAGTGAGACCGTCAGTGTACATCTCATCGCTCATGTTTTGCTGGGGACTGATTAACATGTGCATGGGATTTGCCCAAAACTACGCAACCCTGGTGGCGCTTCGCTTCCTCCTCGGCATGTTTGAAGCAGGAGTGTTGCCGGGAATCATCTTTGTTACGTCGACATACTACAAGCGCCACGAGTACCAGAAGCGCATGTCATTCTTCTTTACCAGCACTGTCGTCGCCGGTGCGTTTGGCGGCTTGATTGCATACGCGATTGCCCGACTTGGACGTATCCATCACTTTTCGGCGTGGAGATGGATCTTTATCATCGAGGGTGCGATTACCTCTGCTATTGCGGTCATTGCGTACTTTCTCATCATTGACTGGCCCGAGACTACAAAATGGCTGAATGAAGAGGAGAAACAGATCCTTAGGGCTCGGATCGCGCAGGACGTTGGTGACCTGTGCCATATGGATACGCTGGATAACAAGGCGTTTCGACGGATCATGAGAGACCCCAAGATCTGGCTTGGCGCCATGATGTATCTTGGCGTCGGAGTCGCAGGGTACGCCGGGGCGTTTTTCCTGCCTTCAATATTGGTAGAGTTTAATTGGGAGCCAGAAGAGGCGCAGCTGCATACCATACCGGTATATGCATTCACGGCAGGCATCATGTTGCTAGGCGCCTGGGCATCAGATCGTGCCAAACACCGGTTCGGATTCATGGTCGGCGGCGCCTGCATATGCTCCATTGGTCTTTGTATGCTGCTTGCGCAGGAGGGCAAGTCTCGCGACTTCAAGTTTGGTGCCGTCTTTCTAGTCTTTGGCGGTGCTTACACGGTGACACCAATGGCACTCGGATGGCTACAGAATAACCTGTGTGGACGCTGGAAGCGAGCGTTTGGTGCCGCTGTGCAGGTCATGCTGGGGAACTTCTCGGGCATCATTGGCAGTAATATATTTCTGCTGAGTGAGACGCCGCGATATGTTACCGGGTATAGTGTGTCTCTGGCCATGATGTGGTTTGGCACGTTGTCGGCTTTTGCGTTGTTCCTGGTCATGTGGAGGGAGAATAAGAAGCGAGAGGCTGGAGAGAGAGATTATCGATTGAATTTGCCTGAAGACGAGAAAGATAACATTGGAGACGATCACCCGAGTTTTCGATTTACTCTCTGATGAGTGGGCGGTGTGTTGGCAAAGTTACGGATAAAGACTTGGTTTTTTATTTTTATGTAAGCCGCGTTGGTGAACAGACGATCTGGATTGGGTAATTCTGAATCTGATAAAATGATGGGAATCTCTTAATGACGGCACAAAATTAATGTATGCGTAAGACAACATGACAAACTAGACAATACCCCAAAGATAAATAAATAAAATCTTCTGTAAAACAAGACATCCTCTCCAGGTTCAACTCAACTTGGTGCTTTTCTGCGTCCACCACGAAAAGAGTCACCGGTGGGTCGAACTACTGGCATTATCCAATCACAGCAGGCCAGCTTCCGTGGCCTATTACGCAAGCCTTGCTGCCAGCGAAACTGGGCACACGCCATGAACCACCTAGTAACAGCCTGGAACCGCTACAGGTACTAAACCGGTGCCACTGCCTCGTGACGCTATCCAGCTGGGCTGAGAGCGGGAACCAAGCTAAAAACTACCGCTTCCCTGCTCTACAAACCAGCCTAGAAATCCTGTCAATCTGCAAACCACAAACGTCTTCCAGCGCTCATCGCATTTTCCCTTTTCCTTTCTCAAGTCGTATACACCGAATATCCAACATGTGCTCGGCCGACATCTTCCTCGGCGTCCTCGCCATCCTCTTCCCGCCTCTGCCTGGTACGTCTACCCTTTGCCACCAATGACCCCGCGTCATGTTCAACCACTCGACGAACAACCGTTTGCATTGAAGGCTGCGTCGCTATTGATGATTCCGTTTGGAACTAAACCACTCGGCTCATCTGTTTTACTAACTTTCTTTCCAGTCTGGGTCAAGTGCGGCATCTGCAGCGCAGACTCCTTCATCAACATCCTCCTCTGCATCCTCGGCTACATCCCCGGCCTCTTCCACGCCTGGTACATCATTGCCAAGTTCCCCGAGCCGCCCTACGAATACGAAACTCTGGCGCGCGACCGTGAAGACGGCAGAGTCACCTACGTCTATGTCCAGCCTCCCCATAACCAACACCAGCCCAACAACAACAACAACAACAACAACAACAACCGCATGAACTACGGCACGAGCACTGGTGGCAATGCGCCGCCCGCTGCTACTCGTAATAACCAATCTGGGCCTGCGCAGGCACCGCAGCAGCAGGGTGTTTCGGCGGCCGGACAGGGTGGCTCTGATGGTCAGGTTCCTCCGTCGTATGCTGATGTTGTTGGCGACCACAAGGTTCAGCGCAACTAAAGCGATGCGACGACTGGCGCGAGATTTAAAGTTACATGTAGTATAACGATGATGATGACAGAAATAATGGGCATTGACACGCTGTATTTGACAGCTCGTTTTGAAGATGTTGCCTGTGTGGCGATGGAATGCGCATGCTTACGGGCATAGATAATTGTTACAAGGCTAGCACGGACATCTGTTCGCTCAATCTCACTTTTTGTTTCAAGGCGTTGGATCGCAGTTGATTTTTTTTTCTTTCTTCTGGGCTGGTATTAGAAGCAACTTAGCTAGGATAAGCATCCTTATATCGAAGTGTCTGTGTCATCAATTTTTGAAATCAAGTGCAAGGCCTGTAAGCCGCTCTCCATTTTCTTCCTTGCCTGACTAGGAACTCGCTCCCAACTCTTCTCTCTCATTCAGTCTCTACTTCTCGATCCTGATTAACGATATCATGGATAGACTGCGCCGGCCGTTCTTCAGCGCGAGGCGTCTTGAAACCTTTCATCAGCTGCTGCGGTAAAAAGGTATAAAACGAAGGATAAACGCCATGTACAGCTTTAAGAAAGCGCAGACCGCTTGCGGTTTGACACACTGTTGCGGAAACCTTCATGCCAGTCTTCATGTTTTCTAGAATATCTGTTTCGAAAAACAAAACCACTTCTTCAGCTTTCGGGGTATCCTTTGTTTGGTCCGGTTTGGCCCAGCCGTCTTCGACTGTCGCAGTGACAAACACGGCTTTTCCGAGAGGTTTATACCCGAGTGGCTTATGTTCAGTACCTGTGGCTATGCGGCGGAAACGACGAATCACATCTTGCGACGGCAGTTCGATGCTGCAGAGTTCCAAGACACAATCAAGTGACGTTGTTTTAGAGGGGTCGGGTGTAAGGCGGATGTGTGAATTTTCGCCCAACGCAGCGAGTGAAGTGTAAAACACCAATTCGGAAGAGAAGTCATCTGATATATTGAGTTGAATCAGTGACCAATCCTCAAAAGTCGAATCTGCAAATAGGCGGCTACCAGAAAGGTTGAATAGACCAGGTAAGGAGGCGTTGAATTGTGTCATGGCTGCAAACTCGACACGAGCCCGCGCGGCGATGCGGAGCGTATTGTTTATGTCGGCTTCGTATTCTGGGCAGACATCATGCTGTAGGATGTAGCGAAGAAACCCTTCGACAACAGCGATTGCTCGGTCTATAGATGCCAAATCAAGGCCAGTGAGAGCCGGCAACGCAGTTGAGAAGAAGCCGGACGCTACGCCGGCAAAGTCCACTGTCCAGTTTGCAGGGTTTCCGTCGTAAAAGCGACCGCTGGTAGCTCCAGGGCCAGCAACGATATCGTTAAGTGCGTCATCGCGACGCTCGATGCTTGAGATGAATGATGGGTCCTCGGCATCTTGTCCGCAGAATGGTCCCGATGAGGTATCGACACCGCCAAGAAAGAGATACTCGTTAAAGTAAAGACTCTGATCTGGGCTTAAACGACGACGAGTTCTGAAACCGTAAATGCAAGTTGACATGCGCCTAGATTTCATGTTAGCCCGTGGCTGAAAGAAGGCTATGCAATACTTACACTGCAAATGGGACGTCACTGCAAGCCAGGTTAGCATATGCGACCAATTTTGCTGTCGGAAACTGTACTTACGGCGCATAAAGCTCGGTTCTTTCGTGATGTGCTTCCTGGGGTGTTGTTGGAGCATCGGCGAAATATTCTACAGGAAGGCATTCATGTTAGCAAAAGTTATAGAATAAAACTATAGAAAAATAAACCTTCAAAACCGCTGGGCTTCTTCTTCTTCTTTCTTGTAGAGCGGCTCTTGCGCTTCTTTTTCTTTTTGCTTGTCTTTACAGGCAAATCCTCTTCTTCATTTCTAGCCTCGTCCATACGATTTGTTATCTGGTTTTGCAACTCTGGGTGATTCGCAGGTTCTTCCGCATCGCTGTCCATCTCATGCATCTTGATGATTTGGAATGTATCCAGTCGCTTGTAGTATCCAAATTTAAAAGGGAAAATACATGCGAGTTTAAGGAGAAGTGAAGGAGAAGAGGTGCTCCGTTTGCATGGCCGGCGAGCAATGGGGATGCATTCAACCCATCACGGCTTACAGCTGGCGGGCAAACACCTGCCAGCTGTAGATTTAATTCGGCAGTTAAGTTCCCGACGATTCTGATCAAGCGGGCATCTATGTCATCAGTGGATGTAACTATATCTATCCTTCCATTTTCGCTAAGCTTTCATAAATGAGCCGCCGGGTAACTTGACGGCATCATCCGGCGGATGGGCAAAAAGGTCAAAACACGGAATTTGCGATTCGCAATATTGAATGGAGTGGCGGTGTTCTAGCGCCACCGCACTAAAAACTAATTCGGCACAGGGGACCTGCCTCCCTGCGACCCTGCTGAATTGACTGGTTCCCAGGCAACTTTAGCCGGTGTTCACCGACGTTTAATGACGATGACGGCGCTGCACCCCGCCACGGTTGAACACGGCCGTGCCCCACTGAATCCCTGTGTAGCTCGCTCCGCCGGGGCTGAACTGGTAGGCTGATTGATGGGCCATGGCCTGCACACAGGCTGTGCCTGTGGCTTGCCTGCGCTACCTACGGGCGTGTTCGCGAAAAGTTGAAGAATGGATGGATGTCCAGTCACGTCCCAGGCACGAAAGACAAGTACCGGCACCGCCTCGTTCTGACAACAAAACGACTCATACCTACCTAGCACGCTGGATACGACTTATAGAGCCTGATGACCTGAACCTGTGTCACCCTGTGGCTCTGTTCTATAATATACTCGAAACCCGACTTTCATCCCTACAATCTTGCACACGCTGTGCACAACACTCGACTCCTCGACGCCGCCACGCGCCCTCCATCCAGGGACTTGATGCCAACGACCTCTACCGAAAACTGCTGCGCGAATCATTATAGCGCCTTTCGTGCCGAATAAGATATACATCACTTCTTTAAGGTACAAACTGGATTGCCAGACTTGAACCTTGTCCGGGGCGGCCGCGTTTGGTTATTCGACCGCCCATCTGTAAAACCCCTTTGGCTCCAAACCGCCACGCAAAATGGCCAGGCAAAGACGCATACCAGAGCGTGACGAGTTGCGCGCCTACAATTATGCCGCGGCTGGACAGTAAGTTGACTTCTTTGGCAGATTCACTATTGAATCTAAATTCGCTAACAAGCCCCTTTTGCAGCGAGGGTACGCTCTGCGACGCAGACGGCGAACTCTTCATCAAACCTTGCCACCAAGCTGAGATCGACTTCTACGCTACCGCAAACCGACATTATCCCGAATTCGCCGATATAATGCCCCTGTTCATGGGGAATTTGATGCTTAGCGATTCCAAAAATCTTCCAATAGACGATACGGTTGCCGGCGTTGTCTCTGACACTGGTGTAAAGGGCAAAACTGCCATGCAAATAGCAAACACAGTCGCAGAGCAAGTGGCCCATGCCACTGCACCGTTGGCCGCCGAAGAAAAGGCCTGGGTTCCTAGTGGAGGCAAAGCCGTAAAAACAGACCGAGCCGTGGTGCTTGAAAATGCAGGACATGGGTTCAAGCGCCCTAATATTCTCGACGTCAAGCTTGGTGTTCGCTTGTGGGCAGACGACGCGGCGCAAGCGAAAAAGGACAAGTTTAAAGATGTGACGAAACACTCGACACATGGCAGTCTCGCCTTTCGGATTGCTGGCATGAGGGTTTTCCGCGGGTCGGACAACAAGGCAGACTGGGACGACGAGGAATACTTGATTTACGACAAAGACTACGGCCGTATAGATATGAAGACAGAAACCATTCAAGAGGGGTTTGCAAAGTTTATTTTCAACGAGAACGCAGGCATCGACAAGGATCTAGGACAGGCTGTATGCGCAGCTTTTGCCCATGAACTGAGCAGGGTGGAGGATATTGTCAAGTCGCACGAGACGCGTATATACTCTGCTTCACTCCTATTCATCTTTGAAGGAGATGGAGAAGCGCTGCGGGAAGCCATCAACAAGAACAATGAAGTCGTCAGTATGGTTGAAGAGAAGCATGGCAACGACAGCGGCAACGGCAACGGCAACGGCAACCGCACAACGCTACGGGCAGACAGCGGGATCGTCATGGGAGAAGATGACAACATCATTGAAGCCCAGATTCTGGGTGATGCAGACGATGATGACGATGACGATGATGACTTGGCCAACGTGCCGCCTATCTTTGCGCTAAAGCTGATTGACTTTGCTCATGCTAGTTTTGTGCCTGGCAAGGGTCATGATGAAAAAATGGTCATGGGCATCAGGAATCTGCACGAAATATTCGACAAGCTTTCTAAATATGATGTCAAGGATGTTCGCATAGAAGGACTGCATCTTGACGAGAGCGAGTTTTAAAATCAAGCGACCAACATAAATCTGAGGACTATTCTTAGCAACAGGGGCGCATGATTCAAAAGGTGTATTTGGCATTTTGCATCGGGCAAGTATGGAATGATGAAGTATTTATTGGCGTTGGATACGATACAAGGCTTGAGCTGTTCTGATGATGTATTGACTGCCATCTTTGCGATGTTGCTCGATGCCGCATGTATATATTAAAAGGATTCAAGACGGTGATGACAAGACGTCTTGAAAGGTATATACCCATATAAATCCATGTTTATCCATGTTCCTTCCACGTATTTAAAATGAATTACAAAAGTGAATTGCTGTGCAATACATCAGAAGTTATGAGTCAAATGCATAACGGTCTTTTTTCGTCTTCACCATATATATGCCTTGGCCGGCGGTGACGCACAACTGCCCCACCAACATTCGAATTCGACATTCTGCCGTCGAGCTTACCTCCAAGCTTCAACCACACTCACGCACTACCTAGCTACACCTCGTTTGCGCCAACCCATGTAGCCCGGCATGTCAATTCCAGGCTTGGGCCAAATTCCGGCAGAGGTATGAACCTACTTTGACTATTCATTTCCCGACTACGTTTACAACGGCGCCGCTAACCTTGACCACTCAGCCTGTCGAATCGGCAACTCGAACCATCACCCTCAGAGCAGCCGGAGAATGGCGCTTCCAAGTGCCGACCGGATCCTCCGTTGCTCTCAAAGTCCTCTCTGGAACCGCTGAAAAGGACGGCGTCGAATTGGCCGCCCGCCACGCCTACAAGTTTTCCGGCATCAAGTCCAAGATCCTGACCTGGCACGGCTGCGAGCTCCAAGTCGAAGGCCGCTGCGAAGCCGAAGCCGTTGCCGAGTACCCGCAACCGACTGCCAACCCTGCGACATCATATGTGAATCTTCATGCGCGTCTGTCAGAGATGCGCGCTGCTGCGGCGAGCCAGCGTCGCGAGGGCCCGCGTATCCTCGTTGCTGGGCCGCCAAGTTGCGGCAAGACGACGCTAGTACGCACGCTTACGAGCTATGCTACGAGGCAAGGTCATCAGCCGATTGTGGTGAATGCCGATCCGAGCGAGGGCATGCTGAGCTTGGCTGGGACGTTGAGTGCTAGTGTCTTTGCGACGGTTATGGATGCTGAAGCTGTGGATGGCTGGGGGAGCACACCGACGAGCGGGCCGAGTACGGTTCCTGTTAAGCTGCCGCTTGTGTATTACTATGGGAGGGAATCGGCGGAAGAGGACGCGGAAGTGTATCGTGAATTGATTGGCAAGCTGGCTGGTGCTGTCAGCGGGAGGCTGAGTGATGATGCAGATGTCAAGAGCTCGGGCGTGATTGTTGATACCATGGGGGTGAATAATGCAAGCTCAAGAGGCTTGGATCTGCTGGCACATGTCGTTGATGAGCTTTCAGGTACGTTTTTATTAGACCGCGGTCTGGCGGTAAAGGTGCTAACAAGATTGACAGTGAATATTGTGATTACGCTTGGCACTGCGCCGGTGTGCAGTCAGATATCAAAACGTTTCGCAAATGAAAAGACGACCCTTGGAGAAGACATTCAAGTGGTATCGTTGGATCAGTCCGATGGCGTTGTGGACCAAAGCGACATGTTCCTGCAACATACTCGCGAGGCAGCTATTAAAGAATACTTTTTTGGCGATGCACGAAGGACACTAAGCCCGCAGATTCAGCAAGTTGACTTTGGCTCTGTGGTAATTTACAGATTACCTGATTGTAAGGCACCCTATATTCCGTTTGTCGGGTAAACAAAAAGCAGGGCGTTGCTAACTATGAGATGACAGACTCGGACTACGAAAGCGAAACACTCGTCAAGGAAGAAGTCTCTTCACCAATGGAACATTGGGCGCTGGCAGTCATGCATGCCTCAGTTAAGGATTCGCCAGAGACAATCCGATCAGCAAGTGTCATGGGCTTTGTGTATGTATCGGATGTCGACGAGCAGAAACGCAAGGCCAAGGTTCTGGCGCCGGTGAGTGGGAGACTGGGCGATCGGCCGCTTGTGTGGGGGCGATGGCCGGAGCCGTTTATCAACCTGTTGGGATAGATGCCGATGTGGCTTTGTTTCTTTTTTTTTTTCAAATCGTTTCGGTAGTTGGGGATTGGGCTAGAACATGACATGAATCAAAGACTTCGAAAATATGTCCGTACATATTGAGACCACTGAACAAACTGTTGCAAGCGAATCAATGGCCTCAAAAAGACTACACGGCAATTATGCGACAAAGTTGGATTACTTCGAGTCGAGAGCAGTCTCACCCGAGTTGGCCGTACTGTGCATCTTGTTACTCGTATTGTCTTGCTGCAGTCTTGTGGCGTCACTATACATGCTGAATGTGCCATCCGGCAGACGACGCAAGAGCAATCCCGCAGGTCACCTCGCATAGCTATAGACCACCCTGCATGGAGTGGACAGATGCGGGACTACTGGTTCGCTACTTTGTTTTTCGATGGCCACTGGTCGGAGACAGGGGAAGCATTGTGTGTAAGACATTAAGACGATCGCGCAAAGGTATACGACGTGGCACATGCGCTGTAACAACGGGAAGACCTAGTTTTCAACACATCTCAGCTCGCGTCACTTTTCATCACCGTCACTCGGCTAAAGCTGCATGCAGTCTTGCATTTCAGCTAACTCGTACAGCTACAGCATTTACTTTCTACAGCATAGCTCCGTCTCCGCACCTGGCAAACCCGCTAATAAAATAAAAGTAGCTGCCGATCACCAGCTAAACCCAATGGGATATCCCGCGGAGCCACACGGCGTAGCCGCGCTGGAGCTCGCCCCCGCTGTGCCGAGAAGTCTGTGCTCGCAATCGTCCGAGATGAGCAGTTTATTAGCTCTTTGGATACGAGACGCACGCGCCGGGGTTTGCGAGGTGCGTAAAAAAAGTGAGACATGCTTGTTTACTTTTGTGCTCAGTGCTGCCAAAGAGGTTACATCCCAAGACCAAGGTTGGCATGGTCTGAAATTTGTGCCGGGCTTGTAAAAAGGTATAAAATGGTCGACCCATGTCTTGAGTAGTTGCTTTGTTTCCCTGCTTCTTTGTTTTTGTTCATGTGTTGTTAGGCCTGTAAATATATTGCAAAAGACATAAAAGTGTACAGTATTGCCCGTCAATATGTGGTTCAGAAAAGCTGTTGTTTTGTCCGCGCTTTCTCTCCTAGCGGCTGCTGCCCCTTTGGCTGAGAACAAGCCTCGAATCGATTACGACGCCATTATTGTCGGCGGTGGCCCTGCTGGACTTGGTGCATTGAGCGCTCTTGCTCGCGTGCGTCGGAATGTGTTGCTGGTTGACTCTGGCGTATACCGAAATGGTGTTACACGCCACATGCACGACGTGCTTGGATTTGATGGTCAGTTACGCTCAATTCGCCTTCCAAATGATCTACTTGGCTAATAGCTTTGCAGGTGTTACTCCGGCATACTACCGCTGGGCTGCGCGCAAGCAAATCTCACATTACAAAACCGTAACCATGGTCAATGGCACGGTGACCGACATTCAACCTGAGAAGGACAATGCTTATTTTACTGTCACTGGTGATTACGAAGGCGGTCATAAAATCACATATACAGCTCGCAAAGTTGTTCTTGCTACAGGCGTCAAGGACATTTTGCCCAACACACCTGGGCTGCAAGAGAACTTTGGCAATGGCATCTACTGGTGTCCGTGGTGTGATGGCCATGAACACGCTGACCAGCAGCTTGGACTCCTGGGCAAACTGCCCTCAGTTCCTGGAACCGTGCGCGAAATCATCACGCTCAACAAGGACATTATGGCCTTTACCAATGGCACCAACACGGACGAGGCCCAGGCTGAGACGGAGAAGAAAAACCCCAAGTACAAGGAATATTTGAAGTTGAAAAACGTTGTTGTCGACGATAGGACCATCTCATCCATTGAACGACTCCGCAACGGCTCTGATCCCAGCGCTGACCCTAGCTTGCCCACGCACCCCGAGCATGATCTATTCCAAATCAACTTTGAAACCGGCGACCCTGTTAAGCGAAGCGCCTTCCTCACCAGCTTTAGCACCGACCAAGCATCTACGCTAGCTGAAGAAATTGGCGCTAGTCTCGAAGGTGGCAAGATTGTTGTGAATGCGTCCAAGGGCCTGGAAACGAGTGTCAAGGCCGTATATGCTATTGGAGATGCCAACAATGATGGGGCTACAAACGTGCCATATGCGTTATTTAGTGGCAAGAGAACAGCTGTGTTTTTGCATGTCCAGTTGGAGCGCGAGAATGCGGCGGCGGAACTTGCTGCGGTGAATGGGACTTCTTCTGTTGCAAGGAGGACTGTTCATGAGGAAGCACGGGATGTGTGGAATAGAGTTAATGGCAAGCCTGGAGAGCTGCTTTATGCTGGTGATTTCGATGGACAGGAAATCAGGGCGCCGAAATAAATATCTCTTTTCAAACGAGAAGAGCTCTTGAACATAGTTAATTTGGGTAATTTTAATGCGTTTTATGGTCACCGTTTACTTGTCATTTATTGACGTTTAGATTACATGTATTGAAGACTCTGCTATGTAATGATGTACCATCCTTCAACTGTACGCCTCGGTGATGGCTTTCTGCATCGAAGTGATAAAAGCCACTTGCGTAACCCTGCTAGTTTATTGACTCCGAATTCAGGCTCCAGTTATAAGGATGGTGGCTCCGAGGGTTAGCCTGAATATCAGATGTCAACCCAGCCTGATCATGGCCCAGCTCGTGCGCGTCATGCAAGGGCCAATTCCCGCTCTTGGATGAGGTGTCGACTTGAAAGGACCGAGTCAAAGTTATTTCGCCACGGCCGGGCTCCGGGTCAGCTGAGCAGCTATTGTTGGCATTATTGGCGTAGTAGGAACCTTTGACACGAGCGTAGATGGCGTTGACAGCTGGGAGGCACGCACAGATAAGGCCAATTCCTACCTCAGCATTACTGAACAGAATTTAGTCAGTTACAGATCTCGAGTTATTTTCGTGTTATCGATCGACTTACCCAGATAAGACGACCTTTGTAAACACCATAGTCTGATTGGGAGACTGTCCCTCCTTGACAATCAGAATGAGACGGTAGACACTAAAAGCCGTAGCGATACCGCCGGCGCCGAGCATGCCAGTGACCCGTAGCCTCTTCCTCCTTGACAGCTGCAGTGACCAGGTCAACGGCGTAGGAAGCATCAAGATGGCCAAATCGCTTATAACACTGATGATGGCGTCGGCCGTAATGATGGCGCTTTGGTCCATGCATTTCTCTTTCTGCCCTTGCCAGTATGCCGGGATTGGCCAACAGATGAAGATCTTGATAAAGACACCAGACACATAGTAGGCGACAATAACACCAATGAGAACGTAGACGCCGATAAGGGTCTTTTTATGAACCGATCCGAAAACGCGAACAATGATGAGTAGCAGGGCGAGTTTGACCGTCATGGCCATCGGAGCGTAGAAGATGGTGGCAGCATAGGCAGACTATTTCTTGAGCGCTGTTAGAACATATATGCCTTGAATTGAAAAAGGGCTTGTATCTGACCTGGAGAAACTTTTGCATATTCGCTGGTGATACCTCCCATTGGTTGATTCCTCCGCCATACTTTGCAGCTGCAAATGAGTTGTCAGTGTCATGTCGTGATGTCCGGCACTGGGCGCGCTCACCAAAAAGGCCAGTGATACAGTATCCAACCATGAGAACCTATCATATCGTAAGCTCCGAAAACATTCAAGATATGGATGATACGGACATATGAGGAATACGTAGCCCCTGCTATAAATTAGTAAAGCATCGAGGGGAAGGAGTGCTCGCCAAGTCTACTTACAGTCATCCCAACTGGCGACAGTGGCAAGTATTTTAGTCTTAGCATATAGGCGCAACGCGACAAATATCGAGACAAACAAGAGCGTCAACCACTGTGTGACGCACATCACCGTCTTTAACACATCTTGTGGGCTATCCAAATCTGGATCCACGCCATCTGGTGGCGGAGCAGCTCCTGGGAAGTCGCTCATGTCCAAGCCGAAGACTTTTCAAAGTATTCGGCAAACGCGTAGGTGAGAGATAGTGCAAACATTAAGAAACAGACGGCAAATTGAGTTTTGTTACCCCCAAGAAAGACGCTGAAGTCACGGCTTTGATCGAGAATCGACAAGAAGGGGGGAAACAGACTGCCAAGAGGCCGGTAGGAGGCGAGTCATATAGGTTTGTATATACATATATACATGCTAGCCACATGGATAAAGTTAATACCAGCTACTCCCTCCGCGGGAACAATGCTCACTGCCGCTGGCATGTCACCAGTAGTTGCGACAGGGTTTAAACAGCCGCAAATCTTGTCAAAATGTCGGTGCGCTGGGTGCTTGTCAACGTTGGAGATGCACCCACAGCCGTTGAACTATCCACTTGCTAACATTTAATACCTTTTCATAGCAGAGGGCTTTCTCATCGTCCAGTGCCAGATGATCCATTCCCAAAGTTCATATTGTTAGGCCCGTCTCGAGCGGTGGAACCAATCACATGTTGAGGCCCAGTGAATGTGCCAAAACTGTACGATCGGCAGGAGAAACGGCGTTGCAAAGCTGCATGACGCCCCGTCCCGGCCCCGGCTTTCATGAGAAATTTTCGGGTCAACCCTGCAAAAACTGTCTTTGGCGCTGGTGCCGGCTCCATCGCCGTCGCCAAATGGTAGAAGATGGGGCGATCGTTAATATGGATGAAATACGAAGTATGCCCGGCCAACGCCGATATCAGTTGAGCTGTGGAGGAGGGAGGAGAATGGCTGGCTGCCTCTTCCCAAGATCTTCGGCATACGAATTAGTGCTTTTCCCGCGTCCTATTCTTTTGGCAGGCCAGGAAGCAAGCTTGACTGAACGATAGACTGACCCCAGTGTCTTTGACTTAATAGCTCCGGTATGTGTATAGCGCAAAATCCTATACCGTATCTCGGCTCCGGTTAAAAAGCGCAGAAATTGGTTCCCAATAAGTCGTATGCTGAACAGTTGCTAGGTTGGATCGTTAGACGGCATTTCCCGACAACCTACGAAGATCGTTATACTTCTCCGAATTGTCAATTAAAACACTGCATAATACCCGATTCGTATCATAGGATACGCACGATTCGGATAGAATAATGGGTGACTTGATCAGCACCAATGACGACTCGATGCTCTTTGAGCCCCTCACAATCGGCAATGGAAAACTTAAGCTCAAGCACCGAGTTATTTTAGCACCGCTCACCAGGAATCGCGGGACACCTGTGAACGGCAATTCCACACCAGAGAACCCTAACCGTGTCTGGGTCCCTAACGATCTCATGGCTGATTATTATAGCCAACGGGCGACTGAGGGTGGTCTTGTCATCACTGAAGGACTGCCGCCCTCACTCGAGGTACTAGTTTTGTCTTCTTAAGATCCTTGATTATGCTGACTCTTTTCAGGGTAATGCCATGCCCGGAGTTCCAGGCATCTTTACCAAGGACCAAGCGGAGGGATGGAGAAAGGTGGTGGATGCCGTACACGCCAAAGGCTCTTATATCTACGCACAGCTCTGGCACTCTGGCCGCGCTAATATCCCACATCTAACCGGCACCGCGACACTGGCTCCGTCTGCGGTTCCGTGGGATGATCCCAACGAGACGTTCGCGTACCCTCCGCCACACTCGGCAATCCCAGTAAAGATAGCTGAGCACCCGCCTGTTGCTTTGACCGATGACTATATCAAGAAAACTATAGGCGACTACTGCGATGTGGCTAAGGCAGCAATGGATGTCGGTTTCGACGGCATCGAGCTCCATAGCGCCAACGGATATCTGCCGGAGCAGTTTCTGAGCTCCAACTCCAACCACCGTACCGACAAATACGGCGGATCGCCCGAGAAACGTTGTACTTTTGTGCTCGAACTCATGGAGGCACTGGCCAAAACAATTGGCCAGGACAATCTGGCTATTCGATTGTCGCCATTTGGTCTTTTCAACCAGGCACGCAGCGAGCAGCGTGTTGAGACTTGGACACACCTCTGCCGCGAGCTCAAGCAACGCCTACCGCAACTGTCGTATGTAAGCTTCATTGAGCCGCGCTATGAACAGATCTTCTCTGAGGCCGAGAAGCAAAGATTCTTGGAGTCCTGGAACTTGCCCAACGTAGACTTGTCGTCTTTCCGCGCCATCTTTGGCGACACACCTTTCTTCTCGGCTGGTGGGTTCGACGATACGAATTCGTGGGGTGTGATTGAGAGCGGCAAGTATGATGCCCTTGTTTACGGTCGTTATTTCATCAGTAACCCTGATCTGCCTGAGAGGTTGCGAAAGGGATTGCCGCTGGCGCAGTACGATCGTTCGCGATTCTATGGGCCGTTTGAAGACCCGGCCATTGGGTACACCGACTACCCCAGATACAAAGAATGAGTGGCGATGCTCTCCCCAGTCTAAAGTAGGTGGTTCCGGCTCAATATCAAAATATTTAAGAGCAGCAATATAGATAGATAGCCATCGGTCATTGGCCAACCACGGTCGTGTTAGATATATTGTCTAGACGTACTGCAAATCAATATGATTAAGCATACACAGCTTCATCTTCTAACGGCTTTTTCACTGCTTCGCAACGATGAGAAAATCTCTACACTACGTTGCTAGTGTAAGTTTGGCACATTATACGCAATAGAGCAGTAGTGGTTCCCCGTTATTCGTCCCAGCTGAATACAGGCAGCACAGAGTGCTGTGACGTGGCATACATGGCTTGGCATGGCTCCTACGTCAATATATCAGAAGGAAAAGAAATGGAACGCCTCATTGTCGGTAAGTCTTATGGCTATATTATATCGATGTGTAAACTAAAGCCAGTTCCATCGCTCATTGCGTTGCATGCACGGTACATGAACGCGTAAGGCTCTTCCGCTGTGATTACGTCCACACCACCCCTAAAACCACGCCTTTGGACAGAAGGAAATAAGGGGAGACGCAGAAATTTTCCCGTTAAGCTCAGACTACCTGCAGTATCCATTTATGAGCCCAGCAAGTGCTGTTGAATGCCTTTGTAAATGAATACGGTGTGTGGCGGTTAATCTCTATATTCACAATCGAAGGTTGCCATACGCTGCCGGCTCACAGAATCCTACCAGCGCAAATTGTCCTACTTAACCCTCCGATATTCATTTACTTGCGCAGTGCCAGTCTCCAGCGCGATTTCGATAGCCTGGTAGTAAGCAATATATCCGGAGGTGGTAGTACAAAATGGCACATCGCGGCCGTGGCAGGTCGAGCCCAGGGGAAGAGTTCAACGCGCACCTACACATTCGAGGTGCTGTCATGTCCGAAGGCGGCCGATGGGCGGTAAGCTCGCTAGTTGAGGACCTCTTAGGTGCTTCGATGCATTTGAGGGTAACCGAGATCGCCTTGGCGGATGAGGTGTTGAAGGTACTTTTTTCTTTGTTTTATGCTGCCAAAGTTGTAGCATAGGCTAACATGCTGCTAGATTAGACTCGCCTCGAATGTCCGGAGGCCCGAGAGCCAAAGAGAGCCTTTGATGACCAGGCTTGGTTGCTATGTCAAGCCATCATGGACACTGAAAAACAAAAATGCATATATAAGTACTCCAGCTTTGGTCTATTAGGCTTTGAACCGCAACCAAAAACATTCGAGAGCTACTGGCTGAAGGCCCTTTGCAAAGCGAGTCGAGAGAGGGGCATGAACTTTACCGATGAAATTAAAGTAGTTCAGGAGACCACATTCCTTCCTGGTCAGTTGCCAAAGTTGCGTTTGATGGACTGGATAGGTGTCTGATACTGCAATAGGGCTTTGGGGATGAACACTAGTATGATCACCGGCCTTCCAATTCGGCATGTTGGATTGGAGAACATTCCCTTTGGATATGATCCAACGCGCCGTGTACGGTCTGGCCGCAGGTTTTCAGAGGAGTTGATAGATGAACAACAGGTACGATATTCATCTTTGCGATGTTGTCCCAAGACTTGCCCTAAAACAATAGCATAGGTGCCTACCGCGTCTGAAAACGACTTGATCGAGTCAATCGCTCGGTGGGAGAAGCTTGTTGGGGCAATGGTTGACAAGACGAGACAACTTCGAGGTGAACTCTGCCACAGCGCATATTCAGTTGCAATCACCTGGCTGACGGCTATAGGTAAAGTTACACGAGACGGTGCAATCTTGGAGGTTTGGCTCAGCTCGATACGACACCAACAGTACGAAGTGCTAGTTGCCCTTGGAAGAATTCTGGTTGGTCATGAAGGTGTGCTAAATGAGTTCTGCGACAAGTTCAACGCTTCCGGCTCTGGCAGCCTCTTAGGTCATTTACAGGATGGGATAGGCTGGTTGACCCGCAACACTTGCAAAGCCATGGCACGGCGACTTTACCAAAGTGTGTGATTATTGCATTCTCCGACTCAAGACGATAGCTGACTGCAAAAAAGAAATACGCGTCACTATGCACCTGTACCTTATTCGGCGGGATATGAGAATTCTTGAAGAATGGAGGGCGAGTCCGAAGAGCGACGGTACACTCTCTGTGAACGACATGATGGAACTCGGGACCAACGGCGTGGTCTTGCGTTGGAAAACGTTTATTAACGCCTCTCTCCGCGCCGGTAGCTCGGGTGCAACGGCTGATATGCTATCTGAAATTGCGCGTTCCAGTAAAGGTATGAAGGCGACACCAAACGACGTCGTTGTTTATATGAAGCGGTCACTTGCCTTTCGAATGGAGGCTGTGACCCGCGATCTCGACTTGACAGAAAATACACAGGAGGAGGGGCTGGGAAGAAGATACAGAGTGAGAAGTAGCGACGACGAAATAGTCTTTCGCAATTTTACGGAAATGGAAAGCGACGATGAGATCGAGTCTTCATCTGGAAGTGGAGATGATTGACAAGAGATTAGCAAGCTGAGACTTGTTGGTGAGGGCACAAGGATACGGATGGAGTTAAGGCAAACAGTTTGGTAGCTAACACTCAGCGTTTGGATGGTGGACCTGAACCTTTGCGCATTAAACAGCACTTATGATGCAGGGGATACGTGGCCGAGTCTGAAATATTTTCGTGATGGCCAGCACGCCGATATGTAGCACATTGCCGTCTCTGGATATAACTTCCTGTAACTGCATGTAGGAAGACACCTCCCGTGTATAGGCCTCAGGGTCAATAAGTTCCTCCAGCGTTTAAAGTACAGAGTACTTCTCCCGTTATTCGACAATTGCACCCAACACCACTTCGCAACCATTGAAGTGCAACAATGCAAAAATCATCCATGTTGACTTGAGCATAAAGAGCATCAATGGGCCCTTCAGCTCTCTTTGACTGCTTATGAGAAGAAACAGCAAAATACTTCATCAGTACAAAAAATACATATTTCTTACTTCATTTTAAACGCTAAAGGCTGCTGGACATATTTGTCGGCAAGTGGCTCGCACGGCGGCCAGCATGTATGTTTTGGCTTGCGTACTCCCACGTTACGAGGATGCCAGTGCGCCGTTTTGCCGGGCACCATTCGACGAGTGACCGATATAAAAATTGTAGCGTTGCGGTGTCTCACACACATATACAATATCTGTCGCATAGCGCATCTCGGCGCTGCTTAGCTTACAATGGAAGTCGTCCACCGTTCTAACGCCTATCACCGCCGCTATGCACTATTGTCCTCTGATCGGCGATAAAATGGCAAAAGTGAGCTGCATAACAGCATCAGCCGCAATGTTTTGCGGAACTTATGTGTTCAACTGGTCGTACTCGTAGTCATACGGCGGTTAACGCCGCAGACCGTGACTTTCCGTCGCATTAGCCGCAAAGGTTCTGACACTTCGGGACATGCCGAGCATCTAATGGTCCGGGCGTCGTATTCGAATGTGGCCCTTGTACTGTACCGTCCTCCTAGTGCATCTAGCTGCAGGCTGCTGACAAGGTAATCTCGAGCTCTGCGACCGTGAATTTGTTTGATCTTCGTAGACTCGGGAGTTGGTTGGGCGGCTGTTGTTCCGCCAAGCGTTAATTACCCCAGCAAGCTTGCGCAACGTTGCGGAGTTCAGGGCGGTGCAAATGGAAATTCGGCAGCCTGCTTTGAAATCAAAGTGGGTGTAGTGTGAAACTTTGGCCCTGTTTGATTGTTAATACGCACGCAAGGGTTCCAGTGGCTTTTTGGATCGCCCATACTGCGTGGGCTGTGTAAGTCGGCAGAAGTTGCCGACTGCAGCCTCGCATTCGCTTTGTTCAACTTAGCCGGCTAGTGATTGCGAGGCTGATAAGGGACTGAAAACGTTGACGCGAGGACGGACACATGTTCGTTATCAAAGCACCATGTGCGACGCGTCGTTACGAGTACAAAGGCTGCGGAGTTTTGGGAAGCAAGTTCTCCAGTTTACAATGTTGGGCTCCGGCGAGCGACCAATTAGTCGCACCTGCGCTCGTAATTGACCATACGCGCCAATCAGCTTCTGTCACAGCTAGTGTCACGATTACGCGAAATTTAAGAGGGTTGATACAGAGCGATTATATCGTTTTCGCATCTGCAATGCAGGCACACATGGGCAGGGGTGAAACCAGTGTTGAAATCTTCTCGGTCTGAGTCACCGGAACATCCGGTAGGACGTGGCGCGCAACTCAAAGCGTGTGGAAAGATTTACCAGGGCGTTGGGAATGAATTGGAATGAATCAGACTGAACTCATGGCTTAAATCCGGATGGTGTGGCGCTCGGAGGCTTGGAGATTGAGCAGGGGAGGGTGCGCCCGCGGCAGGCAGCACACCAAGTTTCTGCATTTAACCCAGTTTCGGGAATTGGCACACATGCTCTGGGCAGCCCATTGACGCCAGATGAGAGTTTGGGACTTCCCCCTGGGTACCATGGGCTGTGATTAACTCTCTGTTTCTATTGTGGAAAAGGCTGCCATGAAATACACAGCCCAGAGCTCTCCGAGTAATCTAGGAAATCAAGCCCGTGGGCTGAATGACGTAGCAAATGCTCTTGTCAGGAACCAATGAAAATTATGCTCGTAATGACTCGCTAGCTAGACACCAAAGACGGGCAGCCGATCGCCGATTCGGCAACCCGAGTAAGGACGGCCAATTATGATCGAGGCCGACCAAAGCAGCGGGCCAATGGCCGCGTCGGGGATAGAGTTACGTATGTGACAATTACTAATTGTGCTACTCGTATTAGTCTGGCAACCATTGACAGAGCATTTTACTGGCAGAGAAATACACTACAAAAAAAGAATAGCAAATCGCAATCCGGGCTAATAAACAAGGGCATGCTCCACACTAAGACGCCTATGATACGCACTGGCATGGACCCGGCCGAGAGAAGGCTAGGCCGAAAAATAGAACAAGCAGTTATGAGAGTAAGAAGAAAAGTCAAGCAAATATAGAGTAACGAGATTAACAAAACATTGTAAAGAGTCGAATTGTAATGGCGAGGTTCACCTCTGCCTTTGTCCCTGACACTCCCGTCAAGCTTTGCGATCAATTCTCGCACCGCCGTCACAACTGCAAACTCGTTTCGGAGTTTAGATGCCGTCTATTCGCCAATCTCCATTCGGAGACCCATGATGCCATCCACACCTTGCGGACTTTACGGTGGGCCCTCCGTCCTTCCGTCGCAATACCCGTGCCCCGAAAGACTCTTACGAGTACGTCGTACTTTTTCACTGGGGACTTGGTCCCTCTTTGTGCGCGCCTTGCTTACAATTACCATTTCACTCAGATCCATCTGGGCTCCGTAATTTGCTAGGGGTAGTCGTGCAAGGTTCCCATGCGTCATTCCGGGGGGGTTGCGCTTTGCTTCCACGCTGTGTGGATTCCCATATTAGCACTTGCTTTAGCTCCAGAGCCAACATTTTATGTAGCCGGATTTCGGCTGATTTAAAATCATATCAATGCCCACCTCCTTACAGCATTTCTGGAGTGCGTTTTCCTGTTAGTACGTTATAGACTTGCCATCAACTGTTCACTAAACGAACGAGGCGTCGACTCTCAGTCTCGTTTTGACGGTGCCTTTTGGCATTAGAGCTGTGTTGGCTATTCAACAAATCCTAGCAAAGGAACATACCATCGAATGGGATAAACACTGAAACAATTGTTCACCAACGTATACGATAAGAACTCATACACTCAACCGAAACCATGGCCGCGGAAGAGCGGCAGATTTCGTCACACCCCAGTGACGAAGTCGAAAACCCTCGAAACCTAGCTTCCGATCCTGCATCTTCGAGTGACACCTCTGTCGACGGCTACTGGGGCGATAACGATGCCGGTCACCCAGTGCGACGCCGATCCGCCACCCAGGATTACCAAGAACTTCAGCGTGAACTGAGCAGACGCAGCTCGAACCAGCAAAAAGGCGAACATGAAAAGAAGCCCTCGAAAAAGGCGTCATGGTGGCGGCCCGGCTCCAGCAAGCCCGATCTCGAACAGAATGGTTCCAATAGCGGCGAGAGCGAGGCGACGGAGCAGCCTGAGGGCGGCTTCCAACTCGACCAGTTTATGCGCGAGGGATATCTCGAGAAGCGTCACCCCCAGAGTGGTGAGTCGACAAAAAAGGTCGGTGTCGTCTTCAAGAACCTCACCGTCAAGGGTGCCGGCGCCAATGCCGTCACTGTCCGCACTCTGCCCGAGGCCATCATGGGCACCTTTGGCCCGGACCTATATCGAATGGTCACCTCCTTTATTCCCGCTCTCAACTTCAGCAAGGGCGGTCCCCCCGTTCGTGACCTCCTTCGTGATTTCACTGGTGTTGTGCGCCCTGGTGAGATGATGCTTGTCCTCGGTCGCCCTGGTGCTGGATGCAGCACGTTCCTCAAGACTATTGCCAACAACCGCGGTTCTTATGTGGCAGTCGAAGGTGATGTCACCTACGGCGGCATCCCTGCCGGTAGCATGGACAAGAACTTCCGTGGTGAAGTCATTTACAACCCCGAGAATGACCGCCACTTGCCTTCCCTCACTGTCGGCCAGACGCTCGACTTTGCGCTCGAGACCAAGACCAAGAAGCACGACCGCAGCAACATTGAGCTCGTCATCAACTCGTTCCTCAAGATGTTTGCCATTGGCCACACCAAAAACACAAACGTCGGTGACGAGTACACCCGGGGTGTCTCTGGTGGTGAGCGCAAGCGTGTCGGTATCGCTGAGACCCTGGCCACAAAATCTACCGTAACCTGCTGGGACAACTCAACTCGTGGCCTGGACGCCTCGACGGCCCTTAACTACGCCAAGTCGCTACGCATCATGACGGATGTCTCGGACCGCACAACCCTGACGACTCTCTATCAGGCTGGTGAGGGCATCTATGAGCTCATGGACAAGGTGCTTGTCATCGACGGCGGCCGCATGCTTTACCAAGGCCCGGCCAATGCCGCCAAGCAGTACTTTGTCGATCTTGGCTTCTACTGCCCTCCGAGACAGACTACTGCCGACTTCTTGACATCTCTCTGCGATGTCAACGCCCGTCAGTTCCGCGACGGGTACGAGGAGCGCTGTCCCAAGACTGCCGAGGAGTTAGAAACGGCTTTTAAGAACAGCGGGGCCTACAAGCAGGTTCTGGCTGACGTGGACGACTATGAGCGTCATCTCGAAAAGTCGAGTCATGCCGACGCCAACACTTTCAAGGAATCGGTTCGTGGCGCCAAGTCGCGCACCGTCATGGATCAGTCCAACTACACTGTCAGCTACTGGAAGCAGATTTTGATTTGCACACGTCGTGAGTTCTGGCTCCTCTGGGGCGACAAGCAGTCTCTGTACACCAAGTTCTTCATCATCATTTCCAACGGTCTTATTGTCGGTTCTCTCTTCTACGATACCCCTTCCGACACGAGCGGTCTCTTCACTCGCGGCGGTGCCGCTTTCTTCTCTATCCTATTCCTTGGCTGGTTGCAGCTCTCCGAGCTGATGAAGGCTATTACTGGTCGCGAGGTCATTGCGCGACACAAGGAGTATGCCTTTTACAGACCGAGTGCTGTCAACTTTGCCCGTATTCTGGCTGATTTCCCTCTGTTGTTCATCGAAGTCATTATTTTTGGTGTCATCATGTACTTTATGACGGGTCTTGATCTAGAAGCTGGCAAGTTCTTCATTTACCTGCTCTACATCTACACCACCACCATCTGTGTCACAGCGTTGTATCGCATGTTTGCGGCAGTTTCCCCTACGATTGACGATGCGGTGCGATTCTCTGGCATAACGTTCAACTTGCTCATCATCTTCACT
Source organism: Lecanicillium sp. LEC01 (assembly GCA_002242745.2). Lineage (NCBI taxonomy): Eukaryota > Fungi > Ascomycota > Sordariomycetes > Hypocreales > Cordycipitaceae > Lecanicillium > Lecanicillium sp. LEC01. Next base: position 956,550 of record NIWZ02000002.1, read on the forward strand.
GGTTATGCCATCTACAAGCCTACGCTTCTTCAGGACAAGATTTGGTTTGGCTGGTTCTACTGGATCAATCCTGTCAGTTATGCCTTTGAGGGTGTTCTGACTAATGAATTTGGCGGCCGTATTCTTGATTGTGCGCCCGAGCAACTTGTTCCCAGTGGCCCTGGCTATTCCCAGGAGTATCAAGGCTGCGCAGTCCCTGGTTCTACTCCGGGATCTAGCACCGTCAGCGGCTCAAACTACTTGGCAACGCAGTACGAGTACTATCGCTCTAACCTGTGGCGAAACTTTGGTGTTGTCATTGCGTTTGCGGTTCTTTACATCCTCGTCACTGTCCTTGCCACCGAAAAGCTGTCCTTTGTGGGTGGAGGAGGTGGTTCTATTGTTTTCAAAAAGTCAAAGGAGGGCAAGAAGATGGCCAAGGGCACCTCACCGGCTGACGAGGAATCTGGAGAGAAGCAAGATAACAGCAAAGACAATTTGAAGCGCCAAGTTACCAGCCCCGATGAGATCCTCCAGGACTTTCCTCGCAGTGAAAAGGTCTTTACTTGGGAAAATGTTAGCTACACTGTCCCCACTGCCGCTGGTCCTCAAAAGCTCCTAAATGACATTCAGGGTTACGCCAAGCCTGGTGTCATGGTTGCGCTGATGGGTGCCAGTGGTGCTGGTAAGACTACTCTGCTCAACACGCTCTCACAGCGCCAGACTCTTGGTGTCGTCGAGGGCAATATGCTTGTCGATGGCAAGGCTCTCCCTACCGATTTCCAGCGTGGAACCGGCTTTGTAGAACAGATGGACCTCCACGAGGAATCTGCTACTGTTCGTGAAGCACTCGAGTTCTCTGCCCTCCTCCGTCAGAGCAAGGACATTACCCGCGAGGAGAAGATTGCCTATGTTGACAAAGTTATTGACCTGCTCGAGATGCAAAAGCTTGAGGATGCCATTGTCGCTTCTCTCGGAGTCGAGCAAAAGAAGCGTCTTACCATCGGAGTCGAGCTGGCTGCTAAGCCGTCCCTGCTCCTCTTCCTCGACGAGCCTACGTCCGGTCTCGACTCCCAGTCTGCTTTCTCCATCGTCCGTTTCCTCCGCAAGCTCTGCGCCGCTGGCCAGGCCATTGTCTGCACGATCCACCAGCCCTCGTCTGAGCTGATTGAGCAGTTTGACAAGATTCTAGCCCTCAACCCCGGTGGCAACATCTTCTACTTTGGTGAAGTCGGTGACAACGGCGGCGCAGTTGTTGACTATTTCGCCGCGCGTGGTGCCAAGTGTCCCGATGGCAAGAACGTTGCTGAGTTCCTCATTGAACAGGGTGCGAAGCCAGAGGGCCGCGAATATTGGAACGACCAGTGGCGCAACTCTAACGAGAATAAGAAGTTGAATGAGGAGATACAGACCATTAAGAGCGAGCGCAGCCACGCCATGGATGAAGCACCACAAGTCCGAGGCGACGAGTTTGCTGCTCCTCTTGGTGCGCAGATTACCGAACTGACCAAACGCATGTTTATCAAGCAGTGGCGCCAGCCCTCTTATGTGTATGGCAAGCTCTGGACTGCTGTCCTCCTTGGTATCTTCAATGGCTTCACCTTCTATATGCTTGGCAACACTGTTGAGGGCATGCAGAGCCGCATGTTCACGTCTTTCCTGGTGCTTCTGTTTTTGCCTGCCACCATGAACGCTGTCCTGCCCAAGTTTTACATGGACCGCGCTCTCTGGGAAGCTCGTGAGTATCCCAGCCGTATTTACGGATGGGTCGCTTTCTGCACGGCATCCATCGTCTCTGAGATACCCAGCGCCATTGTCGCTGGTGTTATCTACTTTGTCCTGTGGTACTTTGCTACCGGTCTCCCCACCGACTCTTCTACTTCTGGCTACGTCTTCCTCATGACGATGCTTTTCTTCCTGTTCCAGACTAGCTGGGCTCAGTGGATCTGTGCTTGGGCTCCTTCATTTACCGTCATTAGCAACGTCCTTCCTTTCTTCCTGGTTGTCTTTTCCATTTTCAACGGTGTCTTTGTGCCATACAACCAGCTCGTCGTCTTTTGGAAGTACTGGGTAAGTACCACCCAAGACTGCTTACTTTTCCCTTGACCTGAAATGCCCCATATACTAACAGTTTGATCTCTCCAGATGTACTACGTCAACCCATCCACGTACTTTATTGGTGGTATCCTCGCCGCAACTCTCCACGAGCAGCCCGTCAACTGCGCCGACTACGAAGCTGCTCAATTCATTGCGCCAAGTGGCCAGACATGCTACGAGTTTGCTCAGGACTTTCTCGATCGCGCCGGCCGCGGATATCTGCTTAGCCCGAATGCCACCGAGATGTGCGGCTACTGCCCTTATGCCAGTGGTGATGAATACCTCGCGTCTCTGCACATCCAACCGGACCAGAAATGGCGCAACTTTGGCATTTTCCTCGTCTTTTGTGTGACGAACTGGATGTAAGTATTTTTCGAATGCGTTCTGAATTTACCCGTGTAAGGGAAACACCAAACTAACCGGAAACTTGCAGGCTCGTTTACTTCTTCATTTACACTGTCCGCGTCCGACGCTGGAGCTTTGGACTCGGATACCTGTTCAAGTACTTTTGAAAAGGAAAAGCAAGAGATAAAAGAATTGGTCATTTAGATTGGTGGCGTTTTGTGAATTTGTGTTAGATTATGGCATAGACTGGACCATGGTCTCGTGTGACAACAGTCACTTGCAAATATGGGTTTTTATAGAGCATACTATTTTCTTAATTTGGCATAATATAGACAATTTCTTCAGTGAATTCGACCGGTCACTGCTGCATCGCAGTTCTCGGCGGATTAGCCTGTTGTGAGATGCTTATCACTATCTAGTGTTTGGGAATACGCGACGGGGAGTCCTCCGTTTAAATACTTTATGCTTCCTATTATTACCCGATAGCATCCTAGCTGATGCATCCTACGCTGTGGAGTAAGCATCATTAGAACAGACGGCGTTGGGTAGACAAGCTACTTGCTCAAGCCATTCATTTCGTTGTCGGTATTCTGACCTCACTTGACAATGTTAATGTATCGCAACAGGAGTAGTGCATCGCGAGACAATACCGTTGTGGCCAATGTAGACTTACGGCACTTTGTGGCATTGGACAGCACCCTTGCAGATCAGCTACTGTACACACTAAGTGGTGGGTGTCTCACAAAAAGCTTGTCTGTGAGGTCTGCATGTGCTACTCCTAGCTTGTACGCCAAGTATACAGTTACCGGCTCTGGGCATTTCCCTGTAAGGTACTTCATGACGTTTACATTGTCTGTACATGCTGTATGTAGGTATGTATTCAGGCGGGCTGGATTACCCGCTAAACAGACGTACCTGAGATAAAGTACATGGCTGGCACAAGGAAGGTGGGTGCAGCTTGATCAGGCCAGATCTGCGACAACTTCACCAACAACTCCCAATACATTCGTTCAATGCGGTATATTCACTTGCTTGACCATGAATTTATGATGACTTCTTGGACCGTGACAGTCGGCTTGCTCGCAGGAGATCTGTCATAGGGAATGCCCAAGTAGCAGCTTCTTTGCTGCGGAGGATCGTCGAGGCGGCGCCACTTGTCCGCCTCGAGCAATAGTGCACAAGCGGGGCTAACGAATAAGCTCAACTCATACAGTTGAGGCAGTGTCAAAGTGGCGGCATCTTGGCGGCATCTTGGCGACATGCAGGCGAGCGGGCCAGAATAGAAGCCTTGGAAGATCAGGGAAGCAGCCTGCTACCCAACGCTTACGGCCGGAGACCGGATGTAAAGACGCATGTTTTCTGGTAGCGAGGCGTTCGTTCGACGTTGTTTTAATTTTTTTCTTGGGTTTTTAAAAGTAATTTGCTGTCGTTCTCAGCAGAAGAAGTGTTGATGGGCGGGCTTGTAAACGGATTGCGCAGTGTTGTGGAGGTTTGGTCTTGGCTGAGGATCTCATCCCGTCATCGTTAGCGAATGTACGATCAAACGGCGATACGCCAGCGACATAAGATAAGAGGTGATGCAGCTTTGTTACTGTCCAAAGGAATTCGTCGCGTTGTATTTTTGCCGTCCGCGCGCAGAGACGAGTTCTTAGCATCACCGCTGTCCGAGGGTTCGTATGTGTAGCTGGGCTTGCAACGTCTGTCGTTTGACGTCGTCCCGATGACAGCCGCAGTCTTTCTTCAGGGATGTAAATAGAGCCTCCCATCTCTCGGGACAGTCCTTGGCTCGGCTAAGAAGCATCTCGCTTCTCTGTTCTCCGCAGACATACCTCAGCCCCCTCGTGTTGGAAAGTATCTGCCTCTGGTTTAGTCCCTGATCGTCAAAATAACTTGACGTACAGAGTACTCGTATCACATTGTATCGTTTGCGTAATGCGTACATAATTAGTGCTGAGCTTCCAAAAAGTGCCAGATGGTGTCCTGCTACTGTGGCCGTTCTCTTACTGGCCCTGATGGCCCTCCGCACTCAAGCCCACTGAATAGTGCCCTTGGCGTCTTGTCCACAGCGGGGCCAGGTGTTGCTTTGTAGGGAAGGAGCGACGGACAGTAGCCCCTCCTTCCCCCGCACTTGCCTTTCCCACCAGCTGGCGGCCAGCCACTCACCAGTCGCCGCCAGCTGGCACGGGGTGGCAAAGGTGTGTGGCACTTCTCCAGTAGCTTAAAGTTGGCACTGTGTTTGGCGCTGTTTTGGGTGCTTTTGCCTGTGCGCTTGCTTGGGTTCGTTTGGCAGGAAGGAACTCCCAATTCCCTGTCTCTTCTTGGCGACAGCTGGTTGGCTACCTCACCTTTTAGCTCCCAGAATAGGGACAGGCGAGTGCGTACCTCACCTATCAGGCTTGGCTTAGCCGTGCACTTGCAGGTCGACTCTGGTTGGCTTCTCAAGGCTTCAACCCACCACACCCCGGTTCTCCGCGAACAAGGGAATGCGACGAACGCCTTCATTCAAGGTACTTAAGGATCCAGTCGCAATGCCCCCGTGACTCTGCTCCTACTCTCTTCTCTCTTTTCTTCTCCACCCGTTGCTCATCAGGCATCTGCCTCTTGTGTACATCTTTTCGACGTCAAACCGCCATCAAAGGCCATCTGGTGCAGGATTCGTTTTCTTCTAGAAGCAATTTCCGCCTCCATCGCCCTTGTGTCCGTCTTCTCGTCCGTCCTGTCGTTGCCGCAGTAGCATCGCAGTCCAGTCCCTCCCAAGGGCATAGCTTTTACAAAAACGCACACTCCAAGTTTATCCCTAGTCTGCGTTAAACTGCTTGCTAGCATAAAAACTACTCACCTTCGATGGGAGAAACCGTCGCTATTGTTACGAATGGTGCAGAACACGCCAGCCAAGCTAACCACGCCTCTTCGGACTCGTCGCCCCCTCCTGCTCAGGACGACCAACCTCCTATACCGGAGCCCCCGGATATACTAGCTAAAGAAAAACAAAGTCTACCCCATACCCTATCGGCCCAGCACGTTGCTGAGCTCTTCAAGACCAATCTCTACGATGGCTTGACTCACGATGAAGCCGCCGCCCGGCTTGCCCGGGACGGTCCCAACTCCATCAAAGGCGCAAAAGGCGTTTCCCTTTGGGAAATCTTCCTTGCACAAGTCGCCAACGCCTTGACTGCTGTCCTCATTGCCGTCGCCGCTCTGTCCTTTGCCATCGACGACTACATCGAGGGCGGTGTCGTCATGGCCGTCATTCTGCTCAACATTATCGTTGGGTAAGTACTTCCACTTACACACCATGCTTTCTTTGGGCTTGCAGTACCACATTGGATCGGGTGCAGCTCTCTCCTGGTAGAAGCAACTAACACAAATTTCAGACTTATTCAGGACTATCGCGCTGAGCAGACTATTCAGTCGCTCTACGCGCTCTCGACGCCCAAGTGCAAGGTAATTCGAGATGGCGTTAGCGACACTGTCAAGGCTGAATCACTGGTCAAAGGCGACATCGTCTCTCTCGCTACCGGTGATGTCGTACCCGCTGATCTTCGCCTTACTCAAGGTATCAATCTGTCCACTGATGAGGCGCATTTGACTGGAGAGTCCGCCGCCATCAGCAAACAGCCTGAAGCCGTCTTCACCGATGCCGACATGCCCGTTGGTGACCGCATCAACCTCGCCTTTTCTGGCAGCTCCGTCACCCGCGGTCGCGCTACGGGTATCGTCATCTCCACCGGCATGGAAACCGAAGTCGGTCAGATCGCTGAGCTGTTGCGTCAAAAGAAGAAGGACAAGTCGGACAAAGGCCCCGTAATCCGAGCTCTGTACAGTGTCTACCAAAGCATCCGAAGCGTCCTTGGTTTGGAAGGTACCCCTCTGCAGGTAACTCTTAGCAAGTTTGCCCTACTGCTTTTTGCCTTTGCCATCCTCCTTGCTGTCATCGTCTTTTCGGTCAGCGAGTGGCATATCAATGACGACGTCTTGCTGTACGGAATCTGCGTAGGCGTTGCCGTAATTCCAGAGTCGCTTCTCGCCGTTTTGACTGTTACCATGGCTGTCGCAACAAAGGCCATGGTCAAGGGTCATGTAATTGTTCGCCAGATGCCCTCGCTTGAGGCTGTGGGTGGTGTCACCAATATTTGCTCTGACAAGACCGGAACCCTTACCCAAGGGCGCATGATTACTCGCAAGGTCTGGCTTCGTGGTGACATCACCGGAGTCGCTGAAGGCACGGCGGATCCTTATGATCCCAGCAGCGGCACTGTGACATGGTCTGCCTCCATAGCAGAAACCTGTTTCCGCGCTTTCCTCAACACTCTCAACCTCTGCAACAACGCCACTGTCACGGATGGTAAAAAGGAACCCGAAACAGACGCTAGCAGTGTCACTACGGCGTTCGAATCCGCAGAGTGGCGCGCAGTTGGTGAGCCTACCGAAATCGCTCTCAAGGTTTTTGCCATGAGATACGGTCAAACCAGGAGCAATGACGACAGGCTCATCGCGGAACATCCCTTTGATTCTTCCTGCAAGCTCATGAGTGTCGTCTATGGCAATAGCCTCGATTCTGCTCATCATGTCCACACAAAGGGCGCTGTTGAAGTCATGCTTCCCATTCTGGATGAGACTGAAGAGCTCAAAAAGGCAATCCACGCCAAAGCGGAAGATCTTGCTGGCGAAGGCCTCCGAGTTCTTTGCATTGCCGACAAGACCGTCGAGGACTCGCCCGAAGACGCCCATGACCGCGCCAAGTCTGAATCGAAACTCCGCTTTCTCGGTCTCGCTGGTCTCTACGACCCTCCGCGAACTGAGACGGCAGGGGCTGTTCAACAATGCCGTAATGCCGGCATCACTGTGCACATGGTCACTGGTGATCACATCAAGACTGCCACGGCTATAGCATACGAAGTCGGCATCTTGTCCAAGGAAACGCCTCTCTCGCCCACTACAGTCATGTCGGCTGCCGCCTTTGCCAATCTCACTGATGAGCAGATTGATGCCATGGACTCGCTCCCTCTTGTAATTGCTCGGTGCAGTCCATTGACAAAGGTTAGGGTTATTCAGTCTCTGCACCGACGCAAGGCATTCTGTATCATGACTGGCGATGGTGTCAATGATTCTCCCGCGTTGAAACAGGCTGATGTTGGCATTGCTATGGGAGACCGAGGCAGTGATGTTGCCAAGGAGGCATCAGACATGGTCCTCACGGATGACAATTTCGCGTCCATTGTTACTGGCATTCAGGAAGGTCGTCGCCTTGCTGACAATATCCAAAAGTTCCTCTTGCACTTGCTCACGTCAAACTTGGCCCAAGTCATCCTCCTCTTGATTGGTCTTGCTTTCAAGGACACAGGAGGTGTCGCTGTTTTCCCGCTGTCACCTTTGGAAATTCTCTGGGCCAATCTCGTCACATCTTCCCCTCTTGCTCTTGGCCTTGGTCTGGAAGAGGCCCAGCAAGACATTTTGCATAGGCCGCCTCGCAGTCTCAAATCTGGCGTCTTTACCCTTGACCTCGTCCGTGATCAGCTCATGTATGGTACATTCATGGGTTCGTTGTGCCTTGCCACATTTATGCTTGTAGCCTACGCGTCTTCTGGCAGTGGCTTCCACGAACTCCCTGCTGGCTGCAATGAGCACAATCACGATGCTTGCGGCATTGTTTTCCGTGCTCGAGCAAGCACATTTGCCACTCTCAGCTTCTTGTTACTTGTTACGGCCTGGGAGGTCAAGCACTTTCACCGCAGCTTGTTCAACATGGATGACAGATTTACTGGCCCGTTTTCCGTTTTTAAAACCATTTACCACAATCGTTTCTTGTTCTGGTCTGTCATTGCCGGATTCACAGCTACGTTCCCTGTCATTTACATTCCGTATCTCAACACGACCGTCTTTAAGCACCAGGGTCTGACTTGGGAGTGGGGTGTCGTCTTTGGCTGTGTTGTTCTGTACATTGCGCTCCTGGAGGTATGGAAGGCAGCAAAGAGGCGATTCAACCTGGGCGTGACGTCCCGACCATTTGCCGTGTCAGTCGCTTAGGCGGGCTGCATGTGCTAATGGATGAGTAGTATCGTGTAGGTGGTGGTGGCAGGTTTTTCTAGGATATTTAGGTATGGCAGAATGGCTACATAGTATGCTTAGTTAGTATCCTCGCATAATGGCAATATTATTTCCTGTCTCAGATTTGTATCGTTCTTATGAGTAGTCGTTCTTATTGAGTATTCGTTCTTATTAAGTATTCGTTCTTATTAAGTATTCGTTCTTATTAAGTATTCGTTCTTATTAAGTATTCGTTCTTATTAAGTATTCGTTCTTATTAAGTATTCGTTCTTATTAAGTATTCGTTCTTATTAGGTATTCGTCCTCCTTTGGACTCGCCAGCTTTACAGACCATTAATGGCAGTCCATTTGTCATTGGGCACAATTTTTGGTCACAGATTTGTATCCGTTCTTATCAAGTATGCGTGCTTATTAGGTATTTGTTCTTATTAAGTATCCCTTCTCCTTTGGGCTCGCCAGCTTTACAGACCATTAATCGCAGTCCATTTGTCATTGGGCATAAATCGCCAAGGGCCATGTGCTCATTGTGTGCACCTTGATGGCCAACCACCTTGATAGCGTCGGAAGCCCCCCTCACCACGCAGAACCTGGAGAGCACGAGTTTCGCCCTGGTATGCATATGTAGCAGAGTTTCATCCCAAATGCCAGGTGGCCGGCCCTATCTATTCGAGGGACAGCTGTAGATTTGTCTGGGAACTTCTAGCTCCCGTCTGTCGGGCGATCGAGCCGAACCAAAGATATAAGATGGCGTCCCTGCCGCCGCGTGTGTCCCCAAAACTGTTTTTCTCTGCTCCTGTAGATTTCCAAGTTGTGCACCATGACGGTCTCCTGTGCCTTGCACTATTTATGCCATATGGCATGCTCAACTTCTCATTACGGCGAGGTTGCGGTACTAGTCGACATGGCGACGCAGGAAGAATCGACTCTTGAGAAGACTGCTGCTTGAGACGATTCCTTTTGTTTGATTCTTACTCAAGACTACATACAGTCAGTCAGTCAATGAGGCATTTCGACTGCAGCAGTGGTACGGAGTATTCCGGTGTGCGAGAAGTTTTCGGATGTGACTGACTGCTCCGCTTCTCGACACCACTTGGCATTCCGACTTATGCAAGCCAACGAAGCATTTTCTGTCGCCTGACGCGGCAGCTTTTCGCGAACATCCAGCGGGGATGGGGGCCTTTTCGAGGCTGAACAAGCCACTCTTGGGATTGAGTTGTCGGTGACTGGGGCTTCCCGTGCTTCTTCCTTGTTCTTCTCTTGTTGTCCAATCCTGGTTGTTTTGCCGGTGTAAGACGGGTGGATACACTTCTCAACAGAGCTCTCCTCCGAGAATCTTCTTAGAGGACTCGAACCGAGATGAAGCTTCCATCGTCCTGCATACGGACTATCTTCCCTGCTCCACCGCTGTTGGACACTCGGGCAGGCCACTGAATGCCGCATCGTCGTGCTGTCATGCGGCTAACACCCCCCTCTGTTCCGTTCCCCCCTGCTGCTGCATTTATTGAGGCATTTCTGCAACCCTGTCTCTATCACGGGCCGTCATTGGCTCGCATGGTGTTTCCATCAGTCATGATAACTACCCTTGCCCTCCCCAACGGGGTTTGGTCTCTTTGGCTAGTGCCTTGACGGAGTGACACTCGTGTGCCGTCATTCCGTCAGCAAAGGGGTGTTTTTGTCTACCACATGGCTTATCTAAAAACGGTATCCCGGTGGAAGACTCGTGACACGTTACGGCGGTGGCTTTCGGTCTTTTTCCTACCTTGGGTACAGACGTAACCTTTGGTGTTGATGCCCGAGGATGGAGGGACCTTGGGGCCGCCCGATACTTTTCTTGCCAGTTTTGCTGAGGCCCCCAATATACACCGAGAGTGGCTTGTTCCTTTTCCTGATTCCCTGTGAAAACTCCCCCCCACTTCCACATGGAGATCTCTCCATGCTTCTGCGGCTGCCTGGTGGGCGACGCCTCTGGATGATCTCGGAAGTATCTCGCGATGATGCCTGCCGTTGCCCCGGCATGCAGCCATGGACACGGCATGCTTGGAAGAACCATGGCGGTAAGTTCCAGGGCACTTTCTCCGTTTTTTCCTTTCCATGATTACGAAAAGGAAAATGCTTTTCCAGCCCATGCAGATCTGGCTTATTGGCGCGCCGTTAGACCAGGCATGGGACCCCTTTCCCGGTTGGACATTCCGAAACAAGATATACTTTGGGAAGAGGAAGAGGGAAGAACAGGGCCCGTCCCGTGTCGTGGCTTGCTCATCTGACGGCGCCATTCCTATTCAGTGTTTGGTTACATGTTGTTGATCAGCTATCTTGTTTGACAATAGCTCCAGGCTGACGGGCTGTTTTGTGGAAGCGCCCTCTTTTTTCGCATTTCCGGTAGCAAGCCAATAGCGGGCGGATGCACACCCACACTTTATGCAGCTTGACCTAGTGGAGTGCGTGAGAAATATGCGTCGTACGTGGCAGCGTGAAGCTGTAATCCGGGATCGTATGGTGGTTGGCGCGGGACTTGCAACTGCGGCTGCATGGATGGAGACGCATGTGGTGGTGGGCGTCGAGAAAGCTACGTCTTGCCACGCGGAAGTTGGACGAGCTCCCCGGTGGATGGGGATATATTGAGAAAGAAATATACATATATATACCCCTCGCTGTTTTGAAGAGATTGTGATTTTACTTCTTGATTTGTATCGACGAATTTTACAGACTTTTACATCTTATATAACTTACTTTGAACCTTTTTAAAGCTTTTCGCTTTTTCATCAACTCAGCCAAAATGAACCCCTGGTATGTATTATTTTGCTGTTATCTTTGCCCTTTTTTGACTCTTCATCGAATCGTAAAAAAGGTCGACGGTGGATTTGTAAACTAACGAGAATATAGCACCTGCAACTCCTGCAACTGCTCTGGCTCTTGCGACAGCTGCAAGTGCTCCAGCTGCGGCGTAAGTTTCTTGAAGTCTTTCCTCAATCGTTGACAGCTTATTAACGGGTTCCTGCAGCACTAAATTCGTCTTGCTTGTTTTTCGAGGCCTACTTTTGTTAAAAGCCCCCCGGCTTACGTCGTCCTTCCCCGCCGATGAATACCGCTTCGAAGAGGATATTTGACAAAGAAGAAGATGAATGAGTTTGGGGGAGGGCCTTGAGCTTTTGATTTACTTGTGAATTTTTTGCTCTCGTTTTGGATACAGCTTGTTTTGTGTCTGTAGTTGCAAATATACACTGAGTAAGACGGAATGCTTGTCTGTGCTGTGTCTGTTGTGACTGTTGATGCCGTGTGACTACAATGTGACGCTTTTTATAAAAGACATCTTGGTCATAATGTTATCCCGTCAGAAGGGTACTTGGGATAGCTGGATGAGGATGCACATCCTACTCTGAGGGAAGCTCCCTGGACATACTTTGAGGGACTCTGGCTGCGAAATGGTTAAGCTACAACGGGTGATGGGTTGGTTACATGAGAGGGTTTGCCGCTGCTGCACAGACTTGACCTTTGACAACCCCCGATCTAAGTGGATGTGCCCTGACAAGATTGGTTGATCAATGGGGCCCAATCTGGGTAAAAATTCTTTTTTTTAACTTTTACTGTCACGCCCAACGGCAATGTAGCTCTTGTTGGGGGTTATTGGATTATGGACCAGGTGGCAGGCAGAACAGCTCGTCTTGTTCCAGAGAAGACTACGACTAGTGTCTTGAGCACATGACTATCCAATTAGATATATAGTCAATGACAGCATTAGGGAGCTATGACCCTGCTTGCACCCCACGCAGGAAGAGGTGGCTTGTTTCTGGGCTATTTTGACAACAAGGCCTAAAAGCGGTGGTGGTGTCACATCATAGCTTTCGTCTGTTACGAAAAGTAAAACGATTATTTTGACCAAAATCCGTCTTTCGCAAATAGTTCATCAGGTTTATCGAAGCCAAGCAAAAAGCCAAGCATTTGGGTTTTTTTTTTTTTCTTGCGGTGGCCAAGCTCATGGAGCAAAAAGCAGCGTATGTAACCGTAGTGGGAGAGAAACAAGGTGAACTAAAAAAAAACCCGGCCTGCGCTTGTGGCGCGGGCAGACGTCATCGACAGCGCTAAGGCTGGGTTTGTGGGCTCCAGCTCGGGGCGTTATTCCCGGGATTACAGGGCCAGTCCTGGTACGGGCATGCCGACTGTGTGTGCCCAAAGGACCACCACATATTGTCACTGAAACGAGCCAGGAAAGAAAGAAGAAAAAAAAACTAGAGGTGCTGGGAAGCCTCGTGGTGGTGGAGAAGCAGCGGCATGTTCCCAAACCCATAATAACTTCTTGCACCAAGCTTGGCATGAATATAACCTTGGTTTTTTAGTGGGTGTTATGATGGGAGCCGAGCTACGGTTTGTTTGATGCGACAAACCTAGATGAGGAGGGTTGGAACGCGGCCCTTTCATTGATTTCAACTCCCGTCGTTACCTTTAATTTGTCAATAAAAGGTTCTTGTCGCTTTCCATTGGCCGAATGGAATTGTCGTTCTGCGCGTGGTGATTCCTTCCTTTGCTGACAGCTGTCCCTATAAAACATCTTCCTTGCCACATTTGTTGCCAGCCTTTTGACTCTGGCAATCGTACACCCACCCAACATCGCCGTTTGACTTTGTTTAGTTTTTGACCGCTGTCCTTCACAATGGCCCAGCGCAAGGGAGACGACGACATTTCTCCCAAGGCTACGCCAGCAGGTGTCGGGGCGTCGAGCTCGGAATCTTACGACAAGGATATTGAAAAGGGCAATCTGCGACGACGCGATCGTGATGACAACGAGAACAACGACAACGACAATGACGACGATAACGACGATAACGACGAAAAAGACAACGCTGAGCTGGATCAAGAGCAAAACGACCATGTTGACCCCGACTTTCATCTCACCGAACAAGACAAGGCTGCCTCACCTCCCGGCCGAAAGCAAAGCTTTTGGGGCCGCGACGGAGATCAGAATCGCCATATTGGCATCTACCAGCGCTCCCTGCGCATCACCTGGCAGTGGTTCCCCGTCAACATGTCCACGGGCGCCATGGCATCGCTGATTGCCCAGCAGCCCTACAAGTTTCGCGGCTTAATGACGATTGGCGCCATCTTCTACATTGTCAACCTCGTCACCTTTGTCGCGTTCCTCGGCCTTATTATAGCCCGGTTCGCCCGTAAGCGGCACGCCTTCCTCACCAGTCTGCATCATCCGAGCGAGAGCTTCTTCTTTGGCGCCTTCTGGGTCGCTGTCGCCCTCATTATCAATGGCATGCAGGTATATGGTGTGCCCAACTGTGGCCCTTGGCTGGTCAAGGCCATTCGCATCGTTTACTGGATCTATTTTGCCTCGGCTACCTGTGTCGCCGTTTTCCAGTACCACATCATCTTTCACGCCGAGAAGCTTACCCTCTCGGATGCCATGCCGGCTTGGATCTTGCCCGCGTACCCGTTCCTGGTTACAGGCGTCATTTCTGCGTCGATTGCAAAGACACAGCCAACCCATAGTGCTGTTCAGATTCTCATTGGCGGTATCGCTGGACAGGGACTTGGATGGATCCTGGCCCTGTTTATATACACTGTGTACCTGACGAGGTTGATGGGAAGCAAGATGCCGCCCGAGTCGGCGCGGCCAGGTCTCTACATTTCCGTTGGGCCAGCAGCCTACACTTGTGCGGGAATCCTGTCGCTGGGGCAGCAGGCAAAGAATGTGATTCCAGCAGACTACCTGGCAGATGTCGATGTCCCCATTGGGCAGCTGTGGTATATTATATCCGTGCCGGTTGGGCTCTTCTTGTGGCTCATTTGCATATGGTTCGCGTCGGTGGCATCGTTGTCTATTATTCGCGGCATTCCCAAGATGAGCTTTTCGCTGTCTTGGTGGGCATTTGTGTTCCCCAACGCCGGCATGGCCATTGCGACGATCCAGATTGGAACGGCCCTGAACAGCAAGGGTGTCAAGGTTGCAGGCACTGTCATTACGATTATCCTGGTGCCACTGTGGTTCCTGTGCGCCATTATGCATATTGTGTCGATCTGGAGACGAGATCTCCTTGCGCCAGGCAAGGACGTTGGCGTGGACGATGTGAATAGTGCTCATGATCGATACAAGAGGATTCAAGAGGAGAAGAGGCAACGCAACGGGCTCAAGAGACAACAAGCAGCGGACAAGGTAAAGGGAAAGGCGAACCAGGATACAACGACGGCGGGCAATGGGAGACGTTCCAATGATAAGGTGAATGGCAAGTCAACCGGCGAGAGCCAAAACGAAAAGGGGGACTGAGGGGGAAGCGAACTGATGCGAGGGGAGGGGTATGAGTTGATGAATAGGTTGTGAGCATATGCATATGTATTTGCTGGGTTTTTTTTTTTTTCTCTTCTTTTTTTCCTGAACTGGGGCTTGTGAGTTTTATTTCGAAAATGGAATAATTACGTTGTACAATCTTGCTATCTTTTTCTTTTCTTTTTTCTTATTATTTAGCTAAATTTTTTCTTTTAATGTAAAAACTTATAACATGAAAGAATACTACTTATTATTTTAAAAACTCACAAAATAAAAGAATACTACTTATCACGTAAAGGCCTAGAAAATAAAGTAATACTTATCATGTACATGCTACATGTCCAAGTCATTATATCCCCAACAAGTCCCGATCTTGGGCACGCGACATGGCTAGTCTCAGCTGGATTCATGCCGTCCGATACTTCCGAGCTCTGCGGATAGAGATTGCCACTTATATATATATATATAGGGTAAGTACTATACCCTGTCGACGGTTGCGCTGTTTTCCAATTCGCTTTTTCGTTTTTTCTTTTTTTTAACTTCAAACTCCTTTTCCTCCTTTAACACGCTATTTTCCCATTACTTTATTCCATCTAACCGTTACTACCGACTACCATCCTCTACGGCCCCGTTCTACCCCTTAGCGGCGGACTTGGCCCAACTCCGGCACACCCGACAAGTCCGATCTCATCCACTTTGCCCCGCCAAAGCTGACCGTGGTCCGTACTCGTATAACCACAAGGCTGGCTGAACTTTTTTTTTTAGTTACGCTCTCTCTTTTTGTTTTTCAACCGTGTCACTGTCACTGCCTCTCTCTCTCTCTCCCTCTGAAACTATTGTGCGCATTTACAGCAGACACCTTCCTATTATTCTCTTTTGGGCGATAATTATTCTTCAACCCCTCGTCCTCCGCTCGACCATGGCTTCTACAAACGCCGATTCGCGACTGTCGGCTGACCAGCAGCTATCACCGTCCGTGAGCCGGATCAAGTCGGCTTCGTCCAGCGCCAGTGCCAGCAACTTGAGCTATCCCTTTGGCCACTTGGGCCACTTGAATGCGCAGCAGGACGAGGCGCTGCAAAAATTCAAGGCCGTCTTGGAGGAGAGGGGCCTTTGGAGACGGGGGCCGCCGCCTTCGCATAGCCAGCAGACACTTCTGTATGCGATTTAATGCCTTTTCTTTCCCGCGTGCTTGGCTAATTTGTTTTCTTGGTAGACGCTTTCTGAGAGCTCGCAGATGGAAAGTCGAAGACGCTTTTGCTCAGTTCAAGGATACCGAACACTGGCGCGAGGCTAATGATATTGGCAAGCTGTATGACACTATTGACGTGGAAGCCTACGAGCAGAGCCGCCGTTTGGTATGAGATAACCCCTCCGGATATACCGGATCAGCGACTTTAATCAACAATTCGAACTAACCTAGACATTTTTACTTTTTCTAGTATCCCCAATGGACCGGCCGAAGAGACCGCCGCGGCATCCCGCTCTACGTCTTTGAGATTCGCACCCTCGACTCCAAAAGCATAGCCAACTACGAACGCCAAGGCGCCAATTCCACCTTTTCCAAAGCCAACCCCGACGGCAAGACGCCGCCTGGCCTTCTCCGCCTGTTCGCCCTCTACGAAAACCTGACGCGCTTCAGCCAGCCGTTTGCCACGCAGCTCGCCGACCGCGAGAGCCCCGACGTGCCCATCACCCTCAGCACCAACATTGTCGACGTCTCCGGCGTCAGCCTGAAGCAGTTCTGGAACCTCAAGGGCCACATGCAGGCGGCGTCGCAGCTTGCCACCGCTCACTACCCCGAGACGCTCGACCGCATCTTTGTCATTGGCGCGCCCTTTTTCTTCAGCACCGTCTGGGGCTGGATCAAGCGCTGGTTCGACCCCAATACCGTCTCCAAGATTTTCATCCTCTCGCCGCATGAGGTGCTCCCCACGCTCGAGACGTACATTGACCGCAGGAATATTCCCAAGAAATACGGCGGCGAGTTGGACTATACTTTTGGCCAGCTCGGCATTCCGGACCCCGCGTGGGACGGCGTCGTGCAGTGGGAGAATGGATATACTCAGTTTCCCACCGGCCCGCTGGACTGGGAGGATATCGAGGGGCAGGACGATAGGATTGCGTGCATGACCCTTGGCTCGGAGGAGGGGGGCCGGCTGAGGAGGGAGAGGGTTTGTACTATTCCTCGCATGTGGAGGCCGTCTGTTGAAGAGCTCCCATTGTCCGAAGCGGATGAGGAGCAGACACAGGTTGAGACGCGTGAGAATGGGTCTGCTGGCGTGAATGGGTCTGCTGGTGAGAATGAGTCTGCTGGTGTGAATGGCGACAAGGCTGTTGCCGCGGACATGAGTCAGCTCAAGCTTGAGGATGAGAAGCATGCTTCTTCGCCTCAGCAGCAGGCTCCGGTGGCTGCTCCGGCGGCGGTTTGAGCAGAGCATCCTAACTGCGCGAAATATATACCATGGCATCGAGCGACATACTAGAGACTCGGCATTGCTTTTACGAGCGGGCATTAGAAGACAAGTCCTGGTCGAGGACTTGGCCTTTTTCTTTGGCATTTGATTGGAGATTTTGGGGGGAATTACCTCTTTTATAGGATACATGAATGTAGGATTTACATGGGTCACATGCAGCGGGTTATTTTTCTGTTAGATGCAGAATGCTTCTTTTCTATTGTTGCCAGATGGCGGATATCTTGCTGTGGACGAGAAAATTAGTTTCTGGATTGGCGTTTCTTGTATATATTTTATACTTATTATACCATTGATATCTCTCATATAGTACTCGTACATGTCCCATGTAAATTTGATGTATATATTCATTATACCATTCATATTTCTCATGCTTTACCCGTACATGTCCCATGTACATAAATATGCTCAGCTGATATCCATATAGCATCTTGTAACGCCAAATACCCAAATCTACCATTCCTATTTCCCATCTATTTCCCACTCTTCTTATACCCCCTCCTCTTCCTCCAAAGCTCAATCCCACTCTCCACCTCATCCCACGTAACCCCGTCCCGAACAAGCTTCATCGTAACCCCCAGCTTCTCCGTCTCCATATTCCTACTCTCATCATCAAAAAACAACATCTCCTCAAACGCCACGCCCGTCCGCTTCTGCAACGCCTCCATATGCCGAATCTTACTCCCCGGATAAATCTCCATCCCGCCATCAAATGCCTCGACAGCCTTGCGCGGCTTGTCCCCCTCTTCGTGACTAGGTATGTACAGCATCTTGAGTAAGTCGCGCGCTAGGCTCGGCGCGGCGGTGCGCGACGCCAGGCCTAGCTTGATTCTGTTGTTGCTCCCTTTACTGTCATCGCCTGCTGCTGCGTTTGGCAGGAGCGCTAGGATTGCTGGCACGTCTCCGTAAAACCCGTAGTCTTCGCCGTACCGGTCGGTCGCGGATGTGTGCGACGTGTTGGGCTTTAGCGGTGGCGTGACGTGTGTGTCGACCCAGAACGGCCAGAGGGTGTAGTCGAGGTCGAAGATGATTAGTTTTGGAAAGGGCAGGGAAGGGTCGCTGAGGCCAGTGGGGAGGACGCTTGTTGTTGGTGAGGTTGTTGAGAAGGAGGTTATGGCGGCTGAGGAGGGCGTGGCGCTGCGCGAGACCTTGCGCGCGACCATTTTTGCTGGTTTTGATTGGGTGGTGGATGACTTTGGCGGACGGGTAGTGGTAAAAGAGGATTGATGTATGTACAAGCTCGAAAATGAGCCACGGGGGGAGAGTATTTACAATGTTGATGGCAAGGGAAGAAGCACGTAGAAGGGAGATGAATTGGCGAGGGATGGCTACGTCATTGTGGTTGATGTGGGGGTTTTAGGGTAAGCTGGACTGTTTATGGTTGTATGGGAGTAATTGAATGCATCGCCGCCGTGGATTAAGAAAGCGGCGTAAATATTTCAATTACATGAATTTTCGGGAAATTATATAGTGTGCCCTCTTAGAATCTCTCCGATGCTAGCGGTGCTACCGTTATGACACAGGGACTTGTGTGCTACTCTAAAACTGTGAACATTACATGGAACGAGTAACATGTGAAAGATAGATATGCAGGTGTTATGGAATGACAATTCATGCATAAGAAAGTGTATTACCCAGGCAATTGTTGTCGTACTACAAAATCCCTACGTCCTGGATGTCTGATACTGAGAAACAAGTAAAGTTTTATCTGTGGCTTCAAGGTAGTTCTTCGTGATCTGTGGCTTACACGGCCACCAAACTATACGAATCGCCAATTTCTTGAGCAATATATGAGCAGACAATGAATGCAGATTGTTGCTTACCATTTCAAATATTTTTTGCAGTAAAGAAACGATCCCAGAATGGCGGCTGCTAATACTACAGCCAGTGGCAGGCGCAACCGCGCCTCGTACACTTTTAGCAACACCAGTCTCCTCCAGTGTTTAGGCACAGCACTTCGATCTATTCCAACAAAGCTAGCAAAAATGTTGCTCCCTCTTCCTAATACACAGTTCAATACAGAACCATTCGAGCATTTTACCCTCTTTTCAAGCTTCCCCTACGATATTCGCGAGTTGATATGGAAGCAAGCCCTCCGCCCGCATCACTCCTCTGGCCGCAAGGCAATCCACAGAATCAAGTTTACAGAACGAACCGATAAAATCAGCGTCAAAGGACCGATAATATTTTCTGGCAAGCAACCATATTTCAAATATCGCGCTGAATTGTTCGAAAACTCCCAAAGGAACAATGCTGTCCCCAGGCGTTCGGCATACCTCTACGATGCTGGCATGTGGACGGCTTGCAAAGAGTCGAGGCGTATAATAGCACACCACAATGGCGTTTTACTCAAAGAAAGCGGCCCATTTATACCAGAAGCTTACTACGGCTTGTCTCTTTACCCTCAGGTCGACAACAGACCACAGCGTCTGAACGAGTTATCGCTGCATCCGCAGCCGCGCGACAAAGTCGCTCTCATGACTGCCAGAGGCTCCAGCGCCGAAACATCGTTCCAATTTCACGTCTATCCACACAAAGATGTTTTCATCATTGACGCTTCGGATTGGAGAATGACGCGACACTACCACTCTTTGCTTTACTATTATCCCTTCTCGCCGATGCTGGGTCTCTTTAATATACCGCCCCAGCTTGCGTTCGAGTACAGTAATACCTGGATCACGGACCTCCCTCGAAACTGGCATCTTTTGGTAAACGAGCCTTCTCCTCGCGGGCTCCTTTTGCGCATTCTACAGGGTTGTTTGAAGGGTGAGATTAACGTCAAGTTTGGCTGATTGATCGCGTTGCCTGTGGGAGAAACGACGAGGCGCTAGAGAATACCGAGGCAAAGTTTTTCGACTGCGATGGAGCGTATGTGCTGGCTAATCTTGGTAGACTGCGCATGAATCATCCGAGTTGCTATACTAATGTTGGAGAATTTGTCAAGTACTTGCATCAGGCTCTTCCTAGGGCAATGCAGGGGTGTGAGCAGTACTTTGGCGGTGTCTTGATCGGCAAGGAAGCGAGAACAGTGCAGTGTGCCTCATAGCTATTCGAGTAGACAGCGCCATTTTAGTCAATACTTCATATACAGAAGTTTATTTGTGTTCTAGCGATTACATGTAAATAGACGCAACTCTACTATACCAGAGTGGTATGCGTTCATCCTTACTCATGTGTCACGAGCCCAGTCCTTGTAGTTTTCTTCGTTTTTTATGTTCTTTTATTTGAAATGTTCAGGAATTTCTTTATATGCTAATTGAACATCGTCCTAGTCCTGCCCGCTTCTTGATCTCTCTTCTGTGACGACTCGTTTGGCCTTCAAATACCTTCACTAGAAAGGATTGCAACCTGCTCCTCGAGCTGGTAAGGTGCTGGACCAACAACCCTTTCTCCAAATTCTTGACCATCCATGAACGTGATAAACGTAGGAATAGAGGTAAATTCGTACTTTTTTATCGCTTCACCCACTCTATCAATATCAACGCTCGCAAAGACGATATTGTCGTGATTATCCGACAACCCCTTGAATTTAGGCTTCATAAGCCTGCAGGGGCTGCTCCATTCTGCACAGAAGCTGGCGGCCACCTTGGCGTTTGTTTTAATGATGTCGTCGAGTTCTGCGAGGCTGGCAACGGCCTTAACTGCACGTGGCACCACTGAGGCAGCGGTTCCGGCGATGAGTGTGAAAAAGCTGCTGAGAACTTCATTATCGGCGTTACATATAAATTATCGTAAAAGGTTTAGGTTATAACTTTTTTTTTTTTTTTTTTTTGTTAGGAAAGACAAAGAATTGTGTCCTGTGAGAAGATGTATGAACTGTTGTGTTTGGAAGTGGGGGGAAGAAAAAGTCTCTCATCCTAGGGCAGAAAGGCCAGCTTTTATACTTGCGGAAAGAAGTCATCGATGGTACGCTATAGTAAAAGATGGTCTAAACACGTATCACTCCGCAGAATTGTCTCGGCTGTCTTGTTAAGACAACTTTTTAGATCATTGTCCTACGTTGCCCAGTCACATATCCGCGGATCCGCCTAGCATGCTATAAACCGATTAAATATATTAAGTGTATACGTCACTGTCTCTAAAACTGCTTTCTCTTTATTCCTTTTTCTTGGCTGTCATTGGCATGCATTATATAAAATGGGTTACGAGACGATATGTGGGCAGAGTATTAACGACCACAAAGCCACGGTGTAAGATCTTGTGGTCTACAACCGAGACATCTCCTCTACGAGTAGTTATGTGCCATGCGGATGAGACCTATTTAGTGGCGTCTTGATTTATAACGAAACGAGAGAAGCGAGTTGATGTCTCTTGGGTTAATAAGAGCGGTAGTTGAGATGGTCCTTCACATAGGGATGAGTTTGCTATATTCGAGCGATTATATATAAGACGAAACTCTTATGATCTCTAGTAAGTCGTTTTCAATATTTTCTTACGCCATAGGCTCAGCCGTAGTTAGATTTTTTTCGTCAAACCTTTTTATATTTACCATTTGAGCATACTATCCACAACCGTATCTTCTTCGCAGTCTGTCTTCATAGAGGACTGGCTTGCCCTGTAGCCATTCGGTTAACTCTTAGAAAGGGCTGCAACTTGCTCCTCGAGCGGTTCTTCCAATGGGCCAATGACCCTTTCCCCCACTTCTTTGCCATCCTTAAAGGTGATATAAGTAGGAATGGCTGTAACGTTGTACTTCTGACGGACCATAGCGGGTCCCGCATCGACAACATCTACCCGTATAAAGACGACGTTGCGATACTTGTTCGAGAGCTCTTCGAACTTCGACTTCATAATTGTGCAGATGGAACTGAAACTTGCGCAGAAGTTGGTGGCTACCTTTGGCGAGCCACTAATGACAGATTCAAGTTCTGACAGATTGTATATATCCCTGACCTCGCGCCGCACGACTGAGGCCGCGGTTCCGGCGATGAGGGTGACGAAGGCTGCTGAGAACTTCATTATCGGCATTAAAATTGAATTTGGTAGAGAAACTTGAGTTGTAAAGTGGTTTTACTTCTTAGAGAATTGTGTCTTGCGAGAAGATGTAGAAACTGTTATGCTTAAAGTGAGTAGAGGAGAAAATCTCTTTTCTAACGATAGAAAGGCCAGCTTTTATACTTGAGGCAACGAAGTCATGATGCTATGCTATGCTATAGTAAAAAATGGTCTAAACTCGTATCACTCTGCAGATTTGTCTCGGCTGTCTTGTGAATGCGACCAGCTGAATGTACGTCATTGTCATATATTCCTAGACCACACTTGCTACCAGCTGTAGATCTGCACAGCACTAGCTGGACTTGTTACCAAACTAATTGCGCATATGCAGTATTAATTGCTTTTGTCTTCTTTGTAGTCTACCTGTAGTATATAAATTGATATCGAGACACTACGTGGACAGAATAGAGACCATCCACATAGTCATAGCGTAAGACCTGGTGGTCCACAGCCGAGACATTTCTTCCAGTTCATTGCGTGTGAATAGGATCTACCCGTCTTTTACCAAATTCAGCTCCGATAATTACGAGTATACATTTATTCTCCCAAGTGAGCTGCTTTGTAGTAGCAGTTGCTTAGCGCTTCACACACAGACGGATACTTATCGTTATGAGCCGAGTTCTCACTTCCGCCAACATGCAAAATATCACGGACAACGATCATCAGCGATTTCTTTCGTTCGCCTTTTGCTCCATTTGCTCCGTTGTTTTTCTCTGGGATCCCCGTCTTCCTTGCCCACGGAGCATTTACGCTCTATTACCCCAAGGCAGACGCTGCCGGCCCGCTTACGCAAGACAGAGCAAGCGCAATTCGAAGGACAACCTGTGTAGCGACTCAATCTATGCAATGGGGCCAATTGGCTGTTTCACTTCTGGAAACAAACTTAGCAAGATGTTACGCCCGTGCCGCATACTCGGCTCGCTGGGATAGGTGAGCCGAGAAATGCCGGGCAGCCGGCCAACGTGCTGGTCGATCAAGACATTGTCGCCGACAGATGTAAAACCAGACGGGAGGAAGAGCGCTCAAAAAAATGCAATTGCAAATCCCGTTGGGTTTAGTTCTTCTGCTATATATATGCCTTTTGCGAAAACGGCTTGTATGGTGAGTAGTAAGCCAAATCCAATGCAAACAGCTTTTGAAGAGTTTGCCTTTGAATGATGTAATGAGACAACAGCTTATTGTGACAATTACGGCGCCAAAATTCGCGCATGGTGTGTAATTAATAGCTGAATGCGTGCTGTTGCGCTACCTCTTAAGATCAGTTCCCACTATCGAGGATGCCATGAGGGGAATGGTCGGATGGCGGCCTCGACGGCTGAGACATGAATACTCTGGCACTACTTCACAAGACGCTAGGTTCCGGTCGAGACGACGGCCCAAAGAAGAATTAGGCCATTCATGTCTACAACCCCGATGAATGATCCGCCTAAACTGATTGTCATACCGCGGCTACCTTCCTATGACACTCCCAAGGGCGACGATTTTGAAGGTTGCGATGTGGCCGAGAACTAAATTGTTCAAAAATTGGAAATTGTATTTATTTAGTTAGGTTCTGATATCAGTGCCAGAATCTGTGCATCGTGGGCATGGAACCGTTTCAAATAGCTGCCTATTGCAGGAAGCTCAACACTTGCCCGCATCTCAAACCACCACCGTATATGACGCGCTTTGTTCTGCCACAAGTACAACAGAACAAGTGCTGTTGGATCCTTCTCTAGCAGTAATGTACCAAACTCGCCATGCATATAACTCGCGACCATTAAAGCAGTGCCGTATGAGTCGTCGTCTTCCAGCCTCGAAAGAGCGTGTGCCACGTAGAAATACGGATTCTCCTCCTCTGTCATGGTTTCGTCGAGGCCACACAGATTAACCAACTGCTTTTTAACTCCTTTGATTCCTTTTTCTGGTAGGCGGTGACGCATGTGGACTAGTGTTTCTGACATGGAATGAAAAGCACTCTCCGGGCGTAACGGGTTGAGCATTTCCCATAGTTGCATTTTTCCTGACCCGAGGCGTATCCAGTCGAGGTTAGAAGATGCGGTCAAAGCAAGTGGCCATGGCTCGCTCGACTGGTTTGCGTTGATGGATGCGAATGTCACGATACCCAGGATGCTGGCCGTCGCCCAAACCGGATCTCTATCCTCTTCATTTACCGTTTTATCCAGCGATCTCTTGAATAGTGTCGTGCAAGCTGACCAGTGGTTTAGCTCTCGTAAAGATGGGCTAGTGCTAGAGGTTAAGCCGAGGTACCGATCATGTATTGCAGCTACCGCAAGCATTGCATGCATCAAAAAAGAACGCTGATTATAGTTAGATATGCTTTTTAAGAAGCGAAGTAAAGAGATGAGAGTAACTTCATCTACCTACCTGGAAAGCGGCCTGTAGCATACTCTTCTCATATACATCTGCCATTGGCAAGCCGCCGATTGAGAGCAGCGTCCGGCACCGAAACCTCGTAAAAAGCAGCTGATCATGAGTGTCTAGCATGAACACAGCTGGCCCATCACCAGCCCATACGGAATTCCCAAGGAAATTGAATTGTAGCCTACTCTGTTTCTGCAGTTCCGTTTTGCCCTCCGATCGCCTTTCACTGAGTGGCTGAAGATCGTCGGCTTTGAAGTCGAAATTACACCAAACACCATAGCAGCGACATTTTTGACAATGCGGTTTTATTTCGTCGCACTACACGGCTAGTTTAGTAATAGTTTGAATATGACTAATTTGGATGATTTGCTCTTTACTTTCACTCGACGGAGTTTGCAATTGCGGCAACCATATCTAGACTTGCGGCGATGCTTGTGGACCTCCGCATCAGGCTTCAGTGGCGTTCTCATGATTGGAGTGTGATGTAAGAGAGTTTCTCTTTAAGTAGCATTTATGCAAAATTCGTTTTGGATATTGTATTTGGGATGGAAAGTGCCCTGGTGGAAGGTTTGCATTTGACGGGCTTTGCACGCCGGGATTACCGTGCTCTATCTCCGCTCCGCCTACACCGGCCACCGCCCGATCTAGCCGCTAACCTTCAGTTCGCGTTTGAGAGCATCTGACTGGTCAAAGTTTTGGGATATAGGTGATGAATTGACTTGTCAGTATGTATACGTCGAGAGCTTTACGCTTTACGCATTTTGAAGCTCTACGTTTACGGTCTAAGTGACGTTCCGTTCTATCCGAGACCGGGTCATTGGAGGGCAGAGGACAAAGTATAAAAACGAGGCAAAGCGCCAGTTTAGAAGAATGGTACATCTTAAACCCTTTCTCTACACTTATAAACCTGTTCTTTAAGTTGTTACTCACTCTAAGAAGCAATTATGCGCATCTTTGTCACCGGCTCGACTGGCTTTGTTGGCACAGCTGTTGTCAAAGAGCTACTATCTGCTGGGCACTCGGTATTGGGCCTTACCCGGAGCGATGAAGGAGCTGAGCAGCTTAAGTCCCAAGGTGCTGAACCTCTTCGAGGTAGCTTGGAAGATCTTGCGATAATCAAGAAGGGTGCATCTGAATGTGACGGCGTCATACATTTAGCATTCATCCACGACTTTGCCAATTTTGAAGCATGCTGTGCAATAGACCGAGCAGCCATCTCGGCCATGGGTGAGGTCCTCGCTGCGGCAGGCAACCGATCCCTTGTAGTGACTTCTGGTACCATGATGCTACGTCAAGGCCATCCTGGCAATGAGAACGATGCACCGGATACTTCGTCTTTGCTTGGCAGCATCCGCTCTCCTTCTGAGGCTGTTTGCCTTGGCTTTGCAGGACGCGGTGTGAGAGCCAGTGTGGTACGGTTGCCGCCGAGCACTCACAGACCTGGGAGCTCCGGCTTCTTATGCCTTCTTGTCAAAGTGGCATTGGAAAAAGGCGTCTCGGCATACATTGGCGACGGTCACAATTGCTGGAGTGCCGGGCACCGCGATGATGCGGCTAGATTGTATCGGCTTGCGGTAGAAAAGGCCGCACCAGGTTCCGTCTTTCATGCAGTAGCTGAAGAACGTGTGCCGGTAAAGGACGTCGCAGCCAAGATTGGGGAAAAGTTAGGGATGTCCGTTGTGAGTGTCTCTGCTGAAGAGGCACCGGAGCACTTTGGGCATTATGCGTTTGTCGCGGTGCCGTCTAACCTCAGGTTGATAGATAGTGTTGCGTCTGTTATCGAATACGTCAAGGCAGACTCGGTTAGCGTCTCGGTCTAGGTGGATTAGATTGAATAACAAAGCTCCTTCCGTCGGTGTATGCGGGGGTTATTCTTGTTTCCGTTTATACCAGCACAATAGATGTCAAATTATACACCTTTGGTTATTTTTTTGACAGGTTTGCATGACCGAATGCACTCTGTGTGGGTGTCGTCGGCGGTTTTCGCGTATCAGTCTTTCGCAGACGGTAGTTTTTAGCGGCAGTAATGCAGTCACGCGACAGGTAAATGGTTTAGGAGAGAGCAAAGATGCCAAATCTTCCTCAGCCGAGATTCTCCATTAGGACCCAACGGTGGCTCCCACCTATCTGGTGCACACCACAGATGGCGGTTTGTAGTGGAGGGTGCTGCACAACTGGATGACGAAATGCTGCACTAGCCGGACCTTGACAGCAAGCTAATAACGGTGTGCCCTGCAATGAGGTCACTGCAGAATTTCCTTGCAGAGAGTTGTGTGAGCTGTGCCCCGATTTATTCTACCTTGGCCACAGGTTCCGACGCCTCCACCAAGCACAAGCGCGAGAGGTGGGCAAGCCGCGTCTTGGAATGGAATAGCTGAGGCAGTTTGGTTTGGCTTGGGGTTGTTTAAACTGCAACGCCGTTACTCGTAGTCTGCTATAGGATCTAGCAGGTGCTGTTATCAAGGTTCTTACTCGGTGTGAGCAATTGAGTTTCGACTAGCAAAGGGGCGAAGTGCGTCGGCGTTGGTGTACGAGTACTCGTAGGACCCCGGTTCTGCGGGCTTCGATGGTGAGCGATGTGCGGCAAGCTAGCTCCACAGCGTACGAGCATTGAATGGACATGGTCGTCTCGGGCCTTGAATGGCGTTGTGTATCAAGCAGATGGTTGTAAAGACAACGGCATGTGTTTCTCTACGCAGACTTGCTCAGTCATCTCTTCGGTCGAGCGATTCAGACCATGCGCTATCAAAGTATTCAAGCTAATTATAGTCACTCGTGTCTCAGCAAAGTAGGGCCGGATGCCCATGAGCCACGACAATAGGTACGCGGAGACGTTGTACCAGCCGCTAACGAAAACGCCAGCCCCACGCCGACGGCCAATTGAAGGTCCTGTCCCAAAGCTCTCCAGGTGAGCACCACCCAGCTCCAGCCCCAGCTCTTGACGGACCTTCTACCTTACCTAGGTAGCTGCAGGCGTCCGGCTCCAATTCTTTTTTTGCCCTCTCAGCCCCTCTCCCCAAATCCTGCCTGGCGTCACCACCTGGCCTCTTCTCTTGACCTTGCCTTGCCTTGCTTTGCCTACCTTGCCTCGTCATCACCGCACGACACCTCTTTCCTACCAGGCCCGCTGCGACACCTTGCATCATCCTTCTTGACTCTGCTATTTAGAGGCTACATCTGTCATTGTCGTGTGAGATTTCTTCTTTGCCAACTTCAACAGCTCTCGGTTCCTGGGGCTTTCAGTTTTCCAATCAACCACCCCGTCAACCCCGATTCGACTTCACCGCTCGACTTCCGCCGACAGATCTATTTCTACACAAGTACCACAATGGCTCCTCAAGGCTCCGGTGGCTCTCTCCAGGAGCGTCTGTTGGCTCTCGCCCAGACATTGCAATGTAAGCTCTCTCCCCGGTTCCCCCATTACCTGTGGGCTTCCTCCCCCAGCTCCTGTATCGCTGGGCATGGCTAATCAATTCCACTAGTCGCTTGGTTTGCCGGGTACGTTTTCTCCTCATCTCAGCTGGTTCGCGGGTTCAATACCTTGCCTCTGCGTATAGCGGCTATTTGGCATTGATTTTCAACCCCTGGCACCTGGCTAACCGCCCCTCGAATAGACACCTGACGCTCATCCTGACCACGATCCGATATGGCTTCTCTTGGCTGCGCATGAACTACTACGGCGGAATGGCTGTCTTTTCCTACCGTACTTCGTTCATTGCCGCGGCTCTGACCTACGGCATTGTCGTCTACAAGACGCAAAAGGCCCGCGCAAAGACGGGCACCCAAATGTCTGGAGGCGCTATTGGTCTCCTCTCTGACGAGAATGTCCAGTACCTCTGTAAGACTGACCGCAAACAACCCGTCTTTTATGTTTGTAGCTAACCTGCGGTAGTGATGGCTCTGGTTTGGCTCTTTGCCCCCCAGTACCCCCTCGCTCTCCTCCCGTACTGCGTCTACTCCGTCTTCCACGTCGCCACGTACACTCGCGCCAACCTGCTTCCCGCCATCATGCCTGCTCCCACAGCCACTGACGGGTCGTCTCCCGGCGCTAAGACCAACAGCCCTCTGGCCGAACGCATTGGGGCCTTTGTCAAGGAGTACTACGATGCGTCCATGTCGGTCGTCTCTACCCTCGAAATCGCGCTCTGGTTCCGCATTGTTCTCGCCGCTATCCTGTTCCAGCGCCGCTCCTGGATCCTGTTTGTTGTTTACACTGCTTTCCTCCGCGCCCGCTACTCCCAGAGCAGCCACGTCCAGACGTCTTTCGGCCAGCTTTCGGCCCGCGTCGACTCGTTTGTCGGCGCTCAAGGTACCCCTCCCGCCGCCCGCAGCGTTTGGGACAATGTCAAGAACTGCACTCGCCAGTTCCGTGATGCCACCGACATTAACCGATACATGGGTGGTGCCGGCCCTGCCAAGAAGACGTCGTAAATGCATACAGCATTGGTCCTGGCGGGAGCAGGTTGTGTGCCCGGCTACCGCAGCCTGACACACCTGTGACAAGTCATGTGCATGCTTGTTTTCGCGACAACCTGGTGGTGAGTTTCCAGGCACGAGATCAGATGTACGAAAACGAAGGAATTAATGCCGCTGTTCTGGCCATGTACATATGAGCCCAGGCAGTTGAATGGATATCATGAATGCAGCAGCGTTGTACGGTCATGGTGTTTGTGATTATGTTTCACGGCAGTCTTTTATTTTCTGCCCATAGCGGCTTTGTATGGAGTAGGTAGAAATGCTTTCCGGAAACGACAAAAAAAAAAAAAAAGAGATTGAAAAGCGACGTGGATTATCTACGGATGGAATGAGATTTTGACCGAAGAGGGTATGAGGGGAGATTGGGAGTGAAGACGGAAGCTTTTTTTTTTATAAAGGAGGCAAAATCATTGTATTCGTACATTCAGTTAAGGTTTATGGAATTTTATCTTGTTTTTTTTTTCTGAAGTTCTCTTTCTTTTCTTTTTTAAACTGCTTAGTACCTATGTCTGGGGAGTACATCGGGTGCGAAGCCTGGTCTGGTGTCACCCGGCCCTAAAAGCTAGGCAGCCACTCTTGTCGCATTTGCAAACACAACTTACTCGACCCCTTCACATGCTAGTATTTATGTGAGCAACAAATGACGAAAGCACAATATGAGTGACTCGAGACATGAAGGAACAAATAGTTCGACGTTTGAGTATTTTGCCCATCTACCGCCGGAATTACGTCGCCTCATCTGGCTCTACTGTCTCCCACATCGTACGGCAGAAGAAAACATTCCCTATTTCCTCGACGGCCATGAAGGACGCCAGGCTTGTTGGCCCAGCGAAGGCACAGCGCGAAATTCTCGACAGCCAATGATTGCCAGAGTATGTCGCGAAGCCAGAGAGGTAGTACTCGAAAACGGACAAGAGCTAGAGATAGATGACGTGAACGGTCGTCCCGCGAACAGTCCGTCCATATGGATCCAACCGCGGCGAGACGACCAGCTTCTCAATTGGACGCGGTGGCGCTTCGCACTGGATGCTCTGCACTATGGGTTCCCGGGCTTGTTGCCCGTGTTTCTCTTCTCGGCCGCTGACCTGGGTACTCAGCCTATCGTCGTTGCCGATGTCCTTCACCCGTTTATCTTGGACCAGAGCACTTTCGTGGAAAGTCCGCATATTTCATGGGATGGTGCGGATGCGAATCAACATGACGTGCGTGACATTGCCGACTGCTGTGAGAGCGAATACCTGGATGTCATCATGGCGGCTGTGTCTCTGCACATTACCCCAGAAGCAGCTTTGGAGTCTGGCTTGTTTGGACTACTGGGAGATGCGCCGGTCCAGACAGTCAGCGTTGGCGATGATGCTCGCTTACGGCGTTTCCATGCTCTTTATAGAGAACATGCTCTCGACAAAGAGCCATCTGTGGATAAACTATTCGAAAAACTATTGTGTCGTTGCGAGTTTCGAGGCGATTTTCTAGCGCGCTGTGAATCATGGTGCGTACAGGCCGAGTGGCTCATTCTCGCTTTTAGATGGCAGAGAGCACGCAACGAAAAGGCAAGCGAGCTGGAGCTTGACCCTGGATCTGTGTGGCAGCCGGCGCTGGAAGAGCGGGATTGTATCCTAATGGAAGAATACTCGTTTAATGATGACCATCCGTGGGTGAAGCAGGCTAAGCTACGCGTGCCGAAGCTGAGGCCACGGATTATGGTGCGGTGGTGTATGAATGAATGCTACGACCCGGCACGACTGCCGCGGGGCTTTTAAAACGTGTAGTCTGGGGTTTTTATGTTGCAGCTCCAGGGTAAATCTGAGAAGAGAGTCTTGTCGTTGCGCCACTTGAGAAGCATGTATACTATTTAGGCCCTGAAATATAAAATGTCCAACTAAATTACATGCTTCTCAAGTGGCGCAACGACAAGCACATGGCATGGCGCGCGGTGGGTGCGGGTGCGGCATTGCCCCTCTTGGCATGGTTAGCCTCGAATGACGTCGCCTCGCTGTGGCGGCCGCCAACGACATGTGGTCTGCCGCCGATTCCTGAATTTTGGAAGCATTGTTTACAAATGAGACTATGCTGTCCGCTTCTTGTTTGAAACATTCAGGCTAATGTCTTGAATTCTCCGAGTCTTGCGGCGCATCTCGGCATATTGACTATTCGGGAAGCTAGTCCCCAAGCTAACCTAAGCTTGACTGCGTTACTACATCCACTTCCTTGATATTATCTTGAACATCTCACCCCATCATCTACAGCTGCATCACAGTCATACCTCCCATACCTCTCACTGAGTATCTCAATACGGATAATCTCTGCTTCATTCGCCAGGATGAAATCCCTCCTGCGTCAAATCGTCGCCGGTCCGCGCGTCAGGCATGCCGACGCAGGCCTCGATCTATGCTATGTCACGGACTACATCATTGCGACGTGAGTATCCTCCAAACCAGACAGAGTCTCTCAAAAACAAGATTTCCAAAATACTAACTAACTCATTTCAATAGCTCCGGTCCCTCACACACATACCCTCAAAGAGCATACCGCAATCCTCTAGACCAACTCGTCGCCTTCTTGGACGAAAACCACGGCCAAGACTGGGCAATCTGGGAATTCCGCGCCGAAGGCACCGGATACCCGGATGACATGGTCTACGACCGCATCAGACACTACCCCTGGCCAGACCACCACCCGCCACCATTCAAGCTCGTCCCGCTCATCATGGCCAGCATGCGCAACTGGTTGCACGGCGGCGAGCTACAAGGCCCAGACACCAGCAGCGCGGCAAGCAGCGCCCGCAACGACAAGCGCGTCGCCATCGTGCACTGTAAAGCCGGCAAGGGACGCAGCGGCACAGTCAGCTGCAGCTACATGGTTGCCGAAGAAGGGTGGAGGGCGGAAGAGGCGCTGGCGCGATTTACGCAGCGCCGCATGCGGCCCATGTTTGGCGCGGGCGTTTCGATCCCCTCGCAGCTGCGGTGGGTTAGCTACGTGCAGCGCTGGGCGGACCATGGCAAAAAGTACAAGGATGGGCCGATTGAGATTGTAGAGGTTCATGTTTGGGGACTGAGGGATGGGGTCAAGGTCGACGTCGAGGGGTTTGCGGATGACGGGAAGCGCATTGAGGTGTTGCATACGTTTCGCAAGGAGGAGAGGCATATTGTGCTTGGGGATGCGCCTGAGGGAGGCGGGTTGACGAATGTCGTGTGGGAAATGGCTGGGTATCCGACGGGCGAGAAGGCGCCGGATAACGCGCCGTTTTCTGAGGGGACGAATAATGAGGTTGCTGGGGATGGCAAGATCTCTTCAGATGACAAGCGGTCTGAAGCAGCACCGAAGCTTATTGATAAGCCGGCGACCAAGGATTCCAAACCCACGTCGTCATCGCGCTCGTCGACAACTTCGTCTACATCGTCCAAGAAACAGACACATGGTGCTGCGGAACCAGGTGGCCAAGCCGTCATTTTCCGCCCCTCTGAACCTATTCAAGTCTCCAATAGCGACGTCAACATTTCTGTCGAGCGCCGCAACAGATCCCACAAGAGTATCGGTCTTACCATGGTCTCGGCCGTCGCACATGTCTGGATCAACACCTTTTTCGAAGGCAACGGCCCCGAGCAGAATGGCAAGCCCGACGACAGCGGCGTCTTTACCATTGACTGGGACGCCATGGACGGCATCAAGGGGTCCAGCAGGAAAGGAACCCGCGCGCTCGACCGCATGTCTGTCGTTTGGCGATCCACTGCTGAAAAGACACCAGATGAAAAGAGCAAAGAAGCAGACAGAGCAGCAGAGGAGGAACCCAAGAAGGGAGAGCCGGTGCCGCAGTTTACAGCCGCCAATTGGCAGGGTCCGCTGGGCGTGGAGACGGAGGGATTGCAGCATCGCGATTTGGGACTTCGGGTACAGAGTCCGGCGAGCGCGGATGTGAGCAAGGCTAGTAGTATCAGGAGTGAGGCAGGTGGTGGGAAGAAGGATACGTCGACAGAGGGTGATGGTGATGGGGAGTCGTTGAAGGGAGTCAAGACTTGTGGTCCTTCTGGAGAGGAGTTGGGTGCTGAGGAGCTGGAGAGAAAGGGAAAATAAAGCGTGAGTAGATGTATACCTAGTAGATTATACATTCAGTAATGAACATACACGAATATCAAGTCACATTGCCATTTACGCTCAAACGCACATGCTCCAAGATCAAGTAATTATTACAGTATTTTTTTCGTGAATACAGTGTTATACATTTTGTCATTAGTGAAACCTCCCTCTTCCTCTATGGTGTCTATCCCCACGGAAATACGGCCCTCCTCTTCTATCCCCGCGATCCCAATGTCCACCTCTATACCCTCCGCGGGCATGTCCATGCCCGTGATTATGGTGTCCTCGCCCTCCGCGCCCCTGCCCACCCTCTCTTGGCGGATGGTAGTCCTGCGGCGGCGGCACTGGCTCCTCAACTTCAACTTCATACTCTTCAAACTCCTCCTTGAAAAACGTCCCTACCGTCTCTTGTTCCGCCTTTGCCGCTTCAGGGTCAAACACAAACCGCATCGTCCCATCCTGCCCTCTCGCTGTCCTCCGCACCGACGTCTCTCCCGGCATGGGCGGCCCACCGGGAGCTGACGGCTGCGGCTCGTCAATCTCGCATTTCTGGCAGTGGTATAGATAGCGCGGGTCGGCCGTCTTGTCGAGGTCGTTGTTGAGCTGGATCTTGATGTCAATGAAGCGCGCAAGATCAAACTGCGTCCCGATCTTGGTGGCTTTGTGGTGCTGCACGTAGAGATCTAGCAGGTCCAGCATCGTCTCCATGACGGCTGCGCGGTTATATTGTTTGCGCGACGCGGCGAATGCCTCGGCCTTGTCGAGGTGTTGGCCTGTTATGCGCGCCGTCAGCTCCGCAATGGCCATGGCCATGGCAAAGGTGGTGCGCTTGACTGGGATAAAGGTCTTGTACATGTCGATGCACATTGTGTAAGCTGTTGAGAAAAACGCAGTGGCTTCGGCGCCGGTGCCGAGCATGCTGCGGATGATTTTGACGAGGAGTTTTTGAGGGTAGCGCGTGCGGAAGTCGAAGCCGATTGTTTCGAGAATGAGACGTTCTAGACCGATGATGATTTTGCTAGGTTGGTCGAATGCCTTGACGGGCCACGAGTTAGCTGTTTTGCTTTGTTTTGTTTCCGTACGGAA
Source organism: Lecanicillium sp. LEC01 (assembly GCA_002242745.2). Classification (NCBI taxonomy): domain Eukaryota; kingdom Fungi; phylum Ascomycota; class Sordariomycetes; order Hypocreales; family Cordycipitaceae; genus Lecanicillium; species Lecanicillium sp. LEC01. The sequence goes on from NIWZ02000002.1 coordinate 990,756, forward strand.
AGCTGGAGAAACGGTACCTTGTCATCGGACGCTGTGGGCTTATCCGGGTTCTTAACGTTGTAGGAAGCCGCGAGAATGTCCTTTGACTTTTTAATCGTGTCTTCGACTTTGCATGCGACAAAGAGGGACGCCAGCGCGGCATCTTGGTAGTTGTATTCTGCGTCGCGGAAGTTGAGGCGAAACTTGTGAAAGTAGATGCAGGCCGTGTCAAACGTTCGAACCGGTCTGAGTAGAAGCAAAAGGATTTAGCACAACGACACGAGAAGAAAAATCGAGTCGCGCTTGGACTTGACGTACAGATTTAAATACTCGCGCACGTTTTCTATCAGCTGCACGCCTTGTATTCGGTAATTGTCCTCGCGCGCTGGATCGCAGCCATTGTGGCGGAATTGGCGCCGGATGCGCGTCTCGGAGCTATATTGGTTCGAGCTGGAGATGTAGCCGGGGTGAGGGCCGACTTTGGGAGGAACAGAGGAGCCATTTGGAGTTGATGGCGTTGGCGGCGCGGAATCGGTTGGAGGAGCCATGGTGTGATAATGGAGGACCGAGTTCGGCGGACGGCGTTTGATGCGCTGAGAGTGGCTGCGCAAAGAGCCTGAGGCTTTCAATGTGTTCTATCGCATTATATAATGTCTAGATAGGGCGATCAAGGCGTATGAGTCGCTGAAAGCTGGTTGCGCAGGCTGTTCGAGCTAGGCGACAGTGGTATGGAGGTTGAAGGTCGAGGCGGGATGAAGAATGAGCTTGACACGCCCCCTCCAGATTAAACTACCCTGGACCCACCGATAGCAATGACGCACTGACTAACATCGGAAACTTATACGACAACCGCCGGCTTATTATTTGTTGGTAATAGAGAGACTGAACTAACTCTTGCTCTGGGAAAAAAAAAAAAAAAAAAAAAAAAAAAGGTGACAGCTGGAGTAATGTGTGACAAACGACGAACCCAGAACGTTTGCAAACCGAACCTGGGTTGACTTAAAACTGTGCACCATACATCACGCTGCGGCTCAATCACACCACAACTTCCAGACTTTTACTTCTCCCAACTTCATGGCTTTTGCCTGATGTTCTCATGTCAGTTTCTGTTTAAAGATACGAAAACTCCTATACACAAGGATTTTTCGACTAGCTCAGACGACTGTGCGTATAGCTGCGCTACATCAACTCATCGCCGCTTATTTTACCATGTTTTGAAGTTGTAACGGGCCACCAACCACACCAAGCACGCCGTGGCAAGCGGCACGAAAATCAAGATCTTTCAGAAGTTGTGCAGATTGAGTGGATCCAGCATCCCGACTCTCGACTGGATCACACAGTACCCGTGTTTCGCAAGATTCTGGATAACTGGATACAGCAATGGCGCACTGATACTCAGATTACAGAATATTTACAAGCGCCAAACTCCTTGGACTGGCCACCGCTGCCAGAGCCACCCCTGACTGGGGTTGAAATGCAGTATAAGTCTGGGACAGTGAAAGATTGCAAAAACAGTACGATTAGAGACGAACCGACTTGCTGGAAAAGGACAAAACAATCTTGCCTTGGTAGCGGACTGCGGATGATGTCGTGACGCCTTCAGACTAAATACGGCGGTCGCACTTAATTTAGTAGTCAATTGTTGCAATTAGACAAAACGGCTGCAATTAAGACAATATCTACAATCGGCACAACTTTCTCAATCAGCACAACTTTCTCAATCAGCACAACTTTCTCAATCGCCACAATAGCTTCAATCGGCATACCACATCATTCTACCTGCTCCAGACTTTCACGAAGACTTTCTGACTCTGCAACTGTACCCAATGTCGCCATTTTATAGGTGATTTGTCCAGCATCGTCATCACTTGCGACGACTGTACTGCCTGCAAAGGACTGGCCTCCTTCTGAGGCTACTCCTTCCGAGCTATTTTCTGAACCCCTTTGCGACTTATCAGAGCTCCGTTGCTTTCTCCTTTCCTGAACTTCCTGAGCTTCCTGAGCTTCCTGTCTGGGTTTCCTGAAGATTCTGAGCTCCCTGGGCATGATGGCCCTCCAAGGTTTCAGAGAGGCGGTTTTCCTTCTAAGAGGCATGCTCTCCGGTTTGCCCTTCATCGTCTTCATACTCAGGGTCGTCATAGGGGCGTCCGGCCCCTCCAGCCATGGCACAGATCTCGCCTACGGCCCATCTTAACGCGAGAGCGTCTCTCATCTTCTCGGCCTCGTCTTTGTCAGCAAAAACAACTGTGAATGTCTCCCCAGATTGAACAACCCGGTGAGTCAGTGCATGATGTTCGACCACGTTTTCAGGTTTCCTTTGGGTCGATGGGATAAACATTTTGTGAATGTTCTCTTCTGAAGGCTCAACTTCAGCTGAAGGTGTAGAATAAGTGGGATCGAACCAGAATATTTGAAATTGGACTTCCCAAGTCCCTTGCTTAGGCCCTGCGGTGACACCGACGGGTTTAAGCCCAAAGTAGCCCCTGTCAAACAGACGGTGGAGGTATGGGTTCAAACAAAGCATATTCCAGGCAAGATCAGCTGACCCTACATTTCCAAAAAGGTCCTTCAGTCTCTCTGACAATTGGTCGCCGAATAAGTTGGCTACAATAGACCACTGGGTGGTTTGTGCAGTGATGAGAGGCTGGCTTTTGGTCGCCGCGAAAGGAACGATGTGGCACGCATCAGCCTCCCCACCGTTGGCAGAGATGACACACTTGTTCGAATCGCGCGTTTTGACCTATTTTTTCAGCAACTGTATAGTTCTGCAACACGTGTTACCGGAACAGGCCATGTCCTCACCTCCCTACTCAATCCTCTTAGACGGTCAGCATCACGGTCCGCTTTCTGGTCAATGACTTGGCTGCCCGATGGCAATGGGTTATTCTGCTGTAGCGTCACCGGCTCAAATGCTGCTTCTGATAGCGCCGACGAGGGTCGACGACTCCGTCTCGAAATCGAGCCAGCTTTTTCCTTTACGAATTTGCCGAACTGTTCAAGTGTTGCAGATGCATTGGATGCTGTTCGTTTGCGTTGTTTTCCAGCTTTAGGTAAATCCGGTAAAGTAATTTGCTGCTGCTCACTGACAGCTTGTTTTTGGTTGGAAGCACGCTTTTTTGCTATCGCTTTGGGTATTAACCCCCAGATATCTAATGCGCAGTCACGTCAGTTTTGGTGCCGGTCACAATACGGTACCAAATAACTTACAAAGCTTGATAAAGTCCTCTGCATTGTTACAAATTCTTTCGATTAAGGCTTCATCCGTCGATATTCTCCGCAAGCTGTCAACAGGCATGTAGAACAGAACTGCCAGAGTCCACCGATTAAAATCACTCGTGTTTGCGCCATGGTTAGTCGTAAATGTTTGATAAATCCCGTTGATTAGGTTTTGCTTCAGTGCAAATTCTTCTGGAGGAGGTGCAATGGGATAGCGAATGACGGGCGGGCTTTGTGTTAAATACCATTTGAGGCCTTCTCTGGCCCCAGAACTGGGAGCGTGCCTGGCAAGGAAGTGGCCACATAGCTCCAGGATCTCCTCGTCTGGAATCCCCCGCTGTTCTGGTTCGGAATTTGTCATCTTAGAAGGGTCGCTTTGAAGAATGAAGTAGTTGGATACCAGCGGAACTTGCAAGGATTTGGAAGGAAGGAGCAAGTTAAAGTATTGCTGAGTGTGGGAAGAAGTAAAAGAGGCGTTTGGCAAACCCCCAGCTTTCTGTTTACATACCTACACCAGTTACCAAGGCCTCGCCACGTGTGTAGCTGTGTTAAACCCTATGTGCTGCCACAAAGTGAATGCGCTCTGACGGTTATCACTTTGAAACGTGTATGAGAAATATTCCTCGCTTAGGTTACAATGACCGCCTCTGGAAAGTCATCTGCTTCCGTGACCTGCAATTAACCCACAACTCAAACCAAGGCAGTCAGACAGGCTTAAGTGACCATGACACTTTGTTGCATACTCTGTCAAAATCCTAGTCACTGATCCAGTGTCACAGTTATTTAAGAGAGAAGAAGAAAAGGCATTTGTTTTTAGTTCTTTGCCAAAAATCTTCACGCCAACTCAAACCTTGATCCCACCCGCGCCGCTGCCAAGTTTGCGCAGCATCGCCCTCAAACCTTGATTACACACACTTTTTACAGCGCCATCTTCTACTACAAACGTAAATTCATCAATCGCATATCCAGCATACCGAAACTGGTCAACCTGAAACCACGGCCGGCACAGCTGACTAGGCAGAGAAGGAATCTTTCCCACATGGTCCCTGACATGCTCCAGCTGCAAACGCCATCTATTGTCTTGCCCAATGGGATAAATCCTCGCATCTAACTCCCAAAGCGGAATACCTTTGTAGCCTCCCAATGTTTCCAGAATGGATTTGTTCAGGTTTGTCCACTCGCGGATCTTTAACCCCGGCCCATCGTCAACTTGTATGGTGAGTGACGCTGTTGCATTGCCGGAACCGCTCGTGTAAGTCCCTGAATATGTCTCATTTGCTTGCTCCCTAGCAAGTTTATCCATGATGGGAATTAGAGTAGCTGAAACAGTATCCATTAGATCGACTGTGGGTGTATATGCGTCCTCCCCGCTGACCATGATGGTTGCGCCGACGCCGTAGTCTGGAAACAGCATGATTTCGGCCGAGTAGCCCGGTATGTCGCCTGATTTAGTATACACATCTACTGGACGTTTGTCCATCGTGAGTCCCGAGAGGCGAAAGATTTCCCATGGCATACCAACTGCTGTGGAGAGGCCACCTGCAAAGACATCTGGTTTCAGCCAGCCGCGAGTCTGTGCTGGCGTCAAGAACGTGTGGTTCAGAATTGAACGGACAAAAGTGGTGATTTCTCTTGGCGTAGAGTATAAACCAGCGGCACTGCAAGCTTATCAATACAGGCTCTACCAGGCGTACTTTAGCTAGTGAGAACTGACGAGTTAAAATTGGCAATATCAAAGCCCATGAATACACCAGCAATCCCAGGCGGGATGACGGCCTTGGACAAGTCTGGTGTCTCGATTCCGGTGGCGGAAAGACCCAATCGGCTCGTGATACTGTCTCGTATCATCTCGTCAAAACTCTTGCCGGTGATGTTTTCCAAGGCAAATCCCAACAAGATGTATGCAAGGTCTGAGTAAGCCGGTCTGTCATTGACTTTCCAGCTGAGCTTTTGCTTGTGCAAAATGTCAAAGAATTCTGCAGCTCTAGTTAGCAAGTCCATTCAAATAGGTTAGTGGTTCAAACATACCTTTGCGGGTGCAGCTCGGCAAGCCAAGACCATCGCAAGTGGGAAGGTCTTCGCTTGGCGGCATTGGGAAACCGCCTTGCTGGAGCTGCTCACGTCCCTCGCCGTACCAGTCAAACGCATAGCCTAAAACATTAGATATGAGCCATGACACATTTCGGGCAAGTAGCTTACCATCTCGAGGTATGCCGCTCATATGACTCGCGAGCATTCCAAGGGTAATCTCTCCATAGTCTCTCAGATCTCCCAACTCGGGGACAAACCACCTGGCAGGGGCATCAATAGCCCACGGCGCCTCAAGGAGTAGGGCCAATGAAGCAAATACTTTGGTGATGCTTGCAACGCGGTAGATTGTGTCTGTATCTACTTTATCTGTGCCGGTTTTGTTTAGCACTTTTGCAGTGTGGTGATATTCGTAAATGGTCTTGTCCGCTGAAGTGAGCTCTACAGAGAAGGACGTGGCAGACGCATTCCAAGAAGTTGCAGAGCTTTTAAGCAGCGCCTCGATTTGGACAGTGACATTGTCCAGGTTTAAATCGAGTGAGAGGTTGGGCTGCGGCAGGACAGGACCTGAAGGTGGACAGCGGGCTTGAATGGCAGCCCATGTCAATTCAGCAAATGGAGCAAGCAGGATGACGAATGCGTTACACTTCATTCTTTTTTTTTTCGTTGGAAGTTTTGACTTGCACGTTGAATTGGAGTAGAGCATTTTAGAGAGACTTTTATATAGATTTGATGATTCTATTTTCGGTTCAAGACGCGTTGCACATGTGCCAGAAATAGACAGCGCCCTCTCTTATTTCTACCATGTTGGTTTATATCTGTTTCGGCTGAAGACTTCTTGACATGAGAAGGGACTTTATTTTTACGTTGCTTACGGCTGCCAAGGAACACATCGTAGTGCCGTGCTGCGGCTGATACGTTGTCGCTGCGTATTTCGTATCGAAGATCCACGTAATCCTAAGATCGACACTCAGTGAAAAGTCTACAAACTCAGAAGCCTGGTAAACATACAGCCTTATTAGCTTAAAATTAGACCAGGGAGGGTGAAGCAGTCAGCGATGCATAGTATAGGGGACGCGTGTGTCTACGAAAGCAAGTCGGTAATGTCGTATCTCGGAAGCAACAAGAGCGGCAACTAGACTCGGCAACAAACATGCTGCGTTTTGAGGCATGGCGTAGGCTGGTCAAGCGATATTCGAAAAGTCACGGACCAGCAGAGTGATGCGTTTCTAGGATGAGGAAGATTACTTTGCCTGCGTTTTCTGGTCAGTGGAAACCCTCACAGAAGCTGCAAGTTTAAACGAGTCATCGCAACCAGGCTCAGATTAAGTTTTAGAATCACGGTGTATCATTCCCGTCTTGAAACATATTTTTTGGTTGACAATATCATCATTTACATGGATGGAACACTGAGGAAATTAAAGAAAATAGATTGCTTACCTTGGCAAAAAGGCCTAACTAGTATAACCCGTTGCGTGAAGATACCTACAATAATCATACCTGCAAAGTAGCGGTTAGCAAGATGATGCTAAGAAAAGGATGCAAGAGCAATTTGTGTGGCAGAACCATGTTCAGATAGCGTCATATAATCACAGGATATCATAGTCCCGTCTTGAAACATTTTTGGTGGTGACAAAGTCATCATACACGTGGTATCTGGCCAAACAAAGCCCGGAGCAGAGGAAATGAGAAGGGCTGCTTACGCATAGATTTGAACGAAGCTGTCAAGGTGCTCCATAAATAGCAGATGGTTGCGCAAGCGATGAGCCTCAAGAGGACGAGCTACCGTGGCGAAAGACCAGAGGGCGTCGTTTGTGCGCCCTCCTACGCGATTGTCTATCACCGCTCCATATTGCGTCTGCATCTAGACGCCATCTAGGCAATTTAAGCAAAGATGTACTAAATGCGATATGAAGATGCGATGGAAGCTTAGGTTGGACTCGTCCTCGGGCGTCATGGTCGCGACAGGAGTGTCGATAGTTGATGCTGCAAGGTTGAAAATTCTAGTAAACGCGCCATTGTGTGGGCGGCGTTTGTGTGGGCACACGGCTGTGGACCATACTTAGGTAATCACAATATGCGACTACCTCGTACCTTGGTACTGCACAAATGTCATACACATGCGCAACTCAATTTACCCGGTTCGAAACCGATAATAACGGCAAAAACTAAGACTTGTATTTAAACATAGTCTGTATCTTGCCACGCAGTTTACTCATACAGTCACTTTCGTTGTGAGAATGACGTCATGTACTGACCAAGTACTCTTACATGCAGACCAGCCAGTTTGGATGCATAATACTTACAATGTACATCTACAGTAAGCAGTTAGATAAGCCCAAGCAAATCATTGGATTATTCGTGAGCAGAGACTAGTTGTTATTTTGTAAGTTTGCTTATTTTCAGTCATTTTCCATAGCCAAATTCACATGCGACATACTTGCTCAACCAAAGAAGCCATGCCCAATAGGATCACCAAGCAAATTCAGCAACGTTTCCAAAATAAACTGCGGAAGGGCTTTAGCCGCTTTGGGATCCGCCAACAATGACCACAAGGTCTTTTTCGAACACGCATCTCACGTTTCCGGCCATTCATAGCATCAATCAAATACGGCAGCGCACTGGGCGCCCTGGTGATGTGGCAGCACCATGTGACGCCAGAGCATCCCGCTGATACTCAACCGATGCATTATTCGCATAGTAAAAGTCATATAGGGGGCTTCCATTTCTCGAATCGGGATGATTTGGTCGGCAGTGTTCTTGCACAGCAAGACGGGTATCTTTGGCATGGCCTGCCCATTGCGTTTTGCTCCAGTATCTCCACGATTACGGGACGTTTTGTGACATCTGGCCCGTTAAACATGGCAATGACGTCCTTATTCTTTGAAATCTCAGCACACCAAATGGTGCACAATTCCGTTCCACCAAATCCCCCAAACACCAGTCCAGCAAGTCATGACAATAGGCTACTCCATCGCAACCGCTCTCGAAACACTAGACACTCTCAATGAAGAATCCACATGCGCTCAAATCCGCACCTCAGCTTCCCTCCTCGAAACTATCCTCGACCGTCTAGATGAGTGGCACGCCTGGTTTACATCTCACTCTCCCGACGCCGCCTCGCTTCTTTCGACGCAGCAGTGTTCAAACGGGCAGACAACGCTCCCATTTCTCGATACGGCTGCCGCAAATGATCTAACGCACTACTGGACTTTTTCGGTAATGTGCTTCACATACCTCGACCAGCTCTTAAATCGATGGCCGAGCATAACCAACCGACAGACGGACGCAAAGGGCGGCGGCAGTTTAAGCAATGTTACGGCGCAACAATACGCAACATGGACTCTTCAAAGTACAACATACTTAACACAAGATGACCAGAAACTCTTTGGCGCAACATCTCTAGCGTTTCCATTCAAAGTTGGCTTCGGATTCCTCCCACGACGCGGAGGCGTGCACGGCCGTTATGTTTGCGACACGGCGATTCGACGGCTGGGTTTGAAGGGTTATCAGTACCTGGTTAAATTTACGCATAGTACCCTGCCAAATCTTGGTCCGCTGGTCATGGCGCATCACCGGCACGAGTAGCAAGTGTCACTGTACATCACATCACATTGAAATAACTGAACTAATAGCGAGAGTACAGATGAAAAAGTACAGGGCTCTGATAAACCATATCATTTGTTTTCCTAAAACAAGTCCTCCATACACATTATCGTATAGCAACTTCCTTCTCCCTCATAATTTAATCGACTATATTACATTTCTCATTACTTTGTGCTTGAAGCCTCGGCTGTTTTTGCTGGACCCGTCTTAGCGAAACCTGTATCTGTAGTACCATTGGTGTTGTTATTATTCAGATTGTTTGGTTGCACCAGGTTAAATGTGTTCTTAAGCGGGTTGTCGGCGAGGGTCTTCAAGAATGCGGGGTCCTTTACCGCCATGCTATACGCGACAGGGCCGACAATCATGCCAATAAAGACAACAAACATCACAAAGTAAAGAATGGCAAATCGAATCACCCTCTTTCTCCTCAGCTTGGACTGCTTGAGGGTGTAGATGGGGGGACGTATCTGGCGGCTGTAACAAAACTATCAGTATTGTTCACGCAGAGCAGAGTATCGAGATGAGAACATACCTGGGCAAGAGCCAGAACAGCATGATCGAATGCAGCTTGTCAATCTGAGGCACCATCAAGATTGGGAACATCAGAAAAAGTAGCCAGTGACCGAGAATAAAGTCGGCTGCAAACATGCTAAGCTCAGTAATCTTGCAGAGAAGCTCACGAGCCGGTTGCGACATCGAGTGCCAACCCATAGAGTACCACTTTCCGCTCCAGAATGCCAGATTGGATTGATCCGTCTTGAATTCACGCGTCAGTCCCAACGTGACAAGAAGCTTGATGACGAACCGCTGAATCGCAATCATTGCGATCAAGCCAGCCAATGTACGTGCAAAGTTGAAGCTTTCCAGTAGAAACATGGCCTCAAACGAAACCAGCATAAAGACCACTGCGAAACCATGAGCGAAGGCGGCCAAGGCACTACCGACTTGTTTGCAGCACAAGCCCAAAATAGGTCCCATGCAGCAAGCCATACCAAACGTGGCTCCAAGAACCGCAAGGTTGACAACAACGGGCGCCAGAGCAAGCATAACGACTCGAACCAAGGAATCGGTTGGTTTGATATCGTCTGCCTTAACACCATCCTCTTGGATGCGCAGGACGACACCAGTCTGTGCATTAATAAAGAGGTACGGGATGATGCTGACGCAGGCCAGGATCAACGGGGCAAAAATCTCGCTGAGGAAGAGATTGAGCTTTGGCGGTTTGCCAGAATCCGATACCTTGGCGGTTTTCTCGCCCATAACCTTGCGCTTGTAGCCGGTGATTCTCGTACGTGACATGCGACAGAAAGAAATCCAGGACGAGTTGTGTGATCGCGAGTTGCCCCGCGACAACCATCTAAGAAACTCGCGGTAATCGATGAAGAAATCATTCCAAGCAAACTGGTGCGGGTTATACAAGAATGGTGAGATAGTCAGACCAAGCAACGAAATCCAGAAATAGGTCAATGCGGCTTGCCATATTGTGACAGTGGCAAACAGCAAGATGACTAGCAGTCTGGAGCCAAGGTAGATGGAATGACCAGCGAATCTTGCAAAAAGTACTCCAAAGGGGATGCGAGACGTTGCAAAGCCACGACCTGTACCAATGTATCGCGCACCGCCATAGGAAATATCCTGCTCCACAGCGTTGGCGTAAATCTGACTAGCAAAAATCTCGAAAAAGATGGAGAGCGAAAAGAATTGCTTCAAAAAACGAGTGAATGCGCGAGCAATACCCCTGTCCATAACTTCGTGGGCAATAAGCGGGATGAAAGCCATGAAGAAGACGACGAAAATAGACAAGACACAACGCCAAACCCAATCGTTGATCGCGGCAATATTGACGCAACCAGTTGGATAGAGCGGGTCGGTGATTGGAACGTCTCGGTCATAATTGCAGGCAATGGTTTCATGGGCGAAAGCACCGATATTTAGCAGGCAAATCATGAAAAGTTGAATGGACAACATGATGAACATGTTATTAACGTGGAAGCCAGGATGCGCGTAGTAAAAGGAGAGGAAGCGGTCCAAAGGAAGTTGCGTTCCAATGTAGTAGTACTCGCGGGAGAGGAACTGCTCACCCATACCGGTTCCGATCTTGGTTGTGAAATTCAAGACGGAGCCAAAGCCAAGGTCACGACCCTTGCCACACTGGTAATATTCAGAGTGCTTGATTCGGCCACCACGAGTGATGGCTGTCATGCCTGCATAAATATCCTCATTGAGATGGAGACCTTTCTGAGCCTTGGAAACACCACCACGGGTTGTCATGAATACACCATTCAGGAAATCAGGGTGACCGTAATGCAGCTTCGCGCCAATTTGTGATAGCGTTCGAGCAAACAGCGTACCAAAAGTCTGTTCTTTTCCGGCTGCAATATCACCCAAGACACCGATATTTTCTGAGAAAATGTACTCGCGGGCTCCGAGAATGGCAACAGGCGTCGTTGTCTCATTCTTGGAACCAGGGGCATAAGGTGATTCTTGGCTTGGAGTCATCTCTTCAAACTCGGCGAGGACGCTGCGGATTTTCAAGCATTCTTCAAGGTAGTTATCCTGATTGGCGTCGATCAGCTGAATGTATTCACCGCGGTAGAAAATCAGGGCATGATTCTGGTTGTCAGACTTTCCATCGCCCAGAATAGGGTTTCCAGAAAGTTGAACCCTGAATTTCGGCCTCCTGGAGCCATTCTCTAACACCTCGGAATGACCATCAATGAGAGTGGAAAAAATCCTTGGTTCATCTCCTTCGACCACCGGCGCCTCTTCGTCGAGGTAAGCAATCTGAAGGTCAGGATACGCGCGAAGAAGGAACTCGGTGTTTTCCATTTCTTCTTTGGTGAATCTGGTATACCGCTGCATAGAGACGAGAATTTTGAACTTGCGACGGGCCATACGCTCGAGTTCTCGGTCCAACTTGTCTGTATGCTGGCCAAAAGCATGGACTACTTCAGGATTCTCGACGCGGTACAGAAGCTTGATGGCGCGGCTGTAGTTCATGAAGCCGGAAATAGTACGGTACAGAGTCTGGGAGCGCAAGGATGACCAGATTCGGGTTCTCAGCGTAAACTCAGGAGCAGAAGACTTGAATCCAATACAATAGAATGGGAGGTCGTCAATCTTCTTCTTTTCGGTATCTCCTTTATCTGCTTCGCCGTCGGCGCCGGCGGTCTCATCTGCGAGGATCTTTGTATCCTTGACGAAACAATCCCATTCGTGAGGATGCAATTGCTTGAGATACTCGAGAAGGGTCACGCGAGAGTAGGGATCGTCTTCACGAATAATCTCGCGCAGTGTCAAGAGAATCTTTTCACTGTAGTGGGGGATGAGGACCGTGAAAGTCGGCATGCTGTCGACTGTGGATGGCTCCGGGATAGGCATAGACAATGACTGGGCGAAGAAGGAAATTCGGCGCTCGGCTTCACTGTTGCTAGGGAAAAACTCCGTCTTGAAAGAATTGTCGTCTTGCGAAACGAAAAAGGTGGGAGCTCGAAGGGTGCGCTTTCCGGCCTCTTCAGAAGGAACCTGATGATACAGCAACCGCTGGACGTGCTCAATAGCAAGCAAGTGCTCACGATACATGGAGATAACGACAGCGTTCCAAATCTGCGAGATGAGGATTTTGGGTTGATATTTGATCTCCATGTCTGTCGTGGCCAGTACCTTGGAATAGATGCGCTTCGGTAGACGAGTGAAGATGTTTCTCCACGGCGTCAAGATTGACGACCCAATGTAGAATGACCGGGCAACTGAAAACGCAGAGTTGAACAGCACATACCAAAGATACGTATCGAGGAAGAAGAAAATTACATCAGTGACACCCGTCAAAATAATGAGAATGATGTTTTGATGTTTGCAGAGGACGTCATAATTGCCCGGTCCGAATCTGGCATCGCCGACGCAATTGATTTTTGCAATGTGCAGATAGCGAATAACGTCTCGGTAAGATAGCGTTAAGAATTTGTAGGAGACGCCAAATTTGACACCAAATACTACCATCCAAAGGCCAACAGACATGGCGCGAGCGTCGAAAGAGAGAGACGGAAAGCTGGCGGTGAACGTCTGACTCGCAACATGGCGTCTGGTGTTCTTTTTCCAAAAAGCAACGAACAAACTACCGAGGGGCATGATAGAAAAGTAAATGTACGTAACAACGGCAATAACAAAGTGAACGATGCCCACAGTCAGATCAATGGCGGGCGTAGCATCAGAAGGCCAGCCAAAAACCTTGACGCCGGGAGCAACGTTGAGGGCAAAAACAACAAGAAGGAACAAGAGTCTTCCGGTCAAGTGCTTTGCACCAGCCCATCGTCGAGGTACGTACGCCCATTCAGCAAAAGTGGCAGCAATTTGAATAAACGTGGCAATTGCGCCGCCAAAACCGACAATGGAAAACTGCTTTGCGCCAGAAGGTTGATTATCGACCTGCTGGTCATAGTCCTTGACGAGAAGTGTTGGGGCATTGTGGGAGGTGTAGAACCAAAACATGGTAACATGGATGATCCAGATGCGGTTAAAGTTGACAATCAAGTGCATCCAAGATCTCGTCTCCTTGTAGGTCTTGAAGAAGCATTTTTTCCAATTGACTTCGCGCAGCTTGAGATATCGGTCGCCTGGGGGAATGTCGACGAGCTTGGCCTTGTCCTCCAAAACGATTCTGTCGAGCCCTTCAGGGTACCAGAAAAGCTGGTTGCAATCGTCGTAGCCGATTATGTCCTTGTGGTCTTTTTCGCGGCGTACGTAGACGCCGTCCAAGATCTCGTAACCCTGATCACGAACGAAGCGGTAAAGAGGGGTAATGATATTGTGAAGGTACGAAAATTCTTCGACGGGCTCTACCAAGGCCTGGCCGGCGGGTGAGTTGAGGTAGTCGTCGGCGCACTTGAAAATGAAGCAAAGAAGTTCGGGCATGAAGCGGACTTGGTTGGCCTCGCCCCAGCAAAGCAAATAGAGAGCGATTTGGCGAGCGCGTTCGTGCTGAGACATGCGATTCATTCTGGTCTTCCAGCGGTATTCAGCTGCTTCCAGGCTGTTGTCGCCATCCAGTTCTTCGAGCATCTGGGCCTCGGTCGCGTTGTCCTCTGCGCCCTTCTTCTTCTTCTTCTTGTTCTTCTTGGCTTTACGAGACATTCGACCGGCGTTGGATATGCCTTGGCCGTCGAGATCGAGACAGGCGGCAAAGTACCACTTTCTGTAGTTGGCATTTTCACCGCCAATGTAGTCGGCGTGAAGAGACAGCAGAGCCTGGTTGGGCGTCATGCGAGAGGCTCTGGAATCCAACATGACCATGAAGTGATCGTACATGTTGCGCATGCTGTCGCGCTGGAAACCAAGCTTGGAAGTCAGGTCCATGAAGATATCCTCGATTTCCTCCTTGGAGATGGGAATCTGGGCATCGGAGGACCAGGCGGGATAGGGCTCGAGGCTTCGGGGGGGAACAACGTCGCTGTAACCCATGCCAAAGTTGGGGGTGGTCCTGCCAGAGGAGCCATATCTCGAGGCAAAGTCATCAAAAGCGTGCGAGTCCATGTCTTGGGTGTCTCTGCCGTTGTCGGTGTAGTCATCATACTGGTAACCGTAGTCTTGACCATACTGACTTCCGGCGTAGTGGTCATCATACTGGTCATAGCCATCGTAGTAACCACCGTCATCTTGGTATGGATTGTTGGGGCCAGCGTTGTAGTAGCCGCTGTTGGAATGAGATTGGTTAGCATGGGTGCAATTGGCTTTTCCTTTTCTTTTTTTTTTCTTTCTCTCTCGAGGGTTGCTTTGCGAATGATAATATCGAGCGCGTTTTTGTGTTGATGATGGGGGGTTTTACTTACGACTCATCATAGTAGCCAGACTCGTCGTAAGACGCGTGGCCAGCGGGTTGCTGACCGTAGCCATTGTTGCCATGGCCATCGTACATGTAATCATCCTGATGATAGGGATCGGCCTCTGGCGCGTACTGGTCATACTGATCATACTGGTCGTATTGGTCGTGCTGATTCACGTAGCCATCATTGTACGGCGCCTGGCCGTGATGCGGGTTGCCCGCCATGGTGATAGATAGAACGGAACTACCTGCCCACTGGGGCTAGGAAGAGAGGCGGATCGAGCAAAGACGTGAGCGAGTGACAAAAGGAAGAGAGAGAGTGAGAACGAGAACGAAAGACGAGAATCAACCTAAAAGGAAGGCATTCACAACACCAGTTCAAAGTCGCCCGGTTTACGCGACGAGACTTTGTGAGGAGAACGAGTGTGTGTGCGTTTGGTGTGGGTGTGGGTGTGAAAGGGAAAGAGAAGGCGAGAGCGGGAAGGAAAGAGGCTTGAAACTGGCACGACGGCTGTGGTAGAGATTTTTCCTTGCGACGGAAGAGGTTGGTTGGGCGGGCGAGTGAGCGAGCGTGCGAGCGTCACCACACCACCCACTTTCTAGTATGTTACGTAGGTATGGCCAGTCCACACAAACAACACACACACACACACATACACGCATAAACGCAAGGACTGGGAGTAACCAGAAAAGAAGAAGCAGCCCAACACAGCTTGGCCTGGCTCCAGTTTCTGCAGGCTCTGCAGGTACGGACTACGGGACTATGGGCAAACTCCACCTTGTACGGGACAGCTAAGTGGCTGTGACGGATGATGGTGGTATGATAGGTAGCGATAGTAGTGAGACGTGTATCCGTAGTAGAGAAGAAGAAGAAAGAGACAAAAATAGCCCGGACATACAGCAGCAAACACGAAACGCAAGAAAGCAAACCCAGCCATTCACGTTGGACAGAATGGGTTGGGTGGAGATGGAGGGGGGGCCAGCCCGATTTCACGTATCATGACCAAGGAAACCGAAGAAAGGAATTGAGTCTGCGCCAAACGCCACTTTGCGCATCCGAGCGGGGCCAGAAGAAGCAGAAGAAGAAGAAAAAGTCTCTTTTCCACCTGAGAATGGTGCGACAGGTACTTGACTGTATGAGCACGTTAGTAGGTACTACTAAAATGTACTTGCTTTGCCATTATTGGCGCATCCGTGACTTCCGGACGGCTACCTACTGGGTAGTACGACGTAGGTCTTGTCTCGCCCCCCCGTGAACGCCCCCCCATGAATTGAGTTTTTGCGAATTGAGTTCCAGAGGGTTTCGTACCAAAGAGTGGTGCATTTGAAACCCTACGATATGGCCAAGCCAAGCACCGCGCCATTACAGTTCTACGACAGGCGACGCGCGATTATACCATTCTTTATTTACGACATTTTTAACAACACTTGCTCCTTCTGGGGTATTATACATACGAGTGCCGTCACATCCGACGTTGACGTTGACGTTGACGTTGAACGTTCCGACCAGGATTCTTCTACTGGTGACGTTATCCAAGCAGGGGTACACAAGGTCCGCAGAGGGCGACCGATAAGTTTGTAGGTACCTTGACGCTGTCCCCTCTGTACCTCAGGTACTAAGGTAGGTAGGTACCTTAACTCGTAGGTAGGATGCCTCCCGCAGAGGTATCCATGAAAAGCCCACTTCTCCCCCAAGTTTTCCGCGCGATTCGACAAAAAAAAAAGCCCATGTACAGTACCTACCTACCTACCTGTGGCCCCCCTGTGCCGAGTGCGTAGAACGCGTAATGGACAGCCCACAAACTCCGATTCCTCCAGAGGCTAGCCAGGGGTAACAAGGGCACCACGAGAAGCCAGCCCATTCAGGGGCAGCACGAGCCTTTTTCTGCTAGGGGCGTCTCTCTCTCTCTTCTCTCGGCTTCGCCACCACCTTGTCGCAGCACTGCCTGAAACGGCTTTTACCACAATCGGCGATACTACTACGAGTACAGTATTACAGGGGACCCGCGCGGCCTGGTCGATGCGCCTGCTGACACGAGGGGAGCTAGGAAGCTGTGTTCGTCAGCCTTTTCAGTGGGTTCGGCTCGCATACGGAGTACCATGGGGCCCCCCCAAACGAGCCAGCCGGACGGACGAATGGACGGATGACATGGGCGTGTATCTATGTACATGTGTGGAAAACATCGGTAAAATCCAGTAAAGCAGTAAACAAGAAAACAGAAAGAAAAAATATTAAATCGAGCAAAAACTTTAAAAACAAAACAAAACAGAATATACTCAGGGGCTCTTAAAACTTGATTCGCCCATTCTTTTTTAGAAGTATCCGTGGCTGCAACCACTGGTCTCGATTTGTCCGGCCCAGTTTGGATGTGCACCAAAAGTGGATGCGAAAAAAAAGGAACCCGTCCCAAAGGAGATATTCTCCGTCGATGGCCATTCGGGACGGGAAAGATGCGCAGATTCTCGTCTGCACTCTGATCTGCCGAGTCTAGTAATTAAATTGACCATGTTGGAGCATGCATGAAGTCGTGTAGTAGCTGGTGAAATGGCGATCGCCGACTTACCAGGTGATCAAGGCGGTATATCAAATGCGTTTATACTCACAGCCTCAATTACGAATCATAAAAGACAGTATATGTAGAAATGAGTAAACCTCCAGTGAAATCGAGTTTGAATAAGTTCCTGCAATTTTCTAGAGGCCCCTGAGCAAAAGAGAAGCCATTTCATCACAGTAAAGGGTCTTGTTACCGTCGCAAACTGGTGTTTCCTCTACTGTACAAGATGACGACAATCGATACTTCACCGACTGCCCAAGCTCTTCCTGTGTTTGAATAAATTTGTTAGAAAAAGCATGGTGATAATACAACGTTCTTCTCTTAATTCGAACCACTCATTGACCACTTGTAGAACCCATAATATCGCAGCAGTGTTGTAACCAGCTTCGTTATAACAGTATATGCAACATACATAGTAGCTCAACAGATGCATCACAGTTGACCACCCCAAAGGTCCTATTGAGTCTGAAAAAAATACAATGATTTTAAGCTACAGTACCAACCACATTGAAAACTTTTTATAGTCATGAGAGTTCTCTAGCAGGCACTAAAAATGCCCATCCCATCTCCCGAATGACACATATCTAAATTTTAGCTATAGGGTAGCCTACTCCAACCCAGCAGCGAAATCGGAAACCGTCCAAAACAGGCTGGTTATAGCAGCGGGGCAGCGATAAAACTCACCAATGACAGCCCTCGAGGCTGCACACGCAATGCTTGGCTGCTGTCAAGCTGCGACCACCTGCAGCTGCGGCATCTCCAAAGGTGGAGGCGGAGGCATCCAAAGACCTTAGACCACAACCCATGATACAACAATCATCGCTCTCTATTGTGTAAATCACAGCTTCTATTCCCACCTGTCCCATTTACTTCAGCGCAGCCTCATCCACTACAGCTTCACATCCTTAATCTGCCGTAGCCGCAGCGTCAGCCCAGCATGGCCCTGCGCCTACTCACAACAGCTGTCCTCGTCAGCTCGTCCGCACTCGGCATCGCATCATCACGTTCCGACGACAACAGCGACACGCCTCTCCCCCTCGTCATCTGGCACGGCCTAGGCGACACCTTTAACAGCGAAGGCATCCAATGGATCGGTGAGACGGCTGAGGCAATCCACCCAGGCACCTTTGTCTACAGCATCTCCGTCGCCGGCGACGACGCCAGCGCCGACCGCTCTGGCACCTTTTTCGGCAACGTCTCGTCCCAAGTAGCCACCGTCTGCGACGTCCTCGCCTCGCATCCCATCCTCTCCACCGCTCCCGGCATAGACGCAATCGGCTTCTCCCAGGGCGGCCAGTTCCTGCGCGGCTACATTGAGCGCTGCAACAACCCGCCTGTCCGCAGCCTCGTCACCTTTGGCAGCCAGCACAATGGCATCTCGCAGTTTAGAGAGTGCGCTTCCTCCGACTGGCTCTGCAAGGGTGCCATGGCCTTGCTGCGCTTCAACACCTGGAGCTCGTTTGTGCAGAGCCGTCTTGTGCCGGCGCAGTATTATCGAGATCCGGCCGAGTATCAGGCGTATCTTGACGGATCTACGTACCTGGCTGATATCAATAATGAGCGCGAGATCAAGAATCAGCAATACAAGAAGAATCTGGCTAGCTTGACTAAGTTTGTCATGTTCTTGTTTGAGGATGATACGCTGGTACATCCGCGCGAGTCAGCCTGGTTTGGCGAGGTGACGGCCGAAGACGAAAAGATTCCGCTGCGCGAGCGAGAGATGTATAACGAGGACTGGCTTGGGCTGCGCGAGCTGGATGAAAAGGGCGGCATCGTGTTTCGGTCTATTACTGCAGAGCATATGCAGATTCCGGAGCAGGTTCTCAACGATACGATGCGGGAATTCTTTGGGCCGTATGGACGCAAGTTTGAATCGCACCGGTACGAGGAGCCTGTCAACTATGGCGGCTTTTACCCGGATGAGCTGTAAGCGTTGAGATACTAGTCGTGTTTGGCTTTACCGTGCTACTGTATGTTTCCATTGGGATGTGTGTTTTGGGTCGACTAGCGATTTGATTGCGTTGTTAGGCGTATATTTGGCGTATATTTAGCGTTTGATTTGAGGGCTACATTATTACGTGGGCAGACATTCTGGTCCAATCCAGACACAATCATGTGTCGTTCACACAGCATTATATAAAATAACACAATGACAATACAATCTGTATCAACAGAGTCTTCGTCTTCCATGAGAAAAAGCTTTTACTTACCACCAATTGGTGCTTGAAGTCGTTCACGCAGCATTATATAAAACTTGGCAGCTACCATGGTGCCCACGGTGTTTTAAACGAGTTGTACTGGGACTGGCTGACCTCTCAATAGAGACGGATGCCATGCATTCCTGCTTAGTTTCGACATCAGATTTGCACTTACATCCACTACAGAATATATAAGCGTTGATAAAAGAGGTGCTTCGCTTACATGGAATTGGTTATATACTAAATTGCCACAACCTCTAGTACATACGACCATAGGCGGTAGAGAATTCGGGATCCCGTCCGCTCTCCCATAGACAAGCTACCGACCGGCAGATTAGTAGTTGGGTCGGTGACGACCAGCGAACACCGGCTGTTGTATGTTTTTTTATTGTTATTATACAATTTTTTTTGCTCTTTTATTCCCTCTGTAAATTTTGCGTCTTCATTCATCAACCTGAGGACGAGGTGTCACACATCAGCTTGTGCCAAGCCACGTGGCTGCACACAATGACACTATATCTGTATCACAAGAGTCTTTCTTCTTCCATGAGAATAAGCTTTTATTTTTACCACCAGTTGGTGCTTGAAATACTCCCGACGCCGTTATGCCATACGTATCTAAAGAAAAAGCACAGCAGCTGCAAATGTCCACGTAGTCTAATATAGCAACAAATGCTCCTGCACACAATTTTCCACCTTTTTAAATTTCTCTTCATCGCCGCATATAATATATAACACGTTTCTTTTAATCAAGGGCCTTGCTAGCCTTGGACTTGGCACTTCTAAGCTTAGCCTTGCGCTCCGCAATCTGCTTATCGAGCTTATCATCGTCCCCAGCAGGCTTATGCTTGCCCGCCTCGGACTTTTTCGCCTTCTTCGACGGCGCACCAGCACCAGCAGTAGCAGCCTCCTCACCACCATCCAGCGACTTGCGCTTCTTGCCAATGTTGGCAGTCGCCTTGGCCTTGGACTCTTCCGTATCAGCGACAACGTCCTTGTCATCGACCCACAGCTCGTCCGTCAGCCAGATGGGCAGTGCAGCCGTCTCGGGTCCCTTGATGTAGATGCTCTTGACGTTGCGCCACTTCTGCGGCACCCACTTCTCGACGAGCGCCGAGGCGACAGCGTCGACATTGTCTGCAATCTGCTCCGCCGTGAAGGCTGCATAGCCAATGCGAACAGCAGTGTTGGTCGTCGGGCCCAGGCTCACGAGCGCTGAGCCAACAGCCTTTTCAATCTCATTGGCAATCTGCGCAGGAGCGCGGGCGTTGACTACTACCGCACCCCCCTCCTCATTGGACCGCTTGGCTCGCTTGTGGCCGGTGCGTTTACCGTCGACTTTGTTCTTCTTGGGCTGCAGCACAACAGGCACAGGACGCTTGGCAGTCGTCTTGTAAAACGTTTTGCCGAGCAGCTGAGGCAGGCGATTGATGATGCGGTCGTCGCCGAGAAAGACGTCGTGCTCGGAAAAGAGCTTCCGCTGGGCCTCGTACTGCGAAAACTTGGCCTTGAGCTTGGTGACGTCGATGACGCGCCCGATGCGCTTGCGCAGGCTCGCGGGGAACTCGTCCGAGGCTACAATGTTCTTGTATGCGCGCTGCGGGTCGGCGGTGATGAGGCAGATGGAAATGTGCTCGCTTGTGTTGAGCGCGTGAGGCAGCGGGATCTTGCCTGGCTGGAGGCGTGCCTTGTCGGAGATGTGGCGCTTGGTTGTCAGCGTCAGCCAGACGGGCGTCTCGTCGGAGAGACCTTTGTTGGCGTCGTCTTCATCATCTTCGAGGAGGTTGCGCTTGGTGGATGTTTCCGAGGTTTCCTGGGCGGCTTTTTGGATGTGTGATAGCAGAGCTTTGCAGGCTTTGAGCGTCTTATCAAGATGGCTTCAGTTAGCGATTTTTGCAAGATTTTGCGGCTGGAAAAAAGGAAAAAAATAGTCACATACCTGGTCAGGATCAATAGTAACCATTTCCTTGGAACCGACGACGGCTACTTCTTTTGAAGGAGCCATGGCGAATAATGTGTATCTTGGCTGGCGATGAACTATGGTTGTGGCAGCAGCGCAGCTCGACTTTTTTTTTTCTGCCGCCTATTAGATTTTTGGTGGTGAAAAAAATCTCCAAAAAAATGCTAAAAGTCGGAATATGCAAGTGCCGGGGCCCGGACCTTGGCGCCGGCCGTCCCGCCGACTCTTCCCCACCTTACGCAATGGTTCAAACAGGCAAAAAGGTACTGGAGGAAGTTATGGTCATGTCGGCTTGTTTCACTATATTTCGTCTTCTAGAATAAATTGAGTAATGACCTCATCTTCTAATTAGAAATTCCTCCAGGTAAAACAGACGTTTGCTTCGTGTGGCCAGCTAGCCTGTTGCACTACACATCAGCGCTTACTCGGCTGTTAGCGAGTCACGACGCGCTTCGCCGTCTTGTATGCGGCCACGATTGACGTGGCAGTGATTTGCAGCAAGGAGAGACACATGCAGGCTATAATTGGAAGCCGACTGTCGCGAAAGAGAGTCAATGCGAGTATATGATTTAGTTTATCCCGGCGTCAAATCTCGGATATTTACGTCGTTGTCATGCTGATTGGTCGTTGCATTCACTGTTGATGCACCTCTTGCAAGACTGGCCCATAAGGGCTTGCTTTTATCACTGACACGAATGAAAGGGACAATTTAAAAAGCAAGAGTTTCAGATCTTTGCGTGGTCTTTGCTGCAAGGGCAAAATTGTAAAATATATCCCGTTCACGCGGCAAATAACTGGTTAAAGTGCGTGCGTTCGGATGGTAACGTGGTACATCCGCGTGCCTGCAGCCGTGAGGCATATAGGACAGCATTGACGTACGAAGCGAGCAGCAGGAGAGATTGTTCATGCAGAAGCGTCATGTCTGCAGCAGTAGCAGTCATTCAGAGCAAATTTTCCGAGGTAGGAGGCAAAAGTAAGCAGCACAGTTGCCCAATCGCGTTGGCTGTGTTGTGATGCTCGTCTAAGTGCCACTCTATATCATTTTCATAAACACGGAGCCTGAGGCAGTTGATTAGAAGAAATTTAAACAGCTTGGACGCGGTACGTACTGACAAGGTCACGCAAACGCTAGAAAAGGGCGCCTGCGGGTTAAAATACCTTGGTAAAGTACGTGCTCGGCTCTTACGCCCAAAAACGCGGTCCCCTTGACGGGATGGTGGAGACGTGTTTCTGCATGGGCTCTGCGAGTAGAGGAGGCTGGAGCTGCGAGACGGGAGGATGCACAACTTCATGGACACGATGATGAGTGAAAAAAAAAAGGTTGAAATGGGAAAGGGAGAAGGAAAAGGGTAAAGATATTTTTCGACTGGTGGCTATATTTTTTAAATTTTTTTATTCGTCTCTTATTAGGGTAGTTTACCAGCTCAATGAGGAATCTATTTCTACATGTCAACAGGGAACTGTGCCCACTGAAGCGTGCACAATTATAGCACTTCCAGGGCTCTCAACGCCAACCTACAGCGCTCATTACCCCCTGTAACCACATCCCACGAGCCCCCCTTCCCCTACAACTAAGCGCCCACCCACCGGAACCACAGCATAAATTGTGCCGTTGCACAACCACGCCAAAACGCCAGACGCGCGATGCGATGCCCGCCCGCCCATCGCGTCGTGTCGAAACGCCGCCCCCTCTCTTAAATACCGCCAGCTGCCAATACCACCGCCCTGGCCTCCTTGACCGCACCACACCTGTTTCCCTTCCCTCTCTGCCCATTACCCGCTCGACCTACTTGGCCGGCCTAGTTTTCTTTTTCTGCAGATTCAAATCCTCTTTGCCTGGCCTCGTTTCATCTCTTGTCGACCTGGATTTCTATACAATATATACCCATCACCGTGCTCTCTGTAAGCCCTGTGTATACGTGGGTGCCGTGCCGGGACGTGACCTTTTTTGTGCGTCAAAGCCCTTATAGTGGGCTACTTTGTTGCTATACGGCCCGAATTGACGCGAATTGACGCGGCTTCTGTCCATTATAGCCCGTGATTGCTACCTGGGAATGATTGATTGCAGTCAATTTCGCGAAAACCATGGAATCTGATCCCTCAAGATCTGCTGCCGCCGCGGCAGGCGAGCCACAGCTGCCCGCGCCAGCTCCCACCACAACGACCCCTCAGGACCAAGCTCCTAATCCGACAACCTCTTCCTCTTCACTAGCTGGTACAAAGAGACCTGCTACGTCTTTGTTGCCACCGTTTGAACCCCTTTCCTCGTCGCCTGCTCTACCCAGGCCGATGAAACGCCAAAACGTCGGCCGTGATGCACACCTCAAGTATCCCACTCCCGTGCCGACATCTAGCACCGGGATCCTCTCCAGCTCGCCTCTTCGCAGGCCGAACCTCTCCCGAAAGCCCTCGGAACGCGTTCCTCTTGGTGCTGTTCCTTCTGTCGAGTTATCAGAAAACGGCGAAGTGCTGATAATGGGCCGCTCGTCCAACTCGTCCCACTTCCAGCTCTCCGCCAACCGCCTCATTTCACGCGTCCACGTCAAGGCACGATATATTGCAGCCCCGAGCCCACTGCAACGGAACAAGATTGAGATTATCTGCAACGGTTGGAACGGTATCAAGCTGCATTGTCAAGGCAGGACTTGGGAGCTATACAAGGGTGACAGCTTCAGCAGTGAGACGGAAGGCACCGAGATCATGGTCGATGTCCAAGACGCCCGCGTCCTGGTCCAGTGGCCGCGACGTGCCACCGCAACCGACAATGCTTCTGCTCTTTCTGACTCCAGCTGGGACGACTCTCCGCCTCGTTCGCAGACGCGTCCCGGCGCCTTGTTGCAGTCTTCTCCACTCCGCCGTCCGGCTCGCATCCAGTCTCCGGAGAGCCCCACGCCGGTGAACATGTCAAGCTCTCAACGGCTGCAGGGCTTGCTCCCCAGTCCCCAGGAGTGTGACAGTGCAATTGAGATTTACGAGGACGAGCCCGAGCTGCCAGGCCAGGAGAACGGTGATGTCGATGTCGGTCTTAGTATGCGTACCGAAGCGACTGCCAGCTTCTCCAGCAGCCTGAGTGAGCTCGGCGAGGACGACCCGGATGAGGAAAACGACCCTGTTGTACATTCGTTCGGGCCTTTTGGTGCAGATATTTCCAACAGATTCGCATCCATCATGTCCAAGTCGCCTCGTCTGGCTAAGCCGCCTCGCCCCGAGAACCCAGAGGCATCAGATACTCACACGGAAGAGAGCCTGCCTTCTGACCCACCATCCCCGGAGAAGAGCAAACCTGCAGAGGCGGAGGACTCGGACGCAGGCGCTGAAATCGAGCAGCAGCTTGAACGCGAATCAACGCCAAAGCCAGCGGAGCCAGCCGGCCCGCCCAAGTCGGAGCTTCACCCTGAAGTATCCAACCACGTGGTGAACCAGCTTGCCTTTTCGCGACTGTCGTCTACTCCTCTCTCTGCAATTATGCAGAACCTGCCAGCCGACGAAAAGCAGGACGTCTCGTTTGGTCTTCTCCGTGATATTATCGAGTCGACGCCCTGCATTGGTACCATTGAGCGCCAGGGCAAAGACGCTGCAGGCAAAGCCCTCGAGAGCCAGTACTACTACATGGCTGAGATGGACACCGACGAAAACAGACGTGCGGCTGTAGTAGACGGACTGCGGAAACCCAGTTTGCGAGCCTGCAGAAAGCAGCACAAGGTACGTCCCGCCCTCGCTGTCCTCTTGTGAATATTGTCTAACAGAAAACATAATAGCAATACTATTGGAAGCGTCCACGCACGCCATGATTTATACATACATCTATTCTGGAAGACGACATTGACGGAAAACAAAAAATCAACATGAAAAAAAAAATATTAATGTGTGTATATATTTTATTCCCAAAACGCGGTGCGAACTGCTACACGTCGGAGAGATGCTACCACCCGAGAGATACGAGTGGGAGTTTTAAGAGGGAGTTTTCTTTTTGCATAGCCCGGCGTCTTTGTTGATTTTACTTGCTTCCTTTCTTTTTTTCTCTTTCTTTTTCTTCTACCCTAAGTTGGCCTAATTTTCTGGCGGCGGTTTTGGGGTAAGTTTATACGATGGGCATGTCTTGAGTCGGATAGTTGGATGCTGGGATATTGGAGAATGTAGTATATTCATTGAAGCCGGAAGATATTGTAGGAGAAATCGAACATGTCAAATACCAAATGAAATGAACCAAGCCAGGAATGTAATGTGGCTTGATGTGATGTGATGGAGGGAGGTACGACTAAGGGAAGTGATGTTCAGCGGGGTTTCATTCCGTCCCCGTGACTACCTACTTATATACGGGAAAGTAAACGATACCATATAAAACGCCGAATGCAATCTCGCCACCTGCAACAACTTTAAAACCCCCATCAAATAATATCAACATATATCAAAATTTATCGGATTCCATAATTTGCCAAAATGGATTCTCAGCACGCACCGCTCCCAACACATCTCCGTACGCAGCGTAACCACTCTCTCTACACAATTCCTTCCTCATGTACATCCAAGCAAGCTAGCTACCTAGCGGCTAACCTGAAATACTTATAACTGTACTAGGTACCAACGCAGACGAGCCCAAAGAAAATACAACAACAACACCACAGCAGCAGCAGCAGCAGCAGCAGCAGAAAAAAAAACCTACTACCACGTCTTGGGCACCGGATTTTAACAGGCGACTCAGTTGGAGCGCAGAGGAAAAGAAGCGCGAGGCGCATGTTGCTTGTATGGATGGTGTCAAGACTGGACCTGGTTTTTCGGAGCAGGCGGTAGGTAGGTAGGTAAATAGGTAGGACAAAGGTGGTTGTATGTACATATACAAAAGTGTGGGAAAAGAAGACTGGGTGGGGGGTTTGGATAGATTGGTTGAGAAGTGACTTGTACAAGATTGAAACGCAAAAAATAGCTTTAACGAAAATGATGAAATTTGGTAATAAAATAATTGATTTGACTGATTTGAGAGATACGAACGTCTTACGAATCATGGCGAATGTTGATACGTGCTGATGGACAGCCTCGGAATTAATTAATACGGACGATGATGGTGACGATGGTGATAAAATTATGTGACAGATGGAAGAAGACGTGTTGCTGATGAAATTTGTTAACTTTGATTTATAAATTGGGAATGACGTATTGCGAATTATGGAAATGGACTTGATCCTATCCGGTTTACAGAATAAAGAAACTCGACGTGTATCGCATCAGCTTGGTCACATGGATTCCACAGATTGACAAGTTGACAAGTTACAGATGATGAAATATATAAAATAATGTAACGCATGTCCTAGCCTACCTACGCCTAAACAAATAAACGCCAAATGGGGTGAGCAGACTTCCATCGACTCGTACAACTCAAAAGTCAAAAGTCGAAATGCAAAATGCAAGGGTCGTAATCGTTTCATGCAGCGCCCCTGGTAGCGACGTATTCGCCAAAGACACCAATGGCATATGCCGCTCCTGCTACCGACGCAGTTCCAACGACCAACTTCTTCCCCAACGATCTCTTCTTCCTCATGTGCTTGCTCGGGTCATAGGCGCCTGCGTTTGCCGCTGCCGCCCTCACCTTGCGGAAGATTAGCACGTCTCCTCGTCCGGACACAATCTCGTATCCCTGTTCCTCTAGCGGCTTAAAGTGAGGAAAAAACTTGGACGGATTCGACAGTCGCAAAATTGCCTCGGCTGGCGTCGTTGCATTGCCCACATGTTCAACCGTAGAGCTCGTCTCGGCAACATTGACAGACTGCGTCAGAGGATCAAAGGCTAGCACCACATACGCGGCAGCATCGGATCCAGCTGTCGCAGTCTCTACAGCGTCGGCAGCCTTGGCCTCGGAGCGGTAGTGTCGAACCATGGTTGGCCATGTCGCTTTGCCGCAAGTTTCCTGGTCATAACTAATTTCGAGTCCTTGGGGGGACTTTGAGTAAGGGTCAGTCTCGGCTTGGATTCTTGCCATCGTGTTCATGGATTGCTGACCGTAGGTTCCAGGGTGTCTCTGCATTGCGTCCCGGATACTGGAGTTCTCCGCAGGGAAGCTCTCATCCATGGAGCTGGCTCCCTCATCTCGTTCCGCTGTCGCGCCGGCCATCTCTCTCCGGGCTTGACCGTTCACCGTGCTGGGTACAGCACCAAAATCTACTTGGTGTTCAAATGCGGTTTCATACTGGGCCTTGGCATCATCGAGGTTGGCCTCTCTGCGTTGCGCCTCAACTTTGATAGCGCCTGTGGTGGGCACGGGTTCTGGTGCATCCCACTCAACTGCAGCCTCCGGATCGACGTCCTGAAAAGGCTTTGGTGGGCTGGTCGCCGCTTGTTCGATAGATTCGAGAGCAGCAGGCGTGACATCCCATCCGGACTCTAGCACGGGCTCAGCGGCTGGTGGGATCTCCACCTTTGGGGTCTCAGCTGGGCTAGAAGCTTCAGCTTCGATTGATTCAAGAGCCGCGGGCGCGACGTCCCAACCAGACTCGAGCACAGGCTCAGCGGCTTGCGTGGTTTCTGGCTGAAGAGCCGCTTCTGCTTCGATGGAATCAAGTGCAGACGGAGCAACGTCCCAACCAGACTCGAGAACGGGCTCAGTCGGCTTATTGTCAAGTTGACTGCCTGCTTCAGTCTCGATTGATTCCAAAGCCGCAGGGGTAACATCCCATCCGGATTCATAAACGGGCTCGTTGGCTACACTCTCCGGGTGATTAGCTGCCTCCACTTCAATATGCTCCAGGGCAGCGGGGGCAACGTCCCAACCAGACTTGAGTACTTGGTCATTTCCCGACTCGTAACTTTCAGCTGGGCGGGACACCGTATCAGTGTTGTTCACCACAGATGCGGCGTCATACTCAGATTCATACGCAGACTTGGAGAACGCGAGGTTGTCTACCAAGCGGTTGGCTCTGGTTTCAATGCCCAGAGAGTCGAAATTAACTGTAGGGGCATCGAATGCCTCCTCTGTCTTGGCCTTGGACTTTTCCAGTCTCTTCAGTCGGCGCTGGGCTTCAACTTCAATGTCGGCGGCAGCCTCGGGTGAGGTCGCGGCAGCGTCCCATTCAGACTCATATTCGACTTTCGAAGACTTCAAGTTGTCAACCAGACGGTCGGCTTGCGTTTCGATACTAGCTGACGGGGTGGTGGTCACTGCTGGAGACTGCAATGCGTCCGCCTCAATCTCCCAAGATGTCTGGTACTCGTCCTTGGCTTGTTCCAAGTTGACAAACCGCTTTCGAGCCTGAGGACCGACCTCGGTGACTACCTCTTCCCCAAGGGCGGATTCCGCGTCCCAAGCAGTCTCATATTCGACCTTGGCAAACTCAAGATTCGTCGCGCGACGATGCGCTTGGGGAGCCAATGGGGAAGTTGGTCGCTGCTTTTTGACAGTGGTGGCAAAAGCTCTCTTCTGGTGCTTTGCGTCATAGTCGGACAAACCATCCTTTACAGGTACCGCACCGATAGCCTGACCATCAGGCTCGTTGTGGTAAATAGACTTGTATAGATGCAGATCATCGTAGTCCTTTGTCAGGACCTCTGGGTGTGATGGGTAGGCCTTGGCGGCAGAATCAAACGCAGATGGCTGGTACTTTGCAAGATCGGGATAGTTCTTGGTCAGCTCCTCCGGGTGCACGTGCTCCTTGGTAGCAGGCTCCTCGAAGCCGGCTCTGGGATACAGGGACAGATCGGCATATTGCTTGCTGGCCACTTCTGGGTGAATGCGCTCTACAGCAGGGCCGGCATTGGGGAAGCTTTCGTACTTGTGAAGATCCTCGTATTGCTTGGAAGCCTCTTCCGGATGAATTCGCTCCTTCTTGGGGCCGGCATTGTCATACTGGGCGTACAAGTGGAGGTCTGCGTAATTCTTGGAGAGTTCTTCAGGAGTTGGGAGCCGAAGACCATCAGGCTCATTCCAGAGAACTGGTCCGTATTTTTCCAGATCGTCGTACTTCTGAGCGTAGTCTTCTGTCGCCATCTCGACCTTAGGGGCTAGCGTGTTGCCCCGAACGGTCGTGTCCATCTGCTTGGCTACCTGGGCCTCCAACACCGAGTTTTTGGCCATGAAGCCCTCGGAATACTTGTCGAGGTCCTGGTAGTTCTTTGATTCCTCTTCGGCCGTCAACGGGCGTAGGCCGTCTGGTTCGTTAAACTCAGAAGGGCCATAATTGTCGAGGTCCTTGTACTCCTTGCTCAATTCTTCGGGGGTCTTTACTCGAAGGCCGTCAGGCTCATTCCAGTGCACGGCGCCGTACTTGTGGAGATCGTTGTAGTTCTTGCTCAGCTCTTCAGCGGTCGGCACACGAAGGCCGTCGGGCTCATTCCACTCGACAGGCCTGTACTTGTAGAGGTCGTCGTATTTTACTTGCGTTGCAGGCTCGTCGGCTACAGCATCAAACTTGGATGGCGAATA
This sequence comes from Lecanicillium sp. LEC01, assembly GCA_002242745.2. Lineage (NCBI taxonomy): Eukaryota > Fungi > Ascomycota > Sordariomycetes > Hypocreales > Cordycipitaceae > Lecanicillium > Lecanicillium sp. LEC01. The sequence goes on from NIWZ02000002.1 coordinate 1,020,526, forward strand.
CTTGCCGAGATCCGTGTAGTTCTTGGACAGCTCCTCTGGAGTGGGTTTCTGCAGACCATCGGGTTCGTTCCACTCCACAGGTCGATACTTGTGGAGGTCGGAGTAATTTTTCGACTTTTCCTCAGCTGTCAGGTCGCGAGGAGCATTGGGGTTATCAAAGCTGGTCTGCGAGTAGTTTTTCAAGTCGTTGCCAACCGGAGGGAAGCCAGAGGTGGCCTCAATGACCTTGCTGGCGTCGACAGTCTTTGTTGGTTCCGGGGGAGCACTCCAAGCGTGGATATACTCACGGACGCTGCGAAAGCCTAGCTTCAGCTTGCCAAGCTGATCAGCACTAGTGTAGTGAGTACGGAAAAGCTTGTCGATGGCCTCGCGCTCAACGTCTTCAATGTTCTTGCCGGGACGAATACCAGAGAGGTCGTCAGACCACGACTTGATGCTGCTAACGTCGGCGTACTTGCCGTCAGCATACGGCTTGGCTCGAAGGAATGGAGGAATTGTCTTGTCGCGAGGCGGGCCATTCTCCCAGGACAGATTGCGATTCATGTAGCGCATTTCCAGCTGCCTGTAGCGAAATTGGCGATGGCGCCTGCGAACATCGCGATGGCCACCAGAACTCGAATCCGAGGACGAGGGACCAAAGCGAAATTCACGCCTGTGTTGGCGATGTAAGTGTCGCACAGCGGTGGCCGTCGCCGCCGGGGCGAGGGCAGACGCCTGGAGACTTTGCCTCGAAGAGAGGAGCCTAGCCCGAGGCGAAGTGTAAATGACGTTGGATATCATGGCGGACAGGAAAATCTCAGGAGAAGCGAGTTACTATATCGTCTGCGGGGAGGGGTCAGCACAGGCGGGAGAGGTAAGGGCACTCAGAGGTACTGACCAACAATTGAGTAATGGGCCGCAGGTGGTAGATGGACACTGCAGCAAGGGACATTTAGCACTATGAAGCTATAACGAGGTTCAAGCGGTGCGTTGTCGATTCTGCGTGGCGTCTTGTAAGAGTAGGTAGAAGGGAGAGGAGGGAGAATCTCGCAGCAAGGCGCCTGGCGATGCTGGGTAGATGAGGATGGTGATGGAAAGAGGAGAGAGTTTAGGTCGGAGATGGAGACGAGGCAGAGATGGATGAGGGGAAAGCAAACGGCACTTTGTGGATGCGCGAGGCCATCCATGGTGCAGTGGGAGCCGCAACTTGGGCACGAGCCAGTGAGGAAGCGGGTCTGGTACTAGGTAGTAGACAGGGACTTGGTGACAGCTGGAGGCACTATCTACCTACACAAGTACCTACATGACGCCTACAACGCTCTGTATCTTTAGGTAGGTAGGTAGTAGTGGGCATGGTTCACTGCCACAGTGACCGCTGTAACGCTAGAGAGGGTTAATCCCCACTCGCCCTCCGCAGTGCATCGACTGTCCATCATCCCCAGCCTGACGCTGGCCTTGTCTTGCGGGGTATCGCGACAATGAGTGGGCTAACTGTACGGTCGACAGATTTATACCGGGTCTTTGCGGTCATGGACGCCAGAGATAAATTTCATTCATCCGCTGTAATTACAGCAATAACAATGATGATGATGTTTCTCCATGGCTGGTGGCAATGCTCCGCTGCAAAACCTCCGTGCCAGGCGGCGAATGGGGTGGACTGGGGACACTTGGGGAAATGGTGTGAGTGAATTTGGCACTACGGGGAGTGCTACGGACTACAGCGAGCCTGTCTCTCTGACGTTGTTGGTACAACCCCACCGACCACTACCTAGAAAACCAAGCCTACGAGGATGACAGAACCCCACTTTGCAGCAGTGTACTGGCTGTGTTAGGGCGGCATGGGCGGCCAATGTCTGCCTGAATGGTGCCTTGGTTTCAGCGGCCGTCCAGTGGTGTTTGTCGGTGGATGCTCGCTATTTGATGGTGTTTCCACTCGCTAAGTGGGCCGGGTGGGGCCATGCCCGGATTGGGAAATGCTGGGGGCGAGCAACCTCGAAAAGATGAACGGGATAGTCAGGGACAAATGCGTACAGCTGCGGCATGGCTTTGTTGAGTCTTCTTATAAAAAGGTTTTTGGTTGAGAAAGTTTAAAAGAAGTACCTAGACATTTTTATTTTATTTTATTTGGGTGGCTGTCGGTTGGGGATTGTTGGCTTTGGCTGCCTACGGCGAATGTACTCGTACAAGAATGATACGGGAGGCCCAACCCCTGCCTTGGCTGGGAAGCTCAGTGACGTCAATGCTGGGAAACGGCTCATTTCGCGTCTTATCGTAATACATGGTGAACCCTGGCTGGTGCGTGCCTGTGCGTCGCTGGCCTTTGGTTTATCGCGGCCCTACTATCACTAGCGTATGTATGTAACAAGGGAACCAGACGAGAGTTTGTGTTTTTCTTATCAGTGTTTTTCGCAGGGGACTAGGGAAGGCCAAAGGCTACAACTACTGTACACCGTAGCTGCGGAATTTCAAACCTCTTGGCGCGTCATCGCCACCATCCTCGGCTTCCCGTTTTATGTACATGACTTATTACTCGTACATGCGTTGCCACTCGCCCGGTAGGTAGTATCGTGGGCCGCTCCACAGAGACAACAGAAGGATACGATACGGATTGCAATGTGGCTGGCAATTTGTCGCTTCGACTTGCCCCCTGCTTATTTTAGAAGAGCAAAGAGGTCAATTTTACGTCTTGTATTGCAATCAGTTAATTGAGGCCAAGGAAACCCCGATATTGGAGATGCCCACATCAGGCGAACAAACTGTTTTGGGTGAACAAAGCCACCACCCACTGCAACTCCTCACTCTCCGCTGCCGATCTCCCCCAGAGCCGCATGGCCAGCCCAGCTCGGCTCCGAGCACGGGTTACTCATAATGGAATAGCTTCATTCATTACCCCTTCCTTCATGTTCGGGTTTGGCTCACTCGCCCATTGTTGACAAAATACCGCAGCGCGAGTTCCGCATTTATTTTATTTTCCGTGATGATGTCCTTGCTGAACCATTTAGTTCCCGTGATTAACAAAGTTCTTTTGTCCCACCGCACGCCATTTGTTGAGATGCTGCACTCCATAATGACACATTACCAAGTCTGCCTACTAAATAAAGTACATCAATGCACAAAAACAAAAAACACATATGTCAAAATAACCATTTTCATAAGCACAATCACCTGTCACGCCAGTACAGGCCTTTTTTTTCTGCTGCCCTCTCTTCCGGCATGGTTCCTCGGTTGGCTTGCCTTCCCCCGCATCGCACATTTCGGGCTGCTGGCTTCCCCGGCTCCCCAGCTTCCGGCCGCACAGTGCGGTGATTCCGATCGAAAGTGGGATCGAACTGGGCGCAAAGACTGTCGCTAATATCAGATTATCACAGACACAGCAACAGTCAGTAAAAGAGAGAGAAACATATATAATAAGTTTAATCTTTCTTATTTTTTTTAGAGTCACGTTCTTCCCCTTTCCTCCCCTCAGTTCTCATGCGTCTTGATACGTATGCGACAGTGCGCCCAAACGACCCAGGTACAGTGCCAATAACTCACCGTCACTGTACTCTTCGAACCAGCAGAAAGATCTACACGATCAGCATTGCCGGAGCCTAACAATCCCCGAGTTTACCAGCACTGAGAACCATGAACTTGCGCACCGTCTTTGTTGCCGCGGGGTTTCGGGCTTCTTTTACAACACGCGTATTTATGTTTTGTCTATTTTTCTTTTCTAAGCAATACAGTAAGAGAACTACGTCACGACTTCTACAAAACTATAATCCTCTCAGTCCCGCCCATAGTTGACTTATATCCCACCACCCTAGTCTTGCTTTGCTCCCTTGCGTTGCGTAACTCTATTTTCGTCTCCACTGCCCTTTTTTCCGTGACTCTCGCGTTTCATTACTCGAATAAACCACGGCCCAAGACGACACAGGTTTTTGCAGCAGAGCTTCGGGGCAACTATGTGGCCTTGCCTATTGCTCTCGTAGTTGCTGCGCATCAATGGCCGAGGACAAGAGCGACTGCTCCGGCAGTACCGCCGTGTCAGAAGAAGGTCGCCACCACCACCATCACCACCACTACCACCACCATAGCAACAGGCTGAATCAGCGGCATGATAACGCGGGCACTGCAGATTCACGAGAGCCTGATGTGGCTCACATTGGCAATAATGGCACGGTGCTGAAGCGCAAGAAGCCCATTGCGGCGTGGCGCCTGGCTGTCATGTTTGCCTGTATTGGCATGGGGTTGTTTCTGTCGCTGCTTGATGCGACTATTGTGGCAACCATGTTGGTGGATATCTCAGAGGACTTTGGAGATTTTCGGACATCGAGCTGGGTTGTGCTGGCTTATACGCTTACTGAAGTTGGTATGTTTACTACGGCTCTCAAGATGATTTTGATAAGTTATATGAGTGGATTGTTTGATTGACAAGACTGCAGGCTTTGCCGTCGCCATGGCTCGATTGTCTGATGCTCTTGGTAGAAAGACAATTGTGTGTACCTCCTTTGCCATCTTCCTAGCTGCGTCAATGGGATGTGCAGCCGCGAGTAGCCTCGATCAACTCATTGGCTTTCGTGCTGCGCAGGGCATTGGCGGAGCAGGCCTGTACTCCATGGCCATGATTACCTATCCCGAGCTGAGTCCGCCGTCGAAAGTGGTCATTGTCACTTCAACGCTGGGCGCCATTGTTGCGCTGGCTGGTGTATGCGGACCTGTATTAGGTGGTCTCTTGACAAAATATGTTGGCTGGCGGTATGCCTTTTGGATAAAGTATGGCCCCCTCCCTTCTTTTCAGAATGAAAATTGTCAGCGTCAATTGTCATCATCAAATGCTAACACAAATTTCAACGGCTTCTTCAGCGCACCATGTGCCTTTGTCCCTGGCTTCCTGCTACTACTCCTCTGGCCAAAAGACTATCAGCTTTTTGTCAACGTCAAGATGAATACACTAGACTACTTTGGCGCTGTGCTCGTGCTTGCTGGAACTGTCCTGCCCGTCTTCATCATCAATCAGGCTGCGATACGCGACTACGCCTGGAACAGCGCGACGACAATCTCCGTTCTCATCATCGGCGGTCTCTGCTGGATTGTGTTTGTTTTCTGGCAGTGGCATATTTCGCGAAACCCCAGGTTTCGTCTTTTACGGCCTCAGTTGCCCTTTCGCATCATGTCTAGCCGTGTTATGATGGCTGCTATTTTGTACGTTTGCTGCTGCTGCTGCGCTTTTACAATATTCTCGGGGTGAAATTACCCATAGGCTAATGAGTTGTTTACAGAGATACCCTTTTGTCTGGCTTTGTTTTGCTACTAACTATTATAAATATCCCCTTGCGTTCACAAATCGTCAACCTCTACGATCCCGTCAAAGCCGGTGCTCTTCTACTCCCCATGATGGGAGGCGGAGCGACGGGCTGCGCGCTCGGTGGAGGATTATCACTGAGACGAAACAATACATTTCCGGTTCTTGTTGTTGCTAGTATCATCATCATTATTGCATCTGGTCTCCTTTCAGACCTGCCGGATGCTATTAAACCGCCAGCGAAGCAGTGGGGGATCGAGGTGCTGCTTGGTGTTGGGCTTGGGCTCAAGATATCGAGTACGACGTTTCTCGCAGTGTTGCAATCTGAATTCGAAGACCATGGTATGTTTCTTTTGCTGAGTGTTTACACGGTATTACATTGTACTAATTGGGATGGATAATAAAAGCCATTTCGCAGGGAATCATTGCGCAAATGCGCGTCTTTGGCGGAAGTATCGGCGTCGCAGTCAGTGTCATTGTCCTCATCACCAAGATCCAAGACGGCCTCCAAGACAGCCTTACGCAGGAGCAGCTGGATCAATTTTACAGAGATCCGCTCTCGCTGTTCAGGTTTCCTCCGCTTCAGCAACTCATGGCGCGCAGGGCGTTTATCGAAGCTTTCAAGATTGACATGTACATTTGCATTGGCGTTGCTTGTGCGTCGTTGGTGGTGGCGCTGTTTACTTTTCAGCGGCATCCGCCGTCTGTCAAGACCAAGTTGCAGGATTTGGAAAATGAATTGGCAAGAGGCGCGCCTTTACCCGAGACGTCACGTGTATAAATGAATGAGTTTTTATGAATGGAACGATGTATAACATATGGAATATATTTTGCATCTTTATTATTGCTATCGTCATTATATCTTGGCCGGCAAAGACTCCTAGTCCCGCTGTGCTGTTATGTCGTCATTTGTCTGTTGCTGACGTGTTGTGCCTATATTTCCAGGCCGATTATTAAACCAGGATGCAGCGCTTGCACTCGATGCCTGCCTTGCATGTTCTTGAGATATATTTTCTCTCCTGTCATCGCCACCAGCATGATCATTATCGCTTGTATCTTCACTGGCCCTTTCTTTATATGGTGGTAAACGAGACTGTCCTCCTGGCTGGTGGCCCGCTATATGTACTGTATTATCGTGTGTTCCCTGAGATGGGTATATGGGTAATGGTTCGTCCGGCACATAGTCTCGTCTGGAAGAGTCGTAACGTTCCTGCAGCTCAAACGCTTGGCGCATCAGGCGCTTACGCCTTGTATTGCGTCTGATGACAAAGAAGCTAACGGCTCCAGCCACAAAGATGCCGCCGACTGTTCCGAGCACAATGGCAATGATGCCCTTGATCAAGTTGCGGCCGAAAGAGCCCCCATCTGCCGTTCGTCGCTTGTATTGGTCGCTTATTTGTGTGCCCGGCTCCCAAGTCGGGACGGCCATGGCAACGTTGAGCTCTGGAGGCTCTGGGCTAAGAGTTTTAGCATCACGCTGCTCCCAGATGATGTTCCATGGGGGATATAGTCTCGTGACGGGTGGATGTGTCGTGGTAGCGTTTGCGTTTGTTGCTGCAATGCTGGCCTCTTGTCCGGTTTCTTGTCCGGTTTCTTGTCGTCCTTCGAGTAGAATCTGCTGCGTCGGCGTACTAATGCAGTATGGCCCGGGAATGAAGGTGCTAGTTCCCAAAAAGATGTTGTTAAGGAAAGAAAAGCCACTGAGAGATGAGAATTAGCTGCATAAACGGTGATTGTGTCATGTTAACGCAGGTAGGTATTTGTACGCACCTTGGACAACATCTAGCTGTACTTGTGACAGTTGCTGTATCGGATACGTCAGGCGTTCTATAGTCGGACAGTGAATAGTACCCCCAGCCGCTTGGACAGACGGCCGGGCTATATGTGAAGCGACTGCGAGGTGCAACGCTATCCCATCCTGATGGCTGGCAGGCGGAAAACTGTTTATCGTCCAGGTTGGGTAGCAGATAATTCGGATACGTCGTTGTGGAGTTGAGGCCACTTTCTGTGACATGTACAGTAATCATTGACCATTTCATCGATGGCAACGGAATGCATTCTGATGGCGGGATAAAAGGCGTCGTGACGTTGTCGAGAGATATCGGCGTTGGGGCTGGCGTTGGCGTGACTATTGTTGGGAAGCTCGTTGCATTGATGCTTGACGGCGAGGCGGTTGCCAGAGGAGTCGGGGTTGAGCGTTGCGTTGCCATTTTCCTGGTCAGCCGCCCCTGGAAAGAGCGCACATTGTTGAGTTGCTCGATGGACGGCGAAGAGGAATCGAGGCAATGAAATGGGTTGGGGGTGGTTGTTGTTGTTGGTACTAAACTTTTTGAGCGTGCTTCTGTTATACGAGGTTGCTTGCGTGGGTGGGTGGGTGTGTGCCAAGGCGGGCACCAATGCCAGTCCACATGCCAGTATGATGCCCGTCGGATGGGCAGGGTGGCGGTTGCTTTGGCGGGTTTAGCGGCCGCTAACTTTGGCGGATAGCGCAGTCCTAGCACAGCCTCGTAGCACGTGTAGTGGCACGACTTGGGTGCGTCACCGCGGCATTGTGACGTTTATTTATGGTTTAGTAATATGCTCACTGTGTCTATTATTGGCAGCCGTACGAGGGACTGATTTCCATAAATATTATTACTAGGAACAATAATCTATTTCTTTTCTAAGAAACACACATGATATATTTAACTTTTTCTCTAAAAGTAGAAGCTTCGGAATGGAGGTGCTGAATTTCCCCGTCCGGTCGGATGGAGTTGCCTAGCACTGCCTCTCTTTCGACATCCGGAAGCAACGGCACCATGAAACACGAGGCTATTTCCACGCGCCATTGGACAGCGAGCTCTTTATCCTGTAGTAGAGTTTATCATGAATGGTTAAATCAATCACTTTTTATTGTTCCAAAAAATATTCCCCCAGTGTAGTTGCACAAACGTTGCGACAGATGGCACAAGTCGGCGTCTTGCACATGGATCGGGAGGGGGCATGGCGTACAGCACGTCGTCCCATGGCGTCAACTCTATACTCTTACCGTCTTCTTGAGATACTATTCAAAGACATCTAAACAATTAGGATATAAGTGGTCAAGTCACAAAACAAGCCGGAGTACTATCATCATGCTGCAGTGGCAGAGTCCTTCCCGCTTGATATCCACGTTCATTACAGTGTAAGTCGGGTGAAAGGCCTCTGTAGTATACCAACTTGGGCGGTGATTAATTAGTGGGCTCCAGCGCTGTTGTGCCTTGATCCTCGTCTCTTTCAGGGAGCCTCGCCGGCATGACTCCCCGGCAAGCCGGCTGGGCCCACCAAAAGCAGCCTGATCAAAACGCACAAACGGCGGCAAGCTTTCGGGTAGTGACGCCATTGGTACTTGGGGCTTCGAGAAAATTCCGTGCGACACTCGATGCAATTGCGATACGGCGGCACCACATCACCCATTACCTCAATCCATCTTCCGCTGTATCATCAACCATCAGCACTCCGTTGGCTCTCTCCCTCCCTCTCGCCATTTATTCCTCACACGGCCGTCAAACTCAGAGAGCAGCCCAGCATGAAGCGCGGCCAGGGCAAAGCTGCAGCCCGCGACTTCTCCGGCGCTGGCTTTGGTGGCGGTTTTGGCGGCTTTGGAGGGGCAGGATCTGGAAGCTCACTCTCATATCTCACCGAACCTCCGTCATTTCAGGCCATCCAAGATCCTCATGTGGTTGTATCTTTGAAGAATATTCTCAAGAAAGATAGCACGACCAAGTCCAAGGCTCTGGATGAGCTGCTGGCGCATGTTCAGGCACACCCGCATGATCAGGATGGCGGGGTAGATGATGCCATTCTCGACGTTTGGGTATGTATTGGTTTCACCTCGCAGACTCCTGCTATCAATTCACGCTGACTCAGGCTCCCAAGGCTCAAATATATCCTCGCGCCTCAATAGACAATGCGCGCAGGGTTCGCGAACAGTCACACTCTCTGCAGCTCGAGCTGCTCAAGTCTGCTCGCAAGCGCATGGAGCGGCGAATCCCCAAGATTGTCGGCGCATGGCTCGCTGGACTCTACGACCGAGATCGCGTCGTCGCTCGTGCTGTCAGTGAGGGCCTGTCTTCTTTTCTCAACAGCCCCGACAAGGCCACCGCGTTCTGGAAAAAGTGTCAGGAGCAGATTCTTGCCTTTGCGCTGGAAGCGATTCAAGAAACCCAAGAGTCTCTCAGCGATGAGCGCTCGACTACAAAGGAGGACGCAGAAGCGAAATATTTCCGCGTCATCAATGCCAGTCTTTCCCTCGCCTACAATCTCCTGCAGCGCATGGACGATGCCGACATGGAAAAGTGTCGTGCCAGCTACGACGAGTATTTTGCCGGTGACGCGGTCTGGAAGAGCATCACCCTCGACGATGCCGCCGTTAGACGATCTGTTTGCCAATTGCTGGTGCTGTGCTTGGATAGGAAACTTCCATATGCAGACTCTGTTGAATGTAGGCAGGCGATGGTGACAGGGGGCCTCAAAACAACCCAGACGGGATCCGCGTACGATTATGTCAATGCCCTTACAAGGCTTACCCAATCATACCCCGACACTTGGGTTGCCTCTGCAAAGAGCAAAAAGTCGCCACTATCGAGGTTGCAGTTCTTCATCTCCAAAGGCTCACAGGGCAGTCGTGCGACGTATTGGGAGTCCCTTGACAAGCTGCTATCATTGCTGCCACGGGAAAGCCCGACTTTGCAAGGTGAATGTGAGCTTCTTGACTCTATAAAATCCGGAATTGAATGCAAAGACGAGACACGCGCCAATGCCCCTTCTGCATGGAAATGTTATACCAACGCTGCCCAACGAGTACTGCAGTCTTTGTCCGAAGCTGGCGGTATTACACTCGCCAAGTCTCATTTGCTCAACCTATTTGAGACGTATCTGTTTCCTACAGCCAGTAGATCACTAGCGCTGCCAACCTTGGCAACACTCTGTGACGTCTACTTGACCCTACTTCATTCGTCCGATGCCGTCGTATCTGCCACTGAGGAGGAACTCACTCGGATAGCTGGCGTGTTCCAAACCCACCTGGCTGGTTCATTACCTGCCGTATCAAAAGAGTATCAGTCGTCGCAAGAAAAGATTGGTGACCATGGTCGCCGTTGGTTCCAGCTGGTTAGACAGGTTCATTCTTCTGATCCCACTCCACCTAAAGATTTGTTCGCAGCGCCGTCGCTCAACATTATTACACAATGCATCTCGCTTCTTGAGAGTCGAAATATGAAGCCATTTGGAGCGGCTCGCATAATAGAGCAAGGTCTTAGCCTTGCGCCGCATATATTTTCAGGCGACGCTGCGGCCAAGGTTGATACGTTTCTACGCACCGCCGCCGAAGACGGAATGGAAAGAATCATCGAGTCTGCAGCTGCGCCTATGCTCCTGTCATGCGTCGAGTTGACGGCCTCACTGTCGTCTCTCCAAGAAAAGTACACCGCAATCTGGTCCTCATGGGCCGATGCCACTACGGCTCTGCCGCCAAGTGACCAACAGACCACGACTCTGGCTGCGCTGGTTTCCCAAAAGCAAGCTTCTGCATTTGTTCGAGCTAATGCCCAGTTACAGCACAGAATAATGGACCAGGCAATGTCGCTCGCCAAAGGCAATGGTGATAACTGGAGCTTACTGACTGCTGCGGTAAGCAATGGTGCATTGATCGAAGAGAACCAGCAAGTACTGGTGAAGAATCTAGTGGAAATTGTTGAGAAGCAGCCTGACGAGAAAGCATTACAAGCGCTAGAGGTGGTCGCTCGTGGCATGCCCCAGCTTCTCGCTCAAGATGATGCGTTGCACACCGCGCTCGTTGCCATTCTTCTGAGGCTTACCGAAGTCAACAGTAACCCGGCTGTTTCTGCAAAGGCGCTGTCGATTAGGTCTCTCTTGAATAACCACAGTGAAGGTGGCAAGCTTCCCGTTGTTGGAATTATCCAGTCCAATCTGGAGCGCGCCACACTGCAATCACTCGAGTAAGTAACCCCCTTTGTTAGACTCCAACACCAAATCTAACCAGCCTTAGCATCGAGACTTTGGTCAAGCAAGCCACAGAGGCAGCGTCTGGTGATACTTCTCTGGAGGACCTGCTACCAAGCACCAACGTTTGGCTGCAAGAGCTTGCCCCCTTCTTTGATCGTCCCATCAACCCTTCCCTCTCGATTACGAACATCATTGGCGGCGCTGCTACCCTTACAAAGACTGCTACATTGGGCAACGACAATTTACGCCTTCAGCGGGACAAGCGTGGGCGATCGGTCCCTGCTCGAATGGCAGTCTATTGTTCTCTAATGGCGGCCAGCAACGTGCACTTGTCCAAACTGCCAATTCAATTCCAGGTCGAGCTGCTCTACCTGCAGTGCATCACTATACAGCTTGTCTCTGACCAAATAACGCTGCTCGACAGCAATGGTCTCTGGTTCTCACTTGCAGACTCTGATTATGTCAACGAAGCTGAAACTGCCGTTTCTTCGCTACGATCCCTGTTGAACAAGTCCGCCTCCGTAAGGGAGTGGTGGTTAGACGCAAATACGGACTCTGATGCCGAAATGGCACGTAAACTCGTCGAGTTTCTCCTGCAGGAGTCAAAGAGCCTCTCACCGCGTGCAGTTTACAGCGCCCGCGCATTGGCCGAGTTTTTGCAAGCTACGGCCGAGGCTCAAGGTCTATCTCCAAGTCTAGAAGAAAAGTTTGTGCGCTCAGACGCTTTAAAGACTACTCCAGATACTGCCTTGGTGGCGGCTGCCGTTTTTGCGGGTTTTGGCGAGTCGCTTCAGGTGTCAAAGCAGGTAAACAACTTTTGCAACCGTCTTGCGAGCGACATCGCCGGTGCGGCTGTTAACGGGGAACGCACCAAGACCATCCTTGTCCTCACTTCCCTTTGCTCGGGCCTTTACGAACAAGGCCAGCTTCCCATTGCCAACAATCGCATCGTTTTTGCTGTTCGTCAGATTACATCTTGGTTGGATGACCCCGGCACTTTGGATGCTCAGATGTCAACAGAAATCTGCAGAGCCTTGACTGTCCTGCTTCCGTGCATGAATGAAGTCTACGGCTCATACTGGGAGAAGACGGTGGAACTCTGCCTGCACATTTGGAACCACGCTGCGACATATGAGCCGGAAGAGGCACTTCCGCTCATCTATTCCTCGTTAAAACTTTCGCGCTGCCTGCAAGCAATTTCGGAGCCGAATGACGATCTTGAGGATGCTCTCAAGGATCTTGAAGCCGCCCAGCCAAATGCCCTGTTGGAACTTTTGAAGCTACCGCGTGAATCTATCTCTCAAGCCAGTGAAATTGTTGATGCCATGATTTCGCGCGAGATTGAAAAGGTATCTGTGCGCAGTCTTCCTGAGCTCACCGAGATATACCCTCTTGTCGCATCGGAATCCAAGCAAGTGCAGAGTGCGGCATTTAGCATTTTGCATCGCGCTATCCCTGATCGCCAACAGCAAGCGTCGGTCGATGCTTTGCTAGATAAGACTGATGCCCGCATTCCTGAAGAGCTTTTGTCATTGATGCTCGACGCACCAACATTGGAGAATTACTCTGACGAGAGCCTTGCTCAGTTCCCACTTCCCATTCGATGCTATCTCCTAGCCTGGAAGCTCGTGTTTGATGCATTTTCCGCATCGTCCTTTAAAGTACGGAATGATTTTACGGAGAATCTCAAAACGGAAGATTATGTCAATCCTCTACTTGATTTCCTGTTTGACGTACTCGGCCACTCGGCTGCGCATCCGCTCAATCTTGACAAGGAGAGATTTGGGGCCCAGCATATCTACGACTACGATCTGAAGCTTGCTGACGGAGAACACGACGAGAAGAGCATGCAGTGGCTGTTGGTGCACTTGTACTATCTCGTGCTCAAGTATATCCCTGGCCTGTTTCGATCGTGGTATATTGGCTGTCGGTCCAAGCAAACTCGTATAGCGGTGGAATCGTGGACCACAAAGTACTACTCGCCACTGATCATCACCGACAGCCTCGACGAAGTACAAAAATGGTCAGAATCGCAAGAGATGCCGGCCGCCGATGAGCAAGAGCTGCTAATCAAAGTCTCCAAGAGCGCGCGTGAAGTCACGGCAGGCTATGAAGTGGACGAGTCGCAAGCAGCCATTGTCATTAAAATTCCCTCAAGTTACCCGATTGAAGGCGTTACAGTCAACGGCTTGCGCCGGGTGGCCGTGACAGAGCGCAAGTGGCAAAGCTGGATCATGACTACACAGGGCGTTATTACATTTTCCAACGGCAACATTATAGATGGACTACAGGTGTTTAAGCGCAACATTGTGGGCGCGCTCAAGGGCCAGAGCGAGTGTGCAATTTGCTACAGCATGATTTCTACGGATAAGCGCATGCCGGATAAGCGGTGCACGACGTGCAAGAATTTGTTCCATCGCACGTGTTTGTATAAATGGTTCCAGAGCAGTAACCAGAATACGTGCCCGCTGTGCAGGAATCCGATTGATTATCTTGGTGCTGATACGCAGAAGAGGAGGCAATAGGAGAGGACACTGTAAAGCAATAAAAAAGATGAAGAAATGTTTGTGTATAAATTTCAAAAATGGAATATACCATCATCAATTGAAGCAACTCAGCTGAAGTATCTATAAGATGTTAGATCGTATTCATAGAAAAGGCACTATATCACATTGTTCACATACCTCTTGCGCCGTCGCTCGTTGGCTATACCTTACTGTAGCAGCGACAACATTTCGAAATGCAACATCAACGTCTGGCAAAATCTCCTCCCACGACCGCCCAGGAAACGTCGTCCACAGTTCAAAAGGCGATACTTTAAACCTCGCAGCCTCCGGCCACGTCTCAGCCGTAGGCGTCCCCAGCGTCTTGAACACACTTAGTATAAGGCCAAGCTGATTGCCGTCTTCATGCACAGGCCGCGATTCAAACGGCGGTTTGGGCGGCGAGGATATCGCTTCAGCGAGCATGACGCCTAATCCCCACATGTCTACTTGCGTATCGTATGCTTTGTTGACAAAGAGCACCTCTGGCGCTCGGTATGCGCCTGTGCCGATGTCCAGGACCTTGTCGTCTGCGGGCTCGCTTTGTTTCGAGAGTGAGGGGTGCCAGGCCGTTCCAAAGTCTGAGAGGTGGGCTGGGCCGGTCGGTGAGGAGAGGAGGATGGCGGATGGTTTTATGTCGCGGTGTACTATGCCTTGACTGTGGATGTCTGCTAGTGCTTGGAGGGTGTCTTTGAAGATTGCTTTGATGTGTGAGGATGGAAGGGGGGAGTTTGTGGCGGCGTTGTGGAGGAGAGATTCGAGAGTTTGAGGCATATAAGGAAAGACGAGGACGAGCTGGCTCTCGTGGTCGAGAAAGGTCTCGAGGAGCGGGATGCATGGTGGCTTGAGGGTGTTGAGGATCTTGACTTCTCGTCGTGGGTTGTGTGGTTCCAGGGTGTGGTGGATTGTGATTACTTTCAGGGCGTAAATGTTGCTGCGGTAGACTTGAGAGGTTACGCCGTCTGCTATTGGGATGCAGTTTGTGTAGTTTCCTATTGTAATGCCTGTTTCTGGTCGGTCTTGAGGGAAGGTTGTGTCGGTGGTGGATGTGGATGGGTGTGATGTTGAGTGCGATTTGCATGTTGCTGTGTATTCGTCCTGGGAAACAAAAAGTTTAGCTGCATTTTGTTGGTATAAAATTTTGGAAGTAAGGTATACTAGAGATTCTGAGTTTTCATATGCTAATTTTTCTACAGCCACGGCTTCACTCATTGAGCCATTTGGTAGCGCCTCTTGTCTGTTCTAGAAATTAGCTTGATACTAGTTAATGAGTTGGAGGTGACTAACATGGACCGGATGGTAGTGTAGCGGTCCGTGGCGGACAGTGCCGGCCGCCAATCGTCCATGGTAGTCATTGGGAGATTGCCGTTATGAATTCGGTGAAAACATGATTCCAGGCTCCTTAGACAAGTTGGGAGTGAGGTTGATGGTGTGAAGTGCAGGGTTGGATTGGAGTGAAAGTGGTCTCACTTGGAGATGCTTAGACCCACAAGAATGGCTGCAGAAGCACTTAAGGTAATGGAGAACGTCATCGAGAAATCCAAAGGGTAAGCATTACGTTGGTATGGGCTCTGAATTTGTTGCGTTTCCTTTTAATTGAGTCTGCGGCTTATCAAAGGAGCAGTTCCAAAGCTCTCCGTCTCACCAACACAAGTCGCTGCTCTCCAACTCGGCTTTCTCCAATGCTTACGTACTCATCTCCAGCCCCCGTGACTCGCTGAAGCTCTCCGCTCCACCCGCCTTGCCGACTCCACTGGCCCTGCCATTTCGAGGTCCAGCGCCCGCCTTGGCTCAGCAACATTGCCATGCTTCATTGTTAACTAGAGGAAGCCTCTCTCTATACCTGTGGCATCGCCACGAACGCCGTCCTTTTTTCTTTTTTTTGCCAAGTACTGCCTTTGAAAGCAACCTAGATCAACTCATTATATCTATTCACACATTCCATCAGTCGCCTGCCGCCCACAATGGACGACCTCGCGAGGGCCGAGTACCCGGCCATGCTGGTAAGCCAATCCCGCCCAACCACCCCCGGATTGCTGTTGCGCAACAGACTCAGAGAAGCTGACTGCAATTGATGATGGCCATGTAGTCGCACCTGCAGCCAAACCAGGCCGTACAGACGCTGAATGACCGGGTCAAAAAAATCAACAAGCTCAACATTGACATTGCCGACTGGATGGCGGTATGACGACTCCCACGGCTCGCCCGCTCGGCGCATGGCCACCGCGACGCTAACCTCTGCTTGCGCACTTGATATAGGAACGCCGCCGAATCGAAGAGCAATATGTAATGAATTTGCGCAAACTCGCCCAATTCAGAGTCCCCAATGCGCAGTCAGACATGGGGTGAGTTGCCCCGGCCGTATAACAAGGTTCACCCACGTCATACTGACCATTTCCCAAGCGTCTTCCACACGCCGTGGGCACGTCTCATAGGTGCAGTCGAACGCATCGCCCAATCGCACCACCAGTTTGCCGAGGGCATCGAAAGAGACGTTGAGCAGCCGCTCCGAGCTTTCCAGCAGCGACCCGATGTCCAGAACATGCATACGATTTCGCACAACCTCGGCGCCATGGCCAAAGACCTCGAGGACGCCCAGGAGAAATCGGATAAAGTGAACAAGAAGGGCGGCAAGGCTAGTGCGCAAAAGGCTGATACGGCGTCGGCGAGGCTCGAGTCTGCTCAGCAGCAGTGGGAGTCGCAGGCCCCTTTCGTCTTTGAAACACTGCAGGCTCTGGATGAGTCGCGCATTAACCAGCTTCGCGACCAGTTGACCCAGTATCAGACCCAAGAGTCCGACCAGGCTTCTAGGCACCAGAATATTGCCAGCGAAACTTTGGCAATTGTCATTGAGATTAGCACCGAGTCGGAGATTCAGGGCTTTGTCCAGTCTACCACGGCAGATAGACCTGCTCTGGCGAGGACATCTACACGACGATCCTCTAATGCTGCTTCTGCTGCTGCTCCACCTTCCGCTAGTCAGCTCCCTGAAACACCGTCGTCAACACGGGAAAACACCATGGATGCCTCTACGAACCAGGCTTCTGTTCCTCCTTCTGTGCCAGAGGAGGATTCGTTTGATCAGTCGCCAGCCCCCGCAAAACCTGGTATGTTTACCTACTACATGAAAAGGAAGTTTTCAGCATCTAACGTTATCTCAGAATCGAAACTCCGCCGGCTGGGTACGATCCTCGGCGGACGACGACGCCAAAGTGTTCATGGAGGTTTTGGACAGCTGTCTCCCTCACAAAAGGGCACTGGCACCGGCTTTGGCCGCTTAGGCAGTAGCCAAGGCCGGGGCGTTTCTCCCAGAGCTTCGGCTAGCAACCTGAATGACTCGAATCGACTGTCGTCGCTTGCAGAAGATAAGACTTCCTCACCACCGCCCCGGCCCAAGACTGGTGGCGATGCACCCAGCGGCGGTGCCAACGGTGTTGCCAGCAATGGCAGTCTGATAGACTCAGAGGCGCCTCAAATCCCTGCGCTGTCAGGCATTAACGGCAGTCGCGAAGTCTCGGATGTCCCGCCTCCTCCCGGCCCGCCACCGTCACAACAGGCCAACAACTCGGCATCTCCTCGCAAAGACGCTGAAGGCTACACCGTTCGTGCGCCGCTGAACGATCCAATCACGGAGGCACAACGAGAGGCTGCTGGCGACGATGCTGACCAGCCATTCAAAATGAGCATCCAGAACCAGCCTGTCGCAGAGGAAGACCCTGAAGCAAAACAGGCAGCGCTTTCAAGTGTCGCAAACACTCTCAAATTGGGACCGGCTACTCAGAGGTCAGGCACAGTTCGCGGCCGCCGCGATGTTAGAAACACTGTATACAGGCCAGCTCCCAGCGCTCCGGAAACATTTGGCGACAATACACAGACATCTCCGGTTGGACCAGTCTCACCAACTACTGGCGCCACTCGCCCACCAGCCGTTGCAGCTCTCGCGTCCGAGTCGAGTGTTGCCGCATCGGACTCACAGTCTGTCAGGTCCGGCGCTTCACTAGCAAGCTTTGCCCATGCCAGGCATCCGGATATGAATGGGCCCGGCTTGAACTCGTCCGTCATAGAGACTGTTTCTGCGCAATTTGAGGATGGCGAAGTCAAAAGCGTGTCTATTGCTGGTGAAATTGCCTTTGTCAACAACAGCGTCGTTTCGGACGATTCTAAAAGTGAGTCTACATCGACACCCTCTGCTCTAATGCCCTCCCTAGCAAAGAGAATCTACTAACAGCCACGCAGCACACGAGACAATTCGCATCAACAATTTCCACCATCTCGAAAAGATTGGTCCCAACCGCATCTTTGTGCAAAATGCCTCCCCCGATCAACCAGATCAATACGCACTCGACCTGTCACACATTGCAAAGACAT
The DNA here is from genome assembly GCA_002242745.2 of Lecanicillium sp. LEC01. Taxonomy (NCBI): domain Eukaryota; kingdom Fungi; phylum Ascomycota; class Sordariomycetes; order Hypocreales; family Cordycipitaceae; genus Lecanicillium; species Lecanicillium sp. LEC01. The sequence continues at coordinate 1,038,682 of NIWZ02000002.1, forward strand.
CTACAGCCTTCTCCTACCGCGTCTTTGCCGATGAAACCAACCCTCTTGCACTCAGCAGCTGCGCTCCGCTCCTCCTAAAGCCTGCCTGGAAACCACAAGGCGACAAGCTCGGCCTGCTACTACAATACCAACTCAACCCATCCTGCAACATTGCCGCGCCCGTAACGCTACACAACGTCGTCTTTGTAGCGACATACGAAGGCAGAGCCAACGGCGCCCAGACAAAGCCTAGCGGCACCCACCTCAAGGACAAGCACCTCGTTTACTGGCGCATAGGCGACGTGACACTGACGTCGGAAACGCAAAAGATTGTATGCCGCATCCTCGGCGCAGATGGATCGGAGCCTACGCCCGGCCACGTCGAGGCAAGATGGGAGTACATCGCGCCCGCAGACGAAGGTCAGGGCGCGCTGGCAAGTGGAATTTCCATTTCGCGCATGCACGGCAAGAATAAGGGCAGGGAGGTACCTGCGCTGGACGATCCTTTTGCCGATGGCGCGTCGTCGCCTGCGGGGCCGACGGGATGGGTGGATGTGCCGCTGTCGAGGAAGCTGGTTAGTGGCAAGTATGAGGGGAAATAAGAAGTTTGAGTGGAATATATAAGAGAAGAGCAAGCAAGGGAGTGTTGTATGGTGTGTCGATTTTAATGTTCTTTGGTTCAAATTTTGGAGCGAATGTGGACGGACAACTTTGTTTCATCGACATGTACAGTGATGAATGCGATAGACTGCTTTGCTATACAGATTACGTCTATCCTAGCCACAAATAAATAGTTTCTTTTTCTCTCTTGCAGAAATCGTCATTTTATTTTTTATTTTAAAAAAAGTTTTGTAAATGGACAGGTCAATGTCCAGGTTTCCATGTTTATCGTAATTCTATTTAACCCATCGTGTCTTATTCGTAATAAATATAGAGCAAATGCAACCAAACGCCAGTGTGTAAAAGGTCGCCCTACTATCATACATATTTCCCCAAACCCTCAAACCATTTTATACATGCAATTTCTAGCTCTTATTATTATTATACTCCTCGTAAAACTCCAACGTCAACGCAGCCAAAAAGCCAGGTATACACCCCTTTTCACGCACCCAGAAGCCAATCTGGTCACTGATGCGCTTTGCAAACTCGCTGCGTGGCCCGCCGCCGACCTTCATTGTGCCGCGCTCGCCGTCAAAGACTATTGAGTTTTCGTGCTCGTCTGTCTGCGAGGGGTAAAAGGTGCTCTCGACGCGCATTTTGCCGTTGGGGATAAACGTTACTGTCCACCCGAGCGTGGAGAAGATGGCTTCTTTGAATTCTTGCGATTTCGAGCCCCAGACTTCTTTTAGGCGGCGGGCGGATTTTTGCGCAGAGGCTGTTTCGGCTTTTGCGGCGGCGATTTCGCGCTCCATTGCGCCGAGGACTGTGGTTGGGATGTACGGGATGTTGGCGTCTTTGGGGGCGTGTTTGCTGCTGCGGAGGGTGGCGAGGAGGTCTTTGTTTTCTTTTTGCAGTGCGTCGAGCGTGCTTTGCTTGATGGCTTCGTAGTCTGAGGTTGGGTTGGAGCGGAGGGATAGGATGCGGGTTGAGCTGTGCTCTTTGGCAGCTGTGAGTTGTTGTTTGTTGACGGCGAGTTCTTTTTCCTGCATGGCTATTTTTGTTTGCAGAGTGTTGATTTCTTCCTGCAGCTTGCGGTTTTTACGCGTGAGCTGGCCGAATTGCTCGTGGCTACCACCCGAGTCGGAGTCGGGGTTGGCGCGTTTGCTTCCGGCCAACGGCTGCGGTGTTGTAGGTATGCTGATTGGGTTTGTAGACTCGCTTGCAGAGAGCTGCGCGTGGACGGCTTGAAGTTCGCGCTTGTATGTGTCTACGAGGGACTCAAGCTCCTGAATGCGGGCGGCGCGAGCCTCGTCAAATTCCTCAGGCTGCATGGTTTGGTCTTCCGTGTCAAACGCTTTGAGCTGGGCGCGGAGATATTCCACTTCTTTGAGGGCGAGCTGGCGCTGGCGCTCGAGTCGAAGGCGCGCCTTATCAGCGGACGATGCGCTGGCAGACATCTTGGCCGCCTCCAAGTCGCTAAGAAGCTGCTTCCTTTCCTGCTGGAATGACTGTACGGTATTCTGAAGCGCGGTAATTTCTCCGTGAAGAGCCCCGACCTGGTCAACGTAGTTGGCAATGGTAAGACGCTCCTGGACAAGAGCACGTGCAAGCTCCTCAGGAGAATCAAACTCTGCTGCGCCGCTTTGCGTCGACTTTTCAAGATATGTTGTCCACGACAGACGTTCATCTTCTAATCTTTGTCTTTGTAAACGGGCTTCGGCAAGCTCTGTTTCCAGATGCCCTGTAGATTCAAGCTTGCGTTGTAGTGACCGCTTTTCTTCTTCCACCACCTCCACCGCCTTATTCACGGATCGAAGATGCTTAAGTTCGGAAAGTTGCTCACGGTTTGTCGTCTCTAGAGTGCGAATATGCTGAACTTGTTCGGAGAGCTCGCGCTGAATGGCCTCCATGGTGTCGACATCGCCACTCTGAGCCTTGAGTCGCAAAACGTCTGCTTCGAGCGACGCAATCTGTGCATCTCGTTCGGCAACCTGTGCTTGTGTTTGCTGGATAACCTCTTCTCGCGCGTGACTCTCCTGGTCCTGCTCTTCTGTTGAGCGAGTCATGGCGGAGACTTGCATTTGGAGGTCGCTAATCTTCTTTTCATTTACCCTCGCTGCTTCGTCTTTTGCAGTGGAGAGATCTTGGATCTGCTCTTGCAGCAGACTGGACTCATCTTGGGTTTCGCGGAGGCGGCGTTCCAGGGCATGCTTTTCCTGATCTGAGGCGTCTTTCAACTGCCCAAACTCGGCTTTGAGGGCTTCGACTTGATCTACTGCGCGAGCTTGGGCGGCTTCTGCGATTTCCCGCCGCTGAGTTTCTTCCTGCTCCCGTCGCCGAGCTTGTTCGGTCTTATTATTTTGCTGCGACAGGGCAATTTCTTTTTCTTGTTCGGCAGTCTGCATGCGATATTGCAGAGTGCCAATTTCAGCCTTGAGAGATTCAATTTCTCGGCGATATTTCTCGTATTCCTCGGCGTCGGGTGGAGCGAGGTTTTCTTTGGAGCTGTCGCGCGAGCTGGGTCGTGTGGACTCGGCATGGCTCTGGCGGGAAGACGGTCGCTGCATTGCCGATTCAGCACCGGTGAGGAAATTGTAGGACGGCTGTTGTGATGCACGAAAAGAAGAGAGCTATGTAAGAGGCGCGTATGTATTAGGGTTTCTGCTGGGCCAGGGTTGGAAGAGTTGAGATTCAATTGCGGTTTGTTTACTTACCCGTGTTGACTGGGGTCTAGGCAGGGCCGAGCTACTGGCGCGCAGTCTGCTGGAGGTTGTCATTTGCCGGCTTGATGGCCGGTCGCCGTCATGGGGAGTAGTTCTGCGCATAATGTCAGAAGCCCCCGGGTTGCCTGGGAGATCTGGTTGGAGTTGTGCAGAAGCTGTGGAAGCCTGAGATGCAAGCGGTTGTGAGGTCATCTCAGGCGTTACTGAAAGCAGTAAAGACAAACGCGTCCGTCGTTTGTTTGCAGATCACGTGCGGCGGCCCGTCTTGGGGGACTCATGAGACCTCCTACTGCAGAAGAAGAAGACTCGGGAGGACGACGGGGGTTTGTGCCAGGGCCCCGCAGCTCATCTGATGGTGGCCATTTGGTGGCCATTCAGCCCCTCTACAGCATGCCTGGCGGCCCTCTCATGGGCCTGAATTTCCGGCGCGTGGTCCCTTGTCCAGGGCCGAGTGGTGCCACCAGCCGATCTCCCAATTTCCTGCAGAGACGTCTTCAGCCGCCCGGGCAGGCCGCGCCAAACTCCTGACGCTAATGCGGCCTTCAATGTGGACTTGTGGACACTTCGCACCTTTGCAGCTCCTGATTGACCACGAAGCCGCGTTCGTATTTCCAACTTTGTTCTGCTCGTATTCCCTCCTTGACGATAATCTGACAGCTTCGTCTACTGCCTACTAACCTACTGGGTCCCTTTTCCCTTCTCCTTCTACTTCGTCATCTTCAATTTTCTTCTTCTCGTCTCTCCTTGACCACCCCCGCGAACTTTAAACCTCCCAGCTCGTTTCGATTCTTCTAGTCTCTCGCTCACATTCTCCGTTGACCCCTTTAGCTTCTTTTCCCTTTCTTTCTTTAATCTCTGTCCCTTTTTTTTTTCAATTCATTGCAATCATGTCTGGCTCCGAGGCTGCCCTCGTGGCCATTGCGTCGCAGCTTGGCCAGGTCATGGGCGCTCTTGAGAAGCAGGTGAGTTGAAACAACAAGGTTTTCCGTTTGGAGTTTGCTGCGACAGTCAATATTTCGTCTGATGGGCACTTGGCCATCTCGCCGATCAGTTGCGTATGCATCGACAATTACTGGATCTTCCCCAGCTTGTCGTCGATCCAATTGAAGCATTGTTGCTCCTCATCCTAGCCCTCGCTCGTCCAGACGCCGCTCCTTGATCCTACCACCAAAACTTTTGCGCCGCCACTGACACATCGCAGAGTGCTGAACTTTCAGAGCTTCGCCATGAATGCACCGCTCTGCGCGCCTCCAACGCCAGCATGGAGCGCATCATGCAGGACACCATGGTAAGTATAATGCTTCTTCGCTGCTGCTGCTGTCTTGTACTCAAAAAGCCCCTGCTAACGTCTCTTCTCCTCTTCTTGCAACAGCTTCGCAACGAGACGCGCAACATGAGCCTTTCCGCTCCGAGCCCTGGCCCTGAAAGCTCATCCCCTTTCCTCAGACCCACGAACCTCCAAAGGGTCAACTCGACCGTCAAGTTCTCTCCCGCCACTCCCAGTGACCAGCCGCTCATCACAAAGGCTTCGCCAGAGTACGAGATTCCTGGCTTCTACGTCGTTATCCCTGCTGGTGGCGCCGGTACTCGCCTGTGGCCGCTTTCCCGCGAGAACCATCCCAAGTTCCTCCTCGACGTCAACCTTTGCGGCCGCAGTTTGATCCAGTCTACATGGAACCGTCTCGTTCCCCTGACAGGCTCTTCTCGCATGGCTGTCGTCGCCGGTCCTGCTCACTCCGAGGCCATCCAAGGCCAGCTGCCGCATCTCGAGGCTAACAACCTCTTTACCGAGCCTGGCCCCAAGGACTCCATGGCTGCCATTGGTCTGGCTGCCGCCATTCTCGCCGAGCGCGATCCCGAAGCTATTATTGGTTCCTTTGCGGCTGACCACATGATTTCTGGTGAGGATGCTTTCCTCGGCGCCGTCCGCGAGGCCGCCAGCGTCGCAAAGGACGGATACCTCGTCACCATTGGTATTGCTCCCTCACACCCTGCCACTGGTTTCGGTTATGTCAAGCTCGGTGACAGCCTCCACTCCAGCAGCGCTCCTACCGCCCGTCTTGTCGGTTCCTTCAAGGAGAAGCCTGATGCTCGCACAGCCGCCAAGTACCTGGCCTCTGGTGAATACCGCTGGAACGCCGGTATGTTTGTGACCAAGGCCGTTACTCTGATGCAGCTTGTCAAGGAGCACCTCCCCGACATGTACGACGGCCTTACCCAGATTGCCAAGGTCTGGGAGGACCCGTCTGCCCGCGCCACAGCCCTCGATGCTGTCTGGCCTACTCTTGAGACGATTGCCATTGACAACGCCATCGCAGAGCCTGCCGCTGCGGAGGGCAAGGTTGCCGTTATTCCTGCCACTTTCGGTAAGAAGATTTGCTACTTTGTCAAAGGACTTCCACATATGCTAACTTTTGCCAGGTTGGGACGATGTCGGTGACTTTTCCTCGCTCGCCGAAATGCTACCTGCCGAGTCCAACTCTCCTCGTGTTCTTGGCGACCACGAGCTTGGTATGTCAAACCATTGGCCACGGAAAAAAGTGGCAAAAAGGCTAACTCTGTGTAAACAGTCGTCTCTGAGCAGGCCTTTGGTGGCATTGTTGTCCCTGGATCCGGTCGTCTTGTTGCTTGCCTGGGTGTCGACGATCTGGTCATTGTCGATCTTCCTGATGCCCTCATGGTTACCACCCGTGCCCGTTCCCAAGAGGTCAAGACACTTGTCAAGAAGTGCCGCAAGAATGGCTGGGCCGCGGTCATGTAATCATGCCAAGCATGTATACTAATTTTTTCTTTGAAAATCTTTTGTGTGTTTTTTTCTGTGTTGATTTTGACGAGATTTAAGTTTGTCATGGCTTCATGACGGGCCTCGGGAAGCCAAATGGGATGGAATTTCTTCATGTGGAGGTCCTCAACAGTAGACACATATTTTTTGTTGTTACACTATCGTAATCTTTTTATTTTTATTTTTTATTTTTTTGCTAGCGATTTAGCTAATCAATACTCTTCTCACTTTTTTTTTTTTTTTTTTTTTTTTTTTTTTTTTTTTTTTTTAAAGAATGGACGAATCAAGACGGGATTGTCGTGTGTATTATGTATACGTCCAACTGAAGAAAGCTTTAGTAACGGAAACTAGTTGAAGAACGCTCCCGTGGTGCTTGATAGTAAGCTACGTTGCGCTGTATCTCATGCTGCCGAGGATGAAGAGGTTGCTTGTCATCATTTAGGTATAGCTCGCTGTCATTACTCGTATGCCTATTCGATCGTACGAATATGTTATTGGCGGCTGGTCATCTCGCCAATCCTCTCGCCCGGTTGATGTCTGTCGATGCCCAGCCGCTCCGGCTCCACACATCTCGAATCTTCGAACCGGCGATCGCGGACGGACGGGAATAAAACATATAGATCATCTCCGCACCCGTGCACCCTCCCTTGGCCTAGGCTCCGGATATCTACCCCCCCAAACCCAGGCGCAAAACCACTCATCTACTGGTATTAGTGACGTATACTAGACAAGCTCTGTTTTAAGTCGACCTTCTCCGCGTTTTTCTCCACACTATCTCAACTACCGGCGGAGTTTAGGCCTTGATAGCCTGGGGTCTCTTTCCCGTCTACCTCGCCTACGACGTTGCACCGTCCGGGTGAACGGAGAATTTTAAAATCGCATGATGGGAATTATGATCCAAACAGCGGAAAAGGATGATGGCAACGGGTAAAGGGCACAGCGTCATCGCATAGCGAGCGCCGCACTAAATTATAAACACGCCTATATAGAGTAAGCGTGTGCTCTAGACCGTTGTAGATGCCTTTGCGAAAACCTTACTCTGCATTCTTCTTAAGCTTGTATACCCCAATGTCAACCTGGTGTCTTCCTTTTTTTCTCTAATTCTTAGTTCTCTCGCTGAACTTAGTCGATCCCTTGCACGTATACGCAGACTATTCCTACCCCAGACTATTCCCACCATGTCCAACAGCATGACCGAATCCGACAATGCGGCCAAGGAATTCAACCAGCTGCACAACATCCGCAGTGTGACGATTTCTAATGATATGTTTGAGAAGCTGTACTTGAACCCTCAGAACAAAGTCAGCGGCGACTTGCGCAAAACCTTTGCCAACCCAACTCCCCTGTACGTCGTCAATCCTGATTCAAACGCCTCGCATCATGACGCGACGAACCATACTAACCATTGTTACTGCAGCCCACTGCTCGGTTTCCTCATCGCCTCAGCTCCTCTCGCCTGTGCGCTCATGGGGTGGCGAGGTGCTGGTGGAGGTGGTGCTGCCACCATTGGCACGTACTACTTCTTCGGCGGTATGCTGCAGATCATTGGTGCTTTCCTTGAATGGATCATCGGAAACACTTTTGTCTATGTTGTATTCGGCGCTTTTGGTAAGAATTTCATAAAGCCTTTTTTTCGAAAAGGCCAGGCGAGTGACTCGAGGCGTCGCCATACTAACACGCCAGCAACAGGATCCTTCTGGCTTGCCTTTGCCATTACTCTGACACCCTTCTATAATGCTGAAGGAGCTTTCATCGCTGATGCGACAACTGCTGCCGAGAAAGCGGCCGGGGTTGCCAGCTTCCACGCCAGTCTCGGTACGTTCCAACTCTGCTCCACGAGCTCATGGTTTTTTCCGTGTTAATATAACGAGATGTAGCCTACTTTCTTCTGTTCTTTGGAGTGGTAACTTTCATGTTTCTCATCTGCTCTCTGCGAACTAACGTCGTCTTCTTCCTCATCTTCCTCTTTGTTGACCTTGCCGTTCTCATCTTGGCAGGCGCTTACTGGAAGGCAGCGGAGGGTAACATGTCTGCCTTTGAGAAGCTGTCAGAGGTGCATAATTCCAATAATACCTTTGTCTCCGCTTTACTGCGACCTTGTCACTGACCTCTAGTTCTTTTTTTGATAAATAGGCATCTGGAGCTTGCGTCTTTGTCTTTTGCATGTTCGGATTCTACCTACTCTTTGCCCAGCTCCTTGCGTCTGTCCAGTTTCCTCTCGACCTCCCTGTGGGCGACCTGAGCAGCCGAATCCTGACTAGCCGACACAAGCGAATCGACCCAGACGACAAGGAGCATCAAGCTTAAGCGAGATGCATGAACATAATGATTTGGGGGGCTTGGGAGTTTTGGACGGGCCTGTGCAGACGCGAGAAGCTTCGGAAAGACAATGTAACGAAGCCAAGCATGGGGTCTCATCACCTTTGGTCAATGCAGGTTTAGAAATTGGTTGAGACATGCAGGACATAGAGGTTATATAGAACGGTTGGTTTTCTTGGTTAGCAAGCTACGTATGTCGTTGCAATAAATTGATGCCTTTTAATTCCCTGCAATCTGCTTCTTCTGACTTATTGATCTTGGTCCTTTCCTGCCCCTTACAAGTGAGACTTTTCAATTCCAGCGGTGCATTCAATCTCAACATCGGTTCCCAAGGGCAGCTGCTTGACACAAACGCAAGTGCGCGCCTACACAAGTTAGAAAATTGGCAATCATTTTGCTGCATGTAATGTTAAACTTACTGGCTTCTTGTCAGCCAAGAACGTGACATATACCTCATTCACGGCAGCAAAGTTGGCCATGTCGGTGAGGTAAATGTTAAACTTGACGACATTGTTGAGGTTGGTGCCGGCAGCTTCGAGCACAGCCTTGAGGTTGTTCATGATTTGTTTCTGGAGCGGTACGATGGTTAGCATTGTTGGAAGTAGTTTACAATGGTCTGTCAATGGCAGCTTACGGTGCGCTCCTGGATGCTGCCTTCTACCATTTTGCCAGTCTCGGGGTTCATGCCGACTTGGCCTGAGCAAAAGACAAAGTTGCCCATGATGTTGGCCTGGGAGAGGAACGGTGGCGGGGCGGGAGCACCCTTTGTGAGGACGGTAGACCTGGATTCAGTCATTTTAGATTGAGGTAATTGTATGCGTTGAAGGTGTTGTGTGAATTGAATTTCGGGTTGAGTTGTATTTTTGCAGGCACAATGAGGGGTGAGGCTGATGGATGACAGTATTGCTAATACGATGTACGAATAGGGCGCACACTACATGTAAGCGGGGTTTGTCCCTGTTCCTGAGAGGGTTTTCGATGCATCCCCCACAATACAATTTTAGCTGACGAATACATGTCAGCGCTGGGTTATTTCATTCATCGTTTGGTGTTTGAATAATGCTTACCGGAGATGTGATGGACTTCTTGGTGAAATTGTAACAATAGCAACGAAAACTGGTATGCGACCGACTCTGGCAGTCGGTACTATTCCCGAGGTATTAGCCTGATACCGTTAGAACAGTCGTAGCGGCAACCCTCACAAATGCTTGATGAACACAGATGTCAATTACTGCTTGAAACCCATCTTGCTACCCCGGTCCAGGTGGAGTCTCAAATATAGCTTGGTTGATCTGCGAGTATCGAACCCTTGGCCGTGTGCTTTGACGAGTTCCAAGACTGATAAACACGGGCCACATGTGGCTTACAGCAACGATCGGAACCGCGGCACAGATCAACCAAAAAGGGGACTTTGTTCTAATTTTAAAACCACTTCTTTTGCAAGTACGACGTAATTATCCTCTTAGCACCATATCATATGACCAAGCCGTCGGCCAAATGGCACAGGCAAAGCCATCAGACGAGAAATTACGCCGAGGCAGTTTCGATCTGGCCAATAATGTGGGCGGACGGCAGCTCCACACCCGAAATCCCGAAGGCGGGGTATAGCCGACTCCTTCGCAGCGACCGAGTCCTCCTCCAACCCCCGTTTGCACTTGTCTCGAGTACGTCATGGGATTGCGCTCGCAATTGGCATTGAGATTGACGAGCTACGTGGCAGAGCGACTGTCGAAAAGCCCGATATTCATAAAATTCTGGTCGAAAGGGCCCTGCTGCTGACAAAGGGGAGGCCGCCTTATTTGAATCCTCGATCCTCGCACTGTGGATCGTTCAAGACGCCGACAACGGGTTTTGGTGATGGTTTTGCGCATGCAGCCGACGACGCCGGACCCTCCCCTCCGACTACAGCCTGTCCACTCCGCCTACTTGGGCGGCTGACTGACTGAAAGCTAAATCATGCCACCGGATCCCCATCTGCGTAAACGCGCCAGACAGGCCTGTAACCATTGCAATGCCAGACGTGTCAAGTGCAACGTCACCGAGGCTGTCCCCTGCGACAACTGCGTAGCTGCCGGTACCGACTGTGAGCTTCGCGAATCCCGTCGCGGCAAGCACCCTCGCGTGCGCCTGGGCCAGAATGGGAAACGTGCCTCTATATCAGCCGCGCCACCTGCCGACGGGGTGAAGCATCCTCCTGCGGCCCAGCCTAATTTACTCGGAATATCTCCCTCGGAGAACCATCCTACCTTTGCTGGCTCCAGTCCGTCGCTTGCCGGAGATGGCACGAGTGCCTTTGCGAATGATGAGCTTGGCCAAGCTTCCCTTGCTCTGGCGTCCTTGTCCCGCGATGCGCACCGCGACGATGACGACTCCGTCTTCCTCGGCGAGTCGACCTCGATCCGCTACGTCGGCAACGAAGGACCAGGTGCTCCCGCTGCGCAGTTCCACGCCGTGCCGACTGACGGCAACGACTCCATGCTACGGTGGGAAGCAGAACGAAAAGAAGCAACGATAAATGCTTTGCGCGCTCGACCCGACGGTGCCTTTTCTATACCTCCGAGGCAGATTACCGTTGACCTGCTCAAGGCCTACTTTGAATGGTTCCATCCGTGCCAGCCCGTCGTCGACGAGCAAGATACATGGCACCAATACGAGACGGGAAGCATGTCGACCCTCCTTCTGCAGTCCATGCTGTTTGTTGCTGCTGCGCACTGCGACGACCAGGTACTCAGAGAGGGTATGCTCGGCGACCGACACGAGGCCAAGTTCAAATTCTATACCCGAGCCCGTGACCTGTACGATGCCGACGTCGAAAATAATAACCTCACCGTGATTCAGTCGCTCTTCCTCATCAGCTTCTGGAGAGGCCATGTGCCGCAAGAAAAGGATGTACGGCATTGGCTTGGCGCTGCCATCAGCCTGGCACAGCGCAGAGGTCTGCACCGCTCACGCAAGCAGCCTAACCCATCTGCCGCCAATGCGGTATCTGAGCGTATTAACAAGCTAAGAAAGAGACTTTGGTGGTCCATTTACGTGCGTGAGAGGCAATGTTCTGCTGCGTTGGGTTTGCCTAATAGGATTCGTGACGAGGACTGTGACATTGAGTCTCTCGATGCTGCCGATTTTGAATACGCTTTTAGCCCTACCCTGAGCGACGCCCAGGTCTTTGATTATATAAAATACGCAACTGGCATGACTCAGTTAGCAAGGTTTCTCGGTGAGGTCGTCCACCGGGTCTATCTCCCCAACAAACCGTGCAATTCAGCCGACCGTGTTCAGCTGCGGGATGAGCTTGCAGTCTGGAAGCAGAATCTTGCCCCCAGCATGCAGGTTGGTGACGATATTGGCATCACGCCATCACTGCACGCAAGTATGCTGCATCTCGCGTACAACAACATTTTCATCTTGCTATACCGCAACTGCTACGTCGGCAAAACTGGCGGAGCAGACGGGCAAGTTGCCTTACAAGCTGCAGCAAGAAACTCGAGAATCATTGAAGACATGCTGCCGCGTGGAACTCTACGACACGCCCAGATCCACGTCATTACAAACCTCTTCAACACTCTGTGCATGCACACCATCGACCTTCGTCGGGCAAAAGGCTCGACAAAGACAATTGCCGAGCACCGAGCAAAGGTATGCCTGCTCGGCTTACAGGAGCTACAGCAGACCTGGGAAGTGCGTAACTGGGTGCTGCAGCTGTTTTTCCGATACCTCGACCGTCCCACAGCGGCTAGGCTCCAGTCTGATACCGAGGATGGCAGCAGCGCGTATACGAGATCACCGGCGCCGCTGGCGGTGGACTATGGTGACTTTACGAGGGACGAGGCGCCCAAGGTACACATGACACTTGCGCCGGACGTGGATACCATCTGGGCGTGGCCGAATGAGGAGACGGATAGGTTCCTGTTTTCGCAGATTTATAATAGCTTTCCCTTTGGCGATAGTGCGTGGAATCTTGGCGTGGAATAATGGATACAAAATGCGATTGTTTACGGTTTTGGTTACTGGGGTATGAGGTTGGCGCGGCTTTTTTTTCGTAACTCAAATATCTGCAATTCACATTGAACAGCTCTCCTATTCCCATGCAATTACCGGTTTAATGACCTGTGATACCAGTTAGCCAACTCCCTTCCCATGATACTGTTGTGTCTTCACTGTTATACCTTGCCAGATTTGATATCAGCAAGCGCATCTTCAAACTTGCTAATCGGATACGTCTTGCACAGCTTGTCAACAGGAAAGTGGCCAGCCTGATGCATCTCTATAAGCTGCGGAATAAACTCTTGAGGGTTAGAGTCTCCCTCAATCACACCAACAAGCTTCTTATTCTCCAGCAAGAACAGCAGCGGGTCAATTTTGAGATTCTTTCCACCGGGTGGCACGCCCACTATCGCTGCTGTGCCAAGTGGTCCGATACATTCGACCGCTTCTTCCATGACCCCGACTAACCCTGTGCAGTCGATGGAGAAATTTGCGCCGCGGCCCGTAAGCCCTTTTATTTGAGAGACTGCCCTGCCCGATTTCGAGTTTATTGTTGCTGATGCGCCGAGAGTCTTGCCGAGCGTGAGCTTGTCGTCTACTATATCGACGGCTATTATCGTCTCGACACCGAGTGATTTCGCTGCCATTAACGCACAGAGACCTACACTACCTAGACCGAAAATCACCACGGTGTCCGTCTTGGTAGGCTTGAGCACGTTGAGGACTGTGCCTGCTCCGGTTTGGAAGCCGCAGCCCATGGCGCAGTAAATATCCAGCGTATCTTTGTATGCGTCCGGACACTTGACGACACATTTCTCATTGACAATGGAAGTTTTGGAAAATGATGACTGGCCAAAGTACTGACTGCGGACGGCTTTTCCGTCTTGTAGTCTTGCTGGTGTGCTCCTGTCGCTGATACGGACTGCGTTGTGGTTGACTTCGGGGTGTGTGTGGCAGAAAGCTGGATGGCCGGACGTGCAGGCATTGCAGGTGCCGCAGGTGTTGAATGAGAGGAGGACGGCATCGCCGACTTGCAGTGAGGTGTCTCTTACTGCGGAACCAAGAGCTCGGATTGTCCCTGCTCCTTCGTGCCCGAATATAGCGGGGAACTCGACCATGGGAAGGAGACCCTGTTGGAGGACAATGTCTGTGTGGCCTGTATGGTATATAAGTCAACGAGTTTGGTGTGCAGGGCTCGGAGAGGTGGCTTACATATTCCTGTATATTTCATGTCAATGAGCACTTCGTCGGGGCGGACTTGGTCAAGGATGATGGGTGTCAGCTTAAAGTCGGCCTTGGGCGCGTCGACCACCAGTGCAACTGTTTCGATGTCTGTTTCTTCATCTTTGGTGGTTTGAGGAGCGAGCTCGACATGTTGCGTTGCTGACTTTGCAGTTGGTTCGGTTTCGCTCGTTGCGCTTACAGTCTGCATGTTGACGCTGGTGCAGGTAGTCGTGGAATGAGTCAATTTTTTACAATACAGTCAAGAGGATCACTTTCCTCTGAACAAGCTCAAAAATTGGACTTTTAATAGGAATATGCAGAAAGTCTCAGACTTGCAATCCATGGCTGCCAGATAGCCTACACTCCCGGCTATGTAAGGTCGATCCTGGTGCTAGCGTCGCGTGGGGTAATGACACCCTCCGTCAATGATGCACATAGCCAGATCTACGCAAGGTGTAGAAGATACAATGCTCTCTGATTTGTTTCCTATTGTTCTGACTGGCCCTAGTGTGCTTTGGCCACCTTTTCTAAACAGCCACAGAAACACTCCCCTCGTTTTCCGTTTTGTTTCTAGACGAGCAGACATAAATAGAATTATTATATTCAAGGCGTTTGTTTAGATCAGATCTATTACTAAAGAAACAGCGACTCAACCCTCCGACTATTGAGGAGCCTTGAGTCCCATGTTAAAGAACACGGCCTTGGTTTCCAAATAGTTTTCTAGCACAGCCTCACCACATTCGCGTCCCAGACCGCTCTGCTTGTATCCACCAAATGGAATACTCCAATGTACAAAGTTGTACAAGTTAACCCAGGCGGTACCGGCCTTGAGCGCGTTGGTGACGCGAATGGCACGCTCATAGTCCTTGGTGTGAATTCCGGATGCGAGGCCGTAGTTTGTGTTGTTAGCAAGGGAAAGAACTTCCTCTTCCGACTTGAACTTGGAGACTGTGACGACTGGGCCAAAGATCTCTTCTTGTACAATCTATTTCCTGTTAGCATGAGAACATAATTAACATTGTCGTGCTTTTTTTTTTCGTACCTTCATCTCGGGCTTTACGTTGGTAAAGATGGTGGGCTCAATGTAATATCCGCCATCAGAGCCAACCGGTGCAACATTGCCGCCAAGGTGCACCGTAGCACCCTCTTTCTTGCCAGCTTCAATATAGCCAAGAATCTTTTCGTATTGCATCTTGCTGTTTTGAGGTCCCTGGTCAACGCTGGGGTCAAAGTTGTCGCCAACTTTAATCTTCTTCATTCTGGCAGTGTATGCTTCGACAAACTTGTCGTAGACTTCCTCGTGCACGTAGATTCTTGTTCCGGCGTGGCAGGTCTGGCCAAAGTTCATGTTGATGCCCCATGCGGACCATTCGACTGCCTTTTCGATATCTGCATCGTTGAACACAATGTTCTTGAAACAAGTTAGTAACGCCCTCTTGCAGCTAATTGATTGACTTACAGGTCCCTTGCCTCCCAGCTCCAGAGTAACCTTTTTCAGGTTAGAAGCGGCTGATGCTTTGAGAATGTTACGTCCAGTTGCTGTGGACCCGGTAAATGCTAGTTTGTCAATGTTCATGTGGTGTGCAATGGCGTTTCCAGCATGTTTTCCATAACCGTTGACCAGGTTGATTGTGCCTGCGGGAAATCCCGCTTCCTTGATGAGCTCGCACATCTTGAGCGCAGACAACGGGGTTGCTTCGGCAGCCTTAATCACAACGGTATTTCCAGTAGCGATTGCCGGGCTGATCTTCCATGTGAACATGAGAAGCGGGAAGCTACACAATTGTCAGCACCATGCAGGCTTGTGAGCTTCAGTTCACTTGCTTCCAGGGAATAATTTGGCCGCAGACTCCAACAGGCTCTCGACGTGTATAGGCAAATGTACCGGGAATATTAAAGGACGTCAAGCCTTGAACCTTGTCCGCCCAACCAGCATAGTACTTAAGCGTGCCAACAGACGCAGGAAAGTCGAGACTCTCAGCCTGTCGCCTGGTCTTGCCGGTGTCGAGCATTTCCAGGTGGATGATATCTTCCTTGTCGCGCTCCATCAGGGCAGCCAGCTTTCTGAGCAGATCGGCTCTATGGACTGGGTTCCCACCAGCCCATCCTTTGCTCTCAAAGGTTGTGCGCGCAGCCTTGACAGCAACATCGACATCCTCCTCGCGACCTACTTGAAGGTCGATGATTGTCTTTCCAGTGGTGGGATTCTCGACGCTAAAAGTGTTTCCGCCAATTGACTTGCAAAACTCATTGTTGATGAAGAGCCCAGTGGGAATAGAGACGTCACGTCCGTTAATGTTGAGATTCTGGGACGGAACGGTGCTCGCCCATCTGACGTGCCTCAATGACAGACTTTGGATGCGGGTGAAGCTCGCCTGGCGTGCGAGTATCGTTACTGTGCTTTTTGATAGCATTTTGAACAATAACTGCAGTCGAGGTCTCGTTTGCAGCTACAAGAGAGACTTGGGAAAGGAACTGTATCATCATTCTATCTATTACACTGAGCGGGTGAGACAGTCGGCTATGTGGTGCTTAGCTTCGGTTATAAACCCCGTTCTACGTCATAGGCGACCCGATAACCCAATCTCGCGGGGGAACGGAAATAAGCTAACGATATTGAACCATGGTAGCGGTGTAAAGGTGTACGGGGTAGTGGTTTAATTTGGAATGGGACCAAAATAGTCCGATTTTAGAGTGTAGATGCTGTGCAGGTTTTCTTGCGGCCCAACCATCGTGACCACCTCCTCGGTATAAGACGTTGTGTTACCACTATTACACAGTTCAGCTAGCCCCGCGCGACCAAGGCGGCGGCGGCGAGCGTGTACATCAAGGCATGAAAAGCTTAAATACGTATCCGATGCGTTTTTGGTGTTACAGTCGAGACCTACTTATAGAGCACCCTTCTTGGACGTATCAGATACGAAGTTGCGAAATTGCATTCGCACAAAAGAGGCTGAGTTTTCTGCTATTCTACGCATCTAGCCGTGTGCCATGCATTGGATGTTCATGTCGGAGGCATATTTATGCTGTAAAAGCGTTACACAGTTGCCTACTAACACGAGGCTGCTGTGCAACGTTAAACGTCAAGAAGTAGAATATTGGATGTATTGACAAGGTATAAATGACTGAAGAGGTTCGCCAATACCACGCTCGAAGCGGAGCTCTACAAACTTTTTTTCTTTACTAATTATTCATTCATGTCATACAATATGAATTTACTCGTTATTTACTTCTTTACTGCTCTGGCTGCCGGCCATGTCGCTGACCCTCCAAATCTAGGCTCGCGACAGGTCACGAAAGACGGACGATGTGGTACAGGATTTGGTACGGTCTGTGAGAAAGATGAATGCTGCTCCAGCGCTGGGTATTGTCCCTTTGTGAATGTGATCTCCATGATTTGTGGCTAACATTACAAGATGGTGCGGCAACGGCTATTTGTATTGTTCCGCTCCAGCCTGCCAGATTGATTACGGTCCAGCTTGCGACGCAAACGTTCGACCAAAAGGGCCTGAGACTGCCAATGTGCCGAGGCCACATGTTGGCAGTGTTCCTTACGGAGAGGCCATTTATCACTGCGAGAAGTATGGTGATATAGCTCTCACGTACGATGATGGTCCTTATGTATATACAGAGGACCTTCTCGATTTACTCGATGTAAGCCATTTTCGTTGGCAAAGGAATATTATAAACTAATCGTAAAGCAGCGCTACAATGCAAAAGCGACATTCTTCGTGACGGGCATAAATCTAGGCAAAGGAGCGATAAACGACCCAGCACATTCCTGGCATCGCTTGATAAAGCGCATGATTGAAGACGGACACCAAGTCGCTAGCCATACGTGGTCGCACCAGCGTCTTACAACGCTCACCGAGCAGCAGTTCCGTAACCAGATCTTGTTCAACGAAATTGCATTGGCTGATATTCTCGGGTTCTTCCCAGCATACATGCGCCCTCCGTACTCGGCCAGCAATGAAACAACTGACGCATGGCTGGGCGACTTCGGATACCACGTTACTTATTTTAACCTAGATACTGAGGGCTATCTTCACGATTCTTCTAGTCTCATTCAGGAGTCAAAGGACATTTGGGATGATGCTGTCGAGAAACAAGACCCGCGTTATACAAAGTGGCTTCATATTGAGCATGATCCGGTTTTCCAGACAGTATATAACTTGACAGAGTACATGCTCAAGTCTTTGTTTGAGAATGATTTTAAGTCAGTTACTGTGGGAGAATGTTTGGGAGACCCCAAAGAAAATTGGTATCGAAAAGTGTAATGACTTCATTTGCGGCTGTATGATGGTGGGCTGCACATGGACAGTAGCAACCCCCGAAACAACTCTTTAGTTAATATAGTAGTATTTAGCACAGAATAAAATACATAAGTAACGTTCAACGACAAGGATTGTTTCACTTGCGTCTATTGCTGAAGAGTTCTGACGTAGGCAACCGGTCCCTCATAACGATGCTTTCCACGGAGGAAGTAATACGCCAAAGAGAAAATTGCAACAGCGCCATACATCAGAATGTTCCAGTTCATCTCTGAAGGTAATGGATTGGGGTTATTAGGCATGAAAGCAAGAACGAAAATAACAATAAGGAACGCCTCGGACGCAATGTTAATCGCGAGACCCCATTTTCCGAGGCTGAATTTGGAGCTCAGAAGAGGACTATTTGTCCAGCGTCGCCAGATCATACAGCCAATGGAGACGATGTAGCTGGAAAGGAGTGACGTTGTAGCCAGTGAAGTAATGGAGTTCAAGGCGAATGTAGAACCAATATTGATGAGAGACAGAAGGCTCGAGATGAGGAAAGTTGTCAGGATAGCATTGATGGGTACGTCCCATCCGGTCGGTACTTTGGAAAACCACGGGCTGAACGGCACCGCGTGATCTCGTGCAAATGCGAACAGCTGGCGTGACGCTGTAGCCACCATGGTCAGGTTGGAAAAGACAGTCATGGCGACAATGAAGACGGCCATTGCGGTAGCACTGCCGGCTGACTCGGTCGAGTTTAAAAAGACTTCCATAAAAGGGAACCCCGTCTTTGAGGTGATTACGTCTTCAAGGTTACCAATGCAGAAACAGAACGTAATGACCATGATCCACCCGAAAGCACCGTTGAAAACGGTAGTCAGGATCATAGAACGAGGAAGGGTACGACTCGCATCGCGAAGCTCTTCAGACATGTGCACAGCAGCATCAGCGCCTAACAGAGGTAGGATGCCCGCCAGAATACCAACAAGCGTTGAGCCTCCTAGACTTCCCCAGCCTCCGCCATCGCTGAATTCGGTGAAGACGGCACTGGCGTCGGCCCGGGGTGAAAGAATCCATAGAGCGGCAAGAATTCCGAAAAAGCCAAAGACGTGAATGATTAGGACCAAGGCTTCAATCAAAGGCAGCTTTCTAGCCAGAACAGTATTGAAAAGGACCGAAAAGGCAGCGACTGCGATTGTAAGCAGTGTGCCATGCCAAGGTAGAGGGTTATAGTCGGGGTAGTTTAGAACGACAAGTCCTTGAATCTGAGTGCCGGCGATGAATGCCGAAGAGGCGCAGGATGTTTGCCAGCCGAGAACGCACATCCATCCCATCAGGTAGCTGATGAACTTTTGGTGCTTTGGAGGTGCGAACTCGGATACCCAATGGTACTGGCCTCCAGATGTAGGCGCCCTGTGCAGAGTCTCGTGTGTCAGTGGCCAGCTCGTATATATAGGGGTTCCCAGTAGTTTACTCACATGGATGCCATTTCTGCCATTGACGTATTGACCAGGAGAAAACCTACCCAACAGATGAAGAACATCCAGATCAAGCCGGCAGTGCCACCATTGATAAGTCCGATCGTAGAGACGCTGAGGGAAAGAAACGGTGAGCATGCAGACTATGCCGAGTTAAATTGTTTATGAGTATCACGTACCTCAGAGAAAACTCCCAAGAGGCCATTAGGATCATGGAAAAGCCAAAGATGGACAAGAAGCGAAAGTTTCTCTAAGCAGGGCTGAGTTAGCAAGGCCATGATCCGGAACACAATAGCCAGAAGCAATGAGTACAAACCCTCATCTCTTGGGCTTTGCCCATTCGATACATGTCCGCGCGGTCGGCAGCATTGCCTCGCTTTTCGTCGACGTCGCCATTCCGGCCAACCGGATCGTCAACGTAGGGAGCAGGAGAGCCTTTGTCGTCAATTGACATTTTGTCGCTGTTTCAGGTTCCAACAAGTAGGCTGACTCGGGCTGATAGTCTACCACCAAACACAAAAGGAAGGAAAAAGAAGGTTGTTAAGTTTATCCAGGTACACACAGACTTTACATCGGAGACGCAATGAGGCGGGGAATTGGCCGATAGGCAAACTACTCCTGCATGAACTGTTACACCCGGTGATGGGAAGCACAAGCCACGGTAGCTCCCACGTTGCGCCCAAATTTACCAAAAAGTCAGGGATATATATGGATACAAGTTGAGCCAAATTACCATCTAATGTAATACGATAACAGCTTCGGAGTTCCCAGCGCCTGGGTCGTCGCGTGGCATGCCTGCCGTGGCTCAACGTGGTCGACATGTCAGACTTCATGCTGCAGGTTGCAGGAGCTCAGAAGCCGAGCCAGCCAGTCATGTACGCGTAACAGGCTAAATCCAAGCATGGATGCTATTTTAACCAAGGGTCCAATGTAAGTGTTCAAACGGCTTTTCTTCTTCTTTTTGCAAAAGAAACGGTGAGAGTGGGGGGTTGGATGGGCTGTTGCCCAGGTTCCCCTGGCCTCTCGGCACCGGTGCTCCGCCCAACTAAAGAATTGATGCTCCGCCTTGATGCAGAAAATAAATACCCTTGTAAATGGCAGTGAGAAGTTGTCTCCGACTACCGGTCGGATAAGCTCGCCCGAGGATTAGCTCCTGTTAGCCTTTCCCGGCAGTTCTGGGGCCGTCTACATTCCACGAGGGCTTTTAGCTCGTCTGAAGAGATGTTAACGAGACATGTGGTGAAACTAACTGCTCAGTACGTTTTGCTGGCACTGGAACCTTTTGCGTCGCATTCAGTAATTGTCTCTGCGTTTTACTCGCACTTTTCACAGCCACCGAGACCGCAGAAGTCTCCGAGCCGAGAAGGAGTGGTGCATGCATTGTCCCCTGTTCCCTGCAGCCTGATGTCGCCAGAATCCCGGGAGGATATCCGGTAAGTAATAGTTCGGGGAACAAGCATGTAATTAGCAGGGTCAAAACAGCCCTTCCAGATTTTGCGGCGGAATTGCTTTCTAAAATACTGATGTTATCCTTGCAGTAAGAGTCTTATGATGGTGTAGTATGCGGCTGGCTCTTTTTCAAGGCAACTGTTTGCTTCAAATATATGCCTTTCCGTAGGCGCAGCAGTTTTGTCTGTTGTTTGCTTCTCAACTACCCGTCTCTTCAATTGCTTTCGCGATGTCTTCAGAAGCGCCCTACAGCGGCTCGCCTCGTTTCTCGCCGGTAACACCAGATGATCATGCCGGGCAGCTATGGATTGTGACGATTTTGTCACTTACATACAGCACGCTTGTGGTCACGGCACGAGGATACATCAAGTACAAAATGTTTGGCTTTGATGATATTCTAATTGGCTTGGCAACGGTAAGCAAGAGCCTCGATGCAAGCTCGATTATCCAAAACTAACAATTTGCTTCTGACTTAGGTCCTTCAACTGGGTCAATCAATAGCTATATTCGTTGGCCTGAGTAATGGGTTGGGCAAGTACAATTCTATTACAGCGCCAGATCTGTGGGAAATATCTTCCAAGGTAGGTTTCCTTTCAGAATGCCTGGCCTGTTCTGCACTAACTTTGTCGCTTCTAGTCCACGCTGGCCGCGACGATTCTAAGTTTCTTGACATTAAGCCTTGCCAAATGCTCTCTCCTCGCCCTTATACTACGAATCATTGGCCCCAAGGCCGGGATGAACAAACCGGTTTGCATAGGGCTCATGATCGTTAGTGCGGTATGGGGTGTCGGTTCTTGTGTTGCCTTCTTGGTCAACTGTCGCGCGGACACGTTATTGACGCATAAAAACGTTACTGAATGTCCCAGTCAGGTAAGAAGAAGCCAATCCCATTCAAAACCTTATTGAAATACAAAATGCTTAACACGAACGAGTACGTTTATAGAATACGCGGTGGGCCGTCATCACCGCAGTCGACATTACTACGGAAATCCTTAGTTGGCTGCTCATTGTGCAGCTTACTTGGACAGTCAACATGTCATTTGCCCGCAAGTTTCAAGTTGTCATGGCCTTTTCGTTTCGCGTATTGCTCGTGCTTCTCTCCGCTCTTCACCTGGCTTATATTTGGCCTTACCCGTCATCAAACGAGCCTCAGTTCGCCATTACAAACAGTCTCCTCTTTCAACAGGCGATGCTCGTGTGGTCGATCATTTC
Organism: Lecanicillium sp. LEC01; assembly: GCA_002242745.2. Classification (NCBI taxonomy): domain Eukaryota; kingdom Fungi; phylum Ascomycota; class Sordariomycetes; order Hypocreales; family Cordycipitaceae; genus Lecanicillium; species Lecanicillium sp. LEC01. The sequence goes on from NIWZ02000002.1 coordinate 1,060,688, forward strand.
TGCTACGGTGCCAAACTTGAAGAATTTTCTGAAAGCTTTCTCCATTGGCATGGGCTTTCCACTTGCCTTTGACTTGAGCATCTACGGGTCAAACAATACCTACCCTCTTCAGTCGCTGGGCAACAGTCGCTCAAAGACGGGTACTTCTAACCTGACGCCAGCGGCAGGAGTATCTACGTCTGTTTCGGCACATGATTACCCTGACAGTGAAGCGCGGAGCAAGCCGCAACACTGGCGAGCGAATCAAAGCGTCAATCGCGATAACGCGTCAGAAGAGGAGGAGCATTCTAGGACTGGTAGCCAGGATATGATTATCAATAAGGAGATAACGTGGAAGATTACGTATGATGAGTCTCGATAGATTAATTGATAATTACGAATTATGAAAGTTGTAGAAGAGGGGTGAAATAAAAGAAGAGTTCGTGGCGTCCGTATGTGGTATCCAGAGCAGTCGAGACGTAGACCTTATGAATTTCAAATTATACGCCGTCCAATGCGTAGTCATCGGAGTGTTAATACCCGTAATCGCGAATACGGTCGGAGACTTCCGCTTAGCGTGGGGGTTTTCTTGTGGCGTCAAGCGGTAGGAATAGCCACGTGTAACACTTCTGGATACGGCTTATGGCTGAAAAACCCGGCTACTTCGGCTGCTGCCATGTTCCGTAGTCAAGCCGAAATCAGGTCCCAAAAGACAGGAGAATATGCTTTGGCCAGAGCGCCATGTCTGCAGGGGTCAGTATCCCGTCGCATGAATTGAACCGACCCCTGTCGACGGAGACATGCAAGCCCATTTCAATTTACCGAAATTCCACCAGAACCGGTAGCATACTCGTATAGTCGTGATACAAGCCATATATAACAACTGCCAAGTAATGGAAAGGGGGAGCCAGCCCACCTAAGCTGTGACATAGTTAGGTGTCCATGTGCGGCCCAGATCGTTACCAACTAAAGAGACGGGGCTAAGAGTCCTACGGAGTCACCACGTGTCTTGCCGTCGCCCGTTGAAAATATGTCAAATATCGTTCTCCGCGATGCGAGCTACTCGGAGCTTGCAGAGGTTTCCCATGTGATGGCGCTGGCGTTTTGGGAGGATAATCTGTTTGGTCAGCTTATACATCCTCATCGCAATGAGTATCCCGACGATGTAGATTTGTACTGGCTACGAAGAGCGCGCGTCAATTTCTGGGACTATCGCTGGAAATGGCTCGTCGCCGTGAGCAAAGACGAGAGTGGTCGCGAGGTCATTGCCGGAGTTGCGCAGTGGGCGAGGTTGGGAGACGGGGGTAAAAAGCTCGAGTGTTGGTCGCTGGATCCCCGTGAGTATTTGAAGCCAGCTCACCAACACATATGCTGCTCCTTTGCTCGAGACTAACTGCCAGTGTAGGAAATTTACTAAGGCCATTGTCAGCTGCGGCGATGAAAGTCCATGCTTGGATGTGGCCAAGCCGTGCAGGTGACCCGAAAGACGAGGATATAATCGAGCGCGCATATCCTTGCTTCGAGGAAATATGGAGCGGCAAGCGGGCTGAATCATGGTATCTGGAAGCACTGGCTGTACGACCAGACTTTCAGGGCAAAAGCGTCGGCCGGAAACTTGTGCAATGGGGTCTTGAGCAGGCGGAAGCTGAAGGTGTTGTCGCATCCGTGGTGAGCGCCCTGGGCAAAGATGAGTTTTATAGGAAATGCGGATTTGAGGAACAATACGGTAGTGCGAGGGATGGCCAAGGGAATCCGTTGGCTGATGTTGAAGGTGCAAATATCTTTTGGAAATGGCCGACGGGGAGCGGGGAGCTGCCGAATGAGTAGGCTCAGCCATTGTAACAGCAGAAGGATCTGCTCATGCACATCCCTTGAACTAATTCATTCGCATAAATCATGTTTACCAAAGAAGAGAAAAGATGGTAAATCAATAACAAAAAGCCAAAAATCTCAAAGCCATGGGTTATCCGCCCGTCATATCTTGAGCGCGCAGGTACATATATAACCACGTTTTGTCCCTTGCGCTAGTATTATACCTACAGCACTCACAGATTTTAGCGCCCACGTTAGCGTCTCGATCGTGAAGATCGCCCTGGCTCCCGAGACAACTATCGTCTGGGGGGGGGAACGGCAGGCTTGTTTGAGAATGAAACAGATTGGAGTCATATTGCGGGCCGTCTGCTGGCTGGGCGTGGATGAATGCCTGACATTTCCATTTTGTACTTGCAGCGAAAGTCCGGTTACGATTTAACCGACAAGATGATTCTCTTTAGCTACTTTTTCTAGAGGCGGAGCATTCCGTGTGGTAGTATAAGTGACGATTCATATGATCGAGATAAATTTACAGGAGACGAGAGTATACGGCAAAGAGATGGGTTACATGGCCACGGAGCCCTTCTACAACTAATGGAGGGAAAAGGTATCGGATGTTTATGCTGCTCTGTAACTTGTACCAACGTGGCAGGCACAAAAATTTCCTTTTTACTTTTTGCCACGGCGCCACGGCGTGGCCGTGAATTGTGGGTGTGAATCTGCGCTGTGTGGTTGGATCCAGCCTCGACAAGGCACGGCGGCATAAGGCTGACCTCTGCCTCTGCTTTGCTTCATTGAGTAGTCATTAACTCTTTCGCAGCCACTAATCGATTTCATTGACTGCGTATTTCAAAAAGAAAGAAAAATTACCCTGTCGTGGAATTGCAACCAGCAGTTCTATATTCATTCATAGCAATATTAGAAGCAAGTTTAGCCGCTTGAGTCTCATGTCTCCCATATTTCGCCATCCGCCGGCATCTAGAAGCAAGTGGCCACAGCCGTGAATCTAGAGCATGCCAGAACACCCAACTAAAAGCCTAGCGCCCGAAAACCATGGAGACCCCGAAGGAGCGGCTGGCGAGCCACTGATTCAGCCTCCTTGGCCGCTAAGACGTTGCCATTTGCGGCGCTAACTGTCCTTGAACCCGCTAGTCTTTTTTTTCTGCCGAAGATTTCAGAACCTAAAGTGTCACAGGAGTTCCCCGTCTTCTCCTGTTCTAGCCGATAGACTAGCACGACTCGGGACACTGTACACATGTACTTGTTACAAATGGGGCCAAACAGAGGCAACCTTCTCCAATTATCATGCCTGTATTGGTGGACAGTTTGAGTTTTGGAACAAGAAAAAAAATTCTTTCAATTCCTCGTACCCCCTTGTACTTGGGCTTCCGCAGTTTCCATCGGTACATATCTCCGTGTTACCCATTGGCAGTATAAGACAACTCCAACCTCCCCCCTTTGTCTTATAAAGCTCTGGTTTCTCGTTCCATCCAGCTTTCTCATCTCTTTCAAAACCTGTCATTTAACGTGTCCCTCTACCACAAACTCATCATATACCATCACCGCCGACAAAATGCAGGCCAAGCTCATCATCGCCTCCCTCGCCGCTTCCGCCTCGGCCGGCCTCCTCCCCCGCCAGACCGACGCCGCCCCCACCCCCAGCACCGGCGGCAGCGGTGGCATCGGCGGCATCTCCAAGGCCTGCCAGAGCGACATCAACGAGCTCCAAGGCAACAGCGACAGCTCTTTCCCCACGGCCCCGAGCTTCTTCAGCTCCATCACAGCCACCGGCGCCGCACTCTGCAGCTTCACGCCTCCCGCCAGCGCCAGCTCCGAGTGGAACAGCTTCACGTCGGCAGTCATGTCTTGGGCTGGCGAGAACGAGGATCTGTTTGAGAGAATCCAAAACGACTGCAACTCGGATTTGCTCCAGATCCCTGACCTGTCTAGCTGCAAGGCTGCTTCCAACGACGGCGACAATAGCGATGGCGACAGCGACAAGTCGAGCGACAACAATGACAAGGAGGGCGCTGCTGCTCTCAACGGCCCTACTACTGCCCTGGGTGCGGTTCTCGTTGCCGGTGTTGCTGCTGTTATTGCACTGTAAAATAGATTATATTGATATCCTATAGAAGCAGCGGGAAAAGAATCTCACCGCCAATGAATTGAACGAATGATAAAACAAAGACAAAAGTCAAACTCGCCAATGAATTGAATGAACAATAAAACAAGACACAAGTCAAAATCTAGATCATCATTTGTCGTGATAAATGGTTCCGTGCTGCATTGTGCTATGCCCCTGTATAGATATGCTAAAGGTGCGATTTACAAACGTCCGTCCATTGCTTGCGATTGGTTTTGTCAACTTCTACCGTCGTTATGTCAACAATACTATACACATGAATTCACTACTCTGCGCCACTATAGCCTCTTCTCAAAAAGCCAACAGCTGGTCTAACAAAATCATGTTGCATTAATCCACTTCCAATTTCGCAGCTGCCATGTTATACCGACTAAATACTATCAGCTTCAGGAGTCGCCCGTGCTTGCTTCTCATTCATTTGTGTTCCTCCCATACATGCAAAAGCTTCGTTGAATCAATTGACGCCCACAAGTCTCTTTTTTAAAAGCCGTTTTCCTCTAATATGATACGCCCTTACTCCTCGTCTTCTTCGACTTCCTCTGCTGCGACCGCTTCGCCATCACCATTCACACCAACAGCAGGCAGGTCCTCAACAACGCCACCTTCGTTCTCTACCTTTAGCCAGGCGTCCCATTCCGGAAACAGGTCTTCATCCTCTCCAGGTAGTCCAATCAACTTGGCGACACGGCCCTTCTTGCTCTTTTCGAGGCTCTCCTTCCACTCCTTTACGGCGGAGGTGGCAAGGCTAGGCTTGTATGTCTGGGCAAATAGAACAGCCTCGGCATGGCGGCCAGTCTTTGATAGAATCTTTTGACAGTTTTCGACTTCTCCCAGAAGCCAGTAGCAAGAGAAGGCAACGTTGTTGGCATTGCTCTCCTCAGCCTGCAAAGCAAGATTGGAAAGACCATCGCGGTCTCCTGTCGACGAGTGAAGAAGAAGCAATGATCCAATGTCCTTGGCGTGTGTGAAACATTCAGCAGCCAGCGCAACGTCCCATGCGGCGAGGGCGGCGTCTCCCACTGTCTTCCACTTGTGCTCAACATCGGCAGCGCGGGCCAAATCCAGGGCAATGTCGAGATGATTCAGGGCAAGTGAAAGGTCGAACTTGTGTTCAGGGTCAGTTGCCACCTCCAGGGCCAGCTCCTTGTGACCTTGGCCCTCCAGGAATCGTGCAATCTTGTTGCGTTGGTCATGCGGAATGGTGGGCAAAAGCTCGGCAGCAGTCTCCATGTCCTCACGCAGCACGAGGGTCTGGTACTCGAGGACAGCGAGCGAAAGGGCAAATGATGTTACGTTGATGTCCTTGTCGACAAGGTAGATGCGCGAATCTCGCAGAATATATCCCAGCACATACATGGGCTTGTCAAAGTGAGAGACGGTGTAAGTCTGGTCACCCACCAGGTAGTTCAGGCGGTTCGTATTATTCGTGTAGATGAAGCAGTCGCCAACCCATTCGCCAGTGCGTACACTATTCCAAGTCAGTACATTCAAAAGAAGGTTTTCGCCACTGCAGATGGTCACTTACTTTTCGTTAATATCAGTAATAACTTCAAACGCCGCTTCCACACCATCGTCTTCCACATGGCCAGACTGGACAGCCTCGAGATAGTTTTCTCTCGAGTAACGCAGGACGTAAAAGGTGTCTTCGCAGGTGATGGCAACAAGCTCGCCGTTTTCTGACCAGTAAACATGCTTGGGCTCGACTTCAATCCTGCGAACGAGGCCGCCGGTGGCCCAGTCAAAGAAAGCAATACCACCTTGGCCGGTAACACCGAGCAGGACGCCGCCAGTCAGCCCATCAGCCTGGAAGCCAACATCCAAACCACCGCTCTTCTCCGCAAAGTTCTTGTAAATCTTGACGCTCATCGGTGACTCGCGAATGGCAAAATCGGTGCTGTTTTCCTTGGATGCCCAAACAAAGTCGAGGGCGGATCCGAATGCCTTGTTTCGCCAGGCCAGAGCAGTATAAATGATGTATTCACCATCACCACAGACAGAAACAAATCGGCCATTGGGAGAGTGCATCAAAGTTTGAGGGTAAACTTCACACGTTCCGAGGTCCTTGGTGGCTAGAGTGATAGGGTCGTTGTCCTTGAGTTCGGGATCTAGGTCAAAGTTAGTATCCAGTCGCTATGCAGTTGATCTAGCATATTCACTCTACTTACCACCTTTGATAATTGAAGAAATGACCTCGTTGTGCTTGGCCCAAATGAGCTTGCCGGAAGGATCCATTGACACGGCAGGCTCTTCACGGCCCAGCTTGACGACAACAGCACCATCGTCGTAACCAATGGCGATACCCTGCCGTCCCTTTTGCGCCGAAACACACCATGCGCGTTCCAAGTTATAGTTGAGTGACTGTTCGAAGCGGTACGTGTTGGCGTGCCAGAGTCGCAGAGTGCCGTCCTCGGAGCCGGAAACAATGACTGGCAGCTCGGGGTGGTAGCAGGCAAAGGAAACATTGTTAGTGTGGCCTTCGAGAGAGGCAATCAGAGACTTTGTGGTGTAATCCCAGATCTTGACGGTTCGGTCATCGGACGTCGTCAGCAAGTATGGCTTGTCGGAGTGGGGATAGTAGTCGACGTGGTTAACACCCTTGGCCTCGTGAGCCTCGAGGGTAAAGTTGGCGTGGGGGGAGCCCAGATTCCAAATCTTGACGGTTCTGTCCAAGCATGCCGAGGCAAAAGTGTTGGTATCCTTGGGGTTAATGGCGAGGCTCATGATGTAATGGCCGTGACCCTCGAAGACTTGGACGCACTTCCAGCCGCGCTCCCAGTCCCAAAGCTTGATTGTCATGTCATCGGAGGCGGTTAGAATAAAGGGTTGTGTCGGGTGGACGACAATGGCTCTGATATAGTCGGGATGGGCCTCGAAGGACGTGATTTTTTCCGAAGTGTTGTAGTTGTAGACGCGGAGTTGGAAGTCATCGGAACCGCAAACAATCCAGTTCTTGCGCGCGACGAAGCGACCGGCACGGACAGGAAGATCGGTAAGTTCGAACGTCCTGACGGTGCTCTGAGTCTCATAGGACCAAATGTGTGCGTGTCCTGGGAGAACCAATTAGCTTGCATGACAAGGGAGGGAAAGGCAGAGGACATGTACTGGGAGCATACCATTGTAGAGCGTGGTGAGAATCCAGGGCTCGGTGGGATGAAAGTCAATGCCCTTGACTCGCTCACTGCGAGCATAAAGCTGGCGCTATACGGGAAGAGAGCGGTTAGCTGTTTGGTCCTGCGCAAAGTGGAAGCTTGAAGGGACACATTGCGCAACCCAGGCGTGGCATCTGGCGCCTTCGACCTGTCTGGTGCAGGCCATTGCGGCCGCAGAAGAGAGGCAGCGAGTTGTGAGGGGGTTGCTTACTTTGACGTCGAGCTTCATTTTGGAGATTGGGTTCCGCTGGCTGCGGCTTTGTTGGAGGTGTAAAGGCGTCGGCGTCGACGTGGAAAGGCGGCGTGGAGGATCCCCTGATGGTGGGGTTACGAGTTAGGGAGGCAGGCCAAGTATCGCTAGCGGTGACCATGCGACTACAGGCAGTTCAATGGTGGCAGGTAAGATTCGATATCGGTTGAGACCGCTAATATGGAAGAGGCGACTGGTTGCAAATGCAATTGGAAATTGTCAAGGTGGCACCGCGAGGCAGTCTTTCGTCCACATGTACAGGCCGTTCGTTACCTAGCAGCATCAAACAACTTGGAAGCCAGCATTCGAAAATGTGTCCCGAGTGGGAGCTCAGGCTCGGACGGTTTGGGTTGTGGCCTTGAATGTCAGGTGTCGACTACTGTGGGCAGTCCTCTTACACGGGAGAGGGCGGTATGAGGGCAGCTCAGAGATGAATATGAGTGAGTGACTGTAATATTGAAATAATGTGCTAAAGAATGAAGGAATGAATTGATGTCTGTGTAATTAATTACCAGCGTTCATACTCCTCTGTATTTGCAACGATATGGAGTTTAACACAGCATTAGCCATTGTCCTAGTTAAAGCATAGGCCGGTGTGTCGTCTATCAGGTATTAGAATTAAAGCAAGCTTGGGTATTTCTCCGAGTTTGGGGATATACTATCGGAATTTCATCATCAATCGGAACTATATTATAATACAGCCACTTGTAAGTAAATGCGACAATTTACTAGTCACTCTAGCGCGCGTAGGAAACAAGCCAACGTTGGGCCGATTTGGCTCTAGGGTAGCCGTGCTCAAACGAGATGATGATGCATTGCTCTAGCATAAATACCACACTTTCTACATACGAGCAGAGAGGTGAGACTGTGCTACCGTCTCATCTGCCTTGCTGCTTGTCTGTCCCAGCAAACAGAAGCATGCTACACCGCAACGGCGGCGCAATAGCGGACTTTGCCACAGAGCATCATAGGGGTCCTGGAGATGGTCCGCCCACACGGTGCGACTGTACCTCGGCAGCCGCCCGCCCACTGTGTGTAAACCGGGCAACCCATACGGCTGCGTACAGTGATACAAGATTATGCACACTGTGAATGGAGCAGTGAACTTGTGCACAGGTCCTGGCTGGGCACTGCCTCATCCCAAAATCAAGCATTAGTAGGCGGAGCATCCTGGGTGGCTGTGGCAGACAATGGGCGGTGCCACTGCCTTCTTGTCCCACAAACAGGGACGGACCGCACTAACCAAAGTAGATACCGTTGAGGCGTGCACGCTGTTAGTAGCCGCTTCGCCTCGTTCTTTAGGTACAGTACCTAGGTAGGTACTAACCTACCTAGGTACCTACTATCCTAGCATGCCGCCCCTTGTCCCTTGCGCGGGAGAGAGCCAGGATCTTTATTTTCGCCAGGGTATAGCTTTAACTTTCTTGTTCTGATTACTTCGGACAACTTGGACCTTCTATCGTCCTTCATGCTTTGTATTTCAGAGGCTCGTGGTTCCATCCTCAGCCTCTAGTCGACGCCCACAGCTTCCTCGCCGTCCTATCGTCTGTCAGCTTTGTCGAGTCTGTCCCGCTGCCCAGACCTGCGGGGTTACCGAACTGCCTACGCCCTACCTACCTTACTACTTTCCAACCTGCACCCGACTCGCACCCGCACCCGCACCCGCCGCACCCTCCGCTCGCTGCCTTGTGGCCCGTCGACCCTCTTCCAAGTCTCCTCATCCTTTGCTTCCATCTAAAGCCTCACCTACCTATTGCTCGTTGTCTTTTTTTTTTCATGCCATTTACCTACAAGTAGAAGGCGGCTGAACCACTCTTCTTACGCGCCGTCGTCATCAAAATCGTCTGCCGCATCCTTTTCGCTATCCAATTCGGAGCTGGGGTCCTTTTAGCTTTTGGCCACTCCGACATCCTCGACCGACCCGCGCCGCGCATCGACTAATAGCTGGACCACAAGAGACCTGAAAGGCGAGCAGCAGCCATGTCGTGGAAATTGACAAAAAGTGCGTCCTTTTCTCAAGCTATTTCCCTTCTCCTCCATGGCGTCGAACACTTGCCCGAACCGTAAGCTCCAGGCTGCAGCGCGCTGACATTCTTCCGCAGAACTCAAAGAGACGCACCTGGGCACTCTCAGCCCATTCTCTCGCTCCGCGTCAACCTCGACTATAACAGAAAAAGATGACAAAGAACAACCGACTCCGAGCATTACGGCCCCAGTGCCGCCGACCGCGGATTCTGGCATAGGTAATTCGAGCATTCCCCTTCTTTACTGCGATCTGCCCGAGGCTGACGTTTGCTTTGTTTTGCTCTCCCTCGCACAGCCGCATCAGGAGCTCTCGTACAAGCACCAATCGTCAAGCCCCCGAAACCCGGAATTCTGATAGTGACGCTGCATGAGGGCCAAGCGTTTTCCCTGCCCGAAGAGCACCGCAATGTGTTCGCGTCGTCCCACCAAGGATCGTTATCAACAAACAATGCCGCGTCTGTAGCCAGTTCTATGCGACCCGGCTCCCAGCGAATGGCCGGATCGCTCGCAAACGGATCTAATCGCCCACACTCCTCTGCCGGCGGATTTACAGGCATCCCGACGAATCACGGCCGAATATCTGGAAAATATATGCCCTACGCACTGCTCGATTTTGACAAAGTGCAGGTGTTTGTCAATTCAGTGGATGGCAACCCAGAGAACCCACTATGGGCAGGTGGTAACACACAATACAAGTTTGATGTTTCTCGAGTCACTGAGCTCGTCATTCATCTTTACATGCGGAACCCCAACGCCGCCCCAGGTGCTGGCCGCAGTCAGGATATTTTCCTTGGCGTTGCCCGCATCAATCCCCGCTTTGAAGAGAGGCAGCAGTTTGTTGACGACCCCAAACTCGGCAAAAAGGATCGCGAAAGGGCCGCTGCCGAGCATGTCCAGCGTCAAGGCGAAGGCCACAGTGGTATCGACTGGGTCAATGTTCAGTTTGGATCGGGAAAGATCAAAGTCGGAGTCGAGTATGTTGAGACCCGGGCGGGCAAGCTCAAGATTGAGGACTTTGAGCTCCTCAAGGTAGTCGGCAAGGGAAGCTTTGGCAAAGTGATGCAAGTACGCAAGAAGGACACAAGCCGAATCTACGCTCTCAAGACAATCCGCAAGGCACACATCATATCTCGCTCCGAGGTCGCCCACACTTTGGCGGAGCGGTCGGTTCTTGCGCAGATCAACAATCCCTTTATTGTGCCACTCAAGTTCAGTTTCCAGTCTCCCGAGAAGCTCTACTTTGTGCTTGCTTTTGTCAATGGTGGCGAACTGTTTTACCACTTGCAAAAGGAAGGCCGATTCGACGTCAATAGGGCGAGATTCTACACGGCAGAGCTGCTGTGCGCCTTGGAGTGTCTGCACGGATTCAGTGTCATTTACCGCGACCTCAAACCGGAAAACATTCTACTAGACTACCAGGGACACATTGCGCTGTGCGATTTTGGCCTGTGCAAGCTCGATATGAAGGACGAAGACCGAACAAACACCTTTTGCGGCACTCCCGAGTACCTGGCACCGGAGCTGCTAATGGGTCAAGGCTACAACAAGACGGTGGACTGGTGGACTCTGGGCGTACTGCTGTACGAAATGTTGACGGGCCTGCCGCCGTATTATGACGACAACACTAATGAAATGTACCGAAAGATTCTTTCGGAGCCCCTGCACTTCTCAGATATTGTGCCGCCAGCAGCTAAAGATCTTTTGACCAAGCTGCTGAACCGTGACCCCAAAGAACGACTTGGCGCAAACGGCTCTGCGGAGATCAAGGCACATCCCTTTTTCCATGCCATAGATTGGCGTAAGCTGTTGCAGCGCAAGTATGAGCCTACATTCAAGCCCAATGTGGTAAGTTCTATAGCCCAAACACAACGCCATGTCTCTTCTGACGACGAATACTAATTTGCGGCTGTCTTAGGCGGACGCACTGGACACGGTCAACTTTGACCCTGAGTTTACTTCGGAAGCCCCTCAGGATTCGTATGTGGAGGGACCTATGCTGTCGCAGACAATGCAGAATCAGTTCCAAGGCTTCAGCTACAACCGACCGATTGCTGGCCTGGGAGACGCAGGCGGCAGTGTCAAGGACCCGTCATTTGTGGGTAGCATCCAAGGGCGAGAGTAGAAGAACATATCCGCATTTACGAATTTTACTTTGTGTTTTTTTTTCTTCCTTGTTTCTTTACACTGGCGAACAGGCGACAGGCATGGCATGGCACGTCATGAAATTGGGGGCATATTACGGCTTGATTGTGTTGCATCTTTTGCAGGAGATGATAGGCGGATAGGCAAGACGAAAGAGAAGAAGAACAAAAAAAAAAGCAATGAAAACGGCTACAGCAGAAGAATGACTGCGTGTCTGAAGATTGTACAAAGCGCAGAGAAAGTGGCAAGGGGAATCTTTTGCAGACGATGATGTCATGGCTCTGCTCTTACATTATAAACGGAAGGGCTGGGAAAGTAGGTAGATAGACAGACAGAGGGCTGGTACATTGGTACAGGCGAGCATTTTCCTTGGCGTATTATTTCAACGATATTGTTTCCGTCTGAAGTCTGAAGTAAAAAGTAAGGGACAAGTTGTTGTTTTGCGGTGACTTCCATGTGACTGGGATGGTGCTCTGCGGCGAGATTAGCCTGTTCCGGCTGTTGACCCACAACAGCTTCATCTGCCCCAACGATAAGGCGATGGCGCAAACACAGCTCAACCGTCTGCTGCGGCATTTCGGAATCTACATGTCATCAATTGCCCGCAACTGCTAATTCTGCCATCTTTTGCGCAGTAAACATCACCACTGGTTCACGATAAACTGCGTATCTGAGCTGCTTCAAGGTGCGTCGTCCAATACTTCTGTCAGAATCCCACACACGTCGTCTGCCCCTCGTCTCAGATTGGCCAGAAGAGCATGACGAGGAGGGGTGGGTGGTTGCCCCTCCATTCAGCACAGAATGATGCTTCCATCTTCTCCCCCCCCAGAACAAATCATTTGACGCAATCCTCCAGCCAAACCAACATACACTGCTTTCCTAACCCATCAACCCTTACTTTTTGAATTGGTTTTCTATTCTCGTCTATCAAACGAAGCCAATACTGTACCGTAAAACACGTCGCACCCGGTCAATCAGCTTAGCGACTTTTGCGTCATAGCTAACATTTTTTTTTGGCTTCGCCACCTGCAGGATTTAGCCAAAAGCTCCCCGAACCTTCCGGCAGACTGTCCTCGAACCGCTTGACGAGCTGTCCCCAAGCTACAAATCGATACAAAAAACGTTTCACCCAAGTAGTGTCAGCCTTACCCAACCGCAATGGCTCCCGCAAACACTTTGCCCGCCTGGACTGAGCTCGGTGCTCATCGCGACGCCATCAGCAAGAGCTTCGTCCTCAAGGATGCGTTTTCTTCTGACCCGGATCGCTTCAGCCGCTTCACCCGCATGTTCAAGGCTCCCGGAACCTCCAACGATATTCTCTTTGACTTTAGCAAGAATTTCCTGACTGATGAGACCCTCGAGCTGCTGGCCAAGCTCGCCGACCAGGCTGGCGTTGAGCGAAAGCGTGATGCCATGTTCCGTGGTGACAAGATCAACTTTACTGAGAACCGTGCCGTCTTCCACACTGCTCTGCGCAACGTTAGCGGCTGGGAAATGAAGGTTGACGGCCAGGATGTCATGAATGTCCCTGGCGGTGTCAACGATGTCCTCAAGCACATGAAGGAGTTTTCTGAACAGGTCCGCAGCGGTGAGTGGACTGGTTTCACCGGCAAGAAGCTCACCACTATCATCAACATTGGTATCGGTGGCTCCGATCTGTGAGTTGTGAAACTCCTTTTGCACACTGTGCTCGGCCGACTACTAACAACAACGCAGTGGACCTGTCATGGTCACCGAGGCCCTCAAGCACTACGGCGCTGAAGACATGAAGCTGCACTTTGTCTCCAACATTGACGGCACACACATTGCGGAGGCCCTGAAGGACTCAGATCCCGAGACGACGCTGTTCCTCATTGCCTCCAAGACATTTACCACGGCCGAGACGACCACCAACGCCAACACGGCCAAGAAGTGGTTCCTCGAAAAGACGGACAACAAGGGTGAGATTGCAAAGCACTTTGTTGCCCTGTCTACCAACGAGGCCGAGGTCACCAAGTTTGGCATTGACAGCAAGAACATGTTTGGCTTTGAGAGCTGGGTCGGTGGCCGCTACTCGGTCTGGAGCGCCATTGGCTTGAGCGTTGCCCTGTACATTGGCTACGACAACTTTCACAAGTTCCTCAGCGGTGCCCACGCCATGGACAAGCACTTCCGCGAGACACCTATCAAGGAGAACATTCCTATTCTCGGTGGTTTGCTGAGCGTCTGGTACTCTGATTTCTTCCAGGCCCAGACTCACCTTGTCGCTCCGTAAGTGACGATGAAGCAAGTTTCTGTAGAAAGATACTAATAAGCGACAGTTTTGACCAATACCTCCACCGCTTCCCTGCTTATCTGCAGCAGCTGTCTATGGAGTCCAACGGCAAGTCTATTGCCTCTGATGGATCGTCGGTCAAGTACACTACTGGTAAGTTTTGCCGTCCAATGACGAGCTATGACAAACTCTAACGCCGAAAAACCAGGCCCTATTGTCTTTGGCGAGCCCTGCACCAATGCTCAACACTCATTCTTCCAGCTTGTCCATCAGGGCACTAAGCTGATCCCCGCCGACTTCATCTTGGCCGCCAAGTCACACAACCCTGTTAGCGACAATCTGCACCAGAAGATGTTGGCTTCCAACTACCTTGCCCAGGCTGAGGCGCTCATGGTTGGCAAGTCGGACGAGGAAGTGCAGGCCGAGGGCACCACTGGCGATCTCGTTCCTCACAAGCGCTTCCTGGGCAACCGTCCCACGACGTCGATCTTGGTCGGCGGCCACATTGGGCCTGGAGAGCTGGGCGCGCTGATTGCGTACTACGAGCACCTTACTTTCACCGAGGGTGCGGTTTGGGACATTAACAGCTTCGACCAGTGGGGCGTCGAGCTGGGCAAGGTGCTTGCCAAGAAGATTCTCAAGGAGCTGGACGAGTCTGGCAATGGCGAGGGCCACGATGCTTCGACTGGCGGGCTCTTTGGTGCTTTCCAAAAGTACTCTAAGATTTAAACTAGCAAAGGGTTGAAACATGACGTTGATATATAAGTTGAAATTTTTTTTTGTTCATGTCAGACACATAAAGCTACACTTTATTGCAACGTTCCTTTACATGTCATCCATGGCCACGGGTTGTATTGTTGAAAACTGCTTGGCTGGGCTTGGTGCACATCTAATACTAGAAATCTGTAGTACTTATGCGCCATCCCCACCAACCTCTTGTTTTACGAAATAGGTAGTTTATTATACTCAAGCCAAGTATGCTATGCAAGTTTTTATATTCATCTCACATGACAATTCCTCCAGTAGGCTACTTACTATATAGACAGCTGGTCTACTCTCGCATTGTCACAAAGAGACTCTACCGTCTTTAAACCGGATATCTCCCTTTCTAGTGCCATATGTATTGTCGCAAGTCGGCCAGCCCTCAATGGCACATTCCTTCTCGTCGCCGCCATCCAGGCCTGTCCAGCGTAATCCCTCGCCCATTCCGACATTCCACCACAATGCCCAGTATCTCTCCTCGAACACACGCATCCACAGCCTTACTATCGGCATGCGTAGCCACACGGCGTAGTATTTCCACCATTTGAGGCTGTATGCGACTACGACGGTTGGGTCGAGGACGATCGGGAAGCCACCAGTGGTATTCGTAATGGTCAGTGGCAGATAGGAGCATTCGGAGATTACGCAGTCAGAGGGAGGTTCCTGGAATCGCAGCGCGTCTGCGTCCCAGTCTGCATTGGTGCTGCGGAGCGATGCGTCGATGAACATGTCGCCGTCGAGAACAGCCATGCCGTTCCAGCATGTACCGACTTGCACGACGCGGCCGGCGCTGACTAGTTCTTTGTCCTTTGCAGAATGGAAAAAGGGCCAGAAGCCGCTAACTGGCTGGCCCCATTTGTCCTGCAGAACCCAAGTATCGTATAGCGTGGCGCCGTCCATGTCTAAGCCGCAAGCCATGCGTCTTTTTCTTCTTCTTTTTTGGCGCTGGTGAATGTCAAGGCTACCTTGGCCTGTAGTTATGTCATGGTCGTCGTCATCATCGTCGTCGTCATCTCCCACGGCAGCAATCAGTTTCAAAACATCCGTGTGATGGTACACAACGTCATTCAGTAACACAACATTGTCGAATCGCCTGTGGAGCCTTCCGAGTAACTCTAAGCCGCCGTTGCGAAGGTTCGTCATGTATCCCATTCTATGGCTGACGCTCCGCCACGGGTCTTGGAGCGGCTCTTCACGCAGGCCAGTTGTAATGTTTAGGTTGTGCATTACATTGCGCTCGGTGAGTATGTCGCTAAAGCGTAGCAGTTTAGTGACCGTGTCGTCGAAACTGTCATTCTCCGCCATGGAGATGTACACGTTGTGACGGCCGAGGACGTCAATTAGTCGCAGCGTTTCTACGGTCCAGGCATCTAGCATGTCTTCGTTATTCCAAAAGGTGGCCGAAATGTAGTAGGTCGCATTCCGCATCTGCTGCGCCTGAAGCGTTGGCGACGACGAGATGACTGCGTCTGCGGTGGGAAACGGCGACGACAGGCCGGCCGTATATGCCCACAAGGTGCAGGCTGTGCCGCACAACCACGGGAGTATTCGCAACGCTGATACTACTTGGCGGCTTTTGATGTTACGCGGTGACCGTTTGGAAGGCCTGCAGCAGCCGGGCTTTGCGGCATTGGTCCAGCATAACGGTAGCGGGGAGTCGCTGCGCTGCTCGTCGTTGCTTGTTTTCGCAACGAACGTAAACGCCTCGCGTGCCGACAGAGCTACCTTGGCGGGTATAAAGACGAGGACGAGGGCGAGATAGGCGCTCAGCGGCGTCGAGTTGTGCGTGAGAATAAAGGGGAAGAAGCGGAACCAGAGAGCTGGCAGGACGAATAAATACAAGAGCTGTGGCTCTACGCGGAGTCTGTTGTTGCGATCAGCGACGGGCAAGACACGGAACCAGAGGCTTCGAAGACGGGAGGAATAGTGGTCGGGTTGTCGTAGATCGTTGTAGGAATAGGCAATCCACTTGTGCTGCTGATCTTGGATGAGAAACATGTCGTGTGTGTCGTCGAGCCCGGGCCTCTCATCCATGGTATACTTTGAAGAGTGTGTATTGCGCGCCGTTTTGTCTTATTCGTACTCGTCCTTCCAGCGGCCATAAACATTGTCTACCTCCTGAATACCCCGTGCAAATAGTTTGGACCGCCAGAAGCTTAGGATAGGAACCGCAAGTACGAGTAGCAAGACGACATGGGGAATTTAGGCACGCATGACAAGGCAGACTAACTTTGCGGCTAATTTCATTGGCACACCCCATGTAACTACCAGTAGCTCTACGAGTAAAACTGAAAAAGCTCTTGCCAATACCTACGACGTGGCTGCAACAAATACCATACCATACGATACCGCGGTCGCCAATATCACATTCACCCAACCCGGGCAGAACTGTCTTGTATGTACAGAACTACGCTGTTGGAATGGCAATGAAATATGCTCTTTTGACTCCAGAAATGCATATGGGGAGCCCCAATGCCCATTCTCTGGCCTACAACAGTACCTGGCCAGGGAGTCTCGTGAGGAGAAGTAAGCCGGCTTCCTTCTTTGGGCTTAACAAGCCTAGGCTGACCCGTACTCCATACGCGTGTGTTGAAACGGTTGGTTACACCGGAAATTGACAGTGGGCCTTCCCCGCACGTGTCTCGGTTACACCCGCTCTTTGTGTTGCCAGCCTTATACACACACGCCCCTTTGTCATCCACGATGCTTGCCCGGGTTTATTCCTTTTCCAAGTCTGATTTATATCTACGTATTTACAAACTTGCGGGGTTGGATAATTTTAATCCTTTCTATAACTCCTGTATTTTTCATCATGGCAGCTGTTCCTCGAACCAACTGCTGTAATGTGAGAGATGTCGTATCAACATGACGGCTCTGTCCCCGACACGGGAAAACCTTTAGCTGTAGTCTCCCAAAAGACACAAACCTCGGCACACAGTCCCTGATCCAATCCTCACCCTTAACGCATTTTCCACGACCCAAACACTTGTCTGGCAGCAGACCGCTTCGTAACTCATGTCGAGAAAGTTGTGCGTGACAAGACGCGATTCCCAAGTATGGAGGTAGAAAGTCGAGCCGACGCCAGAGGATTATGGTCTGGGCCGGGGGTGGAGATGGTGGAGATGTGTTTATGATGTATCGGTGACCCAAACTCTTTGTCTGTTGGATAGTGGCCTTGCTCAGCTGCCATATTCAGGACCGGTAGAAGCTGTTCATCAGGAATGAGGAAGGCGTAGGGACTGTTATGCATGTCAAACGTCCGTCAGCTATACGAATCGTGCTTTAGAGAAACAAACTGCCATGACTGGAGGATATCAAACAAAAAAGGTAAGAATAGCAAACGTATGTCTGTATCTATAACCATAGGAACACTCAATCGCTTGAGTAATGGCACGTCCCACTCCACAAGTTCGATGCGCCCCCGCGATGAGGCGATCCAGAAGTGTCGACCAGGTCTGTCTCCCAATTTGCATTACTGATTTCCGTAGCAAAGAGGGCGAAAGCGTCTGCTTCATAGTTTGTCGTGAATTTTCTGGTGCCACGAATTGCAGATGTTTATGATGAACACCACGGTTACTACTCGTGGTGAGCAACCAAACTTGCAGCGCCCATTCAAGGGGTATATTTTACATTACTTTCTTTCTTATTTTCTTTTACAAGGAGCCACGTTGAAATACGAAAGCAAATAGAGCCTTGATATAACCTGTAATCTGACTACTCATAGTTGTAAGGGATACTGTCTCGGATATAGACGATGAAAACCAAAAGTAGTTAACAAAACACCTTCTTGCACATCTCATGAGGGACTTGATGGCATTTGCTCTCGTGCGCAGAACGTCTAGTTTATAGTCATCCAGCCTGGCTGCACGCTGTCTGTCTACGGATAATGACATTTTATCCCAGGACGCCGCAATTGTTTTAGCTTCAAAGGCAACTTGCTACTTCTCCGTCCCCGCCCGACGTGACAAATGGTACGGATAGTTCTTACTCTGTACTCGTAGCGCAGTTAGTTAGCGCCGGCGACTTTGCGGGGACCGGATAAAGACGGACTGCGGTGTTGGCCAGAAGGAGACCCCCCGCCCGCACCGCCCGCACCGCCCGCACCGCCATGCACATCAGCGAGCAAGCAGGGCGAACGGGATACCTTTTCGGACAGCGGCTCTGTCGGGCTTAGCCGGGGTTATTAGCTTCTTTTTGACCATTGGCTTTTAAAAGTAGATGCACCAGTGCGGACACCGTTTGTTAACGAGGGTAGGATTGGCTGGTACCACTCTGGGCAATGCTGGACCAATGAACGGAAGCGCTGTAGCACGGATGTGGCTTTTATGGCGCGGGAGGGGTGACGTCGGTGGCAGGTAGTGGTTTATATCCCTCATGCTTATTGACTACGAGTACGAGTTAATTAGTATGCTGCGCGGACAAAGTCCTGGCGCTGGCGCAGTATTCGTAATTAGCCTTGGGGTCTTTTAGGTACCGTAATGTACTGAGAGATTAATGGCACCTTTTGGGATTTGCACGGTGGGAACAATGCAGGTGAAGAATGTAAGACGGCAACTACCTGTACTCGTATGTAGGTATCACGATGCGGAACGATATTACCCGAAATCAGCAGATTGGGAAAATCGAACCCAGGTACTGACGCGAGCCCCTGTTGATCGAGTTTCCGCGTTTAGAAGCAACGCGCAGGGGCTCAGGGCAACACAGCCGTCAGATTAAGCATTTTAGTTTGCATCATTCCTGCGTTTATTCTCCAGTTTAAAGAAACGGCTCTGTCCACAAAAAGAAAGGAGAAAGGAAGCCAGAAGTTAGATGGAATACCAAATATGGGCATTTCTGGAGAAGGATGGTAGAGGTAGTGATTGCATCATGGTGCGGGTTTTTGCCGTGGGTCTTTTGCTACGTCATTGTGTGGCCGTGAGACTCCTGGGGCGCTTGGGAGGGTTGTCTTATTGAGGGGTAATAGTGTGGTGGGATTGGCGATACATTGATGATGAATGATATGTCGCAGGCGGGGTTGATATGGCGGTGTTGAACCATTGGTTACAAAAGGTGATGATAGGCGTAGATTCGGGTTAAGAGAAGTGTAAATTTGTGTCAATTTGGAACAGGGTACAATACAGTGTCTACACAGCAGCTGTGGAAAAGGAAAAAAGAAACTGAACATGTCCTAGTCTGTAGACTGCACTGTGAATGAATCAAGACGGCACCTAAGCAACCTGCATGGCGTCGAGGGGGACCACCCAACCCGCATGTGATAGCTGGCTGGCTGGCCAGGTTGAATAGATACGAATCCAGCCGCTGTTGTACGTGTCATTTTACCCTACCATTCGTCACGATGCAGATTGGTGGTGGTTATATCGTACTTGGTACGCAAAAATCATGGTCCACCAACCCTCTTTATGCTACGGTCCACTCCGGCTGGTTCGTTGATGTCACCGGAGAAAGTGGGTGAAGTAAAAAGGCATCGTGACATTTGGATGCTCCATATAAGAGTTACTGACAAGGTAAGGGGTTTTCTGTAAATTATATCATCGGGTATGTAATGAGGTCTTGGATCTCGATTGACCTCTTGTTAGTTTTTGAGTTTTTTTCCCTTGTTGATGCGTTGAACGTATTCATGCCATGCTGTACCGTTTGGTAGCGTCAGGACATGCCCGTATGTAATGTAGCACTTTTCTTATCTTTCATGCCGCCAAATATGTAACAAATAAACCGCAAAAAGGTGCTTCTGCTAGACTGTGGCGTTTCCCCCCTAATCATTGGCTGGCATTGGCGTTCACGACTTACGACTGAGCCATTTTGCGCAAGTGGGGGCAATCCCACAATACAGAGCACCATGAGTGGCTGCACAATGGTCGCTTCAAAACGGAGGTTATCAGAGAGCGCTGACTGGCTGGAAGGGCCCCGTACCGTAACAAAAGGTGACTACTTGGGCCCCCCCACTCTACAGCCTGCGCCTCGCCGCGTAGAGGTTACGGTGGAACTGGCCTCTCAGACCAGGACGCCGAGGCGAGGGCCCGCTCCCCTCAGTTTCGGACGTCCTGCGGCGGGCCAAAAAGGAGGACCCAACCAATACATGATGCCACGATGCACCTCACGATGACGGCCCTTTTTGAATGGATGAGTAACTACAGTAGATACTTGAGGGTCCGCCACTTGGGCAACACGGGTGTATGTACTTGTCAGCATACTATGAAACGAGAAATGCAAAAGAGAGGATATAGACCTTCTCCTGCTACAATATCGTCTCTGAGCGGTTGATTGGACGCTGCCTAAAAAGAAAGTTTTAAAGGCGCTGAAACAGACAACCTACAGCGCCTTCTGTTCCCTGAACAAAGTACAAGTATCTTTTTGTACCGCTTGACAAAGTGCCCCTCAGCGCCTATGCCTCCCTGTGGGCCGCCTGTGACCAAGGTTTATAGGGGTGTGCATTGCAGGTAACTGTACCTCCGTAGTCGTAGCGTCATCAGCAACTCGCTCGGAGGTACCTCCCCTGGTAATACACCCCTTGCCGGAACTTGACCCATTGTGGATCAGGTTCCTGTCAAAAGTCGTCATTGCTGCTCTCTGTTCCGTCTTGACGTCGTGCCGTTGCATTTGCGTGGTATAAGACCCTGCCGCTCCCCTCCCAATTACACTTTGGCTTTTGGACTCAGAATAATATACATTCAAACCTTCATTCCAACACAACTTACTCAGCCTTCTTCTTTCTTTTCCTTTCCATATAAAGCAAAAGATCACCGCTTCATTCCTCTTCTTTCTGCATCAGCAACCGTCTCCCCGCCTTCTTCTGCATTCCTACCCTGGCTTTGCATATCTGACTTGAACCCTATATTAAGTCTCTACGCTTTCACGATCTTATTTACTTTTCGAGACTGCCCTTTTCACCTTTTACATCAAAGGCAAACAACGCGATTCCATCAGCAATCATGGCTCCCACAGCAGTTCATTTCGGTGCTGGCAATATTGGTGAGTTGGAACCCTTCCCCAAAGCGGCAGCCCACTTTGCGTCATAGGCGGCACCCGCGCGGCTCAGACAAAGCACACCTCTCCTCTCTGCAAATGTGTGGCGGGTCACCCTTTTCTTGGCTGCGTCATGAGTGCTGCTATGACCTATTATTCCTCCATATCGTCGGCTTTTGCTAACAATATCCCTCTCTTTCAGGCCGTGGCTTTGTCGCCTGCTTCCTTCACAACTCGGGCTACGATGTCGTCTTTGCCGACGTCGCAGACTCGCTCATCGACTCTCTCAATAACACTCCCTCATACAAGGTCATCGAGGTCGGTTCGGACGAGACAAACGAATCCAAAATTACAAACTACCGCGCCATTAACTCCAAGACGCACGAGCAAGATGTCATCGACCAAGTCAGCACTGCTGACATCGTCACTTGCTCCGTTGGCCCCCGCGTCCTCAAGTTTATCGCTCCCGTTATTGCAAAGGGCATCGATAAGCGTTCCGAGAAGCTCGCCCCCTTGACCGTCATTGCCTGCGAAAACGCCATTGGTGCCACTGATACTCTTGCCGAGTTCATCAAGGACCCCTCAAATACTCCTTCCGACCGTCTTGAGTCCCACCACAAGCGCGCCCGCTATGCCAACTCGGCCATTGACCGCATTGTCCCTGCCCAAGACCCCAACGCCGGTCTGGACGTGACCCTGGAAAAGTTCTTCGAATGGGTCGTAGAAAAGACTCCGCTCGAGGAGCACGGCGTCCCCAATATCAAGGGCGTCACATGGGTTAAGAACCTTGAGCCCTTTATCGAGCGCAAGCTCTTCACCGTCAACACTGGCCACGCCACTGCTGCCTACCACGGCTACAACCGCAGAAAGGCCACCGTTTACGATGCCCTGCAAGACAAGAACATCATGGCCGAGGTCCGTGGTGCTCTCAACGAGACCAAGGACCTGATTGTCAAGAAGCACGGCATCGACGAGGACGAGCAGGCTGCCTATGTCGACAAGATTATCAAGCGCATTGGCAACCCCCATCTCGAGGATGCTGTTGAGCGTGTTGGCCGCGCGCCCATGCGCAAGCTGTCCCGCAAGGAGCGCTTCATCGCCCCTGCTGCCGAGATTGCCGAGAAGGGCGGCGACGTCAAGTTCTTGCTCGACGCTATTGAGATGGCTTTCCGTTTCCAAAATGTCGAGGACGACGACGAGTCCAAGGAGCTCGCCACCATCATGTCCGACAGCTCGCCCGAGGATGTCCTCTCCAAGGTTTGCGGCCTGCAGACCTCGGACAAGATTTACCCTCAGCTCATGGACGTTGTCAAGCGCGTCCAGGCAGACAGCCGAGAGTGACTGCATGGTCGTTCTGATCGATCAAAGCTGTAGTCTTTTTCCTTTTTTCCTTTTGTCAATTGTCTTATTTGGGAGGAAACGGATACCCAGTCTGGCGTTATGATAAATGACGAATACATGATTTTTTGGACTTGAAGCGATTTTGGCAAGGCGCTTTTGTTTGGGGTTTGGATTGCGGCATGGTATACGGCCGCCGGGGAATGGAATTGCTAGTATAGCTATTTTATCAAAAAAGTTTTTAAAACTACTTTTTTTCGTTCTATCTGATGTGATGTGAGGTGCGAGTGACTGATCAGTTGATTGTGAACTTGTCTTGTCTTGTCTTGTGCCGTTGGCCATGTCTGATCGTGGCTGGGATGTCTGTGGCGCACGGGAGGTACATTGTGATGGTGTGTATTCCATCTAAGCCTCGACGACTATAGTACACCCAACTCTTTGCTTCCCGCCTCTATACCCTTTTTTAAAAAGCCAGAAAAAAAAGGGAAAAAAGGAAAAAGAAAAGCGAGAGAGAATACAAGGATAATAGTATCAATTTAAAAGAGATATAAATTCGCTTTCAAATACATTGTATGAATCTTGTTTGTAAATACCGTCTGTCTTGGTGGACGGAACGAATCGCTAGTAATAAAGCAGTCTCCTCCCTCAATATCAGCCGCTTCTATATGTTTAAATCGACTAGCTTTGTACACAAAACTCTTCCTAAGCTAGGGGCGGGAGTTGCTTTTTTTTTTTTTTTAAACTGTTGCAAATCTTCTAGAGTATTACTCATGGGACTTAATTCGTTCGAGGAATGTTTCCTTTGCGGTATAAGCCATGTCGTACACCCTCATGAATCGGAGGCGGTTGGAGTGAAGAGTACTTTGTTTTTGAGCCCTTATTGAACTCCTAATAATGACAAAAAATGTTGGGACACGTTTATGCGGCTGCAAACTGAGACATAGATTGGGGCCTGGCCATTGGCGGGCGTTTAAATGCATCACTACGCATTATAGTCACAATGTCGTAAGTGTGCTTTGTTGATTTCACCACGTGTTCCGTACTGGCTGGCTAATGGCTGTTTATTGCAGATGAATGGAAAAGAAGAGGTTCAACAAAAGTTGGAATGCGCAGGATAGTACGGCCTGCCATAAACGCCCGTCCCGTATTGCTTGGTGTAAGTGGCTATTGAGGATATAAGACTCGACAAAGGAACGAATAGTCGCGTTTTTATCAGAAATAGTGCCTATTTCCTTAGGCAGGTATTAAAGAAAATAATCTGTAGCCCCTCAGGTGTCATAAAATGATATTTCTCACACTCTGTTGGGGTGGGCTGCACCGACCCCCGTGGTCGCGGTTTGCGCTGCACTGCTTCACGTCGCAAACACATACCCTCTGCCGATCTTCCGAGTCTTCCAACATGTCGAAACTAAATGTCAAAAAGTCCTCAATATCATCAGTTTCGTTATACTATTGCTACAGTTTCCACCGTGTGAACCTTGACTTGCCGCTCCTACCCGTGTCGGTCGGCGTAAGCTGCATGTACTATGCACCACTTCCACTGCCTGCTGCAATAGTATCCCGACCAATATACATTTCGCCACCTACGCTTCATTTCCGAGGACATGTCATGACAGAAGGGAAAAGTTTTCACGTACTACAATGTGCGTCCTTTTAGTCACAATCAACTCATTTTTGCAGGTTGCCAAGAATAGATGGCCGACTGTACCCTGCTCAGCTGTTTGCGACACAATACCTGACCTCTGTGGGATGCATATGCTGTCTTAGTTTCCACGTCGCCATCCGCTCCGAGTCGGCTTTATTTTCCATGCAGGACACAGACTGGATTTGGAGAGGAGGACATATATAAAAGGTTGTTCCGCGTCCAATTGATGGGTTGTTTTAGGCTCAACAAACAACCAACTTTGTCCTCTCTCGTTTACTTGCATTCATATAGGCATCATGGTTAATACGCATTTGCTTCTTCTCGCTTCCGCAGCCGCGGTTACGGCCACAGTCACTGTCCAAGTCAGCGACGTCAAACCTTTGCCCCTTCGTCAGGAAGATGCCGTCACCTCGGCCTCTGATCTCTGGAAACTGAGTGTTCCAGAGGAAGCGCCAGGCAAGACTCCGTATAATGCGAGTCTGCTCATGTCTTCGTACGCAGACTTTGGAGTCGATGATACCGGCATCTTTGAGCCTGGGACAATTTACCCTTCCTCTGGCAGCATTGTACGCGGTGCGCTGGAAGCCTGGGCGCAGCATCAGCATCTCATTCTCCGTCCCGATGAAATCTGGTTCGAGATTCTCGCGCAGATGAACTTTTACATGATTTCCCACGCCGAGGAGATTCGTCACCTGTTTGTCGACTTTGAAGGCAAAGAAGAAATCAAGGTCCTCAAGTTTACTTGGCGAGATGTTATTGCTGCCTTTGCTGGCGAGATTCAGAAGCGTGTCAAGACGGATTGGCTTCTCGAGTGGATCATGCCTGGCTTTACTACCAGCAACGAAAATGACGGCATGACGGCTACTGTACTCATGATGGGGCTCATGCAGCACTACTTTACCTTTACGGGTGGAATCATCTGTGGCCTTCCCCTGGTTACTCTCCAGGGTGAACGGGATGACTGGGCCAAGCTGCTCGACAAGCTGGATAGATTGGGGGAATGGGGCAGCGAGCCCGCGGCATATGCGGACAACTTACGACCCATTCTCAGACGGTTCGTCGAGACCTTTGAAAACCCCGATAGTCAGGAGATCAAGGCTTTTTGGAATCAGATTGTTCGTGCAGACAGGCACTTTACTTGCGGCTCTGGCCCAATCGAGTATGATGTTACGGGATGGCTCATGGGCTTCTTGCACTGGAACGCAGATGGTACTCTACGTGTCCGGAATCCAGAGACTATTAACCACCCTCAAGATGCGGTTACCCTGGATGGCATTACATATGTCAGCCAGCCCATGGATCGTTTGCCGGTTGGATATGCCAAGGCACCGCTCAAGATGCTTGATTTCCCCAAGCCGGGCGTCGATAGCCCTGCTTTCCTGCTTGCAGGCAACGTGGGTGTCAACAGAACTCTGGAAAGTCAGGGAGGTTACGTCATTGCGCAGCCGATGAGCTCTTGGTTTTTGTTTGGGCCGGTGGAAGATGGATACAAGTCTGGGCCGGAAATTGGAAGCATGAGTGAGATTGAAGCTATTTATAATGGGTTAGCGCCGCAGGCCGAGTGTCCGTATAATAAAGTTGAATAAATGGATAGTTAAGCTGCAAAATTTAGACAGGAAAGATTATTCGAAAATGTTTTAGATAGTTTAAAATATATATATAGGAATTTGTGAGTTGAGAGTTCCTATAAAGGCGTGTGTAAGTGGTTAGTTGTGGGCTGAAACAGGAACCCCCACCCAACCCCAGCTACATCAACCTCCAACCTCAAACTCCTGCAGTAACGACCGTCCCTTTCATAACAATAGCCAGCACCCGACCACACTCTTGATTCTCCCGCACAGTTCGAATGCCACACGACACGAGATACATACTGTACATGGCCCAGCAACCTCATTAGTCACAGCCTGAATGGCGGCCGCTCAGCACTCCCGGACGCGCTCCGATCGCGTCGGCGCCGCCAAACGCCCTCCCTCTGCCCATGGCAAGCCAGCGCCGCAATCACAGTCTGCGTCCACCGCTCCAAGTAGCAATGGAGCTGTTCCGTCATTCTTGAGAAACCTACGCCTGCTTGATCTCGATCAGCTTCCTGACTGGCCCGACATTTCGCCTGCTACATTTGCCATTACTGGGACAGGTGTCCAGGGGCAGAAGAAGCGCGTGCAGGCCGTTGAGTGGGCTTTGTTTCGGCTTTTTGAGATATGGGACCCCGAAGAAGCTGCAAATGTACATATATTGACAGGAGAACTTTATTGCTTTTCCTTTTACAAAAGAGACCTTGATTATTGACTGTTTTCTAGAAACTGAGCCCATCCTTCCCCGCCGCGGACCAAAAACAATCCGTCTCTCTTCGCGCTGCTCTTCTCCGCGGTCTTGAAGATGCCAAGAAGAGTGGCGCCCTTGGACGAGATGCCATAATTCGAAAGACTATGCTGGACGACTGCAAGGGCGATAGGCTTGAGGAACTGTTGGCTACCTTTTCTGCGGCCGTCTTGAAAAAGGTCTTGGTACAGAATTTTGAAGCTACTGCCGAGTATCCGCCCGCGGCTGTTGATTTGGCTATTGAGAATAGGGGCTATAGCGGTGAAGGTCCAGTCCTGAGACCACTTGTCCTTGCGCATCGCTCGTCGCTAGCTCGGTCCCTTGAGAGGAGAGAAGAGGCTGCGGCCAAGTATCGCGACTTTGCAGACTTGCTGTCCATCAAAGAGCGGAATACTGCGCGTAGACGAGAAGCTCTGCAAGCACGAAAAGAAGCTCGCGAGGAAAAGGCCGGAGGTGTGTCGGACGACGAGAGGTGGCGTGTAAGACGCACAGTTAGGAATAATTGGTCGGGAAGCGAGGCGTGGATGGATACTCTGTTTGCCGGCGATATGAGCGCCAAGGATACAAAGGGTTTACTGGCTACGCCTTTTGATAGAGTTTGGAGAAGAGTCCAGCAGGGCCGGCTTGCTGAACTGGAGGAGGACTCGAGAGGGCTGCTGGAGCAACTGGACGGGCGTGTTGCAGCGCAAAAACAGAGACTGGCCAAGTGGCATGTTCTGCGCAAGCAATTGGCCACCGATAGAGTTGCTCCTTCTCCTATGAAGCGACAAAAGGCGGAAAAGCCGAAAGAAAAAGGCATCGATTTGCAATTCAATGCGCACAAAGACTTACATGTTGCTAGTGCCGCAAAGAAATTTGGGGCGACGCAACGAAACACCGAGTTGCATGAAGATTATGCTGGGATTGTTCAAGATCTACAGACGCAGCTTGAGGCCATAAGGTCCCCTGATTGTGCTGGTGTACTGCGCAAGCTGGAGAGTCGCAAAGCACAGAGCGCGCAGTTTGCTATCTACCATACTGCCAATGAACCAGTTTCAGATATGAGTGATTTGGAAGAAGATGCCGAGGAGGAGCCTGTTGAAGAGCCAGTTATATCGCAGGCCACATTTCCTGCGGCGAAACAAGTCCCGTCTCGCCGGGCACCGTCTTCTTTACAGCGGCCGTCGTCACTGATTAAACCTCCATCTGCGCCATCGCGAACGTCAAATCGCACTGGGAGCGAGAGCTCTCAATCCACTACACCTCATCTTTCAGAAGATGGGAATTCTAATCGTCCCTCAAGGCAGTCGTCTCGACACAGAGCTGCACAGCCCTTGAATGTTGATATTCAGCCGGCAGAACGCCTTGACGGTTCTGATGGCGGCTCCGGGTCAAACTCGTCATCACCCACCAAACGATCCAAACCTCGACATACACTCTCGTTAGCGGAACGGACCAGGCTGTCAATGGTACGAGGCTCGTCGCGCTTCCTTGAAGACGACGAAGAGCCAGATCCGGCTCTTGCGCCAGCCTCATCAAATAAAGTAACTCCGTCACAACCGAGCCTGGATGATGTCGCCGAAGACGACTTGGATGATCTCGCGAGCCGCACCAGAAAGAGCATGGTTGGCTTTGAAAAAGCAAAGCAAAAGGCTCAAGTCGAGCGACGGAGGTCGCTGAGACGGTCCAAGGCTTTGCCCAGGCGAGAAGGGAGCTATTTCCCAATGGTGGAGGAAGAACGAGACCTGCAGGACGAGGATGCACGTATTGAGGCGCTCATGGCGGAGGATAATGTCGACGCCATCTTTGGAAAGAAGAAAGGGCGTGTTAGTCCGTTGCCCAGTCCGACAAAGGACTGGGATTGATTGCTGTGCATTTTCAAGGAAGCGTAGGCACCATGCATGCAATACTCACGATTCAATGTAACATAATATAATACCATATCATACATTTCTATCTATGCTCGGCCATCTTTGCCTCTGATTATACATTGTATCCCGCAGTCTTTACCATCCCTGCTTCTTCAACTCCAGGGTCCTGGTGACACAAGCCTTGAAGCCCTTCTTAAACCTCGCCCGCCACCTCTCACTCCTCAAACGCTTCTTCCTCATGCCATTGCGCTCATGGAACTTTTGACTGTGATATTTGTTCTTAATATGTTGCTGCTTCGTCAAGCGGTTCAGCATCCGAAAAGCCTGGCCCGGCGAATGCGCAGAAGTGGCAGTCGCACGGTCACGAATAAAGATTGTGCGGCCGACCACGGACTTGGTGCGGATTTGTGGTCGTTGTGTCGGGTCGCCTTGGCCTAGGTTGACGCCGTAGTTTAGCGATCGTTCGCCGATGATGCTGGCCAGGTCGAGGCCGAAGAAGTTGCCTGTGTTGGAGGCGCTGTACGGGTGAGCTGGCTCTGACGCCGAAGCGGGAGAGGCAGCTGGCTTT
Source organism: Lecanicillium sp. LEC01 (assembly GCA_002242745.2). Taxonomy (NCBI): domain Eukaryota; kingdom Fungi; phylum Ascomycota; class Sordariomycetes; order Hypocreales; family Cordycipitaceae; genus Lecanicillium; species Lecanicillium sp. LEC01. The sequence goes on from NIWZ02000002.1 coordinate 1,089,887, forward strand.
TCGGCGGCTTGTGACTGCGGTGGAGGCGGAGGAGGAGGTGTTGGTGTGGCAGATGTTGGTGCTTGTTTTGCGGGTGGTCGTTCGCTTGGTGTTTGCTGCTGCTGCTGCGGTTGAGCTTGTGACTGCGATTGCGGCGGCGATTGCGGCTGCTCTCGCGAAGGGGAGGTATAGCCACCGATCAAGGGACTACGGGCGGATGCTTTGCTTCGAGGCGCGGGCTTGCCATCTTGGCGTCTTGTCGCGTAGCTTCGTGCTTGCAATGGTAGTACGGATGGGAGCGTCGGCGATGCTATCCGGCGGAGCAAGAAGCTGCTCGGTCGCATATAGGCAGCCCTGAAACATAAGTGTTAGATTTTTGGCATTGGCTAGATAGGGTTTGTCTCTTACATATTTGCAGCCCTGCAGGATTCGGATTGACAGTCTGCGTCGTGTCTCTGTCTCCAAGGATGTGTATGAAATTGGCTTGCGATGCTCCAAGCTCCTAAAACTTGTCTGCAGTGCGGAAAATTATTGTTGCGGGGCTGCTCAGCTTTTGGTGGTGAAAGTGGTGGGACCAATCATGGTCGCGCCGCAAAGTTGTAGCTCTTGGTTGTGCATTTGACATCTTTGCAAACACGATACTTGAACAATTCGGCCTTTCAAATTTTTATATTCCAGAGGGACTCGCGTGTCGCATAATCAAAGCAAATTCAGCGACGCGATAAGTTATTCGCCCTGGTACCCGTGTGGGTAAGGCTGCGCTGCTTCGTATGTGAAGTATTGCCTACATTGCCTGCACATCATGTCCTACAATCAGTATGGAGGTAGGTATTTCCTCTGCTTGTTACTGCTGTATTTTATATTCTGATGAAGTGTTTCAGGTAATCCATACGGGGCGCCGCCCGGCTACGGTGGTTATGGTAATCAACCACCACCAGGCATGTCTGCTCCTCCCGGCCTAGGTACGCTATGAACTCACCGAGTGTTCATTTTGGGATTTGCTAATATTGTTTAGGAGCTGCACCACCTGGTATGCCTGGAGCTCCCGGAATGGCTCACCCTGGCATGACGCAAAATAACGCGCCCCAATCCGGTCGTCATGGCTCGATGCCCTCAAACTTCCAACCCCCGAATCTCCCCAATATCAATTTCAACGCGCCAGTCATTCGCCTGGGAGCACCAGGAGGACCTGAACGAAGCGAACCGCAACGAGCACCATCTGGACCTCGGCCAGGACTGGGAATGGAACGAGGACCAGAACAGAGCCGCCATTCGAACAGAGAAGCGGCGCCCGTGCTGATGCCGCCAAATGCAGAGGAGAAATTACGAACCATGTTTATCTACGACATACCCGACAGTGTTGGAGGAGACGACGGTATACAGAAGCTTATGGGCTCCATTGGCGGGCTGAAGCGGTGGGACTCTCTGAGCAGTGTAATGGATGACCACAAAGGAACAAAGTTTGGCTTTGCTTTATTCGACGATGTTGAAGCTCTACACATTGCAGCGCGCCTATTTCTCGAGGAAGACGTGCTTGTTCCTGTGAAGAAGCAACCAGGGACGGCGGAGCAGCCCGATGACGAAACGTTTGACGACTTTGAAAAGGCCAAATTGAACGTATCGCTCGATGCTTCGTCTTTGAACTACTTGGAATCATTTCGAGAAAACGACACAGCAGACGACGGAGTTGCGTATGCCAGAGCACAGCTAAAGAGGGCTGTAAAGACTTTCTTTTACCCTGCTCAGGACGCGCAAGTAGATCGAGAAGGCGACAGATCCATGACAAATAACGAAAACGGAGCCAATGTGGAGGTTGTAAATATTTCGCTGGCCCAAGACGACGAGCTTTCTGATATCCCTGCTGAAATGCGAGAGATTGTGGCGGGCGAGATTGCTGCGTTCCGAGAAAGAAGCAACCAGCGTGATCTGGAGCGCCTCAGGGAGGAGGAAGGCTTTGAAGAGATGGAGCGACAACGTAATGGCGCTTCTCGACCATCTCGCATGGATACTTCTGCAGAGAATAATATTCCTTTGGGCCCGCGAGGAAATGTTCCAACTGGCCCGAAGGGGCAAAATGGTGTTTCTCGTGGATTCGTCAACGGTGGCATGGAAGCTGGGCATGTGTCCATTAAAGAGGAAGACGATACAGACGCAAGTGACGACGAACTAAATCGGCGGCAGCTTGCAGCGGAGAAGGCAGAGTCAGACAAACTATACAGTGAAGCAGAGCGCAAGTGGGCAAACAGAGAACGCTCAAGACAAGCGGCTCTCGAGCGAGAACGCGACAGAGAGCAGCATGGGACGGAAATGCACGAGCGCAGGGTCAAGGAACAGCTGGAACGCGACAAGGCATGGGATGATGAGCGCGAGGCGAGCAAGAAATCGCACTTGTATTATAGGGACCATTCCAACTGGGCGAGAAAGCGGGCCATGGACCGCGCAGATGAGGAGGCGAGAGATGAAGGCGATCGAAGGTTGGAGAATGACGAGATTCGCAGAGAACAAGCACAAATGGAGCATGCACGTGGAATGGCCGACTCGTTTCTCGACAAGCAATCTGAAGAGATGGAACGACGTGAAGCCGCAGCAGCGGAGGCGGCTGCTCCGCAACCGTTCAAGCTGTCTCTGGGAGCTGCTGCGCAGAAGGCTCAGGCATCTCGCAGCGCTGGCCAGCGACGCACTATTGCCGAGGTGGAGGGTCTTTTGGATGATGAAGAGGCCGAATCCTCGACGCGCAGGCAACTAATTCCCATTGAATATGACTCGACAACGGCCAGTGCGGGCATGTCGGAAGAGGAAATTTCACAGGCTGTTCGCAAGTTGGCTCAAGAGATTCCGTCTGACAAGGATGGACTCTGGAGCTGGCAGGTCAAGTGGGATTACATGGACGACAGCGTTATTGCTGAGAAGCTGCAGCCGTTTGTGGAAAAGAAGATTGTGGAATACCTGGGCGTGCAGGAGGAAATGTTGGTGGAAGCAGTAGAGGAGCATTTGCGCAAGCACGGGGATGCTGCTGCTCTTGTGGAGGAGCTTGAAGGGGTGAGTTACTATGCCGTGACTTTTTATGAAACTGTCGAGCAGTGTGCTAATCATTTCGGTATAGGCTCTTGATGATGAAGCAGAGGATCTGGTGAAGAAGCTGTGGCGTATGGTGATTTTCTTTACAGAATCGGAGAAGCGAGGTCTACCTGCGTAAAGAACGGCGTTTTATCTGGCGTACTGCATTATTAGAGAATGGCGATGGGGATCTCGATTTGTGAAAAATGCACTTGGACGGCATGCAGGCGATACAGAATAGCAGATGTTTTATCTAGGGAAATGGTGTGTACTTTTACCGGTAGCAACAAAAAAAAAAACCGAACACAACTCGAGGCGTTGGAAGAGGATTGAATATACAGTTAATACTACTCCGTAAGACTACCATATTGTTGTGAACCAGGGGCGGAGTTTTCCTGATCGGAGAGTTGGGATAGACTAGATGATGTTTGGCGTTGGGGTTGCGGGGGAGTGCCGAGGCGCCCCACTGCTTCCCCAGCTTTCAAAAGGCCGACGTCGCTGGCATTCGTGCTGCTGTGTAACCTGGAAGGAAACTTAAACCTCCCATAACTTTTGCATGCTGCTCTTTAAGTCGATACTGTTTTGAATGGACGACAGAATACAATAAATAGAAGAAGCCTCAGCAACGCTGCACATATGATTTGCTTTAACCCTAACCCACAGCTCGGATCAGCGGCAACATAAAGATGTCGCCCAGGTTCAAACAGGAACCTCCTCGCGTCTCAGATGTGGTCGTCACCTTTCCGAGGGAACATGTTCTGCTCGCAAGGCTCAATCGCCCCAAACAGCTCAATGCCATCAGACGAGATATGCATCCCGAGCTCGCGAGACTATGGGACTGGTATGACGCCGAGCCAACTCTCCGCTGCGCCGTCATTACCGGTACAGACCGCGCCTTTTGCGCCGGAGCTGATCTAAAGGAGTGGAACGACAAGAACGCACAAGTAGTCAAGAACGCACAGGACAGAGATGCCAGCTGGACGTCGAGCGGCTTTGGCGGTCTGAGCAACCGGCGCGGCAAGAAGCCCGTCATTGCGGCAGTGAATGGGCTGTGTCTTGGTGGCGCGATGGAGATGATTTTGAACGTCGACATGGTTATTGCGAGTGATGCGGCCAAGTTTAGTCTGCCAGAGGTGAAGCGTGGTGTTGTTGCTATTGCGGGTGCTTTGCCGCGCCTTATTCGCTCTGTTGGACGACAACGGGCTTCGGAGATGGCGCTGCTGGGGAGAATGTACTCGACCAAGGAGATGCTGGCTTGGGGTCTCGTGAATCATGCTGCTAAGCCGGCTGATGTGCTCGATGAGGCGCTACGGTGGGCGGATGAAGTGGCTGCAAACTCGCCTGATTCCGTCATTGTGAGTAGAGCTGGGCTTTTGGGAGGCTGGGATGCTCAGGATCCGGTGGAGAGTACGAATGGCATTGAGGTTGGAATCTACAAGGGTCTAGAAGGTGGTGAGAATATGAAGGAAGGAGTTGTTAGCTTTGTTGAGAAGAGGGCACCAAGATGGAGGGATAGCAAGCTGTAAGAGGGTGTTTTAAGAAGAAGTTACACAGAAGGTGAATATTTACTTGCCGTTTAAATTTCCAAGTGTTGAGTATATTGATATATCTATACTGTTATAGAACTAACCTTGTATATATGCTGTTGCGTGCCTCTGCTGCTTATTTACACTACCTACTCTGGAGTCGCGGTATTGGGAGCTTTGGTGGGGCTAGAAAAAGCTGTTGGACAGCTTCCAGCTTTCGCCCTTTACCTCCACTAGCAACACCTCCAAGCCGCCATCCAAACATGCCAATCTGAATTCTCGAGAATCCAATAGACTTTTAAAAAAGAGGCCAAAGATCCTCTGATTATTTGTCTTTGCCGAAATGCCCGTCCCATTCCTCTTCTACCTCGTCGAAAACGGGCCGCCGCCCTGGCTTCGCGACCATGGCTGGACCATCTTCTATTGCGCGGCCACCATTGCCTGCCTCGTCTTCATTAAGCGGTACACATCAGGAAAAATATACGTATCGGAAAAGCCTCTGCATGGCAAAGTGGTGATGATGACAGGGGGCACGTCGGGGATAGGGGCAGAAGCGGCATTCGAGCTAGCGAGTCGTGGTGCACAACTCGTCCTCCTTACGCAATCGCCCATGTCGGATGCGTTCCTCGTCGAATACATACAAGATTTGAGAGACAAGACAAACAATCAACTCATCTATGCCGAACAAGTGGACTTGTCGAGCCTGCATAGCATACGCAAGTTTGCGACGGCGTGGATCGACAATTCACCTCCGAGACGACTGGACATGGTCATTCTCAATGCGGCGACAATGACACCCCCTGGAGGGAAGAGAGTGGAATTAGAAGGCGGCATCGAACACACCTGGATGGTCAACTTCCTCGCCAATTTTCACCTGTTGGGGATTCTGAGCCCGGCGATCCGAGCGCAGCCTTTCGACCGCGATGTCCGAATCATTATCATGACGTGCTCTTCTTATATTCGCTCTCCATCGCTAAAGGAGGTATTTGGTAGCATGAACTGGTCACCTGCAAGGGCATATGCACGGAGTAAGCTTGCTCTTAATGTTTTTGGTCAGGCGTTTCAGAAGCATCTGGATGCGTACAAGCGACCGGATGGACTGCCGATGAATGCGCGCGTAGTCTTTGTCGACCCGGGACTCTGCCGGAGCCCAGGCACACGGCGATGGCTTACCCGTGGTACTCTGCTCGGTCTCTTCTTTTACATGATTGGCTACGCGTTTCCGTGGTTGCTGCTGAAGTCGCCCTGGAGAGGAGCACAGTCTATCCTCTGCGCTGTCATGGATGGCCACATTCTGAGAGGCGGCGGTGGAAAATTAATCAAGGAGTGCACAGAGGTGGACTTTGCACGCAAAGAAGTTCATGATGAGGAAGTCGCAAAGAAACTTTGGGAGGAGAGTGACGCCTTGATTGAGACAGCCGAAAAGGCCCAGGCAAAGAAGCGGGCAAATGAAAAGGCGCAGGACAAGAAGAGTGAGGAAAAGCTAAAAGAAGAAGAACGAGCTGCAGAGGTGGAAAGTCTCATGTCAGCTATTAGAGAGGGAAAAGAAAAGGAAAAGGAAAAACAGGCTCAGCGTAAGAAGGATGCCAACGATGGCAAGGGCAAACCGAGAAAACGGACAAAGTAGATGGTGCGATCAGTTGTACAAGATTTGAGATGGTGTGTAATACTAGACGATTAGAAAGTAATTTAACGAAAGATATGAAATGTGTACAATGGATACCATCATTCGACGTAGGCATAAAAACACAACAATTCAATAGCTAAGCAACGACATACTGTACACGATGGACATTGCTTCATTATGATGGCTTCTGGTGATGACTAAGTGGTGTTGCTGCTGCTCCCATTGCACTGTGGAGCCTCACTCAGATGTCGGACCTCGGCCAGGTGCTGTTCATGACGCCTGCTTGCGACTTAGAGTGCCCGGTCCCGGCAATATCCCAACAGCTACATAAAAAAAAAAAAAACATCTACTCTGCTTTCTTATACAGGAATTCATTCAGAGACGTCCACTCTCTATATACGTCAAGAAGCAAAAAGTTCATACAAAGATTTACGCGGAATAATGGCCTCTGCTGCTGCTGCTGCTGCTGCTGCTCCTCCTCCTCTGCCCAGCGGACCTGTCGTCACACAGCTCCAGACGGCTTGGGACCGTCACTTTCCTCACAGCGCATCGACGACGCATCCTGTGTTTTTCACCGATAGGCTACGGAGGTCTGCTGTTACTGTGCCTGCTGGGGCGCTGAACAGTCCGGTTGCGCATGGGTATATTTACCAGGATGCTACGAGGTTACGAGATGGTGCGCCTAAGCTATAAAGACTCCACGGGGGGAGTGGTGAATGAACGATGAGCTTTTTTTTTTTTTTTGGTTCCGGCCTGTTGTTTTGGGCATTACATGATATGAGAGATATGAGACGTATTGGTTTTTGGTTTTTGGTTATGGAGATATCTTGATATTTTGCATTGGGAAAGATAGCGAAGCTTGCCGTTGTATATTATCTTGCACTTCTTTAACAGCATGGCGGATGAACATCAGATGCATCGGCCCAACAGTGTGGGAATGCTCAATATATAATAGAGGTAATGCTAGGGCTTTACAAACGAGAATACAACAAGCTTGCTAAGCTAAAAGTACCGAAACGCCAAAAAAAAAAAATGGTTTGCCCGCTCAGCACCAATGCGCTGCGTAGTGAATAGTTACAGATGCTTCCAACAGAATTCCCTGTCCCTGCTATCTGCGGCAGGATTAAACAAATTCTCTTTGCCTCTTTGCCTTAGTTCTTCACCGCAATCACAATGACCAGGATGATCAAAAAAGCGACTACGGCAAGGAGCGCCATCAGCTTGATATTCTTCCACCACATCTGCCGCTTCAGGCCACGGCTGCGGACCCGGAATTCGCTTGCGCTGCCGCCAAGCCTGTCAGTCTTGTCCACGAGCAGGTCAAGCCTCTCGCCGCGCTCCATCAGGCTCTCGATATTCTTGGTCATGATGCCCCGCACGTCGTCAATCTCCCTCTTGACATTGCCAATTGCGTCATCCCTGCCGCCGCTAGTCGAGCCGTATTCTACCATAAGGCTCTTCAGGTCGGCGTTGAACGAGCCTGCGCCATAGTTGGGCATGCCGGAAAAGTCGCTGCTCTCGGGAAACTGCTCAAAGAAGCGCCTTCGGATCTCGACGAGATAGCCAAAGGGCACTCGCCGGCCGAGCGACGAGTCGGCAATGACGAGGAATGTCAGCCCGCCCGCTGCTGGATGGTCTGGATGCTCGGATGGCGCTTCGGCAATATAGTGGATTTGGTTGCCGCCGTGGGTGTATGTCAGCTTCTGCGCGTGCTGGTGCTCGATCTTGGGCAGGATGACTGATGCGAGCGACGAGGTTTGCGACGACGCCGAGGTTGTGCATTCTGAGAGAATCGTTGCCTTGTGAGCGATACAGGAGCTGGGAGTTTGCGAACTACTATTAGCATGCGGAATCTTTTCGTATATGAGGCAATATACTTGGGCTGCAATCGAGGCTGGCTTACTATAGTAACGGCGTAGCCGGTGTCGAAGAGGACGCCATGGCTTCAGGTTTCGGGTGCTGATCGGCCCGTTTCAATCATGCGCTTCCTTTGCTAAACGAGATTCAGTTGGCGAGAGAGAATCGTCGACGTCGGCGCTGTCTGTCAAGAGAGTATGGCGGCGAGTCGGTGATGACGATGGGTGACGGATGTTGCGAGTCGCAGCTTCAGATAGACAAGGCATCAGTGACGCTCCATGACGCCACAGCGCCTGGCGGGCGCCGCACACGTGCTGGCGGAAGGGAGGTATCCGCACCAAGAGGCTCAGGCTGGTCGCGTGGCGGGGCGGCAAAGCCTTGATCCGATTTTTATAGGAGAGGCGGCCAGTTTTATATGTCATTTGAAAAAATAAAGAAAAAGAAAGCGGCTCATCAGGCCACAATTGCGCAAGTAAAAAGTGCCCTCGTCAATTTCTTTTGAGAAAATCACACTCTTCTCTTGTCACCCATTTACTACATGGAGATGATAGCGACGCATTCATAAGCGGTATCCGGCTATGAGACTTGCTGCCCGCTCCGGCGCGTTGGCGTTCACTGTCAAGCCTCACTCAATACCACGACTCGCTTTCTTTTCGACGACCGCGGCTTCCAGACGGTACGAAAAGTCGAAGCCTAAAAGAGAACACCGGGGTGTGTCGAATTCGCTGCTTAGAAAGCTAGATAGAAAGCCAGAGCCAAGGAATGCTTCCAAGCCTGCCGCCGAATCGCGGACGGATTCGGTATGTTTCAGCCGACATTGAACCAGTTTTATATCCAGTCCTAACTAACGCACCTGGTTTGCAGATAAGCCAAGGTCATGATCCAAAGACCCGATTGAGGCTAGACTATTCCAAGAAATACACTGGGCGCTATGGTGTGTTTCGGTCAACGGTTCTGCACCGCCTCGAGCATGTCCTTGAGCAGCAGGCGTCAACGGCGCACTTTGCAAGAATCGGAATGGGCGAGGATGAGTTGAGTAGACAGGCGTCTCAGTTTATGAATGTCATAGACCAGGCCTTTCAGCTCGCCGAGCAAAACGTCTGTCGCCGTGACAAGAATCCGCTCTTCTGGAACCTGCGACAAGCTTTCGTCGGCAGGGACATTCGCGGTCTGACCAAGGAAGTCCAGTACTCGTTTCAGTCATTTATAATACGACAGCGCTTCACAAAGGACATGGAAGACAATCAACAGCGACTGCTGGACTTTAGATATCCCCACGAATGGTTCCCCGCTACGAGAACTCTCCAGCGCAAGATCCACGTTCACGTTGGCCCAACAAACTCTGGCAAGACATACAGGGCCTTGAAGGCTCTCGAATCGTCAAAATGTGGCGTCTATGCTGGCCCTCTTCGACTGTTAGCTGCCGAAGTTTATCAGCGTCTCCGAGCCAAGAATCTCCCCTGTGCCCTCATCACCGGCGAAGAGGTCCGCATTCCCGACGACACTGACCACTACTTTTCAAGCTGTACCGTCGAAATGATGCCACTCAACACCAAGTTTGACGTCGCAGTCATTGATGAGATCCAGATGATTGCGCATGAGGAGCGAGGAAACGCATGGACGAATGCGCTGCTGGGTGTCCAGGCCGACGAGGTCCACGTCTGTGGTGAAGAGCGCACTGTACCGCTATTGCAGTCCATCTGCGCCAGCATCGGCGACGAGTGCATTATTCATCGCTACGAGAGATTGACGCCGCTGCAAACCATGACGCAATCGATTGAAGGGAATTACGACAGACTACGAAAAGGCGACGCCATTGTGGCATTTAGCCGCCTTTCTCTCCACGTGCTGAAGCACAACATTGAACGAAAGACTGGCCGCCGCTGTGCCATTATTTACGGTTCTTTGCCGCCCGAGGTGCGAGTACAGCAGGCGGCGCTATTCAACGATCCCGACAACGACTACGACTTTTTGGTTGCCAGCGATGCCATTGGCATGGGGATGAATCTGGAAGTCCGCAGAGTCATCTTTGAGTCGGTGACAAAGTTTGACGGAGCCCAAAATCGTCTCCTCTCTTACCCCGAAATCAAGCAAATCGGTGGTAGAGCCGGGAGGTACCGATCTGTGCGACACGCTGCTACAGACGATGCGACACCCGTTGCAGAGGAAGAAAAAGTCGGGCTCATCACAACAATGGATTATGCTGATTTGCGAAGTGTACAACGGGCATTCAAAAAGAATGTTGAAGATATCCAGGTAGCATATATCCAGCCTCCAACGGGTATTGTCGAAAAATTCGCGTCATACTTTCCGCCGGATACGCCGCTGTCATTTATCCTGATGAGGATTGCCGCCGCTGCAGCAGTCGGCCCCAACTACCGACTGAGCCTTAGTACAAGCGCCCTCGAAGTTTCAGATGCCATACAAGATATTCCTCTCTCCATATATGACCGCTTGACATTCTGCAATCTGCCCGTGAGCCTCCGTGCAGAAGGCTCTCTCGAGGTATTGCGAGCGCTCGCCACCATTGTCGCCAACCATGACAAAGGCGACTTGCTCTCTATCAAAGAACTGCCACTTGAATTTTTGGATATTGATGTTGCGGAATTTGAAGGAAGAGTACAAGACTACCTTTATAAACTCGAGTCGCTTCACATCTCCATCAACCAGTATATCTGGCTTACGTACCGATACACTGGCATATTCAGAGACCAAGCACTAGGCTTCCACGTTCGCACCATGGTGGAAGAGAAGCTGATCCAGACTTTGGAACAGCTCGACTTTACTGAAGAACAGCTGGAAAGCCGGCGCAAATTGAAGCGACGACTGGCTTTGTCCTATGAGAGCAGAATGAAAGCAAAGGAGGAGGACGAAAAAGGAGAACCCCGCCCAGATAAGCGGCCAACGTTTGAGGAGGAAGTTGACTCTACGGAAAACGCGCCAGGCGTGCAGGTCTAAAAAAGAGTATTCTGTGGTCTGCATTGTGACCCAGTCTCTTTGTAACACTATTGGAGTTGGTCGTGTCGCTTGCAAGACTCGCCACTTGAATCGCATATACCCGGGCGTTGCGATGTTTTATGCTCTCGATTTGTATAAGTAAATGTATGGAAATAATAGGCACAACTGTATTATATCGTAAATATAGCAGATTAGAATCTTAGACGACAGAAGAAAATAATGAACAAGAAATACAATGTTTTTAGATTTCTTATATCTCGTGGTGTTACTTAAAATAGGATAAGGTGACTGCCTACATAGAACGGCTGGGGTGACTGTGGTGGGGTGGGCTTCGGCTTGACTCACGATGTCACCTCAGCCTTGGCTCAGAGCGGCGGAACTGTCAACCTTCCAACCAACCTCTGCGTGCTATTATATTTCTCCAACTACTAAGTACCTGCCCCAACTACTTGGGAAAGCGAACATGAGTGCTTTACACGCCGAAAACATTGCAGAATAAACGCCAGTGCGCTTACGGCCGTGCTCCTGCCTCCTCGCAACTAAGCCGCCCATCCAACAGCCCCATCGCCACTTCTGAACTGCCTTGTCGAGATCGCAACATCAGCTCCCTCCTCAACCTCCACCAAGGATTTTCCATGTTGATGGTTGGCGTACATTTCAGCAGTGTTTATTGAGCAGATTTCTCGTTCAAGTCGATAGCTATGGAATACGACACGACGCTCCACGTCCCTCACATCGTCAGGGAAGCGACGCCAACGTCGCCGTACTCGCTTCGTGCTCCGAGCCCGCCCTACATACACGTACCGGTCATGGCTCGAACTACGGCCATGAATGACGAAGCCTTTCAGTTAACGCCTTCGGCTGTCTATCTCGATGCCAATAATCTGACAGCCAGCGACCTCGACGCCATTACGCGAAACACGACGCAAATTGCCACGGACCGAGCCGCTAACTGGTCATACGAACAGCGCCGATATGCGCAGCCAATACTCGATTTTCTATACCTCGGTCCTACTAGTGCGGTTCGTGACCACCACTTTCTGCGCAGAGAGGGGATAACCATGGTTGTGGTGGTGCGAGACGCACGCATCGCCACGCCGTTAATGAGCGTGACGAGGGCTGTCGAGGAAGTAGGCTTGCAGGTTTCCTACGTAAACATTGGTGGCCTCCATCAACTGATACATGATCTCCCGGCAATTATTCGCGACTTGAATCGTCACTTGCTACGGATATTTCAACTACACGGATCCGATGGTGATGGCGACGAAGCTCGACGAGGCAAGATCTTGGTTACTTGCGATTCTGGCAACGATAGATCAGCGGCCGTGGTCTGCGCTTACATTATGACCATGTTTGGCAAAGACATGTTGACGACATTGCAGTTTGTGAGCATTCAGCGGTTCTGCTGCACATTTGACGAGGATATAAAAAGAATGCTCCAGACGTATGAAGATATCCTACGGGCAAAGGCTGCTGTGGCTGTCGACAAACGCGCAAATGCACAGCACGCGATACAAGACTCGAAAAGGAGTGTAAAGCGTGGGTTTGATAGCACGATGGACACGGACATGGGTTCCCCAGATGGCGAGGATCTGAATCCAGATATCCTGCGCTTTACAGGGAGAGGAGCGTTTGCACCGTTTGCGGACGTGGAATGAAATACATACACATGATTGCATTTTAAGCTTACATGGCATGGCGTTACGCGGTTTTGAGCGATTGTTTTCTTCTTCTCTTTTGGCGTACGGGTTCGCGATGGCAATTTGGACCATGTCAAAGGACGCTCGCTGAGCAATGAACGGCCTGTAATAGCAGTAGGCTTTATAGACGAAAAACCATTGGAAATTGGCCTACTCTCACTTTTATTTTAATTTTATTTTAAATTAATCAGACAGCGCGTGAAATAGGTTGAAGCATGTGACGGCTCCGAGTGGGAGTTGATAAGTGAATGAAGATCCGTTTGCCGATGACCGGAGCGCACCAACGTCAAAACTCTCGCTCTTAAATCATGGGTAACATTCAGGCGCCATCTGAACTTTACCATGGCCTTTGGAGCTTTATCATTATTCCATTTGATCAACTGGAAAGTGATACACGCAACCCTCCAGTCGTTGATCCCATGCCTACTCCTATCCATTATCAGATTTTCTTGAATGCCGTGACTTTGCGAAACATTGAACTAGGGCTCAACTTGAAGCTATATTCAAAAGATGTAATGAAGAAGAACTCGCCTTATGACCATCCGTATGCTGCAACGTCCAGTGCAGCTGTTGCTGATGCGAAATGGTTTAAACGTGACTTTGAGAGCGGTGAAGTTAGTCCCTGTGATTCGTCATGTTCCGTCGTGACAAGGCAGAGAAATGAAACTAGTTTTAATCCAATTCAAGTTCAATATGAGTATGTTTTGCTATGTGGAAAAGGCACGTCGACATCTCAAGGGTATGCATTTCTGGACCCTGGAAGCTGACGCCTGTGAAGAAGAGTCGTGGGCATCACGAGAGCAGCATGGGATGTGCGATAATGAATCGTGCCCTACCAGAAAGCAACATTATTATAAAAGACAAGAGACATTTACAATGACCACTGGTTTTGTCCGTGGTACTCGTAATGGTACGAAGGGCCGAGTAATGCAACATGATACGCTGCCGTCAGTTGCCCTCCGCCAAAAGTTAGAGGCCAAGTATGGTCATTTCCTGAAGTCTGAGCACGCCAGAGAAAAAGAAGCCGATGCAGCAATTATTCAGAAACGGCCATTTAGCTTGCTCCCTCGGGAAACAGAAGATAGCTATGATGATGATTACGTACCGAACAGGCGAGTGAAACAGAAGCTGTCGACGGCTAAGAAACGGCGGCAGAAAGCAGTAAAAAGAAGGCCTAAAACGTCCGCAGCAGGAGGCCAGAGACAAACGCGGGAATCTGCATTAAGAACGATTTGATGGGATTGCGTGAGTTTTAGTATGGCTTAGCTAATAAGTTGTTTTGGGACTTTACTGTCTGGCAGTTATCACTGGTTGTCGTTTATGGCGGGATCCTGGTGCATGCCGGTTTGCTTTATCAGATTGGCTTACTTTCGATTGACACGTATTCTATTAAGAACTACCTAGGACTGTTTACTAAATATGCGTACTCAAATTGGTATTTGCAAAGAACTGGCTGTGTGAATCTAGTGCTCGATTTCTTGCGCTGGCGGTGACTTGAGTGCAGCGGTTACTCATCTACCTATGTACTTGCCAGCTGGCGAGCAAACGAATTCGTCTCCCCGCGGCTCTGCAATACTTTAGAAAACTCCCTCTTTAGTACTTCAGCTTTATTTCGTCGCAAAATAATCGGCAAAATGGAGAAAGACGCTACATCAGATGCTGACTTCTTAGACGCGGCTACATTTGCAAGACCACCTCGTCCACTCACAGCAAGGCGCCAGCGCGTACAGGAAGAGTTTCAAGAATGGGTTCGAGAGTACAGTTCCCAACGAGGCAAAGATTTGAGAGATGCAACTGCATTTCCCCAGGACCAAGTTGATGCATCTACAGCTAGTCTTGTAGCCACACCGAGGGAGTACCAGATTGAGCTGTATGAGCGTGCAAAGGAGAAAAACATCATCGTTGTACTTCCAACAGGTTCGAGTTCATTATCCAACGCTATCGCAAGATTCCACTAACGAGGCTAGGATCGGGCAAAACCCTGATTGCAGTAATGCTTCTACGACATGTCATTGAGCAACAGCTTGGAGACAAAACAATCCCGAAACGAGTAGCCTTCTTCATTGTTGACAAAGTCGCATTATGTCTGCAGCAATACGACGTGATAAGATGCAACTTGGAGTGGCCAGTTGCAAAGTATTTCGGAGATATGCAGCCGCATATGCAAGATGAAGCATTTTGGGATAATCAGTTTGACGCTCATAGTGTCGTTGTCTGCACTGCCCAGATTTTGCTGGATTGCCTCGACAATGGTTTCATTTCCATGAGTCAAATCAGCCTTCTCGTATTTGACGAGGCTCATCACGCCAAGAAGAATCACCCCTACGCTCGCATCATGAAGTTTCATTACCCCCGTGGCAGGTCGGGGCATCGACCTCGAATCCTTGGACTGACGGCCTCTCCAATCGACACTCAAGACAATGACTACCGTGCCGCGGCAGAAGATTTAGAGGCGCTCCTGTGCAGCGAAATTGCGACAATATCGGATGAAGTCATTGAAGCAGGCTGGCAACAACAGCAGGTAACAGAGAATATTCATTACTATGCCCCTTTAATCGACCCGACGGAGTCATCTACAAAGTTGCTAAGCGAAATCCATGCTTTCGCATCTACAGTCCCTCTTTTACGTCGATACATTACGCAGACCCAGGATTTGTCTTTTAGTCTTGGGCCGTGGTGTGCGGATCGCTTCTGGCAACTGCTCTTTTCAGATGGCGCAGTGGACACCGTCTCAGCCAAGGCAGGTCTGAATGATGGACTTTCGTATGATTATACAGAGGCTGTAAAGGCCTCGCAATCGGTTGACTCCGTACGCCAAGTCGTCTCCGTTCACCACTTTCGCCGGCCCACAGAGAGACGGGAATTGCTTTCATCCAAGGTGCACGCCCTACGTGACATACTTGCGCGTGCGTTTGAGAATTCGAGAGATAAAAGATGCATCGTGTTTGTTGATCAGAGGTACACCGCGAGACTTTTGGCGGATTTGTTCTCTCAGCCTGAGGTAAAACCCTGCGGATTAACTGCAGGCTACTTGGTAAGATAAGGAACCCAAACCAATATTTGCTATGTAAAATTATTTGCTAATTTATCCAGGTTGGACTTGTAAACGGCTCGTCGATTGCCGACATGTCTCACCGCAAACGAGTATCTACACTAGAAAGCTTTCGCCGTGGAGAGATAAACTGCTTATTTGCGACATCGGTTGCAGAAGAGGGTTTAGATGTGCCTCAGTGCGATCAAGTCATACGATTCGATTTGTGCATATCTTCCATTCAATACGTTCAGTCAAAAGGCCGCGCTCGGAAATCTGCGTCAGTTTTCACAGCACTGCTGGAAGAGGGCAATCTTCGTCATATTAGGACCTGTATGCACGTCACTAGTGGTGCGCACGCAATGCGAAACTTTTGCGCCTCGCTTCCAGACGATAGAAAGGTCGCGATTTACGAGCGGGCTCCCCAGGAAGAAACAGTTACTGACAGCGGTGGTTTCCTTTCGCTCCAGAACAGCAAGACTGTCCTAGCAAAGTTCATCTCTACATTATCGACCGGCGTAGACACGAAGCTACAGGCAGACTATATCGTTATGACAGCTGGTTCCAAGTTTTTGTGTACTATTGTGTTTCCAGTGTCGGCACCCATCCGAGCAATTGACGGCCGCCCTGAAAACAGCAAGGTTCAGGCGCGAAGCGCGGCGGCATACCAGGCGTGCAAAACACTGATCAAAATGGGGTACATCAATGCAAATCTGCAACCGGTATTTCGAACAAGGCTACCGAAAATGCTGAATGCCTGGTTAGCACTGAGCTCAAAGAATGGAGATCAATACGAAATGATACTCCGACCTGAAGCTTGGTCTTCACTGCCAGACGAAATACCCCCACAGCTGTATGCGACAGTCATCAGTTTCAAGGGATCTCATCCGCTAGAAGACATACTCATCCTTACACGTGGACCTTTACCAGATATCACGGCAATATCGCTATTTGTGGACGCCACTACCAAATACGAGGCCAGCATGGCGCCCTATGGCGACGCATTGGACTTTTCCACGAAGGAGATTGAGAAATTGGCTGACTTCACACTAAAGCTCTTTGATGACTTGTTTAGCAAGAATTTTGACGCAAATGCAAACACGCTCCCGTACTTCTTGGCACCTCATCTGCGGGACTCTTCGGTTGCAACGCCAGTCGACTGGGCTTACATGGATCAACAAAACCCTATGCCACTTACGAACACTTACCAAAGCAGTCTTTTCACGGACCCTTTCGATGGATCCCGAAAGTTTATCACGTTCGGTGTCAATACAAACCTAAAGCCGCTGGAAGTGACGCCAGATGATGTGTCAAGGCTAAAGTGCCGCGATCCAAAGGCCGCGCAACAAACTATTGCGGATTTCAGCTCTAGTGTGCCGATGAAGAAGCGTATTGGACAGGCATACGACCCAGAACAGAACGTATATAAAGCAGAGCTATTGTCTCTTCGGCGCAATTTCCTAGAACGAGATATAGTCGATGGAGATGCTAATGTTGGCCAATGTCACATAATCTCGGAGCCACTTAGAGAATCAACAGTAGGTTGCAATGCCATTGAACCTTGTATTCGACTAACAAATGATATAGGTACCAGCAAAATTTGCTCGAAGTGCTCTGTTTCTTCCGTCAATATTGCACCGACTCCAATCCACACTTATATCTTTGGACGCCTGCAGGAAGCTAGACTTGGAATTGCCGCCACTTCTGGCTTTAGAGGCATTTACAAAGAATGGTGAAGACCCAGACGGCCTTGATCCAAATGATTTATTTGATGAAATGGGGAGTTCACGCAATTACGAGCGACTAGAGTTTCTTGGCGACTCCTTCCTCAAGATGGCAACGTCGATCGCCCTATACAGCGCCAAGCTGGACTGTACCGAGTCTGTGTTCCACATAGAGCGAATGATTATGATTTGCAACCGGAATTTATTCAAAACGGGCTTGGATTCTGGACTACAAAGCCACGTCCGTTCAGTGACCTTTGATCGCCGAACGTGGTATCCGGACCTGCCGTTGAAGAGAGGCAAAAAACCTAGGACAAAAGCCTACCATGACCTCTCTGACAAGTCTGTTGCTGATGTTTGTGAAGCAGTGATCGGGGCAGCATATGTGGCCAGTCGTGGGGCGAATATGGATGAAGCTGTAAAAGCAGTAACAAAAATGGTCAGTAACCAAAATCACACCATGACCGCTTTCCAGGATTACTACGCTGCCTTTAATCAACCAGAATGGCAAAAGACCAATGCTTTGCCCATTCATTACGCTGCCGGGGAACGAGTTTGCCGGGCTATTGGCTACAATTTTATTCGACCCATGTTGGTTCGTAGCGCATTGAAGCATCCGTCGTACCCATACGAGGATATTCCAAGCTATCAGCAGCTGGAGTTTCTAGGAGATGCACTTCTAGAAACTGCAGCAGTCGACTATTTGTACTTTAGATTCCCAAACGCCGGCCTACAGTGGCTTACTGAACACAAAATGGTAATCTGCAGCAATCATTTCCTCGGCTTTCTGTGTGTACAGTTGGGATTGCACCGAGGCATTCTTACAACACACGCACACGTCCCGGGTCAGATATCAAATTACGAGAGGGCGCTTAAAGATGCCGAGGAAATAGAAGTGAGCGCTGCTTCTGAAAGCAGCAGAGAAAAGTCTACAAGCTTCTGGCTAAGCGCACCTTACCCTCCAAAAGTCCTTGCCGACGTCGTGGAAGCTTTGATTGGAGCGATGTTTGTTGACTCCAAGTTCGATTACAGCGTGGTACGGCAGTTCTTTCACACTGTTATTGAGCCGTATTTCAAAGAAATTGATCAATACCATGACTTTGGCCGCAGTCGCACTGTCACAGAGGCGTCGCACACACTCACAAACAAGTTTCATTGCGTGAAATGGCGTTTTTGCGTGTCGTTGATTCCTAGAAGTACGGAAAATGGAATTGGTGCTCTAACAGAAAGTGACTGTGTATGTGCTCTGCTTATTCACGAAAAGGTGTTGTGGCATGCGGTTGGAGCCAGTGGCCAAGAGGCAAAGGTCGAAGTTGCAAAGACTGCACTGAGGGAGATGGAGAACATGAGCCTAGAGGGTTTTACAAAGAAGATGAGCTGTGATTGCACAGATCATGAGTCTAAAGAGCCTGAAGCATAAATAGTAGGTAGATGGTAATGGACTCTGATATTATCAAGCTGATACAGGCAACTTTTGAGATTGTTCAGTGATGGCCACAAAAAGACAGTACGGCGAGCAGAATGTACTTTGTGTAGATTAATTACTAGTTTCATAAAAAAAGCCGAGAGCTCGTTAATATTCTACAAAAAAGAAATTTGTCACCCGACGTCGACTTCACTCGACATCGGCCAGATTGCCATTTACTTCCCCTTCCAGGTCGTTAACCCTTCGTGGCTTGAGAGAAGATCTTTTGTACTTTTTGACTTCTCTTCGCAAGTTCAACGCCATCCTTGCTTTGGTATTTTCGCTACGCTTGTCTTCTGCAGAGTCGACTATAATGCCCCGGAGGGCAGGTTTGGCGGTATTCTTGCTCTGAGCTGATGGGGTGTTGCCGCAGACCTCATTCTCCATATCAGCTAGCTCTTCATCGTCCGTTTCATAGTCAAATCCAAGTGCAATCATGCGTTGACGCTGAGTGAGATACATGCGCGGCACAAAGGTCGCATTTGCCGACTCTGGCGTCTTCACGGAGCAGTTACTCTCGCCTTCCTCTCCATTATCTTCTGATTCTTCCGGCACTTCAGCGACTGGAGCAGGAATAGACGGGATGAGGGAATGGAGCTGGTCGAATAGCCCTGGTAAAGTGCCGCCGCCATCTTGAAAGCCAGCTTCTTTGAAGAGTAGCGCTTCACCGTCTGGGATGGCTTTTCGCCTGCGCTTCTCGACGAAAGAGTCAATGTCGGAGCCATCGGTTGTGTATGACAGCTCAGTTTCGTAAGCGCTAAGTACTGTTTGCACTACATCAGTACCTGAATTTGGCTCCCTTTCTGTTGATTCCTCTTCGTACTCGGGGACCGACTCCAGGTCAATCGATGTATTGGCCGTACATCGGCTTTGGCTGCGAACGTTTAAAACGCTTGACGTCTCGGAGCACTCCGTGGTAGGGGCTGTTGACGCTATTGACCAGTTGCGCATCGAGACATTGGTTCCAGCCCAGTATGAGGTTACCCGCTGGTTTCTTATTGGTTCATTTTCATCGCAAATGTGAGGAGCTCCCCAAAAGTGGATGTTGTCAATGGGGAGTTGACCCCTCCGCGATGTCGGGTTTGTTGGTGATGAAGGTTGACATGCGTCAGTTGAGACTGTCTGTGTACCTTGGCGAGGCTCTGAATTGGTCTCGGGGCGACGGTGTCGAGGAACTGTTGGCGCACAAGCAGGATCGTGGTCTTCAGTGGCTGGCGCCGCTTCCTGAACAGGGCACTCAAGCTTGGGTTGCCCGATAGATATCACAGACGAGCGGCGATTGATCAGTGTGGTCGACGCCACACTTTGCTCATCCGTTTGCCTCGGTCCATCTGTACTATTCGGTCTGTTTGTTGGGATTGTGTGTTTGTGAAGGCAAGTCCGCGCGCTTGCTGACCGATAGAGAGGACGACAACCTGTGCGTGCAGTAGTAGTTGCGGCGTGATCACTGCCATTTGGACGGACGACGTTTTGAAGCGTTACCTTCGTAGCAGGAGAGCCAGATGAAGGTCGACTGGCATAGAATTTTTGAACAGAGGAACTGGACAACATAAGACCGTTCTCGCCAATATTTCTGTCGGCCACATCTTCGCCATACTCTCGACTACCTGCTGCTGAGAGGCGCTCCCGAAAATCTGAAGGACAAAATCGTCCTCTGGCATCCAGTAGATCAACTGAGCGAAGTGACTGAGGTAACCTCACAGATACGTCCCGTTGAGGCAATAATGCAGAAGCCCGTCTTGGTGGTGCGCGACCAGCAGGTCTGCTCTGGAGCCGATGTTGATGTAATGAATCTTCATCATCGTAAGTCGGCGCTGTACTTGGTCGAACATTATATAAATGGTCTCTATGCGCGGCGTTTGGCTTTTGTTGTGTCGACGCCTCTTCGGTAGACACTGTGTAATGGAATTGGGGCGAGATCGGCTCGTCGTACTCTCGACGAAGCTCTTGTACCGATCGTGAAATAGCGAGGGGACTCTTTCCTGAGTCTGTTGTCAGATGCAATCCAGGTTTGCAGTGGGAAATAAATATACGTACTGAATGAGAATGTGCTGGACTGTCGTGAGGGAGGGGCGTTTCGCTGTGTCTGCGTATTAAGTGATCTATTGCTCGACTTCCGCGAGAGGAAGGCGAACAAGCCCATGGCTGCTGAACCCGGCCATATGCCACGCACTATTACTTTGACGTGCGGAGCAGAGATGCAAGCAGAGCTGGAGTCCAAGGTATATTTTGTAGGCAAGAGGTCTGTAAGTTCCTTGGTGACTGAACAGCGGATGTTTCGGAACCGGGCCCAAAACGTATTACAAACAACATTCAAAGCTGTCTTTTGTAGCACGCGAGAATTTCCTCGATGCAAGTGTGTCGTCACAGCAAAAGAAAAGCAGAAGGAAGAAAAAGACAAAGGCTTAGAGTGGGATGGGGGAGTGGGAGATCCGATCTACATGTATTCATAAGGTATTCAGTGACTGTCCCACCACACAACTTCTCCGATGTGGGTTGCGTGTGTGTAGACCCTTTGGTTGGTTTGATAAAGAAAACCTTCCGAGTAAAAACACGGGAAGATGCATCTGAGCGTTTGCGCCTTCACTACTCGTACACAACACTTGCGAGCCCAGTATGGCCAGTGCTGCAGCCACATAACAGGTGAGCCCGGAAACTTGCATTGGCAAGACGAAACCGGAGACAAGAGAGGTCATGACTACAGAGGGCTCCCCGATGCCAAATCTGTCGCCATCCTCCGTCATGGCACTGGAGCTAGTGTATGCAGGCCCTTCTCTGGTGATGGGTACTCGTAGATGGCGATGCCGGGGCCTGGTACAGTGGAGCAGAGGCGTCAACGGGGAGGGGTGCCCAGCATGTAATAAGCTGATGGCATTGGCTCTTGAACAAGACATGTGGATGCCTCCAAGCCGGGAGCGTTGAATCTTTAGCGGATGCGCCGCAGCTGGGTGTCTCTGCAGTTGGGTTTGCGAAGTCTGTGGTTGCGGCGAACCACTGTTGCCGTGGGCTAGACAATGCAGGGTCGGTGGCTGCAGGAGAACTGGCGCCTTGTCTGAGACGTTTTCAAAGGCGTTTGAACGGGAAAGTTAATGCCAGGCACTGACCACCTTGCGAGCTCAAGCTCACGCCAGACTGGCGCTCGGGGCTTCTCTCTCGCTGGTGTCGCTCGCACGGATACGAATACATGTAGAGCCGAGAGGCATAGTGTTTCGCAAGTGTAGACTCTCGGCACATGACAAACGTGGCGGCAATTGTAGCATAAGGTGTGCTAATAAGAGAGAGAGAAATGACGGCGAGACAATGAAATTTGCATAAAACGGCTCTGAACATTGAACCACGGGAAATCAACCAATCCTTTTCCAGCGGGTTAACCGCGCAATTACATGCAGCTCCCCATCTCAGCACATCTCAGGACGCCACATAGCGAAAGTGAGTAACTATCATGGCCAATCACTCGGATTTACTGAAGAGGATGTACTCTTCAGTTGTCTTAGTACTCGGGTCGCACCCACCGCCGGCGAAATTTCGTCTCCGCCACAAGCCGGCTTTTAGTGGCGCTTTTTGTTGACATCGAACCCCTGAACTGGCAGAACAAACCAACTGGTGAGGCGTTTTCACGAGGAAAAATATTGTTCGCTGCTTCTGAAATTCTTCAACTGCGTTTGTGGAACAAGACTGCAGCATGCAGCATGCAGCCCACTATAGCCACGCGGTCCTGTGCGCCGCATGAAGCTAGTCTGCTTATAATACACGGCGAACAGGCCGCTTTGGAGCAGGTACGTTGCGTACGAGTTAGGTGATGCCAAGCCGCATTGTGTACGAGTGCATTGTACGAGTGTGGGCGGCGTGGGGATTCCGATCAGCTGCTCATCGTCATATAACCGTACACACTGTACTCGTAGCTCCGCTGGTATAATATTGGCGGCGCGGCGATGATCCAGAGGTTGGGCTTCCACGTGGAACCTGACTCGACACTAATAATTTCTTGGTCGAGACGGACTCGGCCCGGCATAGTAACAGTACACATGGGACGTGTGACAATTCCGATTACCCGTGTTACGTTTGACTGCTTTCAGTAATTCCATTTTGATTTATTTGCAGGCTGTTGTTAAAAAAGTGTCGCACAATTAACTCGTATGCTACTCGTAATTTCCTGCCTTTTCGTTACCCAGACGTGTGATTGGCAACCATTATGTCTTGTTCCGAATAGTGGGTAGGTGATTCGGGGCATTCTCAATGGCTGGTGATTTGTAGAGGCTGGGTTTCGACATCCGTGCACTGATGAGTCTGGCACGATGGCGTCCCAGCGCAGTCTACCTCGTAATTGCCGATATGCGATGCGTACAAACGGGTTTCGAGCGATTCGTGGAATGTCAAGCGCTCCAAAGAAATAGCACCGCATCTCAAAAGTAGTATTTACTTTTTGCAACAGCCTCAGCTAGCAAAGAGGTAAGAAACAAACAAGTTGTCCAAATACAAACAAGATATTGCACTGCGCAATCTCCGTGGTAGAGATTCACGTATTCTTATTAGTATGATAGATCCGCCATCGCGAAACTGCTGCCGAAAGAAGTCGGGCCAGTGCTGGGGCAGTCGCCGATTTAGCAGGGATGCGGGAGAACAAAAACAGGGTTGACACTGCTGAAGCTCAAACGCTTTTGGCACTGACGTTTCAACTTTGTCCGAAGTTGCCCACGGACCTGTGACTTGAACCATGGGTATCCTTGTAGGTGGTGAGATGATCGACGCTGCAAGTGCCGGGCAAACGCCCAATTCCACAGCCAAATGTCTGTGTGTGAGAGTGAAAGGATTTATCTGGTAAAGGTCAGCGTTGTGAGTTATGAAGCCCGGGAATTTGCAGTTGTTCGATGGCGGTAAGAAAACAAGACAAACGCATTGCTCGGTCAGCTATTCATTATCAAAACGAGAGCTCAAGTAATAGTCTTGGTTTTTCATGCGCGCTTCAGTATTCAACGCTATTTCGCCGCCAAGCAACGCGGCAGGCACTATAGTATATGTACAGTTCTATCGGTGGTGCGTTATTACAGTGTTTTAGGTGACGCCTTTGCATGGTCGTGCTGTCAAAACTTTTGATTCCCTTTTCTCTTCCCGTAATCACTTTTTGTTCGACTTGTTATCGCCGCTCGATGATGCGCCTTTTTCCGCTAGCGACTTCTTTCCTTGGCCGTACTTGTCAAACTTCTCGCGCATATATCGTATCGTGCGTCTGAAGCCGCCCATGATCAAGCCCTTGATGCTTTGCGTAGTGCTGGGCCAGTTCACTGTCTGCCTAATGACTTGGCGGACCAGAGCACGCAATTCTTTGGGGTAGTCGCCAGCTATGCGGCGTTCAAAGTCTCCTCCCTGTCTTCGCTTGTTTGATGACGGATCGTCATCGGATGTCGCCTTCATCATGGTCTGAAACTCGTCGCGGGGAATGGAAAATTTCTTTTGGTACTGAAAGTACAATCGCGATCGGAAGCTTGATGGCAAACGTCGTACCATGTTTCCACGCTTCACAGGGTCCATATCTTGTTGGAGCTTGTTATCGGCGCGGTCGTCCAAAACCCAAGCTTCGTCGTCTAGTCGGCATGGCCCTGTGAATGCCACGTTTGGCAGAGTCTTGACCAACGGGGCGTACAATCGGCGAAAATGGACAATGTTGTTGTTGACAATGTTGGCAACTTTGCTCTTGTTCTCGGTAGGAAGGGCCATGCGCGGGTCACCCAAGTAGCTGAGGCCTGCGATGGTGCTGTACAGATCGGATTCGGAAAAGTCGGGCGGTAGTAGCAGCAAGGCAGTTCGGACGGCGGCAATGAGGTTGTGTTGGTTGGCTAGACGGACTTGTGGGTGGTCGCGGAGAATTTTGACAGGTTTTTGCAGGCGGCCTGCCAAGTAGAGATTGTCCCAAGTGGAAAGATCGCGTACGAGGTTGTCAATGCTCGTTACACCGTACTTGATTAACATTCCGTTCATCTCAATGTATGGATTGAAGTACACGCCCGCGCCCCAGTTCTGCACATGTGACACGAAGCCAGATCCCAGCGAAGCAATTCCAGAGTAGTGGCTGCGATGTTGCTTCATGTTGATGGAATGCCAGTGCTGCGTGTGTGACACGCCAAATATAAAGTCAATCATTTTCGGCGACCCTTTTTGGGCTTTGACCAGCGATGGAGGAGGCTTGGGGTGTACAGCCCGGAAGTCAGCGTCACTTATGCTATGGCCCTGATCCCCTTGGGGGAAGACGCCAGAGCCATAGGCAAAGCAATAGACGATGGGCGCATTGAACTGCCGCAGCATAATCCGCAGGGCTTCTTTGAGCTCATAGTTGATTATCATGTGCTGGTTCACACCAAAGAGACGATGTGGCAAGTCTTCAAATGACTTGATTGCAAAATCGACAGAGTCTTCCCAGTCATCGCCGTAGAGATTGTACTTTCCCTTGGCTGATTCTCGCTTGGATTTGGCTTTCGTCATCAATGGCTCGGTCGAAGAGTCGCTCTCTGCATTTGATTCGCCATCTTGGCTGGACTTGACAGATTCGCTCCGCGAAGTGCTGCTATACGGTTTGGCAGTGGTTGATGGCCATCGGAGGCGATCTCGGCGGCAGGGAAAGGCTGTGGCTTGGTAGTGGAAGGAGACGGCCTCTCGTCGCGATGTGAGGGTGAGGTATTTCGACGTTGCCGCAGATCCGGCTCTGCGTGTTGTGGCAAATGGCGCGGTCTTGAAGAAAAGAGTTAATATGAAACTGCCAGCGGCCTCCCCCTTCGTCAACGGGCTTGTCTTACCCGAATGCGCGTGCAGATGGACGCCATGTCGCGATGAGGCTCGCTTGGATGCGGTGATTTGGGCGAGAAGCTGATCGAGAAACGTTGCTATCTTGGGACTGACGCCATATGTGGGCAGTTGTATGTAGCGTGCCAAACTTGGCGAGATAATTTCAACTAGCCAAGGGGCGCAATGCAATAATTGATCAAGAGGGGGCGTTTGTTCCGCGCAAAATTCCCTTGCCGTCGCGGTAAATCGGCCTCCAAGAGCTCCAAAGCGCGAGCTACTTTATGTGGGCCATCAGATAGGTAAGTATCAACGACGCTTACCTAATGGTAACAATGATGTAGGCTGATGCCGGGCGAGACCATTTAAAGTATAGGTAATCGTCAGACTACGCTCCTTTGGGGAAGTGCAGAAAAATACATTTTGTGTGAGACAGTTTATCGTCATCAAACACTGATTTTGGTGCCGTGTTTTATATTATGGTGTCGTTTCGCTTTCTTAGCCATGAGTTGTGGACGAGTGATTGGTTACTACTTTAAAACTTAGCGGTTGATACGACGTACTACCTGCGTACGGGGGTTGAGTAGCGCAGTCCCTTTCTGCTTCGGCGCCAGACAGATCTCTTAAACTCTAGAGGTAAATCCTATTTATATGAAAACACGAATATAAATGTCTCTTCGTGTGCACTCTGAGTGCAGTACCACTCGGCTACCCTGCAACAGGAGCCGGCTACAAAAAGTCAGGTGTTTCGGATTCCACTTATTATTGTTTTCTGTTCAGAAGTTGATCTCTACAACGACTCAGGGCGTTCAACCGCTGTCTCCTTCTCTATATAAGCCGGTCAGCACCTGTTGCTTGTTCCAGTGCATCATTTACCGTCCGGTTGGAGACGAGGCGCCCTTCTAAGTGAACAATGTAAATTTAGGTTCATTTCGCAAGTCCAAAAATTTACCCCATGTACCTCGTATCTCACTCAACCTTGGTAGATTCGAGGCATTGCCATTTATTGACGAGGCAGAGACAGATTGGCGGCCCGTGTCCATGCTCACAGCTAGTACTCCGTACAGGAAGTAAGCAAATGCCGTCAGCCAAGCGTATTAGTGGTACCGCCCTGTTGCCCGCAACAGGGCCCGGTAGAAGTTCATTTGTCCGAGAAGTGGAGCGAAATTCGTTATTCGCGGGGGCCAAGCTAGCTGGGCACTTTTACAGCGGCGACTAGTGACGTTGATTGCAACACGGAGAGTACCAGGCGGGAACCCCCCAAGGGTCAATATGTAGGGCACGAAAGTTGTTGTAATCAAGTATTTTTAGTATATGAGATGGATATGGTCTCGCTCATTACCTCCAGCAGAGAAAAAAAAATACCAACATAACCGTCAAAACCAATGACTTACAATCCCGAACCAACTCACCAGCCACCGCCCGAGGCGCATTTCAACAACGGGCCGCCACCTCCAGCTTATAGCGAGCATGCTCAACATCGTCAGCCGGACAATCGTCCTAGTGACTACGTTCGCACATGGTTCGGTAGACGCAGAGGATCACCGCTCCGCAATGCCTATAGCTACTTTGCCTCGTACGGTTGGACGAGATGGGTTGTCGACCTCGTCACTGTGATTCTCTCTGCTGTTATTCTTACCAAGGACCCGTCAAGGGATTTATTAATTGCTGCCGTCTATACCATTGCCGCGGTAGGTGGCCGGTGTAGTTTCTTTTTTTCTCTTTTTTTTAAAGAAAATCGTCCTGCTAATGGTCAACTCAGTTTGGCATATCTCTCCCGCTTTTTGCTCCTCGAATCAAGCCCAGGTCTCCAACAGACCCACGGCCGGCCGCTTGGGTCGCATATGCACTGGCTTTGACAAGAGCCCTAGTGATCCCCTCCATTGGTCTCATGGCGTATAATTACTCCATGGAACCAGGGCGTCGGAACTATCGGCGTAGCTTTGACGAGATTTCTACTTCTCACTCGAAACGCTACGTGTATAACGCTTCTGGTTCGGTAGAGTACCGACTCGCCCTAGTGTGCGCAGCATGCGGTATCGCCTCAGTGTAAGTGCTTGCCCTCTTCTCAAATACCGGCGATGGCGAAGAAAATGAAATCATTCGCTAACGGCCCTACTTAGCTTGGGTGGAATACGCCAATTAGTGTTCATATGGATGTTTTATAAAAGGCACTTCGACCCCGAAGATATTTCCTCAACGTTTGAGTACTATAACAAGAAAGCGAACAAGGAAAACGAAGGCTCGCAGAACAGCGCAGTGAACCCGGATGTAATCCGCTGAGAGACTCCTTGCACAAGGCTTGTTATACTAGCCAGATATCCCTGAAGTTGTTTTTTTACCGTTGTATTGATTGAGATGAGCGAAGAACTCGGACGTAGCCTACTGAAGAATTGCTGAAGGCTTTCGCATCAAGGCATAAACTGCCCTTGAATTGTCTGACAGTAATATAATATATTGAAACGAGTCAATTCTCTCATATCTCTTCCTTTCAAGATTGGCTCGCTAACCCACTATCCCTCGTTGTTCTTCTCGTCAAATGCTATGCACATGGCAACCATCAGAGCCTTGTCGATGCCTGGAGCACAGATCAAGGCATACGTCTGCTGATCGCCAAACACTTCGCGCGCATTCAACATTTTTCTATCAATGCGTGCAACGACGGCATCAGTGCATACAATATCGGCGGATGTATCGAACCAGCCGCCCTTCATGGTAAATGTCAGTTCCTTGGGTGTACCTGGAAAGAGCGTTGCCGTGGCCTTGGAACCGCCAACTTTTATCAATCGTGTTAGTATAAGCAAAATTAAAAACGAGATTTTATTCTGACGCTTACTCTTGAAGTTGCTCTTGACCTCGAGAATCTTTTCGTCAGTAGGACTCGTGACAACGTAGGTGCTGTGAATGTGCACATGCTCCTTGCAAATATCGAAGAGGTGCGTCTTGCCGTCGTAGACTGACTTGCGGCCAGAGAGACTGGCGAGCTTTCCCTTGACGGTCAAGTAAGTCTGGCCGGTGGCATCCCTGATGTCGAAGCTGTCGCCAGTGAGAGACTTGATTTTCTCCTTTAGAACAAGTGTCTCTCCATGGCTGACATGCCCAAAGATATTGATGGGCGGGTTGATGGGTGGTAGCTGCTGCTGCATTGTGTAATATGTATAACTGGCTGAACTGTGTAGAGACGTCGTGTTCTGCAAAGTTATAAGATGGGAGTCCTGTAAATATAAAAGGATAGTGTCTCTTATGTATTTTAGCTTGTAATGCTCAATCAAACACGGTTCCGCCTTTGTTGGGCCTTACACGTCGCAACATCATGACGTCAACGGCGTACTACCATCCGTGGCGGTGCATTCGCCTAACGCACCGCCACACTGCCGCACCTAACGCCCGACGTGCCTTGCGATTAATGGTATTAATTACGGGTACGGAGTAATTGAGAACCAAGATTTCTGATCTGTTTCCCTTCAATGGGTCCATGAGCCTAATAGAATGCGTGCGCAAACGCAGGCATGGTGGTTGGCTCGCAATGCTAAGTCTCATCCTCAAGTCATCATCTACACTCTCACGCAGTATGGTATGACGTTGCAGACGTTTACTGAACTCATATGATAGAATTGTATATTTGTCGAATGCGTAAACGCATCATAGTTCTATATCAAAGAAAGTCTAAGCTCATTGGCCAGGCCATGGCTACTGCTGGAAGGCGTTAAGGCGTTTGGGCAGCTACCCATTTTCTTTGTCAGTGGCATGTGCCCGCCGTACATAGCAAGCAATTGCTTACTGAGCAAGCAAAGAAGTCAAAATGTGACTTTGCTCATATTTTGACTCGTTCTTTTACGCCAGCGCTTGTCTAAGCTTTCCAAAGTTCATTGTGCCCAGCCCAGTTGTCGGGTCCCATCCCGTAGAGGCAGGGTAGCCGTACTCACCACAGCCTCGGTTGTGCCCGCTCGTGATGTCAATGAGTGCAGACCTAGCTGCAGAGCTTTGGTAAAGAAGGGGGTTGAGGAATCCAAGTGTAGATTTGCCATTGCTCAAGCGATAGTCGTTGATGAGGGAAACCAGGGCAGCCCAAGCTGGCGAAGATGCAGAGGTGCCGTATACTCGTTGGGTTCCACCATTTAGAACAATGTCATAGTATTCGCCAATGAGGGCGATATCCGGGTACCCCCGACCATTTACATTGTAGTATCCGTCATAGGAGTTGTCAAGATTGTCCTGAATGTACGATTTTGTGTCCGAAGTCTGGTACGATGGTGCCGAAAAGTGCCAGGAGAATCCGCCACCGGTCGACCCGTTTCGATCGAACTCGGCGGCAATCTCCCCTCCATCACTGAATTGTGTCGCACCGACTGAAGTGATGTAGGGACAAGAGGCAGGGAAGAGGGCATAAAAGCCCTGATTACAGTTTGGTTCGCCATTTCCACCGACACCAAAATCCCCCGATGAAAAGAAAATCGACACGCCTCTCGACCCTGCCTTCATGAACTCGTTGCAGATTCGGTCAAGGTAATTTGAGGAAAATCCCTGTTCTTCTCCTCCATACGAAATAGAGACAGAGGTCGGCGGGTTTGCGGCAGAGTTGAGATAATTGCCAAAGTTGACAAGCTCGTCACCGAATTGGTTATCGGGATCGTCGTTGGGCCCAACTGCATAGTATGTGACAGGATTGGGATATCCAAGCGTCAGGGCTATCTGCGTGTCCAGGTTGCCCTCTAGTGTCGGATTGCTTGGGTTGTTTTGAGCACCACTGATGGATCCATCTTTAAAGTCAGCGCCGCTTGAGCTCGGGTCGTACTCGCTGATAAAGGTGGCTGCATCTCGGTGACTGGCAGAGTAGTCAATGAATCCAGTCACTGCGAGAGAGGCCTTGCCCTGGCTTTTGTAATCGACATTGTAGTAGCTTCGGATGCAGTCAGGAGTGACGTTGTTGGGATCGCAGGTTGCCCTCTTGCTGTGAGCAGCCTCAGTAGTATTTTCAGCCCTCTGGACACCAAGGGGACGGTGAAAGGCGGTGGTGGGCTGGATCGTGTCCACATGATCATGTAGAAGCAGAGGGATGGAATACTCGGTGGCGCGCGGTACAGTCTTGCCAGTGACGGAGTCTTTGAACATGGCGTATTTGGAAGTGAGCATGATCTCGGCCTTGCTGATGGGTACCCGGACCTCCATCCAGTCCGGAGTTGGTTGGGAGATGGAGTTTTTGTCAATCCCAAATGCAGCTAGCCAAGTCCTCACCAAGTCAACTGTTTCCTTTGCAGGGCTTGTATACTTTTCCATCTCGTCCTTTGACAGCCACTGCCCATAAGTACCACTGTCTGGCTGGGAGATTTTCAAGAGTTTCTTCTCCAAGCCCGGCATGTCCGCCTGCTTTAGACCAATCTGCATTGTCATGACAGACTCGGGATGCGGGACTCCGACGTGCGCCCATTCTGTGGGAACAGTGACCTGCTCAAAGATGGACTGTATGCCCAGCTTATTGAGAGCCGAATTCACCACAGGGTTGGCATAGCTCAGCGAGGCAAACGCTGCAAAAACGATAGCGTGAACTTTGAATAAGGGCATTTTGATCTTTGAGTTCGAAGCACTAATAAATTATTCTGCTGTACCGAATGAATTTGACTGAGAAACTCCGTCTTTTATACATCAAACGGAATCAAACACTATCAATGAAGATTGTCAATACAATGTCATAAATTAAAGAGACCTTCCAAAATCTGACTAGAGCCCTCGGTTAGATTTATCATAAGGGAAGATGGTGAACTAGTGATCTTCATGAGCTGTGGTGACCGGAGCGGCACCCGTCCACTTCAACGAGTTTCCAAAGTAGGAAATGGGTCAGTAAAAGCAACAATGACAGACTCTGTTCATTGGCTCAGTCCTGTATTAGACAGGCTACAGAAATTAACGGAGTGGTCGTGAGCTAGATGATATCGTTACATTATAGCCTGGCATGAGCCGTATTAGCCGAGCATGAACAAGGGCTGCGCACAGCACGGCAGTGAAGTTAGCGTTTGTATGATTCCAGACCATGGTTGAAAGTGAGCATTATTCGCCCAACAGATAGTTTTGGAGACACAACTCGGTACAGCACCAGGGTTGCCAGCTTTGCTGCAGAACCGATTAAGTGGCCGGCGTGCCGATATTGCCGTACCTGCCAAAAAGGTAATGGTCGAATCTTACGCGCTTGTCTAAGTTAGGCTTCTACAAAACGGGGGAGAGGTCCTCGGTGGGATCCTATCCACCTATCATCGGTCTAGCAACATTCGCTTAAAGTGTTTTTGCACTATTCACGCTGAACATGTCAGGAAATAATACGTAAAATAGTCCAAAAGCTAGCTTTTGGGGCATCCCCCAATCCCACACACCCATATCTACCGACCCCGGCCGCGGTGCAAGGCAATCCGGCAGTTACTTAGCGGAGTTTAAAAACCGACGAAAGATAACATGATTTTTACAACATTTCGTTACCTCGCAAACCGTAATCTTAGGAGCTGTCGTCGATGCCGATGCGACGTCATACCCAGCTTCCGCCGCTTTCCACGAGCCGCAGAGTTTCCATAGCATACTGTACAAGCTCAGTTTATGATGTGTTTTCTTAGTGGTACAAACTTTTGTAGTGCTTCTTGTTAACAATTTATAGTTTGCTCGTTTTGAATTTGCCACCCCGGCCTTCTCCTCTGCCAAACCTGCCTGCTCCTTCAATACTTTCTTCCACAACAACTGGCGCTCCGTTCTCAAACTCGAACCTGAGTGCATCTGATAGACTTGTGGCATCATATGCGCTGTAATGAGCCGATGTAATATCGGCTCTCATGCACTTTTGCGGAAAATCCAACAGACTCCGGGCAAGCCCCATGGCTTCGTCGAGGGCCTTGCCCTTTGGCACAACTCGGTTCACCAACCCGAATGAATGCGCTTCTGACGCCCCGACCGGGCGGCCTGTGATGATCATATCCATGGCCCGGCCTAAACCTATGACCTTCTGTAGACGGACCGTCCCACCGTCTATCAAGGGGACGCCGAACCGCCGACAAAAGACACCAAAAACTGCCGAAGTGTCTGCCACGCGGATATCAGCCAGCAGTGACAGTTCTAATCCACCGGCAACAGCATGCCCTGATATTGCAGCAATAATTGGCTTTGTCAATGCCATTCTCGAAGGACCCATTGGCCCTCGGTTACCGTTGACCTTGTCCACCGGCTCTACCGTTGTGCCTTCACTTGCGCCTTTGGCTGCTTCGTGGAGGTCATATCCCGCACAAAATTTATCCCCTGATCCCGTAAATACGCAAACCTTTTGCGACTCATCTTTCTCAAAAGCTTCAAACGCATCTGCTAGAAGCGTAGCTGTGGCGCGATTCACGGCATTCCGTACTTCGGGCCGATCTATTGTGATGACCGTGATGCCTTCAGCGGTAGGGTTGTAGAGCACTGTAGGGTGCGACATTCTCAGCAGTTTAATATTGCCAGAATCTTTGTTACTGACGATATTTCGCCCGCAAAGTCGCACGGCAACAATAATACATGCACGAATTGTAGATGCGGGGAGGAAGCTATTCTGCATTGCCGCCTGTGCCTCGGCAAAGGGTCCCGCTTGTTGCACCTAAATTCGGCTCCGAGCCGGCGGATGACCGAAACAGGTATATGGCGATCTGGCCAGTCAGCATAACCTGTACCACTCGCGAATTTTCAATAAATGCTTTCACGTATCTTCTCTTCATTTTATTATTTTGATCCTTGATGATCGTTTATTTACTTATTTATTTATTTATTTCATTAATTTTATTTTGCTTTAATTCTTGTTTCTTTACGCTAAATGGACAGACTACACCCCCCCCCGACAACTCAGTAGTCGGCAGCTCAGGCAATGAGTTCGAGTTTAAGTGTAAGCATCTTAGGGTAGACGCTGTTGAGATGGGTCCCAAAAAAAGTCCAGTTACTCCAAGCTAACTATCGCGTTTCGCACCGGGTTGGTAAACATACATCATACGCGCAGTCAGAAGCAGTACAAAGTAGAAGCCAGTAACGTGTCTGGTGCACATATTGGACTCCAGGGCACTTTGGGTGGCGCCGGCAGCAGGACGCGGACGCATCTCGGTTCTAGCGACCCCCACGCCGGACACTAGATAAAAATCCTCCGAGCTACTGTGTACGGTGTCTCGGCCGCGCTTTGGAGATTGGCCTGGGGGCTCAAAAGAATCTCGCCAGAGAATGGGTACATTTGGTGATTAATGACGTGACATGCCGCACGCTAAATCGCAACAAGACCATATTGTTTAATATATATTTACATGAACATCTCTCGGAATGCAGCGGCTATAGTCGCTCTTGCAAGGCTGAAAGGAAGTGATGAGACGAAAGAGTGGGTTTAGGACTTTGAAGACGGGTCCTTGCACCAGTTCCTGTATGTCGCCATTCTGTTCGCAATGGTGTCGTCGTCTAAGTGGAGAAAAGAGAACTGATGAGGAGGTCCTTATAAGAGTAAATAAAAGAACGAGCGTAGCCGTTGAAAAAAGAGTTAGTAGATAATTGTCTAATTTTGAGCTTAAACTTACACACAAGGCGTTCGACTGTACTGTTCACGATGTCAGCGAAGCCGGAGCCTGTGACTGAAACACTGGAGGTCAGCGGACCAGCTCGACGTACTTGGTATCGCACGACTCTCTTCAATGCCTTTGTCATCGGGGCTGTTGGCTTCTTCGCCCCTGGACTTTGGAACGCGATGAATGCGCTGGGAGCCGGTGGTGCACAGGAACCATACCTCGTCAATGCCGCTAATGCTCTTGTATTCGGTCTCATGGGAATAATGTGCCTCTTTGGTGGACCTATCTCGAACCGCATTGGCTTCTCCTGGGCACTTTTTCTAGGTGCAGTTGGCTACCCTGTCTACTCGGCCGGCCTTTACACAAACAATCGCTTCGGAAACGTTTGGCTAGTTCTGGTCGGAGCTGCAGCGTGCGGCATTTCTGCTGGGCTATTTTGGGCTTCGGAGGGAGCGGTAGCTCTAGGATATCCAGAAAATGGAAAGCGAGGGAGATATCTAAATATTTGGCTGTGGTTCCGCACCGGCGGACCGCTGCTGGGTGGACTTATCGTCCTAGCGTTAAACCACAGTGCAGAGGCAAAGAAGAAAGGCAAGGTGGATGCAAACACATATCTCATCTTTATCGCACTGCAGTGCGTTGCTGCACCGGTAGCTCTTTTGCTTTCGCGACCAGAAAAGGTTCAACGTAGAGACGGGACAAAGGTGGTTGTTCAAGTTGAAAAGAGCTTCTCTGGCGAGCTCAAAGCCCTATGGAATGTGAGCAAGAGAAAAGACATTCTCATTCTTCTTCCCATATTCTGGGCTGCCTATTTCAATCAGTACGCCGGTAATTTTCAGACATACTACTTTGGTGTACGCGCAAGGGCATTGATTGGATTCGTGAGTAACTTTGGTACTCTACTCTCATCGCAGCTTATGAGCACCCTTCTGGACTACAAGGGTCTTACTGTCAAGAGGCGTTTGGAAATTGGATTCTGGTATATCGTTTTCTGGCATCTCGTTGCATGGATCTACGGTTGGGTAGTCCAAGAAAAGTACACGGCTAGTCAGCCGTCCTGGGACTGGGAAGACGCTGGCTTTGTGGAAGGCTTCTTTGTGCTGCTGCTTTGGGACTTTGCGAGACAGGCCTTGCAAAACTGGTTGTATTACTTCCTGGCAACGAAATCGAGTAACATTTCGGAACTGAGTCGACTTTCGGGTATTTTGCGAGGCCAAGAGAGCTTTGCGCAAGCAATCAGCTACGGTCTTAACACGACGAGGTGGAAGGGCGGCCGTGTGCCGCTTGCCGTAAACACAATTCTTCTTGGTAAGAAGGTCATCCAAAAACATCTCTGTGTTTAAAGAGTCGCCGCTAACATTAAGTCATGTAAAAGGTCTATCTGCTTTACCTACCTACCTTGCGCTCCGGAATCATGTTCCAGTAGAGAGCGCTGAGGCCAAGACCGCTGCGGATGAGGAAGCAGGCTTACCCACGACCACTGTTATTTTGGAAAAGGATGGCAAGAATCAAGTATTGGAGTAAATCAGGACCTTATGTACTTACTTTAAAATAAACATAGCGTCATGTTTTAGGACAGCGCCCATAAGTTCGCGGAATAGGCCAATTTAGGTGGAAAATTTTCGAGCGGTTCGTACGTAGGTCAAGAGTAAACGGTTCGCATAACGGCGATGCGGCATTGAAACTGTCTGACTATTTTATGTTATTCGTCATCGTCGCAAATGCAATTACGACGTATAATAGCAAAGGACTTGTATCGTGGGGGGCGACCGGAACAACAAGGAACTGCCGAGCGCATTTCCGTCTAAGCGGGGGCCGCGTTCAGCCCGGCAGTTTCCCAGCCTTGTCATTGTGCTTACTAGATAGACCTTGCCATCGTGCTTACTTGGTCGATAACTTCTCACACAACACTTCGGGGAATCTTGATGTGGCTGATACTCAGAATCTAACGTCATAATCTCTACAATAGGTCTATTGGCGGCAAGAATGTACACGACTGCGTTTGCCTTTTTCGACGCCATCGAACAGGCTGGCGTAACCCATTGCTTTGTCAACTTGGGCTCTGATCATCCAAGTATTTTAGAAGCCATTCTTCACGGGCGACAAAAGGAAAATGGTAAATTTCCTCGAATAATCACATGCCCGCACGAGGTAACTTTCTCATCTTTCGCACAAGATGTTGTTGCTGACAGAAACACAGACGGTGGCCATGTCTATGGCTGATGGTTACGCTCGAGTAACAGGCAAACCGCAATGTGTCATTGTCCACGTTGACGTCGGCACTCAAGCTCTTGGGGTAGCTGTTCACAATGCGTCTGTTGGAAGGGCACCGGTTCTTGTTTTCGCGGGTCTCTCTCCGTTCACACAAGAAGGCGAGCTTCGTGGATCCCGCACTGAATTTATTCACTGGCTACAAGACACGCCTGAGCAGCGAGCCATTGTAGCCCAATATTGCCGCTATACAGCCGAAATCAAGACGGGGACAAACGTTAAGCAAATGGTAAACCGGGCTTTGCAGTTTGCTACTAGCGGCTCTCCTGGTCCGGTTTATCTCTGTGCTGCTCGAGAAGTCATTGAGGCAGAAATTAAGCCATACGAGATTGCCCAGGACGAATGGAACTCCGTGGAGATCGGCGGCCTGCTGAGCAAATCAGCCGCTGCTATTGCCACTGCGCTCGCTGGGGCAAAAGCTCCCCTCATTGTAACTGGATATTCCGGCCGAGATCACAATGTGCCAGCCGCGTTGGTGCGCCTCGCAGATACCGTAAAGGCACTAAGGGTACTCGACATGGCCGGCAGCGACATGTGTTTCCCAGCTAATCACTCGGCCTGGCTAGGGGTAAAGCAAGGCGTCGATGACTCTGTCACAGAGGCCGATGTCATTCTAGTACTACATTGCGATGTTCCTTGGATACACACTCGATGCAAACCACGAAGCGATGCACTCATTTTCCATATTGACATTGATCCGCTCAAAACAAGGATGCCAGTATTTTACATTCCTGCTAAATCGAGGTTCATGGCAGATGCCTTGACATCAATTGAGCAAATTCAAGCTCATCTTTCCTCTGGTGAAGCTGCCAGTAGACTCGCCGCCCGCGACTTGGACGCCGACGAGCAGAGCAGGAAGGCATCGTACATGGCCAAGCTAGAGGGTATCCAGCAATTGGCCAAGCCTCTTTCCGATGGCTCGTTTGGTTCTTGTTATTTAAGCAAAGAGCTTCGTCAAGTATGCCCGGAGAATACAATTTGGGTTGTCGAGGCGGTGACCAATACTTGTTACGTCCATGATGGACTTCAACCCAACGACCCTGGCTCCTGGATTAACTGCGGCGGTGGTGGATTGGGCTGGTCAGGAGGTGCGACTTTGGGAGTGAAACTTGCGTCTGACTTTGAAAACGGCGGTTCCGGGCATTTTGTGTGCCAGATCGTTGGTGACGGTACATACCTGCTCTCGTCCCCTGCCAGCGTTTACTGGATCGCCATGAGGTATAAGATACCTGTTTTGACGATTGTTCTGAACAACAATGGTAAGAGCCATAGCTGCCTCAAGTAGTATTTTTACTAACGCAAATGCTTTGGGTAGGGTGGAATGCACCGAGAAAGTCGCACGTACTTGTCCACCCGGATGGGCCGGTGACCCGGGCTACGAATGAGGATATAAGCATATCATTTGCGCCAGTGCCTGACTATGCGGGAATTGCCAAAGCAGCAGGAGCCGGTAATGTCCACGCTTTTCAGATTGGCAATGCAACGGAAGTTTCCGCCGTGCTTGAGAAGGCCGTGGTAAAGGTGAAAGCTGGGGAGACTAGCGTCGTGGACTGTCGGGTTGCATTGGACTGCTAGGAAGCATGTTACGGTATACACACGTGCTGGCTTTATTGGGACATTTCGTTCTTTCCTCCTAAATTTTTGCATAGCATGTGATGGAGTTTTCGAGCAAAATAATTGAGTATGTGCTACGTCAAAGCCTCGTTGAACACCTAAGCGAATCACGTGTGGTTGGGAGAGGGGGTTTAACGCTGGCTGAAACTCCTACCAATAACTACCGCTTAGGCCAAAGTCACTAGGTCGGTCTTCACCAAAACAAAATCCATATCCATCCTCATTTGTTTATGTATATGGGGAATATCCATATCCCTACACCATAGCTACCATAGCTGAAGCCTTGAAACCATGTCACAACTTGCTCCGGCGCCCTCTCGGCTCGGAGCCACCAAGCCACCCAGAACCACTGTTGCCAACACTGCAATCGCCCCCGTACCAGGTTCTGGCACTACTACATACACGGGCCCAACTGTACCGCTCTCTGTAGCTCGTCGCAATCACAATCATGGAACAGGTCTGAACTCTGCACCACGCCGGGTGGGCTGGGTCGCAGTCAAGGAGGGCAGTTTTGTACAGACGTGGAAGCAGCGTTTCATGATACTCCGCAATGAGTGGGCTGATTTCTTCAAGTCTGAAGACGGGAAAGTCTTATACACATTGTTTCTAAGTGATATCACTGCCATTGGCCGTGCTGAATTGGCCGTGCCAACAATCGAGATAAAGCGAAGCGTCGATGGGCCTTCATCCAGCCCAGGAGAAAGAGATGGTGCGGCCAAGGTCCTTTTTATCAAAGTCAAATCGGACGAGGAGCTGTATACATGGATTGATTTTATTCATATCGCGTGCCCTGGTCTCGGTGGAGTAAGCAATCCTACCAATTTCTTCCATGGCGTGCATGTCGGCTTTGATGCCACCACAAGGGAATTTGTTGGCCTTCCGAGGGAATGGGTGCAGCTTCTTGGTGCATCGGCAATTACCAAGGAAGATTATGCACGCAATCCTCAAGCCGTTATTGAGGCTGTTGACTTTTACGCGGATTTGAGAAAGAGGGCGGACAACCCTTCAGAGTACCTGGCGTTAGAACCGAGTCCCATCTCTCGCATTGAGGAGAGTGCAGATGCTGCCGATAATGCCAGTACGCAGAACTCAAATTTTGCAGAGCAAAGTACCCCAGGAACGGAGTTCAACCGCAATGAACCGGACAAGGCTCAGGTTCATCACAATCTACCTACACAGTATCCTCCAAGACCGCCGGTGCAAGCTTCACATATTCCAGCCTTGCCGGGACTGCAGACTCGTGCGCCAAAGGTTGCTCCTGTTCAGCCTGCCCTGAATTATTACCCACAGACAACTTCGATAACTGAAACGAAAACCCCTGGGATAAACGATGAGGGAAGCAAAAGCACGATAACTTCTATACCAGTCCCATCAAGAAGGAGACGAGCTGTGCGGCACATCACCACTTCCGAGGCCGAATTTATAGCCAAATTGCAGTCAATTGTTTCACAAGGCGATCCAACTACCTCCTACTTGAAACAAAAGAAAATTGGCCAAGGTGCATCCGGCTCCGTCTATGTGGCAAAAATCGCACCAACAGCAAGTGGCGTTGCCGCTCAAATTGTCATCAAGTATGGCCGCAACACACGTGTGGCAATCAAGGAGATGAATCTTGCTCGTCAACATCGGAAGGAACTTTTAATCGACGAGATTATGATTATGAAACAAAGCCGGCACGCGAACATAATCAACTTTCTGGATGCCTTCCTTCTGAATGATTCAAGGCAGCTGTGGGTTATAATGGACTATATGGAAGGAGGCGCTCTAAACGATATCATTGATAATAACCCTACAATTCTGGAGCGACATATCGCAACGATATGCAGAGAGGTAACGTATAAACCAAAGCAGAAGCATATTAGTCTTTATGCTGACTCAACTGCAGACATGCCAAGGCTTGAGCCATCTGCACTCACAGAGCATCATTCATCGCGACATCAAGAGCGACAATGTGCTCCTGGATCGAAGAGGCAATGTCAAGATCAGTGAGTCAACCCAGCGTTTTACTTTGCGTTCTGTCCTAATGCGATATGCAGCCGATTTCGGGTTCTGTGCTCAGCTTACCCCACGCAGATCGAAAAGAGCGACCATGGTTGGAACTACGTACTGGATGGCACCAGAAGTTGTCAAACAGAAACGATATGGCTACAAGGTGGACATTTGGTCTCTCGGAATAATGGCTATTGAAATGGCTGAGCTGCAGCCGCCTTATATGGACATGGAGCCATTGCGCGCCCTGTATCTCATTGCGACAGGGGGCACTCCACCGCTTCAAGAGCCAGCAAGGCACAGCCCAATGCTCAAATCACTGTTTGCCGCGTGCCTGAACGTGGACGACCAGCTACGTCCTACATCAGAGGAGCTATTGGACCACCGGTTCATCGCTTCAGGTGGTGATACATCCGAACTGGTCGGGTTGCTGAGTTTCAAGGGCCACTAGATGGAAGAGGGCTTCTCTCCGCCCCAGAAATTTGGCGAGCCGCTCCTTCTTGCGGGCCCCGTTTGTGTGGAGATGTTGTATAAGGCCTGCATTTATACTTTATAGATCACCGTAACCGAGTTCCAGGCAGAGTAAGCCCGCCGAATGAGACTATCGTGGTGCAGCATGCGCTTCCGATGGTGCAAATCCACTAGCGGAGCGACACTCCGCGTGGGGCAAAGCGATACTCCGCGTCCAACAGACACAAGATTACAAAACGTCCCAAAACAAACTAAATTCTTATGTTTTGCAGTCCGGTAATTTAGCGCGCTTCGGCTCCAGGACCATGTGGTTTCGTTGCAGGGGTCGTTCGGTGCGCCAACTTCCCCAGCTTCTGCATCGGGGTACGGCTTATGTGGTTTGGAGTCGGCCCGACGGCCACCATGCCCGACGTGGTAAGTTTCCGACTTTCAGAGTGACGGCTGTCTTCGGTCTATCGTGTTTGTGTTTCTTCTTACGAATAAGGGAGTCTCGACTGTGGAGAAAGAAAAGAAATGCGTGTCGAATTGCAAGGTTCGGATTGGGTTCCTCCTCGGTAGTTCTGAAGCTTAACAGTCGTGTCAGTCATCTGGCCATCATCTTGGAGATAGTGCGTAGTCAGCGACAAAAATGTAAAGGCTATAGATTATATAAAATGCCGCTTCTCCCCTAGAGCTGTCGCCTTGACTTGAAGGTCAACTTGAGACACCACGTCAAGTCTTTAACCATGGTCCGGCTGTCCCTGAGTCTGGCCTATTTGTCTGTCGCAGCGGCTGGCCTATTGCCGGTTCGCAACATAAAAGATGCGTCAAACAATGAGGATACTCAAGCTTCCGGCCTGCACCGCCGTGGCGAATTTGGCCCGATATCGACTGCCTCTGCAGCCGGGATTGCTGGAGGCGAGGTCGTTTGCGAGGCAGAACCTGTGAGCTCGTTCTTTGCCGGGCTCAAACCACCAGTACGTAAATTTCTTTTCAGATTACCGAAATGGAAAATCTAATCGCTTAATTGCATAGTTTCCCACAAATTCCTGGTGGGCACCCTATGCTGCACCACCGGGAAACCAGACCGCGGCTGGACCGTTCCCCTATGAGTCGTCGCTCCAAGACCGTGGTGTTGTGTTTGGTATCAGCACAGATCGCCAATTTGATGGTACTTCTGTGAAACAACCTGTGCAAAATGACTGGTTGGCCTCCTTTGTGGAGCACAATGGCGACTTTACAAACCACAAGGCGACAGGGTTCGACACTCAATCAGTTACAGTGCAGTACTTCCAAGGTGGTTCGACCATGACGGCATACCTTGTCCCTGGCTCGCCATACATGACATTCAAGTACAATGCTGCTACTCCGTTATTTGAAAGCAAAAATGGAGGAATTCAGTCCTTTAATGGAAAGGACCTTGCTGTCGGAGAGAGCTGTAAGTCGTTTAGCGCCTGGCGCTTGCAAGAGAAAGTGTTGACAATTGGCAGCGTCTGCGACTGGAACAACTTTTACCGTTGTAGATACGTCTGGAACAACGTATCTCATCTATTCATTCAAATCGATTACACTTACAGCAGAGCCTGAGTCGTCAAATTCTGGCAGCATCCGTGCTGACGGCACCTTTGATGACGTGATTCGCTTCGTGATGCTGCCCAAGCAAAGCCACAAGGCGATTCTGGACAAACATTACAGGACCTATCCTACTGCTGCAGTTCTTGATTATTCGTTTACCGATACCACTGGAGATGTGATATTTAATTGGGAGACTGTCGGCGACGGCGCGCAGTTGCTCATGCTCACCTGGCCTCATCATAGAGTCAGCATGGTGGATGGTAACTTCCCGTCGACAGACTCTTTGGCATATTTGACAACAAAGGTAATACTTTATGGTCAGATTTCAGTGAATACTGGCTAATCCTTTTAGGGCTGGATGTATACCGCTGTGGGTAACCAGTGGAGGATGAGGCACGAGCTGTCTTCCATAAAATGGAACCCGCCTCGTCCTCTAGATGATTCCTGCTCCGAGCCAGTACTGAAAGGGCTCGAGTATGAAGTATCACTGCTTGATGCTTCAAAAGCTCCTGTTCCAAACGACTTTTATTACTGGGGTGGAACCTTAGCTACTCAGTCGAGACTAGCTCTGATTGCGTAAGTTGTCTTCCTTGGTCATCGATTCTTGTTCAAAGGGCTAACAGCGGTGCGTCTAGTGATGACCTTGGACGACCAGACTTGGTACGAAAAGTAGTCGACTACCTTAGAGCGTCCTTCGACAATTGGTTCCAGTCGTCTTCTCCGACCCTTCCAGCTTATGAAATCGCGTGGGGCGGAGTTGTGAACAAGGCCGGAGCGTCGAATGCATATGTTGACTTTGGCAATGGCTTTTACAACGATCACCATTTCCACTACGGCTATTTCCTTCATGTCGCTGCTGTGATTGGCAAGTTTGATGGAGGCTGGGTTTCGGAGCATAGAGACTATATTAACTGGTTCGCTCGGTAAGTGAAACAAAACAAAAAAGTCCCGTCCTGGCTTTTCTGACGAAATGCTTACATGCCACTTCTGCAGCGACATTATAAACCCATCGTCGCGAGACCCTTACTTTCCGATTACGAGATGCCGTGACTGGTTCGCTGGTCACTCTTGGGCCTCAGGTATCGCAAATGGAGCCGGCAGCCGCGACCAAGAATCCTCTGGAGAGGCGATCAACGGGTATTACGGTGCCTTGCTTTGGGCGTCTGTGGCTCTGTCGCAAGACTACGTCAATTTTGCTAAGCTGCTGCTGGCCACAGAGCAACAAGCGGCTCAGGTTTACTGGCACTTGTATCCTGACCAAAGCGCTACGGATAGAGACAATCCGTACCCTGAGCAGGACATGCGCGATCTGGTGACTATGGGTAACGTGATGGACTGGCAATCTGGTGCCTGGTTATTCTGGGGTAATCAGCGAGTCCAAATCGCGGCAATTCAGATTTTGCCTCTTATCCCGGCAAACGAGGTATGTATTTCTTTGCTTGGTTTCTCGTCTTTTGGTGCTGTTACTGACTTATTCAAGGTATTGTACGACAAGGAATGGGTTGATAACGTCTGGTCGTACACGATGCCAGAGCTATTGGATCCCAAGATTGGAGACGAGTGGTAAGTAAAAT
The DNA here is from genome assembly GCA_002242745.2 of Lecanicillium sp. LEC01. Lineage (NCBI taxonomy): Eukaryota > Fungi > Ascomycota > Sordariomycetes > Hypocreales > Cordycipitaceae > Lecanicillium > Lecanicillium sp. LEC01. The sequence goes on from NIWZ02000002.1 coordinate 1,133,601, forward strand.
GTGCCATATTATGGTATCGAAGACGAAAGACGAATAAATAATGATGCTGACCACTTCGATAGGAAATGCGTCATCATTGCCGCATATGCAAACAATAATCCACAAGTCGCAGCCGAATGGAGTGCAAATCTTACAAGTTGGGGTGAGTACGCAGCAGAATTTGGATTTCTCGTATTTTGGACTGACTTAAAAGCAGGCTCCGGCAATACTTTTACAAACGAGCTGTTCTTTATCGGGACGCGCCCCAATCCGAGCAACCAGCCAATATGCACCAATCTACCACAGAACCCATACGGCGATTTCAAGATCAAGGTATCGTCTTCGGGCAAGTACGTTGCGGCAGCAAGTGGCGGCGGTAACCTCGCTACGTCGGCTGGTTCTGCCGACGGCGCTGGCGTCTTTTCGAGCGCATATCTGCCCAACTCGGGTACTCTCCAGCTCACCAGCACCAGCCGGTATGTCACGGCGGACCAGTCGGGCAATTATGCATTGTCTGCTTCGCGTGCTGCGGCCTCGAGCTGGGAGCGATTCGTCATTCGTCAAAAGAAGGGAGCTGCCAAGGGCGTGTATACCATCAAGGCTGCAAGTAACGGTCTCTATGTTACTGTTGGGGGTGATGGGTCTCTTATGAACAACGAGGCAAGTGAGCAAGCGGCTAGTGGATTTGAGTTTGTTAGCGTTTGATGACGCAGCTTGGAGGTTTCCAAGATTTATAAAGTGGTTTTACCATCCGTTTGGTTAGGTGGTAAGCGGTTGGTTGTACGTAGCAGGTGGTGAGCTTTTATGTCTTTCTTGGTTTACAACGCGCAAAGTATATATATACGCGAGCTCTACTCGATTTGCTGAATTAGCATGTGTATATGTAATTAAAAGACGCTTTTGCAGGAGAGAGAGAGACAGCAAGGGTCCGGGACAGCAGTCGGTATAGTAGGTACAATGTACAATATTGTTGTATTTTAATTATGTATTATTAGGGTTTGGTGTAGATCAACATTATCGCTGCGTGCCATGTATGGGGTTGCCCAAAAAATAAAAATCCCAGAGGAGAAAGAAAGCACAAGATAATACAGAGTCTGGGGTATGACGACCAGGTCACGCCACCTTTGCCTGCTTGTTGAAGCTAAAAGACGCTGAAGATAAATTATTGCAGAGCGTTCTGAATATGACGAGCAGCAGATAGTTGAGCACCAAGAGCCCGGCTGCCACGCCGATGGCGCCGAGGGTGAACCAGGCCCAAGGACGAGTGCCGAGCCACATGAGGGTTTGCGCATCAGCCCGGTGCCATGTACTGCTCTCCAAGTCGGTAATGTAGGGGTTCAGATTGACGGGCTCGATAACGGTGACGGTTGGCGACGGCAGGGATGTTCGTTGGAGCAGGTAGTCTTTGACGACGAGGCTCAGGAATAACGGGCCGGAGGAGAGCATGATGTTGACGTATGGTAAGAGTTCGGCCCAGAAGCGGGTGGCGGCATAATAGGCCGGAAGCTGGGTAATGGCAATGGTAAAGGCGGGGTGTCTGGCCGAGGAGATCATGAGGTCGTTGGTGACACCGGTCGGGACTGTGGACTTGAAAACGGCAATGTCTTGCGAAGAATCGTCATTTTCCACCTCGTGCATAGGAAAGGTCTGGTTGCAAATCGTGTCCATGTCGAGGTAGATGCCGCCATAGTGATGGAGGACAAAGTATCGGATGGCATCGGCGCGTTGGATAGGAAACGCGTAATTATCCCATGAGTCGACAAACCAAGAGTATTCTTTGGCGAGGAAATCATGGGCTCCTTCGTCGGTCCAAAGCTGTGGAAAAAAGAAGAGGCTGGTTAGCGACATGATGCAAAACTAGACGCCCTGATGCGCAAATAGGATTACGCGGCTAGGGAGCTCGTCGGAGGAGAATGATTGGCTATTGGAGACAAGGCGCCGTCTTGACGATTGTTGCAGTAACCAGCAACGAGGGGGGTAGAGAGTATGAATGGATCGGCAACGTACCTTGTACTCGTAGTCAGAGTAGGCCTCTCTGCAGCTCCTCTGAGATTCTACCCACTTTGCGGGAATGGTGTCATTCGGAGTCGTTTGGTGTAGGATTCGCGGGATCTTGTGTTTTGCGCCTAGAGTGGGCGACGGTGCCGGGCCGACATCGTGGAGGGTCAGGCGGGGACTGAAGAGCTCTTCGTTGCGGGCGAGGAGGGTGATGAGCGGCTCAAGGGCGCAGACGAGGAAGACGACGACGGAGACGTCTATCAGCAGCAGGATAAAGGTGGTTCTCTTCTGCCTGGGGAACAGGCGGCATCGCTTGGATCGTGGTGTGCGAAAGGGCCTCGAGTCTCGCTCTCGACTGTCTGCCGTCTGGCTCTCCTCCACTGGCAGAGCCTCGTATTTGGTCGTCGACGCCGCCGCTGGCGAGCTACTACGCGTCCAGCGGCGAAGATATCGCCAGGCGCTGGCCATGTTGAATGCTGGCTGCTGGTTCTTAAGAAGCCTGGCCCCCTTTTTATGATTCTGCCCGTGTGTGGCTTATATTATCGTCTCGTCTTTTGCGACAAAGTCTGCTTCCAGCTGGCGTCGCTTGTCGGTTGTAATGGGCAAGAAGGCAATTGAAGGGAAGGGGTCGCGTGGTCGTGCCAGGAACCAAGAGGGACACGGGTGGAAGGGGATGAGTATAAAAAAAAAGGTTGCACGTGTGGAAGTACATAAACTTTCCCGGGCCGAGCAGGTACCTACCTCCTACTGGGGAGCGTAGGTACCTACTTTAGTGCCCAGATGAGCTGTGTCCCTACCTAAGTACCAAATGTGGTTCGCCTCCAGGCTAATCGAAAAAAAAAAAAGCAGGTACCGTGGGTCGCACCAGGGACTGCTACACAGGCTGTCTACTTAGGTAGGTAGGTCGAGTACTGCTACTGCGCTACAGGCGAAAAAGGTACTAGGTACTAAGAAACCCGCCAACAATTTTGGGGATGTTGTGGGAGGAAAGCGTACCTGGACAGTGATGAGAAGTACCGGGTACCCTTTTGTGAGGTGGGTAGCGCGTTACGTAGCCATCGGCCCACCAAACATTCGGTAGGTACAGGTACGAGTAACCTTACCTTCGTGGTAGGTATTAGCGTTCAGGTCTGTTGAGCGCTGTAAACTGCTCCTACTAGGTACTACCTAGGGAGCCCTCGGCAAGTACCTCTTAGGGGTGGCCACGAATGTGATGCCTCTGGCGCTGGCGCTGAAGGAGCGGCACACCTCACGCTGTCGCACGACACATCCACTACAGGCTCTGCCGGACCAGCGTTGACAGGGCGGGACGACAGCCAATCACAACCATATGTCTCGCCCGTAAACTGGAGTTTTACATTTACGCGTAGGCCCTGAGAGGCCTCCTAACGCAGCGCGTCATCAGCCCTAAACAGACCATGTCCAGGCGGCTGTCAAGTGCTGTGGCTGCATGAACAACTCACTAAATGGTGTTCTCGCAGTGCTATCCGATCTGCTGCATGACGTACACTGACGTACTGGCAGGTGTGCACGTCTGGTAGAGCCGCGCCAAAGAAGCCGAGGAGTCCCTAGGAGCTTCTTTTTTTTTTTTCCCTCAGCAATGACGACAAAACTATCACGGACTCGCAAGCCACCAAAGGCACAATTGCATTGAATAGCTACTCGTAAACCAATACAGAGGTTGCCATTCTATGAGCCCCCACATTGCTGGCAGAAAAAGCGCCGCAGAACTGAAGGGTGTCTGCCTCTACTGTTTCACCCAAGTGTTATTAATGCAAGGCTTTGTTGAAATTACCTCAGCTATCCGCCCCGGAGACACCTGGTACAGGGCACAAGGTATTGTTAACTTGGTACGTATCCTCATGGTAGATGTTAATTGCTGTACTCGTACGGACTATGTACGGACTACATGCAGCAATGCACGGCAATCGGCCGGGGCCGTATTGCGCAAACCGTGTGGCTCAGACAGTCGCGTGCTCAGCTACATCTACGTGTACTTGTCCTCGTTGCTGCTGCGGCGTTTGAGCCATTTCGTCACAAGTTCATTCAATACTGTATCAAGTATTACGTCGTGGCACGCACCTGTTGTTCCCGCTTCGGTTGATAGCGCAGCCTGGCACTCAATGAAAGGTTTTCAGTACGAGTATCTTAACCGATGTATAAATAAAGACATCATCTACGGCACGGATTCGTGAGGTACGCGTAAGACGTCCTGTAATATTTCCCTTTTGCTGCCACTCTCCCTCTGCCAAGCCTTGCTTTGGCGTCTGAACCTCCCCCCGGTCGAAAGATGGTGCTGATCAGCAAATGTCGTTAAATAATCCCCACTGATTGGGTGGCGCCATTTACTGCGACTGGGTATCTAATCCAATACTTAGACAGGCCATTTCTGTCGATATAAAGCGACATTCCACAAATTGATTAGTCGTCATATGGTAGCTATGTACAGTACGAGTAGCAGACGACGAGGCAGGCTGTGTCCTACTCATCACTACAATGTCTATAATGAGCTATTACCCCTATGTTGACGTAAAGCATCAGGCTGCAGCAACAGGGGGAGAAATTATCTCGTAGCGCGGACCCCTCCACGGCCCTGTGGGGGATGAATCCCACTATAAGCCAAGCCATCAACCCGCCGCTCACGCTAGTATCGGTCGGGAATATTACGTCCTCCATCTCCTCGGAGATATTCTCTAACAACCAACGAGCACCTACGAGTAAAAGCTGGTTTTAGTAGGATTTAGACGGTACCCGGAAATATAACCAAAAAAAAAAATCACGCTTTGTATGGTCCGATTCCATTCATCCACCACCACTGCTACCCATTACATATGGTGATGTACTTTTTCTAGTCGTACAAGCCGTCGTCGTCATGACGAACGAGTCCAAATCCGGAAGTATAGGGTACTAATTACTCGTCGCCCATGTCCCGCAACAACAAAGACGCGCTTTTTAAAAATGCAAGTAGCACCATCCGCTTTGTGAGAAAATGCTCTTGTAGATTCCTGTCTGCTTTATTACGGTCGTGTCTTAATCACGCGTTGGTTGAGCTTGGTGAAGGGGCTTAAATGATTGACGATACGTTGCTTTAAACTTGTACTATGCCACGACTTTTCTAAAACCCATAATAGCCCCTAATTGAAACCGTTGTAGCAAATATTAATGAGGAAAAAAAAGATAATAAGTTGCTTATAGATGAACACGCGCTAGTAGTAAAACCACATTCCTATATCATCACTTTACTTGGACCTTGGCCCAGTAAATGTACGATGCAACAACATCAACGGCTCCGCGCCGAGGCGAGAGAACAAGACCGGCCGCCGTCCAACCTTGTCCGATCACCTTCACAGAAAATCGAAGAATATCCGCAGCCCTTTGGTAAACATTTCTTGTGGAGAGTAAAGATGCCATACTTTCTATATATACCTAACACGGTACATTCTTGTTATTAAATTACAAAGTTACAGGGTCATACTGTGCCGGAGACTGCGCCACAACAGTGTTCTCCTCTCACTGTAATATCGCACCACATTCTCCCTACTCAGTCTTGTCCTTTCCTCTCCCAGCACCGAACACAGCGGTCATGCCCTTGACAACCAGCCAGGAAGCAAGCAATCCGTGAAACCACTTGCCAAAGCGCGACTCCAGCAGCGTAGGCTTTTCGTCCCTCTTCCGCCAAAGCCAGGTTTCATTGACAAAGACGACCATTCCTGCAGTCTCACTTGCCGCCGGTTCAATCACGGACAGAATCAGACCACGAACAGGAGGTCCTGTATAGGATGGCGGAGTGTGAATCAGCAGTTCAACTCGTTCAGCGCCGGCCTGGTCAACTTTAGCGTAGTGAGAAACTTCATAAACACCATTCACCAAATCTCCGATGCCAAAGGACAAGCCCTGGATCCAACGCCGGGTAAAGCTATCACGGCACTCCTGTTCCTTGAGCATAGCGCGAATCATCATGGCTTGCGGTGTCCAGCTAAATGCCACGTGAGCTGCCTGCAAGTATTCCTTGAGCAGCCTTGATGGTTGGCTTGCTGCGTCAGATGGTTGGTCAACGGCATCGTCTTGTTGCGCTTCTAGCGTCGTCAGAGACACTGGATTCGAGGTAGCCCGCTCAAAGCTCACAACCCATTCGGATCGACTCTTCACCACCTCTGCTGGCAGGCTTTCGGGCAGTAGGGGGACTTTGACATCGTTTGACGCGGTTTGCGAATTAGATAAGCAGCCCGACGACACTGTGCAACTCTTTCGAATTGTCCACGTAAAGTAGATTGAATAGGCTGCGGGGATGATCACGGGAACCAGCACCAGTGCAGCACGACTTGCGGAAAAGCCGAAAGGCGGGAAAGAAGGCAGAGACATTGCAGGTGCTAAAGTGATTGCATTAACGTCGGAGTAGTATTATGCTGCGTAACGATTGTGTGCAGCGTGTTCGCTGACAGCTGAAAAGAAAAATTGCTCGTCTGCCTGAGGCTTGCCTCCGCTGGGGCCGCGGCCAGCTCCGAATTGAAGCTGAGCTGCTGAGACACGGCACAATTGTTTACTTATTTATATTCTTTTATTCTTCGAAAAGAACACGAAAAAATGTAATAGGTTATTTGTTATTTAGCTGTTACCAGCCAAAGTATGACCGATATCATACATACTATGTACTCCAAGTCTCTGACAAGCTCCCAGACATTTATTTTTCGCTGCGCACATGGCCTGCTTCAGCATCTGCCTCGTTTGTCTCATTCGTCTCGTCGTCCGATGAGTCGATATCCTTTGCCAGAGTCTGCTTGTCATTGAGCTTGGGATTTCGTGTCGACAATGCAAACGCAACAAGCGGAACGCTTAGGCAGATTCCAGTGATTGTAAGTAGTCTCTGGATGTACTGGTATGCGTCAACCATGGCATCCCGCTCCGGAGTACCAATTGGGTAGTTTCCAATGACAGTCAACGGAGAGCCATACGCCTCAGTAGCCAGTGTTGCGTTGATACCACTCAGGCGGCTTTCTAGCGCTGACGGAAGCAGTTGAGTCCAAAGAGCGCCAGAAACGGTGTTGCCGAGCGCAGAGCCAATATTATAGGTAGCAAGATAGACTCCCGTCATGACTGCGAGGTTTTCGTGTTTCAGCCCTACCTGCAGCGACGCTTGAGCCGGGTATGGGAACATGCCGCCGGCCATACCAAGGACAACCTGACCAGCGATGATGCCAATGCGTCCTTCAGCGCTTGGGCTGCCGCGGAATCGGATGAGCAGACCAAATGCGACCATGAATAAACAAGTTCCTGCTACGATGAACACCTTGAGCCTGCGCACCTTGTAAACGAGCAGCCCAAGCAATGGCCCGATGATGACACTGACAAAGGAGTACAGGGACAAGACTCGGGTGGCAGTTTCGATGCTAAAATCAAACGCGACTTGCAGGACAGTAAATAGATAGTCACCCTGCATTGTCCATGCAAAATTGAGGAATAGGGCGATACCCATCGGGCCCCAGACGCCGCGATCCTTCATCAACCTGAATGGAACGAGGGGATGTGGCGCACGGAGCTCCCAGATGATGAAAACAGGGACGCAAAGGATGCCGACAACAAGAGGTGCAATAATATGCGCCTCGCGCCAACTCCCGTTTAAACCTCCGGCAAGCGTGAGAGGCGTGAGAATGAGAGCAAAGACTGCAATGACGAGAATGATTCCAATGACGTCAAGCACCCAGAATAGCTCTAGAGCAAAGTTTTTGAAGCCGAACAGCTCAAACGACGAACGATAGCTAGAAAGCGCGCCATGCTTTTTTGCCCGCCAACCGACGACGGATAGACTGATAATCAGAGGCATGGCGCACACTGGGTAAATGATGCACCACATTCCGACACCCCACTGCCAGGTAGTAGAAGCTAGAACAGATCCAGTCACATTACCACTAACCCAGGTGTTGATGATGAAAGGAAGTGCTGGAATGTAGCTAAAGAAGAGACGAGCCCTCGTGGAGGATATATCTGCAACAATGACTTCAACGAGAAGAATGACCATGGTGTAGCCAACTTGATAAATGACACTGCCACCGGCAAATATTTGGACATTGGTTGCAGCAGCCTCTATCACGGTCCCCAGGACGTAAAAGAAGACGGAGAGGCAGATGAGCTCCACGCGGCCAAAGATGTCGGCAATCTTTGCAGATGTCGGTTGCGCCGCGGCCGCGATGACGGAGCGGACGACGTTGATGGTTGCGAGTAGTGAATGCTGCCCGTAAGAATCTGTTGCTTTGGTTTGATAGACGCCGCGAGTCTGTCCGTCGAGACCATATGCGTAGGCAATCAAGAAAACACCAAAAAAGATGAAGACACGGTCAGTCAGTGTTATGTAAGCCGAGATGGCCTCTATACGCTTGACACCAGGCGATGTAATATCTCTCACAGCGTCGGCGGCTGTCATGGCTTCGTGGTTGTCACCACCGCTGCCAGCACCTTGCTGTGTAGCAGCTGGGACATCCCCCGACCCAAGTGCGGAATCATCGGTCGCGAATTTTTCGGTCGCCATGGTTGGGAATCGTAGATGAAGGGCCGCAGCTTAGTAGAGCGAGAAATAACCAAAGTTGGCGCTGTCAAGCAAGCGCAGGCAAAAACTCTAGCGATTCCGGAAACGGAAACGAGAGAGGGTTCAGAGAAGTGGCGCGACTGACGGCGGCAACGGCCTGTTTATAAATAGCCGGAGAGGAAAGGAAAAGCTAGTCTAAAAGAGAGGAAAAAACACTTCGGACTAGCAGATTGATTAGATAGATTAGATGGTCCAGTGGCACAATTTGCTTCCTTCCTCGGGCTGTTTTGCAGCCAATGCCGGCTTGGCCGTAGAGATGTCAACGGTTTACGACGTAAATCCGCAAGCGCGGCCCACAGCCAAGGCCTAGACACTGTTCTTTTGCAGTAATTGCGTACCAAAAGGATCCGTGAGTTAACTGCTTTTTTTTTTTTTCGCCCTGTCTCCGTTTTGATTTCGCCAGACAGCCCATCTGATAACGATCCTTGCCCGCGACTCGGCCATTCAAACCCACCCCGACAAGCCATCTGAGTTGCGCCAGCCAATTACAGACGTCAATGCTGACAAGCCACTCCCCACGGTAGTCTCACTAGCATCCAGACCAGACGCAGCTGACTTCGGATCTGCCGAATTTTGACAGGCCAGTGGGCCGAATGAGAGATATATTTGCGCTTGTACGGGCAACGGTGACAAGGTATGAATAGTTCTCGGCTGTCAAGGAGATTGAGCTTTCGGCACCAAGCTCTGGAAAGCTGTAGAGACAAGAGATACTGTGAAACAAACCACCCAAACCAAACGGGAAATTGAGTCGTAAAACAATGAGCGGTTTTTTTGGGTTACGGTATGCCCCTCTGTTTTCGCGGGGTGTCTCAGCTATTACCCGCCGCCCGGCTAATACGTGCCATCCACAAAGAAGCTCGCTACTAATTAAAAGAAAGGGTCTATTTGCGAAATCGTTTAAATAAGAGAAGCGCGAGTCAGTGAAGCAGCTTTCTTTAAATGGGGACCATCTAGCCTGTACATGCCCTGCACGTACCGTATATCCCAGTCCTGTGATGGCTATTGTGGAAGCGTATAATGACAGTGGCCCGAAACCAATCGCCTGTCTTCCACCATTCTCTAGCATACGCCAATACGTCCAGGAGAAGCTTCCCGGGCGCAGCTATACTTTGACTGTAGTGATACGCACGCCACCCAAAAGACCCCCTCTGAAAAGTGTATCCACCGTGTCATAGAAAATGAGGAGTGCACGCTCCGGGTTCGGATATTGTCTGTATCGTGCAGCTCTGGCGTGCACATAATCAGACCACTCGGCCGACATGTCCTGAAAATGCACGTCGCCAAAGCCGGATTCTTCCAAATCACGGATGTACTGCTCACGGCTCGGCAGGTAAGGGCATGCGACGACTTCTCGCAGCTGGCATTGGGCAGTTGAATCAAGAGGCTTCCGCGCAAAAAAGTCCTCGACATACATCTTGCCACCCAATGGAAGCATTGATGCTGCCTTGCGAAAGACAGCCTCACGATCGGGAATGTGCAAGATGCACAACATCGACGCAATGTGGTCCACGGGCGTCGCAACCGCCATTTGCAAAAAGTCGTCATTTACAGACCGCACACTCGCCTCCATGCCGTTGCGCTCGGTGATTGTCTCTGCCAAGCTGTGTATTTCGGGCTGTAGCTCCACGCCGGTGACGTTGACGGCGTAGTGCTTGTGTAAGAAACGTCCTGTCGCGCTGTATCCTGACCCGATATCCAGCACCGTTTCTCCAGGTCGGAGCTTGAGCTCCCTTGCAGCGTTATGAAGTGCATCATCGCCCAGGTAATGCATGCAATCGAAAGAAGCTGTATCTCCAATATCCCAACGCTCTTTCCCCTCCAGAGCAGTCATGCACTCTCTCGCCCGCGCCAGACCGTACAGCGCCATATCAGCGACCTGGTAACCTGGGCTGGCGGATCGGGCCTCGCCGCCCTGAGCCGACATACTTAGTTTAAAAGATTAGGCAAAAGGTGAATATTGATACTTTATAACAACAGTATATTTTGAAGGAATCTATCGAGAAAGTAGAGGCCGGAGCTGCTTGAATTTAAAATATTGTCTCGAGCATTCCATTTTCTGCGTCGTGGATGGGGCTTTTGCAGAAGCCCCAATGCATGACTGGGCTGCGCGTCCAAGATCTGCAGTGATACTTTACGCGCGCATATTTCCGCCATTGCTGTGTATCAACTGCATGTGGGCGGGGTTAAAATTGGTCGTCGAAAGAATCCGACAGAAGGTCCAATTGAGGGCGCTGAAGTCGACAAGAATGGCATGCACATCGCTTTACTTGACCCAAAACGCTCCCTAGTGGCGAGCTGAAAAACCCTTTGCTTGCGAGCGTCAGCCGCATGAAGCTGCAAGTAACAGTGCGACGGTTGGTTTTCCCTTTCAGCATCGCCTCTGGCTCGATAAACAAAGTGAATCCATGTCTGAACAAGTCCAAGGCCCCCAAAACCTCCCCTTACCGGGGGGGAAAGTTCACGAGCTCCCCGACGACTTGTCCGAAGCGCTGTCTTCCGACGAGCACGCCAAAGCAACTTGGCTCGACATTACGCATCTTGCACGAAACGAATTCATTTGCTGGATCAATGATGCCAAGCAGGAAAAGACTCGAGAGCGTAGGATCTCACGAACGGTGGAGCAGCTTAACAATGGCAAACGCCGGCCTTGCTGCTGGCCTGGTTGCAGCCATCGAGATCGCAATGGCAAGTAAAGGATTTGGTTCTGGCTCGTTTAACTAGATTTGTTTGTGAATTGGAACTGTCGTGGAGAGTATCGAGGATGTGGCCGCATTGCCTAAAATGAACGCGCTATGTGTATTTTGGAAGCGAGATGCTTCATGGGGGGTTTGAAGAAGCACGAGCTACTCCAAGAAGATGGACCGGATTATGTATAGAGTGTTCACTACACCTACATGGTCGCCTGGCTCACCTACAAGCCATCGTTTATAGACGCTGTTGGTCTCGTATATCTATGCATTTATCAACGTATTGCGGTTATCTGGGAATAACAGCTCTGCTGGTGTGTTCCCAACTCAACCTGACGTTGTGTGCTCGCACCTGCACATGGAAAAATTTAGCTCGGCCCCCATTGGCGTCTGCACCTCGGCCGCAGGTGAGTGAAGCACTGCTTTCAATATTTCCTGACATTCAGCAAATTTTGAAAGCTTTGCTACTGCACTGGCTCCTTTTCGGGAATAGTACTGACCGTCTAAGCCTTGGCCTTGGTGGCTTATCCCCAAGCGCCGGGAAGAGGTTTGGGGTTTGAGAACTAGGTTGGAGAAGAACGAGTGTCGTCGTCCCCCGAAATAGCCGTCGGAATACTCGCCAACATCCGTGAGCGAGCCCCACTAGGCGGACTTTGAGATTGAGTCTATCATAATATAAAGATGGGAAAAGATAAACATCCTCTCATGCCCTACCCGTGACAGTTGAGTTTTCGGCCTAAGCAGCTTGCCGAACTGGCGGGGGGCCCTGCGACAAAACAAAAACGAAGCCCGAAAGACCAGCCGAGCCTTTAGCCTCACCAAAACCGCACCACAACGCGGCGACGTATGTGCTTTACATTCCTAATTAGCAGTAGCATCTGTAACGTTAAACTTTAGCAGTTGACTTGGAACTACAAATTGGCACTAGCTTTCAACCTAAATAGGCAAGATCACAACTGTTCCCCGCTGCTTGCCAGTACAAGCGGCATTTGACAAGCATCATTCCGCAATAGGCAAGTACAGAACGCTCTCAACCAATTGTCCCCCCGCCCTCCTGAAACCTCGGGTCTATCCCGAGCACAGGAAAATCCCAGTCAGGTCATTACACTACAGGTATTCCTGCTGAAACCAATCCCTCGAGACACAAGCTCTGATCTATTGAAAGCATGAGATCCGGCCTATAGAGCGCAGAACAGAAAGCAAGAGGAGACCGAGAAGCAAGTCAGGGCACAGACGCGGCGCATTACGAGTCTAGAATAGCCGCGGTACAATCACGACAAGCGCTCCGTTGCTGGGCTTATTTTTTCTCTACGGAAGCAAGTTCGGAAGGTAGCAGTTAGGCGAATACTAGATAACAAACTAATACTCCACTACTGCTGATCACGCTCTAAATTCGCACTAATAAGGTAGCATTGCCAGCGGCTTCTAGGTAGTGCTACGTGGTGACAGCAGCCGTATTTAGCCGCTAGCTAGCAACTCTACGTGGGCGAGACCTCAAGACTTGCTTGATGACTGCTGATGCTCAGCGTCTGAGCTTCCCCAGTCACGGATTTCTGTATTCCTTGGGATGCAGATCTCCAGGAGTTCCCGGCCTCAAACCTTACTAGTATTCCGGATAAGTCAACCTCGGCCTCTGAAATACTTTCTCACCTTTGCACGTGCTCTGCAGCGTATGTTTGGATAACGGCCGCCGGTCGATCTAAGTGAGAATTTTGTTTTCCGATCCACGGAAGTAATCCGGCAACTAATGGCGGTCTGGTGCGAATTTTGAAGGCCTGACTCTGTTGAAGCCCGGTGGGTTTGGAAGCGGCGGTAGGTCATGAATGCCACGTGCATGTGTGTGCGCGTCGTCGAAAGTCCGGTAAAAGCAAGACAAAAAACAACTGCTTGACTTATTCGTAAGCAGCTAGTCGCTTTCATTGAACCGGAAAACGCCATTATAATAAAATAAATTAAGCTGTTTTGGCAGGTATCGTGCGCTGCTAGCCTAGCTTCGGTGCTCCTGTGGACGGCTCCCCCAAAGCGGGGCATGGAATAGTGCTAAGGTGCCAAGCCAACTCAAACTGTAACCCTGTTATTCACAACTTCCTCTTGAGGAAGCTAAATCTGATAGGAATAGGTTTACAATAAAGCGTCGATTTTGTATTCTCCCAAAAATGCGATTATACGCCGATAAGAGGCTGCAGGGTTTCATCTGTCAGTCCCTTATCCGCACCACTATATAAAGAGCCTCGACTCCCTTCCAGAGTCTTGTCTTCTGGCCATCCAATTCTACTTCAAGCTCTTTTGATTCCAAATACAAGCCCATTTGCACAATGTTGTCCAGTGCGCTTCTCATTATTGGCACCCTTGTCGGCGCCAGCCTGAGCAATCCTATTTCCTCCACCCCAACTGGGTTCTGTCGCACACCCAGTCTGTCCGAGGAAGAGAAGCAGCATTCACGCCAAAAACTTGCAGGTGCTAATGTTTTGTCCCGGCTTCAAGAGACAAGTGTCATAAATGTTCCAACATACTTCCATGTTATCGCAAGCTCACGTACTGAGGAAGGGGGATATCTCAAGGTGAGTCTATCAATTTCTCCTGTTGAGATAAGTCACTGACTCAGGGAGTTAGGAGAGCACTATGATGGCTCAATTGGAACAGCTGAACAGTGACTACGCTGGAACTGGATTTAATTTTACCCTCATGGACATTGACTGGACTGTCAATTCCGGCTGGGCAAAGGACCAAGACACACTAAACATGAGGAGGCAGCTGCGCAGAGGCGGGTACAACGCTCTCAACCTGTACTTCCAAAACTCATTTGAAGGAGGGTATTGCTACTTCCCCAAGCAGGTTGTAAGAGGCAGTAATGACTTTTACCGCGATGGCTGCTACATCAGTATGCTTACCGTTCCCGGTGGCTCAAGCGAGACCTTCAGCGGTGGAAAGGTCGCAACGCACGAAGTTGGCCACTGGCTCTTTCTCTACCACACTTTCCAGGATGGCTGCTCCGGCGAGGGCGATGAAGTAGATGACACTCCGGCAGAAGACCATCGCGCCGGTGCACAAGGCTGTCCCACTGGTAGCGACACCTGCTCCAGTCTCCCTGGCTTGGATCCTATCCATAACCACATGACTTACACTGCAGAGTACGTTTCTAACTGCAACCACCCTGGCATGACGAGGAGACACTGACGTCCTTTATTTAGTCCTTGCCGCTATGAGTTTACGACGGGTCAAATCACACGCATGACTGATGCATGGTATGCCTATCGTGAAGGAAATTAGCTGCGCCTGTAGCCTGCGAATGGCCGCCAAGAATCTGAGGAACAAAGCTTCGCGACACAGACATATCCGATAAAGAGAAAAAAAAAGAGGCGGAAAAATCTGTCAGAAAGAAATGTAGACCATGTGAAGTATGATAGAAACCTGCAACAAGGTGTGCTATATTCACGCTCACCAAGATGTCCTTGCGCCCCAATCAGTCATCTTCCTCTTCTTCACCTTCCCTCTTTTCTCCCGGTCGTACACTAAACACGATAACACCTGCCACAAACTGTAAACTGGCCGCATAGAAGAATGGCAGGCCAAGCCAACCACCTCCCAATTTTAGCCCAAGATTGAAAGTTGCAGACAAGGACGGGCCGGCCACAAATGCCCCAATCGCTCGCATCATTGCGATGGCCACGTAAATAAGACCACTGTGACTATTATGCGCCACAGAAGCAATCAGGCTAGCCAGAGCAGGGGTGTAGCCTTTACTTAGCTCGTAAATAGCGATGCCGAGGATGACCCATGGAGTCGTCGGAGCAAAGCCTGTAGCTAAGCTGCCGAGAACTAAAATGACACCACTTACGCGCGTGAGCCACACGTCCTTGTTGAAAGCGGTATAATGGAACCTTTGTAGCAACAGTTGACTAAGAGCAGGTAAAATAATGGCGAACAGCGCAAGATCAATAGACCCGCTAATGGTCGATATCAGGCCAGCCTTTTCACTTTGTCAGCAGACGAACGAATGCGTGAACAGCCGGTTTGTTAGTGCAGCCTACCTCACCCCATGTCCAGCCGTAGCGCTTTGTGACATACTGCAACCGGATCCCGACCTCTTGGCCGCCTATTGTTGTAAGCAATTGGCTCACAAGCAAGAAACCCAGTAGAATGTTATTCCAAAACAGTTCGCGGAATACCAGTCGTGCGTTACTGGCAATAGAACCTAAGCTTAGTTGAAAATCGGCAGATGTAGTATTACGATTGCCGCTGTCCGTTTGCTCGTCATTCCTCTTCCGCACATCTGGAAGTGCAAATGTGAGAACAAGGGCAAGCCCCATGAGACAAAGGCCTACTATTTGTGTGACGATAGGACCTTTCTTCATGGTGAGATAAACCAGAGGCCCCGAAGTAAGATTTGACGCCATGGAGACGGCGTGAAGATAAAAGAAGGTTGTTGTTCTATGGGTTGTCAGCCGCGAGAGATATTTTGATAGAGGAAGGTTAAAAAGAAAAGGCCTTTACCTTTGCTTCTCTCCTGAGAGTCCATCGGCAATGGTGTACTTCATTCCTTCCCATCCGATGGATCCGCCACCAATAAAGGTCAACAAGCAAAATGCCCAGATCAAGCGAACATCGTAGACATCGGGGCGCAGACCTACGCTTCATGTCAGCCTTTTGACGGGGGAGGGAATCTTGGAATGCAACTATGGGCGACACCCAAAGTCGAATTCGGTTGCCGATGATCAAAAACCAGCAATAAGACTCACAGACGATCGTCTCCAATCCAAGACTGATAATATTGCCGAGGAAAACCAGAAATAGTACTCGTTTCGGACCGTATTTGTCTGCAATCATTCCGTATGGCAATGCCATGAGCAGCCCTGGCAAAATCCCCAAGCTTATTTCCCAGGCTCTAACAAACGAAAGCATGGCTTGCACGTCGTCGCTCTTGCATATCGGATCGTTATAAGGATCTTGAATATCCGGATACTTTTGAGAACAGATCGCTCCTTCTATAAGTTGGCTAAAAGCGACGCTGATAAAATCCATTGAGAACTCGAAGGCGACTGTAATTAAAATGGCAGGTATCGCAGCGCGGAGTATTTGGGCGACGGTCGCGTCTTCAAGCACGGGACGGGCCGAGGGTGCGTCGGCTTGATCGTTTTTGCCGCTGCTGCGGAGCAACGGACTTCGCTCATCGTTCTGCTGCGGCCTCATTTTCGCCGTTTTCTTCTTCGACAAGTTGCGGTGGTGCGAGGATTCGCTTCCTCCTCGTCAATGTTGGATGTGTGTTGGGAATGGAACCCTCGTAGTTGGCTACCCCGCGTCAGAGCCTCGTCTGCGCTGCCTTGTTAGCGTACCAGGCGTACAAGGAGCGCCAAAATAAAGGGCGCTAGCGAGCAGCAAAGAGCCATTTTAACTTGGTAAATACTGAATGCCGGTATATTCCCCACGCTGTTCTAGCATGATTTTCAACCTACTTGGTAGAAAAGATTAAGCTTCCGGTACAATTAGATAATTCCATATATATATTATGAGGCATATACTGGATAGTCATATAGAGAAAAAGAGCAAAACCCCAAGATAAACAATTCCATGGTCTAGTCAGTTCCTAGGGTTCGCTCTTGTTTTGCGCCTCAATGTTATGCATCTCCGGCTTTGCCACTGCGTTCCCCCCGTCTTCGAAATCTTTCGTTTGACTATCCTTCTTCGCTCGCCGATCTACTGTTTTAATTATCCTTCCATCTGCCATTTCAACCACAATGTCTGCAAACTCAACGCCGTCATCCCTATGAGTAACTGTAATAACGGTACAGTTTGCAAACTCCTTCGCCATGATGGATTGAAGGCGTTTTTCAGTCTCTAAATCAACATTGCTGGTTGCTTCATCTATCAGTACAATCCTCGAGCGGGTGTACTCTCGGACTAGTATCGCTCGCGCCAGACAAAGTAGTTGCTTCTGGCCGGGCGATAATGCCATACTCTTAAGCGATGCATCGAGGCCGCCACGAGCCTTGATTATATCTTGCAGGCCAACGCGAGCCAGTATATCTTCCAGTGTGTCGTCGAAAAGGCGATGGGTAAGTTTCGGATCATCGTATGGGTCAAGATTCACACGAACTGATGCTGCCAACTCGATACCGTCTTGTGGCACAGTTGTTATTCGAGAGCGAAGGAAGTCTTTATCGACCGTTTTAATATCAGTTCCGTCGATAGCTATGGTCCCAGAATGGACCATTAGATTCAGGAGAGAAAGTATCAGTGACGATTTACCACTATAAAAATGAATCAGTCAGTTCCCGTTGCCACCAAAAGTCCGCTAGCCACGACTTACCTGCCAGTCCGGCCGGTAACAGCAATCTTTTGCCCTGGCTGCACCTTAAAATTGATTTCGTTTAATATTTGTTGCGATCTCTCGCCAGTGGACCTGGGATAAAGCAGTGTCAGTAGAGAGGGACAGACGATCAAAGAGCGTAAAATCTTCACAAGAAACTGACCTGTATCTGGCGTTGACATTTGCGAACTCAATTCCGCCTTCAGTAGGCCAATAGTCTGGAAGCTTTGCCTTCGGCAGCCTATCCACCGGTTTCTCCTGAGGCGTTGTGCGATTAAAGTCCCTTGTGCGGGCTATGGCGCCCAAGGAGGCTTCTAATTCGACCCACGCAGCAATTAAATCATTCAAGAGCTGGCTGAACGTAATAAGGTTAATCATAGCAAGGCCAATGGCGGTTTCCGAAGTCGAGTTGGTGAAGAAAAGAGCCAAAGAAACAAGAGCTACTGCAATGAAACATGTTGATAGCTCTAAAACAAGGGTGAGCCATCGTTGTATGCAAAACATATAGTAGTAAGGCTTTTGCGAGTAATCCAACATTCCGTGGCACTGCCACATGTAGTTAGATTGCCACTGGAAGGCACGAATATGCTGCATGCCGTCCGAAGTTTCAGAAAAGAGTGTAAAAAGCAGCGCATTCGCTTCTAACTCCAGAAGTCGCATCTGCCGGGACGTACGCAGATAAAAGTACTGAACGAAATAGAGTACGATCGCGAAAATTGGTATGATTGCCGCTGCGTAGCTAGACCCGGCAGAAATGATGCCGAGACTTACCAAAGCAATACAGAGTACTACAAATAGCAGTGTCAGTGCTATCTTTCAGTAATGCTTAGGGGGTACTTACTGAATACAACCTCTAGCAGTGATATTGGGAGCATTTGGGCAACAAGAGTCATATCTTGACTAAATCTGTGTGAAAAACAGTCAGAGCATGCTCAACCGCAGGTGCAATAGCGCTCGCATCAGCCTGAACTTACCGTGAGAGAATTGAACCGATGTCAGTTTCGCAGATGAATGAAAACGTTGATCTACGCAGTATGTTAGAACACCCAAGGGAGATTATGGTGAAACTATTTTATGGCTTTCATACCCCTTTACCGTCTTCAACAAATTCGAATGTAAGCCGTTCGACGCAGCGGGAGCAAGAACCAAGTAATAATATCTGGTTTTGATGTGTCAGTAGTTTGGTGTCGCCGAGCAAGCATTTCCCCTCCCACATACAGAACCATAACAACTGTGAGCAGCACGTAGGCGGCCGACAAGGCCGCAAAGCCACCGAAATAGGCGTAGTTGGTCGGATTCGTGTCATACCAAATGCGTAGAAATATTTCTAGCATATAGATAAGCATATTTCCAGAGGGTGAAGGAAAACATGCAAAGTGCGAAGCGAGTCACTTACGAGGAATTTTCTCTCCAGCCCCGGTGACTGCTGTCAAAAACACCCAGAGGGCAACCCGGCTCCATCCCATTTCTTTCAGATAATATGTGTAGAGGCTCATGTCTCCTTTTCGACGCACCCAGTTGTAATTGTCCAGTTCAGAAGCTTCTGGCACATCTGCACTTGGCAGCTCAGACACAGGCTCAGATTTCCGGTTCTCGCCGGTGCGGGGCACATTATCCTCTGGCTGACCTGCTAGCTGAGCAGCAGTGTCCCGCACAAAATTTTTGACATTGGGTTCTTGCTGTAGCTCGCCCGTTTGATTGATTGAGAATACAACGTCGGCTAATGGAAGATGCTCCACTGCTACCACGTGAGAATAGTGCAACGGCGTACGATGAAGAGCATACGTACAAATATTGGTGGTCATAACCACTGACGTATCGAACATCCGAACGGTGCTGTTTTTGCGGAAGACCCGTGTCAGAATTGCTTTAGCGGTGGCTAGATCTAAGGCGCTGATCGCATCGTCGAGAACTAGTAGGGGGGCGCAAGCATAGATCGCTCGAGCCAGAGCCTTTTTTCCTCCGATGTTAGTCATACCATAGTTTCAGGCCGGGCTAGCTTAAACGCACCACTCTCTGTTTCTGCCCACCGCTGAGTGTAGAGCCTCGGCTGCCGATAATCGTCTTGTCGCCATCTGAGAATTGTTTCATATCCTCATCCAATGCACAACAGTAGAGGACATCGTTGTAACGATCAGCAATATACTCCGTCTGTGCAATTATATTGTCTCGGATGCTCCAATTCTGAAGCCATGGGGTTTGGTCGCAATATGCGACTTGGCCAGACCCGAGGCGAACGCGACCACTTTGCAGGCCGACTTCGCCTATGATAGCCTTCAGCAGAGTCGACTTTCCGCAGCCGACTGGGCCATAGATCATGGTGACATTGCCGCGGCGGCGGTCCTTCATGTGTGCATTCTTGATCAGCGGTCTGTCTATACTGGGAACGGATAATGTCGCAGCTTCAAGCTCCATAGCACACTTCGATTTGGCCCATACTCCCCCGACAGGCTTTTCTTTAATAACTGTGTCTAAAGTGGCATCATTGTCGTGGTCGATAATTCGCGTGTCCACCAACTCTTCGAGTAATAAATACTTTTGTATTCGACCGAGACAAGCCATTGACCCGACCAAAAAAGGCATACAAACCAGGACCCTGGACAAAGGGCCAGAGACGATTGCGATGACGGACAGCGTTTTGAAAATGTCTGCGGCGCCCAAACCTGTCGATGACCTGGTCCAGAAAAACCCTCCAGCCAGTACAACAACTGGTGTCATCCCCTCTGCCACAGCCTCTTCGGAGACAATTAGCATTTGTGTCCTTTGCAAGCACACATGGACCAAAGAAACTTACGAAGCATATGTAGGACAGCACGAAGCCACCGCTCCTTTGACGAGTACCCAATTTCTTCAAAACGTTTCTTTTGAAGAGACTTGGTCGCCAAAGTTGTGAGTCCAGTCATTTTAAGGCTTTTCAGTTGCGCCAAGATATTGGATGTTGCAGCAATTCGATTTTCAATCTTCTCATTCCACCCAGCACGAGCAACTCCCATTTTCTTTGCGGCGTAGCTGGAGATGACGGTCATGACTGCGTGCAGAATGAGTTTTTGGCGAGCATAACTTCAAAAGGAGATGATACTTACTGAAAATGGGGATGAGAGTGAGGAAGGCGGCGGCACCAACCGTTGTCGAAAGTATGTAGAGTCCAATACCTAGTTCGGCTAAACCGGACCATGTGTCATGAAATAATGGGAACAGACGCTCGACGCCAGATACATCAGTACTCATGAGCGTTAGAGCAGATGCGTTTTTAAGGTCATCGTATGGCAACTTCAATGACTTGCGGAAGATGGCAGTGATGAGAATAGCACGGACGAAAGTTGTCATTCGACAGTTTAAGTGCTCGTAGTAGACGTTGGTTAACTTGTCTTGTGTCAGTAGCAATGCACGATGACACGGCGTTTTTGGTCGCGTGTGCGAAGCGTATACATAAATCCGGCGGAGCACTCACCGCAATGCCAGCGTAGACAATAAAGGTGGCGCCCAAAAGACCGCCAATCGTACTAACGGATGTGTCTCGATCCCCAACGGCCACGATGATGCGCCACACCAGAAATGGTTGAGCCATCCTGAAGCCAATGCAACAAGCCCTAGGTATAAATACAGAGACAAACTCCCAGCATAATGTCTGTGCACCTGCCAGAGCGAGCTTAAATTTAGACGAATTGTTTCCTGTTAGAGCATCAGCCAAGGTCTGGGTGGCACCGTATCGATGCTCGCTTTGTTAGCAGACGTACCCTTTTCCCAGTTGGGCTCAAACCGCTCATGCAAATGCTCAGAGTCGAACTCGGGCCCAGGGTCTGGCAGCTCGTTGATGGTAATGTCCTTTTTGAAGCCCATAATCAGGGTAGAGTTTAGCCATATAAACAAGGAGCGATTCCAAAAACCACTGATAAACTCCTTTCCTAAAGGCTTGCGAAGATATTCGGACTTGATTAGGCGAGCCTTGGATACCTCCTCGAGCGCAACCAAAACTAGTTTGAGTATGACAAGCGCGACAGAAATACCACCGATCGCACCTAAATCCGGGCGTATGAAGTACGACCGAGCTCTGACGATATCGAATAGAGCCGCCATGGCAAGATAGATGCTCAAAAAGGTTGACGTCTTCAATGAATACATATGCTCGACGTACAAAACGATGGCGATGGCGATGGATGCACCAAACGACAGAATAGCTGCTGCTGTCGAGACAACCGATTGCAGCGACTCATTTGTCACATTGAGGATGAGACTGACCAGCTCGAAGACGATCACAGCAGTCACAACGGTCGCCTTTCCTCGCAACAACAAGCCGGAATCGGTACAGGGCTTTTTGCGGATGGCGCGCGTGATGTATGCGGGAGTAGCCAAAATGATCCAGAGCGCAAGAGGCATAGCAAAGACAGTATCCTGAAAACGCAGAGTGAGATCAAAGAATCCACCAACCGCTGGCCCGAAAGAGTCATCGCCGACGAGAGAGCGGGCGAGCCATCGTATTAGGGTCATGTTGGCGGCTGTCATAAAAGGAGATTCACTGTCACCCCGTCGGACGCGACCGAGTATTTGAGGGCGCCTGGTTGTGACAACGAGCGTCTAAAAGCAAAGAGATGTTTCCATTTACAGTGACATAAATCGGGCGGCTGCAAAAAGAGACCATGGGAAACAGTGTCTGGGGAGAAAGCAGTAGTGTGGACTTGGCGTTGAATGTGATCTTTTTGTTGGCGGGGCTCTCAGTCACTAACCAATCCCGGCCCACGGAAGCTTTCGGTGTCGCCTGGGTATGGACCAGGAGCACAGTGCCAACAATGCCTCCAAAAGGTCTACGGGTCGGTACAAAGGGTTTCTTGTGCCTGGTTTCTAGGTATTCATGACCACACAGTACAGCGTTCCATCCCCCGTACTCTCGAATACCTCAAGGGCAAATGGTGTACTCTGGGCGATCGCACCGACCCCTTTTATGCCAGTTGGAATACGGGTGGTTCTCATAGACTGGTATTCCAGAGTACTTGCGCAACGCAAACATGTAATGGTATAAACGCGAAAGGGCGATACAAGTGGAACTTTTAGGCTGTTGATAGTCCGAGGCGACATGTATCTGGATCCCCAACGAGATGTCAGGATTTTGCAGGTCTGGTACTTGCGCTGCTTCCTGAACCTAACGATAAAAGGCTGTGGCACGGGCGGATGGCATGCAGCACAGTACCGGCGGGCCCCCCTGAGTTTTCCAGATATACAAAGTACGGAGCACTCGTACGGCGTACGAGTCTTGTTGAAATGGAGGTGGGTTAGGAGGCTTTGTAGCCGTCAGCCTCTGATACCACCTTACAGATCTGGTTAAGATGCGGGGGTTTTTTCATCCTTTTGCGGGTTATATCTGTAGTGGATCCCCAGTCACTGGTAGGTACTTTTGGTGGGCTAGCCCAGGACAGTTAGCTGGAAACACGACTTCGCCTCTACTATTGCGATTACACAGCATGTATGCGGCTTGTGAGCAGGTTTCCATGACCCACCGAAGTCCGAGACTCGGCTCAAGCTGGTTCCAGTTGCTGGTACTCCCGTATGTAGGAGTTGTGAGCACTTCGTAGACTAATACGTGGTATGACTATTCACCCCTGAACGAGAAGAAAGGGCCGCGCCACGCCATTCCCGGATGCAACGCACCAAAAGTTCAGTGGAACGGATAGCAAGGCCTCTACTATGTTCCAAGTTTGAAGTCCTACGAGTACTCTTAGCTTCAGCACATTTGATAATCTCAGCCTCGCGCCAAATTGAAACCTCGCGGCTTGGCCTGCAAAGAAAATTCAAATCGTGGCCATTTCAAACGGCGTCTCCACGGGACTTCGCTGCACGATGACGCTAACGGCATGGGAATGCCACTACGGAACAGCATTCAAAACCTCGGCTTTTGCACCATGTTCAACCAAACCGGTTAAGACGAGTATGTATTGATTTCATGTACCGCATTGTGGGCCGAACTACTCGAGTCTATCATATGCAGGGTATTGTGCGCTAAACTACCGTGAGATATGGAAAGATTATACAACAAAAGTAACGGTGACGTTCAGATTCCAAGCAACGCCTTTGGATCCGCTGCCGCAATATCACTATCGTACGCACTGCGTATCATAGTTCCCGAGTTGATTCTCCGCATGGCTTGCAGCTGGTCTGCATCTCGAGCACCGGCTGCAAAATTTTTTATCCGTTAGCAAGCCTTGGATAGAAGCCTTTGCCTCCCCTTTCCTATCTCTCTTCCTGCCCTCCATCTCTTTGCCTACTTTGCTTTGGTGTCCGAATTAGGAAAACTCACTAGGCAGGCAAGAGACGGCAGCAATGCCGACTAAAACAGTGACTATGACCGATCCGCGAAACATTTTGGCAGAATGGAACAGTCCAATATAGCAAATAATGAAATGAGCGGCGCTTTTAGGTTTTGAAATTTATTTGTGGCGATACTACCGTCAGCTTGTGCTTACCTACCTGGCAGTACGCCACCGAACATCACGTGCTGACATTACTATGGGGTGGGAGCGTCGTTTTCCACAGCAATATCTGCGGAAAAAGTCAACTGGGGAACAGGGATACGTAGCTAAGAAATCACAGTCAAACAAATATTTTGCCGACTACACACTCGATATTGCCGGCTGTTACCTTCCGATTGTAACTACTGCCTTTGGCGCGGGTATCCACGTGCGAGGATATCAGTCTCAACAACCGGCCCGCCCTCTTCCCAGCTGAGCATCTGAGTTCGATACGCACGAACGGGAGAAACACATGCGCAGTAACAAGCTTATATTATATCATGATTTTGAATTGACCTGGTATTAAATAGAAACTCCCCGGATGAACTTGGGTCGCGCCGGATACAGACCCCTTCACGTCGAGGGACCTGGTACCACAGACGATGGAATAAGCTTTCAAGCGCGAGGGCGTAGAGTGCTGAAAGCGCTCCTTTATGTAAACGTCGGGTTATTCTTTTCTTCTCTTCTCCTCTTGGTGGCTTCATGGAGGTATGCGACGTTGCAGATACAGTGCTCGAAATTACAGTGTTCCAAAGTCTTGTCTCCGTCCTGTAAGTATTCGTCTCGTCTTTGGGACAGCTAGAACATCATCCCTGACGCTCTGGAGCCCCTATACTCGATGCATTGGAATTTTGGGAAGGTGACTTTGTAAACTATTTCAACCATTCTACAAGATACCGTGGGCCGCCGACCCTCGAGCTCGAAACGGCGTGGAATGATCTTGAGGACTGTGAGTCGACCTCCTTGAGCTCCGTTCAGGACAGAACCAGTCGCATACGATGACGCTAAACGATATTCTTTCTATTTGTGCTGAAGATCCCCCAATTGGTATCGATAATACTGGACTGGCTGCTTTGAACAAAACAATATCTGGCGACCACTTGGAAATTGAGGGTAGTACTCCGGAACGCCCAACCTACGGCGCGATGGTTGAAGTTTTTCACCAGCTACACTGTCTTGTGAGTGTTTTATATTTTTCTTGGTTTACATGAAAAGGCGAAGAAGCGGAAATTTGATGACTAACAAAATCTCAGAATTTACTACGTCGTGCAACGTGGCCGCTTTCAAAGTTCAACGAGACGTGGGGAAACAAACTATATCCATGGGATCTCACGGAACCCATAGGAGCACGACTGCATGTCGACCATTGCATCGAGACGCTACGTTTAAGCATCATGTGCTATGGCGATGTCACCCCGGTTCTCATCGACCGCAGCGACAACAATATCGGGCGCATGTTCGACTTCAATGTCCATCACAAATGCCGAAACTTTGAGGCAATCGTCAATTATACACTAGAAAATGGGGTCTTGTTGCCTCCGCTACAAAGCAAAGCTTAAGGCTATGTAGGGCTTGTTAGGATAAACGCTGTGCAGTATGCGCCTGACAGGCAGCTTACTGGAGCAATGCCGTCAGATTTTGTTTTTCCTGGGCATACAAACAATAACATATACAATTGTATATATCCGTGTTCTTGCCAACCAGCTAGTGAAGTAATGCTGCACATTAGTTACATCGTCTTCAAGTGAATATCCGGAGAAAAAAAAAACAACCGCAGAGGGCGACTACACACTGCCCTCAAGAAAGGTCCTGTATTTCCTTCGTATGGCGATTCAACACACGTGCGATTTTGCCGTCGCTCATTTCCAATACCATGTCCGCAAACTCCACACCATCGCGATGGTGCGTAACACTAATCACCGTGCATTCCGTGAATTCCCGAGCTATAATTGACTGTAGCTGTTTGTATTGAATAGCGTCAATACTGTTTGTTGCCTCGTCAATGAGCACGATCCTCGATTTTGTAGAGACTCTAGCCAGAATAGCGCGAGCTAAGCAGAGCAGCTGCTTTTGAACTGGAGAAAGCATTAGGCGCTGGAGTGCCATATCTAGACCACCTCGTCCTTGAACAGCATCAAGTAGCCCTACTCGTTTGAGAACGCTCTTCAAAGTCTCGTCCGCGACTGTGCGGTTGCTATTGTTTTCGCCGGCGGGGTCTAAATTCACACGTAGCGAAGCCGACAATTCTAGCCCGTCTTGTGGAATCGTTATTATACGGGAGCGCAGGAAACTTTTCGGTACAGTTTGTACGTCAGTTCCATCAATTGAGATAGTACCCGTGTGTTCGAGGAGATTTAGAATTGACGAAATAAGGGAGGTTTTACCACTAAGTGGTAATGAGGTCAGCATCGGTAAAATAGAGCTATCATAGGTATTTATGGTTTACCTTCCCGTACGCCCAATAACGGCAATCTTCTGCCTTGGGGTTATTGTGTAGCTGATATCCTTAAGTACAAGCGCTGATCTCGAACCAGAAGAGCTACAGGCAGCGTTAGCTAACAAATTTATAGTACAGAATCCGCAGCCAGGTAGGACAACGACCTACTTATATCGTGCGCTTACCGAGCTTAATGAGATCTCGCCGCGAAGCGGCCAAGAATCTGGTAACTCGGCCGCAGGTAGCTTGCCTATTTCGCTCTCAGACGGAGTACTGCTGTTGAACGCTTTGGTGGAGGAGATTGCGACAAGCGCCCCGTCAAGATCGCCCCATGACGACATAAAGTCTTGCAATATAGGGTTGAGTGTAGTGAGATTAGCCATTGCAATACCAATGGCTGTTATAGGCAGAACACCATGAAATGCGAGGGCAAGACAAACGAGAATCACAGCAATAATGCAGATAGATAAGTCCATAATAAAGACCACCCATTGTCGAATAACAAGCATGTAGTAACGCGGCTTCTGAGCATAGTCCAGCAGACCGTAAAACTGCCAGAGAAAGTCAGCTTGCCAGGAAAACGCCCGCACATGTGTAATGCCTTTTGATGTCTCGACGACATGTGTCAAGAGCGGAGCTGCAGCTTTGAGATCCAGCCAGCGCAACTGGCGATATGCTCTCAAATGGAAATGCTGAACTGAGTAAAAGGTGATGGCAGAAAATATGGCAATGACTCCGGCATATGGGGCCCCCGATGCAATTATTCCAATAATCATGGCGATGATAATACCAACTATTCAAGTAAGTATGAAGGGTGTAAACAGCTCGAGAGAATAACTCACAAAGTGTGCTCTCCATAAATGTCCTTGGCAGAGTATGCCCAATAACCTCCATATCTTGGCTGAACCTGTAAGAAGAAGTAAGTCAAAATTATTTATTGATATAGTCACAAGTTTCTTGCATTACCTCGCAAGTGTAACGCCATGATCTGATTCAGAAATGAAAGATAAAGTAGCCCTGCGTATCATGTGAGACATTGCAACGGTCAGAGGCAGAATAGCATATACTACAACATACTGCATGATGGTTTTTACCAAGCTTGAATGCAATGAGTCGGCAGCGGTCGGAACAAGTATAAAGTAATAGACGCTTGCGGTAGTTAGTTAGGGGGAAATGAAGGAATAATCTTTGTTAATCAGCGTACATCATCATTATCGACACCAGCGCCGCGTAGCATAACGACAGCATGGCCGCCTGAGTCAAATAATTGAAGTCTTTGAAGTCACTACTTATCCAAAAGCAAACGAATATTTCTTTAATTTAGGTCAGTAACAGGAATGTCCTCAAAACGTGTTCAATTACTCACGTGGAAGCTTTTCAACAATGCCAGTTAGGACCGTAATGCACACCCATATCGCAAGGGGAATAGAGGCCATATGCTTCAAATAGTAAGTGTAAAGACCAAAGCTTCCTCTTTGCCACTCCAGCGTGCTGGCATCAAGTTCAGGTGGGCCGGTTACCTCGGCGATTGGTGGCCAAGTATCTGTGCGAGAGTCTGCAACGTTTTGGTGAGAAGAGTCAAGTGAGTTCCGAGTTTGTGAGAGTGCCGGCTGAGTAACCGTCTCGTCGTGAAGCTCGCCAGACTTATCGAGGAAGTAAACAGAATGAGCCACTGTGATGCCGTATTCTGGTAGAGACATAAGCGTTTAGCCTGAATAAAATAGTCGACGTTAAGACTACTCACCGCTGATTGCCGATATAATAACCGAAGTCTTAGATTGGCGTATAGTACTATCTTTTCGAAACATCCTTTCCAGTATCGTTTTCGTTGTCGTCAAATCCACGGCGTTAAGAGCATCATCAAGAACGAGGATAGGTGCACAGCTGTATATGGCTCGGGCCAAAGCCTTGGAGAGGCGTGATTGGTTAATTCATTGTCTTCAAAGTAAAATGTTGAAGAGTGGGACAAGAGGAGGAAGATAAAGGTAGTCACTAACCACTCGTTGTTGCTGGCCACCACTAATTGACGAGCCGAGGTTACCAAGGAGGGTATTGTGCCCCTGAGGAAGTTGGGAAAAGTCCTCATTTAAAGCGCAGCAGTAAACCACATCCCTATACCGTGCCGGAATGTATTCGCTTTGACCCAGAATACTATCCCGTATACTGATATTTTGTAGCCACGTCGACTGGCCGCAGTAGGCAATGTATTTTGAAGCCAAACGAATTCGACCACCACTCAAGCTCAATTCACCGAGAACGGCTTTGAGCAAGGTTGATTTACCAGAGCTAGCTGGCCCATAGATCATCATGACCTCTCCTGGACGCCCGCGTAGGTTCACACCTCGTATTACTGGGCGGTCGACACCAGGCATGGCAATGTAGACGTTTTCAAGCTCAACGGCATATTGCAAATTCCAAGATTTATCAGCTGCAGCATTCTCACCAATCTGACGTGATTCGGAGAGATCTTGCTGGAGAAGGTAATCTTCAACGCGGCCGAGGCTATCGAATGAGCAGGCCAGAAACGGTATGCTGATCATTACACGAGACAGAGGTTCTAAAACCATAGCAACTATGGTTAGGCAGCCAAAGACTCCAGAAACATCAGACCATTGTGAGCCTTCGCTATAGATGGCGCTACTTGCCACGATGACAATGGGAACAGCGACGTTGGAGATGCTGTCTGAACATGGCATCAGCAGAGGTAAGAATTTGTGGAGGATTCCGGGAGATGCGACTTACACAAAAAATGTAGCAAAACTCTAATCCGCCGCTCTTTGAGAGAGGAACTAATTTCTTCGGCCCTTTTGTTTTGCAATATCTGGGAGACCACATGCGATAGGCCTGTCATCTTAATGCTCTTCAATTGCATGAGAACGTCGGCAGTATACGCCACGCGCTCCTCCATCTTGCGCATCCACCAAGCTCGAACTTTGACCATCTTATTTGCAAAATACATTGATATGACAGCGATAGCTTGATCCAACGTGTGAGATACAACTTTGAAGGCCGCGGAGAGAGGTAACCTAAGCACTTACTTAGAAGCAAAAAAAGACCCAGAAAAGCTCCTTTGCCGCTAGTATTAGCGAGCATAGACACAGCTATTGTGAGTTCCACAAGACTAGCCCAGCTATCGTGAAATTGAGTAAATATTCGCTCCATACCATTAACGTGTTTCGCAGTTACCGCTGTCTATGGCGGCTCTTTCGGGGGTATATGACTTATACTTAGTGTCTTTTGGAATACAGCGGTGAGAAGAATACTTCTAGCATATGCAGTAATGAGATTATTCAAGTGGTTGAAATAGACCCTGGAAATCTGAATGTGAAGTCAAGACAGCGGCTGATTAGCATCGCTGCTTTCGGAACGAAATTGAACGGGGTAAGAAACTCACAGCCATTCCCGCATAGACCACAATGGTAGAGATTACTATGTTACGAAAAGCAGCAATACTGATGAAATCTTGCTGCACGGTGTTGATGACGTGCATTACCAGATATACTTGTCCAAATCTGAAGCATATGTAGCATGCCCGAGGGACAAATGTTATGGCAAATTCCCAACGCAACGTGCGAAGACAGGCATGAGCAAGCGCGTAGCTGGAACGGCGTGACTCTATTGAAGAAAGTCAGAATTCAAAAAGGAAAAAGAAAATAATTGAAGGAATATTGGCCGCTTTCTTACCTTTCTGCCAATGGGGAATGAATCGCTGGTACAAGAACTCGGAGCTGAAGCTTGGTCCCGGATCAAGGAGGTCATTGACGCGTGTAACCTTGGTAAAACGAAACACTAAGGTCAAGTTAAGCCAAAGAAAATTTGATCTGTCCCAGAAGCCTTTAATAGCAACTTCACGCTGCCCTTTGTGCTGTTGCAGGCGGTTTTGTGAAACCTGCACTAAAGCGAAGATGACGAGCTTCAGCAGAACAGCGACGGCAGACAACAGTCCAGAGGAAAGTAATTCTGGGTGTTTAACATATGCGATTTCTTTCCAGATGTCGGAGCACGTCGATGAGATCAGATATGTATTCACGAGCACGGCAAGCTGAGAGGAATAGATATGCATCATGTAGGTGAGCGTGCCGGCGCAGATTGTTCCCGCCAAAGACAGATGGCCATCGGCGATTGCGAGAGAAGAAGTGTTTTGGGTGTTGGGCGTATCATCGCGAAAGATGACACAGAGCAGTTGGACGGTAAAGAGAATGCCGAATGTATTGACGATGGGCCAAGTCAAGGCTTTGGGTAGTGATGGAGACTTTGACTTAGCCCGATAAAGGCATATTGGCGTAACCAAAATCACCAAGATGGAGGTAGCGATTGACGAGGAATAAGCCGCAAACGGAGAAGCGGTGCCCCCCTGAATAGCCGAGAGTTGTACAACGGAGAGGATGGAGCGCCCAATGCGACTAGCCGATCCTGGTCCCAGTCCCATGATGCGATGTGCTGTGAAGGACAGATTTCAAAGGTACAATGAATATTGTGGTCTCCCAAACGGTCCGAGAGCAGGTTCCGTAGGGAATCGTCAGCGTCGGGAGTAGGGAGCAGCTGTGGGCTTGAGGGTCGCGAGGGGTAGCTAATAATACCAGGGGTTCGCGCCTCGTGGTCACCTCAGGACAGAACGCTACTTAGCAGTGCACTGGCAGCAGGATATACGCCTACTATTGGTGCGGTGTGTTGCAGGGGAATAGAATAGTACAGCACCTGTAGTAAATGGCGCGCTTGATCATTCCTTTTAGTCATATAAAAAATCTTGTTAGGTACCAACAAAGCTTTATAGACGACCTGTGCCTTTGCACCTATAAAGTTCTGTACTCATAGTCTGCCGATCCACATTCAATGCAACTTAACAAAAGCATCTGTAAACCTGGCAACAAAAACTCTTGGGTATTGAGCGCTCCTTTACCCCGCACTTAAGCCCTTTACAGGAGGCCTCGGACAGTAAACATAAATCGCGGAGGACGCGTAAGTAGCACCGTGCTGATTATTTCACTACCTATATTCAGGCAAGGGTGCCAACACTACTATCGACACTTAGTTCCGTAATCACCACGCAGCATGCTATAAGTGTATTGTATCGCCTTCCTCCCGCTTACAGTGCGATTCGTTTCTCTTGATCAAAGGGGCCCAAATGAAATATTCACTCCGTAATACCGTCTGAAAAAGCGCATGAAGCGAGAATTGCGCGCTGCTCTGATTAAAGTGTGCAAGTCTTCAAGACACAGAAGTGAGTTTACCCCGGGTAGGCCAGATGACAATACACAATACATCACTCTCTTTACACACCAGTCCTTAAACATACAGATGCGCTGTCTCTCTGTTCGCCACCTACGCTGCTGGATCCTCTCGAGTCTTCCTCCGGCATTGGGAGATGGCCATTCTCAGCAAGGAACCTAGCGCTCCTTTGTAGCGACTTTGCAAGCATCGAGACATCGGTTGACCCGCATTTCTCGCTTGGCCCGTTCATGTTGTATGCTTGGCCGTTTTGTGTATTGTGCCCCGCCGAGCTTCCTCCAAAGTCTCGAGAAAAATACCCTTCGAAAATAAAATGAGCGACGGGCCACAGAGGATGCGTCTCTTGCGCCTGTTCAATATCGGATCGGACGATTGAAAGCCATTCTTGAGTCGTCCTTGGAACAATTTTGTAGCCCATTGACGAAAGTATTTCCCAGAACTGCCGCCATTGTATTCTTCCTTGCACTTGTCTGACAATGCCGCGACGATGTCGGGTTGAAGCTGGGGGACTAAAAGCGGCTTCAACAATAGTTGAAGCAACCGTTGCCACATCAGCCACATCGAACCATTCGTCAGCTGTATCGCCATCAAATGCGCCGGCTGTAATGCAAGCTGCTGCCAGCCGCCAAAAGTAGTCGTCGGCGTTTGCAACACCCTCGGAAGCTGTACCAACTACGAGCCCTGGACTTATAACCCATATGGCACTTGACCTGTTTGACGATTGTGCGGCGACGCGCCGAACCAAAGCTTCCGACACAAACTTTGTCTGAGTATATCCGATGACACCCTCAGCCGAAAGTTGCGCTGCAATAGCCGCCTCATGACCATCATCGTACACCGATGTTTGGCCACCAGTGACATAGACAAATTGGATCGACTGAGAAATCGAAAGGCGTAGAAGCAGTGCAGTAGACGCGACATTGGCCTCTTTAGAGCATCCCACTGTTCACTGTCAAGTCCGAGGTGTTGACGCGAAAGATCACCGCTCCAAACTGTCAGTTTAGATTTGTACTTGTCGTTCCACCATTGGGCTTTCTTCGCCCCTGCCACAGTACGATCCCAGGCCCTCAGGTTGGCCCGTCCTCGCACAAGAGCAATGACTTCCGTCACATCAGAGCGACCAAGCACCTGATACAATATTTGTGTACCAATAAAGCCGTTTGCTCCTGTCAAAAACACGGTAAGGCCCTCATGTGGTTGGTGCAGTAAAGAGCCTCGGTGCAGGGCCTTTTCGGAGTCGGGTATTTCCAATGTTTGCGACTCATCGCGTCCGAAAAGGATTTTTTGTTCGTATAGCGAGATCTTCGTCAAAAGGTCAACAAAGCCATGTGGCGCTGCACCTACACCGTCAGCTCGTTGTTGTGTGTTGCCACCGTCAACAATTCGCGCAATTGTACGGATAGTGGCGTTTCGGCCGAGCAAAGTCCCCATATTGATGTTGATTTTAAATTTCTTTAAAACATGATATTTTAGAGACATCATGCTCACAGAATCAAAACCGAGGAAAGAAAGGTAGAAGTTGGCAACTCCGGCGGCTGTGGTAGTGGGACTGGCTGGCAAGGGCATCTGTTCAGCGTCTCCCACAACTCCCAGGGATGTTACCAGTTGCGCTATGTTGTAGGCAGGCTCTTCTGCCGGTGTGATGAAATTACCGTCCTTTACGTCCGCCAGTAAAGGCCGGTGTAGATGCGATGAAGGCTCTAAAACACCACAAGACAGAAGCTCTCTACCTAGCGTGCGTATGCGAGCCCGGTCCGTCTTCAGTGTCGCTGTCAATGGAATTTGGCGTACATCAACGAGCCTGGTGGGAATCATGTAGCTTAGCAGGTGGCGACGCATGTAGTTTTTCGCATCCTGCGGCATTGGAAGTGCTTGCATGGATCGAGCATAAAGACTCGAATCATTCAATCTTTCGATAAATGCTACTACCACTGGTGTGGTATCAACAGAATCGTTTTGCAGAATGACTTCAACCACCACTTGCCGCACCTCCGGCATAATTGCCCGCAGGCGATATTCGATCTCCTCAAGCTCGACCCTCTGCCCACGTATCTTGACTTGTGAATCTTTTCGTCCGAGAAATATGAGTTCTCCTTCTGGACTGTACCGCACAAGGTCACCTGTCTTGTACAGTGTGTTCTTACGGCCCTCGAATCCTTCCGCACCTTTTGAAAGCCATTGAGGTGGCGGATTCAAAAATAATTCACTTGTCCGCTCAGTGTCTCCAGGTACCCGGCACCAACAAGGGGACCGTCAAGTAGAAGTTCTCCCGTGCAGCCAACGCCGACGAGCTTCTGCTCATCCGCTGCATCTACAACCCAGGTAACCAGTCCTGCGCCTTTACCGATAGGCGCCGCATGAGTCTCGTTGACCTCCTCGCAAAACGCCAGCGAGCTGATACCACATTCAGCTGGACCATAAGCATTTATGATACGGATGGACTCTCTCCTATTTTTCCAACGAGTAATGCCAAAAGAGCTGACAGGCACGCCAGCCAGAATGAGGGTAGTGAGAGTCGGTAAGGATTCTGGGTCTAGTAGGCGCGCCACTGACGGAGTGATGTTCGCAGTGGTCACTTCCAGCTCCGCCATGCTCTGCATTAAGCTCTCTCTTCGCTGCTCTTCGGAGGGAATGCATAGACACCCACCTTGAGCAAATGTCATTAGCACATTGTGGACAGCAATATCGAAGGCGTATGACGCAAAGTCGTAGACCCTCGCCCCTCCTTTGTATGCGTCACAAACTTCACGCTGGTGATACATTGCAGAGGCAAAGTTTGCATGAGTTAGAATGTTGCCCTTGGGTTTCCCAGTACTCCCTGACGTGAAGACGACGCACAAAGCTGCCGACGCTGGCACCGACGCCGTCGTTTGCGTGGATTTGATAGAAGCGGAGTCAAGCGGTGTAATTGTTGAATGATTTACAACGACAACGTTTGGACAAAGCCTGGCAGATAATTCCTGGCTGTGTGTGGATGAAAGAATTACTGTCGATTGAGTTCTCAACACAATGGAGCGCAGCCTTTGCTCCGGCAAGGAGGGCGTCAACAGGGTAAAAGCTCCGCCCGGCTTGAGCACCCCCAAGATCGCGACGGATGTCCACATAGACTTTTCAAAACAGAGACGTACTACGCTGTTCTGCCCAACTCCGGAGGATATCAAACGTTTCGCCAAGGTCTCCGACAGACTATCGAGCTCGCCATAAGATAAATGTCCATCCCACGCATCCACTGCCGGGGCACTGGACTGTGCACGTGCAGTAGTGGTAATGAGATCCTGAACGTTCGTCTCGCGCACCACGGGGCACTGTTTGTTCCAGCTCCAAATTTCTTGCAAGTCCATGGGTGAAACTAGATCAATTTCATCAAGCGTCTGCTCTCGGCCGGAATTCAAAAGCTGTTGACAAACATGCGAAAATCGATTGACAAGCCGGGATAATGTCCATTCATCTATCACCCGCGAGTCAAACATTGCTTTCAAGTCGATTGTGCTTTCGTCTATGTTAATTTCAAGCATCAAAGCATAAGGATTTAGCCATCGTTGTTGGCTATCATCTACCATAATGTTGCCAAGTAGCTCGTATCCGCCTTTCGTATGTTTGTCTTCTGACTTTGACCGCACAATCATCAATGTCTGGTATTCGCAAGCCCGGCTACAACCCTTTGAGATGGAGGCAATATTCTGCAAGCCAGTTTGTTCAAAGTTTATCATCTCTGTGGCCTGGGTCTGCACCTGGTGCAAAAAGTCTGATGCCCTCATGTGCCTCGTCCATCGAATCCTCACAGGGACAGTTGTGAAGGTCGGTCCGGCGATATGTTCAATCCCGGAAACTGGCACGTTCCTACCAGATAGAGTCACTCCAAAAATAGACTCGTCTGAATTCACCATTTGACCAGAATCGAAGGCCCACGCAGCACGAATTGTGTTGGCTAATGTGATATCGCGGTCCTGCCCGACACGGTAGTTGAACCGGTGGTGAGTTGTTCTGTTAGAAACTGGGACTTGAATACATTTCGGGAGCGTTGGAAACGGGTCGGCGGCAAAGCCGTCAAGCTCGGACGTCCAGTATTGCCTTGTCTTGTCTTCGTCCCTTTGACAGATATGCTGGAGAAAGTTTGAAAACGCTGGCCCGGCTGCAATAGTATTGGACATATATGCATCGTAGAAAGCTTTCATCATTAGGGCGTGAGGATGACCATCGTAAAGTGTGTGATGCATAGTGCACACAAAATGCTGCCCAGCACCGGCAGAGCCGTCAACCGAGGCAAAACGGACCAAAGCGTCGCCAATGTCCATTTTAGCAGCCCTGTCAACCTCTAAATACGTCTGTAAGCTACTAGTTTTGTTCCAGTTCAATTCCTCTTTACACACAACCTGTATATAAGATGACTCCTTCATCCAAACGACCCTTGTGCGCAAAACGGGTAACAGGCGGAACACTGTGCTCCATGCCTCCTTGAAAGAAGTCAGTGAAACCGAAGGGGGCAGCGAAGTGACCGTCTGAACAACATAGCTGCCATGTCTCTTGGTTGTCAAGGAGAGTAGACCCTCTTGCAAAGGGGTGCAGGGGTATGCATCTTCTATGAGTGCGGGCAATGACGGATATTCTCTAGCGATATCTAATAGAAACGTTTGCAAGTTTGTTCCTATTGGTAAAAGTTGAAACGGCTCAGGAGTTTTCTAATCAAGCTCATCCGGAGTAACTTGCTGCAAACAGCCAGCCAAGTGTTCTAGCGTAGGATTTCTGAAAATATCCGCAATACTGACTTGTAGAGAATTTTCGCGCGCCTTGCCTACAAGTCTCATAGCCATAATAGAGTTACCTCCGAGCATAAAGAAATTATCATCAAGGCCAATAGCTGCCGTATCTAGGCGAAGAATATCTGCCCAGACCTTTCTGACCTGTTGATGAATGTCAGTCGTGGGCGGTCGTCTAGATAGTAATGGTACTGAGTCAAGTGTTCGCTTCTGAGTGCGCTTCAAGAGGGCTTGGCGATCAACTTTGCCATTTGGAGTGATCGGTATAGTGGAATTAGCTGTGATATACCGCGGCATCATGTACTCGGGCAGAAGAGCGTGCAAACCTTGTCTGATTCGGGCAATTTTCCTGGTTGTGATTGACTCGCGAAGCGGGTCGCTGCACAACACCCTTGTAACGGGGCCAGCATCATCAGTCGGAAACCTGAAAAGGGTCCTAGTCTTCCTTTCAGCTCCAGAGGCTACATGAAAGACGGCGTCAAAGCCCCCGTTTTGGGAGCACAGCCGATCGCAGCTTATCTCAACGCCATACCCAAGTTCCTGCGCGATGGACTCCAAGTCGGAAACGGAAAGTGCAATCGGTTGTTCCTCCGAGAGCTGGCCATGAAGCTTCCCCAACCAAGTTTCGTTTGTGGCGAGATTACTATCATACCTGTCAAGGAATGAAAGGACTCTCCGCTTCAAGAATGTTTTGCTGTGCGGAATGTTGGATACAGTCACACATGGTCGAAACGTAGTATCCTTTAAGGCACCTCTGAGTATTTCTGCCAAGGAATCTCGTGTCAGCCTTTTCTCACAGTAATTTATCCAAGTATTGCCAGGTACTCCATAAACAAGTTTGTCCAACCTATCGACGTTGCGTTTGGTGTGCAAAACAGCTGTATAACGGTAGCAGCTGAGCTCGTTGACAGCTTCCATTCTTTTGGGCAGAACTTCAACGTGGTGTATATACATGGACAGTATAGGATCATCCACAAGGCTAGTGAAGAAGCTAGGATCTACCAATAGCTCTGCTTCGGATCGTTCGATTTGTTCCATCTCCTCCAAAAATGTGCTGGCCCCTACATTCTCGTTTCCAAACTTCTGCATTACTTTGGTGATTTGGAACTGCCTGTGCAATGGCAAGGATCTCATGTCTCCAAAAACCACTGTTTCAATACTTTGTAAGCACAGAAGATCTTGGACCACCTGTCGTAAGTACTTTCTCGACGGAAAATACTGGCATACAGAATTAAGTATAGCAAGTGAAGGCTGCGAAGTTGTGCCGAAACGATGTATATCTTTCGCGTCGCCCTGATAGATGCTGCAAGTGGTAGCCAGTCTAGGCTCAGCCAACAAATGCTCTTTCACAAATTCCACAGCTTTCTTGGATGGCTCAATTCCAACATATGACTGTAGTGTGCGTTTCAAGTTAAAAAGTACCATGCCAGTACCAGTGCCAATTTCCAAAACGTTTCCTGGTTTTTGGCCGTTTAAAATGGTGTTGATAGTATCATCTAACCATTCATCCATCTCTGTCGTCGGAATTGCTCTGCCATCATACATGGAGACCCATCCACTGTAGTCTCGCCCAACGTTTGAGTCATCGACGCGGGTTCTGATGTCGCTGTAGGTGTCAGTATCGAACAGTGATTCCCATGCTTTGATATGTTCCATCTGAATAATGTCCTCTTCGGGTTTCGTGGCATCTTCCACTGCTTCAAGATCTACGGGATCATCATCAACGAGAGTAATGAAGCAAGCCAGGTCTGCATCCATACCACCTCCGTGCTCAACATTGACTACCACGGCGGCAGAAACCGAATCTTGTTTGCATAAAGCGTACTCGATTTCTGCCACCTCGACACGATTGCCTCGAATCTTGAGTTGCTTATCCAAACGGCCCAGTAGCTCAAGCTCTCCATACCTGGTCGCACACGAGCGCGGTCGCCAGTGCGGTACGCTGGAACGGTTTGACCATCGACTTCAATAATAATGAATGGGTCGTTCAGCTTTGGGTCTAGATATCCTCTCGCAAGTCCATCTCCTGTAACCACCAGCTCGCCAATGACGCCATTCGGAACTAGACGCTGGTGATGGTCCATAATAAAAGCACCAGAATTTGTTAGAGGCTTCCCAATCGGCACGCCGTTGCCGTACTGCTCATATTCAGGAATACAGTAAATTGTACTGACAACTGTGTTCTCAGTAGGCCCATACGCGTTGACGATGGGCCCTTGCATGAACTGGCGTGCTATGATAACTGTTTGTGGTTGCAACGTGTCTCCTCCAACGTACAATACCTTGAGGTCTGAGACAATTTCAGGGTAAGACAGCAGATACTGATGGAGCAGAACCGGCGTAAACAGTGCACTATTGATTGAGGTTCGTCGAAATAATGACAGTAAGTCAGCTGGCTCCAACACTGTTGGCTGAGGAATGCATAGCAGCGTTCCCCCATTCAACAGAGCACTAAAAATTTCCCATGTCGAAGCATCGAAGTCAATGTTGGCCATGTGTGCTACAACAGGGAATTCCGGGTTATGCTGCATCATATTGTTGCCCTTGACAAGCCTAACAACTCCTCTATGCTCAATCATGACACCCTTTGGCTCTCCAGTTGACCCAGAGGTAAACATGACGTACGCAAGGCTTTTGGGACCCGGCAGAGGCCAACTATGAGAACCTTCCAAACGTTCCAAAGTATCGGCAATTGGAGTGCAAGTAATGCTGTTAAGCTTTATGGGAGGGACGTCTACATTGGTCCCAACGAGTAACATTATTCCGTTAGAAAATGAAGAGAGAACAGACTCTAATCGACCTAGTGGCATCCTCGAGTCCATTGGAACATATGCAAAATTGGCTTTTAGAATACCCAATATTGCAACAACAGTTTCGCATGAGCGCGTTCCGAAAATACCGACAAGTGTTTCGTTATCGACTAAACGTCTCTTAAGCCAATTTGCAACTGCATCGGACTTTGTTTGGAGCTGCTTGTACGTAAGCCGCGTTACCGAGTCCTCAACGGCTAACGCATTTGGATACATTGTAACTTGACGGTCAAATACATCAATGACACTGGAGTTACGCGGATAGTGCGAGGCGGTCTCCCGACATATGCCCAGCCATGAGTTAGCAACACAATTTTTAGGTTGTGGTAGAAGCATATCTGATATTGCGACATCGGGAGTTCGTATCCACCGGGTCAAAAAAGAGACGAATGTCGAAAGAATGGTTTGCGCACTGGACTTGTCGAAAAGATCGCGGGAATAAATTAACTTCCCTTCTAAGCCACTGTCCACTTGAAACCAATGGAATTCCATGTCAAACCTTGTACTGACCTCAATATCTAACGTTTCTGACTGAAGGCCTTCAAACTCGAACGTTGTGAGATTCTGCTGAGAGTGAAGAGTGAACCCCAGTTGAGCAAGAGGCTGACGCGATAGACTACGCCCAATTTGCAACTTGGAAACGACACTTTCAAATGGGATATCCTGATTGCCCAACGACTCTGTCACTGCAAGATGTTCCTTTTGAAGTAGACTGCTGAATGTGGTACGATCATCAACTTCGGTACGGATACATTGCACGTTTACAAAGAAACCAATAATGTCCTTTATTTCTGGACGATCTCTACTGGCAGTGGGACAACCAATGACAGCGTCGCTCGATCCGGTAAGACGGTAGTGGACAGCCCGGAATACAGACAGCAACGCAGTGAAAACCGTAACTTGGGTTGATCTGCAAAATGAGAGAAGCGTGCCATATAGCGAGCCATCAATCTTCAACTCTGCGAAAGCAGCCTTTCCTGTTATTGTTGGCGGTCGGGGTTTATCAGTTAGGAATTCCGCCGGCCGACCGTTTTGTAGCCGTCTTTCCCAGTAACCCAGCTGCTCTTGGTACTTCAAGCTGAAAAGCTCTTTCGCTGCCAAACGGAGTAATCTCGGTACTGTATTGGTAATGGATCCAATCCAAGGGGTGTTGGTAGTGCTTTCTCGCCTCGCAAATATGAAGAGTAAAAGGCAGCCAGCTCTTTACGCAGAATGTCAAGAGACCAACCGTCAGAAACTATGTGATGCATCGTAATAGAGAGGATATGTTCCTCCTCGTCGATTACATGCACGCAGACCCTCCATCCTGGCTCTTCATTGAGATTGAAAGGCATGTTCTGCTCATCGCGCAAGGCCTTTTCGAGTACATCATCGTCGCTCTTTGGCGGAATAACGACAACACGTTGTTTAGCCTCCCTAAAGGGACGTACTTTTTGCAAGTTTACATCACCCTCAGAGTAGAATATGGTACGTAGTGTCTCGTGGCGCTCCTCCAAGGCGCAAACCGCTTTATGTAAAGCCTGTAAGTCTAGAAAACCTCTAAGCCGAACAGCGCACGGCATAATGTACCAGCTTAGACCAGGATATAGCTGCTCTAGGAACCACAGCCTGGCTTGTGCAAAAGACTGCTCCACGGGCCCTGTGTCTTTAACTTTTGTGATGGATGTTGTAGATTGGTTCTTTGTAGAACTGATATGGCTTGCGAGATTCTCCATGACAGAAAAGCGGAATATGTCAGACACTGTCAGTTCTAAACTGACCCGGCGAGCTTCTCCAACCACCTTCATTGCGTCAATTGAATCTCCTCCTAGTTCAAAAAAGCTATCCGCGAGACCGATTGTGTTGTGTTCCTTTATTCCGAGGACGGTTACCCATATGAGTTGTAGCTTTTGTTCGAGGTCAGTCCGTGGTTGGGCTACCGCATCCTTCTGTGTCTGGGAACTAAAGGATGCGCTGACAGTATTAGATAGAACCGCATGTCTAATGGATCTTCTGTCAATCTTTCCAGTTGAAGTGGTGGGAAGTTGAGAAATTGAAAGGAATTTGTCCGGAACCATATACCGCGGTAGGCAGCTGCTGTCGGATAAAATGCTCATCGTCTTTTGAAATGAGAAGTTCATGAAGTGCACCCGCAGTCTTATCAGCGAATCGTCTTGGATGGATTTCGGAAGTAAACTCGATAACAGCTACCAAATACTGTTTGGAATTATTGTTGGGTAGTACTTCGGCGATCACGCGAGGTGATCCTAGAAGGCGTCGCGACAAACATAGCTCGACTTCTGCAAGCTCAACACGTTGCCCCCGGATTTTAACTTGAGTATCTTTTCGTCCAACGAATAAAAGAGTTCCGTCTTCATTGTAGCGAACTATGTCTCCCGTTCTATACAGCCTACCGCGTCGCCCTGAAGTCAAGCTGGGCACGCCGTCGATTAGCCACTTGGGATCGTGTACAAAATGAGAAGAATTCTGCTGCTCTGAATTCACATATCCCCGACAGAGTAGAGGACCTTCAAGAAGAGCTCGCCATCACACCCCGGTGGTACTAGGACATTGCTGTTCTGGGCATCTGTTATCCAGGTCACCAGACCGCGACCCGTTCCAATGCTGCAAAAATCGCCCGTCACATCTGCAGTCGTATTGACTGTACTCAGTATGCTGCATTCTGCTGGCCCGTAAGCATTGATAACTTTGACTCCAGAATTACTCCACTTTTTAGCATCATCTTTGGAGACGGGCTCTCCAGCTAGAATCAAAACTCGCAAGGATGGTACCAACGACGGGTCGACTAAACGAGAAACTGATGGCGTCAAATTCACAATGTCCACTTGCATAGAATTCATGACGGGTGCTAGCTGATTTTTCCGTTCGTATTCGGACGGAATACACAAGCAAGCGCCCGAGCGAGTGAGCAGAGGGCATTGTGTACCGAAACGTCGAAGACATACGACGCAAAATCGAACACCCTAGAGTCCTGTGTGAAACCAAGGATTTGTGACTGATAGAATAAGTTGGAAGCAAATTGTGAGTGCGTAGTCACAATGCATTTCGGAACACCGGCACTTCCTGAAGTGAAGAGGGCAAACGCAGCAGTGGAGGATGCACGGGCTTTCTGTGTACCAAAAGTTCCATTGAGGGTGACGTCTTGTCTAGGTGTCTCTTCGTCAACAATTTGCACCGTGGGAATGAGGCGAGAGCTCAATTCTGCATTTGCCTTTGAAGAGAGTATCAGAGGCGATCCCAGTTGTTGAATTGCGCTTCTGAGTCTTGACAGAGGCCAGTTCAGCTCTAGGAGGACGAAGGCAGCCCCAGACTTTAAGACTCCAAGCATGGCAACCGGTGTCCACTTCGACTTCTCAAATAGCAACGGCACTAGGCATTCAAGTTCTACACCATGGAGTATCAGCTTCTGAGCAAGTGCGGTAGAGCGCTCGTCTAACTCTTGGTAAGTAAGACTGCCGTCCCAGGCACAGATTGCAGGGGCATGTGGGCGGGCCGAACTCTGTCGCGAAATGACTTCATCCACATTGCTGTTTATGACAGGAGGTACAGACAAGTTCCAAGACCAGATTTTCTCTAGTCTTTTCTCCCCAAAAGCTGGAGATCTCAATAGATTGGCATATATCTGGTCGCCGAAAGATGTCGAGAGTGTGCTCCAGGCGATGAAGTAAGTTTTGGACCAGGCCTGGTTTGATCCGACTGAAATCAAAGCTTGGTTTAGCAATACTGACGTTTTCTGACATGTATACTTCAAGCATTAGGGTACACGGATTGAACCAACGCTCTTGGTTGTGCTCGGTATAGTCCCAGTCGAACCGAAATTTGTCGTTAGATGAGGCTTGAGCTTTCTGTTTCGACGATTGAACAATGAGAAGAGTCTGAAAGCTACAGGCACTCCTGCAGGCAGCGGAGAGTTTCGATATACGGTGCAGGCCAGTCTGCTCATAGGGCATCATTTCCAACGACTCATGGTGCACCCTACAAATATAACCTTGAACCGGTTCATCACGACGTAACTCTATAAAGACTGGGACCGTCGCAAAAGTTGGAGCCGCAATCTCTTCAATATTTGCCACTGCGGCAGCGCGTCCAAACACTGTTGCCCCAAAGACAACGCTAGATGACGCTGAAGCTTGTCCCGCAACGAGAGCCCAAGCGGCGCGAATCATAGACGATACAGTAATATTGTTGTATGGGCTGCGGAGTTCACCTAATGATTGTCTCAGAATAGTGTTCGTTTCTGACGCCGAGCTCTGTTGTCGTATATTGGGAAAAATATCCCCTTTGCTGCAGCCCTGAAGGTATTTTTGCCAATAACTTTCCATTTTAGAGCCATCAATTCTCGAAAGATGTTGTATGAATGGAGTGAAGGGGGTATAATCTCCAATGAGCTGTTCATTACAAGCATCATTCAAAGCCTCCATAATGAGGGACATGGACCAACTGTCGAAAAGCGCATGATGCACACTCCATATAAGCCAACGCGATGCGTCTGGTCCGTGATGAGTCAATGCAAAGCGTGATAACGAGGATCCAAAAGTAACTTGTCGTTGTCTATCAGCTTGTAGATAATCGTGAAAAGAATCGCACTCAACCCAATCAAAACTTTCTTTTAACACTGCTTGAAGTATTTCACCGTCGTGTTCGATAATTCGCGTCCGAAGCAACTCCAAAGATTTGACTACCTTTGCCCACGCACGGCGCGCTCGATCAATTGACATACCGGACGGTAAGCACATAGATGTCTGAAGCATATATGACCCTGGGTTTTTCTCAGTCCAGGCCATCATTCCT
This sequence comes from Lecanicillium sp. LEC01, assembly GCA_002242745.2. Classification (NCBI taxonomy): domain Eukaryota; kingdom Fungi; phylum Ascomycota; class Sordariomycetes; order Hypocreales; family Cordycipitaceae; genus Lecanicillium; species Lecanicillium sp. LEC01. The sequence continues at coordinate 1,177,457 of NIWZ02000002.1, forward strand.
TCTTGGAGAGGGGTGCAGGGGTATAAGTCAGCAATACCGTCAGATGGTACATTGCACTGTTTGCAGGCCCCTTCGAGGCATGAATCCAAATCAATATGGAGCGGTAGAAGCGAAAACGGTGCTGGAATAGCCGCTTGCTCGGCCTTGAAGGTTAGTGAGGCCGCTAAGCTCTCCAGTGTTGGATTTTTGAGAAGAGCTGAAGCAGGCACCAGATACCCCGACTTTCTGGCTTCCGATAACCTTGATTGCAGTTATAGAGTTACCACCATGCTGGAAAAATGTGTCGTCCAAACCTATCGAAGACTGATCGGTTGACAATGCCGCTGCCCATATTTTCTGCATTAACATCTCTGCTTCCGAACTGGGAGGCCTCAAAAACTGTCGAGGGCGTGAAAATCTGTCGCATTTGATGGCACGAAGTGCAAGTCTGTCCACCTTGCCATTATCATTAATCGGTAATCTTTCCATAACCACCAAGGACATAGGAATCATGTACCGAGGTAGCCTGTCCTGTAGAAGCCTGTAGAGGTCTTCTCGGAGACGTTGCTTTAAGTGCTGGAGCCATGGCCGACTACAGAGACTCTCTGATGGACGATCATGGTGATCTGTAGGGAACTTAAACAGTGTCTTATGGGGAACGCAGCATTCGCGATAAAATATTACGTCGAACCCACCGTGGAGTGTGAATTGGCGAGCGCAGCTGATTGCGCAGCTATAGCCAGCCTGCCGTGTGATATTTTCGATCTCAATTGGGGAGGTTGACGTTTTCTTTTCAACATCGACTTGAGACGGCGAGATTGGACGAGACGGTCCTCGTGCATGATGAGGAGCCGAATAGCTGTCCGTCATATTGGCGATGAAATGCCTCTCCGACATTGTCTTGCTAAAGGGGACATTCGCAACTGCAATTATGGAGTCTTCGTGGCCATTTAACAGCTTAGCAAGAGCGCCATGGCCCATTATGTCCGTGCCATAGTCGATCCAACTAGCGCTAGACAATTCTTGTAATGCGACAGACCGATCGGCGTGCCTTGGCTGCGCAATGTGTAAGACAGCACTGTATCGGTAACAGCTCAACTCATTAGTCATTGCCATTCTGTTGGGTATGACTTCTACCTGAGTAAGGCGGCCACGGAAATTGTTTGTAAGGGAAGTGAAAAAGCCAGGATCTACCAAATTCTAGCTCACTATCAGCCATTTCCGCGGCATACTGCATGATATCTGCCCTAGGAGCCTTATTGTCTAGTACGTTGATTGCTTTTGAAACCAGAAACTCCTCGTACAAAGCATACGATCTCACATCGCCAATGAATATCGTCCTGACATGGGGAAGCGAATCCAATATTGTTTCAATGAGGCCAAGCAGATATTGCTGGCTTGGAAAGTATTGAATGACAGAGTTGATAATCACCGTGGTGTCGGGCAGAATTCTGTCGACCAGGTTCAGGATATCAAATGCCGTTCCTTTAACAATCTGCACCTTTCCTCTGAGCTTGGGTGTGGAGCTGGCTGCTTGTTCCAGAAAACGAACAGCCTTTTCCGAGGGCTCAATTCCAATGTAGGTTTCCAGCTCGCTAGGCAAGTTGAACAAAATCATTCCAGTACCACAGCCAATCTCCACCACATTTTGAACGCTAGTGTTTCGCGTGATTGTACTGATTATGTCATCAAGCCATTCACGTATGGAGCCCCTTTCAATGTCAGAACCGTCGTACATTGACGTCCACCCAACAAAATCGCGTCCCAAAGCATCGGACGATATCTTGTCAAGGTGCCTGTATGTATCCTGGTCGAACATATCTTCCCACATAGTCGTATGGGCTAATGTTGGACGGTTATAAAAATTTCCATTATCAAACTGCTGATAAGAGACCGGGTTTGATTCCGTTGGTTGCATACCGACAAATGCAGCGAGCTCACTTTCACCGCTCAGACACTTAACAATGACAGCGACATCCTGCACATATAGGTTGTTTAAAAGAGCGTTTCCTACGTCGCCAATCTCGACTCGATGTCCCCTGATTTTGATTTGACTGTCTCGACGACCCATGAACTCCAGCTGCCCGTCAACCGGCCGATATCGAGCAAAGTCTCCAGTCAAATAGCCGCGTACAGAGCGTTTCCCAATAGTAATCCTGATAAAACGCTTGGAATCGCGGGTGCCAGCCCGTCGCCTGTGAGTACCAACTCCCCATTAACTCCGAGTGGTACTAGCTGTAGACATGCATCCACCACGTATGCACCAGAATGGCTTATGGCACGTCCGATTGGCAGAGAGTTAAAACGTTGCTCAACACTCAAATCTCCAAATGAGTACAGCGTGCTGAATGTAGTATTTTCTGTTGGCCCATAGACGTTTGCAAGAGTAGCATTTGATGCAGCCCGGAAATCGAGCGCAGACTTGAGGTCTGTCTTGTCGCCCCCAACAAAGACTGAGTCCACCTTGGAGAAAGCAGCGAGATTTTCGGCCACGTAGAGTCTGAAAAGCGCCGCAGTCAGGAAAACATGATTTATTTTCTCCCGGTGAAAAAGTTCGCTCAAAGATGCAGCGTCAGAAATTGTCATGTCATCAACGCAGACCACGGTGCCGCCATTAAGAAGTGCGGCGTAAATGTCCCAAGTTGCAGCGTCGAAGGCTATGTTGGACATGTGCGCCACAATCGGAACGTCAGGGACATGGGAAAGAAGCTTTTTATTCTTGGCCAATCGAACCACTCCGCGGTGCTCTATCATGACTCCTTTAGGCTTGCCTGTCGAACCCGAAGTAAACATCACATAGGCAAGACTATTAGCCATCGGTGCGCTCATTTTTAGCCTTCTTTTGCCTTCATATCCGCCTTTCAGGTCGTGTAGAAACGCCTCCTTTAGTTTTGAAATCTTAGCATTGCTCAGCGTAGATTTTGGAATGCAAGCATTTGACCCTTGAAGTATTAGAAAGGGCTTAGAGATTGCACCTAGGATAGTACGAAGTCGCACAGGCGGGGTTTTCACATCTAGTGGTAAATACGCCAAACCCGCTTTCAAAACGCCAAGGAACACAACTACCGTCTCACAAGAGCGGTCTGAGAAGACGCCTACCAGGGACTCAGGTGGCATGCTCTGCTCGAGAAGCCAGAGCGCGAGGCGGTCGGATGTATTGTCCATTTCGCAGTAAGTCATCAAAGCGGAGGCGTCTTTAACAGCAATAGCTTCTGGGAATTGTCTCGCTTTTTGTTGGAATACATCAACAATACTGTTGTTTCGCTGATAAGAAGGGTCAGAGATTCGTATTAAGTCCATTTCTTCAAGGTTTTCATAGTCTTTGTCCTCAAACATCAACAGAGACACAATTGGGTCGGACGGAGACCTGAGACAGGATGCAAGAACATTGCAAAAGACCGAAATTAGATTCGATACAGTCTTATAACTGTACAGATCTTCGGAATACCAGACAGACACATTTATTGACCCTTGCCCCTCATAGCACCGGAATTCAAGGTCATAAGGGGATTCTGTCTTTCGATCAAGCACAGTAACCTCGAGCCCCGCAAACGGCAAGGTGCGCAATTTCGGTGTTTGTTCATGCGAGAAAGCAAACAAAACTTGAACCGGGGAAGCTTTTGGTCTACTTTGCTCCCGACGCAGAGCAGCATTTATGTCGTTTAGGGTCGTGCTCTGATAGCTCATTGTCGACCGGAGAGTCTCAGTAACCTGTGCCGTCAATTCGGTAAAAGACTCTTGCTCAACGTGAAGATTCATGTACTGTATACCCTCAAGAGTCCACAGAGCATGTTCAAAGTATTGGGAATCTTGTTTCTTTGTGAGGAGAGCGAGCGTGGCGTCAGTAGAGTTGGTAAGTCGATGGTGTAGGGCACCGAATGCTGACAAGAGTATTGCTTGACGCGCCATATTGTTTACTCGACCGAATGATTCAATGCGATCATTATCCTGGCCACTCAATGTGAAGTTTTGGACTTGCATCCGTCCAGACAACATTGAGGGGCGACGTTTGTCAAAGGGCATTTCGGCTGCTTTGCCACCTTTAAGAATAGCAGTCCAGTCCTGCCGTGTTTTCTGATCCTCCGATTTACTGCGGTTGGTTCGTTTCAATCCGCCATTGTGTAGGGTCTGCGATGATGAAAAGTGACAGCTATGCTGCTCTCCCCCCACGGCAGAGGTATAAAGCAGCGCTAAATCACTCAGGATATCATCAATTGCACATGACTTCAAAGTTGTACAGAGAATTGAAAGAGCAATGACATGGTTGCCCAAGTTTATGCGAAACACGGTACACCTGTACGGCTGTTGTGCGGGAATGCTTGGCAAGCAATCAACTTCACCTGTCAGTACGTTTTCCACGTTCCCCTCTTACATCTCGAACTTGCACTGCAGCATATGTCGAATTTGGTTCCAGATCGTACATGCCCTCTAGCTCTTGAAGCGCAGTTTGAAGAGACTCAATGACGAGCGGCCCATCCACTTTCAAAACGCAAGATACCTCGTCGCACCACCGCCACGAACAGCTATTCTTCTTCTCAAACGTATCCGCTTCATCTTGGAAATGCTCGGTGGCGTTGACAGAGTTCTGGACTGGGTGTAACGTCATTGTTCAAAAGATACGGTTGTAACTTTAACTCGTGTTTGTCGATGCGTTAGTCACCGTACAAGTCTCGTTGGGCTGTGTTTATACTCAGTAAAGATCTAGAAGCGGCGGGCGTAGACAAACGTCGAACTGAAATCCAATCCAAGTTGAACCAAGTAGATTGATAATCTAGCGCAACAGTTTTCACGGGAGGCTACCAGCCCGAGCAAGTCCTGTAAGCATTTTCACGTCCCAGGAAGCATTAGGTAATGGTTACTATCTGTTGAGGATGCCTCAGTCATCCACCCTTGCACCTAAGGGGAGCATCCACGCCACCACCATTTCTTAGATAGTCAATGCAACCTCTTATCACTCAATACTATCAACCCTCCGAGGTCGCTCAAGGATTGAGGGTGAGATTTTGGTACGTTCGGGACTCCGGAACAACTATGGCCCGATGAGGTTCTGACTGCCGTGAAATCTTGTTTCTCGTAATAGGCATTGAGCACGATGGGTTTCTACAATTACACAGCTGCACGAATGCTAAACTGTAGCTGTGAGTAATTACGAGTATGTGCTTCTAGGTTTCTGGGCTGGAGTCCATGCGCCAAGGACTTTAGCGCTTGGCGGGACCACCCTAACAGCCATTCTGTCTGGGAGACGGCTGAGTGGCTATCTTCCAGAAGAGAAACCTTATCTTAATTAATGACACACAGTTGCGAGTCTCGCGTACTCTGATGCATGGAATGGCTATATGAGGAGAGAATAGATTGACTTAGTCCTACGCGGCTGAAGCATTTCGATCTCAAGTCACTAAACGTGAGTCTCCAGGTCCAGAGGCGCAGCTATAGCAGCACATTAGCTCGCAGCCAAATCTTTCAGGAAGTCGATTCCAACGAGACGCTATACGATTATAGACGGTGAAATAACTACCTAAACGATGGAGTGTAAGTGGTTAGCGGGCAGTCCTGAGTTACATGACGGGTAGCCAAAGTGTGCATCTGTTGGACTCCCTCAATGTAAGCAAGGCCACTTAAATTAATCATTTCATGATCCCTGGCAGATGTGTACTCGTAGTGAAGGACAGAGTATCACATTACAGTTGACGGGGATGCTTTGTTTTTGCGCCAATCATTGACCTTGGTATCTGGGTTGTAATGTCGAATGAAGGCCGTGCAGGGGCAACGGACACCAAAAGTGCTCGGGCCCCACGTGGTAGATCTGCCGATCGCCGTGTAAGCGGCTCTGGTTTTTCCACGATTCCCGTCTCTTAGAAGAGAGACAATAAGCAGAAAACAGGGTCGAGCTAATTACTAGCGCTTACTTTGGAGCCCGTATACGACACGCATAATATGCAGTGTTTCATGGCCATCAGGGTAGGAAATGACATAATATGAAAGTATTCTTAGCCAAGAACGATTTGCAAGGAGGGTGCAAAGGGCAAGAAGACTATAAATAGGTGACCTCAAGTTCCTTCAAACAAGTGAGGGCCTATTTCAACCAGGAGCCCTGTAATAAAAAGTCCTTTCATACTCTACTCTACTCTCAGTCGCACTTCCACCGCAAATATGCAGACCACTTTGATTCCTCTCACTGGTGTGCTTGCCATTGCCCAGGCCAATCCAATCTCGGTTGGTTTTGAGAAGTCTCTCACAGTGAGAGACGTTATTGGCAATCTTCCAGAGTCCGCTGAAGGGATTGAGATTGACTTCCAGCCTCTGGTTGACTTTGACAGCGACGGTTGTTACCAGACTTCTGCAATAGACGAGTCTGGGAAGGTAAGATCTGATATAAATTTTGAGGAGACTGACTGGTTCAAAATGCTCACCAGAAATTCTATCTAAAGGACCCCGGCCATGGCGCCACAGGCACTCCTCAAGGTGACTGCCGCGACCAGCGTCAGCTGGATAGCGCAAATACCTACTCGCGCAAACGGTGCAATAACGGTTATTGCGCTATTATGTATGAATACTATTTCGAGAAAGATCAGTCCGTGGGCGGCAGCTTCGCCGGCGGCCACCGCCACGACTGGGAGAACATTGTCGTCTTCACCAAGGACAATGACATTGTTCGTGTGGCCCCCTCATGCCACGGAAAGTATGGTCAAGCCAAAAATAGTGACTTCCGCAGGAATGACAGACATCCTCTGATGGTGTACCACAAGGACGGGCCTGCTACCCACTGCTGGCGCTTCGCCAACGACGACGACGTTGCGCACCCCGAGAACCCGACGGGAAGCTTTTTCCGCGCACCCCTCGTCGGCTGGTCCAACTGGCCTAGTGAGGATCTTAAGAATGCTATGCTTGACGCCTGGAACGGTGGCGTTGGGCCTAAACTTGACGACGAGTTTGAGAATTCGCTCCGCGATGCTGCCGGTGATGGCGTCCCAGGGTTCGACCCTGCCATTGACGCTTAAATAGCTCTCGATTTATATTGAAAGGCTGCACTACGCTAGACGGGATTTCTGGGGGAAACTTCCTTAACGAGGGCGTTTAGTGTCCGTTGATATGTTGTACCTGTATTCTAGCCAGTGGCATCGTTGAATACATGACGCGCACATTTAGTATCTCAAGCTGTTGTAGTATCATCACAATAACGAGAACCTTGAACTTAAGAGAAGTGGCCAGAGTAGGTCTGAAATACTTTCTACTCTATTAGTCTATACGATGATGCTGTCTAGGAGCCGCGGCTAGCTCTTTGTATGGTGATAGCTATTTCAACAGCGGCGACACTGTGTACTCTTTGTTGAAGAGTAAGACATGATACGTTGCAAGGGAACGAAGGACAGTGTTTAGGTACAGGGTTTCCAATTACCTGCAGCTTATATTATTGGATTTGTTCGTTCATAAGATTCAGAATGGTGTTCTCAACGATACCACGAGACTTACCAAAGCTAAGCTGATTTCCCATTTGCGCTGACCGAGAAACCATCTCAATTTAAAGAGCCATGTGGCGAAATCTGTACTGTTGACGTATTCCCGCGCATATGTGGTGGAAAGCCACTGACAAAATCACCTTCCCGAGTTCATAGCGCCAAGGACAGGTAGTACTATCCTCATGAAGCTATGACTCAAATGACAATGCGTAAAGATTAGATTTCTAGTTGTAGCGTGTGCATGATAATGTAAATCTAGATGCTAGAGTAGATTTCCCGTCCGTACTACTTTTTATTTCTATCATTGATTTTCTGCTGAGTGAAACTCAAACATGAGAGAAGGGAAAGTAGACATATTGCGATGCAGGAAGTACTAAAAACATTACACTATTGAGCTAACTGGAGTATGTTTTAGAGTTCTTCCGCTCCTTGTTCGTCCAAAAAGCGTTCCCTGTGCTCGACACGCCGAAAGTGGGCAAAATGACATAAAGCTGGTGGAGCTATTCTCCACTACGGAGTACAGAGCCAAGAACTTGACGAACATGCGCCCTCTTTTCCAGAGTAGCAACCTCACCTTCGCGTGCAAGGAAAAAGCAAACAGGCACCATGCCGCTAGAACTCAACGAAGAACCGTCTGTCAAGGTCGGTTTGCTCCTGCGACGGCCCCCGCACGATGTTTTTGAGGCATTGGCCGATCCAAGTATCACCACCCGATTTTGGTACACGAAAAGCTCAGGACGGATGACGCAGGGCGCCAAACTCAAGTGGGAATGGGAAATGTACGGTGTCTCGACCGATGTGTCTGTGGAGGAGGTCGAGCCTGATCGATTCATACGCTTCAAATGGGGAAATTACGACACCCACAACCCTTCAACCGTCGAGTTTCGCATAATCCCGTATCATGAAAATACCGCATACCTTCGAGTCACCGAGACTGGTTTTACTGGTGATGCCGACTCTAAAGTGAGATCTGCTACCGCGTCTACGGGCGGCTTCACGTTTATGATGTGCGGATTAAAAGCAGCCTTGGAGCATGATGTGACTCTTATGGTTACTGCCGATGCATTTCGATCGGACTTGGGGGAGTAAGCTTACCATCGTCGCATAGAACTCGGAGTCGCAACAAACGTCATAGACAAGGATATGCAACAGAAACGGAGAGTACTTTCCCATTTCCTAGGGGAACTGTTAATAATACACATTATATGCTATTCCACTTTTCTGGAGACAGACCGTCGTGGGCTTATTTTAAGTAGTCGTGTTGCGCAGGCTTAGAATTTTCTAACGACGGTAATCCTAGGTACTCGGCGGTCAAGTTGGCTGTGGTCATTTGCCATGTATTGGCCTGGTGAATTTAAGAGGCCTGTGATGAATCAGCCGTTAATGTATGGAGTATAGCCGTTAGATAATTGTCGCAAGTAGGGTATTCTTAAGCTGTGTGGTCTGAAACGGTCCATTTTCGCCCTTTTCTTCCTCGTCTTAACAATTTGAGAGAGGGTCGTCCATAATCGCTACGTTGCAGAGATCGTACACTACCAAGTACATAACGCTTTGTCGGAACCAGTCCAGTGGCGGCCACATTCAGTACTGGCCGCCTTTCTAGTCTGGCATGTTGGCTTGTCTCGGCATACATGACGTACAGGTGCGGCTTTCCTTCTGTCTTAGCGCACAGCGGGCCTTAAATCAGGCTGCAGTACCCGAAAGCTTGGCGGAGTTACGTGCTTTTTGTGGACCCGGAAGGTTCGTTTACAAAGTTTAATGAGCCGCGGCGCAGTGGTACCCTGTGGCCCTTCAAGAATATCAATATGTATTACAGGCTTAAACTGCTCCATAATCTGGCTCATATACAGCTCAAAACGCCACCAAACGGACGGCATCCTCCAGAAAGGCGAAAACTCCACTAAGTGACATGGCACGCACTCCTCCCTAAGCCTCTTCACCCTCCTGTAATCTGCGCCCGGTTCTGCATACGCTATCGTCGATCGTCTGCTTTGCGTCTTTTCACAATCGGTGCTCACGGGTGATATCGACCATCGAGCACTCTAATCGCAGTTGATGCTGCTGGAGTTTGGCCACCAATCGACCTTGGCTATGTCTGGCACCTGGAGCAACACAACGTCGTGTGTATCGATATCGACCACACACCTTCACCTGTCGCCCATTCCGGCCAAGCCCAAGTTTATGCTATGACGTGGTCTTGGAGCTAAAGGTGCCTGCTGCATACATAGTATGACGAGGCAGCTTGGGGAACCGCGCACTAGGAAGGGAAGCTTAAAAGACGCCCGATTAGTACAGGTTGTTATATAGCTACAGGAAAATTATAGGCGCAAGTAGTCTAGTATGCTGCAAAAAGATAACAAACTCGATAAAAGCTAATAATCTACAGGGATCTAACACTGCCGGGCCGGCGTAGGAACCCTTACACGTAGAGTAATATAATTACGCAGACTACAGGGGTCAATAAGGCAACAGTCGCATTAATTCTAATGCAGGACATCGTACACTAATATTGTAGACGGCCAAGGAAGTTGTCAATTCCTACGGTTTGCCATACCATGTCGCACCCAGGGATCCCGTCCCGGTGTGTACTCGTGTACTCGCATAGTAATGTCTCACACGTTATGGATAGACGATTAGTTTACTTTGGCGCGTAAGTCTTTTCCTTTGTAGATGCTATTGTCTCTGCTAATTATTTTGAGCCATTCACGCCCCTGCCCTTATGCTTCTGCCTCTGTAGGTAGGGTGAATTGGGCAAGTCTTACATAGGAGATGCAATTGTTGCCGGGCTCTTGTAGCCATTCTTGCCTACTGATCTCACCCCAAATATAACATTGTCAATGGACAAACCCACAGTCGTCGCGTCCACATCACCCACATATTGCGCATGCGTCCACTGCGGCGCGTTCGTTGGTCGCCACACCACCTCATAACCCTCTATATCTCCCTTTCCACACCCTGTCCTTGGTTTCGCCCGTGACCACGACAACTTGGTGTCGTTGCCCAGGTCTGAAGTATCGACAGTTACGTTCTTCACCAGACCCGGGGCGTTGGCCGCCGACCACATAGCTGCCAGGTCCACCTTTGACACCCGGGCGATAAAATCGTAGTCGAGGAACTGCTGCAGGTCACCATACTGCACTCCGTCTTCAACACGCGTGTCCTGGTGCTGATGGTCGAAGTTCTCGTTCGGCTCAGTGAAGCGTACTGCTGATGTGTATCCCGCTTTAAGGAATGACCGATGGTCGCCACCGCGGAGGAAGCGGTCCAGTCGGTAGATCATGGCGACCTTCATGTCCGTGAACTTGTTCGTGGCGACCTCGGCGATGAAACGGCCGAGGTTCCGCGCCGGTGAGTCGTTCTCGCCGCCAATAGCCAGACGAGTGCTAGCGTCATCGTCAGATTCCGACAACGGCGGGCCCTGACAGAACATGCGGATGGTGTTAGGCTCTTTCTCTCCCCTAGAACCGGTTGAGCTGCCAACCAAGTCAACGTTGAAGACACCTTCGATATTGGTGCTGGAATTGCGGTAAGTTTGGGCCATGAAATTTGAGCCAAAAAGGCCTTGCTCTTCACCAGCAACTGCTGCGAACACCATTGTTGCTGCATGTTTGCGCTTAGACATGACGCGAGCTAACTCCATGACGACTGAAAATTATGTTAGCGCCTCAAACTTGCTGACTTCCTCATTTTGTAATACATACCGGCAACACCGGAAGCGTCGTCGTTTGCGCCTGGCTGGTCGTCCCACCAATTCAATACATCTGACACTCTGGTATCGTAGTGCCCCATAGTCACGTAATATCGGTCAGGATCCGACACTCCTTTCAACGTAGCCCGCACATTGCTAATCTTAACCGGTTCCGGAATACGATTCGTCGGCGACTGTATGTAGCCAGCAATGTCTACCTCCATCCTTCCATCTGATTCCTCTGCAAAGCGTCTAAATTCTGACGCAATCCAGTCACGAGCGGCGCCAATTCCACGCTGTGTATCGTTCTGTGGTGACAAGGTGTGCCGTGTGCCGAAACTTACCAATTTGGAGATAGTCTCCTTAATACGCTCTGCTGAGACTTCCGATAGAGCTAGTTGTAGCTCGGTGTCGGGTTCTTGTGGCTTCAGTACTTTGCCGACATTGTCACCAGGCCCTGGTGGAGGCCAATTGGCGTTGGCGCAAATAGCGTAATTGGCGTCATAGACTGCCACAGGAGGAGGGAAGTCAGTAGAGGCACAGACGTTATTACCAGCCTCCGTAGGCTTAGCGTTAACGAGGCCTAGCCCTATAAGGCCAGTTAGGAATGCTTTCATAATGAGTAAAGTATATACAAAGCAGACAATCGCTTAGTTTATAATGGGAATTATGTAAGTGAGGGATTCAAAGAGCTCAACTCGCTACTTATAGTCGATGCCCAGACAGACCATCACGTGGAGGAAGTAATTACACCGTGGACTTGGCAACCCCTCATCAACGTAATAGAGTATCCCCACGGGTTCTTGGCTATGGTATTGCAAACCGGCACTCCTGGATTAATATATCACAAGTGCCGCGCCCTCTACCCCACACCCTAATGGCGTTTTAGGAAGGCTAGGAGAAAACTTTTAACATCTACCAGCACCCTAAAGTGTAAAACTCTCCGCCAACCCACCAATCAAAAGGGACAGGACGGCCCTGAGCAGTCTAGCGCTTTGCTAATAACGGCGGTGTGGAATTAGTATGATTAATAATAGAGATACGAGCCCGGGGTGTATATCGTAACTAATACGCTATAGAAAAAAGCTGCTCAGAAAAAAATAATAAACGAAATAGTAAGTTAACTATAATACTAGAAATCTACTTTTATATTTGTTTCTGCCACAGCAAATGTTATGTATAGTATAATTTCAGTATAATATCTATATAGTTATATCTCAATATTTTGAATAGATATGGTGATAATAAAATATAACCTGACTAGTAAGTTCATCTCTGCCTTGGTCTTGTGTACTTCAATTTATTTTAAGAACTAAATTTACTAATTAATCTCTCTACTATATACTATGTAATAAAGTAGGTAGTATTAGTCATATATATACGACATGTCTTAATAGTGAGATGCGTACCGTCTGTATTTGGAACGCGGTTCCACCCTGACGGAAGGGAGTTGGTAGTATTGAGCCTTAATCTATCCGGTTTACGGAGGCATTGTCGCTCGGGCGACTGCCTGGGATGTGCTCAGACAGTGTTTTGCAGCCAGTGAAAGTGCGGACAGCGATTCGGTCATTTCTCGTGTCACCTATTGGACACTGGAAAGAAGGCAAACTCCCCGAGTTCAGCAACTTTGTACCAGCCGAAAGCCTGAGCAGTATCGCGTTATGAAAGCAGGAAGAGGTGACTTAGAGTGCCGAAAAAGACGAATGTCGGCGCTCTGGGACTGTGAACTTGTTTCTGACAGCAGCGGTGTCAACGCATCTTAGACGAGTGCCGAACACGCCGGAGAGCTTAATTGCGCTGTGGCAAATTGCCACGCCGGCGCCAGCTATAAGGGTAGCTCTGCGTTTCGCGCGGTACAGGGGATGGTAGACTCAAGGTTACGAAATAGCAAATACTAGCAGATATAATAGTCCGGAAAGCGTAATAATCAGTGGATTGATTCTAGCTGGCTAGGGGGGTAGAATAGGTTTGGTGGTATAAGCTGACGGAAGAAGAAGCAATGGACGAATCACGAATTCACAATAGGTCAAGAATGGTGCAACTGTATGATGATGAGGGAAAAACACTAACTGTGGTGTTGAGCGCGGCGAGGAAGGTGATGAAGTGGGACACACGTGATGTGGCACACACCATGCATCACAGCAATAGGTGATAGAGTCCGTCTACGCATCAATATGAGTATCAGGTTCGCACCCTAAGCGATGTCCAGCTCTTCGTAGAATGCCTCAATCGACGGTTCGCGTCCCAGAAACTTCTTTAACAGCTCCATTGGCTTGCGACTGCCACCAAGTTTGAGCACTGCTTCGGTACCGTCTACCAGCATCCTTGTCCATTGGATCTTTGCTAAAAGCAGTATGAAACATGTCTGCAGCGTACACCTCCGACCACAAATATACGTACACCACAGCATCGTAGCCTGTCATCACGTGGCTCATCAATGCAGCGCCGTGATATTGTTCTGCGACGCCCAGACCATCGAGTTTCAACGTCGTAGCGGATCTTGTGCAACTCACGCGGGCGAGGACAATAATGAGGCTTCCTTATCCAATGGCCAGAACTTTTGGGTTCTCCGCTGTTTTGATTGCTGCTTTTATGCTTGTTTGTATATCCTTTTCGAACACTTCATACTCGCCACTCGTTTCCCTTCTCACGCCCCGAGAATTCAATTGCCCTCGACCAAGCTCGGCATACTCTGTGGTTGGATCTGGGTATAGCCGAAACGGAGGCCTTACTAAATTACTTGCACAGTAGTTATACACTGCATAGCTGCCACGAAGTTCGACCTATGAACGGACTGCAAGCGTGTTGAATCTATTCTAAGTTTACAGTTACCGTTACTCTCACAGACTGAGCTTTACCACTTCGCTACCACTGCCGTGGATGAGCAACTTAATGACCGTTGTAGTGTTAAGACTTTTTTTTTCCACCATAGCCACTGCCTTATACTAGTTTTACTTTAATAGGATGGCCATTTTGACAAACTTCGTTCTATTTGGTGCAGGGTAGCTATCCAGCCCCGGCTGCGCTCGACAACTAATGTAGTCATCAAATCAGGACAGAATATGAAACGAGAGTAAATTCAGACTCCTCTTGAATAAATAGACAACTTTTTTTTATTAAAATCTGCAGTAGAGGCTAATAGTAGCAACTCATACGCTATCGAATCAACAGACCTTGACCTCAGGCTCGGGGTCATATTCGCAATTGGTCTTGGATACGCAATCGTCCATCTTTTTAGCACAGCGACGATGATCAGCCTTAAACTTCAACCCGTCTATTCACAATACACGACAGGTACCATTTTACATATACCCATACCCATACCACGTACCAACACAGCCAGGACGCTCCCAGTAGCTAAGTTACACCTCGCCAACAGGAAACATGCCATCGGCGTCAATGTTAATGGAGCCAACCTAACAGTCTGTGTTCATGCGGTATCCCTGGCCAGGCTTTATCACGACATTATTGTAGACGTTGCCCTTACAGCCGGCATAGTACTTAGACTTAAGCGAAAACGCCGCGATGCCGACGCAGCTAGAGGTATCAGCCCACATACCCGTGCATTTCTCGCCAATCTTAGGATTTCACTTAGCAAAGTCCGTTTAAGAAATCTTATTTAAGAGGTAGCCTAGTCACGAGTGTCGCCCTTGCTAATGTAGTGGAACTTAATGCATTTCTCTGCTATACTTAGCTACGTCGGCTGCGACGTCTTAATGCCGTTGCTAGGCGTGGTCAAAGTCGGGGCGGTGGTGTAGTGGTCGACGTAATGGGTTGGGGGCCGCCAATAACACTAACACAGGCATAGGTATCAGTCCACATGCCCGCGCACTTATGTATCAATTTTGGAATTCCACTCGGTAATGTCGCTCTGCGAGATGTGGTCGTACAATGTGACCTAGTCGCAGGTGTCTCCCTTACTAATGAACTGGAATTTGTCGCAGTTTATCACCTTGCCTGGCTCAGTTAGGCTAAGGCGTTTAGATACGATTACCCACGGTTACACGGACTAGACGTAGTAATAATAGATTACAGCGAAAGTAGATCTACACCGAAGCAAAACACACACTCTACTCGTAGCACCCGTAGATGCCACAGTGCCATAAAAGCGCAGTTAAACAACATAAACTATACCCGGGTTATTCACCACATTTACTTATATGAGGTGCTGAAACCTCCATCTGTGAATCTGCGAGAGGATGCAACGTTCTGGCCGGTCGCAGCCAAAACGGCCTTTTGCATGTCCTCGTGGGTGATCTCGATCTTTTTTAGAGCCGATAGCTTCTCACTTTATCTACCAACCTTGATCTAGTACCTATCGAGAAATTCTGGTACACCGTTAGAAGGCTCAAGCGCCGTTAAAAAGGTGAAGGTGCTGTCCGTAGTGTGCATCACGGCGTAATCTATGGCAAACCCTTTTGTAGCGCCAATTACGCCCGAATAGACGTATTTTAGTAAGGCATCCGCTGCCTGGAACTGATCCATGCGGTCGGGGTAAGTCATTTTGCTGGAATGTGTAGGTTGCTGAAAGGCACTAGAAATTCTGTATGTCAGCTTAGGTGTAGAAAGACGAAGTGTTAGACAGCGAAGGAAGCTTCGGTAAAGGAGTCGACTATGTAGTACAAAGACGCTTTCGCAGGCCTTTGCTGAAATCGTGGCCCAATCTTACCAAATTCACAAGTATTGCCTTGATGACCAGGCATCCAGCGAGCCATCGTGTTGAAGGGTGTGACTCAATGTACGCAGCCCACTGTACACTATATAGCATCACTGCATCACGATCCCACTGTGACAAGAAATGGCGGCCAGGAAGGCGGCCAGTGAGGCGGGGGAATCACCAGCTACCTTTTTGATGACGGAAGAGTGGACGGATGAACTGTTTCCGTGATCCCACGACGCCATATGCCCTTTATATCGCTATGCTAAGAAGGGTAGGCCCGTCGGTCTCCTAATGCCGGTTTGATTGGATTCCTGACTGTGACGCTGAAGAATATAACGGGCCTTACATTAGGTAGGGCTTAGGGATAGGGATAGGACAGGCAGATAGTAAATATAAAAATATTTAGATAGAAAAAACGGGAACTAGCTAATAAGCATTATAATAAATAGTAAGCGCTATAGCAGGGGACGTTAGATATACGGGATAAAAAGCATATAGATTAATATAGCTTTATATAATTAAATAGAAAATAATATCTTCTAGTATTAAAACACACGGCTTTACCGCGTTCGGAAATGGTGGCCTTGGCCCACCAACTCTTGTGGTTGCCGATTAGGCAATTTCCACCCCACCCTCCGGTCGCTGCTTTATAAAAGGGCCATGTACCTCCCAGACCCGCCAAGGTACTTTTTCCGTCTACCTTTGTCTTTCCTTGATTTCTAACGCGTAAGCCCGAAGTCACGTGTATATAGTGGCCTATCTATTACAAGCTAGCTGCGCCTAACGAAAAGATTACTTGATTAGGTAAGTGCTGTATTGAGAAATCGCGACAACCCGACTAATAGATGTGTAGGAGGTAATTTGCACTAAGGCGCCTAAGTCGAGTGAAATGCCAGAAGTGGCAGTTATTCTTGCCTAGAAGCCTTTAAGAGTCTGATTACCGAGAACGGCAATTAACATTTACTTGCTACGTGCGTGAGCGCGAGTGCCTAAAACGGCAATTTTATCTATTAGTTATAAGCAGGCACCGGCGACTAAAAAGGTAATCTTTCCTCGCAACGTGCCTAAAGTGGTTCTTTATAGTTATAAAAAAAATTACCTTACTAGGTAATCTCGCGGTCTATAAGCCTAGGTAGCAGTGAACGGCCGCTTTAACGTGTCATAGACATGCCTCTCGCTCTTGTCCGCATGACCACTCATACGCAAAGCTGGACCGGCACTTCGTTTCGCCGGTCCCTTCGTTTCGCCGGTCCCTTCGTTTCGCCGGTCCCTTCGTTACTCATGTCTATCTTAGGTCGACGGCCACGGCCTCGCCGAAGGTCGGAAAGCCCCTGCCGCGCATACCGCACCAACCGAGGGTCGACTGAAAGGGCCTTCTACGGCGCCTCCGCTGTCGCTCATCCTGTACCATGGCCCTTAGGTACCTTGTCTTGCGCCTGAAGGCGAGGCATGGCTGAGGAAGATTAGACAACCCTCATCGGTCTAGATTGTGACACATCACAGTTACTGCAACTTCTCCCGTTCCCAGAGCCTAATTGCCAGGGTGCGTTCGAAGGCGAGCCGGAGCCATAGTAAATATCTTCGTCAGGCTAAGTACGGGGGACTGCTTGAATAGCTTGGGACGAGATTGGCCCGGCTATGTTGGATGCCCTGGTCAACGGGCTCTAATTACGGCGTGGCAGCGGCGGGACCGACTACTCTAATAATACCTAATATAATTGGCGGTAGCTCTATTGTTGGAAGACGTTTCGTCGACACACTGCTAGGCCCTAGTACCTCATAGCCTGCCGGCGGACCAATTATGCCTCTAAATAATAGTTTAATAGCTACTATAAGGCAGGAAGCCACCACACAAAGCGTCACGCTCTTATAGCACTATATCGTATTAGCCTACGAAACACTACGGTTCCACACCTCCAACTTATTCGGCTACTAGACACCTACCTGGCGGTGCTAGAGGAAGATTGGAGGTATATATAGGCATATCCTCTCCTCCTCTTCTCACGAAATTTGTCGGGCGTTAAAATATTCACTATCACTCCCGCACCGCTTAAGCTATTTAACCTTCTCGAAATATATAGCAAGCGAATATAGCCGCGTCGCTAAATATCCGACATTACAATCCAACTATACCTAAGCGAAAGAAACGCAAAGGGTTACAACAAATGTCGGTAGGCAAGTTATCGAGACAAGAGGCATCTGTGCTAGCCGTCACTCGATTATCTCCCATGGCCAGTTCTAGAGACATCGATGCTGGGAATTAGAGTGATTTAGTACGAAGTCCTACTTATCTGCAAACGCCTAATCAGAAAACCACTTTGGCCGGCGTTGAGTACGTTGCCTCGCCTATTATAGCTGGCGAGGCTGGTTTATCGACGAAGCATGTAGAAGGCGACGTATAAAGTGCCTTATCGTTTGATTTACTTTCCCCTTATTATAAGATCGATGATTCCATCCCGTCGCGAGGTCTAGAGTCGATGTCCTAGCTAGGAATAACTACTACGCAGGATCTAGCACCCAGCACCTAGCGAGTCCCAGACGAATAATACTACATTACGCCTCCGACTTTTTATCAAACGCAGCCAGGGCCGCAGGATATTGCGGAAGTGCCTAGCATATAGCACCTAGTTTCCAGCTATCGGATAAAGAATTTATGCGCTAAGGAAGGACCAGACGTCATTCCTAGCAGTAACGGTTCTCAAAGTATTAGTGCCGCCAACGGTCTTAGAATGCCTACTTAATAGCCATTAGCTCCACACAGCTATAATATTTCGGCCGTAATCAACAACAGCAGCCATAGTACTAAAGTCACAAGCCCCCAAGCTAACCTAACCGTAAGCCTCTTCGTAAAAAACGGCGCCATTAGTAATAACACATACTCGACGGCAGCATTCGCCGGAATGCGGGCCGATCCGTGCGAGTTATGCGAAATTCTACGTATAGCTCTACTTATAGCCTTATCTACGCCGACTTCGATATAAATAGGCGGTTTGTTTAATATCTGGCAAGGTAGTAGCTAAAGCAATTCACCTAAGCGAGACTACTCCAAGGAGGAGCAGTCTACTTTAGCAAGAAGCAAAGGCGTCTATAAGAACGTAGGATGTTGTTTCCCTAGTGAAACCATAGCTAACGCCGCCGACACAAACATATTAAGCAAGCGCCCTAGGAGTTAAATAGAAGTTCTTTTACACTAATAAAAGGACGCAGGTATTAATAGCAAATGTGAGAGTTTATAGTCAAATAGCCTTAATAGGGCTAGTCGCCGGTCTAGCTAGTGCCGCTAGTTGTCCCCACTAAGCAAACGACGCTTAAGGGCGCGGGAGAGGGAGGGTAATTCTAGGACTTAGGTGTCTTCTTATACTAATAGTATTTAGCCGAAGACGTTATAATCTTAAGCTCGAAATACTATATATATAAGTAGTTATAGGTAACGACAGAAGGAAGGATAACGCTACGGAGTCTATAGAATAATTGGTTATAATTTACGCACTTATCTAGATAGTTAAGAGAGATATAGTATAGACTAATTAGCTAATATACGTAGTTTAAAGGGCTATATAATTATACTATAGTGCTATATAATATGAAAACTAACCCTTCCCACTCGCCGCTTTTGCCCACTTTACTCGTGCCCTTAGTAAGCCTATTGGCTTAGGCATAGACAAGAGTGATGTAACGGTGGCTTAGATCCTAAGGCACTGTAGGGTTTCTATTACTTAGGGTAAGTAAGCTAGGCTTATACTTAAGTAATATATGGCACAATAAGTCATAGGTAAGGTCCTATTAGAGTATAAAGACTCTAATAGTAGAACTATTACTTAGATTAATTACTAGAGATCTAGAAGCTATCCTATCTAGCTAGGTAATAAATATCCTTAATATACTTTTCTATCTCTCTATTAATTCCTTAGATCTCTATTAGATCCCTAGGATCCCACAAGATCTAATCCTCGGATCCTCATAGATCTCACAGATCTATCCGGATCTAGTCACGTGACTTATCGTCACCTTCTTTCCTAATCTAGGTAGCTGCCGTGCCCCGCAGTACCTAGCGCCTAGTTAGGTTATATCACCTCGTATAGTTTATAACATAATATCCCTCCTCTATTAGTCTTATCCTTAAGGCTACTATAATAGGCCTATGTGAATTTCCTTCTAGTATGTGCTAGTAACTTCCCCTCTTTATTATTATTATACCGTTTTAAAAATGTCGGCTAATCGAATTATTAAGCTTCCACGCGCTCCAAAGACTAAATAGAAAATAAAACTTACTACTATAATCGAGGAATTTAGTTATAATATTATACCGTATTCTTTCTACTATTCCCGCGGCTTTCGATATTATATAATAGATAAGGTGTCCTATTACTAGGAATGCGTCCGAAGGGGTCGTTCCTATAATAGTGTAGGCGTTCCGCTATCTTCGCTAAACCGTGTAATTTTAAAGTTATAGCGTCTTCGTTAAGAAGAGGCGGATACCGCTAAGTAGTTAGCCCGTCTTTATAAAGAGACATCCGAAGCTCTTGCTAAACTAGATAGGCTTCGCAAATAACGAGAGACCTTAGTTTCTCGTAGGGCGACTATAGTAAATTGTGGTCTTTAATCCTTAGATGAATTAGATGCGGCTAAATAGGAGGAATTGGAGGCGGTTATATCTATATAGTTAATAAGTGGTTTAGATGTAGTAGACTAGAACGCGATTTTCTCTAATCTAGTCCTTTTACTATTTAGTATTAAGGAACTAGTTCTAAGTAGTTTGTTAAGTTAGATTCGGGTTCCTAGGTATTTTCGGAGTTTAGGTAGTTTTTCTATTTAATAAGGTTATCCTTTTCTTTTTTGCCTCTCCTAGTCTGTAGAATCCTTTTAACTTTATATTCGATATTTTGTTTTAGTATAATTTCTATATAAATATTAATCTCTATATTTTTAGGTACTAGTTCTAGAAGTAAAATATAAAACATTAGATATATCCTTATACTATAAGGTAGTAATAATATATAATTAATATCTAATAGTTTCTTCTTAATTTTAAATAGTCTAAGTTTCTTCTAATTAAGCTTATCGCTTAGTTATATAGTTTTAACGTTTTTATATAGTAAGTAAACTTTATCTCCCTCCTTTAAGGTTAGCGCTAGTAACCGTTTTTAGTTCGCGTAATATTTTATTCTATTTTAAAGGAATATCTATTCTTATTAGAGATTTTTTTGGATTTCTATAAGGGAATTTACTATAATTATAGCTATAGGTACTTCTATATTAGTTAGTTTTATAGTTATAATATCGTAGTTATATCCGTAAGTTACTTTATATAGTGTTATTTTTATTAATTTATTCTCTAAGCTATTATATACTATTTAGGTAGTTAGTAATAATTATACCTAGTTGTTTTATTAGTAGTTAATATAACTTTATAAGTATTATTTAAGTATTTAGTTAAGTCGTTCTATTTGTCTATTAGTTTATAGATAAAAAGCTATAGATAGCTTATATTTAACTCCTAGTTACTATATTAAGCTTCTCTAGAAATTAGACGTAAAGAGCTTATCTCGATCCGATATAAGTGTCTTTAGTACACCGTGTTAACTAATAATTTCTCGCAAGAATATATATACTAAGTCAGTAGCTATACTAGATTCTATATAAGGAATATAATAAGCATATTTCGTAAGTTTATTAGTTATAACTATAATACGATCGAATCTAGCTTTAGTTATAGGTTTAATTAATAGGGGTAGTTTAATAATAAAGTTAAGAACTACCGTTTCCTATACTTATATAGGTGGTGAGATTAGTTATAATTCTCTATATAGTAAGTGTTGACTTACTTTAGCTTTATTATATATATCGCATTCGTATATAACTTACTAAACTACTTTTTATAGATTTAGAAAATTATAACTTCGTCGGATTTGCTAAATTATTCTATATACCCCTTATGCTAATTGTGCGTGGTAATTCTAGTGCGTAAGTAGCTAACCTATGATTGGCAATGGGGCTTGACTGCTCGCAGTATACTAACATGGATGGCAATTCTAGTATGTAAGTATTGACCCCATGATTGGTAATGAGTCTTAGCTACTCGCAGTATGCTAATATAGATGGTAATTTGAGTTTGTAAGTATTGACCCTATGCTTGGCGATGAGTCTTGGCTGCTCGCAGCATGCTTATATGGATGGCACTCTAGAATGTAAGTATTGATTCTATAATTGACGAGGAGCGTTGACTGCTCGCAGCATGCTGATATGCGTGGAAATTCTAGTGCGTAAGTAACTATCCTATGATTGGCAATGGGACTTGACTGCTCGCAGTATGCTGATACGGATGGCAATTCTAGATTGTAAGTATTAACACCATGATTGGCGAGAAGTCTTGGCTGCTCGCAGTATGCTGATATGGATGGCAATTCTAGGAAGTAAGTATCCACACTAAGATGGATGGTGAGTCTTAACTGCTCGCAGTATACTAATATGGGTGGAAATTCTAGAATATAAGTATCCACCCTATGATTAACGATGAGCCTTAACTTCTCGCAGTATGCTAATATAGACGGCAATTCTAGATTATAAGTACCGATTCTATAATAGATAATAAGCCTTAACTGCTCGCTTTATGCTAATATAGACGGCAATTCTAGATTATAAGTATTAACCCCATGATTAGTGATGAGTCTTAGCTGCTCGCAGCATGCTAATATATATAGCAATTCTAGGGTGTAAGTATCCACCCATAATTAACGATGAGCTTTAACTACTCGAAGTATGCTAATATAGATGATAATTCTAGTGTGTAAGTATTAATCCTATAATTAGCAATGGGACTTAACTACTCGCTTAGGGTTAGGGTTGGGATAGGGTTAGATTAGTTATCTAGAAGCTATTCTGCCCGCGGGTTTTCCTTCTAAGAAGAGAAAAGTCTAAAAACGGGAAAGCTAAGCTAAAGAAAGAAGCTAAGCTAGAGAAAGAAAGACTAAGCTAAGAATAACTAAGGAAAATAACCTTAAGATAAACCCTAATAAGGGAAGAAAAAACCTTATATAAATATCCTAGAAGGATATCTAAGTAAGGAAAACTTCGACTTTAAGGGGAAAAGAAAATAAGAAAAGAAGGAGAAAGAGAAAAAGAAGGAAAAAGAGAAAAAGAAGGAAAAAGAGAAAAAGAAGGAAA